>OY856409.1:1046781983-1048227108 GCA_963693085.1 Alisma plantago-aquatica | reverse complement strand
ACAAAAAATTATTTGGTGATACTTATGAAAAGGTTTTTTAGACTAAAATTAAATCCAATTAGGCTCAAAATAATGATGATATGAACCCCACAGATGAACCTTTGAAATCTATTGCAAAAATGTGTAGAAAAGAAGCAAAAATAGCTACTGATAATGAGGAAACTCTTTATAGATAGAAATCTCATATATAATGGTTGAAAGAGGGGAACTCTAATACTAAATTGTTTTACACATCTTTGAGAACCATAAGAAATAGAAATTCTATCAGAAGTTTGATGATTGATGGGAAGCTGAGTAATAATCTTGATGAAATTATAGATTCTATTAATTGGCCATTTTTATAAGGATACACTCTATAGGAATGATTCTGGTTATGCTTGGGAAGGTGAATAGAAAGGGCATCACATTTCTAATTAGCACAATTTTTTTCTTACCAAGCTAGTCACTAGGAAGGAAGTGGAGGATATTGTGAATAGTTGTAGTGAGGACAAGTGTCTAGGGCCTGATGGTTTTAATGACCATTTTTTGAAATCTTGGAAGGTGATTGGACATGATGTTTTTGAAGCAATCAAAGAGTTCTTTTGCAGGGGTAGCCTACTTATGGAGGCTAATAAAATGTTCTTAACTTTGCTTCCAAAAGGTATTGATTTATCCATTATAACCAACTCGAGGTCGATAGCCTTATGCAATATTTTCTACAAGATCATTTCAAAGATCTTATCTAACAGGCTTCAATACTTACTTCCTCTTTTTATTGACTCTAATAAATGTGCTTTTGTGAAAGGAAAAAGAACCAAGGATGATATCCTCTTGACAAATGAGATTATTAGTGACTTCAAAAAGAATAAGTCTCCTTATATGTGTATTCAAGTTGATGTATCGAAGTCTTATGACTCTGTAAGATAGAGGTTTCCTTTTCTATTCTTTATAAAATGGGTTTCTCTTTGAAATGGATCAGATGGATAGAAATCATATTTCAATCCACGTCTTACCAAGTTCTTGTCAATGAAGAGCCTTTAGATTCTATTTTCCCACTAATGGTGTTAGATAAAGGGACCGTGTTGCCCCTTACCTTTTTGTTATTGCCATGCAAGGGTTCTATAAGATGATGAAAACCAAGTGTGAATCTAATTGTATTCTTCCTATTCAATCTTCCAAATGTTATGATTGATCCCACCTTATTTTTGCGGATGATCTCATGATATTTGTAAAAACTGATGAAAGAAATGTTGTGAATATCAAAGACCTTTTGTACAACTTTGGTAACATGTCAAATCTTAGGGTAATTATGGAAAGAGTTCTATTATAATGGGAAAGAATGTTGATTCTGAGCTCCTTTCTAGTGTTCTGGACATGGATATTGGTAATATGGACAATATCAAGTACTTGGGTTTGCCTTTGTTTGCATGCAAACTAAGCAAGAAAAATTCTACAAGACTTGTTGACATAGTTAAAATGAGGCTGGATAGTTGGAAGTCTAGAGTTCTTTGGTTTGCATGTAGGCTTGAACTTGTGAAGTTTAGTCTCTCTTCTATGCATGTTTTCTGCATTTTTCATTTCTTATCCCTGCTTTAATTTTGGATGAGGTAGATAACATTTGTAGAGACTTTCTTTGGGGTTAATCAAAAAATAAAAGGAATCTACATTTAATCAAGTGGGATACTACTAATCTCCCCTTGCGGGAAGGTGGTCTTGTAGTTAGAAAGAGCAAGGAGGTTGCTTATGCTTGTCTTGCTTACAATGTGTGGGACTTAGCAAGCAAAAAGGATACTCTGTGGGTGAAGTGGATATGTAAAAAATATCTAAAGAAGTATTCGTTTTGGAGCATCAAAGAATATCCTAATTTCTCATGGATGTTTAATAGTGTCCTTAGATCCAGATAAGTTTTAATACCTCATGTTGATTTTATTGTTGGAAATGTTGATGGTTTAAGACCTGGTTGGATCCTTTGTTTAATAAAAATTTCCTTAGTGAAGTTTTGAGCAATGATGTGATTATTAGATTAGGGATTCACATAGATTCTTTACTGACTTCCATTATTAAAGAAAGGAAATGGTTATACCCCAATCTAGATGCTCTCATATTGTAGCAGAGAAAGTTATATCATCAAGATTTCTTGGTTCTGACAATAATCACATTGTGTTTAAGGGGAGCAAGCTTGCTGGTATTAAAAGAATTTGGGAAGCTATAAGGAGTAAGAAAGTTAAAGATGATTGTTTTATGTGGATTTGGAAATGTAAAAATCACATGAATAGAAAGGGTCATCTCTGGAAGGCAAGACACAACAAACTACCCACATCTGACTATTCTTGAAGAAGAGGGATTGTAGAAGCATCTATTTGTTTCCCATGTTTCAATGATTTTGAAGACACCCATCATATTTGTTTCACCTGCAACTTCACTACTGAGTTATGGTCTCGGGCTTGTTCTGAAGGTATTTTGTCTGGAGTCCCAAAGAGCTAGGATGATCTTATTGATGTCAAGAGTTTGAATTCCAAAATTATCTACTCACTTATTCTAAATCACAAATATCTTGAAAGGAATAGAAGAGTTCATGATGATAGGGTCATGAATTCTGATTCTCTTTGGAAAGTTATTAAATCTTAATTTGAGATTCTTAATTTATAATTTTTAAGATTCTTTGTTACATTTCTCTGTGGTCTTATTTGTTTTGATCTATTTGTTTGGTTTCTAGATCTTGATGTTATGTTGAGTCATAGGGGCCAACTCGATTGATGGAAGAATATATGGTTTCCTAGTTCTTCTGACTTTGTGATTGTTGTGGTTTTCTGTTCTATTGTTTATGTTTACAAGATATTTGATTGAAGGTGGTTTTGGGTTGGGACCTTTTAAATATGAATTTGAGATTCTCAGTTTTTAATTTTTGGGCTTCTTTGTTAGAATTCTATGTGGTCTTTTTTGTTTTGATATGTTGGTTTGGTTCCTAGATCTTGATGTTGTGTTGAATCGTAGGGGTCAACTCGATTGATGATAGAATATATGGTTTCCTGGTTCTTCTGACTTTTTGATTGTTGTGGTTTTCTATTTTTCTGATGATGTTTACAAGGTGTTTGATTGAAGGCGGTTCTAGGTTTGGAACTTTTATGAGATGTTTCTCAGTTGTTTTGGAGTTCACTTTTTCTCCTATTGGATCAACTATTCATATTGTTTACTCACATGGACACACTTTTTGCCTCTTCTGGTTGATGGGGTGTATATATCTTCTGTTGATAGGCTCCTAAAATTTTGATCAAAGGCTGCTTCATATGTGGACAACTCATTTGTTGGTTTTCTATTCATAGATTGTTTCAACTGTTGTTGTCATTGCTGGATTGTACATAAGTTCTATGGTGAAGTGGGATCATATGTATAGACAAGACAACTTTTACCTTTTACATTTTCTATCTATTTTCAAAATCAAATGTTTTCAAAAATACAAAAAAAGTAGGGTGTTGTTTGGCTGACAAAAAAAGAGCAACTAAAAGGCTCCCAAAAATGCTTGTACACATTGAATAGGGTGTAAGGGTACTTCACACCCAACAATAACTTAATTGACACCCAAGAACAACTAATGGCACCCAAATAGGACTGTTTGATGACTCCAAACAAATTATTTGATGACCAAACACATTCTTATCATATCCACGCATGAAATGACACCTAATGGTTAATTGATACACAAAAAAATGGTTCATTGACGCCAAGAATGGTTCATTGACACCTAAAATATAAAAATGGCACTTTCAGATATTTTTGGGCGCTTTTAGCAATTTTTGGGCACTATTTAGCCTTTTTAGACATTATTTAGCCACTTTAGGCATTTCATGGTCATTTCTAGGTGCATATTCATCTTTTTCAAAAAATTTGTTTCTTAGCACATATTCATCAATTTTGGGTGCTTTTAGTGACTTTTAAGCACTTTTACCCGACTTTTGGGTGATTTAGCGATTTGTGGGCATATCAACATTTTTGGTGTTTTTAGTCTTTTGGGTGCTATATAGTCATCTTTAGGCATTTTTAGTTATTTTTGGGTGCATATTCACCATTTTCAAATACCTTCCTTTTGGGCATGCATTTATCAAATTTTAGATGTTTTTGCCGGTGAATGCACACCTAATATCATGAATATGTACCTACTTCCCTCATATCCTCCCTTTACTTCCTTCACTTCCTATATCTCATTAATTCTCTAACTTCCCTCCTCTTCCCCCCATCACTCTTCTCCTCACTTCTATAATCTTCCATCATCACTTCCCTCCTCTTTCCTTTCTTACTTCATTCCTTAAAAGTATATCAACATTAGTCTAGTTCGAGTATATTTTTATCACATATCTAATGGAGTTTATTTTGTTAAGAAATTAATCACATTTTAGAAATGATACAAAAATAATTTTCTCTCTCATCACATCACCTCTACGTACCACTTTTGTATTTTTTTCTAAAAAATATATCAACATTAGTCTTGTTGGAATCCATTTTTTATAAGGAATCCAATGATTTTTATTTCTTCAAAAAATCATCATGCTTCAAAAGGTATAAGTAAAAAAAATTCTCACATCACATAACCTCCACCTACCACCCAATAAATTCTCCGCCACATCATCCTCTCCCCATCTTTTTCTCCCTCTTAACTATTGTCCTCTACAACCACCATTAACTACACCCGTCTACTACCACAAAATTACCTTGTTGTGCCACTGCCACATCAGCCTCTAAAACTGCTTTTCCCCATCAACACTACTCCTCCCCCAGTGTAAGGTGCGTGTAACTCATGTTGCACATGACAGAAATATTTTTGAATAAAAAACTAAAACAAATCATGCACTTATGTAAACAGTTGTCCATGAGGATTTACTTTAGAGGAAATAATATAGGTACAGTTGCTTAAGCATTTGTTCCAGGATAGAACTTTCACACACTCAACACATGTACCATAGTCTGAACATATTTCAATCACCATAAATTTCTCAGGAAAATGTCACCCCCTAATAATAAATGGAATAATAAAGTGATCAATCCTAAATGGTATGACACTTTTTATGCATGGACAGTTGTCTCTTACACAACACATGTTTGCAAAAAGGAAGGAAATTTTTTTTAATCCACAACTATTTATTTATAATAACTAGGGATAACAAATTTACTTCAAGGTAGGAGACAAGTGAGCAATAAGATGCATTGCTACTCCTTTCTGGATGGAAAAATGATCCTTTGAAATAGTGCATCCATACACTTGGGAGCCATAACATTACTATTCATAACTTTTTGGACCCTCTTTAGAAGCTCCACAATTTTTTATGCTAAGAATCTAGAAGTATAGAATCCAAAAGAGATGAAAGTGTGTTGATTCTCAATACAAGCTTTCTCATGCTTAACTTCTTTGGATGAAGCATATTTAAAGGAAGCATGTCCTGTTGTAAAAGCCCCACTCCTCAATCCCACAGTGGAGAAACTCCCATTAGATCCACACATGCATGTTTCCATCTAACTCGTCTGAAATTCAAAACATAAATAGGCCTAAGTGTCAACCTCCCTTTTTGTGGATCTGTTAAAACGTTCGCGGGTGCCTCTTTCTTAGCAGCAACACATGCACGTCTGATTACATCAAAGAGAACATCTCTAACAAGATCATGCCTGTACTTAAAACCTGGAAGCTCACTTCTATGAACCGCATGCTCCCCAAAAGTGTCCAAACATGCCTTACGACAAACTAGACATATCTCATCGAATATAAATAAAGGAATTATGAGATGATATTTGTGGATACTACAATACTCTACTATTCACATGTGCAGACTAAGTCCATCAATAGTAATAGCAAGGAGAAAATCTTGAGCATGATTAGCTTTCAAACACCTAAAAATTATCTTTTGCCTAACATTCATGTCAAACTTAGCTTCCATGTCCTCAATTATTTTACTAAAAAGAGCACTCGCCAAGGCATTATGAGCATTTGGGGGATGATGTCTTCTTTAGAAAAACAATTAAGGTTGAAGGAGGGAATCAAGACATAAAGACAATCTAGGGCATAACCAAATGCAGAGTCCATACCATGAATCCCACTACCTCACAAGAGGTTGATTGGATCCTAGATCCCACAAAAATGTACGAGGAAGCCTTAAATGTTGAATATAGTCCCAAGCCACCAAGCCAAATGGGCAATAAAGCCACACTCCATTGGAGGTATCTAAAAAAGAGACATCCACAAACTACAATGTCTTCAAAAGAACCTCGTAAGCCTTTGTCAAAACATGTTGCCTCCTCCTATATGTATAGAGGCTGACAAGTCCTCAAGACAAATAAAAGTTTTGCATTACCCATACACGATTGAAGAAAAAGTAGCTCACTTTGGGAATCACCCAATGGAGAAAGAAGATGCATCAACTCAACAACCTTATAATCCCTCTCCATATTCAGACCCTCAATAAAATTAATGCATCTACTAACAACTCCTCCACGTAGTTTCACTACTAGTAAGGGTCTCCCAATATCCATCACAAAATTAAATGAAACAATGTTGTCATACTCAGTTGGATAGTATTCATATTGAGCGAGTAATGCCTTTTATAGTTGTCATCGTTTCAAATAAAATACAAATCACCATCAACCCTAATTACATGTGGAATATAGATCAAGAAGGTATTAGAGGTGCTCCTAAAATGAAAAATGAGTATAGAGTATCGGGGAAGGGAACCTTTTAGACAAAGCTCCTTAATTGTGCAAACAAAACAACTAAAAAAGTTTTAAAAAAACAAAGCAAGTACAATAAAGTGCAACCTTGCATCACAAAATGTTAACATTGGAGCCAAATAGGACAACACCAAGAGAAGGGTTGGATTCACCAAGATGAGTTGTGGAGAAAAAGGGTATCTGATCCACCTAGTATTTGACAACTTAATTGAGTTTAAATAAAGATCCTCATCAATCTCATCTACAGATAAAAGAACATGGAGTATAGAGTTGAATAATCAAGCCAACAAGTAGAGATATGAGATAACTAAGAGTGGTTTTTGTAATAAAATTTATTGTTTCTCTCCTTCGAAATAGACCAAAGAATGTATGTTCCCAAAGTATTCAAGTTGAGGTCATAAACTAGAAAAATAGAAGATGTGCCAAAGAGATTGAAATGAATCTTTTTGAGAAGATAAGTTGAGTGTGAGGGATGGCTGATCAAGAAAAAATTCCACAAATGGTAAGTGAAAAACTAATAAAGAAAAAATGATTAGTCATCTCATCAGAGTTAAGGAAAAAGTGACATCTATGTGTTCTATGAAACCCCATTTGCATCTAAAGAGTCCCAAGAATAATTTTTCTATTGATATATAACAAAAATAATAAGATAATAGAGGCATCACTAGTATAGATACCACCTCTAATGTCGGTTAAAATAGCCTTCTAACATTAGTTTCATACTGACACCTAAGTGGGTGATACTACATACAAGTGCCTCTAACATTGGTTTTTTGTGGACACAGAAACCGACAACTCATACCTATATATAGATTACATTTTGTATGTAGTGGATGTCTAGTGCCCCCTGTCTGGAAATCATGTCCATATACCACATCACGTAGTATGTGTATGCCCAACCATTATCTTGTATAAGACACTATA
The DNA here is from genome assembly GCA_963693085.1 of Alisma plantago-aquatica. Classification (NCBI taxonomy): domain Eukaryota; kingdom Viridiplantae; phylum Streptophyta; class Magnoliopsida; order Alismatales; family Alismataceae; genus Alisma; species Alisma plantago-aquatica. The sequence continues at coordinate 1,048,219,494 of OY856409.1, read as the reverse complement.
AATTTACTACCATACTAAACATTAATAAATAAAAGTAAGTATAGTTGGCATAAATATGCATTGGAGTCAGAAAAATTACCTCAACATTCTTCCAACTTAACACTTTCTTTTTCTTATCTACCTCTACATTAATGTAACACATTGAATTGTATTAGTAAATACAAATGTATTAATATATGTTAATGGATATAAAAATTTACTCACGCAAATAATGCCTTTTCATTTTGTGTCCCCCACTGTCTACTTGGTCATGCTTAGGATCTAGATAATACACAGCTAGCATTGAGGGGACAATAGCCAACAACACCCAATGATTACTCATGCATGAAAAGAATACAAATAAAAGAAAACTCAAAATACACAATGAAATGTAATTCTAAAGTCAAATTATAAGCCAACTAATTCAAACGTATTCAACATTGAAAGGATCTATAATCACACTCTTTTTTGCATTACCAAATTATTTAAATATGATAGAGTAGTATTTGATAATAGATATAAGGTTTTAATGTACACTACTAATCAATGATGGAAATGATGCATGGGGTAGTGTGAACTCTGTACACACCCTATGTAAGCAACTGCAAAACAAATATCATGTATGCATTAATGTATAAGAAAATAGATCAAAATATATAAAATGAGGTATTTAACCATAAGATCTCACCATATACAAAGTTCTACCACATATTTATTCAACCAAGTATAAGTAAACATGTCCGCAACAACTTATAAAAATATACTAGTATCATGAGCTTGACCTACAATGTCCACCTTAATATGAACCATCATAGACGACTCTTGTTCAAAGTCTCTTATCCATACCGCTAACCCCCTACAATTAGGACATAGTGAGTTGAATAGGTCCTTTACAAGTTAACTAGGTAATTGAATATCTTAAGGAGGAAGTGAAGGAAAAAATATTGGGGTTTCTTAGGTGTTGTGTTGGCATATATATTCTCAAATCAATTATCAATTACATATAGATACAAATGCAATGTAATTTTAGCATACATTGGTATAGACAACTCCTTCTTTGGGCCATGTTGACATGCGACCTTTTACATCACCTATCGTGTCATGGTTGGGGTGGCCATATGGTAGTGCAATCTGCTTTCAATCATTGTAGACAAACCTAGGCAACACATAAACCACATCAACAGGCATTAGAGAACCATGAATCATGTCACCTGCAAGGGGTGGGTAAGATGTTCGTGGTGCAACAAAATATGCTTATAATACAAGATGGCATGGCCTCAACCCCTACAAATTTGGATATGGTGTTATATATATACCTAAACACAAACATATTATACAAATCATTCTAAAAGACTACTATATTAGAAGAAGAAAAACTTACAACAGACATGCTAGCTAGTGGGTCCACGTGATTACTCCCAATCACACTATCGTAGGGGGTCCACCTCACATGAAGAGTGCAACACCACAAGTACTATTTGAGGAGCTAAATGAGAAGCATGATACTATCTCATTACTTCCTCTATTCCCTTTGCAATCATCTCTTGTACCTTCTCTTATGAGAATCCTCCTTTCTGGACAGATTTGCGCTTATGCTCTGATGGTCCAAAGAAGGCTCTTATACTGACATCAATGCCAACAGCCCTAACACGCTCATGGTGTTTTAATTACCTAGAGCAAATGTCAATTCATCCTTTATTTCCTGAGGGATGAACTTTCCTTGTTTCGTTTTCTCATAAAGTTCCACCTAATCATCATCAATAATAATTGGTAAGTAAAATATAACAATCAAGATCAACGTATAACATAACAATCATCAATATTAATTTCTCTAAGAGTTGAATTTTACCATTTTGTAGCCACCTCAGCGGTTGTGGGGTTGGGCATTGTTGGGAAATTGGGATGACATATAAGGTAGTGGAAACAAAAATTTAAAGCTTGATTCCCCATTCAACAATATCACGTCAACAACAATGTATCTAGGAAAGAGGGTAAAAGGAGTTATACATGGTCCTAGAGCAAGTCCAATGACAACTCTTGACGTAGTATCATGCTTCTTATCCAAGCACCAACAATTTCTTCTTTAGACAACAACACTTGAGAAATCATCACTAGTGGCCTCCTCATGCAGCATCATGGATGACATATGATTTTGTCCTCTTAGTGGGAAAAACTCCTCACCTCTAGAGTGTTGACCTAGAGGTTATACATTACCTATATTTTGATAATGACTTAACCATTCCATTCATATGTATCTAACATGTGCGTTAAAGATTGTCTGCAGACATTAGGTACATGAAAAGGATCACATATACAAAGCCCTAGAATGGGCCAAGTGCAAGCCAAATTGACTACAAGTGTGCATTTAGGATTTCCATGTAAATCACCTTAGAACATAAATGTAATCACTTGTAATGATGAATATGCTTGTAACTTAGAAGAGAAAAATGTTTGGGACAAAATTCACCAAGTGCTAATCACTTTTATTGCAAATTAGAAAATCCATTTCAGGCACTTGGTCGGTCGAGTTTCCCACCCTAAAACTCGACCGATCATCCTGAGTCGATTTTCTGAAGATTGCAATCAGTCGAGTTGTGCACTCACAGAACTCGACCGATTGGGTAGTAGGCCATTTCCAGTTGAAATGGTCGGTCGAGTTTCCTCAGGACAAACTCGACCGATCATTTGACAATCGGATTGCCTGCTACTTGATCGGTCGAGTTACACCCATTGATACTCGACCGAATGCACTGTACGGAATTTGCAGAAAAAGTAATATGACCATTGGTGAATTGTTTTGGGTAAAAATATAGCCATTTTCTTGAAGGAAAAATGACCACTTTTGCACCCAAGTGTCCCACAACATAAAGGGCCACCCTCAACTATAAATAGAACCCCTTGGACTTCATTCCAAGCTGCTCTTCCATTGCAAACTTGGTTCTAGCTTAGTTGAGAGTGTTCCAAGCCCTTGAGCCCCTTTCTCTCTCTACAATCAAGACAATTTCGTGAGTGAGATAGGTCCCTGTGTATGATAGATATCCTTTGTGCTATGTAAAGCTCTCCTTTCTTTCTTCCCACCTCCAAATCAAATAGAAGATTGATTGAAGCTACTTCTCTGAGTGAAATAGGAGTTGCTGCTGTTCTTCTCCGAGTGAAGGGGAAGATGTGTTGCTGATCTTCAAGAGTGAAGATTGATTATTGCTCTAGCTCCCTTGGTGAAGGGAAAATGTGGGAAAGCTCTCCAAGTGAAGGAGAGGTGCAAGGCAAGCTCAAGTAAGATAGGTAATTCCTGCAAGGATGAATACAAAGGTGAGATTGGGTAAGTCCTTTGTAGAAGGCCGAAGAATCTCGCTTTGTGGGTAAGTCCTTGGATAGGTAGAAGATCTTAGGTTGTGTAATTAAGCCCTTGGTTGTGTGGTTTATGTTTCTTGTAATCTTATCGTGATATATAAGAGGACCAAGTTGCAAATCCTAGAGTCTAACCAACTCTAGGTAGTGGACCGACATCGCTCCTATTTTTAGGATGTGGAACCACTCTAAACCACCTGTCCAAGTGCATGATATTCATTATCTCTTATCCTTGCTTTGTATGCTAGAATAGGATATCAAATTTTTGCTTGCATTAGTTTTTGCACTTCAATTAAATTGGTGGTCTAATCGATTTTGTGAAGTGTGTGTATCTCTATTTACCCCCCCCCTCTAGAGCCCATCGATCCAACAAGTGGTATCAGAGCAGATCTTCTCCAAGCTACTTCTACAAGTAGGAGAAGATGGGCGATTCGGCTCTTGGGTCACTCAACCTTGAAGGAAGCTTCTCCATGAGACCCCCGGTCTTCGACGACACAAACTTCTTATATTGGAAGAGGAGAATGCAATTCTATCTCCAAGGGGTGAGTTTCGAAATGTGGAAGATTGTCCATCTCAAGTATGAAGATCCAAAAGGGGACATCACCACATGGACGGAAGCAGAGATGAAGCATGCTCAACTCAATGCCAAAGCCATGAGCATCATCTACGCCGCCCTTACACCATCGGATTTCAACCGCATCTCTTCGTGGGACACGGCGCATGCGATATGGCACAAGTTGTGTGTCACCTATGAAGGGACCGAGCAAGTCAAGGAGGCCAAGGTCTACATGCTTGGTGGTCTTCTTGAGAACTTCAAGATGGGGAAGAATGAAAGAGTGGCGGATATGTACACAAGGTTAAATGTCATCTTGAACAGCCTAGCTGCCCTTGGGAGTGTCATGGATAGAGGTACAATCAATGCCAAGATCTTGAGATCTCTTCCAAAGAGATGGGAGCCAAAGGTCACTTCAATTGAAGAAGTATTCAAGCTAAGCGAGTTATCAACCGAGGAGCTGTTTGGTAACCTTCAAGCCCATGAACCTAGGCTTGACAAGCAAGAGGAAGAGGAGAAAAGAGAAGAAAAAGAATCAAAGAAGATAAAGGACACAGCCTTCAAAGCTCAAGTTGAAGAAATGGTCTGACAACAACAACTTGCCATGAAGTCGCCCTTCCCTTCCTCAAGTGAAGATGAAGGTGTCAATGATCATGAATCCAACTACTCAAAAGGGAAGCATTTCAAGAGCAAGCCCTCCTCCTCGACTCCAAGGTGCTACGAGTGTGGTCAAAAAGGACACTACAAGAGTGACTGCCCAAAGGCCAAGAAAAGCCATCATAAGAGCAGCCACAAGAAGGATGACAAGTACAAGAAAGAAGAAAAGTACAAAAGAAAAGACAAGAAGGAGAGAAGATCCAAAGATGCAGCTCATGCGGCATGGGAGTCTTCTTCTTCAAGCTCCTCAAGCTCCGAAAATGGAGAATGCCATCTTGCCCTCATGGCATCAACTAGTGAAGATGTAATTGAGGTAAGTGAGGTACGCAAGATTAGTGATGTTAATTTACTTGAGCTATCTAAGGAAACTCTCATTGATATTCTTAATGAATGCCATTCATCTTTTGCTAAATGTAAATCTAAGAGGAAAAGATTAGGCAAAATAGTTGATGATCTTTATGCAAAAATTGACATTCTTGATGAAAATGAAAAATTGCATCTTGATAGCATAGAATCCTTGCAAGGGCAATATCTTGACCTTGAACTTCAATACAATGGAGTAGAGGTTGAAAATGGTACATATCTTAAAAATATTGAAAATCTTAAGATAGAAAACCAAAAGTGCCTAGATGAGCTTGATACTTTTAAAACTGAAAATGTAGAACTCAAGCTTATTGATGATGATAGGAGAGAAGAAATCTATGCCTATCAAAGAGAGATAGTTGTTCTTAAATCCGAAAATGCAAAATTGCTTGCTCAAATTAATGATTTATCCTCTAGATCTGTTTTGCCTAGAAATGAAGTTGCTAGCTTAACTCTAGAAAAAAGATTCTCTTCTTACTAAAGCCCTCTATTTTGAGGCCAACCTTTTGCATACTAGAGAAGATCTTGCTAGTCTATCTACTACTGTTGTAAATCTTAGTAATGATAATGCTAAATTATGATCTACTTTGCAAAGGTTTCTTTCGGGAAAGAAATCCCTAAATGATGTCCTAGAGCACTCTACCAAACAAGTTGGTACTAGTGGTTTAGGATATAATGGGACTGCTCCCAAAGGTAAGAAGAAGAGTGTGGAACCTCCAATTTTCAATGGAGAGTCTTCCGGCTCTAAAAACCCTATCGTTTGTATTCGTTGCAAATGTGATGACCATTATTCTACCTATTGTCCTTACAAGCCCAAGGGGACCAACCCAAAGATGAAATGGGTCCCCAAGCTAACCCCGGACCCCAAAGTTTGAGTTGGGTTCTGACATCCTCTTTTCTTGCAGGTTCAAAATAAATGGATTGTTGATAGTGGCTTCTCTAAGCATATGACTGGAGAAATCAGCCATTTCAACAAATTTGTGAAAAAGAAAGGAGGATCGGTAACCTTCGGGGACAACAAGAAGGGTAAGGTTATAGGTGAGGGTGATGTAGGCAATGAATTATGTATTAAAAATGTGTTGCTTGTTGATGGCCTACATCACAATTTAATTAGTGTTAGCCAATTATGTGACAATGGTTATCTTGTGCTATTTACTTCTTTAGAATGCTTACTTCTGATTCCCTGTCCTACAATGTTATATATAAGGGAACTAGAAATGGTAATCTCTATGTTATTTTTCTCGATGCTCTTAAGCCCATACTAAATAGATGCTTAGTTGTGGATAAAAATGATCTTTTTCTTTGGCATCGTCATTTGGGTCATGTGAATTTGCATCAAATGAAGAAATTGAACAAAAAGGACTTGGTTTGAGGACTTCCTAAATTGGATTTCGATAAGGAAGAGGAATACCAACCTTGCACACAAGGGAAACAAACCAAATCCTCCTTCAAATCCAAAGGAGTCATGAGCACCAAGAGAGTTCTTGAGCTTCTTCATATTGATCTATTCGGACCAATGAGAACACAAACGCTTCGTGGCTCCAAGTATTGTCTTGTTATTGTTGATGATTTTTCTAGATATACTTGGACTTTCTTTCTCATTTCTAAAAGCGATACACTTGGTATTTTCTCGAGCTTTTATAAATGAGTTGAAAACGAAGCTTCTTGCCATGTTGTTTCTATATGTAGTGATCATGGGGGAGAGTTTGAAAATGATCTTTTTGAACGTTTTTGTGAAAAATTGGGTTATTCGCACAATTTCTCTTCTCCTCGCACACCTCAACAAAATGGAGTTGTTGAGAGGAAGAATAGGTCACTACAAGAGATGGCTAGGACCATGCTTCTTGAGTTTGACACTCCTAGGAAGTTTTGGGCTGAAGCCGTTAGCACGTCTTGTTTTGTGCAAAACTGAGTTTTCACACATCCGACTTTCAAGAAAACCCCCTATGAACTATGGCGTGGTAGGAAGCCGTCTATTGATTTCTTTCATGTTTTCGGATGTCCTTGTTTTGTTTTAAACACTAAGGATTCTCTCGACAAGTTTGATCCGAAATCATACAAGGCTTTCTTCCTAGGCTATAGCACTACTAGCAGGGCATATAGAGTGTTTAACATTGAACTATTAAAAATTGAAGAATCTATAAATGTTAAATTTATTGAAACTAACCCTATTATTGGCAAGCATATTGGTGATGATGATGTTGCAGATGAAATAATTCCTATCTTAAAAGATCTCAATAGCAAAGACAAAGGCAAGCAAGTTGCAGAAGAAGAAAAAGAAGAAGAAAAGAAGGATCCCACTCCCCGCTTTGCAAAGAATCACCCCAAGGAGTTGATCATTGGCAATCCGTTTGAGAGAGTGAGGACACGAGCTTCTCACAACAAAGAACAAGCAGATAGTGCCTTCATCTCCCAACTAGAGACAAAAACATCAAAGAGGCCCTTGGTGATGATGAGTGGATCCTCGCCATGCAAGAAGAGCTTGAGCAATTTGAGAAGAATTGTGTGTGGACTCTAGTGCCAAGACCAAATGATAGAAAGATCATTGGAACCAAATGGGTCTACCGAAACAAGCTTGATGAGCAAGGAAAAGTGGTAAGGAACAAAGCAAGGTTAGTAGCACAAGGTTACAACCAACAGGAAGGTATTGATTTTGATGAAACTTATGCTCTTGTTGCTAGATTAGAATCTATCCGTATGCTACTTGCTTTTGCTAGTTATAAAAATTTCTTGCTTTATCAAATGGATGTTAAAAGTGTGTTTTTGAACAGTACAATCGAGGAGGAAGTATTTGTTGCTCAAACTCTGGGCTTTGAAAATGAAAAATTACCCAATCATGTTTATTTGCTACAAAAAGCTCTCTATGGACTCAAACAAGCACCTCAAGCTTGGTATGAGAAATTAAAGAACTTTTTGTTAGATAATGGGTATGTCATGGGCAAAGTTGATTCTACTTTGTTTCTAAAACACACTTCTAACCATTTTCTTATCATACAAATATATGTTGATGATATCATTTTGGCGGGAGTGATCTTGATCTTTGCAAGGAGTTTAGTTCTCTTATGCAGAGTGAATTTGAAATGAGCATGATGGGTGAGTTGACCTTCTTCCTCAGCTTTCAAATCAAGAAAACAAAGGAAGGAAACTTCATCAACCAAGGCAAATACACAACTGAACTACTCAAGTGCTTTGGGATGGAGAACATGAAGTCGATGGATACACCCATGTCAAACACCGCCAAACTTGATAAAGATGAAGAAGGTGAAAAGGTAGATGAGAAGCTCTATAGAGGTATGATAGGAAGTTTACTTTATTTAACTGCCTCTAGACCTGACATTATGTTTAGTGTTGGCTTGTGCGCTCGCTTTCAATCTTGCCCTAAGAAGTCGCATCTCACTGCTGTTAAGAGAATTTTGAGGTACTTAGCCAAAACTCAAAATTTTGGTCTATGGTATCCTAAATCAAGGGATTTTACTCTTACGGCATATAGTGATGCGGATTATGCAGGGTGTTTGATTGATAGAAAGTGCAAAAGTGGCACTTGCTTCCTTCTAGGACCATGCTTAGTGTCTTAGTTCTCCAAGAAACAAAGCACAGTGGCATTATCAACTACCGAAGCTGAATACATCGCAGCCGGGAGTTGTTGTACACAGGTTCTATGGATGAAGCAAATGCTCCAAGACTTTAACATATTTTTTGATGCTTCTCCTATCTATTGTGACAACACTAGTGCAATTAACCTCTCTTATAATCCTATATTGCATAGTAGAGCTAAGCATATAGAGGTTCGCCATCATTTTCTTCGTGACCACATTGTCAAGAAAGATATCTATATCACACATGTGGACACTAAATCAGTTGGCAGACATTTTTACAAAACCTCTAGCTAGAGATCAATTTAATTTTATTCGATCTAAACTGCTCATTATTGATTTAAATGATATTGCTATGTGATCTAGCTAGTGGTCTCTATCCTATATGTTTGCTCATGTCTTTCTTCACCTTATGTTGCCTATACATGTTTGCTTGTGCTCATTTTGCCTATCAATATGCATAGTTTTTGCTAGGTTTTGGGTTTTTATCGAATTTCGCACTTTATCGCTAAATAGTGCCCAATGATGAGCAAAATTTGCCTATGTATGTTATTTATGCATAATATAATGGAAAAATAAATTTAATAGGCATATATGTGGCTAGAATCTAAGATTTAGACTGCTAGGTCAGGTTGACCTTCAGTCGAGTTTCACCCCAGAAAACTCGATCGATCAGGAGCCGAGAGCTTGTCTTCAGTGGACCGTTCGGTCGAGTTGTCCACTCTCAGAACTCGATCGATCGACGGGCTGCGCCAACTTAAAAGTTAGGATCGGCCAACTATTTTCCCTTGCAACTTGAAAATAGCCAACCGATTCCTCTTCTCCTGGCCCGTGCTCTCCACCCTAGTCCTAAACCTTCCCCGTTCCTAACCCAAGGGTGCCTTAGCAGCTTGCTCCTGACCTCCCCGGGCGTCGGTTGTGTGTTCTTGTTGGGTTTTGAGGTTTGTTTTGCTTGTGTGTGCGTTTTCTCCTCTTGCTTTTGCTTTCATTGCTTTCCACAGGAGAAAACGACCCGCCCCTAGCAATGCTCCAGCTTCTTCCTCGACCCAATGGTTGATTCCTTTTGATAACACTACGTTTGTATCTCTTGAGGCGGTAAATAGGTATAAGGATCTCCTTCCTCGGTCTCCTTTTCCTTTCCGCCCCCTAGTTGGTGCAATCCATTTTCAAAATCATATCAACTCCATCGCACAACTTCTTGCCAAACACAACCTTTCTGCCCTTGCAATCGAAAGTGACTGCTTCAATAATCAATTATCTAGTACAAAAGTAGTTCACAAGTTCTACGCTAATCTGCGTTGGAACTATGATTCGATTGTTCCCCCGCCAAATACCGAAATAGTCCTAACATCGATGATCGCCGGTCGTCGGTTTCAAATCTCTGAGGAGAATTTCAATCTCTATCTTGCCGGAGACGAAGAAACCACTACTTGGCGTCGGGGCTATGACGAGTATTTTGATCTTTTAGACCCGGAAGGCTTTTACAAACATCATGAATTGACTTTACCGGATATTCATCGATTTTTGAAAAAGCCTGATGTGGCCTATAAGAAGTGGTCCACCCTTCCCTCCTCCTCCCTTGACCTCCAGAAGCGCATCCTAGCCCTTGTGCTTAACTGCAACATCCATCCGAAGTGTAATCAAACAGATATTGCGGAAAACACAGCGGTTTTGATGTATTGTTTGTTGAACAACATAGGTGTCAAGTGGGCTCGTTACATTCTACATCATATGACCTGCTTTGACAAAGGCAAGAACACCAAGGGCATCCACCCTCCCTACCCAGCCTTGATCTGTGGTCTCTTCCAGTTCGCCACTGACCACTCACTCTTTTCTGACTTCCATTACCCGGTTGCTAGAAAGGGAGTGTGCATTAGTGAAACCACTCTTCTGAAGGTTGTACCTACACCTGCCCCTGCCCCTGGTGCTTCTGCCTCTGCCTCCACCTATGCTTCTGGTGCCCCTCCCACCTCCACCCAGGCTCCACCCCCGCAGCCCCACCCTCGCCCTATCCGTGCGTCCTTCAGGGCATCAAATGAAACCCTTATGGGTTACATGATGCATGAACAGGCGTACAATCGCCAGGTCCAGGAGCACCTCCATCAGGATTTGTGTTTGATCATGTCCACCATGAACCTGTCCTGCTCCTCACCCTACCCAGCTTACCAGCCATATCCGGGTAGTGCTTATGCCTCCTATGCATATGAGCATTACTTCCCTACTCCACCACTGTTTGCTGTTGAGCCTTCCGCTGCTGCTCCACCTCAATATCCCTCTAGTAGCTCTACTCCTGCATATCTACCGCTACCTGCTGGCCCCCTGGCCACTCTGCTCACGTCCTTGGGGGACTCTGCTCCATCCTTTCCGCAGGCCCAGGAGCTTCTAGCTCTTGGCATGTCGTGGGCTGAGCAGAATGCCCGCTGGCCCGGTCGCTCTTTTGGTCCTGCTGACGAGGACATGCCCGACCAGGCTGAGGATGTCGATGAGGATGCCGATGAGGATGCTGATGATGCTGATGGTGATGGTTCTTCTACCGATGATGGCGATGATGGTGCTGGTTCTACTGCTGGCACAGCTGCCCCGCCTTCGGATGGCGATGAGGACTACAACCCAGGCGATGACGAGGAAGCAGTTGACATAGATAGCTTAGATGTCTAGGAGGTTGTCTTAGATTATAGTCTAGCATGCCTATTATATATATCTTTCTAGACTCTTTTGTATAAGCAACATCCTGGCACATTAGTCTGAGATGTACTATTTTCTTATTCTCTGTTTTCTCGCTTTTATGGTTGTAGTCGCTTATGAGAACATATGTCTCAGTTGGAATATCATTGCTATACACTTTGGCTATTTCATCTGTGTTATCTTATGCTTGGTGTTTGATGAGCTATATTTTGATTCTGACTTGGATTGTATGTTTCTCCACTGTGGTTGTATGTTATATGCCTTTACCATGTTGTCTATTATCTTTTGCATATATGTGTGGTTGAGTCTTGGAAAAGACCTAGTTTTTGCTCTTCTACACCACCTTCCTTTTTGATAATGTCAAAAGGGGGAGAAATATCTCTTGATTTAAGACTCAATCATATTGTTTCTTGTGATAATACTATTGCTTTCTTGCCTAAGTGATCCTTTTCTTGTTAATTTGTTGATTGATCATATGACATGTAAAGGATTACATATTACATGGATATTGGTTTTTGCTATGTATAGAAAACCTAACATGCAGGTGAGAGGAAGCATAGTTTGAGGGGGAGCAATTCCAATTGTTCTTATCATGAATCCCCCAAATTCACAAGGCCAAAGTATAACTTTCTTATCCTTTTCAATATGCTTGAGGAATGGTTTGTCATTGTCAAAAAGGGGGAGAATGTTGACCTAGAGGTTATACATTACCTATATTTTGATAATGACTTAACCATTCCATTCATATGTATTTAACATGTGCGTTAAAGATTGTTTGCAGACATTAGGTACATGAAAAGGATCACATATACAAAGCCCTAGAATGGGCCAAGTGCAAGCCAAATTGACTACAAGTGTGCATTTAGGATTTCCATGTAAATCACCTTAGAACATAAATGTAATCACTTGTAACGATGAATATGCTTGTAACTTAGAAGAGAAAAATGTTTGGGACAAAATTCACCAAGTGCTAATCACTTTTATTGCAAATTAGAAAATCCATTTCAGGCACTTGGTCGGTCGAGTTTCCCACCCTGAAACTCGACCGATCATCCTGAGTCGATTTTCTAAAGATTGCAATCGGTCGAGTTGTGCACTCACAGAACTCGACCGATTGGGTAGTAGGCCATTTCCAGTTGAAATGGTCGGTCGAGTTTCCTCAGGACAAACTCGACCAATCATTTGCCAATCGGATTGCCTGCTACTTGATCGGTTGAGTTACACCCATTGATACTCAACCGAATGCACTGTACGGAATTTGCAGAAAAAGTAATATGACCGTTGGTGAATTGTTTTGGGCAAAAATATAGCCGTTTTCTTGAAGGAAAAATGACCACTTTTGCACCCAAGTGTCCCACAACATAAAGCGCCACCCTCAACTATAAATAGAACCCCTTGAACTTCATTCCAAGCTGCTCTTCCATTGCAAACTTGGTTCTAGCTTAGTTGAGAGTGTTCCAAGCCCTTGAGCCCCTTTCTCTCTCTACCTTCAAGACAATTTCGTGAGTGAGATAGGTCCCTGTGTATGAGAGCTATCCTTTGTTCTATGTAAATCTCTCCTTTCTTTCTTCCCACCTCCAAATCAAATAGAAGATTGATTGAAGCTACTTCTCTGAGTTAAAGAGGAGTTGTTGCCGTTCTTCTCTGAGTGAAGGGGAAGATGTGTTGCTGATCTTCAAGAGTGAAGATTGATCATTGCTCCAGATCCCTTGGTGAAGGGAAAACGTGGGCAAGCTCTCCAAGTGAAGGAGAGGTGCAAGGCAAGCTCAAGTAAGATAGGTAATTCCTGCAAGGCTGAAGACAAAGGTGAGATTGGGTAAGTACTTTGTAGAAGGCCGAAGAATCTCGCTTTGTGGGTAAGTCCTTGGATAGGTAGAAGATCTTAGCTTGTGTAATTAAGCCCTTGGTTGTGTGGTTTATGTTTCTTATAATCTTATCGTGATATATAAGAGGACCAAGTTGCAAATCCTAGAGTCTAACCAACTCTAGGTAGTGGACTGACATCGCTCCTATTTTTAGGACGTGGAACCACTCTAAACCACCTGTCCAAGTGCATGATATTCATTGTCTCTTATCCTTGCTTTGTATGCTAGAATAGGATATCAAATTACTTCTTGCATTAGTTTTTGCACTTCAATTAAATTGGTGGTCTAATCGATTTTGTGAAGTGTGTGTAGCTCTATTCACCCCCCCCTCTAGAGCCCATCGATCCAACATAGAGTAGTCTAAATGGACCACTAGGAACTCCACGTTACGCTGCCAGAGCCAACCAAGAAGGAGTTTTCCATTCAAATGGAGTACTAGCACTGATTCACTCTCCCGCAATTGACTCTTCCTTTCTATCCCTCCCTTTTATACATAGGACTTGCTCGAGATCTCAATTGGTTAACACATCCAGAGAGGACAAAAATTGTCAAAACTTATTGTTGCGTCTAGGAAGCCCCCAGTACCCCTCTATTTATAGGAGAGGTCGGGGTCAGGGGTCTCAGTCTGTGCAGGAGTCCAAAGGACAAAATTCAAAAAAAAATTGGAAACTTTAGATGACAAATCGGTTGGTTCGCATGCCCTACTAGTCAGTTCATGCAATTACCTATTCTAAATCACATTGGTATTCAATGCACAATTAATGTAAATATGAAGTCAACACTAATCCTTGATGCAATAAAATTTACCATTGAATTAGGTGGTTCGTCATATGAACTGGTCAGTTGGGACCATGAACCAGTCTGTTCACTAGGTGCACCAATTAGTTCATCTCCTAGTTTAGGCATTGTTCAACAAATGTTGATGTCAATTGACCTGGCACTCCAACTGATCTGTTCAACACTTGAACCGGTTTGTTCAGAGTCCAGTCAATCAATTTTGAACCTCAGTTGTTTAATTGAATACCTAAACACTTTTACTAATCAAGTTAAACATTATTCATGAATAAACTCCTATTCCAAGTGCATCCTATGTGTGTGACCCTATAGGTCCCAATTTACATTTGTAGTGAATGTTCCTAACCAACTTATGACATTAAAAGAATGAGCGATATCTAGCAACACATCACTGCTACCCAAGTAGTTCGAAAAGTTGGAGAACAACTTCAGTCTACAATCAATGATCAATGTTATCATGATCGTATAGTTCCTTTGTCTCTGATACCTGGATTGAACTCGAGGCATGGAATCGTCATCCTCTTCAACATTCAATCCATGTTCCTTGAACTAGAGTATATTGTCTGAGATGCATGTGAGTTCACATATCACATATTGAATCACATGAGTACGACTATATATTTCTCATTCTCGCTTATCAAGTGGCATGGATATCAATTTCCTATATGAGGGACAAATCCCATCTACACCACTCACACTCAATCCCCATGTGTCACAATACACTTGAGCATCACCTTTATGGCAACCCTTATTCAAGGTCATGTTGGATGATGTCTAAATACAATGAACAACATGTGATGAGTGTAGTGACTTCATTTCTAAGAACCACAATCACCGCTATCACTATGAGAGATGATTGTGACTACCATTCCTGGTATCCATGTATTAGTCTCAAGGTGGGTCTGTCTGATACAATGTTCTCTAACATGTACCTGTGTGCTTGACTTGAAATCACATATCATGACTAATGAGACTCTGTCATCAATAAACATACACTGCTATTCTTATGTATTACTGTTGTCTATTTTGCTTCCACAATAATCTCTGACTAGGGGCATAACAAGAATGTATGTACTCTTATCATACATATCATCTCATTGTTTAGTTCCTCAATCTGAAGACATATGCCATCGACTAACATCATTCTTTAGACATCTAATATGTACGTGTCACCATCTCATGATTGAGACAAACATAATATATGGAATTACCCTTTATTATTAGGAAATCGGGTATCTAATGCCACATTTCAATCATCCTATGATTGTCTCTCTAGGCATACATACCAACAAGCTCCCACCTGCACTTAGAGAGAATTACCCACAAATCTTATTCCAAGTGATCTTAACATACCCATCATGTTTTTAGTGCACGCATGCTTTTATTGTGGGTTAGCAACGTTTACTTTTAGTCGATATTTTGCAAGTTCCACATATCCTCGTTGTACGACTTATTGTATGAGATGGAAGTGTTGTAGTATGCTATATGAGTTTCCTATCCTATCCACTAGCTCCATTATTGTCACAATATCTCTAATGTATCATCAATTGTTTAAAACCTCCCACAAGTTCATCTCTATGAACTTCTTGATCCATACAATATATTTTGTTGTTCTCATAACACCAAGAGACGCAACTTCTATTGTAGAATTAAAAAACTATCTCTAGCTCAAATCTTTTCCACCTTCCAATTTTTTCTAAGGTCAAATATAAATTTAAATTGCGATCATTAATTTTATTTATCATTTTGGAAGCTTTCATTGGTGTAACCCTATACACCCAACTCTTACTTATAACCATAACCAAGGAACTGATCCTTTTAGTGCTTCTCAAGTACTTAAGTATGTTCCTATGGAATTCTAGTGACCTTCACTAGGATCTGACAAATATCCTTTCACCATGTCCAATACATACAAGACAACTAGATGATTTCATATCCTCTCGTCACATCCAATACATGGAAAAGTTACGGATATAAAAATTTATTAGTAAATAATGCCTTTTCATTTCGTGTCCCCCACTGTCTACTTAGTCACACTTAGGATCTAGATAATACACAGCTAGCATTGAGGGGACAATAACCAACAACACCCAATGATTACTCATGCATGAAAAGAACGCAAATAAAAGAAAACTCAAAATCCACAGTGAAATGTAATTCTAAAGTCAAATTATAAGAAAACTAATTCAAACTTACTCAACATTTAATGGATCTATAATCACACTCTTTTACGCATTACCAAATTATTTAAATGTGGTAGAGTAGTATTTGATAATAGATATATGGTTTTAATGTACACTACTAATCAATGATGGAAATGTCGCATGGGGTAGTGTGAACTCAGTACACACCCTATGTAAGTAGCTGCAAAACATATACCATGTATACATTAATGTATAAGAAAATAGATCAAAATATATAAAATGAGGTATTTAATCATATCATCTCCCCATATACAAAGTTCTACGACAGATTTATTCGACCAAGTATAAGTAAACATGTCCACAACAACTTACAAAATATACTAGTATCATGAGCTTGACCTACAAAGTCCTCCTTAATATGAACCATCATAGATAACTCTTGTTCAAAGTTACTTATACATACCGCCAACCCCCTGCAATTAGAACATAGTGAGTTGAATAGGTCCTTTACAAGTTAACTAGGTAATTGAATATCTTGAGGAGGAAGTGAAGTACAAACTATATGGGTTTCTTAGGTGTTGTGTTAGCATATATATTCTCATTTCAATTGTCAATTATATATAGATACAATTGCAATGTAATTTTAGCATACATCGGTATACACAACTCCCGCTTTGGGCCATGCTGACATGCGACCTTCTACATCACCTATCGTGTCATGGTCGGGGTGGCCATATGGTAGTGCAGTCTGCTTCCAATCATTATAGACAAGCCTAGGCAATACAATAACAACATCGAAAAGCATTAGAGCACCATGAATCGTGTCACTTGCAAGGGGTGGGTAAGATGTTCATGGTGCAAAAAAATATCCTTATAATACAAGATGGCATGGCCTCAACCCCAACAAATTTGGATATGTTGTTATATATATACCTAAACACAAACATATTATACAAATCATTATGAAAGACTATTATATTAGAAGAAGAAAAAGTTACAACAGACATGCTAGGTAATGGGTCCACGGGATTACTCCCAATCACCACAGTCGTAGGGGGTCCACCTCACATGAAGAGCATAATGCCACATGTACTGTTTGAGGAGCTAAATGAGAAGCATGATACTATCTCATTGCTTCCTCTATTCCCTTTGCAATCACCTCTTGTACCTTCTCTTATGAGAATCCTCCTTTCTGGATAGATTTGCAATTATGCTCTGATGGTCCAAAGAAGGCTCTTATACTGACATCAATGCCAACAGCCCTAACATGCTCAGGGTGTTTTAATTACCTAGAGTAAATGTCAATTCATCCTTTGTTTCCTGAGGGATGAACTTGCCTTGTTTCCTTTGCTCATAGAGCTCCACCTAATCATCATCAATAGTAATTGGTAAGTAAAATATAACAATCAAGGTCAACGTATAACATAACAATCATCAATATTAATTTCTCTAAGAGTTGAATTTTACCATTTTGTAGCCACCTCAGTGGTTGTGGGGTTGAGCATTTTTGGTTAATTGGGGTGACATATAAGGTAGTGGAAACAAAAATTTAAAGCTTGATTCCCCAATCAACAATATCACATCAACAACAATGTATCTAGGAAAGAGGGTAATAAGAGTTATACATGGTCCTATAGTAAGTCCAATGACAACTCTTGATGTAGTATCGTGCTTCTTATCCAAGCACCAATAGTTTCTTATTCAGACAACAACACTTGAGAAATCATCACTAGTGGCCTCCTCATGCAACATTATGGATGACATATGATTTTGTCCTCTTAGTGGGAAAAACTCCTCACCTCTAGAGTAGTCTACGTGGACCACTAGGAACTCCACGTCACGCTACCAGAGACAACCATGAAGGAGTTTTCCATTCAAACGGAGTACTATCTATGATTCACTCTCCCACAATTGACTCTTCCTTTCTGTCCCTCCCTTTTATACGTAGGACTTGCTCAAGATCTCTATTAGTTACTACAACCAAAGAGGAAAAAAATTGTCAAAACTTATTGTTGTGTCTAGGAAGCCCTCAGTTCCCTCTATTTATAGGAGAGGCCAGGGTCAGGGGTCTTATTCTGTGCAGAAGTCCAAAGGATAAAATTCAAAAAAAAATTGGAAACTTCATATGACAAATCAGTTGGTTCGCATGCCCAACTAGTCAGTTCATGCAGTTTCCTATTCTGAATCACATTAGTATTCAATGCACAATTAATGTAAAATATAAAGTCAACACTAATCCTTGATGCAATCAAATTGACCATTGAGCCAGGTGGTTCGTCATATGAACCGGTCATTTGGGACCATGAACTGGTCATTTCACTAGGTGAACCAATTAGTTCATCTCCTAGTTCAGGCATTGTTCAACAAATGTTGATTTCAATTGACTTGACACTCCAACTGATCTGTTCAACACTTGAACTGATCTGTTCAGAGTCCAATCAATCAATTTTGAACCTCATTTGTTTAATTGAATACCTAAACACTTTTAGTAATCAAGTTAAACATTATTCATGAATAAACTCCTATTCCAAGTGCATCCTATATCTGAGACCCTGTAGGTTCCAATTTACATTGGTAGTGAATGTTCATAGCCAACTTATGACATCAAAACAATGAGTGATATCTAGAAACACATCATTGCTACACAAGTAGTTTGAAAAGTTGGAGAACAACTTCAATCTTCAATCCATGATCAATGTTACCATGATCGTATAGTTATTTTGCCTCTGATATATAGATTGAACTTGAGGCATGGAATCGTCATCCTCTTCAACATTCAATCCATGTTCGTTGAACTAGAGTATATTGTCTGAGATGCATGTGAGTTCACATATCACATATTGAATCACATGAGTATGACTATATATTTCTCACTCTCACTTATCAAGTAGCATGGATATCAATCTCCTATAGGAGGGACAAATCCCATCTACACCACTCACACTCAATCCCCATGTGTAACAATACACTTGACCATCACCTTTATGGCAAACCTTATTCAAGGTCATGTTGGATGATGTCTAAATACAATGAACAACATGTGATGAGTGTAGTGACTTCATGTCTAAGAACCACAATCACCATTATCACTGTGAGAGATGATTGTGACTACCATTCCTAGTATCCATGTATCGGTCTCAAGGTCGATCTATCTGATATAATGTTCTCTAACATGTACATGTGTGCTTGACTTGATATCACATATCATGACTAATGAGACTCTGTCATCAATAAACATGCACTGCTATTCTTATGTATTGATGTTGTCTATTTTTCTTCCACAATAATATCTGACTAGGGACATAACAAGAATGTATGTACTCTTATCATACATATGATCTCATCGTTTAGTTCCTCAATCTGAAGACATATGCCATCGACTAACATCATTCTTTAGACTTCTAATATGTATGTGTCACCATCTCATGATTGAGACAAACATAATATACATAATTACCTTTATTATTATGAAATCAGGTATCTAATGCCACATTCCAATCATCCTATGATTGTCTCTCTAGGCATACATACCAACAAACTCCCACCTGCACTTAGAGCCAATTACCCACGAATGTTATTCCAAATTATCTTAACATATCCATCATGTTTCTAGTGCATGCATGCTTTTATTGCGGGTCAGCAACGTTTACTTTTAGTCGGTATTTTGCAAGTTCCACATATCCTCATTGAATGACTTATCATATGAGATGGAAGTGTTATTGCATGCTATTTGAGTTTCCTAGCCTATCCACTAGCTCCATTATTGTCACAATATCTCTAATGTGTCATCAATGGTTTAGAACCTCCCACAAGTTCATCTCTATGAACTTCTTGATCCATACAGTATCTTTTGTGTTCTCATAACACCAAGATACTCAACTTCTATTGTAGAATTAAAAAACTATCTCTAGCTCAAAACTTTTCCACCTTCCAATTTTTTCTAAGGTCAAATATAAATTTAGATTGAGATCATTAATTTTATTTATCATTTTGGAATCTTTCATTAGTGTACCCCAGTACACCCAACTCTTACTTATAACCATAACCAAGGAACTTATCCTTTTAGTTCTTCTCAAGTAGTTAAGGATGTTCTTATGGCATTCTAGTGACCTTCACTAGGATCTGAAAAATATCCTTTCATCATGTCCAATGTATACAAGACAACTAGATGATTTCATATCCTCTCGTCATGTCCAATACATGGACAAGTTATAGATATAAAAAATTATTAGTAAATAATGCCTTTTCATTTTGTGTCCCCCACCGTCCACTTAGTCAGTCTTAGGATCTAGATAATACACAGCTAGCATTGAGGTGACAATAACCAACAACACCCAATGATTACGCATGCATGAAAAGAACGCAAATAAAAGAAAACTCAAAGTCCACAATGAAATATAATTCTAAAGTCAAATTATAAGCAAACTAATTCAAACTTACTCAACATTGAAAGGATCTATAATCACACTCTTTTTCGCATTACCAAATTATTTAAATGTGGTAGAGCAGTATTTAATAATAGATATAAGGTTTTAATGTACACTACTAATCAATGATGGAAATGTCGCATGGGGTAGTGTGAACTCTGTACACACCCTATGTAAGTAGCTGCAAAACATATATCATGTATGCATTAATGTATAAGAATATAGATCAAAATATATAAAATGAGGTATTTAACCATAAGATCTCAACCTATACATAGTTCTACCACAGATTTATTCAACCAAGTATAAGTAAACATGTCCACAACAACTTACAAAAATATACTAGTATCATGAGCTTGACCTACAATGTCATCCTTAATATGAACCATCATAGACGACTCTTGTTCAAAGTCACTTATTCATTCTGCCAACCCCCTACAATTAGGACATACTGACTTGAATAGGTCCTTTACAAGTTAACTAGGTAATTGAATGTCTTAAGGAGGAAGTGAAGGACAAACTATATGGGTTTCTTAGGTGTTGTGTTAGCATATATATATTCTCATATCAATTGTCAATTATATATAGATACAAATGCAATGTAATTTTAGAATACATCATTATAGACAACTCCCACTTTGGGCCATGCTGACATGTGACCTTCTACATCACCTATCATGCCATGGACGAGGTGGCCATATGGTAGTGCAGTCTTCTTCCAATCATTATAGACAAGCCTAGGCAACACATGAACCACATCGACGCTTATTAGAGCACCATGAATTATGTCACCTACAAGGCGTGGGTAAGATGTTCGTGGTGCAAAAACACATCCTTATAATACAAGATGGCATGGCCTCAACCCCTACAAATTTGGATATGGTGTTATATATATACCTAAACAAAAACATAATATACAAATCATTATGAAAGAATACTATATTAGAAGAAGAAAAACATACAACAGACATGCTAGCTAGTGGGTCCATGGGATTACTCCCAATCACCACTGTCGTAGGGGGTCCACCTTACATGAAGATCGCAACGCCACATGTATTGTTTGAGGAGATAAATGAGAAGCATGATACTATCTCATTGCTTCCTCTATTCCCTTTGCAATCATCTGGTGTACCTTCTTTTATGAGAATCCTCCTTTCTGGACAGATTTGTGTTTATGCTCTTATGGTCCAAAGAAGGCTCTTATACTAACATCAAAGCCAGTAGCCCTAACACGCTCAGGGTGTTTTAATTACCTAGAGAAAATGTCAATTCATCCTTTGTTTCCTGAGGGATGAACTTGCCTTGTTTCCTTTGCTCATAGATCTCCACCTAATCATCATCAATAGTAATTGGTAAGTAAAATATAACAATCAAGGTCAACGTATAACATAACAATCATCAATATTAATTTCTCTAAGAGTTGAATTTTACCATTTTTTAGCCACCTCAGTGGTTGCGGGGTTGGGCATTGTTGGGAAATCAGGGTGACTTATAAGGTAGTGGAAACAACAATTTAAAGCTTGATTCCCCAATCAACAATATCACGTCAACAACAATGTATCTAGGAAAGAGGGTAATAAGAGTTATACATGGTCCTAGAGCAAGTCCATTGACAACTCTTGATGTAGTATCATGCTTCTTATCCAAGCACCAACAGTTTCTTCTTCAGACAACAACACTTGAGAAATCATCACTAGTGGCCTCCTCATGTAACATCATGGATGACAATGATTTTTTCCTCTTAGTGGTAAAAACTCCTCACCTCTAGAGTAGTCTACGTGGACCACTAGGAACTCCACATTACGCTTCCAGAGCCAACCAGGAAGGAGTTTTCCATTCAAATGGAGTACTAGAATTGATTCACTCTCCCACAAATGACTCTTCCTTTCTATCACTCCCTTTTATACATAGGACTTGCTCGAGATCTCTATTGGTTAGCACAACCAGAGAGGACAAAATTGTCTAAACTTAATGTTGTGTCTGGGAAACCCCCAGTACCCCTCTACTTATAGGAGAGGCCATGGTCAGGGGTCTCAGACTGTGCAGGATTCCAAATGACAAAATTAAAAAAAATGGAAACTTCAGACAACAAATTGGTTGGTTCACATGCCCAACTAGTCAGTTCGTGCAGTTTCCTATTATGAATCACATTGGTATTCAATGCACAATTAATGTATAATATGAAGTCAACACTAATCCTTGATGCATTCAAATTAACCATTGAACTGAGTGGTTCGTCATATGAACCGGTCGGTTGGGATCATGAACCAGTTAGTTCACTAGGTGAACAAATGGTTCAAATATGCCATGATGCAAGTTCAAAAGTTCTTGAATATGACCTAATGATTCACTTCCATAAGGTGGAAGTAGATACATGAAGCACTCGATGTGAGTACATCTTATCACCCCTAACTAATGATTAGTATGATCCAGACAAGAGGGTCTAATGAGAGCATGTGTGCTCATTCAGGGTGATACATGGGGGGAAGTTCTTTCCCTATGAGAGATGTGATGATAACCACCATAGCCAGTGTCAAGATGTAAAGAAGCTCTGTAAGGGAGTTGATAGCAAGGTCGATTGGCCAGATATTGTGGACTTGATGAAGGTGTTTATACCCTCGCATAAGGGGAAGTCATCCCCCTTTTATAGATCGGCCTTAGGCCAGTTCCATGGAGTCCAATTCCATTAAGGAAACTTTCAAATCTGCACAAAACATGGGGACCAAAGGGTCTATCCAGTCCGATTTGATCTCCCAAGATCGATTATCCACTCTTCGAGGGTCCTAGTGGATCAGGCAAAGCGATCCAATGAATTGATTTCACATTATATTGTTCCCTTTCTCCTAATCTGAAATGAAAAGTAGCTACCGTTGGATCTGGATCCAACGGATAGCAATTCTCGTATTAGAATATCAATTGTTACATTTAATGTTATCCTTTACACTTTAGGAAACTTGTAAAATTCATATCTCTCACACCATTTATCCTTTTAATCCCAAATTTTAGAGGAACGTCTATGATGACTTAATCCATGTTTGTACCAAATTTGAGACTCAAACTCAAAAAGTATGAGATGCTTTTCTTTATATGCATGTTATCTCTTAATAAAGCATATTTTAAGCATATTTTCTCTCTCTTAATCTTCTATTTTCTTCATTTGGGTTCCTTTTACCATTAGAAAGCATGTGGTACCAAAATCTTATCCAAGATGGATCAATTATCCATATATCCACATATTTCTTATATTTTCATCATTATTTCAAATTTCCTTCTTAATAATGCTTTATTTGATTTTATCTCTTTTTTTTATCCTATCATCTTTGCAACTTGGAGTCCTTGAACCCCAAGAAATCCTAAGATTTCGAAATTCCTTTTTAAGGATACTTATGTTCCTTCTAGATGCATCTACATTCTTCATTTTTCATTATCTTACTTATTTCTTTATTAAGATATTTCTTTTCAAGGATTTCTCTTTATCTTTCATTTCCTTTTTCCTCTTTTCATATTTATTTTATTAGAAATCACATAGAAATGAAATTTATTTAATTCTGGCCATTAATTCCACTTTCTAGATATTTCTATGTATTTCTCATAATTACTATGCTTAATATCCATTATCTTGTATCTTTTCCTTTTATTTGGACTTTTCTTCTTTTCTACTCTTTTATATCCATTATTGGATTAATCTAATAATAAAAATTACAAAATTCCTATCAAAAGGGAGATTTGCAAAGAAATCCATCTTTTGAAGCAAAGCATACAACCTTTTCAATTAAGTCCATATTCACAAAATCTTTACAAATCAATTATGCAAAATTGAGGTTGTAACATCCTTCCCCTCTTATAGGAATTTTTCCCTCCAAATTCCCTCAAACAAACAGGATAAGACTTCCTCATGTCCATCATAGATCCCATGTGGTTTTACTCTCTCCATGGTGCCTCCCAAGAATTTCATATTCTTGCATCTGAGTTCTTTCTCACCTTGGTACCTTGTACCCTCATAGGTGACTCAGGACATTTTAGCTTCTCTCAAAGCTAAATGGGTTCATGGCTCAGCACATGGCTTGGGTACCTCACATAGTGCTCTAGATCAGACTCATGGAACACATCATGTTATCATGAGGGGTAAGACTAAACATAACCATCTACACCAATCCATCTCAAATGGACCCATATATCAGGGACTCAGCTTTCTTAGTTGTAGCATAGAGGGGTCATATTTTCACATCACATATTCCCCCACAGTGAACTGCATGTCAGTCTGCTTTGCATCAGCTCACGACTCATGTCGCCCCTAGGTTTCCTCAGCCATTGCATGATCAAAGCGACTTCATCTGCACACACTGTAGTCATTTTTTGACCTTCGTGAGGTCCCTTCACCAACATTATCTTAATGAAGTGGTGACTGACACAACCTCATCTAACCTAGGCCAGTAGCTGTGTTTCTTTTGCTCATCGGGGCCCTACTCCTATGGAGAAGTAGGGGTTGCAATGTTGGTGTTACTTGGTGGCATGAAGCTGCCTCGGCACTGTTGGGGTCCATTCTTGGGTCAGAAGGGATGGCGGACAGTGGCCGAAGAAGGAAGGTGTTCTAGACTGGTTGTGCTCGTCAGGCGATTAAGGGGGGGTGTGCGACGGATCCTCTATTTCACAGAGGAAACAGGGGAATATGCCCCTTTTCATGCGCACCTGGGAAGAAGACAATGCTTTGATCTGGGTACCAAGTATATGGTTCACTCGAAGGATCCATGAGCCAGGTTTGATAGAAAAGAAAATTGAAAATGACACATGGCAAGCTATCATTGGCTGAAAGGTAATAGATTTGCAAATTTCATAGAAAATTAATGGTAGCTTAGATTAAGAAGAATAATATATGAATATTGCTTATAAAAATATGAGGAACACACAAAAAATAGTTTGAAAACCTGATTTCGTTCCTAATGGCAAAAGTATGCTAATTTAATGAAAAATGCTTTGAAGTTAGGTTAAAAATCCAAATTGAGATTAATGGTTGAGTCTATGTTGCTTAATTGGTTAAATTGAGTAATAGTAACCTGTTGAATGATAATGATAGACTTGAATTTGATCTAGATGAGTAATTGCACATTTTAGGGTTTTAAACCAAGTATGTATGATAATGCATGTAGAAACCCTAATTTAGGGTAAAAGAAGAGATGATCATGTCTAATCGAAATACATGGAAATATGTGGAAAATTGTTGATCCTAAGCCTGTTAGGAGAGATAGGACATGATAAGTAGGGTTTATAAGTAGTTTTGCTTAATTAGGGTTTGTAACAATAAAAGTGATGGTGAAACCCTAATTGCAAGTGAAACCCTAAGGAGCAAGTTAGGTTGGATAGATATTGATAACATGAGTAATAAAAGGAAATTGTATGATTATTTCATGATCTTGTTGTATGTGCTTGCTTGCTTGGATTTCTTACTTGCATGGAATATTTCTATCT
This sequence comes from Alisma plantago-aquatica, assembly GCA_963693085.1. NCBI lineage: Eukaryota > Viridiplantae > Streptophyta > Magnoliopsida > Alismatales > Alismataceae > Alisma > Alisma plantago-aquatica. The sequence continues at coordinate 1,048,193,619 of OY856409.1, read as the reverse complement.
CAAATCAGTAGAACAGGTATGTGGTTAATTATGGTTAATCACATTAGTTTCTCGAAGGTTTTCCCGTATGATTGATCGCATTGAATGCAACCTATCAGTTTGGATGTTCATACCTGCAAATCATAAAGTCACTATGATTATGACAATTATGATATAAATATGTATTCTCGCACCTACATGCCACCCTGATGGATGATGCCAGAAGGTCAAGCCCAAGAGGGAAGACCCATGGGCACCATGAGTGGTGACCCCAGAAACCAAGCTCGGGATTGAGAAGGTGGTCTTTGTTGCATGACTAATGGGCACCATGAGAGGTGACCCCAGGCACCAAGCTCGGGATTGAGAAGGTGGCCTTAAGTGAATGGTAAAAGAGAAACCCTAATGGGGGTATTCCAGGGTTAGGGCAAAAGTAGTGGAGATTGACACATTGAAAACGTAATTTGAATTGTTAACTACCTTGATTGTGATAAATAGGTTGTTAGCCTTATGATTGATATTTTGTTTGTCCCCACATACCGACATATTCATTTATGCTGACCGACGTTTTGTTTGTCAGCATTTTAGGTACAATGTTGAAAAGGACAAACAGTAAAGTGACATATTGTGAAAATAAGAATTAAAGTGCAAGGAGGATTAGATAGAATAGATTGAAGTTGTGGATAGAAGTAGATATCCAAAGTTTTTAAAAGGTATGCAAAGTTTTATTTGATACCAGCTTTCAGTATAGTTTTGTAGAATTTATAATTATTATTGATTATTTGTCGAACCTTTGATCTGGAAATTGGGATAACGGCTCTGACCTCTTGGTCTCCCTTAATTGGGGGTTACTGGGGGTGGGGTCGTTACAGGTATGGTATGGTAACAAGTTGTGAGGCCTCTTCCCCAGTTGGTTGTCCTTGTGTAGGTCTATAAGGGTTGTTCATATGGAAGAGTGTTAGGAAGTGTATGCCCTATCCGGTAGAGATTCAGTTCATGTTGGAACAACTGAGCATGTAGTTAGTCATCTAAAGCATAAGAAGTGAACCTGGGGTTCCTAGACCAAAGTGGGGAAGTAGTAGTACCTAGTGTACATGATGCTCACGAGGCTAATTGAGTTCATAGTATTTTAGTATGGCACCCCTTCATATGTTAGAGTAAAAGGAAACCCCACTTGAACTAAGGTATATGTTTGATGAACCCCTCATACATGTTGGTGACATATGCATGTATGATTTTGATTTGACATTAAGGAATGGTGAATATGTATGACATACCAAGGAACTTAGCATGGTTTAGTAGGTTGCCTTATTTCTAGCTACAAGTAGAAGTACAGTAATAGGGCTAAGCATGTACGTGATGATGTAAACCTTGGAGGTAAGAACGTTTGGTGACCTTTATTACTATCAAGAGATAGTTTTCTCCCATCCTGGGGAGAGACCCTTTTGTAGGGTGAGTACCATCTTTTGATTAGGTTCAAGGAAACCTAAAGAGGTCTCATAGGAGCTTGATGACATAAGTGGAGAGAACATAGTATGACCATGAATCAATAGACCCATGTGTGACCATCTCTAAAGGGGCATGAAGATATGTTGCCATGGAGGTAACCTTTATGGGGCCAAACCATGATAGGTAGGTCGCCATGATTCCCGTGAAAGGAATATAAGTTTGACCATGAGTGCCCAGAGAGATGATGGAGGTCCAAGTGAGGATTCAGGTTTGTGATGTGCTATGGTAGAATCCTAGGTCAACACTAAGGTCAAGTAGGGATGAGATCGATGGGAGGAGTAGTTGTCTATTTCTAGAATGCACAAGACCATAGGGTCAGGGGGTAACACCTACCGTTGCCTGAGGCCCATGGGTTATGAGGTTGTCCACCTTCATAAGTTCATGGGGGCTAAAGGGTAAATGTGAGAGGCACTCCCTAGATGCATAAGGGTCAAATCACCCCAAAAGTGCCGGCACCCTAGAGACCTTGAGGTAACGACTAAGGATTGTACATAAAGGAGATATGTTAAGATCCAGAGTTGATGGGAAAAGTCTTCCCATGGATGTAGACCCATAATGGAGGTGCTCATGATGAGGAGTCATGTGAAGTAAGTTTCAAATTAGATTGGAAAGAGTGATGGTGATGTGTGATGCATCATCTCTACTCTTGGAACAGGTTGAACTCTGTATTTGGACTGCAGCCAAATGCTTATTTCATCTTGTTATGGGTTTGAGAGATAGGAAAAAATGCATGCCATACTAAGGATAAAGGTGATATGAGTTGAAACCCTTCTACTATGTTTGAGGATAGAGGAAGTACCACACCTTTTGAGATTATGTTGGATAAGTGGAAACACAAAGAGAACAAAGGTAATCATCATATGAGGTCATTCTTGTGAAGAGCAGTTTGGCCCCTAAGAGTTGCATTTTGGGTATGGAAATTGAGATGATGAGCTTGAAGTTTTCTTGACTCAGTTAGACTTAAACCCAAGATGAGGGTGATAAGTGGAGTACATGAAGGTTTATGTTTTCACTATCACCTAGCACATAAGTAAATTGATGTGGTAACTGATACCCTTTGCCGAGACATAACTCAGGTGTATAGTTGTCTTATCTAGCTGATAGGGCTGAAAGAGGTTGCTAGGTGGACCCTGTGACCATTAGAAGACTAGGCCTATGTGGCTAACACCCATATAAAACTAGACTCATTGGTCAAGTTGGTTGTTACTCAGTTAGCCAGCCCAAGGCTTGATGAAGTAAAAGGGTTGTTTGAGATACACCTCTCAACAGAGGAAGGTGGCGAAACCTACTACTAGAGTGTTTTAGCGTTTCTGAGGAGTAAACCTTGAGGAATCATGACATGTATAAGTTCATGATTTTACGTACATCATATAGCACGGTACTACCAAGACGGTTAAGGTTTGCAGTAGTACTTTGAAGACCTGAGATGAAGAAGTATATAGAGTTGCATGTGGCATGTCTCCATACATGCTAGAGGATGAAGGCCGAGCATCAGTAACCCAGTGAGTTGCTACAAATATGAAGAATCCCTGAGAGGGAAAGGGATTAGATCACCATAGGCATTGTGGTGGGACTCCCCTAGACCAAGATAGGTCATGATGCAATATGGGTTATGGTAGATTGCCTTACCAAGTTTACCTAATCCCTTACCTAAGAGAGAGAACTGTCACTATGATAGATTTGATTGAACTATATATATATATATGTGTGTGTGTGTGTGTGTGTGTGTGTGTGAGAGAGAGAGAGAGATAGTTCACCTACACCATGATCTGAGTTCAAAGGTTCTTGAGTATGACCTCAAGTTCACTTTCATGTTGTAGAAGTAGGTACAAGAAGAACTCAATGCCAGATTGAAGTTTAGTACAACTTATTACCCCCTAACCGATGGACAATTGAGAGAGTATGATCCAGACTTTAGAGGGTCTAATGAGAGCATGTGTGCTCATTCAGGGTGATACATGGGAGCAGTTCTTTCCCCTAGAAGAGTTTGCTTGTGATGATAACCACCGTAGCCAGTATCAGGATGCATGAAGCTCTACAAGGGAGGTTGTTTTGGTTACCGCTTCACTTGGATGATGTCAGTGAGAGGACCTTGTAAAGGTCAGTGAGACCACAATGGTTGCAGATGAAGACGCTTTGATCAAGTAATGGATGAGAAAGCCTAGGTTCGACAAGAGTCGTGAGCTGATGCGAAGTAGACTGACATGCAATTCACTGTGGGAGAACATGTGTTATGAAAACCCGACCCCTCTGAGCTATAGCTGAGAAAGCTGTGTCCTTAATATGTAGGTCCATTTGAGATGGATTGGTGGAGTTGCTTATGTTTAGCCTTACCCCACAGGATAACATGATGTATGATGTGTTCCATGAGTCTGATCTAGAGTACTATGTGATGTACCCAAAACATGTGTTGAGCCATGAACCTATTAAGCTTCAAGAGAGGCTGAAATATCCTGAGTCACCTATGAGGGTATGAGATACCAAGGTGAGAGAGAACTCAAATGTAAGAATATAAGATGATAAAGGTTCTTTCAAATAATCATGGAGAGGTTGAAGCCACATGGGAGCCAATGATGGACATGGAAAAGTCTTATCCTAATTATTTTTATGTTTGGTGGAATTTTGAGGGGAAAATTCTTATAAGAGGGAAAGGATGTTACAACCCCAATTTTTGGGTTCATATTGTTGGAAATGCAATTTCCCCAATAAATGTATGATTATGGGAATTGTATGATTTATGTGTATTTGATGAATTTTCTTTGCAATATATCCTTTGTGCATATGATTTCGTGGATCATAATATATTAATGAGTCCAATGTGATTAAAAGAAAAAGAAGAAATCAAATAATGCATTATTAAGAATGAAATTTGAGATAATGATGAAAATATGAGAAATATGTGGAAATATGTGTGATCGATGCATCATGGATGAGATTTTGAATCCACAAGGTTTATATTAGTAAAAGGAATCCAAATAAGGAATATAAAAGAATAGGAGTTAGAAAATATGTATAAAATATGCCTTAATAAGTGATAACTTGTATATAAAGGAAAAAGTATCTCATACTTTCAAATTTGAGTCCCAAACTTGGCACACAAGTAGACTACGTCATCATGGACTTTCCTCTAAAATTTGGGATTAAAAGGACATGTTGTTTGGGAGATATGCTTTTTGTAATATTTCCTAAAGTGAAAAGGGTGACATTAAATGTCATAATTCGAATTAAATTGGATTTTTCTTATTTAGAATTTTGGTAGGCGCACATGATGTGCACCGTTGGATATGAGATCCAACGGCGTACAATCATCTTCTAGCTCAGGCCAAAGAAGAAGGTGTACCTACAGTACATAAGTGGTTCTCAAATCCTAATCTCACTCTCCTTTCCATCCTTTGTCTTTAATTCCTTTCCCATTGTATTCGGGAGTGTGAATTGGACTAGGATGACCCCTGGTTTCTCGGTATGGTGCACAATTGGGATTTTCCTCAAATTGGCATGGGAGTCAACCACTATTTATGGACACCCCGGAGCTCCCAACCTATTCCCTATATAAGGACCTAGGGATTGGGTTCGGGAGTCAGACAAAAATTTTCATGAAGCGAGAGGAAGCCCCAACATCCCATAGGAAGGCCGACATGCCCACTACCTGTGATCCCATGTTCACTTCCGACGGGGACTCCACTGCACGCCCAGATCTGTGCCCCTCTGGCTTGTGTGAGACCATCAACGAGTCCGTCTGGACCCAGTGATGGTGCCTTTGCCCTTGCCCTTGCCTAACCCTCTGACGTGCTAGAGCGTGAAGTCAACGACCTTATTGACCATCCTCGATGCTCGCTCGTGAACTGGGATATTGGGAGGTTGAAGAAGAGAAAGGGAGAGATTACCCTCGTGTCCATCTCACACGAGGCCTAAAGCCAGGGGAATAAGGGCAAAAGTGGAATTTTCCCTGACTGAGCGCCTTACTCGCATAGAGTAGGCTGCCTATGTGGCTGGCTATGATTTGTTGATCGCTACCCTGTGGAAAAGACAAATAGGGGCCAAAAAGTTGATGTGGTGCTCTGCTATTGGCCTAAGGTATTTAATCTTGCAAATATTCTAGAAATTTATTGGTTGCTCGGATTATGACATTTGATATATGAATTTTGATCAGAAAAATGTGTAGAATCAAATAAAAATATGAGCAGGATCAAAGTATGCTTGTAGTTTGAAAAGAGTATAAATCTATCATCTTTAATGGTTTAATTAATGAAAAACCCTAAGAATTGATGATAATTAAATCTAGTAATGTTGCTTGGATACCCTAAGAATTGAGTATAAATCTATCATCTTTTTAGGGGGGATCATTCCCCCTCCTTCTTCATGACCGACACTCATCCATGGATCAATCAAGGGCTACGGCTAGCAGGGGACAAACATACCTCATTTATGATCACTTGCTGGTACATTTGGCACTATAGGAGCCAACACATATTTGAGAAGATCGTCAAACCTACTGAACATATCTGTCGATTCATCCGTTCAGAGGTTGCTGCTACGGTGAGAGCCTGGCAGAAAAAGGAAGTTGACTTAGCCGAACAATCCCCCGAGACAACTGATGCTAGCTGGATAAACCTGAATGTTGGGAGACTAAAAATGAATGTAGATGCATCTATCCTCAGATGGAAAAGTGCAACAGTGATGATAGTAAGGAATGATGCAGGTGTTTGGAGGTGGGGTTTTGGCACGCTGTCATCCAACGTCCAATCATCACTACATGGCGAGTTGCTGGCCTTGTTCTATGTGTTGCAGAAGGCAGAGGAGCTGATGTTGGAAGAGCTGGATATAGAGTCTGACTATAAGTTGGCGATCACTGCAGTTATGCGACAATCTGTTGAGCACCCTAGGCATGTGCGGATCATTCATGGTTGTCAACAGATCCTGACCAAACATGGTCAATGGAACCTGTCCCATTTTTAGAGAACTTGTAATGAAGATGTGGATGGTCTAGCAAAGTACCACATCAGAAATAAATAAGGGCCTTTTCACTACATTAGACCACCCGAGGTGATCCTCACTTGGCTAGAAAAAGATAAATGCAATGGTAGTAGTACTACCATGTTTTCTTCGTACTTAGATCCTTGTATGCTTAATTCGTTAAATTTGCCTGTATGAGGAGAGTGGGATGAATAAGAAGAGCTCCTGACTTGTCTAAAAAAATGTTTCTTGGACATCTTAAGCCAATATTAATTTGTTATTAATAAAAGGAAGAATGAGATCTAAAAAGAGGATCTTTATGCTTGATTGGCTCAATTTAGGGTTCCATGTATATAAAGTACATTAATGAACTAGAAATCCTAATTTTGATAACTAGGAGTTTTAATGGTTTTAATTGTGCAAATCCATGGATAAAATAGAGATATGATGATACTAAGTCAATTTGAGTATAAAAGATCCTTAATGTGGATAATTTGAGTAATTAGGGCTTTTATGAGTAGAAAAGCTATTTTAGGGTTTGTTGACCTAAAAAGGATAAAGTTTGAGAAATTGATCTAAGAAACCATAATGACACTTAGAAATCTTAGGAATGTATCCCAAGTCAATGAAGAGTTGTTTGGGATGTGACGGTAAACAACTAGGTGATATACATGTTTTCAAGATCAAGGGTTGCTAGATTTTGGTTGCTTACCTTGATTGATTGGACATCTAGTTGGATTTGGATATATTGCTTCTTTGAGATCTCCAAAGTAGGTATGTGGTTATGCTTATGGCTAAATCGCTCTAGTTTCATGACGATTTCTGAGGTTTTATCAGTTGCTTGGAAATAATTGCTTGGTTGACTTTTATTTCATGCAACTATAAAGTGATTATGACTATCACCATAATTATATGAGCATGACTAGGTTAGATCCTGGTCCTCCTCTATAGCTCTGATGATGATGAGATAGATGACCTAGTACATGGTCTACCCATGAGGTAGGATCATCAGGTTATCATGAGTCAATGTATTGGTCTACCCTTGGGTAGGACCATACGACTCCACGACCCTATGTATTGATCTACCTATAAGGTATGATCATGGGGGTTAGTTGAGATCTACCATACGAGAGGTAGTATCCATGTCCACTACAGGGACAACACAGAGTCTAGGGTATGTAAGGATTGAGTAGTTATGTTTAAAATGTAAAGTTTGTTTTGTTAAATCATAATTGATTGCAATATGTTGTTACAATTAAATGCAAGTTTTTGGTTCCCCCACATACCAATATAATTCATTATACTGACTACCATTTTGTTTGTCAACGCTTTAGGTATTATCTAAATTTGAAAAAATAGTAAAGTGACACTTGTGAAGATTAAAGTTAAAATAATACATGAGGATTTATGTAGATAGAATTCTAATTCGGGTAGAAGTTCCAGAATCCTATATTTTTCAAGGTATGTAAAAATAAATTTTATTTCAATTTTTAGTTTAGTCTTTAGTAGAATTTATTAATTATTTTTTATTATTTGCAAAACCACTGATCCTGTTTTGGGAAAATGCCTCCGTCTTCTTGGTCTCCGTCAATTGGGAGTTACTGGGAAGCGGGGTCGTTACAAGGGCCAATACACTACTGAGTCATTTTCCTAAGTAAAATGGGTGGAAAAGCACACCTCTCTATATATAAGGGTAGAAACACATACCCTAACAGTTACGCATAAGCGCCTACGATAGTTAAACTAGTCAAATTATCTGACATGCATAAATAGAGTGGCAAGATATTTCTTTCACAAACATACATGGAATGATTTAAGCACTATAGCCGATGGGGTCATTGACCCAATTCTACATAATAATCATAATTTCATAATAATAACAATAAGTCCATTCGAAAGTTTATGATTTGTCCAACAAATGGAATAAGATCAAGTATTTCAAAAGCTGCATCATTATGGGAAAATTAAGTCATATGATGCCAATTATAAATAGGGATGAGTACATACCTAGTCTTCAAGACTAATCCTACCCCAGGGTGGAATTTTTCATTTGTCCTTCTCAACCTAACAAAGTTTTATATACACATATTTAGTCCATGATTACCCATTCATAAATGAAAGTATATCTAAACTAAGTACTTTGGTACTTAATAGGGATTTAGGATTTTTAAAATATTACTAAGAGGTCATAGAATCCATTGGATATACATTTTAGCTCTAAGATCCATCTTTATTCACATAAGTCTAAACATGGGTAGGTTACATATAATTGTGAGTAATAATATGTGATCCTCCAATTTAGGTATTGTGGGGTCATTCTCTCTCTTGAAGTCATATAACTCAAATTATCACATATATGTGTCACTTGAGATATTACTGATAACAATACTCTTATTAGAGAAATATAGAGTATATTCATTCATCATTCATACATGAACAAGTTGTATTATATCATTACTTATGTGAATACAAATATGCATTTAAAACTATTTTAGATAGCCACGAAAGTATAGTCCAAATTTATATTGTTGAAGTGATTAACTTGGTGAAAACATAAAGTTTCATATACCTATATTTACAAAATTAGTCTTTTATACCTATTATATATGTTTACTACCATCAATGCATCACATATATGATTATGTGATCTTATCAATCTTGTATAGCAAAATGGAGAATATCTGCTTATTGTATATATATAGAATGCATTGATATATGGGTATACTTATTGGTTAATGAATTGATGCATCTCAAGTTTGTTATATCTATACTTAGTACTCAAATCATTCTATTAAGTATATAACGAACTGAGTTTTCTTACTAACTAATTACTATAAATCAGGAACTAGAAGATAATATATCTTACATGTAAATCATATTAACTTTGGTTGATCACAATGGAATTTGCCTTTGTGCTAACTAGCTCTTTCCTTGGTCTAATGCTCCTTGTAACTATCCCAAGTTTCTTCTAGGTGGTCGAACCTTGAGGAAGATGTAGTAGACTCTCTCATGTCAACATCATGTCTGAGTGGTCAGGACTACACTGGTCTTGATGGTCACTATTGTTGACATCTAGATAATTTGGATGAAGGTGATGATGTTGTGAAGAGGTGATGCCTTATTTCTGTTTCTTGGTGAGGATGAAGATGGTGGAATTACATGGAGTTGTGATAGTGGAGGAGGTGAACAAATCTCTGATGCAGGGGTTTGTTACATCGTTGTTGGCAGGGTTTGAGTGTAGAGATGCAAGGTGCAAATTAGGTTTCCGATCATTGGTAATTGCCACAATCACGACACTGATGTCAGAGGGGAGGTTGGTTCCCTGTCCAGTGCCACTAGGATGAAGAAGATGTTGTGAGGGTTCAAAGATGATGAGGGAGTCAGAGGGGCATCAGGATGGCTCCGGGTTTGTCAAGATGGTGTCGTCCTCATCCACATTCCTGGAGGTTTGTTGCGTATGTTGTGCCATGAGGGGTCTCTCTCTACTGCGGTAGCTAATAGGTGTAGGCTAGAAATGACCTATGGTGTCTAGGGTTCCATGGTTGTAAGGAAGATGGAGGGAGAAACTCAAGGGTGTGGGATGAACAAATATTGTATCCTCTGGAGTCAGCAGATGCCAATTTTGTTGGTCTGGTGATGCCTTACGATAGAGTGATGGCAAGGAGGAAGGCATCTCTCAGTCATATGTATCTGACTACACGCTGGCCACAAGGCACGAGTGTTGGTGGTCTCTTTATCCATTTGATCCACTATAAGGAGGAGATGAAGAGGGGTGGCCATGTTGGGGTCTCTGAGGCGATGCATTAGTCAGTTGGATCTGGGTGGTTGAATGATATCACAAATGTTGGTGACTGTTGATGAGGAGAGACACTGACCACAACGACATGAGGGGTGATGTGAGGAGGAAGGTCAGTGGACGATGATTCTACATGGAGGTGCCTGATACATCCTACCGACAGTGGCATTGCTAGGCACAGGTGAAGGAGGAGAAAATGGAGGAGAAGCAAGGGAGATGAGGAAGAAGAAGTAGAAGCAAGAAGTTGAGTGGGTAGAATATAGGGTTATTCATGGGAGATGAGAGGTAAGGGAAGGCCTGGAAAGGAGATATAGAAAGGGAGGTGAGGGGAAGAAGAGGAGGGAGAGGGCGATGATGGTCGTATGTTGTGACTGTCGCTTCCCAACACTTGGATCGCACGGTCGAGGAGAAGGGAGTAACACATAAGGTGTTACATTGGGGGGAGAAACATGTTTAGAAAATTCTTAAATGCTTAGTCAATTACAACTATTAAAATCTATGATAATTAAGGTTTTCAATGCTAATTTAGTTGGGAAAGCAATTAATATCCGATTGACATGAAAATTCATGGGTTTGCTAAATAAGGTGTGTGGAGTCTAATTTGACATTAACTCCTCCTTTTATAGCCATTTTATATTTTATTTAGTTTCTTTTATGCTAAGTACCTAATAAATGTATTTAGTACCTTTCTTAATCGATTTTGATATAAAATTTCTTATTTTCATTCAAAAAAAATAATGTTAAATTCTATTTATTAGTAAATTTGCATAATTGTTCCTAATTAGATTGTCATCTACTTCATTGATGCTAAAACCACTTGTAATGGGTACTTGTCATTTTAGTATGATTTTAGATTCTCAACTTCTCTAGTTTAATAAAATGAAAGAAAAGGAACTTGATACTAAGTATAATTAGAAAGGAAACTAGAAAATGAAGGGTTAAGATATATACCCAAATTTGGGTATGTTACAACATCCACCCCTTAAAGAGGATTTTGTCCACGAAATCCATAATTATAACATGATGTACCTCAGAATAATATGTAGGTGTTTATACCACTTACAATAGTGGACCTTAGTATACCACCATATATCCCACTTATTACCCATGGTATCCATCTTAAGAATGTTTAATTATGTTATTAATTAGTTAATATATATGTTTGAATTTAATTTTAGGAATTTCCCAGCTATATCTTATTACCTCCCCTATTAAGTTATGATAGTTTGTAAGTTTAGTTACAATCTTATTGCATAACAAAGTAGGACTTCCCTCCTTACAAGGGTTAACTATAATTTATCCCATCATCTAGAGAGGATACAAGGGTGGACCACTTGGTCTTTATATCTAGAATCTCTTCACATACTCACTACATTGTACTAAGACTTAGGGTCTCATTGTTGATCATTTTGGTCAAGGGTTTCTTTCTAAAAGGCTTCTCTACTACTCAAACATCCTTATAGTGTTGACTTGGTTCCAAAAACCATCGATGAAATCTGAAAGCTTTTCTCTTTTTGTACATATATAGGTAAATATTGAAAATATGTTTGACGATGAAAACCTTGCGATGGAAATCTAAAATGGTGCCAAAATCAATTCGATAACCAAGTCAACCACTTTCTACCACATACCACATATACTATTAGTCTAACATCACTTCATATTCATAAAAGAGTCTCTCTACACACATCATCAAGGAATACAACAACTAATCCAATTTCTAGATGGGGGATACATGTTTCTTCTAGCATGCAGTTAACTTCTAGTAGTTCCAACTAGGCACAACCTTCATTATTCCACCATTCTCCTAATCATGATCTATTCCAACACATCCCAAAACATCATTTATTTATAATACCCTGGATAACCATAATAACAAGAGATTAGCGCCTCAACTACCTTAGTTGGCTTTCTTCCATGGTGTCAAGACAAGCCTAGGTGATTTAGATATTCAAACTACTCCTTATCTCACACATCAAGTAAACTAATTACACGATGGAGATGATAGAGTGGTTAAATCTTTAAGGATCAACTATAGATGTAACTACCTCACATTACCTCAGTGTTGGTGCACATCTGAAGTTTCAAGGAAAAGAGTATCCACTATAGCTTCCAAACATAATTTTGTCTTCATATGTCCTCAAGGAAAACTAACATGGCACAAAGTTTTATTATGTGATCCAAATTTGTGATCATTCCTTTATAGGAAAAGGGAGATAAGCATCATTCCTACCTTATGGGTATGTGAGGGATTAAATCTCAATGATCATTACTTGAAACCTATATCTTCCTTCAACAAACCCTCATTTATGATATTTTACAAGTTCAACTAGAATAGTATCCAACTCTTGGGTGGAAAGTCTTAAGCAAAATTATGTTGAGATAACTCCATGTTGTAGCCAAGACAAGACTAACCTTAAAGGATCCAATTCATATCATCATATGCTATCATAGAATACCTCAAAATCTAAAACTCACATCAACATTCTAATTTTTTATCCATGCATGTGTAGTTTGCACAATGCATGTATCATAGGCAAGCTAGAAAACAACATAAGCAAAAGGTTTAATGACCGGTACTAGGGTGATAGACGATTATGTGTGTTCAATTCGACATACTCTCTATATAAGACGAATTACCTGCCCATAAGGTGAGGGGTAAAGGTTGATGTCTAGGAGAGTCAACCCTTGGTGTATAAAGTAATACCTCTATAGTGAAGGTAGGGTTGATGATGATTTACCCAAAAGTCAATGGCATAGATAGTTTGGGATGAATAACACCAAGGTTAACAGGGGTTGAAACCCTATTTGGTAATGTATGACTCGGTTTTTGATTTGACAACAACATCTAAAGGTCATCTACCTACTAAGGAACAATCTAGGATAACTTGAAATAGTCTAGTTACTGACTACTTAGGCTCTGATACCATTCTATAAGGAGTGGGACCTGATGTGGGCCCACTCAATGGTACAAACATGAGCCTTGAAATAAATAAGCATCAAAAAACATAAATATTTACAAAGTTAGAAAATATTTTCATGTACATAACTTTCTCACCCTATGGGTGGTGCATAAAGTGAAAAGGTTACATCTATATACACATAAGCCCATATGTAGAGGGTAGCAAGGCTATCTCAAGTTGTCCTTACATCCACCAATTAGCTCACGATCATCTTGAGTCTCTGTCCTATAAAGTACTTACACCTGGGTGTAGGGAACACCCAAGAAAAATACGAAACAAAAGAGCTCGAGTCAACAAAATTTGAGTATGTACATTAGAAAATTCACTCAGGCATTATCTATTTCAAAAGTAAAGTAAGATGTTCCCATAAAAAGGGGGCCATTAAAGCTAGGTAAGTTTCAATGAGAAGTAACAAGAGAAGGAATTTATAAAAGAATGAGGTAATACAAGTAAAACATAAAACAATGATTCTTGCCATAATCAATCATTAGTATCACAACAAATATTTACATGTAGATATATTGGACTAAATAACTTTAGTAGGGCCATGACACCACTGAGTCATTGGCCTAAGTAAAAGGGGTGGAAAGGCACACCCTAGGCGGAATAGCACGCCTCTGTATATTTAAGGGTAGAAATGCATACCCTAGGTAGAAACACATGCCCTAATGGTTACACATGTCTATGATAGTTAAACTAGTCAAATTATCTAACATTCATAAATAGAGTGGAAAGATACATCTTTCACAAACATATGTGGCATGATTTAAGCACAATAGGAGGTGGGGTCATTGACCCAATTCAACACGATAATAGTAATTTTTGAAGAATAACAAAAGTCCAATGAAAGTTTATGATTTGTCCAACATATAGAATAAGAGCAAGTATTTCAAAAGTTGGCTCATTATGGGAAAATTTAGTCATATAATGCCCAGTTATAAATAGGGAGGAGTACATACCTAGTCTTTAAGACTAATCCTGCCTCTAGGGTGGAATTTGTCATTCATCCTTCTCAACCTAACAAAGTTTTATATCCACATATTTAGTCCATGATTATCCATTCATAAATGAAAGTATATAAAAACCTAGTACTTTGGGTACGTAATAGGGATTTAGGGTTTTTAAAATATTACTAAGAAGACATAGAATCCATTGGATATACATTTTATCTCTAAGATCCATATTTATTCACATAAGTCTAAACATGGATAGGTTACATAAATATGTGAGTAATAATATGTGTTCCTCCAATTTAGGTATTGTGGAGTCATTCTCTCTCTTGAAGTCATATAACTCAAATTGTCAAATATATGCATTATTTGAGATATTATTCATGACAATACTCTTATTAGATAAATATAGAGTATATTCATTCATCATTCATATATGAATAAGTTATATTATGTCATTACTTATGTGAATACAAATATGCATTTAAAAATATTTTAGATAGTCAAGAAGGTATAGTCCAAATCTATATTTTCAAAGTGATTAAGTTGGTGAAAATATAAATTCACCTATACCTTTATTTACAAAATTAGTATTTTATACCTATTATATATGTTTACTACCATTAGTGCATCGAATATATGATTCTATGATCATACTGAGGCTGTATAGAAAAATGGAGAATATCTACTTATTGTATATTCATAGAATGCATTAATATATGTGTATACTTATTGGTTAATGCATTGATGCATCTCAATTTTGTTATATCTAGACTTAATACTCAAATCATTCTATTAAGTTCACAACCTACTACATTTCCTTACCAACGGACTACTAGAAATCAGGAACGGGAAGATAAGCTTTCTTACATGTAAATCATATTGACTTTGGTTTTTCATAATGGAGTTTGCCTTTGTTCTAACTAGCTCTTTCCTTGGTATGATGCTCCTTGTAACTATCCCAAGTTTCTTCTGGGTGGTTGATCCTTGAGGAAGATGTAGTAGACTCTGTCATGTCGACATCATGATGGTGTGGTCAGGACTGCACTAGTCTTGATGATCACTAATGTTGACATCTAGATAATTTGAATGAAGGTGATGATGTTATTAAGAGGTGTTGCCTTATTGCTATTTTGTGGTGAGGATGAAGATGGTGGAGCATCATGGAGTTGTGATGGTGGAGGAGGTGAACAACTCCTTACTGTTGGGGTTTGCTACATCGTTGCAGTTGGGGTTTGAGTGTAGAGAAGTAGGGTGAAGATTAGGTTGTCGATCATTGGTAATTGCCATAGTCACGAAACTGATGATAGAGGGGAGGTTGGTTCCCTGTCCAGTGATGACAGGATGAAGAAGAGGTTGTGAGCGTTTAGAGGCGATGCGGGAGTTGAAGGGGCGTCGAGATGGATATAGGTTTTTTGAGGTGGTGCCATCCTCAGCCACATTCCTGGTAGTATGTAGGGTCTGTAGTACTGCTACAAGATATTGTGCCACGAGGGGTCTCTCTCTGCTGTACTAGCTAATGGGTGCAAGGTAGAAACAACCTATGGTGTTTAGGGTTCCATGGTTGCAAGGACGATGGAGGGATACACTTAGGGATGTGGGATGAACATATCTTCTATCCCATGGATTCGATAGATGACAATTTTGGTGGTGTGGCTATGCCTTGCGGCAGAGTGATGTCGAGGAGGAAGCCATCTCTCAGTCGTATGTATAAGATGAGGAAGAAGAAGAAGAAGACGGGAGAAGTTGAGATGGTGGTGGCTAGGGTTATCACTGGGAGATGAGAGGTAAGGGAAGGCCAAGAGAGTAGATATAGGAAGGGAGGTGAGGGGAAGAAGAGGAGGGAGAGGGAGATGATGGCCATATGTTGCAACTGTCGCTTCCTGACTCTAGGGTCGCACAGTCGATGAGAAGGGAGTAATGCATAAGGCGTTACATTGAGGGGAGAAACATGTTTGGGAAATACTTAAAATGCTTAGTCAATTACAACTATTAAAATCCAAGATAATTAAGGTTTTCAATACTAATTTCATTGGGAAAGAAATTAATATCTGATTGACATGAAAGTTCATGGGTTTGCTAAATAAGGTGAGTGGAGTCTAATTTGACATTAACTCCTCCTTTTGAAGCCGTTTTGTATTTTATTTAGTTGCTTATATGCTAAGTACCTAATAAATATATTTAGTACAATTCTTAATCAATTTTGATATAAAATTTCTTATTTTTCATTTTCCTACATAGTCAAGTCCTAATATTTTTTTATAGAGTGAACTTAATGTCAAATTCTATTTATTGGTGAATTTGCATAATTGTCCCCGATTAGATAGTTATCTACTTCATTGATCCTAAAACCTCTTGTAATGGATGTTTGTCATTTCAGTATGATTTTAAATTCCCAACTTCTCTAGTTTAATAAAATAAAAGAAACCAACTTGTGCTAAGCTTGATTGGAAGGTTCCTAGAAAATAGAGGGTTAATATATATACCTAGATTCAGGTATGTTACGCCTTTCTTGTTTAGAGCTTCGTCCTCCCCTACTTTGTGGAAAAAAGGATTACCAAGGTAGAAGAAGGCATCTGACCTTCTTGTTTAAGCAGCTAGAGATCAGATCTACTTTTCTTTAGGATTTGTGTATCTTCATTTGCTTGCTCTTGACCTTAACAAGTAAGTTCCTTCTTCTCTCTTTTGTTTCTCTTGTTGTTGTTCTTCCTCCTTCCTTCTTCTAGGATGAATCAATGGTTTTCTATGGTAGAACTTGTTTTAGAGATTAAACAACCTATCTTTCTTTCTCTCTTGGTAGAGGGATTGCTTCTCTTGTGAAGAAAGAGCTACCTTGGCTGAGTTTAGAGATAAAACTAGGGTTTTCTACCTTCATTGCTTGAGTTTTCTTTCTTTTTAGAGCTTGGTCTTCTTTTGAGAGATGATTTTTATAACACTCCTAACATTTATCACTTACTACTAGCTTTCTTGTTCATGTTCTTGCTTCTAAATGAAGATCTAAGCATACAAAAGATACTTTGCCTAGAGTTTTGATTTTAATGGTATTCCTTCATTAGTTTCTAACTCTAGATGAACCTAAAATCAGGTGTACAACCTTCCTGAGGTAGAGGATGGGTTGGTTCTTGCTTACATGTCAAATTATGGTACTTAGTACCTCTCAAACAATGGATTACACTTTGTGTTTTAGGTTGTTTTCAATCCTTATACAAGAATTGATTGTTGTTTCCTTGCTAGAACCGATGGAGTTGTCTTTTAGAGATAATTTGTGACAACCAATGGTGTCAACCTATGGTCACATTTAGTGCAGTTTTTAAGTCTTTTGGAATCTCAAAACTCGATGGTTTAGTGCTATAAAGATGGCATCACCGATGGTGATAGTAGTTCAAACACCCGATGGTGTCAACCGATGGTAGTGCTGACCCCATCATTAGATGGTGACACAAAGTGTCACAACTGATGGTCGTCCTAGACACCACAACCAATGGTGAGACTAAGTCTCATGTGTTGATTCTTTCAAGCCCAAATCTGATGGTTTTCTTGGTTAAATGATTCAAGGGTTAGACCTATACATCAATCGATGGCTTTGAATGGAGAACCTGATCCAATGGTCTCCCTTAATTGGGGGTTATCGGGAGGTAGGGTCGTAACATTTGGTATCAGAGTGTAGGTTCCTCAGTTAACCATCAATAATTATTAAATTTTACAAACTCCGTAGAACCCAAGGGAGTTATTAGAGGATTATTCAAAAGATGGAGGTGTCCAGAAAAGGATCACGACTGGGGGATGGCAATATTTTCCTCTACACCGCTAGTCAGAATACGAGGACTCCCGGATCTGTGTGACTGCCTGGCCAAAGTCTTAGGGTATGAATCAAAATAAGATACCTTTAAGACTTTCTCATATTATTCATCCCTTCTCATCACACATTCTATTAAGGACCTTAAGGATTAGGGTTTTCTCTCTCCTCCTCACCCTCTTGAAGTATGGGTAAGGTTAATGAGGTCTAAGGAATCCTCCACCAAATTAATGAAAAGCATGTAAATAAGATGTCATGGACATAAGCTTAATAGAGTAAGCGTAAACTAAAGAATAGATACATGCTTAGGACGTATGACATAAGTTCTCATGCCCTCGGAAGAGACCTGAGGCTAGACCTTCTTGTCAGGAGGATAAATAAAGGTAGTCTTAGAGATAGAGATCTCCAGTGCAAGTAGAGACCTGGGACATCCTCTAAGGATGATGTTAACCCTAACCCTAAGTGAAGGAGAGATGGCATGATGAGTTAGACCATGTGTTTGGATGGACATGCCTGGGATGCCATATGAGCCATGAGATATGACCTAGTACCTTTGGTGACCCAACCCTATAAAGGGTCATGCATGTTAGAGTGAAGGATAGCTCCTTCATTGACAAGGTTTGAGAAGAACCCATGGAAACCCCATGACCTTATATGGGCTTATAAGGGCATAATATGCACCCAGAATGTATCAGTAGTGTGAGCAATAGGTTGAAACCTTGACTGGGAGAGTTTGATGGATAGCTTATGTGATAAGCCTAAGGGGCTTTGGATAACCTTGAGCAAACATGAGTTGAACATAGGCTTCATCCAGGTAGGGGCATGCTTGTGAGGTTGACCCTTCACGAAGAGAGGACCTCTAATGGTGGGGTTGGTTGTAGGGTTAGCTCTAGAAAGAAAGATCAAGAACCAAGCAAGGAGGTTGGAATCCCAGACTCTGAGATATGAGGAAAAGTAGGGAGTTGAGGATGATACGACCTAAGTGGATGATAGTGGTTGTCTTATGCTTGACCCCTAGAGACGGATGATATCTTGGTTGCCTTTAGAGGAACCAACCCTAGAGAGAGGATGATGCTTCTGGTACCTATGTGCCTATGGTATAAGTGGTTACCCGCTGAGATGAGACAAAGAGTGCCTTAGACCCTGGGGAGGTTTAGTAACAGGTTGTGAGGCCTTACACCTTGTTGGTTGTCCTAGAGGAGGACCCAACTCTAAGTGTTGCTCGAGGAAAAAGATGACCCGATACATGTTTGGTTTGAGGTTAAGAGGTTGAACATGCAGTTGGACACCCAAAAAGAGAACCTAGGGTACCTAGGCCCAAGAGGGGAAGTGGTGTACCTAATGCTCATGACGAGAATTAAGTTGCTATAGTTTCGAGCTTGATACTCCTCAGGTATAGAGGAAAAAGGGAAACTCCTTAAGTCGAAGGTATGATGAACCCCTCACAGCTAAGTTAACGATAAATGAATGTATGATCTTGATCTAATGATGAGGAATGAGAACCCATATTACCTAGCATGGTTTAGTGGTCTGCTTGTGCCTTAATAGCTTACTAGGGTTAAGCATATGGATGTAAACCCTAGACCTAATGGCGTTTGTGACCTTGTTGTCAAGAGATAGTTTTCCTCCCATCCTGGGAGAGGGACCCTTTGGTAGGGTGTATACCAATCTTGTTGGTTTAAGGTAACCTAAAGAGGTCTCATAGGATCTTGAGAAGCTAAGTGAAAAGTACATGGTATGAGGATGAACCTATAGACCCATATATAACCATCTCTAAGTGCATGTGGATGTGTTACCATGGAGGTAACCGGTATGGGGCCTGACCAAGGTAGGCAGGTCACCATGACCCCTATGAAAGGATGAAAGTCCGCCCTTGAATGCAGAAAGAGAGATGATGAAGGCTTGGGTAAGGTTCTAAGTTGGACATGTACGATAAGAGAATCCTTAGTCTATCCTAGGGTCAGGTAGGGATAAGACCGATGGAAGTAGGAGTTGCCTAATTCTCTGATTGCACATGACCATAGGGTCGGGAGGTAACAGTTATCATCGTCTGAGGGCCATGGGTTAGGAGATTGATCACCTTCATGAACTCATGGGACCCAAAGGGTAGATGAGTAGGGCACTCTCGGGATGCATAAGGGAAGAGGGGTGACCCTAAAAGTGTCGGCACCCTATAGACCTAGAGGAGATGACCAAGGATTGTGTTGTGACCCAAGTAGGTTCAAGACTAGTTTTCCATGGAAGTAACTTTGATATAAAGATGATTATGATGTAGAGACATAAGTTTCATGTTTCGACTTAGATTTGAAGGTGTACTGGCAATGTGGTATGTACCATCTCTACTCGTGGAATAGGTAGAACTTTGTATTTGGACGGCCGCCAAATGCTTATTTCCTCTTGTTATGGGAGTGAGAGATAGGACAGTACGCATGCCATACACCAAGGATAAAAGCTGAGGTGAGTTGGAATGTTGCTATGAGGTATGAGGACAGAGATGATAACATACCCTAGTAAAGTGAATGATACACGGATGGTTTGCAACCACTAAGAGGAATGAGGTGGTCACCTTATGAGGATGTTTTATCATGAGATATGAGTCATACAAGGTTGAGTTTGATCACTAAGAAGAATGAGCTTAGAATGATCTCAAGAAAGATAGACTTAGAGTTCGAGTTTGAGATGATAAGTGAAATACATGGAAGTGTATGTCTTTAATGTTACCTAATACCTAAGGATGTGAAGTGGTAATGGATGCTCTGGTTGAGATATAGCTACCTAGTATGGCTAGATGAGGTTGTTTGGCTAATCCTAAGTATGGAAAGGAGAGGTGTTTGGATAACACTCAGATGTAACGAGATATGTTGAAAAGTTAATGGTTGTTTGGTTAGCCAACCTAGGCCTTGATGCAATGAAAGAATGGTTGTAGAGCCTCAAATGCACTTCTTTGGAAAGGGAGGTGATGAAACCCCGACTAGAGTGGTTTAATTAGGGTTTCTGAGGAATCTATCTTAAGGAATCATGACAATATAGGAGATCATGACTTAAGATCACCATATACCGTGGTACTACCAAGATAATTAGTGATAGTGGTACTTTAGATACCAAAGATAAGGCTGCATGTGGTATGTTGCCAGGCATGACAGGAGGTGAAGGATGAACACCGGTAACCCAGTGCATTGATATAAAGGATAAAGAGGCCCTGAAGGGGAAAGGGAGTCCATCTCTATGGATGTTGTAAGTATCCCCAAGACCAAGGAAGGTTGAGATGCAATATGGGTTATGGTAGATTGCCTTTCCTAGATGGCATGAGAAAGAAAGAGTTCTGTCAAGGGACAGATCTGGTTGAACTACCCATGAGAGAGATGGTTCAACTATGCTATGAAGTGAGTTCAAAGGTTCTTGAGTTTGTCCTAAAGGTTCCCTTCCAAAAGGTGGAAATAGGTACATGAATAACTCGATGTTAGTACAGTTTATCACCCTTAACTAATGGTTAGTATGATCCAGACTAAAGGGTCTGACGAGAGCATGTGTGCTCATTCAGGGTGATATCTAGAGACAGTTCTTATCCTATGAAATATGTGATGATGACCACCATAGACAGTATCAGGATTTAAAGAAGCTATGTAAGAGAGGTTGTGTCGGTCACCACTTCAGTAAGGTGATGTTGGTGAAAGGATCACGTGATGGTTAGAAAAGGGACCACAGTGTGTGTAGATGAAGTCGCTTTGATCGTGCAATGGTTGAAAGGAGCCTAGAGATGACAAGAGTCATGAGCAGATGCAAAGTACACTGACATGCAGTTCACTGTGGGAGAATATGTGACATGAAAATCCGACCCCTCTAAGTTATAGCTAAGAGAGATGAGTTCCTGATGCATGGGTTCTTTTGACATGGTTTGGTGGAGAAGGTTAAGTTTGACCTTACCCCTCAGGATAGAGTAATGTGTGATGAGTTCCATGTGTCCAATTTAGAGTACTATGTGAGGTACCCCGACCATGTATTGAGAAATGAACCTAGTGAGCCCCATGGGAGGCTGAAATGGCCTGAGTCACCTGTGCAGTTTATAGACGCCAGGATGAAAGAACTCAGAGAAAAGAATATGTGATGATAAAGGTTCTTTGGAAGTGCCATGAGTACGGTAAAGCCACATAGGGGCCAATGATGGACATGGAAAAGTCTTATCCTGAATTGTTTGTTTGCTTGATAGAATTTTGAGGACAAAATTCCTATAAGAGGGGAAGGATGTTAGAACCCCAATTTTTGGATTCATTTGGTGAGAAATGCAATTTCTCATATTAAAGATATTTGAACAAATAATGATATAATTTATTTTGAAGACATGGATTTCGTTTACAATAGCCTTGATGATTTTTTTGTGGGCTTTGTTGGCTATTGGGCCCAAATAATAAGAAAAATCAATTAGTGAATGAATAATTGAATATTTGAGAAAAGAAAAATGCGGAAACCTCTGGAAGGAAAAAGGATGTAATCCAAGGAAGGATTTCATGCCTCTTGGCTTCCTTGGGTTCCAAGGAGTCCAAAGTTGCATAAAGAGTGCAATATGAAAAGAAAAGATCAATTAAGTATTTCTTTATTAACAAAGAAATTGAAAACAATGGTAAAATATGGAAAACAAATGAAAAGAGGGGTAATTGAGTTATCCTTAGTGGGATTTCGTATCCCAAGGATTCCTAATGTAAAAAGGGAAAACCAATGAGGAAAAGTAAAGATAAATAAAGAGAAATCCTCAAAAGGAAATATTTTAATAAGAAATAACGATGATAATAAGAAATAATGCATATAGATGCATCTAGAAGGATAATGAATATACAATAAAAAGGATTTCGAAATAATAGAGTTTCTTGGGATCCAAGAGTCCCAATAAAGAGGAAAGAAAGACAAAATACCAAAATTGCAAAATAAAAGGATAATGTGATACATTATTAATGAATTTTTTGATATTGTTAAAAAGGAAAATAGTGTCTACTAAAAGAAAATAGAAATTCATGCTTATGGATTAAAAAGCAAACATAAAGAGAACAAGAGAAAAGAATTTCGAATTCTTAATGATTAAGGATAAAGGGGAAACAAAGAATTAATATAAACAGAGAGAATTTATTATCAACTATGCAAAGATAGTTTCCTAATGAGGAGAAGCCTTGCTTTTCTCATGAGCAAGTACATTAGGGCGTGGATGTCCTCCCTATATGAGGGGTAGAACCCTTGGCCAAGTCTAGAGGGATCCCATGTGACTATCTCTCTTCCTTTCTCTTTTCATCCATGAAACCCTAATCGGGAAAGGAAGCATGACAAGGAGCTACGGGGAGCTATGGAGGGTTCGTGATGGAAGCACAACACTCTACATTGCTGAAGTGAAGGCTAGCAATCATCCCCAGGCCCTAGCCGAGGCACAACAATGGCTACACGGCTGCAAAAGCAACCGCACGTCGCAGGCCTGAGGAGTGTAAAGATGACCATGACGGCTGCGACCGGGTGATGCACCAAGTACGACAAGGTGTGATGGAGTCAGGGGAGGTGTCCCCGGTGGTCGCCGGACTCTGGAGAGGAGGGGGCGCACCCCCGTTTGTTGCAGATCGGCGGCTTGGGTAGCAGCCGTTGTGCTGCCCAAGGTTGAAGAAGGGGGCAGAGGCACGTGGACGAAAATGCCCTCTGCGGGCTGTAGAACAAAATCACTTAACTGAGGGTAAAGAAGTAAAATCGAAATGTTTTCAAAGCAAGGAGCTACGTTGCATGGGAGTTGACGACGTGGTGCTCCCTGATTGGACGAAAAGGAATTATGTGATGATTGAATTGCTTGCTTGGATTGCATTCTTGGTTGGATTTGCTTAATGCTTGTGAAATCATCAAATCAGGTATGTGGTTACGCTTATGATTATCCTGACTAGTTTTCTGAGGATTTGATCGATGTTTCCCTCAAGGCTTGAAATAACTGTTGGATGCTTTTATTTCATGCAACTATAGAGTGACTATGACTATCACTATGAATATACATGTATAACTGGCTAGACCCGGGTCCACCTCTGTGACTTGTAAAGGCTAAAAAGGGGTAACCTAAAGTAAGGTCTAGGTTATCGTGGGTTAGAAATTGGGCTACCAAGTGTAGTTCCATGAGACCCATTAGCCTGCCATGAGTTAAGGAGTGGGCTACTTACGAGTAGCGCCATGTGACTCAAACCTAGAAACTGGTTCACCTATAGGTGTTACCATGAGGGGTTTAATGGGTATCTACCATAAGGAAGGTAGTATCCAGGTCCACTGTAGGGATAGCACGGAGGATAGGGTACTCATGGATCGCGGAGTTATATTTAAAATGTAATCTTGGTTGTTAAATGATTAATTGAATGATTACGTTGTTATCATAGTTGCACGTTTATTGTTTCCCCCACATACCAGCTTCGGCTGACTGGCATTTTGTTTGTCGGCGTTTTAGGTACAAGCCAAAAGGACAAACAGTAAATCTCCATATTGTGAAATACATGAAGTAAAATACAAGGAGGATTAGTTAGAATAGAATCCATAAGTGGATAGAAGTTTAGAGATCCAAGTTTTCAAAAAGGTATGCAAAAGCTTATTTTCTTACAGCTTTCCAGGTTTAGTCTATTAAAATTTAATAATTGTTCTTGGTTAATTGCCGAACCTTTGATCTGAAAGTTATGGGTGCGGCTTCGACCTCTCGGTCTCCCTTAATTGGGGGTTATCAGGAGGTGGGGTCGTAACAAGTATCTTTCACATATCATATTATTTTTCAACATGGAGGGTATTACAATAGAGGGAATAGAGGATATCATTGAAAATGCATTAGAAATTTAGGGTTGAAGGTTAATAGGAGCAAATTTGATCTCTTCATGGGAGAGGCCTCAAAGCATAGGAAGAACTAAGTGGTCGTAGTTCAGAGATTTGGTTGAAATTCCAAACCTATTACTTACCTAGGAAGTCCTCTCATACAGGGGAGAACTTTCATTAGACATTATGATAGTATAGAGGAGAAATTACTAAGAGAAAGACGTCCTAGGTAGGTAAGATGATATCCCGTAATGCCCCTCCAAGCACATACATAAAAATGGAAGCAAACCCTATGTTGTCCATAACATGGGTCACTTGGCTTAGAGGAACATTATAAAACATGATATTCAATAGCAATAAAATAAATGAAACACCATGCATTAACTCAAAAATAGAATCATACATTTCTCTTTAAAAGGGAAAACATAAATTGTCTCATCTTGATCTCAAGCCTAATACATGTAGACTAAACAAATCTAAAGCATGAACTAAAAACTAAACTAGATAATCTATGGAGTGGTAGATGGCACCCCACCAAGCTAAAGTCTCCTTACTGTCAGCTACACTTGAAGGGCTCACTTCAAATCCCACTTACTCCTTGATCTAGGGACATCTCATCCCACAGACATGCGAAACAAAGCAACAACATAAGTAAGTGACATTATGCATGTTATAAGAACTGAAAATTAAGCATATATACTTGAACTGAAATAAACTTGACATGGATTAGCATTAATAATTCCCGTTACACTTTAGCTTTCATTACATCAATGAATTAAGAACATTATTATATGCATTCTATCCATCATTGCCTGCATGGGGCACATCATGCTCGAAAAGCCCATCATTTCTAGGAAGCCCATAATGTCCATGAAGGTCCATCATTGCGAGAAACATATAATAAGTTACCTAATTCTCTTAACTTAGCATTAACATCGTTGTTCTTATCTTGCCATCAATGTAAATTGTCCTCATCCAATAATTGCACCAAAGTGCTCATCAGGTCAGTAAAGGCTCATCTTAGTTGCACCAAAGTGCTCATCAATGCCATAAAGTCTAAATAACATAAAGAGAAACAATTCACAACGTAAGTACATTATCTTAATCATCATGGGATTTCTCCCTCTTAATCTTTAAATTATCATTACATGATTTACATGAGTCTTTCTTCAATTTCTTAACCATTTCATGATCATAGCATTAAACTAATGAGCATTAGTGATAAGCATAGGACTTTATGATCATAGCAACCAACAAGCAATAATAAAATCTAAGCCATCATCATTATCTTAATCTCATTCATGTACTTGGAATTCAAAGAATAAATCTTAAATCATACATAACATGCAATTCATTCAAAATACATATGCATAATGGCATGAACCTCTTACCTAGAGCAAGGAAGATCCTAAATTAGTATCCCTGATCTTGATCGAATCCTATGTTCCCTAAAATTACACTATTTCTATTAATTATCACATGAATATATCCTAAACCCTAATTTTGGTCTTTTAAGGAAACATGGACAGAGACTATGAAACTAGGATTTAAAAATAATAAAATATGATTTGCATTAAAAATCCTTTCCAATGACTATTTATTCATAATTTTTTTATCATCGGTTGAATTACTGTGAATTTTTGAATATT
The DNA here is from genome assembly GCA_963693085.1 of Alisma plantago-aquatica. Taxonomy (NCBI): domain Eukaryota; kingdom Viridiplantae; phylum Streptophyta; class Magnoliopsida; order Alismatales; family Alismataceae; genus Alisma; species Alisma plantago-aquatica. Next base: position 1,048,167,223 of record OY856409.1, on the reverse strand, counting down.
AGACCAATCAAAATTTGAGGAAAAACCACATGTGCATCATTATCTAAACTCCTGGTCCATCTGGCGTTGGGCCTACTCTGATGTGGCCCAATCGGGTGCCGCCAAGTTGAGAAAAGACTGATCGAATCAATGTTTGCTAAAAGAAGGAAAGGGAGCAGAAAAACCCAAAAATACCCATGGTTGCACAATATATGAAATTAGATCCTCAGGGGAAAATTTGGTAAAACCTTACCTGACACCTTCATCCTCAGATCAAAGATGACACAGAGCACATGTGCTCAAATTTGAAGGACTCAAATCAAAATATGATGGTTTCGTCAAGAATCAATTTTAGAAACGGGATCCTGAGATTAGTGTGGTCTAAACGATCCCTAACTTGGGCCCATCAGTGGCCAATGGTACCTGAAGGACCTATTGCCACCGCCATCATCGGCTAGAGAAATTTCAAGGTAAACTCAAGGATATGGTGGCTGAAGGATAGTTCCAACCCCTATGTGAGGTCAACATAACCATTGTGAGAAAAAAACAAAAAGGAAATCGACGATGAGGCACAACAACGGCCCCAACTGGATTTTAAGTTTAGAACATGGCCAAAAGGGGGGGGGAGAACCCATACCTTTGTGTTGGACATAATTGTTTGTAGAGAAACCTTTGTGGATGTTCATAGATGGAAAATGACATGTCTTAGGGGTCTTCACACAGTGGAGGCTCCAAATCTAACCTCCAGTTTGCAGGTTGATGGTGTAAGGTTTGGGGCTTGTGAACCAATGAGTATGAGATGGATAGGGGTTAGCAAGCTCTTTGCCTCAAATTTTTTATCATTCCTAAGTCATCTTTTTTATAGGTGGAGGTCAAAGGAAACTCGGGTTTGCCTTGAAGGTTTAAGCAGGGGAGGTATCTCGTGGCTCTCAGAGTCTGAGAACTCTTGGGCATGAAGATTCATTGTGTTAGGGGTCAAACTGTTTGGGTTGTAATGAGGATTGTGATTACAAGATCAGGCTGCCCTGAGGAAGAGTGGCGAGAGAGATCAGGAAGGGGAAGGAGAGCGGACATTGTAGAGTCCCAAGAGTCAAGGACTCAAGTGAGGATGGAGAGTCCTCATCTCGCGGACGAATCTGCTGGTAGAGTCTGGCTTGGACTCATACCACAAGGTAGTGTGACACATTAGTCCACAGAACCATAGGAAATCTCATCAAAATACTCATTTAATCGATTATTTGGGGTTCAAATCATATGATTTGTTTATTGTTTTGGTTGAGGGTTCAAACAAGGTCCAATTGAACTCAAATTTTGACCATAGGTAGACTAAGGAGTCTAGAACCCATATATCAAATTAGATCTAGGTTTTGATAAACTTTTGTCCAGGAATTTTGTATAGGTCATTACCTTTGTGTACATGTATTTAAATATGAAATAAAGTGAATTATCCTTTCTTTAAGGAACTTGTTGAGTTAAATTTCATGATTGATAGTATCTTTCCACTCAAGAATTATCTGTATGGTCTATTTTCATTATTTGGGTAAATTTCATCAAAAGTCCAAGATTTGTAACTAATTAGTGGGAAAATGTTGTTAAAACCCTAATCTTACGTCAAATAAAATTTGGGATGTTACATATCCCCTTCAGGGTGACTAACCCCGATTAAATCGGTCTTATCTTCCATTCTAATCCAATAATGAGTGGATGTGCAGTTCCTTTAACAACCTATAAGATAATTGAAAGGGAAAACTGCAAAATCCCTTTTGATTCTAGGGATGGATCTAAAAGAAGACATTGATTCAATTGGGAGAAGATCACATAAACATTAAAAATTGAGAGTTTGGCATAACAATCTTGAGAGATATGCATAAGGCCCTAACAATGAAAGACACATGGGGGTTTTTAATGGTGAAGTCTTGTGGGTGTTGTTCTACAAAGATAAATATGGGAGATATTCATGGAACCTTGAGGAAGAGCACCCTTGATTCTTAAAGAAGGGTTGAGGGGCACTAGTATACTAAAAGATGGCACAGAATAGTTTTCTATCTGTCATGAAGCACACTAGGTGGGAGCTTGGTAATGGGGCGTTTCTGTTCTGGGTGGAAACCTAGAGTATGGTGGGGTTTTCTTATTATCCTCAAGAGGCATGGGGGTCATCCAGTCTACGGTTGAAGATCAACCAACTTATCAATAGGGATGAGATGTAGGACAAAGATCATATAGGGTGTCTTATTCAACTTGAAGGTAGGGTTGTTTTAGACTCTAAGATGGTGGTGACCTTCAGGATATAAGTTCGACCTATTCGGACCCCTATATAAGATGTGACTTTATAACTTAAATGGGTGAGAGAGGGGATTAGGAGGATTAATATACATATACAATGGGAACCTCTAGGGACACAATGGGCTTGTAATTATATGCTACCACTAAAGATCAATACTTGTGTTTGGAAACTAAGAAAAAGACCCTTCCCATCAGATGATTGTATTCGATCTTGCAGCATTCAACTTGCTTCCAAGTGTGAATGTTGTGACCCAATAGAGGTAGAGACATCATACTATATCTTCTTAAAAGGAGTAATAGTGAGGTTGACTTGGGCGAGGTGGGGGTAGAGGCAATCCTAGACACAGACTCCTTATCTGGATATTCAAAAGTAGAGCCTACTCTTAGAATTTGTTGGGATGCGGTGACACAACTACAAGGGATGGGACGGTATGAGGTTTGCTCCCTCTAATCATTTTGTGGTACATCTACTTCGTATAATCATCCAACAATACATCTTGGTAGGAAAATGGGTTAGTACGATAATAAAAAGATGAACCATATAAGTATCTAGCATAAGCAAAGATATCTTTGGGGTTATAATTAAATACCTAGCTCGTCCTGGGTTAGGAGAGGCAGTTTCTAGGAGAAATCATGATGAAGGGTGTTTGTTTCTAGGATATGAGATGGATCTATCCACATAGCAGGTCCTCTAAGCTTAAAATAAGAGTCTTGTCATGGAGAAACCCTAGGGAGGGGATAAGAGGGAGGGATGTGGGTAGCATCATCTGAGACGATAGAGAGAGGATACATGTGAGTTTTACGAATAGGGTTAGTGACAAATAGTCTTGAGTTTCATCTAGAAGCTTTACAGATAACCCTTGAGTCCCATAGAGAGATGCCTCTGAGAGGTTTACCGATTGAGATAAATCTTGTTAGACTCTCTGAGAGTACTAGATGGTCGGGAACGAACCTCCTATTGATATAAATAACACAATTTATGAGCTTCTTACTTATTGTCTAGACACGATTGGAAATGTATAGCAATCTACAAAGAGGTAAACTAGATGGCGTAGCGACTTGACAAATACAAGTCATGCCTGATCTCACTGTATAGATTATCCAACTTCATTGAGTTGCCACATCTTGTTAGAGGGGTTTATAGATTGAACGGTCAAGGTTTGTCTTACATACACAAGCATTGCAGTTTGATGCATAGAGTTTTATGCCTTGCATTGAGATATACATTTTTTACATAAAATTGATCAAACAATCCACACAGATTTTAAGTTGCTCATTGACTTTGAGTTGAGTTTAGTTTTGAAAAAATAGATTTTGGATATGGTTTTGGTGAGTGTTGATCAAGTTTTGTAGAATTAGACAACATAATTGTGTAATACTTTTCGGTTCTTTACCACTGAAGAATTGGAATGCGTAGAATTATTTTGCGCTTCCTGTAAGAAAAAAGAGTATTTTTCACAAACATTAGATGGATTTACAGTAAAACAATGTATAAAAATGTGCCCGAGTTGGGTAGGATCCATGCCCCACCCGCAAAATAAATAAATAAATAAAATACTTATATGTGACACATACACACACACACACTATATATATATATATAGACACACACACATGTCATCGATATACAAAAAAATATCATTTATCCACATGACAAGAAGGACTGCGTAGCTTGATGGTTCAATTTGACACAATGTACTAGCTAGATGTTAGTTCAAATCCCTAGGTCAACATATTTTTATTAAATTATTAATTATTATGTTTAAAGAGTCTGCTTTATAAAATAAAATAATAAAATTTCTACATGTTAACTAGGATGACGTGTTATTCTAGTGGCTTAGTGTTTCCGAATCCACATATGGTCTCTATTTCAAACCTCATTATTATTTTTATACAAAAAAATAAAAATTTTATGTTTTAGCAGTACATTATTTTGATATTTTAACTAACGTCATGTAAATAAAAGTATTGGAAACAAACTCTTTAGTTGTAGAAATTAAGAAACCATAGGTGTATCACACTATTTATACAATTACACTCAGATATCCACAATAAAAAAAATATTAGATATATATAATCAAAAATATATTTTATGAAATTTCAAGTTCAAATAAAATGTCATATTTTTTACGCACGCAATTATTTTTTATTTGTTTTTTTTTATTTAAGAAGGTTATACATATATGAATAATAATATTTTTGTTAATCATGTTCAAATCCTTACAAGAAAAAACCCATTAGTGCAACAACTTATATTTATGGATGATATAAATGAGTCCTTATTTTTTACAATAAACTCCATACAACATATTTAGATAAACTAGAGGATCACAAAGAATAACAAAAGTCCATCCAAGGTATAGAAATTATGTTTGTATGATCCAAAAAATAAATAAAAGAAAAGCAAAGTCAGTAATAGGAATGTAGAAGGAATGGCATATTTATATTATTATGGTGTGTGTCATTATTGTTAGTGTTTGGCGTAATAATAATTTGTAGAACTGTCACCTGCTTATAGTATCACTCTTTTAACTATTAGCCAACACCCAATACTTAACATACTTTTATCTATAAGTTCGTACGATCTATAAAGAAAATTATGATTCATTGTTATTTTTATGATTAGGAATTAGTCTTTTATTTACTTGAGAAAATTTAAGAGTACTTATTGTTGACCTTGAGGTTATACATTATCTATATTTTGATAATGACTTAACCATTCCATTCATACATATCTAATATATGTATTGAAGATTGATTTTAGGTGTTAGGTACATGAAAAGGATCAAAAATCAAAAGCCCAAATTTGCTCAAGTTCAAGTCAAAAGCTATACAAGTGTGTAATTTAGGAAATCTATGTAAACGACCTTAGAAGATTTTTGTAATCATTTGTATTGATGAATTGACTTGTAACTAAGATGAGAAAATTGATTGGAACAATAAACACCAATTTTTTATCACTTTAGATGCACTTTAGAAAAATGATCACAGATAGTCAATCGGTCGAGTTGCAAACTCGACCGATCCTCCGGGATCAATTCTCTGAAGATGGCATCGGTCGAGTTGTGGTTTCATAGAACTCGACCGATTGAGTAACTAACCAAATTGATCTTCATTGGTTGGTCGAGTTTCCCCAGAGCAAATTTGACTAATGGTTTGAGTATCATCTTTGTCTTTTACTCTATCAATCGAGTTACTTTTATTGAAACTCGACCGATTGCACTGTACAAAATTTGTAGAAAAAGTGATTGTGACCGTTGGTGAGCTATTTGATCGAAAAAAGATCTGTTTCCTTGGGAAAAAATGACTATATTTCGGCCCTAAGTATTCCCCAACTCAAAGGGGCACCCCCAGCTATAAATAGGACCTGTTGGAGTTCATTCCAAGGTTGCTCATTCACTACATGCTTGGTCCTAGCTTAGTTGAGAGTGTTCCAACCTTTTGAGCCCATTTATCTCTCTACCTTCAAGTCAAATTCATGAGTATGAGTGAGATAGGTTCCTTTGTAAGAGAGATACTCCATGTATTGATGTAAAGCTCTCCTCCACCATCTTCCTACCCTCTTTCCTATTGAAGAAAAGGTTGAAGATATTATCTGAGTGAAGGAGAAGGAGTTGTTGTTCTTCAAGGTTGAAGAAAGCATGGTGTTCCAGATCTCCAAGTGAAGGAGATAGGCAAGGTGGCACTCAAGAAAGATAAGTAATCCCTTGAAGGCCGAAGACTTGAAAAAGGAGTGGGTAAGTCCATGTTGATGGCTGAAGACTCCATGGTTCAAGTGGGTAAGCTCCTTTTATAGGTTGAAGATCTTTGCTTGAGGTACTAAGCCCTTGGATGTTGTGGTTTTATCTTGTAATCTTATGATGGAATATAAGAGTACCAAGATTACAAATCCTAGAGATTAACCACCTCTAGGTAGTGGACTGACATTGCTCCTAGTTAGGACGTGGAACCACTCTAAACCACCTTGTCCAAGTGTATGCTCTTCCTTGTCTCTCACCCTTGTTATGCTTGCTAGTTAGGACATCAAATTGCTTCTTGTTTAAGTTTTTGCACTTACTATAATTTGGTGGTCTAATCCATTTTGTGATATTTGTGAAGCTCTATTCACCCCCCTAGAGCCCTTGATCCAACAAGTGGTATCAGAGCAGGTCTTCTCCAAGTTACTTCCACAAGTAGGAGAAGATGGGCGATTTAGCACTTAGATCCCTCAACTTGGAAGGAAGCTTCTCCGTGCGACCTCCGATCTTCAATGACACCAACTTCCTCTATTGGAAGAGAAGAATGCAGTTCTACCTCCAAGGTGTGAGCTATGAGATGTGGAAGGTGGTGCACCTCAAGTATGAAGATCTAAAGGGGGAAATCTCCACATGGATAGAAGCCCAAATGAAGCATGCTCAACTAAATGCCAAAGCAGTGAGCATCATCTATGCATCCCTCACCCCATCTGAGTTCAACCAGATCTCCTCTTGGGACACCACACATGAGATTTGGAACAAGCTATGTGTCGCCTATGAAGGAACGGAGCAAGTGAAGGAAGCCAATATCTACATGCTTGGTGGTCTACTTGAGAACTTCAAGATGGGTAAGAATGAAAGAGTGGTCGATATGTACACAAGACTCAATGTGATCATCAATGGATTGTCATCCCTTGGTAGTGTGATGGACAAAGGCACTATCAACTCCAAGATCTTAAGATCTCTTCCTAAGAGATGGGATCCTAAGGTCACATCCATTGAAGAAGTGTACAAGCTTAGTGAATTGTCAATCGAGGAGCTGGTTGGTAATCTTCAAGCCCATGAACCAAGGCTTGATAAGTAAGAAGAAGAATAAAATCGAGAAGAGAATGAGTTTAAGAAGATCAAGGACACAACCTTCAAAGCTCAAATTGAAGAGATGGTTCGGAAGCAACAACTTTCTCTCAAGTTCCCTACTCCTTCCTCAAGTGAAGATGAAGTCTCAAATGAGCATGAAGCAAACTACTCCAAGGGCAAACACTTCAAGGGGAAGCCTTCTTCGTCAACACCTAGATGCTATGAATGTGGACAAAAAGGTCATTACAAGAGTGACTGTCCCAAGGCCAAGAAGAGCCATCACAAGAGCAACCACAAGAAGGAAAAGGAGTACAAGAGAGAAGGCAAGTACAAGAGGAAGGAAAAGAAAGAAAGAAGAACCAAAGATGCAGCTCATGCAGCTTGGGAGGAATATTCCTCAAGCTCTGAAGATGGAGAATGTCACCTTGCTCTCATGGCCTCCATAAGTGATGATGTAGGTGAGATAAGTGAAGTAAGTGAGGTAAGTGAAGTAAACTTGCATGAGTTGTCTAAAGAAACTCTCATTGATATGCTTAATGCTAGTCGTTTGTCTTTTACTAAATGCAAAACTAAAAAGAAAAGGCTAGGTAATATTATTGATGATCTTTATGCTAAGATTGAAATCCTTGATCAAAATGAAAAGTTGCATCTTGATAACATAGATTCCTTGCAAGGGCAATTTCTTGATCTTGAGCTCCAATACAATGGAGTTGAAGTAGAGAACGGTGTCTACCTTAACAACATTGAAAATCTTAAGGAAGAAAACCAAAAGTGCCTAGATGAGATTGATGTTCTTAAAACTAAAAATGTTGAACTTAAACTCATTGATGATGCTAGGAGAAATGAAGTTTATGCTTATCAAAGAGAAATTCTTTTGCTTAAATATGAGAATGCTAAGTTGCTTGCTCAGGTTAATGATTTATCTTCTAGACCTATCTTGCCAAGTAATAAAGTAGCTAGCACTACTCTAGAATATGATTCTTATCATACTAAAGCCCTCTATCTAGAGGTTGACCTATTGCATGCTAGAGATGATCTTCCTAGTCTATCTTCTACTGTCTTTAATCTTAGTGATGATAATAAAAAATTAAGAGCTTCATTGCAAAAGTTTCTTATGGGAAAGAAATCCCTTAATGATGTCATAGAACACTCTACCAAACAAATTGGTACTAGTGGTTTGGGATATGATGGGACTACTCCCAAAGGTAAGAATAAGAACAAGAATAAGGGTAAGAATAAGAGTTTGGCACATCCTATCTTCCATGGAGAGACTTCCAGCTCTAAGAACCCAATGGTATGTGTTCATTATAAATGTGATGACCATTACTCTACTTATTGTCCTTACAAGCCAAAGGGGACCAACCCAAGAATGAAATGGGTCCCCAAGCTAACCCCAGATCCCAAAATTTGTGTTGGGTACCGACATTCTTCTTTCATGTAGGTCAAAAGAAGATGGATTGTTGATAGTGCTCAAAACATATGACAGGTGAAATCAGCCATTTCAACAAATTCATGAAAAAGAAAGGAGGATCGGTGACCTTCAGGGACAACAAAAAGGGTAAGGTAATAGGTGAGGGTGATGTAGGCAATGAGCTATGTCTTAAAAAAAAAATTCTTGTTTATGGTCTACATCACAACTTGATAAGTGTAAGACAACTTTTGGATAAGGGATATCTTATTCTTTGTACTTCTTTAGAATGTTTGCTTCTAGATTCCCTCACTTACAGTGTCATATATAAGGGAACTAGAAATGGTAATCTTTATGTTATTGTGCTTGATGCTCTTAATCTCGTACTTGATAGATTCTTAGTTGTGGATAAAACTGATATTTCTCTTTGGCGTCACCATTTGGGTCATGTGAATATGCATCAAATGAAGAAATTGAGCAAAAAGGATTTGGTTCGGGGACTTCCAAAATTGGATTTTGAAAAAGATGAGGAATGCCAACCTTGTACACAAGGCAAACAAACCAAATCCTCCTTCAAATCCAAAGGAGTCATGAGTACCAAAAGAGCTCTTGAGCTTCTTCATATTGATCTATTCGGACCAATGAGAACGCAAACACTTTGTGGTTCCAAGTATTATCTTGTTATTGTCGATTATTTCTCTCGCTATACTTAGACCTTCTTTCTCATTTCAAAAAAGTGATACTCTTGATGTTTTCTCAAGTTTTTGTAAACAAGTTGAAAATGAAGCTTCTTGTTGGATTGTTTCTATCCATAGTGACCATAGGGGAGAGTTTGAAAATGATCTTTTTGAGCATTTTTATGAAAAATCTGGTTACTCGCACAATTTCTCTTCTCCTCATACACCTCAACAAAATGGGGTAGTAGAGAGAAATAATAGGTCGCTTTAGGAGATGGTGAGGACCATGCTTCTTGAATATGACATTCCTAAGAAGTTTTGGGCCAAAGCCCTTAGCACCGCTTGTTTTGTGTAGAATCAAATTTTTACACATCCTTCTTTGAAGAAAACCCCCTATGAGTTATGGCGAGGTAGAAAGCCATCCATTGATTTCTTTCACATTTTCAGATGTCCCTGTTTTGTTTTAAACATGAAGGATTCTCTCGACAAGTTAGATCCAAAAATTTAAAAGGCTTTCTTCCTAGGTTATAGCACTACAAGTAGGGCTTATAGAGTTTTCAATATTGAATTATCTAAAATTGAAGAATCTATCAATGTTAAGTTTATTGAAACTAATCCTGTTGTTGGCAAAAATGTTGTTGATAATGATGTTGCAGATGACTTAATTCCTATCTCAAAAGACCTCAACATCGACAACAAAGGTTAGCAGGTGGTTGAAGCAGAAGATGAAGAGAAGAATGATCCCACTCCTCGCTTTGCAGAGAATCATCCCAAAGAGCTAATCATTGACAACCCATTTGAGAGAGTGAAGACACGAGCTGCCTACAACAAAGAACAAGCAGACAATGGGTTCATCTCACATCTAGAGCCAAAGAACATCGAGTAAGCTATTGGAGATGATGAGTGGATCCTAGCCATGCAAGAGGAACTAGAGTAATTCGAGAAGAATCATGTGTGGACTCTAGTGCCAAGACCAAGTGATAGAAAAATCATTGGCACAAAGTGGGTCTACCGCAACAAGCTTGATGAACAAGGCAAAGTGGTAAGGAACAAAGCAAGGTTAGTGGCATAAGGTTACAATCAGTAGGAAGGTATTGATTTTGATAAAACTTATGCTCCTGTTGCTAGACTTGAATCTATTAGAATGCTACTTGCCTTTTCTAGTTATAAAATTTCTTGCTATATCAAATGGATGTTAAAAGTGCGTTTTTGGATGGTACAATCGAGGAGGAAGTATTTGTTGCTCAACCTCCAGGCTTTGAAAATGACAAGTTACCCAATCATGTTTATTTGTTGCAAAAAGCTCTCTATGGACTCAAACAAGCACTTCAAGCTTGGTATGAAAAATTAAAGAACTTTTTGTTAGATAATGGGTATGTCATGGGCAAAGTCAATTCTACTTTATTTCTAAAACACACTTCTAGCAATTTTCTTTTCATTCAAATTTATGTTGATGATATCATTTTTGGCAGAACTGATCTTGATCTTTGTAAGGATTTTAGTTCTCTTATGTAGAGTGAGTTCGAGATGAGCATGATGGGTGAGTTGACTTTCTTCTTTGACTTTCAAATCAAGCAAACCAAAGATGGAAACTTCATCAACCAAGGTAAGTACACTAGTGAACTACTTAAATGCTTTGGGATGGAGAACATGAAGCCGATGGATACACCCATGTCCAACACTACCAAACTTGATAGAGATGAAGAATGTGAGAAGGTAGATGAGAAGCTCTATAGAGGTATGATTGGAAGTTTACTTTATTTAACTACCTCTAGACCCGATATTATGTTTAGTGTTGGCTTGTGTGCTCACTTTCAATCAAGTCATAGGAAATCACATATTATTATTGTTGAGAGGATTTTGAGGTACTTTTCCAAAACACAAAATTTTGGACTATGGTATCCTAAGTCAAGGGACTTTACTCTTGTAGCATATAGTGATGCGGATTACACTAGTTGTTTGGTTGATAGAAAGTGCACAAGTGGCACTTGCTTCCATCTAGGACCATGCTTGGTGTCTTGGTTTTCCAAGAAACAGAGCAACGTGGCATATCAACTACTGAAGCTGAATACATTGTAGCTGGGAGTTGTTGTGCACAGGTCCTATGGATGAATCAAATGCTCCAAGACTTTAACATATATTTTGATGCTTCTCCTATCTATTGTGACAATACTAGTACTATTAATCTTTCTTATAATCCTATATTGCATAGTAGAGCTAAACATATAGAAATTCGCCATCACTTTCTTCATGATCACATTTCCAAGAAGGATATTTATATCACGCATGTGGACACAAAAAATCAGTTGGTGGACATTTTCACTAAACCTCTAGCTAGAGAGCAATTTAATTTCATTAGATTTAAACTGCTCATTGTTTCTTTGGATGATATTGACATGCTATCTAGCTAGTTATTTTTAACCTATATGTCTTGATCATGCTTTACTCACCTTGCTTGCCGATAATTGCTTAAAATGCTAAAATTTGCTTATTGACATGCTTAGTCTCACTTGTTTTTGGGAATTTCTCTAATTTCTTGATTTTATCGCTAAATAGTACCCAATGATGAGTGATATGTGCCTAAGTATGTTCAATATTCATAATAGACTCAAAAAATGAATTTAACTGGCATGCATATGGATAGAAATTAAGTTTGATGGTTTTAGGTGAGGTTGACCATCAGTCGAGTTTTCCCCAGGACAAACTCGACCGATCAGTGGCCGAGAGTTGTTCTTCAGAGGACCAATCATTTGAGTTTCCCACTCTCAGAACTCGACCGATCCGCAGGCTGAAGCCAACTTAAGTTTGGTTCAGCTGACTATTCTCCCTCTCAACTAGACAATAGCCGACCGATTCCTCTTCTTCTAGCCCTAATCTCTCACCCCTAGCCCTAACCTTCCCCTTCCTGGCCCTTTCCCAACCTAGATAGGTTGACCTAGACCTCCCCCGTTGCTCTTTGGTGGTGCTTGGACAGTTTTTGAGGTTTTCTTTGTGTGTTTGTTTGTTTCTCCTCTCTTTTTTTGCCTCCATGGCTTCTCAAAGGAGAAAAGACATGCCCCAAGCAATTATCCTTCGTCCTCTTCATCTAATCACTTGATTCCCTTCGACGATATCTCTTTTATCTCAATAGAGGTTGTTAATAGGTATAAGGACCTTCTTCCTGGGAGTCCTTTCCCTTTTCGTGCCTTGTTTGAGCCTAGTCCTAGGTATCAAGCAGTTATAGACCAAGTAGCTAGGTTGCTTGTTGTTTACCACCTCTCCGCCTTGGTCGTCGAACGTGATTGCTTTTTCAATTTGATGTCTAGCACAAAAGCAGTTCATGAGTTCTACACTAACTTGTGTTGGAACTATGACTCCCTCATTCCCCCATCGAATACTCAAGTAATCCTAACCTCGATGATCGTCGGTAAATTCTTCCAAATATCTGACGATATTTTAAATGTCTTCTTTTTCGAAGATGAGGAAAACGATACTTGGTGCAAGGATTATGGCGAGTATTTTGATCTTTTGGATCCTGAAGGTTTCTACAGGAAAAATGAACTGACTCTCCCTGATATTCATCGCTACTTGAAGAAACCTGACGTTCCATATAAGAAGAAGAGCACCCTACCTTCCTCCTCCCTTGACATTAGGGAGCGCATTTTGGCGTTAGTGATCAACCGCAACATCAATCTGAAGAAAAATCAAATGGATATTGTAGAGAACATTGTTGTCATTATGTATTGCATCCTAGAGAACATCAGTGTCAAGTGGGCCAGATACATTCTACACCACATGTCCTTCTTTGACACTGGTAAGAACACAAAAGGTACTCATCCCCCGTACCCGGCCCTGATTTGTGGTTTGTTTCAGTTTGCTACTGAGAAATCACTCTTTTCTGACTTCCATTACAAGGTAGCCAGAAAGGGTGTTTGTATCAGTGAAACCACAACTCAGAAGTTTGTGCATGTGTTTGCCTCTTCTACCCCTGGTGCTTCTCCCTCTGCTTCTGCCTCTACAACCCCTGCCTCCTCTGCCCAAGCTCCACCTCCTCAACCCCCTCCTTGACGTGGTTCTTACGGCACTAACAACCTCACCCATGGCTGAAATCCCTAAGTTTTACCAAAACCTTGTACAGTAATACCACTCGCAAGTGGACAGGTCTTATCACAGTATAGTTGATGATTGAATCCCAAGGGACAATGTTTTTAAGAATCTTTTACTACTCGAATCTAGCTGAATCAAGACTAATATTTAGAACAAAGGTTGGATTCAACTAAATACGAGGAAAGTAAAGAGTAGGATTAAAAGTTGATTAAAGATTAATGATGGGAATCGCTGGGATGGTCTCGGGTTTCACAATAGCTACACATGCAAACACATCCAAACACAAACATCCAGGATAGATATAACCATCCAAATAGAGATGTTGCAAACCCTCCATTAGGATGTTTAGGTTCACGTAAGCATCAACTTAGGCATCATATGTCTTGTCGCCATCCAGATCACACACTTACGACTCTGAAGATACAAATATCCAACTGAAGTTGTGGGTCCCCCATACGGGCGTTAGGCACACAGAAGCATCACCATGGGATAAATGTCTCGTCCCCTCACAAATCACACACTTACAACTTTAGGAAATCCCATCAGAAGTTCTCGTTAGGGAGTTAACCGTGTTAATCAACATTCAAAACCTATGTATTGAGGTTCTGATAAATGTGTATTTATCCCTTTTATTTACATATTTTTGATATTTGTTTAGGATTTTTTTTGTTATTTATTCTCTTATTTTCATAATTAATTGTGTTATTTTAGATTTTTCTCTATAATTGGAGTTTTAATTATATTTTCTTGGGTTTTGTAGGAAAATTATATAATTTACAACAGTCTTGAAATTCATATATACCCACCACCAAAAGTGACATAACTCTTGCATTCAAATTCCAAATTGAGTGTACAAGTATTCATTAGAAAGGGAATTTAATTTCCTAAAAGAAAATCCTATTATTTGGACCGCTTATGTGCTTTTGATGGGAGATAAATATATTAGAAATCTCTATTGTGAGAATCTGCATTAAAGAGAGTTACATGGTCAAGATAATTAAAGATAATAATCTTTTGATTTGACCAGATCTAGAAAATTCAAAAATTGATCTCCCTCTATTTTTTCCCTCTCTTTTGAGGGCAGCCTACCCTCTCCCCCTCCTATAAAAGGAGGGACTCTTCACTTGTAAACGCATTCCATTCTTCATTCTATTCCATCTAATTTTTAGTTGTAGACCACATCTTGTATAATGTTGTATCTCATTTAGTTTGCATTTATTCTAGTCTTGTTATGTCTGAGTAAATCTCTTTGGGGTATGAGAGTATCCCCTTAGCCTGGTTCTATTCAATATAATCAGTTATATTTCTCCATCGAACAAATGTCTTCTCTCTGTTTATGTGTGTTTATTTGGATGATCTGATATATTCTTATAGAGTGATATGAATGTGGATCTCTGTAAGAACGAAACAATAGTCCCTTAATTGTGATTATCATCTTTTCGTCTTTTTAATCATATTCTTGTTATAATCCTTAGTGATACGATCACCTGAGCCTTGGGTTTGAATGCCAATTTGAATTCACATGCTTTTTGATATGATCGTGGATAATGGCATGTTGGATGGTTGGGCAATGATCCGTGAACGTCGGGACCAATGGGTTCACGGAAAGTCCGACCCTTGTGAGTTTGTCCATAAGGACATGTAACCACAAGGTCCTAATTTGATCCTTGGAGTTTAGAATTTGATTGGTTGAATAGGAACGTGGTTTTAGTGGTGATCTTCCGGACCCCAGATCTTTATTTCCTGATTAGTTAAAATTTTATTTCAGCACTTTTATTTTTGTTCTTAGTATTAACAACTCTCTCAAATTGGGATTTAATTATTGTACTTGTGATCGGATTTGGATTTCAACTTTTCTTTTCCGTCGTCCCTTGGATCGATACCTATCTATACTAAGTTGACTTGTTGTTCACAATAAGTTGACAACCGGGTTAGAAGGTTAAACTCTAGGACTTTTCCTAGTGATTGTTGCATTTACAACGACGTGCATCAATTTGGCATCATTGTCGGGGATGGCACAGTTGTTTTTCAGATCTGGTTGCCTATATATCTTGTATAATCCTTGTTCATATTCTCTAACTTTCATAACTTTAGTCTTTTTTTATTTCTTTTAGATTTTTATAATTTCATTTTGCCTTCCGAGCACAATTCCATAAGTGTATCTCCTCTTTCTACTGAATTTCCATTCCAGCAGTACTGCTTTCTAGTTACTTTTTTTTTAATTTTAGTTATTTCATAATTTATTAGATTTATAATTTTTAGTTATGTTTGTAATTTTGACTAGCCTTTTATCTCACAATCTTTCTTCTCTCATTCGTTGATTGACATATCTTTCAGGAACTTTTCTTTTCAAATGGAGTGGGCATCCCAATATCCCCCACAATGTTATTATTATGGTTTTTACCACCATGCATCTCTTGCATGTCTGACTCTACCCCATGCTTATAATAGCACCCCTTTTAATTGTGAGCCCTTTCATCCTGGTGGGTACAATGTGAATCCACATTTTTCTGAGAACCATTATGGGGAACCTTGCTATCCATATTCTAATGGGGGATATGGTCAACAAAATTTTATGGGGTGTAACCAACAAAACCTTGGGGGTTATGAGCATGTTTATGAAATCCAATGTAATCTTCAACAAGAAGAGAGACTTAGGTCCCTAGAGAAGATAGAAGTAGAAGGAGAAACAAAACTAAAATCCAACCAAGCCTTCTTAACCGCCCTGCTAGAAGCCCAAACCCAAAATATAGATTGTTCAAATATGTTTCCTCATGATTTGGTGACACCTTATAATATTGAATCTTCCTACCAAGATGGACGCAATGGAAATTACAATCCACCATCTTCTGGAGATTATTATGAGGAGTAATGCCACCCAAAACAATATGAGGAGTACTATGGCCAAGGACACTATGGGGAGTGTGGCGAGGATGACCAAAATTTTGGGGTGTATAAATCCTGTGGTGAAATGCAAGTTAATCTTGAACTGGAAGAGAGACTTAAGGCCCTATAAAAGATGTCAGCAGAAGGACAAGCAAAACTTGAATCCAATCAAGCCATGTTAGCCACCTTACTAGAGGATCAATCACAAACTCCCCCTATAGAGCTTGAGCAACCCAAGATGGTTCATCCTGATGACAACGATGACGATGATCCTTATTTTGTGTCATATATGTCGGATCCTGAAGAAATAGCACAAACCATGGAGCCATATTTTGTGTGTGATGAGGACGTTGGTATCCCTATCTTTCCTTTAGAGACTCTTTTACTTGAATATGAAATGTCAAAGCAGGAAAGTCATTATGAAGATCCAACAACTCCTCCCACCCTCAACATAAAGCTGAATGATACCATAGACCAATACCCTTCTTTTGAGTCTATTTTGGATAATGAGCATCTAACCCCCTTTATGATTCTTCCGAAGCCGTCACAGCCAATTTCCATCCCACACATGGTTGATCGAGAAGGGGAGATACCACCATTGGAAGAAGTCCACACACCCCCTTATGTTGTTTGCAAGGAATACATCATCATCCCTCCTAAATACTTGGGGAACCCTTGTACAAAAGCATTAGAGACATATGTTATATCAACAATGAAACTTACCAAACCCAATGTTGATGGCATTAATTTTAAGGAGAAACAAAACATTTTTGTAAATGATTTTAAATCATTTGTATTAGCATCAATTCTCCCATATGCATGTCATCATGATGGTGGAAAACCTGAACCAGATCCTCCACCCAACTCAGTTCATCATGCTCCACTGGCATTACTGGTCAGGTACCCGCCAACCTCCCCCAATCCACATCAATCTTCAACACTTTCCTTGCTATCAAAGGAAGATCTATGGATATTATTGGAGGGAATGCGAGGTAAAATAAAATATGAACACCCCACTGAGCTTCCACAATTACCCTATCATAGGGTACACTATGAAGCTCCTCAGATAAAGGTCCCAACCCTCATACACATCCCCATCAACTGGACTTTTTTGAGCTACCTGGGCCACCTGGAAATCCTCGCTCTTCTCTTCCCTCCATCTCGAGTTTTGATTTTGCTCGGGACTAGAAAAAATCTAAGTTTGTGGTGGAGGTGGGTGGTATGTTTCTGTTCCACCCCCCTTATCTTTTTATTCTTACATTATTTCTTCCTTCTTTTTTATTTTGCATATAGTTTCTTTGTTCATGGTCATTATCTAGTCGACCATGTTTTTATTTCTTTTATTGCAAAATGGCCTTTATCTAGTCAGCCAATATGAATAGATGTTTATCATTGTACCCCTTTGAATTTAGTAAATATTTTGCAAAAATTGTTACAAATTGCCATGTCACCTAGGATCCCAAAATAGCATCACTCCTTGGAAAAGTTGGCAAGCTGTATGAAATCAATCAAAACCAAACACAAATTTTCTCTATTTTTAAAACTATTGATTAACTTGATATAAATCTTGTATAATTTGATTGACATGAATGTTCTTTCTGATGTAATGACACTTTCAAAAAAAGGAGAAAATAAATGTGTGAAGTTATAAGCACAAGGACACCTTTTGTTTCCCCCTTATTTTCTTTCTAAAAAAGAGAAGCAAAGAATCGTCACCAGATAAAAATCAAGTCTGGGGTGGCATGTTTCCCATAAAAAAATCCCATACCCCACAAAGGGGTGTACCATCAAAAGATGCCAAAATTGCACATGAAAAAAATTGTGACCAATGTATCCACAACTCCACAAATCTAAATCCCAAGTCAAATAGAGGAGGGATAAAAAAAACCCATCACTTCCTTCATTGTTTTCACACCCCCTAATTTCATCTTGTTCTTGTGCAACAACTCACATAGAAAAAATACATTAATAAAAATGAGAGTGTCAAAGTAAAAGTAAGATTAATCATGTTTTTCTACAAAATCTTGATTTAGAACCAAGATATGATATTTGTTTTTAATAGGGAATATAGAATTTTGTGTTTTGTGGTTTTAGGAGATTGGGTTGCTTGGCCAAATTTGGAGGTAAGGAATAAAGTGATGTTACAAGGGTGAGGATAGACATGTTGTTAGTATAAATTGGAATAATTTGTGATTTTATTTGTTTGAGGACAAACAAGGATTCAAGTCTGGGGTATTTTGATAAATGTGTATGTATCCCTTTTATTTACATATTTTGATATTTGTTTAGGATTTTTTTATTTATTCTCTTAGTTTATAATTAATTGTGTTATTTTATATTTTTCTCTATAATTGGATTTTTAATTATATTTTCTTGGGTTTTGTAGGAAAATTATACAATTTACAGCAGTCCTGAAATTCATATATACCCGCCACCAAAAGTGACATAACTCTTGCATTCAAATTCCAAATTGAGTGTACAAGTATTCATTAGAAAGGGAATTTAATTTCCTATAAGAAAATACTATTATTTGGACATATTTTGTTCTTTTGACGGGAGATAAATATATTCGAAATCACTGTTGTGAGAATCTACATTAAAGAGAGTTGCATGGTCAAGATAATTAAAGACAATGATCTTTTGATTTGACCAGATCTAGAAAATTCAAAATTTGATCTCCCTCTATTTTTTCCCTCTCTTTTGAGGGTATACTACCCCCTCCCCCTCCTATAAAAGGAGGGACTCTTCACTTGTAAAAGCATTTCATTCTTCATTCTATTCCATCTAACTTTTAGTTGTAGACCACATCTTGTATAATGTTGGATCTCATTTTAGTTTGCATTTCTTCTAGTCTTGTTATGTCTAAGTAAATATCTTTAGGGTATGGGAGTAGCCCCTTAGCCCAATTCTATTCAATATAATCAGTTATATTTCTCCATCGAACAAATGTCTTCTCTCTGTTTATGTGTGGTTATTTGGATGATCTGATATATTCTTATAGAGTGATATGACATTGGATCTCTGTAAGAACGAAATAATAGTCCCTTAATTGTGATTATCATCTTTTCATCTTTTTAATCTTATTCTTGTTATAATCCTTGGTGATGCGACCACCTGAGCCTTGGGTTTGAACGCCTATTTGAATTCACATGCTTTTTGATATGACTGTGGATAATGGCATGTTGGACGATTGGGCAATGATCCGTGAACGCCGGGACCAACGGGTTCATGGGAAGTATGAACCTTGTGAGTTTGTCTGTAAGGACATGTAACCACAAGGTCCTAATTTGATCATTGGAGTTTAGAATTTGATTAGTTGAATAGGAACCTGATTTTGGTGGTGATCTTCCAGACCCCAGATCTTTATTTCTTGATTAGTTAAATTTTATATCAGCACTTTTATTTTTGTTATTAGTATTAACAACTCTCTTAAATTGGTATTTAATTCTTGTACTTGTGATCGGATTTGGATTTCAACTTTTCTTTTCCGCCGTCCCTTGGATCGATACCTATCTATACTAAGTTGACTTGTTGTTCACAATAAGTTGACAACTGGGTTAGAAGGTTAAACTCTAGGACTTTTCCTAGTGATTGTTGTGTGTACAACGACACGCATCAAGTTCTCGCAACATAGGAATGAAATATATCATGAAAGTAGGTGATCAATCCACAAGCACACATCAAACGATTAACAACAAAATGAAAAGTTATATATAAGCCATGGAATGTTTAATAATTAGACATGTAAGCACAGGCAGCGGGGCTAGTTCCCGCACCCAAGCAAAAGGAAACTACTCGCTCATGGTGAGAGAAACAAAAAGAATAAGAGAGAGGGAAAATTCCAACATGAGAATGGTGAAGAAGATGATTGTAGCTCGGTGGAGAGACGATCTTCTACACAACATCGGGGTAGATTCTGGACGAGGAGGGAAGAACACCACCGCATACGGGGCAGATCTTTTGTAACATCCCTGACCTGGGTTATGATTTAACCCTAGGTGTTTTGCTTAATAAAAGTAATTACATGCTTGCTCATATATTTTGAAAGATAATTAAGGCTCAAGAGGAACTTATATTGCAATTCTAGTCCTTTTTTAATATTGTTGAAATCAATGTTTTGCTTGTTTTGGACTAAAGTGCAAATTACCCAAGTTGAGGGGTTTAATTGCAAATTGTGCATGATAATATGTTCCTCATGTATTGAAGCATCATGAGAGTGAATATGATACAGAGGTATGGCTTGTGATAGCCTAAATACCAAGAAAGAGCTGATAAAGCAATGTTTGTGCATTAAAACCTAGTTTTCGTGTAATGTGCAAATTACCCAAAACCTAGGGTTCAATATGAAAATTACCACTTCAAAAAGGTCCCTAATGCTTCTTGGCATCATGTGGAGTAAATAAAATGAGAGGGGCGTCTCATTTGTGTCTCTTTGAAGGAGAGAGAATTTTGATATTAAAATAATCAAGATTTAAGCATAATGGAAACATTAGTTCAAATTAATGCAAGAATAAATAAAATAATTGAAGGGACTTCAACCAAAATTAAAATGATTGGATTCATATGTGTGTGGACGTCCTTGAGATTTTCAAGGACCACGAAATATCCCAAGGAGGTGAAAACTACACTCACCATATTATAAGAAAAAGAATTTCCACTCAAATATGGATATTACTATTATAAGGGTTAAGGTGCTTAATTTCTTTTCTCTTAATTCTTGGATAATGGAGGGGAGATCAGTGGGGATAGAGTTGTCTTTGCATACAAGAAACCAAGGGGGAAGTGGTGGCAACAATTTTGGAATTAAAAGATTTTTATAAAATATTTTCTCTCTCATTTATTTTTTTTATAAAAGAGCCTTTACCACTCAAACCAAGGACTTTTTTAGATTCCTTTCTTGACCTTGCTTGCAAAATCGACCAAGGGAACTAGGAACAGCAGGAAGAACGTCCCAAACCTGTTGGTAAGTCCTTGACCTTCGTTCTTCTTGATTTCGTGGTGAAAATCATAAAACAATGCATAATTCCTTCATTTCTTCGTTCCATCTTCAACCCTAGTCGATCCTTTCACTCCAAAAGCTTGAGAACGGACCTTGGGCAGTTGTTAAAGCTTCATCCACCATTGGAACCATGAATCTTGGAGGTTGGGATAAGATTTGAAGGTGGGTTATATAACTTGAACCCTTAATCTTTGACATTGAATTCGATTTCTCAATACAATTGATTTGATTGTTATTCTTGCAATTCCTTTGTTTGATTGATGGAGTTGCCATGGAAATGGCAGTAGTTTTTGTGAGTCTAAAGGTTGAAGATGATAAAATGATCATAAGCACACACCTCAATCAAAGAATAATGGCAAATGGTCTTGGACCTTTGGTCCAAACGGTTTCACCAAACCGTTTGAGACCAAATGGTTTGCAAACCCTTTGGTAACTTGGACTCCAAACTGTTTAGTTATGTTGACCATTTGGTATAGTTGACCGTTTGATGTCTGAACCTAAGTATAGGTTGTATTATGATCCAATGGACCCAATTGATTGATTCAATGTGTGTACAATCCTTCAATTGGAAGCCCTAATCAAGTTGATTGAAGAATCCTTGATTGGTCCTAACGATTTCAAGACAAATTGGGTCAAACGGTCTTGAAACCGTTTGGGACCAAATGGTTTCAAAACCATTTGGAGGGTTAGTGGTTGATCCTTACCAATTGGATAATGATCTAATGGTGTTGATTGATGAATCCTTCGAGTGTATTATCAATAGTCAATTCAATGATGCAATTACATTTGATTGGATTGATGAATGTGCCTAAGAGCCCTTGTGGTTTTGTGACTGATTTGGCCCAAATGGTCTTGAGACCGTTTGAGACCAAACGGTCTTGAAACCGTTTGGTATCAAACGGTTTCAAAATAGTTTGGTGTTAAACGGTTTCAAAACCGTTTGGTGATAAAACTTCAAAACCGAATGGAGTTCATGGTGAATCAATTATTTGGAAATTGATGGTGATGATTGTCCCAATGATCCAATGATTGTCAGTAATAGTAATCAATGAAGGTACAAAGGTTGAAACCCTAATAGTACCTAAGTGTTTAGTCAATTAAGAGATGAACCCTAATTTCTTATAAAACAATAATCTTGATACACTATGTCAATCATAGTTGTATGCACTTGATTGAAGGGTTGATATAACCTAATCAAGTTGAGAGGACAATAGAATGGAATTCATACATGAGTATGACTCATGTGGTGATCAAGGGTATGATCCTTAATAAAGAGATCATGAAACCCTAATCATGAGTATAAACCCTAATCGACAAGGTTATTGAACCCAAACCCTAATTCAAGGCAATTCTTAATGAAACCCTAATCCAGGGTATGGATGTAACCCTAATCCAGGGTGAAAATATGAGTAACCCTAATTATGGGTAATGGAACATGAAACCCTAATTGGGATGAATAGTAAACCCTAATTATGGGTAATGGAACATGAAACCCTAACTGTGATGAATAGTAAACCCTAATTGTGGTTTATCGAATGTAGACCCTATTTTGTGGTGGAATTTATGTGAAATCCTAACTAAGAATGGTTTCATGAGAAACCTTGATGTTTGATGTGATGTGAATCTCAAATCTATGGTAATAATATGTAATGCTTTATGAACCCTAATCTTGGGCAATATGGTGATAAATCATAACCCTGATGTGGGTGATGGGATGAATATTCCCAAAAGACATGAAATGGGAAACCCTAAACCTGGTAAGGGAATAGTGGTGTTATCCTTGAATAGTGAATCCATATTTGTTTTATATGGTACTGATATGCAATTGATATTACTGTTATCATTTGTGTTGACCATGCAGGTATTCTGAAATGATGATGTAACATACTGAATTTTGGGCATTTTGCCTTTTGGTCCTATTTTCCATCTTTTCCTTTCATTTCTATCCTCTTTGGCCTTTTTGTTTAATTTGTGGACAATATGATGGTTTAATGAACATTTGTTCACCTTTTATTCCAATATTTGGGTTTATGCACAAATACCTCAGTGGAAGCTTAGTAATGGGTCAAATATGCAAAATGTCCACTTAAGTGATAAAAAGAATAAATGAATTCGTCCTAGAACTTTCTAGTGCTTTTTAGAATATGAAAAAGAAAGAAAATCCCAAAACATAAATAAAGGAGATGATAACTGCAATAATTGGGGATAATATGGAATATTTTGGATAAAAGAAGATAATGAGGAATATATTGTTCTAAAAATCCTAAATAGAAACCCAAGAAGATAATTTGGATATCAATTTCGTTTTCTTGACTTAAAAGTTGCTTAATGGCCAAGTATCATCTAATTTGGATAATAAATAAATATATAAAAGCCTTTATTACAAGATAATGGGAAATAAGCCTATAAGGTAAAATAAAATATCTATTGTCCTCAAATTGGAAAAATAACACCAAATTCGTAATTTATGTATCAAAATTAGTCTATTTGTGAATTTTTATTTAATTTAGCCAATGTTTAATATTTTATTTTATTTAGGAGAGAGAAAATGACTTAAAGACAAAAAAATATTAAATATATGTTTTAAAAAATTAATTAATGATAAAATCGTGTTCCACACGTTTATTATTGCTTATAGGCCAATTTTTACATTTTTAGAAAGTTTTTAGATGCCTCTAATAAATTAAAAGGTTAAATAAGTGATAAAATTTAAATGAATTAATTAAAATAATAAAAGTCTTCAAAAAAATATAATAATTCCAAATTCTTGTTGTACGTGTTAAAATAGACCTTTGGATGAAATTTTAATCAATTTGGAAAATATTTAATGAGAAGATAAATTAAGGAGAGAGAAAGTGTACAAAACTTTCAACTCATTATTTAAAATAATACAAAAACTTCAAAAAATGTAGATAATGATATATTCATATTCAAAATAATTAATATGAATTATGGGTGAAGTTTTGTAATTTTTGGTTAATCATAGAGTCATAAATAAATGAGGAAAGAGAAAATGTGTTTTGAATCATTTAACACATTAAATATTCTCAAAAGGTAAAACTAATTTCATATTCGGATTCTAAACGTCAAAATCAGTCAAAATATAAAATTTGGTAATTTTTGGAGTTCGTTTGCACCCTCAAATAGTAAAAGAGAAAAAGTTAAATGATTAAATGAGAACTTTATTCCTAATTCGTTTTGGCAAGTGATTTATGTATGCACATTGTGAGCCGTCTGATCAAATCTTAACGATGGAGATTTCATCAGTACGGTTCACGTGAACAGTACGCGTGTGAACCTCTATTAATGCTTCACGGATATCTCAAACCACGGTAAATCATTTCTCTTGAATTTTCTTCCGGCATGATCGTGTGATGATTATGCATCTTTTGGTTCATAAATCGTGACCTATGGTCGAGTATTTTACAAACGCCCAACTTACTTCTTTATGCATCTCATGGTCACGTCGGATTTGTCTTATACCCTAACCTCACCTATAAATAGGTGTACCCCGAGTTGCGTCGGTCGTCGCACAACTCTTCTCTTCCCTCAATTTTTTGGAAAACAATATGTGTTGCCGCCAGCAATGGAGCTCCTTTTCTTGGTTTGCGGCGTTGTTCCTCTTCTCTCGGTGGATCCCGCGAACAAATTGATTGCTGTAGTGAGTTCCCTACAACTTGATCTTCCAATTCGTGCCTTCAGTTTGATGTTTGATCGATTATCTCAGATTTCCCCAATCTGGCCATAGTCTAGCCATGCTGCTCTTGCAGTCGTGGTGGGGCGAAAGGTAGGGGATGACTTCCCCACATGATTTTTCCACATTTGCCCTTATTCTTTCTTCTTCCTTTTGTTTCTCGTGCAAGGGTACTAAGTTTGGCCTGGTTTTGTTTTGTTAAGACGAGTGAAACCCGAACGTAGACCATGTGACTTGGTCGCCCCTTATTGGGCCAAGTCAGCAGGTGGACCCGGCCCCACTTCCTCCCCCGCTCGCTCTCTCTCTGGTACAAATTGCCTACGTGTAGGGCTGTCAATGGGGAGGGTATTATCCATTTACCCTTACCCATACCCTGGAGGGTAAGGGTAAGGGTAAAGATTTTTATTACCCTTTATCCGTTTACCCGTTCCCCATTTTCCCGCTATACTATAAGGGGAGGGTAAGGTATAGACATTATCCATACCATTTTACCCTTTTACCCGCACATGATATAAAGGTTACACAAATATAAATATTTTAAAGGGGTTTGTATGTAAATGTTTAACCCTAATACTTTATTCTATCATTGGAAAATGACTTGGTGTTGTGCTTGTAATACTTTCTTATTGAGATAAAAACATATATATCTTGCGGAAAATGAGGTGTTGGTGAAATACTTATTTGTTATGCATACTTATGCAAAGGAAAAATAATAATTTATGCATAAAAAATTGTTATTGTGTGAATTGACTTAACTTTACATGGAGAAACATATGATTTTGAATTGGATATAATGTTTTATATGTTGTTATCAATAAATTAGTTATAAAATTATTAAAAATCAACACACAATGTGTATAAATTTCTTTTTTGTCAAAATTATCTGCTTACCCTTTACCCTCCCCGTTTACCCTGTGGAGAAGAGGGTAAGGGTAAGGGGAGGGTAAGGAGATTGCTGAGAAGGATAATTAACCTTACCCTTACCCGCTACCCAAAGAGGGTAAGGGTAAGGGTAAGACCTTACCCTCCCCATACCCTCCTCGTTGACAGCCCTACCTACGTGGCAGTTTTCGATTGGCTGATCTTTGAAAAATCGTATCTTTTTACTCGGTTGTCCAAATTTGAAAAAAATATATGTTTTGAAATCGGGAGAACGAGATCTATCTAAAAAAAATACTTTCGTGGTTTGATTCTGAGTTTTTCGAATATGTATTTTTGAGTTGATTTAATTAACTAATAAATATGGAAAATACCCTAAAAAGTCAGTAACTCGAAAATATATAAATATATATGTTATTTTTATTAGAAGAACGTAACTAAGATAGTAGTGAGGTTTTTATAGTCTAATTCGATCGTTTGTGAAAAATTTTGATGGTTTTGAGGTTTTAATCCTTTAATGAATATACATATATCTAATACATAAATATGATGATCATATTAGGGTAAGTGGATACGATCTCATGTAAAAGTTATGAAAAGTGGTTCTAAGATTCTAAATATTAAAGGTATGTTCTATGTATGTGCATCTACCCTCCTTCAATTGGGAAAGTTTTTATACAAATACCCATATTCCCTAATGAGGCTTAATTTGACCTAATCCATTGTTCTTTAAACTTAATTTGTTTATGCCTCAAAATCAGTTATAGAACTATCTTGTTTGGGTTTTTATACCCCACTGCCATGTTATATAAATCATTTGATTAATATTGCCATAACTCTTTTTCTAGCATGTTGATTTTATTAGACTAATTAACTAGTGTAGTGGTACTTGTATGTACAACCACCCATAGTTGGGGAATGTGTTATTTCTCCCCTGGGGAACATGTTATTCTCCCCCGCACATAAAATATGTGCAGGTGACTGGGAATGTGATACTCTCCCCTCACCTTTTTGGTTGAAGGTTCGGTAGGTGCCTCAACCCTACATAGTTAAGATAGTCATTATTAATCATACATGCAAAACCTTGGTTATATATTATTTATGGCAAGCATCTATTGAAATATTCTTTATATATATATGGCCTCATTCTCTTGATGTCTCATCTTTTGATGAATCCCTAGCCCGATTTACTTGTTATATTTATCTTTTCACCTTTAGTATAGTTTAGTGACACATACTTTTATTTTCCTTTCCCTTTTGCTGGGTGTCTTCCCAACCACCCAGATGCGATGAGCAAGGTGATGAGTGACAAGAAGGCTTAGCTTTGGATTGGACTTAGCTTATGGATATGCTGCTTGGAGAAAAAATTGGAGTAGTCTAGTTCCCTCTACTTACATCCTCATTTTGTATAAAGCATGTACACCCATTCTGGGAAAATTTTTATGTACACTTTATTTAAATTGAATATAGTCAAAGAATTTTTATCTTCCACTGCTATCCAAAATGTGTTTTGTTTACCATTGTTATTAGTAGAGAGGTCGATTGATCTCGCCTCTTGACAACATGGTATCAGAGCCCACAATAGTTGGAAATCTGGCTATTTCAATTTTGTCTCCCTAGATAGAACCCTAGATTTACATAGTTTCCCTTAAGTTACATGTTTTCCCTAGATGTGATCTACCTTGATGATAGGTTGACTTAGGAACCAATAGTGCCACATTAGAACTTTGATGAATAAAATCCTAAAATACTTATAATTAAAATATGCATAACTTGATGTTGTTTAGGTTTGCTTTTAGGCAACTATTAGGGCATGCAGTTGAAGCAAGGGTGTCTAGAAAGGATCAGGTTTTCAGGGGATGGCAAAATTTTCCTCCGCACCACTAGCTTGGTATACGAGGACTCCCGTGCCCATATGATATCGGCCTGGCCTGTGCTAATACGAATTGCCCAAAATAGTTTGCTTTTAGGCAATAGTAACCTTAGACTTTTGTGTTGTATATCTTTGGGAACCCTAAGTTTTTCGAGTGTATGATAACCTTATGATTTGTTTGAGGATGGATACCAAGATAGTTTCCTTATGTCCCTTAGGACTACATGCTTGGATAAGTTTATCCCTAGAACCTAGACCTTAGAGTTTGGGTGTTTGGGAAGATATCAGAGTGCGTAGTGGAAGCATGATGGATCTTGATAATGGTTTAGTTAGACTCATCCTTTAACCCTAGTGTAGTAGGTCAAACCCTTTAAGGGGGGTAATGATTGATCTCACCTCTTTACAGATGATCATAGTCAGGCATGAACTATGATGTTTAATTCACTACTGTGATTGGGCCTTGTGTGCCATAATATACCTTGCTGCCTGGTAAGAGGTAACAAGAGAGTTAATGGGCCTCAAGTACCATGAGTGATGCTTGTGATAGCAAGCATCATGTTACATTGGTCAGATGACCTGAAGGTGATAGTTACCTGGAAAAGTGGTAACAATGCTCAATGATGAGCCAACAGTTTAAATACCTAGAGCCATATGATTATGGTGATGAGATTGTGAAGGGATGAGAATTCCCAGTATTGAAATGAGGAACTGAGTTCCCAATGCCTTTTAATGACGGATAAGTAATTGATGCAATTAGTACATGTCTCTTTATAGCATTGTTATAATAAGCTATGTTTTGAGAACTTGGCTGATGCTAAAAGAATATGAAAATGTACTTAATTAATCAAGTGAAATCAATTCATATAGTGCTTTGACCATAGATCTATCATCGTCAGGAGTTGGTGATGGTGAAACATGTTTTCTTATGGTATTTCCTAGAATTTGCATATTTCGAATATGCAGGGGTAAATAGGTGAAAATATCCTTACGTCCTGGTGAAGAGATTGATGGAGGGTAAACATTAAACCTTTCAATCCTTCATGTGTCGGGATGAATGTATCATAAATCTCCCAATGGTTGGGATGGATGTATCACTAATCTCCCAATGATATTTAAAGTCAGATCGATGGAGATAAACATTAATTCTCTCGATTGCTGATGAGAGTGCAGTTGATGCATTAACTCTATAGTGAAGTTTCCAGTATACCCTGGAATGCTATTTTGAGCAGTTAACACAATCCTACTTGTGGTCCCGTACTGACTGGGATGTGGGAGGTCACGGGAATCCGGCTCTTCCATTTACCTATGTATGGTACCGATTCGATTTAGCAATGGTCGGTTGGAGTATGAGTGGTATACCTCATCTCCTCAGAGCTTAAGTATGTTTGAAAAATGTAATCAGCTGTGTAGCGTATTTGCATAAGATTGAAATATGAGAATCACTGGTTGATGTTATTTGACTTAGTATATCCTAAATGGATAAGTGTTATAAATGTTCTTTAATTCTTTATTGAATATTAGACATGATGTTTATCAAGTTATAACTGATAAGCTTAAGTGAGAATGTTGCTCTAATCTGCATAGATATTAAATTATTTGTTGTTAAGCTTATGATTCCACTGCTTAGTTTATTTATATTAAACTACAACAATGATGTTTTGGCAGAGAGTTATATCTCCCGTTGGGTAAATTTTTATAATTGTCTCACCCCCGTGGAATCCAATATTTTTAGGTAGACGCAGACAAGCAGGCAGGAACCCTTCTGCAGGAGAAGAGCAGCAACAGTCACAAGGACATCAGTGATCCATCAGGTGGAGACATTGGCTGTCTGGTTTTGTATAGTTAGTCCTATAGTCATCTCTGTACTCTCGGGTCCTAGGAGTTAGTGTTTTAATACTTCGATCTGAGATTTTTAGCTTCAAGCCTCGAGGTTTTTATACTACCTGTGTACAGTTGAGACAGAGTAGTGAGTGCATGTATGCCTCGAGAAGCAATGATACATGTTTGTATATATGTGAACCAGAATGTAATATTTACTTTGGTTCTGAATGAAAGAGTTTTCCTGTGAATGGATCTCTTTGTAAAAAGTTTTAATTTTTAGTGATTTTCAGTAATTTCGTTGTTAATGACTGCTTCCGCTTTAATCTTAACCGATGTTTGGCAACATACGTCACAATTTAGTTGTATCGGAGCTCTAGGTTCGTTGAGTCTACAGAGACATAGGATTAAGGTCATTGAGTCTATTCTAGTGTCTTCTAGTTATTTGATAGTATATTCTACTCATATAGGAGGAGAATAAGAACTAAAGATGTCTGGATCACACGATGAACATGCTACTGAGAGCAGCGTTGCTGCACCAGGAGGTGGTGCAAGAGATCAAGACAGGGAGGAACCTGTACCTGAACAGCCCCAGTTAAATCAAGCTGATATGGGGAACCCAGCCTTCCAGGCTATGTTCGGGCAATTTATGGCAGCTATGACCCATATGACGGATAGGATGCCATTACCTACACCCAGGGAACCGGCCCATGATGAAAGACATGGTAACAGCAAGACTTTTGAAAGGCTGAAGAGGATAGGAGCCTTAGAGTATGCTGGTACGGCTGACCCAACAGATGTTGACCTATGGTTGACTGAGTTGGAGAAAGCCTTCAGAATCCTCATGATTCCTAATGATGAGAAGGTCAGGAATGTTGTATATCTCTTAAAAGGGAATGTTGGCCACTGGTGGACCATCGAGGAAGGAAAAAGACCTGGAGTTGTGATTGGATGGGATGAATTCAGGCGTGAATTCATCGCTAGATACTTTCCCAAGACGTATCTAGATGAGAAAATCTCTCAATTTGAGAGGTTGAGGCAAGGGCAAATGAACATTAGCAAATATGAAGCTAGGTTCATGGAGTTGTTGTGGTTCTGTCTGCATATGGCATCAAATGATGAGGAGAGAATTCAACATTTCGAGAAGGGGTTGAATGCTGAATTGACCACTCCGATGTCTGCTCTGGAGAACCGGGAGAGATTTGCCACTTTTGTGGAGTCTGTAAGACGTATAGAGAGGTTTGCAATTGAGAAGCGACAGACCAAGGGTAAGAAGGAGTACTCACAGTTCCAAGGATAGAGTTCTGGGAGTTTTAAGAAGCCAAGGTATTATGTGCCTACACCACCACCAAGGTTCAATACCCAGACGCAATGGATGTCAAGTAAGGGTAGAGGTCATAGTTTACCACTAAAGGGAGCTCACATCTCATCCTCAATGTCAATAACAGGACCACCCATACCCCAGAGGGGAAATGTAACCTGTTATAGATGTGGAAGAAAAGGCCATGTGGTGAGGGACTGTCCTAAAAAAGTCAGGAATGTGACCCAGTAACCGAGGTAGAGTCAGCAAGGCTCTTAGAGACAGTAGTCTGGCAGTGGTGCTAGAGGACGTGGACAAGCGTCCCAAGCTGGATCGTCAACATCCAATAATCAAGCACAGGGTCAACAGCAGGCAACGGCTAGATTCTATGCAATGAATCAGCCTAAAGCAGTAGTCAACCCTCAGGTTGTGACAAGTCAGATGGAACTGTTTTATTCTGATATGTGTTTATCCTGCTTCGTATCTTTGTTAATATATCTGGGTGCTACGCACTCTTTTATCACTCAAAAAGTGATATATGACTGCAACATAATTGTTAGTCATAGAGTAGATAGCTTGTTGTTAGAAACACCTTTGCTGGAATCTGCAGTGTTGCGGGAAGTGTGTTCTCCCTACAATCTTTCCTTTTCTGATCATCGCATTCAGGTGGATCTTATACCACTTGAAATGCATGGGTTTGATATAATTCTTGGGATGGACACCTTAGAGAAGTATAAGGTTGTCTTGGATTGCAGTTCCAAACAAGTTGTGTTCACAGGCAATGGTGACACATGGATCTTTCAGCGAGACAGAAAGATTCTTCCAACCTATTTAGTGTCAGCTATGGTAGCTGAGAAGTTGATGAGACAGGGATGCTTTGCATTCTTGTCTCATGTGGTAGATACCACAATGGAGAGCCCTCATCCTTCTGAAGTTTCGGTAGTCAGGGAATTTGAAGATGTATTTCCTGAAGAACTTCCAGGTGTTCCTCCGCCCCGAGAGATTGATTTTGAGATTAATCTAATCCCGGGCACGCAACCGATAGCACAAACGACGTATAGAATGGCACCTGCTAAAATGGCAGAGCTCAAGAAACAACTTTAGGAGTTGCTTGAGAAGGGATTTATCTGACCGAGTACTTCACCATGGGGTGCTCCAGTTCTTTTTTTTAAGAAAAAGGACGGATCGATGCGATTATGCATTGATTATAGACAGTTAAATAAAGTAACTATAAAGAACAAGTATCCTCTACCAAGGATTGATGACTTGTTTGACCAGTTGTGTGGTGTGAATGTCTTTTCCAAGATAGATCTGAGGTCGAGATACCATCAGTTGTGTATCAAGGAGGGTGACATACCTAAGTCTGCCTTTAGGACAAGGTATGGTCACTATGAGTTCACAGTTATGTCGTTTGGACTAACTAATGCACCAGTTGCATTTATGGAACTCATGAATAGAATCTTTCGACCTTTTCTTGATCAGTGTGTTGTCGTCTTTATAGATGACATCCTGATATATAGTAGAGATGCTCAACAACATGAGCAGCATCTTTGTCAGGCTCTAACTTTGCTAAGAGAGCATAAGTTATATGCTAAGTTTAGCAAATGTGAGTTCTGGTTACCAGAAGTTTCTTTTCTTGGACACGTAATATCTGCTTCAGGTATTTGTGTTGATCCTAAGAAAGTGGAATCTGTCCTGCAATGGGAACAACTGAAAATACCGATAGAGATAAGAAGTTTCCTAGGACTGGAAGGCTATTACAGGAGGTTCATTAAGAACTTTAGTTCAATAGCTTTACCCCTGACCAAGTTGACCAGAAGAGATATTCCTTTTGTCTGGAATGACAAGTGTCAACAATCTTTCCAGTTACTGAAGGAAAGGTTAACTAATGCACCTATGTTAGTGCTACCTGAGCAAGGAAAGGGGACATAGTCTTCTGTGATGCATATAAGAATGGTTTAGGATGTGTGTTGATGTAGGATAAACAAGTGATTTCTTTTGCTTCTCGACAGATTAAGAAACACAAGGTGAATTATCAACACACGATCTAGAGCTAGCTACTATGGTCCATGCCTTGAAGATTTAGAGACATTATCTCCATGGAGAAACATTCCAGATTTTCACAGACCATAAGAACCTAAAGTATATCTTTTCTCAGCATGAGCTAAACATGAGGCAACGCCGCTGGATGGAGTTAATCAAAGACTATGATTGTATAATTGATTATCATCCAGGGAAAGTCAATGTGGTTGCTTATGCACTAAGTAGAAAGTCAGCAACACCAACCCTAAACAAAGCACAACTAAACTCCTTAATGTACTCTAAGAGAGATATGCTTATCTCCTTGAGGCAAGACAATGTATAGCTTAAAGTGTCATTGCTAGCCTGGTTGTTAGCTGAGATGCACATAAAACCAACTCTGAGAGAGTAGATTAAAGAAGCATAGTAGACTAATTCTATGATTCAGCATATCAGGTCAGAATATGGCAGTGAGAAATGGGATGGTTTCCATAATTCTGATGATCAGGTAGTCTGTTACCATGATAGAATGGTAGTACCTGATGTTGATAACTTAAGAAAGTTAGTCATGGAGGAAGCTCATTCTTCAATGTATGCTATGCATCCAGGAAGCACCAAGATGTATCATAACTTAAAAGATATGTATTGGTGGCCTGGATTGATGAAAGATGTTGCTGAATTTGTTATGCGGTGTCCAGTGTGTCAGTAGGTTAAAGTTGAACATTATAAGCCCATAGGAACAATGCAACCTCTGCCTATACCGTAGTGGAAATAAGATCATGTAACTACGGACTTTGTGGTTGGTTTGCCTAGAACAACCAAAAGTCATGATTCCATTTGGGTGATTGTTGATAGGTTGACAAAGACAACACATTTCTTACCTGTCAAAACAACTTATACAGCTGAAAAGCTTGCACAGATATACATAGATGAGATAGTGTGTTTGTATGGGGTTCCAGATACTATCGTTTCTGATAGAGGTCCCCAGTTTACGAGTCATTTTTGGGAACGACTGCATAAAGCTTTGGGTACGCAGTTAAGGTTTAGTACAACCTTTCATCTTCAGACGGACGGGCAGTCTGAGAGGACCATACAAACCTTGGAGGACTTGCTTAGGGCATGTGTCCTTTAGTTTGTAGGTAGTTGGGATCTACATCTGAGCCTGATAGAGTTTGCTTATAATAATAGCTATCAGCACAGTATTGAGATGGAACCATATGAGGCTTTATATGGTAGACGTTGTAGATCTCCCTAATGTTGGTATGAAATAGGAGAGTACCAACTTTTGGGTCCTGAGTTGGTTCAGAAGACAACTGAGAAGGTTAAAGTCATACAACAATAGTTGAAAGCTTTCCAGGATAGATAGAAATCCTATGTTGACAAGTGTCGTAGACCCTTAGAATTCCAAATTGGAGACAAGGTGTACCTCAAGATTTCACCTTGGAAAGTTATCCTGACATTTGGATAGAAAGGGAAGTTAGCTCCTAGATTTATGGGGCCTTATCCGATCATTGAGAGGATGGGAAAGGTAGCCTATAAGCTGGAGTTACCACCTGAGTTGCATATATTGCACCCAGTGTTTCATATATGTATGTTGAGGAAGTGTCATCCTGACATTGAGTTGGTTCTACAACCTGTGGAGGTAGAACTAAATGATGACATATCTTATGTTGAAGGACCTGTGTTGATTCTTGACAGAAGAATCAAGAAGTTGAAAAAGAAAGACATTAGTATTGTAAAAGTCCTCTGGAATCACCGTGGCGTTGACGAAGCTACATGGGAATTAGAGGAAGAAATGAGGAGGAAATACCCTACTCTTTTCTCTTAATGCTTTGTTTATGATTTCGGGGACGAAATCATTGTAAGGGGTGGATAACTTGTAACATCCCTGACCTGGGTTATGATTTAAGCCTAGGTGTTTTGCTTAATAAAAGTAATTACATGCTTTCTCTTATCTTTTAAAAGATAATTAAGGCTCAAGAGGAACTTATATTGCAATTCTAGTCCTTTTTTAATATTGTTGAAATTAATGTTTTGCTTGTTTTGGACTAAAGTGCAAATTACCCAAGTTGAGGGGTTTAATTGCAAATTGTGCATGATAATATGTTCCTCATGTATTGAAGCATCATGATAGTGAAGATGATGTAGAGGTATGGCTTGTGATAGCCTGAATACCAAGAAAGAGCTGATAAAGCAATGTCTGTGCATTAAAACCTAGTTTTCGTGTAATGTGCAAATTACTCAAAACCTAGGGTTCAATATGCAAATTTCCACTTCAAAAAGGTCCCTAATGCTTCTTGGCATCATGTGGAGTAAATAAAATGAGAGGGGCGTCTCATTTGTGTCTCTTTGAAGGAGAGAGAATTTTGATATTAAAATAATCAAGATTTAAGCATAATGGAAACATTAGTTCAAATTAATGCAAGAATAAATAAAATAATTGAAGGGCCTTCAACCAAAATTAAAACGGTTAGATTCATATGTTTTTGGACGTCCTTGAAGTTTGCAAGGACCACTACATATCCCAAGGAGGTGAAAACTCCACTCACCATATTATAAGAAAAAGAATTTTCACTCAAATATGGATATTACTATTATAAGGGTTAAGGTGCTTAATTTCTTTTCCCTTAATTCTTGGATAATGGATGGGAGATCGGTGGGGATAGAGTTTCCTTTTCATGCAAGAAACCAAGGGGGAAGTGGTGGCAACAATTTTGGAATTAAAAGATTTTTATAAAATATTTTCTCTCTCATTGATTTTTTTTATAAAAGAGCCTTTACCACTCAAACCAAGGACTTTTTCGGATTCCTTTCTTCACCTTGCTTGCAAAATCGACCAAGGGAACTAGGAACAGCATGAAGAACGTCCCCAACCTTTTGGTAAGTCCTTGACCTTCGTTCTTCTTGATTTCGTGGTGGAAATCATAAAACAATGCATAATTCCTTCATTTCTTCATTCCATCTTCAACCCTAACTGATCCTTTCACTCCAAAAGCTTGAGAACGGACCTTGGGAAGTTTTTAAAGCTTCATCCACCATTGGAGCCATGAATCTTGGAGCTTGGGATCATATTTTAAGGTGGGTTATATAACTTGAACCCTTAATCTTTGACATTGAATTCAATTTCTCAATACAATTGATTTAATTGTTATTCTTGCAATTCCTTTGTTTGATTGATGGAGTTTCCATGGAAATGGCAGTAGTTTTCATGATTCTAAAGGTTGAAGATGATAACCTGATCATAAGCACACACCTCAATCAAAGAACAATGGCAAACGGTCTTGGACCTTTGGTCCAAACGGTTTGCAAACCGTTTGGTGACTTGGACTCCAAACCGTTTTGTTATGTTGACCGTTTGGTATTGTGACCGTTTGAGGTTTGAACCTAAGTATAGGTTGGATGATGATCCAATGGACCCAATTGAATGTTTCAATTTGTGTACAATCCTTCAATTGGAAGCCCTAATCAAGTTGATTGAAGAATCCTTGATTGGTCCTAACGATTTCAAGACAAATTGGGTCAAACGGTCTTGAGACCGTTTGAGCCCAAACGGTCATGAAACCGTTTGTAGTGTTAGTGGTTGATCCTTGCCAATTGGATAATGATCTAATGGTGTTGATTGATGAATCCTTCAAGTGTATTATCAACAATCAATTCAACGATGCAATTACATTTGATTGGATTGATGAATGTGCCTAAGAGCCCTTGAGGTTTTAGGATTGATTTGGCCCAAACGGTCTTGAAACTTTTTGGGGTCAAACGGTTTCAAAACCATTTGGTGTTATATAGTTTCAAAATCGTTTGGTGATGAAACTTCAAAACCGAATGGAGTTCATGGTGAATCAATTATTTGGAAATTGATGGTGATGATTGTCCCAATGATCCAATGATTTTCAGTAATAGTAATCAATGAAGGTACAAAGGTTGAAACCCTAATAGTACCTAACTGTTTAGTCAATTAAGGGATGAACCCTAATTTCTTATAAAAACAATAATCTTGATACACTATGTCAATCATAGTTGTATGTACTTGATTGAAGGGTTGATATAACCTAATCAAGTTGAGAGGATAATAGAATGGAATTCATACATGAGTATGACTCATGTGGTGATCAAGGGTATGATCCTTAATAAAGAGATCATGAAACCCTAATCATGAGTATAAACCCTAA
The DNA here is from genome assembly GCA_963693085.1 of Alisma plantago-aquatica. Classification (NCBI taxonomy): domain Eukaryota; kingdom Viridiplantae; phylum Streptophyta; class Magnoliopsida; order Alismatales; family Alismataceae; genus Alisma; species Alisma plantago-aquatica. The sequence goes on along the minus strand of OY856409.1, from coordinate 1,048,130,339 downwards.
TCGACAAGGTTATTGAACCCAAACCCTAATTCAGGGCAATTCTTAATGAAACCCTAATCCAGGGTATGGATGTAACCCTAATTCAGGGTGAAAATATGAGTAACCCTAATTATGGGTAATGGAACATGAAACCCTAATTGGGATGAATAGTAGACCCTAATTATGGGTAATGGAACATGAAACCCTAATTGGGATGAATAGTAAACCCTAATTGTGGTTTATCGAATGTAGACCCTATTCTGGGGTGGAATTTATGTGAAACCCTAACTAAGAATGGTTAATGAGAAACCCTGATGCTTGATGTGATATGAAGCTCAAATCTAGGGTAATAATATGTAATGCTTTATGAACCCTAATCTTGGGCAATATGGTGATAAATCATAACCCTGATATGGGTGATGGGATGAATATTCCCAAAAGACATGAAATGGGAAACCCCAAACCTGGTAAGGGAATAGTGGTGTTACCCTTGAATAGTGAATCCATATTTGTTTTATATGGTATTGATATGCAATTGATATTACTATTATCATTTGTGATGACCATGCAGGTATTCTGAAATTATGATCATAGTCAGGTATGAACTATGATGTTTAATTCACTATTGTGATTGGGCCTTGTGTGCCATAATATACCTTGCTGCCTGGTAAGATGTAACAAGATATTTAATGGGCTTCAAGTACCATGAGTGATGCTTGTGATAGCAAGCATCATGTTACCTTGGTCAGATGACCTGAACGTGATAGTTACCCGAAAAAGTGGTAACAATGCTCAATGATGAGCCAAGGGTTTAAATACCCAGAGCCATATTATTATGGTGATGAGATTGTGAAGGGATGAGAATTCCTAGTATTGAAATGAGGAACTGAGTTCCCAATGCCTTTTAATGACTTATAAGTAATTGATGCAATTAGTACATGTCTCTTTATATCATTGTTATAATAAGCTATGTTTTAAGAACTTGGCTGATGCTAAAAGAATATGAAAATGTACTTAATTAATCAAGTGAAATCTATTCATGTAGTGCTCTAACCATAGATCCATCATCGTCAGGAGTTGGTGATGGTGAAACAGGTTTTCCTATGGGACTTCTTGGAATTCGCATATTTTGAAAATGCGGGAGTAAATGGGGGAAAATATCCTTACATCCTGGTGAAGAGATTGATTGAGGGTAAACATTAAACATTTCAATCCTTCATGTGTCAGGATGAATGTATCATAAATCTCCTTATGGTTGGGATGGATGTATCACTAATCTCCCAATGATATTTAAAGTCGGGTCGATGGAGATAAACATTAATTCTCTCGATTGCCGATGAGAGTGCAATTGATGTTGTAACTCTATAGCGAAGTTTCCAGTATACCCTGGAATGCTATTTTGAGCAGTTAACACAGTCCTGCTTGTGGTCCCGTACTGACCAGGATGTGGGAGGTCATGGGAATCCCGCTCTTCCATTGACTTATGTATGGTACCGTTTCGATTTAGCAATGGTCGTTTGGAGTATGAGTGGTATACCTCATCTCCTCAGAGCTTAAGTATGTTTGAAAAATGTAATCAGCCATGTTGTGTATTTGCATAAGATTGAAATACGAGAATCACTGGTTGATGTTATTTGACTTAGTATATCCTACATGGATAAGTGTTATAAATGTTCTTCAATTCTTTATTGAATATTAGACATGTTGTTTATCAAGTTATAACTGATAAGCTTAAGTGAGAATGTTGCTCTAATCTGCATAGATATTAAATAATCTGTTGTTAAGCTTATGATTCCACTACTCAGTTTATTTATATTAAACTGCAGTAATGATGTTTTGGTGGAGAGTTATATCTCCCGCTGGGGCAATTTTTATAATTATCTCACCCCCATGGAATCTAATGTTTTTAGGTAGACGCAGACAAGCAGGCAGAAACCCTTCTACAGGAGAAGAGCAGCAGCAGTCTCAAGGACAACAGTGATCCATCAGGTGGAGACATTGGGTGTCTGGTTCTGTATAGTTAGTCCTATAGTCGTCTTTGTACTCTCGGGTCCTAGGACTTGGTGTTTTAATACTTTGATCTGAGATTTTTGGCTTCAAGCCTTGAGGTTTTTATACTACATGTGTACAGTTGAGACAGAGTAGTGAGTGCATGTATGCCTCGAGAAGCAATGATACATGATATGTATATATGTGAACCAGGATGTAATATTTACTTTGGTTCTGAATGGAAGAGTTTTCCTGTGAATGGATCTCTTTGTAAAAAGTTTTAATTTTTAGTGATTTTCAGTAATTCCGTTGTTAATGACTGCTTCCGCTTTAATCTTAACCGATGTTTGGCAACAGACGTCACATCTTCTTTCTCCACCTTCTCTCTCTTCTCGTAGTCCTTGCTCCCAGTAGGAGGAGCAGCTCGTGGACGTGATGACGGCATAGGCACAGTGTAGATGATGAAAACGACTGCAGATCTGGGTTTCCACCTCAGATCTGGATGAACAGGTTGGATGGAGCAGATAGATGGATGTACCAGGGGTCAAACGCTTATTGGGCGCAGCCTGGCGGTGGAGGAGACTATCTCCTTATGATGAGGACAGACTTATAGCCTAACGACATCTGAAGAGGGTGATTTGAATGATGGGAGTGGTTGGCTATTTATAGCCATGGGTGGCTGGGACCTCGGTCAAGGTCTTTGGGGCCTCTGTCGTGGTTCTTCTGTTGCTGTCAGTAGGTCGTGGTTCTTTGTTGGTCGCGGTTCTATGCTACAAACACTATGATCACGGTTGTTGGCTTGGGAACCATGGGCGCGGCTAGTAGCAGGGGAGGTCGCGGTTTGAGGAGACTGGAAACCGCGATCGCGGATAACTAAAGCCACGATCATGGTTCTGTGGTGGAGGAAGCAGCAGGTGGAGGTGATGTGGTCGCGGTCTGTATGTGAGGCAACCGCGGGTGTGGTGTTGGTTGTTGATGACTACTTGAGGTTGGAGAAGCCTTGTCGCGATGTAGTAGGTGGCGGGATCGTCGAGAGTTGCAGTAGGGAAGACCCTACCGCGGGTGTGGTCTGAAGGTGTAGAGGTCACAATTTTGTGGAGATGAAGTCACGGAGAAGGAGGTGGCACCGTTGTAGGTCACGATTCATGTGGTGAAGGAAGACCGTGGTGTTAGGGTTGCAGAGGCATATCGCTTCCGTGATGAGAAGGAGGTCACATCGTCTGCTGAGGAGATGACGACGTGTTTGTGGTGTGAGGCGACGTAGCAAGTCACAATTATGTGAAGGGAAGAAGAAGTGATCGCGAAAGTTGGAACTGTGACCACAGTGGAGATGGTGATGGAAGGGTGAAGACCGTGGGCTTGGGAAAGAATTAACCACGACTGCAGTTATGTGGGAGGGGGTGGTCGCGGTGTAAAGGATCAGGTCGCAGTTATGTAGGGTTTTGAGGAAAAATGTGGACAGTTGGATGAGTGGAGGGAAAAGTGAAGAGGGGAGAGTTGCCACAAGCTGTGGAGATGGGCCACAGTGCTCGTGGGCCTGCAAGGAGAAGAATATTTCTTAATTAAAATGGAGATAAACCAATTAAGCTAGGTAAATTTGTATATTAAAGGATATAGAAAACAAAAGCAAACATACTTGAGCAAAACTGGGTCAAACAAGGTGACTAAAACCATGATGAATATGCATTCATCAAAATATCCCAAACTTAAACATTGCTCATCCTTGAGTAACACAAAATCTGAAATAATCGTCAAATGAATACTTTCACTCGTGTGATTGACTCATCTTCACATCACAATTGTTTTTTCTCTACTTTGTATGATTAAGCATCTCAACTTCCTAAGACTACTGAACACATCTTACCATATCTTCATTCCCAAGTTCATTTCCCAACATCACTTCCTCCCTACTTTTTCCAACATTAAGCATGTCTAAGAGTTTCATAAGAGTCCAAAGACACCCGCATAACAACAAGTGTGCACCTGATCTAACTCTGGTGTTTTTCAAGATATTGGAAAAGTAGGCATTCATTGTGCCAGTAGGAGGAAAAGGGAGTGAAGGGAGGTATGGAAGGAATAAAAAAATATCTCCTCTATTCGACTCGAGATTTTTATTCTATGGTTGCAGTTTCATTGACTACAAATCTTATTATTTTTTTGTGTGAATCTCTCCTCTATTTGACTCGAGATTGCATTTTTGTCTGTGCATTGGCATCTTTTCTTGGTGGTATGCCCCTATTACATAGTGAGGGGTATGGAAGAAGCAAATAAAGAGAGAGAGGGTGTGCCACCCCGAACTTAGGGTTTGGTACTATATTGGCTATTTTTTGTTTCTTTTTAATGGATGGAGGGGTAAGAAGATGATAGAATAAGTGTAGAAGAGGGTTCAGATCAGAATGCAACTTGATTTACAATTCAGTGCACCAGGTTGTTCTCCTTATTATACTCTGCTCAAATAATGACTTGATGAGGATCTGGTGGAGATTCCATGTTATTGTTCTACTAGTCAGTTAGGAAGCACAATGTGTTTGATCCCTCTCAATTCTACAAATACTTGCCATTTTCATTGATCATGATGTTAGGGTTCATAAGCTTCACACGGTGATTTCTAATAATTGGCTAGTTTCAGAAATTGTCCCCCTTGAGGTTTTTCTTCAAATAAGGAGGGTATAATGATTCAAAACTGCATAGAAAAATGAGATATCTGGCTAGATAAAGGCTTTGATTGAAACAAAAAATGTCAAAACTTCATCAAGTTTCTATACAAACTACTTTTAAAACTTCAAAATTTTGAAAAAAAATTCTCAAAAATGCAACGATGAAATTTTAAGTCTGAAAGAGATAGGAGTGGGTGGAAAGTAAAGTATGTACCACCCACCCTCCACCCCGAACATAGAAATGTGCTCGTCCCGAGCAAACTATAAATCCAAGTTGGAAGGGAACACTCGTGCTGGTTGGTCCACCAAATGTGGTTGCATTCCTTTCGGCGATGCGCCCTCCATCTGAAATCTCAAAGATGAAAATTATCAGAACTTAAGACTTCATCTTGCGATGCATTATCTACAAGGTGCAAAATTTTCTAATTCAAAACTAAAAGTAAAAGCTAAGTTAAGGATCGAGTTGCCTCCCGACAAGCGCCTTTGTTTTATGTCGTTGGCTCGACTTGATGATATCGTCACCATGGTGGGGCTCTAAGTGGATCTTGGTGTAATAAACCCACCTCCCAATAACCCCCAATTAAGGGAGACCAATAGGTCAGAGCCATTATCCCAATTAACAGGATCAATGGTTCGACAATTAATCAGTAATAATTATAAAATTCTACTGAACTATACTGAAAGCTGGTATAAAAATAAAACTTTGCATACCTTTTAAAAACTTTGGATATCTACTGCTATCCATGGATTGAATCTATTCTATATAATCCTCCTCGCACTTTATTTCTTATTTTCACAATGTGTCGCTTTACTATTTGTTCTTTTCAGGGTTGTACCTAAAATGCCGACAAACAAAACGTTGGTCAGCATATATGAATATGCCGGTACGTGGGGACAACCAAAATTTCACAAATACGGCTAACAATCAAAATATCACAATCAAGTTAGTTAACAAGCCAATTTATTCTTTCAATGTGACATTCTCTACCACTTTTGCCCTAACCCTGGAATACCCTATTTAGGGTTTCTCTTTTTCCATTGACTTAAGGCCACCTTCTCAATCCCGAGCTTGGTGCCCGGGGTCACCTCTCATGGTGCCCATTAGTCATGCAACAAAGACCGCCTTCTCAATCCCGAGCTTGGTGTCTGGGGTCACCACTCATGGTACCCATGGGTCTTCCCTCCTGGGCTTGACCTTTTTGCATCATCCATCAGGGTGGCATGTAGGTGTGAGAGTACACACTTATAAAATAATTCTGATAATCATAATGACTTTATGATTTGCAAGTATGAACATCCAAATGGATAGGTTGCATCCAATGCGATCAATCATCCAGAAAACCTTTAGGAAACTAATGCAATTAACCATAATTAACCACATACCTGATCTAGAGCAACTTGATGTCCAAGCAATAATGATAAAGAACAATCAAATAAGCAATCAACAATATCCTAAAATTAATGAAATACATCCAAGTGTTATAGTTTATCCAAAACATTCTCAAGATAGACTTGGATTCCATCTTAGGATTTCTAGGCCACTTTAGGGTTTTATTAAGGTTTTAGCCTCCATAATACTTTTATCACATTTAATGCTTTCTTAGTTTTCAAACCCTAATTCAATATCATAAGCCCAATTAAAGTCTATTATTTCTCGTTTATACTAAAACCACCATCTTTATCATGTTAAGTTATTTCAAGATCATTAGAATCAATTATCACCTTTAGTTTCTTTCAAATTGACAACTCATATTTCATTATGGTCTAATCCACATATGAACTCCATTGATCACTAATTCCACATTTATCCACTAGGAAACCCTAATTACCAAATTAAGGGTACTCATCCACCATTAGAATCTTTTATACTCAAAATATCTTCGAATCCTCATATCTCAGCTTTATTCATGGTTTTGAACAATTAAAGCCATTAAGAGTCATAATTACCAAAGTTAGGGTTTCAAGCCCCATTAAAGCATGTTCATGTACATGGAACCCTACATTAAACCAACTAGGCATAAATATCATCCTTTTGGATCTAATTTTCCCTTTCTATTAACAATAGGTTAATATCAACTTTAAACTTCCATATAACCCTCCCCAATTCATTAATCATCAAATATTAGGGGTTTTCATCAATTAAACCATTAAAGATAGCATCTTTACATACTTTTTAAATTGCAAGCAGAATTAATCTTCAAACATAATTTCTTTGTGTTCCTCTTGTTCTGAGGATCAATTTTCATATATAACACTTTGATATACGAGTTACCAATCTTATCCTACATTTTTTGCAAGTTAATCACTTTTAAGTCAATAAGAAAGTGACACATCAACCAATCGAGACTTACTTTATTATCCGCGCATACTGGTTGATTACTTTTCTACCCTCGATCCCTTCTCACGGCTGCTGGGGGTAGGGGAGTCTTTTCTCCCTTGCTCATCTTCCTCCTCTGCTTTCTCGACATAGAGCCATGGAAGGTCAACCCAAGTGTTGACTTCCATCGGAAGGCCTCCTTCCTTGCTCAAAGTCAATCCTTCGCCTCCGCCCATCCCAACTGAACTCATCGGTGGCCTTAATTGCTCCAGCCATGGCTGAATTTGTTGAGACGACATGAGGGGTCTCTGGCGGCAAGCCAGGGAGGTCCGAACTGCAAGAGGGGTTCGAGAGGGGAAATTGGTGGCTGATACTCAGCCTGAAGGTCCTATAGCATCTCGCGGAGCTGTGCATAGTCTCACAGAGGGGACACACCCCCTTATATAGCCCGTGGATGTGGCACACAGTCAGTGGGGTCCTTGGGTTTTAGGGGATTCTTTTAGAGACCCCCAAGATAGGCAAAACCTAGGATAGATATGGCTATAAGAATCTCACGAATCCATCTAGCATGTTTCCAAGTTTGCTCGCGCATTGATCGGCAAGAAAATCGACCAAGGAAAGTCTGAGTCCTGTCCTTACTTTCCCAGCCAGACGTGAGCTAGAAGATAGGTTTATCACCATCGGATCCTAGATCTGAAGTCCCTAAATGCACACGCTAGATAAAATAGAAACATATTAGGAATAGGAATTGTGACATTTAATACGATATTCTTGATTATCCACTCACTTTTAGAAAGTTTGTAAAAATCGTATCTCTCTCCTCGTTTATCATTTTAATCTCAAATTTTAGGAGAATGTCTATAATGACTTAATCCACGTGTGTACCAAATTTGGGACTCAAAATCGAAAGTATGAGATACTTTTTATTATATGCAAGTTATCTCTTAATAAGGCATATTTTATGCATATTTTCTCTCTCTCTTAATCTTTTATTTTCTTTGATTTTGATTCCTTTTTCCATTAGAAACTATGTGGACATGAAATATAATCCAAGATGGATTCATTATCCATATTTCCACATATTTCTTGTAATATTATCATTATCTCACATTTCTTCTAAATAAAGCAATACTTAATTAATCCTTTCTCTTTCTTGTTGCATTATCTTTGTAATTTGGACTCCTTGGAACCCAAGGAACCCAAAAGGCATGAAATCCACCTTTGGAGAATATTCCTTTGCATTCTAGATGTTTCTTTTCTCCATTTCTTAATTATTCATTTACTAATTGAATTTCCTTTTTCTTTTCCTTATTATTGGGCCCAATAGCCAATAAAGCCCACAAAGCAACCAACAAGGCTATTATAAACGAAATTCATTCATTCCAAATAAAATCACACCATTATTTTTTTATATATATCTTTAATAGGAGAAATTGCATTTCTCACTAAAAGAACCCAAAATTGGGGTTGTAACATCCTTCCCCTCTTATAGGAATTTTGCCCCAAAAATTCCCACAAGAATGAAACAAATAGGATAAGACTTCCTCATGTCCATCATGGATCCCATGTGGTTTTATCCTCTCCATGGTACCTCTCAAGAACCTTCATCATCGCATATTCTTGCATATGAGTTCTTTCTCACCTTGGTACATTGTACCCTCATAGGTGACTCATTACATTTCAGCTTCTCTCAAAGCTAACTGGGTTCATGGCTTAGCACATGGCTTGGGTATCTCACATAGTTCTCTAGATCGGACTCGTGGAACACATCACGTTATCCTGAGGGGTAAGACTAAACATAACCATCTCCACCAATCCATCTCAAAAGGACCCATATATCGGGGACTCAACTTTCTCAGTTGTAGCTTAGAGGGGTCAGATTTTCACATTGCATATTCTCCCACAGTGAACTACATGTTAGTTTGTTTTGCATCATCTCATGACTCATGTCGCCCCTGGGCTTCCTCAGCCATCACATGATCAAAGTGACTTCATCTGCACCCACTATGGTTCTTTTCTGACCTTCGCGAGGTCCCTTCACCAACATTATCTTAATGAAGTGGTGACCTACACAACCTCCCTTACAGAGCTTATTTACATCTTGATACTGGCTATGGTGGTTATCATCACATCTCTCATAGGGCAAGAGCTCCCCCCCCTTATATCACCCTGAATGAGCACACATACTCTCATCAGACCCTCTTGTTTGGATCATACTAACCATTAGTTAGGGGTGATAAGATGTACTCACATCAAGTTCTTCATGTGTCTACTTCCACCTTATATAAGTGAATCTTTAGGTCATATTCATGAACTTTTGAACTTGCATCCTAGTGTAGTTGACCCATCTCTCTTACTTGTAGTTCAGCCAGATCTGTCTCCTAACAATATTCTCTCTTTCTCTTAGATTATGTCATCTAGGTAAGGCGATCTACCATAACCCATATTGCATCTTGACCTTCCTTGGTCCAGGGGAGACTTACCACGACATCCATAGTGATGAACTCCCATTCCCTCTCAGGGACTTTTTATCCTTTGTATCAACTTACTGGGTTACTGGTGTTCATCCTTCACCTCCTAACATGCATGGTGACAAGCCACATGCAACTTCATCTTAGGCATCCAAAGTAATACTGAAACTTACCATCTTAGCAGTGCCATGGTGTATGGTGACTTAAAATCATGATCTCCTGTATGTCATGATTCCTCAAGATTGATTTCTTGAAAACCCTAAACCACTCTAGTTGGGGTTTCATCACCTTCTTTTCTAGAGAAGTGCATCTGAGGTTCTACAACCATCCTTTTATTGCATCAAGGCCTAGGCTGGCTAACCAAACAACCACTAACTTGATCAACAAATCTCTTTACCTCTGAGTATTAGCCAAACATATCTCCTTTTTCAAACTGAGGGCTAACCTAACAACCTCTTCTAGCCTCTAGCTAAACTAGGTAGCTGCATCTCAACTAGAGCATCCATTACCACCTCACATCCTTATGTATTAGGTAATGTTGAAGACATACACCTCCATGTACTCCACTTATTATATCATCTCAAACTCTAAGTCTATCTTCATCAAGAAAACTCTGAGCTCATCCTCTTAGTTTTCAAACTCAACCTTGTATAGCTCACAAATTCCACATAGCTCATGATAAAAACATCCTCATAAGATGACTACCTTAGTTCTCTTGATGTTTGTAAACCATCCACATATCATACACTCCACAAGGGTATGTTATTACCTCTATCCTCATACCTCATAGCAATGTTTCCACTCACATTATCTTTATCCCTGGTTTATGGTATGCATATTGTCCTATCTCTCACTCCCATAACAAGAGGAAATAAGCATTTAGCGGCCGTCCAAACACAAAGTTCTTCCTATTCTAAGAGTAGAGATGGTACATCCCACATTGCCAGTACACCTTCAAATCTAAGTTGAAACGTGCAACATATGTCTCTACATCACGATCATCTTGATATCAAAGTTACTTCCATGGAAAACTGGTCTCGAACCCACTTGGGTCCACACACAATCCTTGGTCATCTCCTCTAGGTTTGTAGGGTATCAGAAATTTTGGGGTCATCCCTCTTCCCTTATGCATCCAGAGAGTGCCCTCCTCATCTACCCTTTGGGTCCCATGAGTTCATGAAGGTGATCAATCTCCTAACCCATGGCCCTCAGACAATGATAGTTGTTACCTCCCGACCCTATGGTCATGTGTAACTAGGGAATTAGGCAACTCCTACTTCCATCGGTCTTATCCCTACCTAGCCCTAGGATAGACTTAGGATTCTAACATAGTACATGTCCAACTTAGAACCTTACCCAAGTCTCCATCATTTATTTCTACATTCAGGGTCTGACTCACATCCTTTCATAAGGGTCATGGCGACCTACCTACCTCGGTCAGGCCCCATACTGGTTACCTCCATGGCAACACATCCACATGCACTCAGAGATGATCATCTATGGGTCTACAGGTTCACTCTTATACTATGTACTCTCCACTTAGCTTCTTAAGATTCTATGAGACCTCTTTAGGTTACCTCAAAACCAACAAAAACTGGTATACACCCAACAAAAGGGTCCCTCTCCCAGGATGGGAGGAAACTACATCTTGATAGGAACAAAGGTCACAAACATCCCTACATCTCAGGTTTATATCCACATGAGCATGCTTAACCCTGTCAAGCTACTAGGGCACGTAGCTAGTAAGAAGACCACCTACTAAACCATGTCAGGTCTTCATGATAGGTCATACTTGTTCTCATTCCTCAATATTGGACCAAGATCATACCTGCCCATGCCACCAACTTATAGGTAAGGGGTTCATCAAACATACACCTTAACCAAGGGGTTTCCTTTTCCTCCAAACATGAGGGGTGCCGTGCTCAAATCTATGGAAACTCAAATCTCGTTATGAGCATCAGGTACACCCAACACTACTACTTCCCCTCTTAGGTCTAGGAACTCAGGTTCACCTTTCTGATGTCCAACTGCATGCTCAACCTTGTAACCACATACCAAGCATGTACAAGGTACGACATGCACTTCCTATTATCATTCCACTTGAATAACACCTCAGGGTGGAGTCCTTGTCAAGGACAACAAACTAGGTATAAGGCCTCACAACTTGTTACTAAACCTCTTCATAGTCTAAGGAACTCTTCTTCCTATCCCTAGAAGGTAAACATGTATACCGTAGGCACATAGGTATCAGCATCCTCATCCTCTCTCTAGGGTTTGGTTCCTCTAAAAGCAACCAAGATACCTTAAGCCTCCAGGGATCGTGCATGAGGCAACCGCAACCATCCTCTTAGGTCAAATCATCCTCAACTTCTCAGGGTTTCTCTTAGCCCAGAGTCTAAACTTCCAGCCTTCTAGCTCCGGTCCTACTCTCTCTCTAAAGCATAGCCCTGCAACAACCTTACTACTGGGGGTCCTCTCACTAAGGTGGATCAAGATCACAAGCGTACACCTACATGAGAGAAACCTATGTTATCCCAAGATTATCTAAAACTCTTCATGCTTATTTCATAAGCTATCCAACATACTCTCTTGGCCAGGGTTTTAGCCTACTGTCAGCCCTACTGACATACTTTGGGTGCAACCTTGCCATGCTCATATAAGTGCATATGGTTTCTATATGGTCAACACTAACCTCATCAATGAAGGAGTTATCCTTCACCCTAACATGTACGACCCTTCCCAGGATTGGGTCGCCAAAGGTACTAGGTCAACCAACCTCACATGGCTCATATCGTCATGGGTATCCAAACCAAAAGCATGTCCACCCACACACATGGTATACCATGACATCTAACTCATCGTGTCATCCTTCTCTAACCACCACTTAGGGTTAGGGTTAGCATCATCCTCAGAGGATGTGCCAGGTCTCTACCTTTAATGGAGATCTCTGCCTCCAAAACCAACTCTGTACTCATCCTCCTTCCAGAGGGTCTAACCTCAGGTCTCTCATGACAACACATGTCATACGACCTAAGCATGCAACTATTCTTTAGTTTAAGCTTAAACTATTAAGCTTATGTCCATGACATCTTATTTACATGCTTTTTATTAATTTTGGTGGAGGATTCCTTAACCTTATCATGCATACCCTATCTTCAAGAGGGTGAGGAAGAGAGAGAGAAAACCCTAAACTTTATAATCCTAATAGAATTAGGGTTGAGAAGGGATGAAAATATACGAGAGTGTCCTAAAGGTATCTTATTTCGAGTCAGATCCTGAGACATTGGCCAGGCAGTCACACAAATCCAAGAGTCCTTGCATTCCGACTAGTGGTGCAGAGGAAAATATTACCAGCCCCCAAACGTGATCCTTTTCTAGACACCTCTGTCTTTCAGAAAATCCTCTAATAACTCCCTCGGTTCTATGGAATTTGTAAAATATAATAATTACCTAAGATTAAATGAGGAACTGGTGCTCTGATACCAAATGTAACAACCCCGCCTCCCAGTAACCCCCAATAAAGGGAGACCAAGAGGTTAGAGTCGTTATCCCAATTAACATGATCAAAGGTTCGACAAATAATTAGTAATAATTATGAAATTCTACTAAACTATACTGAAAGCTGGTATAAAAATAAAACTTTGCATACCTTTTAAAAACTTTGGATATCTACTTCTATCCACAGCTTGAATCTATTCTATCTAATCCTCCTCACACTTTATTTCTTATTTTCACAATGTGTCACCTTACTGTTTGTTCTTTTCAGGGTTGTACCGAAAATGCCAACAAACAAAACGTCAGTCAGCATATATGAATATGTTGGTATGTGGGGACAACCAAAATTTCACAAATATGGCTAACAATCTAAATATCACAATCAAGTTAGTTAACAAGCCAATTTACGCTTTCAATGTGACATTCTCCACTACTTTTGCCCTAACCCTGGAGTACCCTCTTTAGGGTTTCTCTTTTACCATTGACTTAAGGACACCTTCTCAATCCCGAGCTCAGTCACTACTACAGAACCTACCTTTAGTGTCGGTTATTTAAAGCCTTTAGTGTCGGTTTCTAAGCGACACCTATGTGGGTGACACTAAAAGTCCACCCATCAGGCGTCGGTTCCAAAACCGACACCCAAACTCTTCGTGCGCCACCGAAAACGCGCCATCATGGGACTATAAGCGTCGGTTATTAGTTAAAAACCGACGCCCAAACCCTTTGCGCCACAGAAAGGGCGCCATCTTGGGAACTATCAGTGACAGTTATAAGTAAAAAACCGACACCATATATCTTCGCCCCACGGCCGTGCTGTCCAGCACGGTTGTGGTGTTAAGGACATAGACGTTGGTTTATTGTAGGAACACCGACACTATATCATTATGTGTCGGTTATTTACAAATAACCGACGCCTATTGGTTTTTTTTCCTGTGAGTCTGCAGACCTGCTGTGGCTGGTCGCAGGATGAGAAACCTGTTCAGTTCAGTTATGAACTGCAAGTTTTACGACATCCATTGATATCAGCCGACAACAGGCCGCAAACCTGCAAAATTAACAATAAAAAAGTAGCACATGCATTTAGCAATGCAACATGCAGTTCCATTTTATTTTCACACATTTATAAACATTCACACATGCTAGCCATTTGTAGTTCCATTCATTCACATTCACACATGTAGAAACATTCATATAGCAACCAACACTTTCATTCATTTTCACTCAGACACATGTAGAAACATCCAGACATGTAGAAACATTCACACATATATTATAATTCAGAAATTCATTTACAAAGTATCATTGTTTAGTCATTATTCGCTATCAGGATCCCAATTATATTTTAAAGCCCCCACTAATTGTATGGTTGTTGCCCATTCTTCTCTTACTTCATTTAACTCTCCCATTGTATAGGGAGCATTAACATTTGGTAAGTCCTTTCCTATAATGGGGTCAGCTTTAAACACCTGTAAAGAGAATGATGTATATATATAATTAATGAGCTATAAATAAGATTGATATATTTCGATCATATTATCTAATGAGACTATATAATACCTGAGCAATACAATCGATGTCCATTGTGGCATATTTGACAAGCATGTGCATATATCGCATGACATAGTATCCACATGCCCATCTGTTGTCTTGTGTAGCACACTATAAATTCAAACATACAAAATATTAAAAAATATAACTAATTAAGCATTGTTCACATAAATAATATATACATATATTGCAGTCGGGAACTTACTTGCACGTTCTTCCAAATTATTGGCTGGTTCTTTTTCATGGGGACCTTTCCTCCAGCCTTTTTGTACTCCTCAAAACCCCTACATGTTAATGTAACACAGAACATTGCAATTAAATAGTAATGTAATAACATATGTTAACGGATATGAAAAATGAAATATTTCTCACCGAAATATTGCCATTTTCGTTATGTGTCCAAATCTTGTATTCAATTTACCCCCCTTAGGATCTAGATAATACACAGTGAACGTCTCGGGGGCAATAACCAATAACTCCCAATGCCTACCCCTAGAGGAAAAAAAGTTAAAAATTAATAACTCAAAATCCACAATAAAATGTGATTTTCTTAAGTCCAAATTATAATAAGCAAAGTAAACTTACTCTACATTGAATGGAGCCATTATCACCGTCTTCTTTTTTACAGCAAAATTTGAAAAAGACTCACAGTAGTATTGTTGAACTGATATAGGGTCTTTAGCTACTAGACTAATCAAGGATGGAATCAAAAACCCTACATGTTCGAATCCAAAATCTGCACATATGTTGTCTAAGTAGCTGCAAAATATGTATTAATTACGCATGCATTAATAAATAAGAAACCAGATCACCAGATCATACACAAGGTATATGGATGTATAAAGAATATCTCACCTTATCCATAGCTCTATCACAGATGTATTTCGCCAATCATATCGAAACAACTCCAATATATCTTGTATAAATAGTTTTGTTTCGTATGACTGACCTGTAGAATCTGAATCAGAAGAAACAGTTATAGGGGAGTTTATATCATGTTCCCCTAACCATACTGCCATACCCCTATAGTTAGGACCTAACAGGACAGGTAGGTCCTGTGGAACCCAACTAGGTAATGCAGGAGGTGGAAGTGGAGGCCTAGATGCTGTGGGTGTCTTCTTTTTAACCTGTATATATATATATAATTTCAGATCAACTGCCAGCATATACACACACTAACAATTGAACGTAATGTAAATTTATCATACCTTATCAGTAAAGAAGACATCCGCTTTTAGCCACAATATCACTCCGCCTACTGCCTCACCAAGCGTTTCACAATCTGGGTGGGCATATGGCAGTGGAAGATCCATCCACTGGGGGAATATATGTATCGGGCTCACCCGAATCCAACCAGCTGGTACTGGAGACCCGTGACACATTTCCCCTGGTAGGGATGGGTAAGCCGACGCCTCTGCCACGACATATTCTTTACTTTTTAGACGGCATGGCTTCAACCCCTACAAATTTTTGTGTAAAGAATGTTATATACATATATACATATCATCTTTTTTTGAAACGACTACAATTTCATATATACGTATCATCTTGAATTAAAAAACTAGTTACTATGTCATAAAAATACTTATAGTGGATGGGCTAGGTGGTGGTTCTACATGATTACTCCCAACCTCTGCAGTAGGAGTAGGAGTAGAGTCTACAGTAGGTATTGTCTGGTAAGTGGCAGTCTGAGATGCCTGCCACTTTTTCATTGCTTCTTTGAGTTTCCTGTCAAATAGCTTATCCACCTATACATGGATAAAAGAAACGTCAAATTCTAATTTTTGAATTCTCTTTTACAGTAACATTATAAAGAAAGAATATGTTACCTCTTCTTGTGAAAGTCCCGCTTTTGGGACATATTTGCGCTGGGATGACCAAAAAAAAGATTTGATGCCCACACCAGCGCCTGCAGCCCTAACACGTCCAGGATGCTCTGGGTTACCTAGAGCAACTGTCAATTCATCTTTTGTTCCCTCAGGGATGAACTTTCCTTGTTTCCTCAGCTCGTGCAGCTCCCGCTAATCGCCAAAACAAAAATTTGTACTTAAGTAAACAACAAAAATAATCAATATTCGAATGATTGCTGTAAGAGTTGTATTTTACCATTTTTGCAGCCGCCTCAGCAGTTGCGGCCTTAGTTATTTCTCCCTTCTTA
The DNA here is from genome assembly GCA_963693085.1 of Alisma plantago-aquatica. NCBI lineage: Eukaryota > Viridiplantae > Streptophyta > Magnoliopsida > Alismatales > Alismataceae > Alisma > Alisma plantago-aquatica. Next base: position 1,048,113,725 of record OY856409.1, on the reverse strand, counting down.
TTTTGCCTCCCAGCTATCCAGACATCATGGCAAGGCAGAGGTGTGCTACCTATGGTAGAGGACTCCTGAGTAGCAGCAGACTGAGCAGCAGTAGCCTCAGCCTGTAGTCTTTGGTGAACGCCTGCATACCCCTTTGGACCCATTATGTGGTCATGCACATTCAGTGCACGCCTTGATCTTTGTGCCTCACTGAGGGCCTAGTTAGTATGCAAATTAATGATTTGGTTAGTAACACTAAATGTTAATCTTGAATAAGTGAATACAACATATATTAATTAATGAGATTGAGACTGATGCCTAATACCTTGAATTCATCAGTTTGTCTTGAAGCGACAAACGCGTCCCATTCTTCTTTGTCCAGGAAGTTCCACTGTTCAGTGGCTGTCTTCTTCCTCTTGTCGGCTTCTTTTATGTATTCTCTGGTGAGATTTGTCCTATAGTTCCTTAGGACTCTCCCACAGCGTTGCATCATGCATTTACGATGCAGCTTTTCATCCAATTCAAATATACTCTGCAAAATAGAATTTCTATTAACTAGTATCCAAAAATTTAGTAATCTACAAAATAGAATTGCAAATTAATAATAACTCACACATAAATCCCTCCATATTAAAATTTTCTTCTCCTTAGAAACTTTATGCCAAGAATCTAAGAGACAACCGCAATGGCTACGAGTAACAAACCCAAGATATGAAATAAATGAATTGCGATTCACACCACATGCATTTCCTGCATTATCGAAATCCACAACAAGTTTGGGTCCATTGCCCTTTTGTGCAATTAACTTCTTCATCATAGTGATGCCCCTTCTCTTGTCAACTTTTTTGTGTTGTTGATCAAGTGCCTCAAGTGCTTAAGATGGTACCTGTGCATCATCAACCTAAAATTTGACAAAATAATTCACATTTACAAGATATAACTATAAATGGACATATAGATATAAATATATGATATATTTTTAAAACTTACATTGTGAGGCGGCGCATTGATGTCCTCACCCTCACGGTAGTCATCAGCACAGTCATCAGGAGAATGGTCAGCCATCTGCAAATTCACATTCAAATTGTAAAGTTCGCATTGTAAAGTAGTAATTCAAAGTGTAAAGCTCACATTGTAAAGTTCACATTATTACAACAAAGTATATATCACAACAAAATTGTAAATCTCTATGATCAAAGAGAAAACAAGTATATATTACAACAAGATTACGGTCTAGGGTTAACAAATACATGTGATGTCATTCTTATATATAATAAATGTACATGTACCACCTATCCCATCCTTGAACACCTAATCTCACTAGTAAGTGTATAATGTGTATTGGGTTTTCAAGAAAATTTCGGCAGCATTTCCCCGCTGTTCTCCAAGTACATATGTACTTAGAGAACAAACGGGGAAATGCTGCCGAAATTTTCTTGAAAACCCAATACACATTATACACTTACATCCTAAGCGAGATTAGGTGTTCAAGAACAGTCCCAAACCGGGGACTATCCAAAATTTACTCCTAATGAGTAAATCTTGGACGGATTTCTAGGCCAACAAATAATGTGTTGTCATTCTTATACCTAAAATCCTAGTTCTTCAAGTTAGGGTGATTATTGATGTCTTTAAAAGCATGATTGGAAATTTAGGGAAAAGTTCATCATTTACATTCCAAGCATGTCACATGTGTGCATTACAGTTCATCATTAAGCAAGAAGGGTGATTAGGATTCTCACCAAGAACGGGTTTTGATTTTCTATACAATTTTATAAAAAAATGCACATGTATGCATATATATACTATACTTTTTGGAACCTTTATACATATCTGAACACCCTAAATAACCATACTAAACACCCAAATACTTTATAACACAACTATAAAACAATGATTATAGCTAAACTATTAAACAATAGACTTGTCACACATAAAACACCCTATACAACTATAAAACAAAAAAGTATTAAGATATGCATGATACAATAACTATTTTGCATCACATTACAGTAGACTTATCATTGATACCTTACTAACTTATTGCTACATTTACATATCATCACTTGATCAAAAATTACAGCAGTACATTTAACCAAAGTATGCATTCTAAAATCTAGCTATGTCATGATTAGTTACATGTAATTTACTTGGATATACAGCAGTACCCGATTACTATGTCTTACATACAAAGTATGCATAACTAAGGCTTATCATAGAACATGATTAGAACATTAAGTAGATGATTAAATCATAACAAAATCAGTACATAAATAACTAACAGCAACCACGGTCATGTGGGCTGGCACGGCCGTGGCTGTGTTGGCCAACCACACGGCCGTGTTGGGTAGCACGGCCGTGTGGTCGGCCAACACAGCCACGGCCGTGCCAGCCCACACGGCCGTGGTTGTTGTTGGTAAGGAGAGGGAGAAGGAAGAAGAAGAAGAATAAAGGAGGCCTACTGTTGGTAGCAGCGTGGAGAAGGAGAGGCGCCGACGTCGAGCAGAGAAGGAGAGGGCGCCGGCAGAGCAGAGAAGGAGAGGGCGGCGGCGAGGAGCAGCGGCGAGAAACTACAGCAGCAGGCGGTGAGCGGCGCCGGCGAGGAACTACAGCAGCAGGCGGTGGCGAGAAACTGCAGTAGCAGGCGGCAAGCGGCGCCGATGAGGAGCGTCGGCGGAAGGGAGAGCAGCAGGCGAGGAGCGGCACCGGGCGGAAGAGAAATCGTCGGAGGACCAAACCCTGAGCACGAGAATGAATGAAACAGAGAAAGGGGAAGAGTCGAGCTCTTTTGCGCGATTTAAGTTAACATTAGGTGTCAGTTTTTTAAAAACCGACACGGAATGTTTTTATTGTCGGTTTACAACAAAACACCGACACTAAAGGGAGGTGAAAATTTTCACTGTTAATTGCGCAAAAACACAACGGTGTCGGTTATTGTCACAAAACCGACGACTAAAATTGTACAAATTTCTGTCTCACAGAAAAGCTTTAGTTGTCGGTTCCTCCATTAAAAACCGACGCTGTATGTCAATTTTTGGAGGCAATTTTTTTCGCTGGAAATTTTATTTTTGGCAGTTACTTTTAGGTGTCAGTTTTTTAATAAGTAACCGACACTTAATAAAAGCGGTACCCATGTTTGGTTGCCCTTCATAGATTGGATGTCAGTTTATGTTATCAACCGACACTGTAGAGTTTAGGTGTCGGTTTATGTTTACAACCGACACCTTGAAAAGTGACTTTATAAGCCATTTCTGTAGTAGTGGTGCCTGGGGTCACCTCTCATAGTACCCATTAGTCATGCAACAAAGACCACTTTCTCAATCCCAAGCTTGGTGTCTAGGGTCACCACTCATGGTACCCATGGGTCTTCCCTCCTGGGCTTGACCTTTTTGCATCATCCATCAGGGTGGCATGTAGGTGCGAGAATACACACTTATATTATAATTGTGATAATCATAGTGACTTTATGATTTGCAAGTATGAACATCCAAACTGATAGGTTGCATCCAATGTGATCAATCATCTGGAAAATCTTCAGGAAACTAATGCGATTAACCATAATTAACCACATACCTGATCCAGAGCAACTTGATGTCCAAGCAATAATGATAAAGAGCAATCAAACAAGGAATCAATAATATCCTAAAATTAATGCAATACATCCAAGTGTTATAGTTTATCCAAAACATTCTCAAGATAGACTTGGATTCCATCTTAGGCTTTCTAGGCCACTTTAGGGTTTTATTAAGGTTTTAGCCTCCATAATACTTTTATCACATTTAATGCTTTCTTAGTTTTCAAACCCTAATTTCAACATCATAAGCCCAATTAAAGTCTATTATTTCTCTTTTATACTAAAATCACCATCTTTATCTTGTTCAGTTATTTCAAGATCATTAGACTCAATTATCACCTTTAGTTTCTTCTAAATTCACAACTCATATTTCATTATGGTCTAATCCACATATGAACTCCATTGATCACTAATTCCACATTTATCCACTAGGAAACCGTAATTACCAAATTAAGAGTATTCATCCACAATTAGAATATTTTATACTCAAAATAGCTTATAATCCTCATATCTCAACTTTATTCATGGCTTTGAACAATTAAAGCCATTAAGAGTCATAATTACCAAAGTTAGGGTTTCAAGGCCCATTAAAGCATATTCAAGTATATGGAATCCTACATTAAACCAACAAGGAATAAATATCATCCTTTTGGATCTAATTTTCCCTTTCTATTAACAACATGTTAATATCAACTTTAAACTTCCATATAACCCTCCCCAATTCATTAATCATCAAATATTAGGATTTTTCATCAATTAAACCATTAAAGATAGCATCTTTACATACTTTTTGAATTGCAAGTAGAATTAAGCTTCAAAAATAATTTCTTTGTGTTCCTCTCATTCTTAGGATCAATTTTCATATATAACACTTTGATATACGAGTTACTGATCTTTTCTTACGATTTTTGCAAGTTAATTACTTTTAAGCCAATAAGAAAGTGACACATCGACCAATCGAGACTTACTTTATTATCCGCGCATATTGTTTGATTACTTTTCTACCCTCGATCCCTTCTCATGGCTGTCGGGGGTAGGGGAGTCTTTTCTCCCTTGCTCGTCTTCCTCCTTTTCTTTCTCCACGCAGAGCCATGGAAGGTTAACCCAGGTGTTGACTTCCATCGGAAGGCTTCCTTCCTTGCTCAAAGCCGATCCTCCGCCTCTGCCCATCCCAACTGAACTCATTGGTGGTCTTAATTGCTCCAGCCATGGCCGAAGTTTCTAAGATGACATGAGGGGTCTCCGGCGGCAATCCAGGGAGGTCTGAGGTGTAAGAGGGGTTCGAGAGGGGAAATTAGTGGCTGATATTCGGCCTGAAGGTCCTATAGCATCTCGCGGAGCTGTGCATAGTCTCACAGAGGGGACACACCCCCTTATATAGCCAGTGGCTATGGCGCACAGCCGACAGGGTCCTTGGGTTTTAGGGAATTCTTCTAGAGACCCCCAAGATAGGTAAAACCTAGGATAGATATGGCCGCAAGAATCTCATGAATCCATCTAGCATATTTCCAAGTTTGCTCGCGCATTGATCGGCAAGAAAATCAACCAAGGAAAGTCTGAGTCCTGTCCTTACTTTCCCAGCCAGACACAAGATAGAAGATAGGTTTATCACTGTCGGATCCTAGATCTGACGGCCCTAAACACACGCGCCAGATAAAATAGAAACATATTAGGAATAAGAATTGTGACATTTAATACAATATTCTTGATTATCCACTCACTTGAAGAAAGTTTGTAAAAATCATATCTCTCTCTTTGTTTATCATTTTAATCTAAAATTTTAGGGGAAAGTCTATAATGACTTAATCCACGTGTGTACCAAATTTGGGACTCAAAATCGAAAGTATGAGATACTTTTCTTTATATGCAAGTTATCTCTTAATAAGGCATATTTTATGCATATTTTCTCTCTCTTAATCATTTATTTTCTTTGATTTTGATTCATTTTTCCATTAGAAACTACGTGGACATGAAATCTCATCCAAGATGGATTCATTATCCATATTTCCACATATTTCTCATAATATTATCATTATCTCACATTTCTTCTAAATAAAGCAATACTTAATTAATCCTTTCTCTTTCTTGTTGCATTATCTTTGCAATTTGGACTCTTTGGAACCCAAGGAACCCTAAAGGCATGAAATACACCTTTAGAGAATATTCCTTTGCCTTCTAGAGGTTTCTTTGATCCGTTTCTTAATTATTCATTTACTAATTGAATTTCCTTTTTCTTTTCCTTATTATTGGGCCCAATAGCCAATAAACCCCACAAAGCAACCAACAAGGCTATTATAAATGAAATTCATTTATTCCAAATCAAATCACACCATTATTTTTATATATATATCTTTAATAGGAGAAATTGCATTTCTCACCAAAAGAACCCAAAATTGGAGTTGTAACACTTGGGATGGATTGACATATTCTTTTAGTGGTTTCTTTCTCAGCCATCCATTAATCTTTGATTTGATTATGGCCTCTTGTATTCTTCCCCATACGGAGTGACCATTGTCAGAACATATTGGAAAACAACTTGAGTTATGTTGAGTGGTTCTTTGTTGCTCAATGCGAGGCGGAGAATAATTGTAGGGGATCTGGATGGCCTCATTGATGATGTAGTGTTGTTGAGGTGTAGAGGAAAAGTTCTTTTTCCGATGCACTATCCCTTCATCATAGAAATGTTGGTCACTGATATTTATGATATATGGATGCGGGGTCTGGTCTTGGTAGAAACTATAATCCAGACCTTGTTGAGGATGAAAGGTGACATGAGTAGTTTCCATCTTCTGGGCTATCGGTACATTCAAGAGGACGGTAGTTTCTAGAAGAGATGGCTCATGGATACCTAAAGAAGGATCAATATGTGTAACAATAGGACGGGGAGGTGTCTCCTCCATAGTTGCTAGTATTTCTTTTGTCTGTACATAGACTGGTTCACTCTCAGTCTCCTTTTCATCATGTTCGTCTTTTGAGGGAATATCAGATTTTGAGGAAAGGAAATGCTGCTGCATTTGAGTAAATTGATTACCACAGTCAACAAAATATGCCTCTTCTTCTTTAGTGTGTTCCTTTGCACTTTTGGATGCATATAAATCAAAAGATTGGTTTCCCACTCTTAGGGTCAAAATTCCAACTTCAACATCAATTAAAGTTCTAGTAGTGGAGAGGAAAGGTCTTCCAAAAATGAGGGGGTAGTGTGGATTCTCTTTGATGTCCATAACTATGAAATCACACAGGACATATAGATTCCCAAGCCTTATGGGGATATCCTCTATCATGCCAACTGGCCTGGTTATGGAGGAGTCAGCAAGCTCGATGGACATTCTTGTTGGTAAGAAGTTAGTAAGGCCCAATCCATTGCATAGGCTAAGAGGAATGATGGAGATGCTAGCTCCAAGATCAGCTAGACCAGGTCGGTTGATGGAATCACTTATCGAGCAGGAAATTCTGAAAGAGCCAAGATCCTTATGTTTGTGAAGCATCTTATCCATTACTAAATCAGATGATGTTCTTTCCAATTTCATTGTATGATGTTCTTCAATTTTGTACTTTCGACTGAGCAGGAGTTTGAAGAACTTAGACCATTGGGGCATCTCAGCCATGGCATCCAGGAGTGGGACATTGACATACAACTTCCTCATAATTTCCTTGAACTTGTTGAACCTAGTATCGAGCTGGGTAAAATTGGGTCGACTTGGAAATGGTACACGAGGTTTATACACTGGAACAACTGGCTCAGGCAAGTCTTCTGCTTCAGCAACAATAGGTTCCTCAGAATTGGCCTTGTCTATCATTTCATTATGAGCTGTAACAACACGATGCTCACCACCTTGGACATTTGTTATGCTTACAGGAGTTGTGGGTTCTAGTAAGACAAAGCTTGAACGAGTTGCCACAACTTTAAGTTGCTCCATGTGCCTCGGATTATCTTCTAGTTGCCCAGCCAAAGCTCCAACATGTGGCTTAAGGCTAGCTGCAAGTTGAGCAAGTTGGGATTCAATAGCCTTTTGATGGGCTTGTTGGTTCTCTATCATAGTCTGTTATGACTGCAACATCTTCTCAATAGCTGACAGTTTGTCATCAAGAGAGATGGGGCCAGCTAGTTGCCCTTTTTGTTGATGTTGAGAAGGGAGTTGGTTTGGATTTTAGAACTGAGAATTATTTTGATAATTGTTGTAGTTTCTATTCTGGAAGTTACCTCTAAAGTTCCCTTGATTCCTGAAATTTTGTTATTGGTTATACTGGAATCCTGGAGGGCCTCGTTGTTGATTATTCAAACCAAGTTGTCACGAGTTTTCCGCCCCCGAAGGATTTTCATATTGAAAACCTAGATGGTTCCTATTTTGATTCGGGTTATAATATCCTTGACCAGGGATAGTGTTGACAACATTCAGATTTTCCATTTGACCATTATCTCCTTGGGCACAAGTATTGCCCAGAATAACATCATAGAGGATATTATAGGCTAGCGTAGAACGACCGGTGCCTTTACATGCTTCACAGAACAGTGAAGTTGACTTGACTCATTCTTGTTGTCAAGGGGGCGAACGACTTCTTTCATAGGCGGAAAAAGATGATTCAAGTTGGTCTTACTTGGCAACTAGAAGCTTAAGAGACCCAACGATAGACTTGTACTCACGAGTAGCTTCTACCATAGCAACCTTCGGCACTCCTTTACTTAAGGGTCTACCCCAGTTGGCTTGATTTTCAGCTCCAAGGGTGACAACCTTCCATGCGCTATCATAGCTTTGACGCATGAAGTTTCCTCCAGATGAGGAGTCTAAAAACTTCTTGATATCATCATCCACACCCCTATAAAAGATTTTGACGAGTTGATTCTTAGGAATGCCGTGGTGTGGACACTTGCGTAGAAGCTCTTTGTATCTTTTCCATGCTTCTGCAAGGGTTTCACCAGGGACCTGAGTGAACTGTGTTATTCGGCCCCTAATTTCATAGGTGAGAGAAGCATGATAGAATTTTTCTAGTAAGACATTTTGAAGTTGCTCCTAGGTGGTGATGGGTTCACATTGCAAAGAGTTGTACCAACTCATGGCTCTGTCAGCAAGAGAGTATTTGAAAAGACAGAGTCTGATGGCATCATCTGAGACTCCATTTTGCTTTGTCATAGCACATAGATCTATAAATCTCAGAAGATTTTCTTGACTATCTTTTCCTTGCTTACCATAGAAAGAGCTATTATGAAGTAGTGTAACCCAATGTGCTTTGATATCAAAATTGGAAGCATTGATGGGAGGAGGTTGTACTGGGTGGTGAACATCAGCAGCTTTAGAGATTGAGAATTCTCGAAGGTCTTTTTGTAACTCAGCTTGTTGAGTTGTTGCTTGAGCTGCTAGGATTTCTTCTTGGACTGTAGCTCAGGCTTCTTGCATAAGCCTTTCTCTTTGTGCATTAAGGGCTTGAGCTACCCTTTGGGCAATTTCCTCCTCTTATTCCATCCTAGCTTGTTTCTCTCTACTCTGACGACGAAAGGTTTTTTCTATCTCAGGGTCAAAGCTAGCAGCAAGGCCAAAACTATTCGAGTGGTGCATGCACTAGTCTTTGAGGGTACCTAGGATGGAAAGATCTTTCAGAAGTAAGATGGAAAGAGTAGAGTCAAATTCAAGTAGATTCTCTATTGTATCAAAATTAAAAGCAAAATCCTAAATTAGCCTTAATAGAACTAAATTCAACTAGATGATTCTGTTGTCCCCGACAACGGCGCCAGAATTTGACGTGGTTCTTACTGCACTAACAAACTCACCCAGGGCTAAAATCCCTAAATTTTACCAAAACCTTGTGCAATAATACCATCCGCAAGCAGGCGGGTCTTATCGTAGTATATTTGAGGATTGAATCCCAAGGGACAACATTTTTAAGAATCTTTTACTAGTCGAATCTAGCTGAATCAAGACTAATATTTAGAACAAAGGTTGGGTTGAACTAAATGCGAGGAAATTAAAGAACAACATTAAAAGTTGATTAAAGATTAATGATGGGAATCGCTGGGATGGTCCCAGATTTCACCACCGCTACATATGCAAACACATCCAAACACAAACATCCAGTCTAGATATAACCATCCAAATAGAGCTGTTGCAAACCCTCCGTTAGGGTGTTTAGGTTCGTGTAAGCATCACCTTAGGCATCAGATGTATTGTCGCCATCCAGATCACACACTTATGACTTTGAAGATACATATATCCAACTGAAGCTGCACCCCCCATATGGGTGTTAGGCACACAAAAGCATCACCGTGGGCTAGATGTCTCGTCCCCTCACGGATCACACACTTACGACTTCAGGGAATCCCATCAAAAGTTCTCGTCAGGGAGTTAACCACATTAATTGACACTCAAAACCTACATATTGAAGTTCTCGCAACATAGGAATGAAATAGATCATGCAAGTAGGTGATCAATCTACAAGCACACATCAAACGATTAACAACGTAATGAAAAGTTATATACAAGTCATGAAATGTTTAATAATTGGACATGTAAGCACGGGCAGCGGGGCTAGTCCCCGCACCCCAGGTAAAGGAAACTACTCACTCATGGTGAGAGAAACAAAAAGAACAAGAGAGAGGGAAGATTCCACCATGAGTATGGTGAAGAAGATGATCGCAGCTCGGTGGAGAGACATTCTTCTACACAACGTCGGGGCAGATCTATACGAGGAGGAAAGAACACCACAGCAGATGGGGCAGATCTTCTTTCTCCACCTTCTCTCTCTTCTTGTAGTCCTTGCTCCCATTAGGAGGAGAAGCTCGTGGATGTGTTGACAGTGTAGGCACGACGTAGATGATGAAGACGGTTGCAGATCTGGGTTTCCACCTCAGATCTGGATGAACGAGTTGGATGGAGTAGATAGATGGATGTACCAGGGGTCGTACGCTTATTGGGCGTAGCCTGGCAGTGGAGGAGACCATCTCCTAAGGTTGAGGACAGACCTACAACCTTACCACATCTAGAGAGGGTGATTTGAATGATGGGGGTAGCTGGCTATTTATAGCCACTGGTGGCTGGGCACTGCTCTTTGGGGCCTCGGTCACAGTTCTTCTGTTGCTACCAGCAGGTCGCGGTTCTTTGCTGCTCGTGGTTCTATGTTGTAAACACCATGATCATGGTTGTTGGCTTGGGAACCGTGGGCGCAGTTAGCAGCAGGGGAGGTCACGATTTGAGGAGACTGGAAACTACGGTTGCGGATAACTGAAGCCACGATCGCGGTTCTGTTGTGGAGGAAGCAGCAGGTGGAGGAGATGTGGTCACGGTCTGGAAGTAAGGCAACCATGGGCGCGACATTGGTTGTTAAAGACTGCTCGAGGTTGGAGAAGCCTTGCCATGATGCAGTACGTGGCGGGATCATCGAGAGTTGTAGCAGGGAAGACCCTACCGCGAGCGCGGTTTGAAGGTGTGGAGGTCGCAGTTTTGTGGAGTTGAAGTCACGGAGAAGGAGGTGACGCCGTTGCAGGTCGTGATTTGCGTGGTGAAGGAAGACCGCAATGTTAGGGTTGCAGAGGCAGATCGCGGCCATGATGAGAAGGAGGTCACGACGTCTACTGAGGAGATGACGATGTGTCTACGGTGTGAGGCGACGTAGCCAGTCGCGATGATGTGAAGGGAAGAAGAAGTGATTGTGGAAGTTGGAATTGTAACCACAGTGGAGATGGTGATGGAAGGGTGAAGACCACGAGCTTGGGAAAGAATTAACCACAATTGCGGTTATGTGGGAGGAGGTGGTCGTGGTGTAGAGGATCAGGTTGCGGTTATGTAGGGTTTTGAGGAAAAATGTGGAGAGTTGGATGAGTGGAGGGAAAAGTGAAGAGGGGAGAGTTGTCGCGAGCTGTGGAGATGGGCCGTGGTGCTCGTGGGCCTGGAAGGAGAAGAATAATTCTCAATTAAAATGGAGATAAACCAATTAAACTAGGTAAATTTGTATATTAAAGGATATAGCAAACAAAAGTGAGCATACTTGAGCAAAACTGGGTCAAACAAGGTGACTGAAACCATGATGAATATGCATTCATCACTCCTCGACCTAGTTGTGCTTCGTTCCGTGTATTTAATGAAACTCTTATGTGCTACATGATGCACCAACAAGCATACAATCAAAATGTCCAGGAGCACCTGCATCAAGATATTTGTTCAATCATATCTACCATGAACATATCTGGTACACACCCCTACCCCACCTACCAGCCCTACCCCGATAGTGATTATGCTTCATATGGATACAATCATTACTACCTTGCCCCTGAGCCTTCCGCTGCTGCTGCTCCTCCACCCTTTACTGCCGGTGGTCTTGCCCCTGCTCCTGCCTACCTATCGTTGCCTGTTGGCCCCCTGGACACCTTGCTTGCCAGCCTTGGAGACTCTACTCCATCCTTTCCTCAGGCCAATGAGCTTTGTGCTCTTGGTATGACTTGGGATGAGCAGAATGCTCGTTGGCCCGGTTGTAGTTTCGATCCTCCTATAGATGAGGAGATGCCTGACCAGGCTGATGATGTTGAGGCTGCTGATGGCGACGATGATGATGGCGATGACACTTCTGATGATGGTGATTCTGGTGATGAAGGCACTACAACTGCACCCTCTGACAGAGATGAGGACTACGATCCTGGAGCCGATGATGATGATGATGTTGATATAGATAGTTTAGATGTTTAGCTTGTTTCTTAGTTTTTAGTCTCGCATGTTGATCATATACATCTTTCTAGGCTATTTTGTATAAGAAATATCTGAGCACATCTATCTAAGTTGTACTATTTTATCTTCTATTTTTCATCGCTTCCTGCTTGTAGTTGCTTTCATGAGAACATGCATCTGAGTTGTAATATATGTGATGTGCACTCTTGCTAGTTTCTTTGATATATTTTCTGCGTTGGTGCCATCTTTCATCATATTTTGATTATGACTGAGATTATATGTTGCTTTCGTCTCTATTTGACATATGATATGAGATTGCTTGTATGTATATCTGGTTGACTGTGTTGGATAAGACCTGGATATATGCTCTTCTACCCCCCTTTTTTTGATAATGTCAAAAGGGGGAGAGAAATTTCAAAGTTTTGAAACTCAATCATATTGTTATACATTGTTATACTATTGCTTATTGCTTATGAGATCCTTTTTCTTGTTCATTCACTATTTTATCATGTGACTTGCAAAGGACCACATAGTACATGTATGCTATTATTGCTCTGTGTAGACAGACTAACTATACATGTTAGAGGAAGCATAAATTGAGGGGGAGCAATTCACATTGTTCACATCTTGAATCCCCTTAATTCACAAGGCAAATGTATAACTTCTATATCCTTTTCAATATGTTTGAGGAATGATTTTTCATTGTCAAAAAGGGGGAGAATGTTGACCTTGAGGTTATACATTGTCCATATTTTGATAATGACTTAACCATTCCATTCATATGTATCTAATATGTGTATTGAAGATTGATTTCAGGTGGTAGGTGCATGAAAAGGATAAAAAATCAGAAGCCCTAATTTGCTCAAGTTCAAGTCAAATGCTATACAAGTGTGTAATTTAGAAAATCTATGTAAACTACCTTAGAAGATTTTTGTAATCACTTGTATTGATGAATTGACTTGTAACTAAGATGAAAAAATTGATTGGGACACTAAACACCAAGTTTTAATCACTTTAGATGCACTTTAGAAAATTGATCACAAACAGTCAATCGGTCGAGTTGCAAACTCGACCGATCCTCCTGGATCAATTCTCTGAAGATGGCATCGGTCGAGTTGTGGTTTCACAGAACTCGACCGATCGAGTAATTGACAAAACAATCTTCATTGGTCGGTCGAGTTTCCCCAGGGCAAACTCGACCGATGGTTTGAATATCGACTTTGTCTTTTACTCTATCGGTCGAGTTACCTTTATTTAAACTCAACCAATTGCACTGTATGGAATTTACAAAAAAAGTAATTGTGACCGTTGGTGAGCTATTTGATCAAAAATAGATCTGTTGCCTGGGTAAAAAGGCTATATTTCAGCCATAAGTGTTCCCCAACTCAAAGGGGTACCCCAACTATAAATAGGACCTCTTGGAGTTCAATCCAAGGTTGCTCATTCACTACATGCTTGGTCCTAGCTTAGTTGAGAGTGTTCTAACCCTTTGAGCCCCTTTCTCTCTCTACCTTCAAGTCAAATTCATGATTATGAGTGAGATAGGTTCCTTTGTAAGAGAGCTACTCCATGTATTGATGTAAATCTCTCCTCCACCATCTTCCTATCCTCTTTCCTATTGAAGAAAAGGTTGAAGATATTCTCCGAGTGAAGGAGAAGGAGTTGTTGTTCTTCAAGGTTGAAGAAAGCATGGTGTTCTAGATCTCCAAGTGAAGGAGATAGGTAAGGCGACACTCAGGAAAGATAAGTAATCCCTTGAAGGCCGAAGACTTGAAAAAGGAGTGGGTAAGTCCATGTTGATGGCTGAAGACTCCATGGTTCAAGTGGGTAAGCTCCTTCTATAGGTTGAAGATCTTTGCTTGAGGTACTAAGCCCTTGGATGTTGTGGTTTTGTCTTGTAATCTTATGATGGAATATAAGAGTACCAAGATTGCAAATCCTAGAGATTAACCACCTCTAGGTAGTGGACTGACATTGCTCCTAGTTAGGATGTGGAACCACTCTAAACCACCTTATCCAAGTGTATGCTCTTCCTTGTCTCTCACCCTTGCTATGCTTGCTAGTTAGGACATTAAATTGCTGCTTGTTTAAGTTTCTGCACTTAATATAATTTGGTGGTCTAATCCGTTTTGTGAGATTTGTGAAGCTCTATTCACCCCCCTCTAGAGCCCTTGATCCAACACTTATCTTTTCATTAGATATTAGTCTTGTTGATCTAGTTCTTTTTAAACTAAGTAAACTATAAACTTGTTTTAGAAATATCTAGCTACTCCTTCTCGAATTATTCATAATTTTTCTATCACAATGTATTAGATTCTTGTCAAACCTATTTGACAAAAATCATTTTCATTTACTGCTCACTAGAATTCAATGTAACTTGATAAAGTAGATGCAATCCTTGGCTATAGTAAATAAATTAATGTGTATAATAAAATTATACATTTTTTGTCTAAATTAATGATATCACAAATGTGCATATACAAGGAAAAAATAGTAGTAGATCAAAGGTCTAGGTGGATTGGATAAGAGAGAAAAAAATGGTATATCCGTATATATGAGAGTGCACGTGTGTTTGTTAGAGTTAAAATTAGACACGGTTTTGGTACATGATTTTTATGAAAAGAGACATGCTTTTGTCATCCACCAAATTGTATATATTCATATAAGTTCAACATATATGATTTTTCATTTTTATACCACACATGGATCTATCAGGACTAGAATACATAAAAAATGCAATGTATTTAAATTTGATGTCATTTTAGTAGTATTATTTAAACATACCTTTAAAAAACTACCCCCTGCAAATATAGAATCCTGACTCGCCTCTGGCTGAAGATAACCTCATTGGAAAGAAAACAATTTATACAAGAATAGCATCAGAACAACTTTAATGTGCTATATATTTTCCACAAAATCTACAAGATATCATGGTTACTAAGATTGAGGGGGCATATCAGACGGATAACTGTGCAAAACTCTCTAAGCAGGAATCCACATGTAGCAAGTGGGTCGCGTTCATCAGGTTATTTGTGCTGGAGATTGTCAAGACTATTATTTCATGCTTCAAATCTCTCATTTGATAAATCAACTTGCCTGCTTACTCATGACCACTGTATGTGATTACTGTTGCTAACATCTACAGGAAACATAATGGTTAAATATGGTCCTACTTCCATCTCTCAGTCGCCTCACTTCCCCCTCTCCAACCAGGCAACCACCGACCTTCCATTGGATCTTCTTTTCTCCGCGAAACTCTATTGGATCTCCTTTACTACACTCGTTCTCCCCTTTGTTTTGGTCTGAAAATTCCCACTTTTTCTTTTCCCTGATCACTACGGAAGGGGGACACTTTAGCCAAATTTATGGCCATTAATCATCCATTTCATTGACCAATAGCGCTCCGCTTTTCAACTCCCATCTTTCTCGTCTCCCTTCATCATCAGTATATCTTACCCCCTTTTGTTGGCTTCTGTTAGTTGCTTTCCTGCTGTGCGTGTCTGATGAGAGGAGCAGCAGAAAGAAAAGAGGCAGGAACAAGAAAAGGCAAGGAATGGGATCCGTGTCAGTGATCCCAAAGATCCTGTAGTCCCAAAGCTCCTTTCCTTCTCCTGTTACTGAAACCGGGCTACTGCTGAGGTTGCTACTCCACCTGTGGTGTCTCTCTACGCGGCGCAACTCCTCACTCCTCCCAAATGATACAACAATCAGTTCCCTCAGGGTATACCTTCTCTTCGCAGCACGTACCTTTGCTGAAATCGCGCTTGTGAGTAATCCACCGTGCCATGTTCTCAATATCCTATGCTGATTTGGGAGATACTCGTGTGACAGCTTCCAAACTGTGCTCTTTGATACCTCCACGTCGGTTCCAGGATCTCTCTTGATGCTGCTGTCGGTCCTCGCCTCTGGAGCACCTGTCTCTGCTATTGGATTCCCTAGCCAGGTCAGATTACGCACCTCCTTGTCCCCCGCCCCGCCTCCTTATCTAACCCTGTTCTTCTCTGTACCTTTCCCTTTTCTAGATGACTGTTCGGTTGGTTTTGCTGTTTGAGCATGGTGGATCTCCTTCCATGTGTTTTCCCTTTGTTTCCGCGCTTTCTTTCTCTGATAAGTCCCTGTTGCTGTTCTCTGTGCAATCTCCATTACTGCTGCTGTAGATATCCAACTAGGCTTCAAGCTTCCGTCAAGGCGCTCTAGGGGGGTCTTTTCCCCAAAAAGGATACTTTTTTGCTTGCGGAATTTCGAGGAGTTGGCGGCTAGGCAGTGGTGCATTATCGGTCTTTGCTTCTCCGGCCAGCTGAAGATTGGTGATGGTTTCGTCTAGGAGGGGCGTAAGGGCGGCCGGCGCCGGGATCCAGAACGTGTCGTGCCTTGTCGACGGCTGCGATTCCGACCTCAGCAGCTGCAGGGAGTACCATCGCCGGCACAAGGTCTGCGAGGCCCACTCCAAAACACCGATCGTGCTGGTCGGTGGGAAGGAGCAGAGGTTCTGCCAGCAATGCAGTAGGTAAGACTTAGTAATCGAGATGTGAGTTCCCTGCAAATTGCGTTCTTTCTCCTTTTTAATGCTATTCTCAGTCTTAAAAAAATGTTATTGGGTCTCCTGGGCAGTGTTTCATGTATCTTCAAATCCGTTTACATTGGTTTTCTCGCTAATTGAATCGTTATATGATGCGTCTTTTCTGCTGTTATTATACTTTAGTTATAACCCTCGTATGAACATATCTGCTTGGATCTTATAGTATGAATGGCGCTTTTGGGAATGACTATATAGATATAAAATACGGCGTTGTCTCTATGGTGCATTTCTTTTAAAATACGGTGATTTCTCTATGGTGCATTTCTTTTAAGACCCGTCATGTCATTTATTGCATTTTACTTTTCTCAATTTGACCTTTTGTTAATAGTTTCCTGTGTCAAGGAAAGCAACTTTCATGTGAGGCCGCTTTCTCAGTTTTGGAACAGTTTTTTCTCCTTTGGTCAATTATGGTGTCTGTAGAGGTGATATGCTATCTGCTTTATTTTTGTGGGGCATATCGGGCCTTTCTTTTTCCTTGGCGGTTGTGATTGGTGCTATTTTATCCTTTTTAGTTTTTACCGTGCAATTTTTTTCTCTAAATTTCTGGCTAATACTAAGACGCAACACCTAGTGGAATCTCCTGTTTTGATTGCTCTCAATAAATACTTGTTTACTTATGGGTCAGTAGTAGCTTATTGATAACAGGCCTCTCAGTCTCACAATTAGGCTTCTGTTTGATACCACGAAAGCCCCTGGTAGTTGTTCTCAGAAACAAAGTGACTCCCTTTGTTGAATTTCTTGTCTAAGTGATAGACTTTTATATTAAATTGACGTCTTCAGTTTAACCTAATAGAAAGTTTTAATTCCTGAAATATCATCTTTGGAACTTGATTGCAGTCGATTTTCTGTTGCAAAGATGGATTGGAAGTTTTCACTACTTAGAACCTTGTCTATGGAGTAAATCACACGTTAACAATCAGATATGCTAAGAACTTCAAGGGATACCCGATACAGTGGCAGTAGATAAGCATACTAGGGCACCCTTAAAAGCAAAATGGCATTGCTCAAGGATTCCTGAGTTCTCTTTGCTATTTTTGTCTTACTCTTGTATTCAAGATTAGTTATGGCAGTTGCACCTATTGTCCACATATTCTCTTTGTTTCGTCATCTGGTTTTGCGTTACGTGTAATTCAAGACATCCTGAAAACCTGTCAAATAAATTATATTGGCTCCCATTTTAGAAATTACGTTATATTAGTTCATTTGGTCATGACTAAAGTTAAGTGAAAATTGAATAAGTTGAACCTCTTTTCTGTTATGGATTGTCCGGGTATTCAAACTCTAAACTAGTTCAACGGAGTATTTTACCTTACTGCAATTAGAAGAAAACTCCCTGTCTTTTTTCTTAGATGAGCAACGTCACTTAAAACAATTTAAGATATCGAGCTAGCTAGTTCATCTGTAAAAGCCAAGTATGGTTACATATTGCTACCTATTTTCTGCTTCGAAGATATGTGTGATTACATCTTACTGTGTATTTCTTGCATGAAAGTTATGTCTCTCAATCTTTGAAACAACAACAATGTCAACAACGCATCTACGCTCCATCAACTCAAGGACAAATATCTAGGTGCCACTACAGTTCTTAAGTGTATATGATAGAATAAGTTGCAATGTTTGCTCCAGTTAGCAAAACTATCGTGAAGTATATGTAAATTCAATTAATCTAACTTATTCACAACTCAAAAGATGTACTTCTTAGACATATAAAATGAATTGTTTTACTTCTAACTGTCTGATGGTTAATTGTAGGACATGTATCCAAACCATCTGATTGACAGCAGCTGTGTAACCAATTTATCAGTGAATAGTGCAGCAATGGACTTTATGAGGAAACACTGATCTTAATGAGTAAATGTTTGTTTTAGTAATACTTTTTTCTTTTACTGTTTGAATTCTACTAGATTTATATCTAAAATTGGGATTGGACGGTTTTAGCAGAGCCAGCATGCAATTTGTAATAAAAGAAATCATTTACGCGTCATTGTTTAAGAAGGCATTCATATCACTGCAATCGTAGCTTGATTAGTTGATAAAGTATATCTTTTTACTTCTGAATATCAAGTGAACCAATATACCACTAGCTTCAAATGTTGCTATCTATATTACAAGACCACTTTTTGTCTTAATTTTCTTTTCTTCCATTTCCTGTGTCATCGTATGGTAGGTTTCATTTACTGGGAGAATTTGATGAGGTCAAACGCAGTTGCAGAAAGCGCCTTGATGGGCATAACAGGAGGAGAAGGAAGCCTCAACAACACTTGACTAATCCTAGAAATTTATTTACTGATCAGCAAGGTTAATTTTCAATGCGCTTGTCTATTTCTTAATGATGATTTATATATTTTGTTATAAAGGTCTTTTTGACCCTTATCCCCTGCATTCTTAGGTGGTAGCCCATTATGCAAATGATCAAATTAGCAATTGATATATATGCATTCTCAATGCTCGTGTATAAAGGCTTATATAGTATTAGTTTTGTTTAACATCTTTAGATGAATCTCATTCCTGCTTTTGGTAAGGGGGAAATACTAAAGGAAAATTCTTACTTTGTCATTGTGTTCTTGAAGTTCCTTTGGGGTGCCTTCTGTCTTAAAATGTTTCCTGGTCATGAAGTATAGTAAGTATGCACAACTGTTGGGATGCATTCCTGCAAGGAGTTTGACAGCTCATTTTGTAGTAGTATGCATATATGTAGGGTTGCTTGTCCTGAAAGGAGCTTGACAACTCATTTGATTTTGGTCAGAGTTGACAACCCTTTCTGGAACGTTTTACTCATAGAATTGAATCTGTGATGACCCATTTTCGTGTGACAAAGCATTTGAAGTTTCAAACTGTCATGATGCTTTCCTTGATGCTTCCATGTAGAGTGTAACTTGATCTGATACAATGTAGTCTAACTGAATTTCTTGAACATTTTTGCAGGTCATGCATTCGTTTCATATCAAAGTTTATATAATCATATTACTCCTAACTCCTATTGGGCAGTGAAAAATAGAGAGCCTGATCCCTACAGGAACAGACAGCCAGCGCCAGTGATTACCAGGCAAGACCACTCTCTCCAGTACGCTCAGAATTATAAGGAAGGGAAGCGATTCCCATTTTTACAAGATGGTGGTGTAAGCATCAGCCGAAACAGTTCAAGCACACTAGATGTTCTGGTCCCTCAGCACGTGAACACCTTTTCTTCATCGGAAAGCAGTGGCGGCGGCCAAATGCTATCTGAAGGATTTGTGCAAGTTCTCGAGTCTGAATGTGCTCCCTCTCTTCTGTCATCGCCAGCTCAGTCAGCATCTTTTTATCCAGCTCCCCTGGTACTAGCTACCTCTGATCATATCCCACTGGGTCAACCCCTGGTTAGGGATCTTCAGCACTCTATTCTGGACAAGTATCCTTGTATGCAAGCCCCAAGCGCAGTTTCATCTACTGGGATATATCATATGGGTATCTCCGAAGATCACGCTGGTACTGTCTTGGTTCCCGATACCAATGGTGCCGACTTTGGCTACCTTGGGACCTTTGATGGGTCGCCAGATGATCAATCCCCAAGTGGTCCTTTCCCTTGGCAGTAAGAATATCTATAATGCTTGGTGGGACTTGAAATCTTGACGAGTTAATGACCGAAAACTTCTCCACTTTTGAACTTAACAATTAATAAGCCTGACTTTGTTTCCCACTGACGCTGAAGTAACTTTGTGAGGCATGCTTTCAAAGTCGTGCCCAATGCTGTAATAAACTCTACTTGCATCTGTTTGTGATCGTACATAGTTATGTTCGGACTGTTCAGTTTGTCTTCATTTGTTTCAGATTGTCAATTCTCCTATTTTGTTGCGCTCCATTTCTTTGTTATGGATACTAGTGAGGGTGTCTGTAGCACTATCCTTTTTATTTGCCAGATCGTTATGACAGCTTATTTCATTTAGTCTGACTATAGTTATGCAAGTAATAACAGTGTGATTTAGAAGGTTCAGGTTGAGCAGGGACCACTAAGGATCGTAGTTTGTACTCGTAAGCTGACTGAAAAAATGGCTCACATGGATAGCGAGATACCACTATACCAGCTACCCTAGACCCGAACTGAGGTGTAGCTTTGATTATATAATCGTGGATGCAATCATAGGTTAATCTACAATAGCCCAAACAACGCTCAAGCTCTCACGTTGGCGTTTTTATGAGTGTACTGGAGTTCACATAAAAACATTTGGATGGAATCATATGTTCATCTTAAACAATTTTGTATCATAATTATAGTGACTATTTATAAACAACGAAAGACCATCGTTTGAACAAGTACTGGGGTTTCTGCAGTACTCAGTGAGATGCATACCAAATCTAATTCACATAAATCGTCTGATACAACTAATAAATGTATCATGTACAAATTTCAGAGGTTCACAATCAAGATAAAAATTTAAAATATTAATCCCAGAGTATTGCATATCGGTTTTTATGTTAAAAGTACTAACATTACTGCCAATGTTGCATTGCCCTTTGGTATTGTCCGGTATGGTGATATTTCGCTTCTTTTTGTCAAAGTTATAATGTAGCAATGCCTGGTATATCCAACTCATTTTAATTTATGCTAGGTGGGGTTTGGGGTGGGGTGTTGTGGCATTCCTTGGTACTTTCCCCCCCTTGCGTTGTGGGTTTATGGACTAATCTATCAATGATATACGCCATAATGATGTCTCGGCTACCTGCGATGCAGGTCCATATTAGGGATACTAGGGACGCAAAACGGGGTTTTAAGTTGTTGACAGTCCATAGACGTGGCCGATTTCTACCCAGTTGTGTTGGGTCCAAGTTGCGTCCAATGGAGCTATAGTGGTTCCCTTACCTAGACTGAAGATGGGAAAGAGAATTATAAGCAGCAGAATGTTTCACGAAGTTAACAATACGCATTATGATGGAAGTTCCTAAATAGTACAACCAATGGCTATTCATATTGATGCAGCATTAGAACCAATGTGGAATCTAGGAGATTTGGGTTCATTCAGTCAGAAGGTAGAGGGAGGGGGTACCGAATCAAATTTTCATCACAATCCAATTGCATTGGCATGCCTTGACTTTAACTCTCAAGACCGAAGCACATATGGACTAAACAGAAGTATAATAGAAAAAAGACCTTATCAAGGCCGCGTTATGCATACTCAATGAACGGAGGAAGAGAAGAACTAAATCCCAACCAATATACAGTTGGTTAATGCAATAATCACCAATGCTACAACCAAGTCCGTTTGCTCAACATCCTCTCCAGAAAAAAAGGGATGCGGGTGGCTCAATATCCCAATTTTGACAAAAGATACCATAGGCAAATTACTTGACATTGGCTGTCTTTCTAGATGAAGAAACATGCTCAATTAAACTGAGCCACCTCTCCTCTAACAAAAGGGTAGACTATTTAGTGTGATTCTACCATGAAATATATAGCTCACAATCATACAACGAGAAGGAATATAGTTAGGATACAACTTTCATTGTTGTGGATTATTTCAAGGTGTTTAAACATTTCACAGATCCAAGTGATTGTATCTGAAGTTGAAGTAAGGAATTGATCTTGAGTCTCTAAGCTTGAATTAGCCACTTTTCATTGTTTCTTTGAGTTCCAATATTTGCAAATGTTTCCCAAGAAGTTGAGAAAACCATAAGTTGTATGCATCAATATTCGGCTTTTGTCCCAAACCAAATTACAAAAAGCTTAAAATTCAATATATGTGAATGGCACTAGATCAGCGTAATTCCTTTTAGTAGTTGACATGGTTAGATGTATGGATTATATCAATGTGACAAGTGCATGCATATGAGTTGTGAGCTCTATTTTCATGACAAATGTAACACCCCCTTTAAGCATACATGTATCAGCGAAAGCAACTCCCATATTTTCCATAATATAGGTGACATTAGCTCAAAGGGATGTCACAAGAATAGTAAACATTGCAATTAAAGTAAACAAGCACCACACATTATCATTGATATTGATTCATACATTATTCAAAGACAAAACTAGTACCATTGAGAGTTCTTGAATATATCATCTAACATCTAAAGATGACTTAGAACATGAAGGGAACTCTAATCTAAATGATTGGGTCGTCTAGGTAGATGGCACCCCACTAGATTGCACATGAAGGTCTTCTAATCTTTGACTTGCTCTTCTTATCCCTTATTTGCTCTTCACATGTAGGCATCACACCCCCAGCTATGCAAGGCAAAATTAAAAACACGTTAGAGTAAGTGACAATGGATAACATTATAAAATTGAAAATATATTATACTATTGAGAAACTGTAAATTTAAACATGATAACATTGAATTCTTGCCATGCCATATAACTTCATCTTTAATTTTCTTAATCATTAACGTTATTATCCGGGACTGAATATGTTGTCCTTCATCCTTACATTGCTCACACACAACTTATGCTCCCAAGAGCTCATTGCTCACACAGAGCTTATGCACCCAAGTGGTCATTGCTCACACAAAGCTTATGTCAAAAAGGCATATTAATCTTGAAATAAACAATCATATTTCAGCCATCATATTCTTAACATTGATTTTGACATTAATTAGAAGCATAATAACTTGAAACCTTAAATTTGACTTAGAAAGCATGTGCTAGTCATGATGATAGAAATATGTGAAAAAGACATAATGAAAACCATAATCTGCTTCATAATCAATTCCCTTGCTTGTATTCATTAAAACATGTGCTTGACATCATTATACTTGAATTTCATAAATATAAGCAAATATAAAGCCCTTAACCAATACTTATTACTCAGGGTGCATGAATCCACTTACCTAAGATTGGAATGACTCTTACTGATTCTCTTGATACTTATGAAACCCTAAATCTGTAGAAATTAATATGCTTACATCAATTACCACTTAAATGTAATCTAAACTCTAATTTGGGTCTTTTAAGTATTCATGATAAGAAAAGATGGATTTAGGGTTTAAAAACATTGAAAACATGTTCTACTTGAAAAGACTTTCCAACAACTATTTAAACTTATTTTTCTAACCACCGAATGAATTATTGTGAATTTATGAAGAATAAGCCATCTAGAATAGGAGGAAAAGCCACACAAGCATAAATAAGTCATCTGGTTTGTGGGATCGGGTTCTGAGATGGCCCTATAGAGGCCTGCCACCTAGAACTTGCCCAAAACGTCCAAGGAGACACCAAAAACATTATCAAAGGTTGAGTTTGCACTTATGTCTTAAATGATTCAATTAAGATCATGGGGTTAAAAATGGGAATTCTTCGATCACTATCTTCCTCTACCTTTGTTCAATCGACAAATCAAACTTAAGTGACAAATCAGTCAAAAGGCTCAGCAAAACCCAAAATAAAAAACTCGATCTTGACCATGATTATTGAAAACTAGAGGTACCACAAAGTTCCTAATCCACCACCAGTTCTAGGGAACCCAAGCTTGGCTCCTACGGTGGACAGTAGCCCAGGAAGGGTCCTCCGCCATAAAAAGGGCAGGGGAGGGTGACGACCAATGTGGCAAAATGATAACTTAACATCCAAAACAAGAGCGCAAGTGCTTCTTTGCACAAAACTGAAGTCTTATGGAGCATCCACGAGGAACAACCATCATGCCCAATTGGATTGCTAGCAAGGTTAGAAACTACAAGAAAGGAGGAAAGCTTGTTGGGTACCTCTACAAATAAATAAACGCATTCTAAAGCTTGCTCACGCCACATAGGGGTGATGCCGATCGTCAGGGTCCAGTGCATAGGTCATAAGCACGTTGGGGAACTTAGCCTTGGCGGAGGCGCAAGCTAGAGATGGGGGAGAGGGACACAAAGAGATTGAGATAAAAAAATATATTGGAATGAGTTTCAATGATTTTGAGGATGGTCGAGGGGCAGTTACTTATAGGTACAACGCCCTACCTTGGCTACAGTCTCAACTTCAGGGGAAAACATGGGATGCGAGGGAATTCTTCTCAACTGAGAACTACTAACCACCAATCCTAGATAAGCTAGGGGTTGTTAGGTTCACCTCCTTGCGGGGACTGTAAATAGGAAGAGAGATAAAACTAAGGAGAGAAGGAGGGAGAAAGTGAGGGAAAGGAGAGATATTGGGATTGTAGAGTCCCGGGGTTTAGAGAGTCGGGTGGAGGGGATGAGTCTGCTCCCCCTCCAACGTGGATTCTTAGGGTCTGGGAGTCTGACCCGACGAAGACTTTCCTCGCATGACAAGATGACATTAAGAAGAATGTCGATTAAAATCAAAATGGTATAAAGTTCGTCTTGTATTGGAATCATTGATTGAACATTATCTTTCTTACTCAAATTTAAGCACCAAACATTATCAAATAATGATGAAACTTGGTCTTTTAGCTAAATAAGACCTAAGGAACACGATTTTGAAGTCATTTCAACCCTTTGAGATTATCTCATATGAGAATCATTACAATTAGGGATTGACTCAATTATCTTAATGAA
Organism: Alisma plantago-aquatica; assembly: GCA_963693085.1. Classification (NCBI taxonomy): domain Eukaryota; kingdom Viridiplantae; phylum Streptophyta; class Magnoliopsida; order Alismatales; family Alismataceae; genus Alisma; species Alisma plantago-aquatica. The sequence goes on along the minus strand of OY856409.1, from coordinate 1,048,088,482 downwards.
TATTATTACACGTCACAATTTATCCTCAATATTTAGAATATCAAGTCCTTTAATGGTTATCTTGTAACAATCAGATCCATGCTAGATTATCTTATACAAAATATATTAATTGACACAACTTCTCCTTAAGTCCATTGATATCAACATTAACTTAAATAATACTTTATTAATCATTTTGAGCTAAATAGATGGTTCAATTATTATCCCATTATCATATTAGATCCAACATTAACCCTCTTTTCATGTTTGTTCACCTCTAGAGACTAATTAATCACATCTAATCAATATGTGTTTTAATAAACATATGAATCATGCATGACATAATTAATATGATCATTTACATATTGAGTCATATCTATGACATTTGGAAAAACTTAGAATGTACTAAGATATTTAAGGTAACTATGTACATAATATCATTAATGTATTCCAAGCAACATAAAGACGTGCATGTTATGGTTTAAGTGATACATTGAAATTGTTAATATATGAACTTTAGGGTTTCGGCCAATGACTATCCATACGATAGTTTTTAGGATGTTCCAACAAGGGTCAAGTGACACACTTTCCTTCTCATTACTCCTAGTTTCTATTAGTAAGTCAGTACTTACATTAGCTATTTTTTTGGCTAATTACAATACTTCTATTTTTACACTTGTTTTTTTATCAATCCAACATTCGTGTAAAATTGTATTAGAGATCCTACTGCAAACATCATGCATACCACCATACTATTCACAATTGATAATAACAAAGGGCATAAATCATATTATGATCACATCTTCAACCTAAATACACCACACAATGATAAATATCAAAACATTTTCACAAAAACATGCATTAATCCACAAAATCTAATCTCTTAAAACCTATTACCGTATCCCCATCTCATGCAATATATACCTATGTACTTGACACAATACACTTATGTATTATTCCACCATGTCATTAGCCGTAAGAATGCCCCTAAACCATTTCACATATTGTATAGGTTTGGGCGTTCAATGTGTTTCCACGATAGTGTTTGAAGACATAATATTGGATTCATTCCCACCCCTTTCCTTCTATCTTCATTAAATGAAGGATGCAATCTCGCATGTTTGTGATGTCCTTGGATTTTCTAAAACTTAATTTGTGTGACGTCCAAATTGAAACCTCACTTCAGCGAGACTACAATTTAAACACCCCCACACTAGGCTAAGAAGAAGAAAATCAGAGGAAGTCAGAAGGAAACAACAGTAGCACATGCACATGAACAATAAACAAACCACAACACATGTTCACCATTCAACATATAATTACATAATGAATTGTTACAACATTTCATATTACATATTGAACTGTAAACTTTACATATACATGTACTACCACTAAATAATAGGATCTTAAGATAACAGGTCCACCTGTACATCATCTCACCATACAACTCTCAACTATCATGGTTCTTCAAGATCATATGTCCACACCTATACAAAAGATTACATGTGGTACACATCAACACAGTATTCAAGAACATTATACTTAGTGTGCCTACGTTTCTTTTTATATGCCTCTTATTACTAAGACTTGGCAATAAGATAAAACTAGTACTTGGCAGTAACAAAATAAACATAACAAAAGCATACTTGAACAAAGAATGTTTATTAGCAAAAGAGAACACATGTTTTAGGTAAATTTTCCATTATATCATCCATGCATTTACTACCTAAGAGTTGAATGCATTAAGGCATTTATGATCTACTACCAAAGAGTTGGATCATTTCATAATGTGATCTACCACCAAAGAGTTGGATCACTTCCAAGTACATTACTACCAAAGAGTTGAATTACTTACTTTCCAACACTTAACTACCAAAGAGTTGAAGTACTTGGATATAATGGAACAAATACATTATGTTTCATGTTCTCATAACTATATGTATGGAAAATCAACTAAGATAATATACAAGAACAATAGTTTCATCCAATATCATATGCCAAGTATTTGTACACACATAAGACAACCATACTACATAGTAGGCCAAGTAAGAGGTAAGGTCGTACCTTGATCAAGATATCCTAATCCACATATTCCTGATCTCAACTATATCTTTGTCAACTATCACTCTTGGTCAAACCCCAATTAAGACAAGATCATATATCGCCATCAGATTCTTATCATCATAACCCTAGTACTGTCCATTTTAGAGTTTATCTTAGATCATTAGGATATTCCATCATTACTCATATTCTTGTCTTGGTATTTTCTTACTAATTTCATATTCCAAATTATAGTTCATTAACTAATAAATGTGTTTCACATTATTATATGAGCATATTAACCTTAGGTTACATGCATTAATCCAAGTTAGAGTTTTCTCATCATTTTAATGTCTTTACCATGTAACATGATTTATATGCATAATTATGATCTCAAAATTACATATGAGGTTACATATATTGATATGAGCTTATACTAAATATTTCAACATTTATTGGCCGCTTATATATTTTCTACATTTTATTTAGGGTTATTACCCTACGTATCCACTTTAAGCAAATTACATCATTTTGTGCATCAACATTACAATTACTGACATCAGATGGATTATAAACATGAATATAGATCTATTGACATATTATCATAATTTTAGACCATCATTTGATATTTATTACCCATGAAATAAGCATGATACATATTGCATGATAACATTGTGATTTAAGCATAAAAAGACTGATATCACGACTATCTAGCCACCAAGCATTTCGTTGCATTTTCAGTGTCCGTCCAACCAGTCTGCAGGAAGCCGGCCGATTTCCAAAAGCAACGGCTTGGGGGCTGATCTGAGTAACAAACAAGGAAGCTATAAGTAATGCAACTATGAATCTCATGGAGAGTTCGATCCTGGCTCAGGATGAACGCTGGCGGCATGCTTAACACATGCAAGTCCATATTATTCTACGCATTTTTCTAAACATTTTGATATATTGTTTGTATTTTTCCGATAAACATACTAATTTCTATGAATTATACAAGATCTGGGAATTCCTGGGAAATACCTTTTTCTGACCAGTAACCTGTCGCCACGTCGCTCCAGCAAGGCACAACTCCACTTGCTGGTGGTTCACTGTGAGTCGGGTGGTATGGCTCCTGGATTGATCTAGTTTATGGTTTTATTTGTTTGTGTTATATGGGTTCAAGCTCTCCTCTCCGCACACGATCTCAACACATTCTCTGCCTGACACTGCATGTGTCATTCCCTGGAAAATGGCCACCACTGAAGGAAGCTCGGATACTGGTGCTTCTCTAATCATCTTTGTTTTCCATCCCTCCATCCATTCAGCTTCCAATACTGAGGTCCTTCACAACATCATCAGAGAGGTCGTGCTCTGCCCAAAGCTCCTCCCAATGAGTCTCACTGTTCTGGGTGTGCGCGAGCCTTCCACCATGAGCACTACCACTGGATTGGAGCATTGGACCGACCAAGGTCTCCTCCTCCATCCTGAAGCAATGCAATGTGACCTTCTCACCACTATTGTGAGTCCACAGGACTTTGTACAAGCACCTATGGTATGGTCGACTCCAGTGAACGGTTGGCATGAGATCCTCCTCCTCAGCCTCTAACGCTGCCACCTTCGACTCTCCTTAATGATCCTTAAGTGCCGCCACTAAGCTTCCTCTCCGACGAGCAAAACCCTCCTCTCTATCCTATGATGTTGTCATGGATTCCTAGGCATGCCTCCTCTCATTGCTTTGTGTGACCACGAGCCCACTTGATGTCATCGTGAAGATCCCTTCCAGTGAGAACTAGGGTTCCCTTCTTCCTTCCTATCTCTTCTCCTTTCTTTCCCGCACCACCTGCTGTCGTGGTTGGAGAGGTAAGAGGTAGGAAGTGTTCGAGGAGTCATTCTCCCTCCACTCTCACCTCCTAGGCTAAGGGTTATATTATTCACAAATAGTCTAGGCCAACTATTCAATCACGTTCTACTCTCAATCCACAATCAACAACATGGAGGGGAGGGAAGAGTGTGGCCTCCTTCCCCACGATCTCCAGTTTGGTCGGAGATAAGGGATGAAGTCCCATGCATTCATGCATTTATCTAATGGAAAAAAAACAAGCCACCTCACTTATCTGAAGTTACACATCCGCTGTATAGATTAAAGGGTGGATTTTCCCGTGTGACATCTCCCTAAACCAACCAACATAGCTTAAATTTGAACATCTTGCTCAATAATACTCATGATTTCATTAATTTTAACTTAAATAACTTCTTCTAAGAACCTCATTACAACATGAGATTTTGGGTGTTACTTCATTACAATCACAACTACATCCCATTACAGTTTGATGCCAAAAATTAAATATTTGACCTATCAATCAAATACTGCAAAAAAGCAAAAAGTTAGGGATCTTAGTCGTGATATCAATGTCAATCACCATCCAACCCTTACCAAAGCACTTGTAACTCTCAAGATATCTCAACATGCATGAATTCACTTATGTCATTGGACATTTAGGGATTCCAAAAGTTTGGTCTATCACATCCTACACACCTTATAAGAAATTTCATCCTCAAAATTAAGCCAAAACTTCACTCCATCACATCATATACATCTTAAAAGGAATTTTGTCCTCAAAATTAAACCATTCTCTTATTCCAAAATAAAAAAGAAAGGATCTTCAATGACATATACATAACCACTCTAAGTGCAACATATCCTAAAACAAAAGCTCAAAACTACACACACACACACACACACACACACACACACACACACACATATATATATATATATATATATATATATAAAATCAATTTCAAAAGAATATAGGATTAACAACACCCCCCTCATATAAGGTTGAAATAAGGGTTTATAAGCTTAGGTTATTTCATGTCATATTTCCATTTAGGATTTCCATACTCATTTCTCCCAAGCATTAAGGGTTCTATCAATACATTTTTTTGATGTCGGGGACATCACGATGTTAGTCTTGGGATATAATTTGAAGGTATAAGGAATTTTGTATAAGTGTTATTAACTCAATTCACCCTCCTTAAGCCCATAGGTCCAACAAGTTGTACCAGAGCAAGGTCTTCTCCGAGCAATACATCCATTAGTAGAAGAATATGGAAAACATATAGAGAGGGGATAATCCTTCCACATGCCAGTCTTTGATGGAAGGAACTAGCAATGCTAGAAGTGAATAGTGGAATTCCCTATTCAAGGGAATAGCCTTTAGATGTGGAACATGGTATCTTTTTCATAAAAGCAACCAGAAGGAAAGATAGTGGAATAGGATGCCACAGTCTTGAAGAAAAAGAATTCTTAAATTCTAAATTCATAAAATCCTCTACGTCATCCTCACTCCCTCTATATTCTCAACTGGATATCTCTGTGTTTCACTACCCATGAGATTTGGAGGAACCTCTCTGCACTTATGAAGGAGTGGAGTAAGTGCAGGAGTTCAAGATAGATATACTCACTCAACCACTTGAGAACTCCCATAGTATGTGGGAGTGGATGGAGGAATTCTATAAAAAACACATTTATATTCACCATTGAAGGTCCATATGTTAGAAGAGGTACACACATCTCGATACAATGTACATCCTGAAACCACCAAGATGTTCAAATACTTGTAATGGTCTTTCTCATGGCAAGGAATGAAGTAAGATTTAGCCCCATTTGTGGCTAATTTTTTCATATGCCATATGTGAAGGCTGAACACCAACAACCAGGTGGTTTACTATAGTCCATTGAGATCCCTAAATGGAAATAAGGCCAAATCACCATGTATTTTCTTGTAGGTCTTCCCAGGACTAAGAAGGGGTACAACATAGTTTGGGTCATAGTAGATCATTAGACAAAGTTTGCACACTTCCTCACCTACAAGAACACCACTAAAGTCTCTAACCTAGCCAAGATTTACACTTAGGGGTTTGTCTATTTGCATGGAGTCCCAAGTCCCTCTGAATGTGATCCCAAGTTTACCTCCAAGTTGTAGAAGTAAATTCAAGAAGAACTTTCCTTAGATTGATGACCAGTCAGACCACATGATCCAAAACCACGAAGACATGTTAAGGGATTGTGTTATAGATTGAGGTGGATTGTGGGGATAGTATCTTCCTTTATATAAGTTTATCTATAATAATATAGCTATCATGCCAATATTGGTATGCCCCTTTATGACACTATATATGGGAGGCCATGTCGATCTCCACTTAATTGGTATATTGTCAACGAAAGAACCCTTCTCAAATAAGAAAAAATGTAGATGTATGCAGATAACGTGGCTTTGATCAAACAAAGACTGATGAAATCCCTACATCCATAAAAGTCTTCTACAGATGCAAAAAAAGCAAATTTATGCTTCACTATAGGAGACCAGGTGTTTATGAAGATTAAACCCCTCAGTTCCATATCTAAGAATCAAGATAAGATGAGGGTACATTCGAGATTATAGAGTGGATTAGTGAGGTCGAGTATCATCTTTCCCTACCACCTCACAGTAGTATGGTGCATGATGTATTCCACATGTCCAATCTAAAATATTATTTGAAGGATCCAACCCATGTGTTAAACATTGAAACTATAGAGCTCCAAGGTAGCTTGTCCAATACCAAGGCACCTATAAGGATCTTAGATTCAAAGGTGAACGAGCTTAGAGATAAAATAAATGAGATGGTTAAAGTTCTTTGGAAACACCATGGAGAGGACAAAGACATATGGGACCTTAAGTGTAACACCCCTGACCTGGGTTATGACCTAACCCTGGAAGTTTTGCCTAAATATGTAATTATTATACTTGTGAACACTCCCTGGCATGTAATTAAGTCCCTCAGGGACATTCACTTTCATATCTTGCTCCTTTTGCATAAAGTTGTAGCATTATGTTGTATGCAGGGACCTATGTGCAAATTACCCAGTTTAAGGGTTGAAATTGCAAAATTCACAAGATAAGATGTTCCTTTGATGTTAAGACATCATGGGGATGTCTATGATGAGGTTTGAGGGATTTCCCAAGCTTGGGCACCAAGGTGCAGCTGTGGAAGCAATCCCCAAGCTCAGAAACCCTAATTTGGGATAAATTGCAATTTACCCAAATTGAGGGGTCCAACTTGTAATTTCACCATCTAGAACATCTTTTATGACTCTTGTCATCATTTAGAGTAGAAATGATGAAAGAGTTACATCATTCACTAATCAGATAAGAAAAATGATCTTTGTGGTAGAAATCACCTAAAATGGGTACAAGACCCTAACATGTATGTACCCTAGTTGAAGGTTGGATTCCTATACCCTTAGATCTTGAGTTTTTCTAAGATTTGCATAAGGTTAGATGGGCTTGGACGTGCCCTTGAGCAAGGAGGGACCTAGATGCGAATTTTGGCTTTAAAAGGTCATTATGTTAGAAAATAGCCTAAAACTATAAAAGCCTTTCTTTTGCAAACGAGCAAACGATCCTTCCCTGTTCCATTCACTTCCTTTCTTTCTTAAACGGCCAAGGACTTGCTCTGGAGAACAGGGAGACGAAGTAGCTTGCTCTAGGTAAGAAACCTCATGTCTAGCTCGAATTCATGGTGGTTTTCACTTTCTAGGGTTGGTTTCATGGTTAGCTTAACTAGTCTTCTTGTTCTAGCCAACCAAAGCTTCGATTCCTTGGAGTTTTCATCCCTGATCGAGTTGTGGAAGCTCAAGGACGCCATTAGAGCTTGGACCTCAGAGTCTTGGAGCTTTAGGATCAAACTTGAGGCGGGTTTTATAACTCTGAACTTGTGCTTTATAATCATGCTTTGTTCCTTGCAAATTTGCTAGTATATCTCCTTCTATCTCCCTTCTTCTTTGCACGATTGCAATTAAACCAGTGGAGAAACCGACCTTGCAAGAGGTTGAAGATGAGGGGCGTGATTCCCTATGTTGCTTTTCCAAACGGTCTTGGATCCTTTTGGTCCAAACGGTTGCAAACCGTTTGGGTTCAAACGGTTTCAAACCGTTTGCTCTCAAACGGTCTTGCAAGACCGTTTGGATTGAAACGGTCTCAAGACCGTTTGAGGGCGTTGACCAAGGGACGACCATTTGAGGGTCTGTTCCCAACAGGTTGAATTTCATCCCTGCAAAGAATCAAAGCCTAATTCTTAACCAATTGGGAGTTGAAGGCACTTCAACATGGAACCCTAATCGGGTGAAAAAGTGCTGATTTAACACATAGATCTTGTTGAGTTTTGGGTTGAAGGACCCAAACGGTCTCAAGACCGTTTGGGGATTCCTCCAAACGGTCTTAAGACCGTTTGGGCACAATCCAAGACCGTTTGAAGGTTTAGGGTTGAGTTAATCTAGTGGTTTGAGGGTCCAATTGTAGGAAAGTGATGCATTGCTTGAAAAGTGCTGATTTTGACCTAATTGGACTTCAACCTGAGTCAAAACGGTTTGGATCTTGGTCAAACTTTGGGCAAACGGTCTCAAGACCGTTTGGGTGATGTCCAAACGACCTCAAGACCGTTTGGGCCAAGTTTGAGCCCAATTGGAGGTCAATTGATAGGTTCAACCTTGAATTGATTCACACTGTTGAACATTGATGATCAATCAATTTGAAACCCTAATTGAGAACGATTGAAACCTTTTGGAGGTCCAAACGGTTTGAGCCCATTTGGGCCAAACGGTCTCAAGACCGTTTGGACCCAAACGGTCTCAAGACCATTTGAGACCAAACGGTCTCAAGACCGTTTGGGCTCAAACGACCTCAAGACCGTTTAAGCTCAAACGACCTCAAGGCCGTTTGGTCCAAACGACCTCAAACCGTTTGAGGCTCCAAACGGTTTGGAAGTCAAACTTCCCAAACGGTCCTCACCTCCAAACGGTCTCAAGACCGTTTGAGGATCAAACGGTCTCAAGACCGTTTGGATGGTTGAGATCGTTTGAAAGTTGGAAACCACTTGGAGATTTGTGGTGATTTATGCTTAACCATTTGATGGTGCCAATGGCTTAATGATGACTCCATCTAAACCCTAATGGTAACCTAGGTCATTAAGGGACTATGTGATTAGTGAGTTAACCCATGATGGTGATCATGTGGCAAATTACCAAAATACCCTCGAGGGGTCTAAAGGGGTAAAACCCTAATCTAATCAAACCCTAATCACATGATGTTGATGCTTTGGCTCATATCAGTCAATGGAGACTTGTCTCAACCTAATCCAGAGTGGTGTTGCCACCATCTACTAGAGAGAGGAAAGAGAAAGTGTTTCTAGAGAGAGAAAGTATCCTAGAGAGAGAAAGTGCCCTTTTTAGGAGGAATCTCTAGTAAGATACTTCTTTTACACATGAAGGTGCATGATTAGGGAATGACCCACCTATGTGAGGTCATGGAAACCCTAATGATGATATCTAATGGATCTTAATGATAATTAAGAGTCTTAATGATGATGTTTCTCTTACATGATGATGTAATGAGTACAATTCACCATGGAGTGAATAGTAAACCCTAATTTTAGGGCGATGACATGAAAGATGAATAGTAAACCCTGATTGTAAGGGTTATTAAGTGGAACCCTAATGGAAGGTGATTCCATGTGGAACCCTAGTTGTGGGTGATCCCATGTGGAACCCTATTTGAGGGTGATTCCATGTGAAACACTAGTTGAGGGTGAATCCAAGTGAAACCCTAATTGGGAATGTATCCCTATTTACTAAATTATTTACAATTATCTGTTGAATTAACCATGCAGGTTGTTATGAGATGATGGTCACACCCAGGTATGGAATACCATGTTATATTCATTGAAAGCATGTCTTATGCTTTATGAATAGTGAACCATCTTGATGCACTATTAAGTGACATCCTTTGCGATTTATGGGCTGTAAGAGCCATAAATGTTATCAAGGTCATGCTTGACAGATGACTTGAAAATGAATATCTGATAATTGTGATAAGTTAGGCCTGCTACATTTTGTATTCTCATATATAGCTGTGTTACTGTATGATGATTGGAATACTGAATGTACCTAACTAATCAAGTGAAATGTAGAGCCCTGATCATAGATCCATCATTGTCAGTTGTCTAAATGATGGTGAAACATGTTTTCCTAAGGGAACTCCTGGAGCACATACTGTTGAGTATGTGGGGTACATGGATGTGTAGAACCTGACATCCTAGTGTAGGTATTTGATGTAGATTCTCGTAGTCCATCATACCTTCACTATAACAGAAAGGGTGAGTGGATGATGTAGATTCTAGTAGTCCATCAGACCCCACCCCAAAGTTTTAAAGGTGAGCTGTATCTCTACACTCCCTTAAAGACATAAACCCCGTATCGGTGAAAGATAAACAAGAAATCTTCCGATAGCGAAGAGAGTACAGAATGCCACTGTAACTCTAAAAATAGCGAAGGACCAGAGTACCCTGGTGAGCTATTACATAGACATCCCGCCAGATGTCAAACAATCAATCCTCTAACTGACTGAGGAAGGTGAGGTCATAAGAATCCGGCTCTCTTAATGACCTATGTATGATACTGATGCGACTTCTCAGTGATCAGTTGGAGTATGAGTGGTATACCTCATCTCCACAGGGCATAACAATAATGTTTGAAAAACGTAATCAATAGCGTAGCATATCTGTTAAAGTTAGCTACGAGTTATTTGATTGATGTTATCATTGAATAGCATGGAGGTTCTCATATTGTTAATATTGATTGAACTCTGCTTATCATAGAACTGCTAGTGAATATCTTGAAGGCTCTTAATGCTTTAGTTATTCCTGCCTTGCTTATAAAGCCTAATGGAGAGTTATAACTCTCGCTGGGGCAATTGTGTATAATTGTCTCACCCCGTAGACTTCTACTTTTTAGGTGGTCGTCGAAGACGGAGGAATAAGAACTCAGGTGAACAATCCCAGCAGCAGCAGCATCAGGAGCAGTAACTATCTCAGGTGGAGATCTAGTCTGCTTCATGGTGTAGTTAGAGTAACGTCCTAGATGTCCTCTGTACTCTCAGGTCCTGAAATGTTTTGTGGTTCATTCTTGAGAAAATTTTGTAAGCATGTTGCATGTAATTACTCAAGAAGTAATTGGTCTGAGTTGTAAACAGTTAAATCCTTTTTCTATGGAAAAGGTTTGTGGTTTCAAGCTCTAATCTCGAAAAAGTTTTATTTTCCCGTGATTTTCGTCTTCCGTTGTTTACCGAATGCTTCCGCATGTGTTTGAATCGGGATTAATCCATGGTTTGGAGATCGGAGCCCACAATTAAGTGGTATCAGAGCTCTAGGTTCGCTGAGTCTACAGAGGCATAGGACATAGGAAGTCGAGTCTATCTTTAGTATTCCTTCCTTATCTAATAGAATCTTCTACTCCTCAGGAGAAGAAGATACTTAAGATGTCTGAGCCACATGATGAGTATGTGGAAGAGAGCAGTGCCAGTGCACCTCAAGGTGGTGCAAGAGTACCAGAGGTGGAGCAACCTGTACCAGAACAACCCAGAGAGCCACCCCAGTTTGACCCAGCTGACATGGGTAATCCAGCAGCCCAGATGATGTTCGGGCTGTTCATGACTGCCATGACACATATAACCGACAGGTTGCCTATGCCTGCACCTAGGGCACCTGTCCAGCCAGAAGGGCAAGGTATCGGGAAGACGTTCGAGCGACTACGTCGTGTCGGAGCTACCGAGTACCACGGGACTGCTGACCCCGCAGATGCAGATCTGTGGTTGACTGAGTTAGAGAAGGCTTTCCGAATCCTCAACATCCCTGAAGTTGAGAAGGTTAGACATGCTGTCTATCTTCTCAAAGGAAGTGCTGGTCACTGGTGGAACATGGAAGAGCAGAAGAGGCCTGGAGTAGAGATCTCGTGGGAAGATTTTCGGCGGGAGTTTGTTAATAGATACTTCCCAAAGACTTTCCTAGACGAGAAGATCTCTCAGTTTGAGAGACTGAGACAAGGAATGATGAACATTAGCGAGTATGAAGCTAAGTTCATGGAGCTATTGCGGTTTTGTCCGCATATGGCTGCCACAGAGGAAGAGAGAATCAGAAGGTTTGAGAGGGGGTTGAATGCTGACATGTCTACCCCTGTGTCTACCTTAGAGAACCGCGAAAGATTCTCTACCTTCATTGAGTCAGTCCGAAGGATAGAGAGGTTTGTGGTTGAGAAGAGGCAGACTCAGAAAAGATATCCACAGTTCCAGGGTTCTTCATCTAGGGACTCTAAGCAGCCTAGATCCTCTGCACCTAACCCTCCACCATCTAGATTTAGTTCTCAGACTCCGTGGTCTCCTAGTAGAGGTAGAGGAAGAAGACAACCGCCTCGGGAGACACAGAGTTCTGCCTCAATGTCTGTCACCGGACCACAAGAGAGAAGATGTTACAACTGTGGAAAGGTGGGACATTTGAGGAAGGATTGCCGATCTAGACCCGTCAGTGTGACACAGCCTCCGAGACAAGGACAACAGGGATCACAAGGAGGACAATCTCAAGGAACAGGATGAGGACGCGGGCAAGCGTCTCAAGCTGGATCATCAGCACCACCTCAGCAACAGGCTACAGCGAGGTTCTATGCTATGAACCCACCAGAGGCAGTGGTCAACCCACAAGTGGTGACAGGTCAGATGGAACTTTTATATTCTGATATGTCTAAATCTTGTGTAGTATCTGTTTTGATTGACCCGGGTGCTACACACTCTTTCATCACTCGAAGAGTGATTCGTAACTGCAATTTGACAACTAGTCATAGGACAGATAAGTTGTTGTTGGAAACCCCGTTGAGTGGGTCTGCTGTTCTGCAGGAAGTATGCTCTCCTTGCGTACTTTCCTTTTCTAAGCATCGCATTCAGGTGGATCTTATACCGCTTGACATGCAAGGATTTGATATAATCCTAGGGATGGATACCTTGGAAAGGTATTGAGTTGTCTTGGATTGTGAATCCAAGCTGGCAGTGTTTGCTGATGAAAGCAACACATGGATCTTTCAAGGTGAAAGAAAGATTCTGCCCACTTGTCTTGTATCAGCTATGGTTGCTGATAAGTTGATGAGGCAAGGATGCTACGCATTCTTAGCCCATGTGGTAGATGTTACCAAGGAGAGTTCCAACCCTGCTGAAGTTCCGATAGTCGGGGAATTCGAGGATGTGTTTCCCGAAGAACTTCCTGGTATACCACCCCGGGAAATTGATTTTGAGATCAATTTGGTCCCAGATACGAAACCCATAGCCCAGACTCCGTATAGGATGGCGCCTGCTGAGATGGCAGAACTCAAGAAACAGCTTCAAGAGTTACTTGAGAAGGGTTTCATCCGACCGAGTACCTCACCTTGGGGTGCTCCGGTTTTGTTTGTTAAAAAGAAAGATGGATCGATGCGGTTGTGCATTGATTATAGACAACTCAATAAAGTAACGATAAAGAATAAATATCCTTTGCCGAGGATTGATGATCTTTTCGACCAGTTGCGTGGTGCAACAGTCTTTTCTAAGATAGACTTAAGGTCTGGATATCATCAACTCCGCATTAAGGACAGTGACATATCTAAGTCTGCCTTTAGGACAAGATATGGTCACTATGAGTTCACGGTCACGTCGTTTGGACTAACCAATGCACCGGCTGCATTCATGGAACTCATGAATAGAGTCTTTCGACCTTTCCTCGATCAGTGTGTTGTCGTCTTCATAGATGATATACTGATTTATAGTAAGGATGCTCAGCAGCATGAGCAACACCTTCGCCAGACTTTGACCTTGCTAAGAGAGCATAAGCTATACGCTAAGTTTAGCAAGTGTGAGTTTTGGTTATCTGAAGTATCCTTCCTTGGACATGTGGTATCTGCCTCGGGAATTCGTGTTGACCCTGCAAAGATAGAGTCTGTATTGCAATGGGAACAACCGAAGACACCGACGGAGATTAGAAGTTTCTTGGGGTTAGCTGGTTATTATCGAAGGTTTATTAAGAATTTCAGTTCTATAGCCTTACCTTTGACCAAGTTAACCCGGAAGGATGTTCCTTTTACTTGGAGTGATAAGTGTCAACAGTCTTTTCAGCTGTTGAAGGAGAGGTTGACAAGTGCACTTGTGCTTGTGTTGCCTGAGCAAGGAAAGGAATACGTAATCTTTTGTGATGCCTCCAAGAATGGACTTGGATGTGTGTTGATGCAGGATAACCAAGTGATTTCTTTTGCTTCCCGACAGCTTAAGAAACACGAGGAAAATTATCCAACACACGATCTAGAGTTAGCTGCTGTGGTTCATGCTTTGAAAATCTGGAGACATTATCTCTACGGAGAAACGTTTCAGATTTTCACAGACCACAAGAACCTTAAGTATATCTTCACTCAGCATGAGCTCAATATGAGGCAACGTCGTTGGATGGAGTTAATCAAGGACTACGATTGTACAATTGAGTACCATCCAGGCAAAGCCAATGTGGTTGCTGATGCCTTGAGTAGGAAATCAGCAACATCAACCATGAATAGGGCACAACTAAGTTCTTTAGTATGCTCTAGAAGAGATATGCTTATCTCTTTAAGACAAGACAATGTGCAGTTGAAGGCATCATTGTTAGCTGGTCTGTTAGCTGAGATGCAGATTAAACCTACCCTGAGAGAGCAGATAAAGGAGGCTCAACAAGTAGATGCTTTTGTACAACAGATTAGATCTGAGTTTGGTGATGAGAAACGAGAAGGTTTTCATGAGTCAGATGACCAGGTGGCATGCTATCATGGAAGAATGATAGTGCCAGATGTGGATAACCTGAGGAAATTAGTCCTGGAAGAAGCTCATTCTTCAATGTATGCTATGCATCCAGGGAGCACCAAGATGTATCGGAACTTGAAGGATATGTATTGGTGGCCTGGGATGAAGAAGAATGTAGCTGAGTTTGTTCTGAGGTGTCCTGTGTGTCAGCAGGTTAAGGCTGAACACCAGAAACCTGCAGGGACAATGCAACCCTTACCCATACCACAATGGAAGTGGGATCATGTGACCATGGACTTTGTTGTTGGCCTACCCAGGACAAACAAAGGACATGATTCCATTTGGGTAGTTGTTGATAGGTTGACAAAGACAGCCCATTTCTTGCCTGTCAAAACAACCTTTTCTGCTGAGAGGTTATCCCAGATATATGTTCAAGAAATAGTACGTTTGCACGGAGTTCCTGTCACTATAGTTTCTGACAGAGGTCCCCAGTTTACAAGTCGCTTTTGGGAACAGTTACACAGAGCCCTAGGCACCAAGCTAAGGTTTAGTACAGCCTTTCATCATCAGACTGATGGATAGTCAGAAAGGACTATACAGACCTTAGAAGATCTGTTGAGAGCATGTGCTCTCCAGTTTACCGGGAGTTGGGATCTACACCTAAGCTTGATAGAGTTTGCCTATAACAATAGCTATCAGCATAGCATTGATATGGCACCATATGAAGCCTTATATGGTAGACATTGTAGATCACCCTTGTGTTGGTATGAAACTGGTGAACACCAGTTGTTAGGCCCTGATCTTGTGCAGCAAACTACAGAAAAGATTAAAGTTATACAACAACAGCTGAAGACTGCACAAGATAGACAGAAGTCGTATGCCGATAAACGTCGTAGACCCTTAGAATTCCAAGTTGGAGACAGAGTGTATCTCAAGGTCTCACCTTGGAAAAGAGTCCTTCGTTTTGGGAAGAAAGGGAAGTTAGCTCCTAGATTTATGGGACCTTATCCAATTGTTGAAAGAGTTGGAAAAGTAGCCTATAGACTAGAGTTACCCCAGGAGTTACAGAAGCTGCACCCTGTGTTTCACATTTCCATGCTGAGAAAATGTCACCCAGATACTGAATCAGTTCTACGGCCTGTGGAAGTAGAGTTGAATGAAGATATAACATATGAGGAGGGACCAGTATCAATCCTCGATAACAGAACCAAAAAGTTAAAGAAGAAGGATATAAGCCTTGTAAAAGTCCTCTGGAACCATCGTGGTGTTGAAGAAGCCACTTGGGAACTAGAAGATGAGATGAGAAGAAAATATCCTACTCTTTTCATATAATATGCTTTATCGATTTCGGGGACGAAATCCTTTTGAGGGGTAAAGAATTTGTAACACCCCTGACCTGGGTTATGACCTAACCCTGGAAGTTTTGCCTAAATATGTAATTATTATACTTGTGAACACTCCCTGGCATGTAATTAAGTCCCTCAGGGACATTCACTTTCATATCTTGCTCCTTTTGCATAAAGTTGTAGCATTATGTTGTATGCAGGGACCTATGTGCAAATTACCCAGTTTAAGGGTTGAACTTGCAAAATTCACAAGATAAGATGTTCCTTTGATGTTAAGACATCATGGGGATGTCTATGATGAGGTTTGAGGGATTTCCCAAGCTTGGGCACCAAGGTGCAGCTGTGGAAGCAATCCCCAAGCTCAGAAACCCTAATTTGGGATAAATTGCAATTTACCCAAATTGAGGGGTCCAACTTGTAATTTCACCATCTAGAACATCTTTTATGACTCTTGTCATCATTTAGAGTAGAAATGATGAAAGAGTTACATCATTCACTAATCAGATAAGAAAAATGATCTTTGTGGTAGAAATCACCTAAAATGGGTACAAGACCCTAACATGTATGTACCCTAGTTGAAGGTTGGATTCCTATACCCTTAGATCTTGAGTTTTTCTAAGATTTGCATAAGGTTAGATGGGCTTGGACGTGCCCTTGAGCAAGGAGGGACCTAGATGCGAATTTTGGCTTTAAAAGGTCATTATGTTAGAAAATAGCCTAAAACTATAAAAGCCTTTCTTTTGCAAACGAGCAAACGATCCTTCCCTGTTCCATTCACTTCCTTTCTTTCTTAAACGGCCAAGGACTTGCTCTGGAGAACAGGGAGACGAAGTAGCTTGTTCTAGGTAAGAAACCTCATGTCTAGCTCGAATTCATGGTGGTTTTCACTTTCTAGGGTTGGTTTCATGGTTAGCTTAACTAGTCTTCTTGTTCTAGCCAACCAAAGCTTCGATTCCTCAGAGTTTTCATCCCTGATCGAGTTGTGGAAGCTCAAGGACGCCATTAGAGCTTGGACCTCAGAGTCTTGGAGCTTTAGGATCAAACTTGAGGCGGGTTTTATAACTCTGAACTTGTGCTTTATAATCATGCTTTGTTCCTTGCAAATTTGCTAGTATATCTCCTTCTATCTCCCTTCTTCTTTGCACGATTGCAATTAAACCAGTGGAGAAACCGACCTTGCAAGAGGTTGAAGATGAGGGGCGTGATTCCCTATGTTGCTTTTCCAAATGGTCTTGGATCCTTTTGGTCCAAACGGTTGCAAACCGTTTGGGTTCAAACGGTTTCAAACCGTTTGCTCTCAAACGGTCTTGCAAGACCGTTTGGATTGAAACGGTCTCAAGACCGTTTGAGGGCGTTGACCAAGGGACGACCGTTTGAGGGTCTGTTCCCAACAGGTTGAATTTCATCCCTGCAAAGAATCAAAGCCTAATTCTTAACCAATTGGGAGTTGAAGGCACTTCAACATGGAACCCTAATCGGGTGAAAAAGTGCTGATTTAACACATAGATCTTGTTGAGTTTTGGGTTGAAGGACCCAAACGGTCTCAAGACCGTTTGGGGATTCCTCCAAACGGTCTTAAGACCGTTTGGGCACAATCCAAGACCGTTTGAAGGTTTAGGGTTGAGTTAATCTAGTGGTTTGAGGGTCCAATTGTAGGAAAGTGATGCATTGATTGAAAAGTGCTGATTTTGACCTAATTGGACTTCAACCTGAGTCAAAACGGTTCGGATCTTGGTCAAACTTTGGGCAAACGGTCTCAAGACCGTTTGGGTGATGTCCAAACGACCTCAAGACCGTTTGGGCCAAGTTTGAGCCCAATTGGAGGTCAATTGATAGGTTCAACCTTGAATTGATTCACACTGTTGAACATTGATGATCAATCAATTTGAAACCCTAATTGAGAACGATTGAACCCTTTTGGAGGTCCAAACGGTTTGAGCCCATTTGGGCCAAACGGTCTCAAGACCGTTTGGACCCAAACGGTCTCAAGACCGTTTGAGACCAAACGGTCTCAAGACCGTTTGGGCTCAAACGACCTCAAGACCGTTTAAGCTCAAACGACCTCAAGGCCGTTTGGTCCAAACGACCTCAAACCGTTTGAGGCTCCAAACGGTTTGGAAGTCAAACTTCCCAAACGGTCCTCACCTCCAAACGGTCTCAAGACCGTTTGAGACCAAACGGTCTCAAGACCGTTTGAGGATCAAACGGTCTCAAGACCGTTTGGATGGTTGAGATCGTTTGAAAGTTGGAAACCACTTGGAGATTTGTGGTGATTTATGCTTAACCATTTGATGGTGCCAATGGCTTAATGATGACTCCATCTAAACCCTAATGGTAACCTAGGTCATTAAGGGACTATGTGATTAGTGAGTTAACCCATGATGGTGATCATGTGGCAAATTACCAAAATACCCTCGAGGGGTCTAAAGGGGTAAAACCCTAATCTAATCAAACCCTAATCACATGATGTTGATGCTTTGGCTCATATCAGTCAATGGAGACTTGTCTCAACCTAATCCAGAGTGGTGTTGCCACCATCTACTAGAGAGAGGAAAGAGAAAGTGTTTCTAGAGAGATAAAGTATCCTAGAGAGAGAAAGTGCCCTTTTTAGGAGGAATCTCTAGTAAGATACTTCTTTTACACATGAAGGTGCATGATTAGGGAATGACCCACCTATGTGAGGTCATGGAAACCCTAATGATGATATCTAATGGATCTTAATGATAATTAAGAGTCTTAATGATGATGTTTCTCTTACATGATGATGTAATGAGTACAATTCACCATGGAGTGAATAGTAAACCCTAATTTTAGGGCGATGACATGAAAGATGAATAGTAAACCCTAATTGTAAGGGTTATTAAGTGGAACCCTAATGGAAGGTGATTCCATGTGGAACCCTAGTTGTGGGTGATCCCATGTGGAACCCTATTTGAGGGTGATTCCATGTGAAACACTAGTTGAGGGTGAATCCAAGTGAAACCCTAATTGGGAATGTATCCCTATTTACTAAATTATTTACAATTATCTGTTGAATTAACCATGCAGGTTGTTATGAGATGATGGTCACACCCAGGTATGGAATACCATGTTATATTCATTGAAAGCATGTCTTATGCTTTATGAATAGTGAACCATCTTGATGCGCTATTAAGTGACATCCTTTGCGATTTATGGGTTGTAAGAGCCATAAATGTTATCAAGGTCATGCTTGACAGATGACTTGAAAATGAATATCTGATAATTGTGATAAGTTAGGCCTGCTACATTTTGTATTCTCATATATAGCTGTGTTACTGTATGATGATTGGAATACTGAATGTACCTAACTAATCAAGTGAAATGTAGAGCCCTGATCATAGATCCATCATTGTCAGTTGTCTAAATGATGGTGAAACAGGTTTTCCTAAGGGAACTCCTGGAGCACATACTGTTGAGTATGTGGGGTACATGGATGTGTAGAACCTGACATCCTAGTGTAGGTATTTGATGTAGATTCTCGTAGTCCGTCATACCTTCACTATAACAGAAAGGGTGAGTGGATGATGTAGATTCTAGTAGTCCATCAGACCCCACCCCAAAGTTTTAAAGGTGAGCTGTATCTCTACACTCCCTTAAAGACATAAACCCCGTATCGGTGAAAGATAAACAAGAAATCTTCCGATAGCGAAGAGAGTACAGAATGCCACTGTAACTCTAAAAATAGCGAAGGACCAGAGTACCCTGGTGAGCTATTACATAGACATCCCGCCAGATGTCAAACAATCAATCCTCTAACTGACTGAGGAAGGTGAGGTCATAAGAATCCGGCTCTCTTAATGACCTATGTATGATACTGATGCGACTTCTCAGTGATCAGTTGGAGTATGAGTGGTATACCTCATCTCCACAGGGCATAACAATAATGTTTGAAAAACGTAATCAATAGCGTAGCATATCTGTTAAAGTTAGCTACGAGTTATTTGATTGATGTTATCATTGAATAGCATGGAGGTTCTCATATTGTTAATATTGATTGAACTCTGCTTATCATAGAACTGCTAGTGAATATCTTGAAGGCTCTTAATGCTTTAGTTATTCCTGCCTTGCTTATAAAGCCTAATGGAGAGTTATAACTCTTGCTGGGGCAATTGTGTATAATTGTCTCACCCCGTAGACTTCTACTTTTTAGGTGGTCGTCGAAGACGGAGGAATAAGAACTCAGGTGAACAATCCCAGCAGCAGCAGCATCAGGAGCAGTAACTATCTCAGGTGGAGATCTAGTCTGCTTCATGGTGTAGTTAGAGTAAAGTCCTAGATGTCCTCTGTACTCTCAGGTCCTGAAATGTTTTGTGGTTCATTCTTGAGAAAATTTTGTAAGCATGTTGCATGTAATTACTCAAGAAGTAATTGGTCTGAGTTGTAAACAGTTAAATCCTTTTTCTATGGAAAAGGTTTGTGGTTTCAAGCTCTAATCTCGAAAAAGTTTTATTTTCCCGTGATTTTCGTCTTCCGCTGTTTACCGAATGCTTCCGCATGTGTTTAAATCGGGATTAATCCATGGTTTGGAGATCGGAGCCCACATTAAGACAAACATGGAGGAAGTATGTGTGCACATATATTTTCTAACTAGGCCTAACTTTGAGGGAAAATTCTAAAATAAGGAGGGAAAGATGTAATAACCTAAGTTTTAGCTTTCCAATTACCTTGATGTAATTTGAGCATTTAATAACGTGTCCTTGAAATTTCCTAGATTCTATGTATTTGTTTGTAATTTCATGAGTGTAAATTATCCAATTTAAGAAATTTGTTGTGCTCATATATAATATTAAAATGATTTAATATTCACTAGTACATTTCTGATGTCTAAAGTCACTTTTTATAATGACAGTTACAAAGAAAAATTGACACCATACTATCAATAATGTTGGTTCTAAATAAAAACCATCACCATTGGTCAAGTTGTGCCGATTTAGAAAAGACATAGGTACCACTTTTACTATAGCATCAATTATGTTTAAGTGAAATTGATGTCTTAGATAACTCACACAATACAATTTTTTAGGAAAAATATTTTCCTCCAAAAAAATTATGTTTAACGTCGCTTTTTCTTGGACTGATGAACATAGTTCGCACCATGTCCTCGTAGAAAAAATCTTTACCCCAAATTGCTTCTAAGTCGTTGGTTAGGCGGAGGAACCAACACACAATTCCCTTGCTAATGTCCACTTTTTTGTTTGTAAAATGATCTCTATCATCGATTTTAAATAAGAAGTTGACGTCTAAGTGCTTTTGTGTCTTGTGCCTGTGTAAATATTTTCCCCCCAAATTGCTTCTGCGTTGTTGGTTTCTGTTAAAAACCAACGACTAAGTTATCTTGTTGAGACCGACTTATTTGTTTGGGGATAGATCTCTGCCATCAATTTCTACATAGAAACCGACATCAAAGTGCTTAATTATTCGTCGACTTTATCAAAGGAAACTGTCAACTAAGTCTCCTGACAAAGGCCAACATTTTTTTGATATTAGGGTTTCTGACGTCAGTTTTAGCCATCAAAACTGACGATTAAGTCACCAACATGGACATGTTTGTTAGCACAAGTTTATGTGTCAGTTTGTTATGTGTAACTGATGACTAAGTACTTAGTCATTGGTTTCATTTAACAACTGTGGACTAAGTTCATTTATAGTTCCCACAAAATGTTTCTTTCCCTCAATCTTCTATTTCATCGTAGACGATTTTTTCTCTAGCGATTTTCTCTAGTGCTCTTCATCTCCTCCGCCGCTCTCTGCCTTGTTGCTCCGCTGATCTCCACCTCCTCCACTTCTCATCACTGCTACTACTCCATCCACTGTTAGTACTACTTCTCCAGCTCTCCACTGTTGCTCCAGCCATCGATCGTCACTCCAACCTACTCCAGCCGTCGTCGGGCCAACTTCACCTCCAGCCACCACCACATCCCCACCTCCAGCCTGCTCTAGCCATGACCACCTCCACCTCAACCTTCAACCTCCTCCACTATAGCCTGCTGCACCATTGCGACGAATGGTTAATTAGAAGTAGATTTTGATTAAGTAGAATTAATGATGCATGAATGAACTTAATTAATTAATATTGATTTCTTTCTCTCTTGTTAGTGATTGATTTAACTTGGTTCAATAATTTCTCTTCAAGATTGTGTAGTTGATTAATATTGATCATTAATTAGGATTAATGATGTATGAATGAACTTAATTAATTAATTAATATTGATTTCTTTCTCTCTTGTTAGTGATTTATTTACCTTAGTTCAATAATTCCTCTTCAAGATTATGTAGTTGATTAATATTGATTAATTAGGGTTAATGATGCATGAATGAAATAAACCAAATGGAAGGCTAAATTGAATTAAATGATGTAACATAAAACCTAGGATATGAATGATGAAACTATGATCATAGGTATAGGAATGACAACATATATACATGTATTTTGTTGGCTTAGAAGCTCATCCAAGATTTACTCATTATGATTAAATCTTGGATAGTTCCCGGTTTAGGACTGTTCTTGAACACTTAATCTCACTTAGGATGTAAGTGTATAATGTATATTCAGTTTTCAAGATGTTTCATCAACACTTCTCCTTTTTTTTTCTAAGTACATATGTTGGCGGACATTTGCCCATATAGACTAGTGTACTTGGAGAAATGTGGGGACATGCTGCCAAAATTTTCTTAAAAGTGAATACACATTATACACTTATTAGCGAGATTAGGTGTTCAAGAATGGGATATGTGGTACACACATTCATTACTAAAAGATAAACCGTTATCTGTAAACCATAAACCCTAATCTATAAACCCTAAACCCTAATCTATAAACCCTTATCCCTAAATATAAAATAATAAACCCTAATCTATCTATAAATCCTAAACCCTAATTATGTGAACCCTAAATCCTAATATGTGTTTTTCCTTTGATCATAGAATGGATAGATTATGGATGTCCATTCCAAATCATTGCACCCCAGAGTTTATTATTGGTCTTGACTAGTTTATAAGATTTGCGGAGGAACATGGGAAACAACCTGGAGATAGGTTCTACTGTCCATGTAGCCATTACAGTAACAACTTGAAGTCAACACTGTTGAAGAAAGAAAAAGTCATGTCATGTGAAATGGTATTATACCGAGATATACAAAATGGTACTGACATGAAGAGAAGCCAACACTAATATTAGTAGAAGTTGATAACAATACTGTGTTGAGGAAGAAATTGCCTTCGATGATGTAGATGTGAACAAACAGATTCTGATAGACATGGTTGATGTGATGCTAGATAGTTGTAGGGTAGAGCACACCAAACCACCTTCCTTATTTAGAAACATTGTATATGATGTTGAGAGATTATTATACTTAGGTTGTACGAAGTTTACAAAGCTGAGCGTTGTGTTGAGGTTGTATACTCTGAAGGCTAACAATAGATGGAGTAACAAAAGCTTCATGTCATTGTTATCTTTTTTTGAAAGAAATTCTTCCTGAAGGCAGCGAGCTTCCAATCTCATCATTTGAATTAAAGAAAATTTTGTGCCCAGCAAGTTGAGTGACCCGAAATGGCTTCTCGACCAAAGGGCTCTGGCGACGGAGAAGACGATTCCCTTATTGATGGCGGTGGTGCATCCCAGGGTGGTGGTGGTGGGTCGGGGGGAGGCACAGTGTTCAAACTAGATGGAAGACCTCCTCCTCCTGTTCCCCAATGTGATATTGCTAATAGAAGAAATGTCCATATTGGGGTGGAGAAAGACCTGTGCCAGTGGTCTGATCTATTCAAGAAGCCATCGAGAGAGGTATATCTGGGTGCTCTTGCAGATAAGAAGCTGGAGATTTGTGATGGGGTGATTGTGTACTCAAAATCGATTCTAGAGAAAAATGTTGTGAGGTGGAGGTTGTTGGTTGCGAGCTACATTGTGGACCTCAAGCCTCATTGGCCATCTCTACAATCATATATTCAGGGGATATGTAAAATCAAAGGAATTATTGAGATCATATCAAGGGGAAATGGATTTTTCATTGTGAATTTCTCAGATGCGGATGACTTAGAGACAGATACTGACAGAGGGCCATGGTTGGTGGCAGGAAAGCCTCTCATCATGAAGAAATGGGTGAGAGGTTGTTCTCTAGACAAGTTAAAGCTAATGGAGGTCCTTGTTTGGGTGTGAATTTTCAATTTACCCTTGGAGTTATGGGATGAAGACATTTTTAGTATGATATGTATGTATATTGGGAATCCGCTGAAAGTTGATAGAGCTACTCTTGAGTTCCAGAGACTAGAATTTGCTAGGTTGCTAGTCTTGATTCCTGCATCATATAGCTTCCAAAATTCCATTCCTCTACTGAGTGATTATGTGATTGAAGATAAAGTTAGTGTCTAATATGAATGGGTCCCGAGAAGGTATGAAACCTGTGGGACATTCGAGCATGATGATGCAGGTTGTAAGCAGGTAGTTGAGAAAGGTAAGAAGATGATGGTTTGGATACCTAAGATAATGACATTGTAAGATAAAGCAAAGGAGAAGTCTGTAGAAGAAGAGCCTTCTTCAGATGTTGAGCAATTTTTGGATGCATCAGATGTTTCTTCTAATGATATAGAAATAGAGGTGGTTGGTGATGCTGCTATTTCAACTAAAGAGTTGGAGAATGTTGTGGTCATAGGATCCTTGGTTACTGAGAATGATACTCTCATTACTCCAGTTAATAGTGTGGATAGAATTAACGGTTTCCATCCAGTAGCTAGCTGCTCCAGGAGAAATAGGAGGAATAACTTGCCACCAAAAGGTCCTTCTAAGTTGTTGAAGGTTGTGTTCCACTCAGGTATTCATATCTCTCCCAATTCTTTCCAACATCTATTTTTGGATGAAGTTGGTTCAGATTCGACTGTGGAAAATAGTTCTTTATGATTTCTACTGAGGTTGGCAGGCTCCCAACCTTCATTCCAAATGGATAGTTCTCTTTTTATCGCCTCCTAGAATGGGAGGGGATTGAACTATTCTGGTCGTCAGTCTGCTCTCCAGGAGATGGTTATGAGGAATCATATTTCTATTGTGTGTATTCTTGAATCTAAACTTAGAAGAAGGAAGGTAAAGAAGGTTTTGAATAGAATGTATGGTGATGATTGTTGGATTTCTAATCATAGCAGTCATGCTTTGGGGTGGGTTATTATTGCGAAGGTCAGAAATGATATTGTTCTCACCAAGGTATTCGAATCTGACCAGGTTTTTCATGTTACTGTGTCTTCTCCTATTGGGGATTTATCGCTTACTGCTATCTATGGTCATAATAATATCAAAAGGAGAAATGAGTTATGGGATTCGATCAGGATGTTGAGCTCTATGGTCAGAGGTCCATGGCTTCTGTGTGGTGATTTTAACACTGTGAGGTGTTCTGATGATAAGTTTGGTGCTTGTGATCTGAGTTTTTCTTCTATGTTAGATTTCAATGAATGTATCCTAGCTACTTCCTTGGTTGAATTGGACCTCAGAGGTGCCATGTTTACTTGGGTTAATAGACAACATGGTGATAAATTGGTTATGTCAAAACTTGATAGAACTTTATACAATTTGGATTTTCTTGAGTTTTTTCCTAATCTTCATGGTGAGACTATGGCCAGTATCCACAGTGATCATAGAATTGTTAAGTTACAGTTGAGAAATGTGGTAAAAAAGAAGAAATCTCCTTTTCACTTTGTTAGTTCCTGGTACCAGAGAGAGGATTTTCTACCTATTGTCAAGGAAGCTTAGGGTCTGACTATTGTAGGTAATCCTATGTATCAAGTCTGTAGAAACATGATAATGTTAGATTTTCTTTGTCGAAGTGGAATAAAAAAGTTGTTGGGGACCTTACTGAGGTTAGAAGAGTTAAAGAACATGAAGCTTTAGTTGCTCAAAATTGGCCTGATTGTAACCCAGATGATGAGAGGGCAGTTGAGGAGGCAGGGTGTAAAAGGAAGATGGCCATTGAGGCCTATAATCTTGAAGAGTTGTTTCTAAAACAAAAGTCCAGAGTTAATTAGCTAAGCTTGGGGGATAGAAATTCAAGCTTTTTCTATTCTTCTATTCAAACCAGAAGGATGAGAAACTCTATTAGAAGTATTCTTATTGATGGAGTTAGTTGTTCTGATGATCAGGTTATCCATGATCGCTTTGTTCATTATTATAGTAATCTCTTTAATGTTGGTTCTGTTGGTGAGGTTGTTTGGAAAGAGGAATGGGAGCTTCCTAAGATTAATAATGCCCAATTTTCTTCTTTGTGTACTCTTCTTACTAGAGAAGAAATTGAGAGAATTGTCACGACTAATGATGGAGATAGGGCTCCTGGATCGGATGGGTTCAATTATACCTTTTATAAAGATGCATGACATATTTTTGGGGATGATGTTGTTAGAGTAGTTCAGAATTTTTTCGAAAGTGGTTGTATGTTGAAAGAGGTCAACAAGACTTTTATAGCTCTTATTCCTAAGAACAAATGTGCTATGGACATTAAAGATTAGAGGCCAATCTCTCTTTGCAATTCCTTATATAAGATTATTTCCAAAAATCTTGTTAACAGGTTGCAACTGATTCTGCCTAAAATTATTAGCTAGTCTCAGTGTGCTTTTATTAAAGGAAGGTCTATTTCAGATGCTACTCTTCTGGTCAATGATTGTTTGAATCTGGTGATGAAAAGCTCTACTCCTAAGATATGTGTTAAGGCTGATTTGATGAAGGCTTATGATTCTATTAGCTGGTCTTACTTGCATACTATCTTATCCAAGATGAATTTCCCTGATTGTTGGATTAGATGGGTGTTTCAGATTCTCCACTTCATTAGTTTCCAAGTTCTAATCAATGGTAATCCTTATAGTAGTTTTTAGCCTTCTAATGGTATTAGGCAGGGGGACCCGCTTGCACCCTACTTGTTTGTCATTGCAATGGAGGGTTTATCTACTATGATTGCAAGTTCTTTTAAAAAGAAGATTTATCATCTGTTAAAAGTTGGGAATGATGTTGAGATTTCTCATGTTTTATTTATTGATGACCTAGTCTTATTCTCAGATGGCAAGGTTAAGTATGTCAAGGAGTTGAGTAATATATTATCAAACTTTAGCAGTGTGTCTGGACTGAGCATACGTGGCAGTAAGTCGTCTTTCTTTTCTAATAACTGTACTGATGTGAATGAAGTTGAAAATATTTTGAACATCAAAAAAGAAGGACTGCCTATGAAGTATCTTGGGCTCCCATTATTTGTTGGCAGATTGTCTAAAAGATTTGCAATCATATCATTGACAAAATTAAAGGACACCTTGAAGGTTGGAAGTCAAGGCAGTTGTCTTATGCTGGAAGAATAGAGCTTATTGATTCTACTTTGTCTTCCTTTCAGTTATATTCGGCAACTTCTTTTCCTCTTCTGGTGGCTCTTACTGATGAAATCGACAAACTCTGTAGGGACTTCCTCTGGGGTGGTCCAGATTTAGAAAAGAAGACTCATCTTGTTTCCTGGAAGCAAGTCTGTTTACCTAAAAATGAAGGTGGTTTTGGGATTAGAATATCAAGAGATATTGTCCTGGCTTGTATAGTCCTTAATCTCTAGAATGCAGTTATGAAGAAGGATTCCTTCTGGGTCCGTTGGGTTCATGGTAGGTACTTGAGGGGTGATTCCGTTTACAGGTGTAGAATCACCTCCTTTTCTTCGTGGGTGTGGAAGCAAATTTTGTACTACATGAATGATGTTATCTGTAATGTTTCTTTCTCTGTGGGTAATGGCAAGATTGTTAAGATCTGGCAAGATCCTTGGTTGAATGGGGTATATTTGGAGGATGTGATGGGGGTTGGAGCTGTCATGAGGAGTGGCACAAGTGAATTTGCTAACTTTAGTGTTTTGTTCTGTGAAGGAGACTGGATTATGCCCAAGTCTAGGCATGTTAAAGCTATTTTGCAGGTTATCTAGGAGGATATTAGCCCTGACATCCATAAAGATGATTTAGTTCTCCTGAAAGGAAAAGAAATTCATAGATTTAAAGATGCTTGGGAGGTTGTTAGATCAAGTGGTTTGTGTCCTTTTTGGGTTGAATGGCTATGGAAGTCTAAAGGTCCGAGAAGGTATATTATTCATGGTTGGAGGTGCTTTTTGGACAAGTTGCTGACTGTAGATCATCTTTAGAGGATTGGTGTTCCTATTCCCTCGAGATGTGTGCTGTGCAAAAAGGATGTTGAGGACTTGCATCATGTTTTGTTTAAATGTGAATATGTTGTGCAGATCTAGAAACTAGCTATAGAGGGTTGTTATATTACTCATTTTCCTTCATTGTTCTTTGATGTTTGTTCAGTTAAAGAGATGAAGTGCATAGTTTCTATTTTGGCTATCTTCCACATCTTGTGGAATGAGCGTAATGCTAGGATTTTCACAGATATCAGCTTATGTGCAGATAGGAGATGGAAGTTATTGAAAAAGGATATAGATGCTCTAATTGTATAGTTTCTTACTTTTTCTTTTGTGGTTTGGTTCATTTTGAACTGAACCTTGCATGTATATACATTTTGAAAATCTATAAAAAGGAGTAACATGATTTTCTGATAAAAAATGTTGTGCCAAATGGGAATGAAGGATAAGAAGATGCATGCATGCCCGAGTAACTGTGTGTTATTTCAAAAGGACTATGTCAATTTAGAAGATTGTACAAAATGTGGGGCATCAAGGTAAAAAATGATGACTTCGGGAAAATCCAAAATTGGCTCTCCTGCCAAGGTGATGTGATATTTACCTATAATACCCTGCTTTCAATGATTGTTTGCCAATCCCGAGGATGTGAAGAATTTAAGGTGGCATACAAAGGTAAAGAAAAATAATGATGGGATCCTACGACATGTCTCTTATTCCCCACAATGAAAGAAGATTGATTTATTGTACCTTGACTTTGGTGAAGAAGTCAGGGATCTAGGATTGAGCTTTGTATCAATGGGATGAATCCATACATCAAATTGAGCAGAAACATATCACTTGGTCTGTTATAATTTATATATACAATCTTCCTCTTTGGTTGTGTATGAAAAATAAGTACAGCATGTTGTCATTGTTGATATCAGGTCCTAAACAACCTGGTAATGATATATATATGTTTATCTTGAACCTTTGATTGATGACTTAATGAAACTCTAGGGAGAAGGTGTGATGACCTATGATCCTTCGTGTAGAGAGACATTTCATTTTCATGCTATGTTGTTTTGCACAATTAGTGACTTTCCAGCATATGGAATTTAAATTCTAGATACAATGTAAAAGGATCCAAAGCATGCCCTATATGTGAAGAGAATACTAATTCAATATGACTAATATATGGTGCAAGACTGTATATCTTGGTCTTTGAAGGTTTCTTCCAAAAGTTCATCCTTACCGAAGGTTGCACAAAGCATTCAACAGATTAAATGAGGAACGAAGTGCCTCTAAAACTATATCAGGGGAGGTTGTTTATGAAAGAGTGAAAGACTTTGTCAATGCATTAGGTAAGAGATCACAATGTACCATTCCCACACATTGTGACAAATCTTTATACAAGATGAGGTCAATTTTTCTGGGATCTTCCTTATTGGAGTTCTTTGACAGTTAGGCATTGTATCAATGCCATGCATGTTGAGAAAAATGTATGTGATGGTAATATGTCGAATGTACCAAGTAAGACTAAAGATGGAATCAAATCCAAAATGGACCTACAAGAAATGAGAATAAGGGAAAAATTAACAAAAGTATTCAAGAGTGATCGAAAAACATACGTACCTTCTGCTTATTACATGTTGTGTATAAAGGAGAAGAAAACTTTTTGTGAGTGCTTGCTTAATGTTAAGGTACTGCAAGGATACTCGCTCAATATCCATAGACTGGTATCAATGAAAGATTTGAAGTTGATATCTCTTTAATCTCATGATTGTCACACTCTAATGCAACAAATATTTCCTATGGTAATTCAACATATACTTCCAAAGCATGTAAGGTTTGCAATCACCAAACTTTGTTTCTTCTTCAACACTCAATGTAGCAAAGTTATTGATATGAGAATCTCAATAAGTTGCAAAGAGAAGTGGTTGTTACCCTATTCCAACTTGAGATGTACTTTCCTTCTTCATTCTTTGATATCATGGTACATCTTGTTGTCCATTTGACTAGGGAAGTGAAAACGTTGGGACCCGTTTTCTTGCATTGGATGTATCCTTTTGAACGTTACATGAGTATTTTTAAAGGTGATGTTCAAAACTATTATCATCCTGAAGGGAGTATTATTGAGGGTTATGTGGCCAAGGAGGTTATGGACTTTTGCAATGAATTTCTGAGTTATAATGAAGCTCCTATAAATTACAAGAATATTGAGGACTATTTCGGCAAAGGGACTTTAGGAGCATGAGAGAAAGTAAGTAGTTGTGAGATGTGGGAACAAGACCACTTTTATATTTTACACAACATTGATGAAGTGAATGTTTATATCACAGATCATACCAATTTCATCAAGGAAAAATATCCTCGAGCCAATTCAATGTGGCTTACTAGAGAGCATAACAAGATATTTATTAGGTGGTTTGAAGATAAAATCTTACGTCAACTATCTCAAACACCAAATAATGTTGCTGAAAATATCAAATGCCTTACCTTTGAACCAAAAATGAATGTTATGTCTTATGATGGGTTTGACATAAATGGGTTTCATATTACACAAAGCATAAAGATGATAAGAACGTTGTCCAAAACATTGGGATCAACATTCAAGCGCCTTCATATGTTTCCTCTAGTATGAAGATAAGAGTTCGAAGCTAAAATGTCATATTATAGTGTCATTGTAGACATGGGAGTTTGACTATATAGATTTCAGATCTTTAAGTATAATTGGGTTGATAACACCAAAGGAGTTGTAGTGTATGAATTGGGTTTCACATTAGTGAATTTTGAAAAGATTGATGAGAAGCATGAATCATTCATAATGACATTACATGTGAAGCAAGTATTCTATATCGATGATCCGTCAAATGAAAAATGGACGGTTGTTCTTCATGGTAAAAGTCAGTTCATTGAAGATCCTATAGATGATGAAGAGTACTATGACAAGTATGATGACTCCAATCCATTCTCAGTTGGATTGCCAACACCAAATATTAAAACTAACATTGACTTATATGAGCGTGGGGATCATACCGAGCGAATGTTAACTGATAAAAGATCTCAATATTAGAGAACATGCTTTTGTTCTTTTAAATTTTAGATGTGCATTTTACAATCTTATATTTCATTATTTGACTACTTTTTATATGACATTTTTTCAGATGGCGTCTAACAATGAGTATGATGACCGTGATGATGATTACTATGAGGATGAGCAACATCATGATGTGCACCTTGACACTGGTGCAAGTTGTGTATTGTTGTATTACAGAGACGTGCATTTTATAATATGTCTATCTTGTTGTATGTTTATATTATTTTATCACATTTATAAGTTATATTTTTCATGACCTATATCTATTCTTTTTGTCAATTTTAGGTTGAGGATGTACTCCCTCAGGATCTTGTTCAACTTGATAAGTAACATCGTCAGTGTGCAAAAATAAGGGGCATCACCATGATGAACAAGTTGATACAACAAAGGGGAAATAGAACGAAGTAGGTGGTTGAGTTTGATCATGTAGGAAATCCTTTTGGAAAGAACCGCATCTTTTTGTGGAAAATCTAGCGGTTCTTACTCGTAGTTATTGTAGTGTAGCAATAGAATTTTAGAATTAAATTAATAAAAAAACAAGAAATACTTCATATGGAAAGAGTTATGTGTGAGATGTTATCATTTATAATTCTAATTTTAAAGATATTTAAAGTTCTATTTTTAAGAATATTCCATTAAGTATAAGAAATTTTGAATAACATATATGACCTGGATGAAAAACTGCATCTTAAAAACATGATGCAACACTGTGGGATTGTATAGAGAAATTATAGAACAACTCTGACAAGACTATACATACATGACGCTGAGAAGAGGAAGAAGTCAACCACTGAGCAATGGATGTATCTTGACACAGAGACGTGGGAGGTGTTTGTTGCTATGAAAAATACCAATGAATTCAAGGTATTAAGCCTCACTCCCCATTATGAATACATTTTTAGGAATTCATTATTCTACCTTGACTTTTACTATTATGTTTTACTTACCAATTACTATTGATGATTGTTACTAACTAGATTGCAAGCAATGCTCAAAGAGAACAACGTACAAAAAATGTGCACAACCACACAATGGGTCCAATTGTCTATGCACATCTTCACCAAAAGCTACTATAGGTGTCTTCTTCTCAACAACCTACTCATGGGACTGCTGAGTCCTCTACTACTACTGAACCTCTACTTCACCATGATCTATGGATAGTTGGGAGGCAAAACAAATATGGAGATACACCCTACCCCACAGCTACTAAGGCGGCTATGAAAATAGTAAAATTCAACTCTCAAAGCAATTAGCATTGATGATTGTTATGTTTTACTTATCAATCACTATTGATCATGATTAGAGGGAGCTCTACGAGCAAAGAAAACAAGGTGAGTTGACCCTGAGGGTACAAGGTATGAATTGACAGTTGCTCTAGGCAACCTAGAGCATCCTATGTGTGGTAGGGATGCAGGCTCTAGTGTCTGTATAGGAGCATTCTTTGGGACATTAGTGCATAAGCGCAAATCTATCCAGAAAGGGGGATTCTCAAAAGAGAAGGTACAAGAACTAATTGCAAAGGGAATTTTAGAAGCAATGAGCCAATATCATGCTTCTAAATCAACTCCTCAAATAGTACATGTGTCTCCCCTCTCTTCATATGAGGTGGAACCTCCTATGACTGAGGTGGAACCTCCTATGACTGAGGTGGTTGGGAGTAATCTTGTGGACCCTCCACCTAGAACGTCTGTTATAAGTATTTTTATGACATAGTAGTCTTTCAAAATAATTTGTATAATATATATAGCACTCTATGCAAATTTTTGGGGTTTGAGGCCACACCATCTTAAATTATAAGAATATGTTGTTTCTATGGGTGTGGCTTACCCATACCTTAAAGGTGACATGATTCATGGTGCATTGTTGCCTACCGATGCGGTTCGTGTGACGCCGAACCTTGTCTATGCCCCTTGGAAGTAGACTGTATTGCCATATGAGCACCCCAAGCATGACACAATAGGTGATACATAAGGTGGCATGGTCGCATGGCCCAAAGCTAGAATTATATATACCAATGTATGGTAAATTTATATTGTGTTTGTATCTTTATATACATGACACCATTGATATAAGAATATATTTGTGTAGGACATAGCACCTAAGAAACCCCTTATAGTTCTTCCTCCATCTCCACCTCCACCTCCTCCTCAATTTCCTGATTGTCTTGCAAAGGACCTATTTGACTCGATAGGTCCTCAGTGAAAGGGTATGACACTATGGATAGGTGAACATGAAGAAGGGCCGCTTATGGTTTATATTAAGGAAGACATTGTAGGTCAACCTCATGATACTAGTATATTTCTACAAGTTGTTTTGAAGTTGTTTGGTTATACTTGGTTGAATATATCTGTGATAGAACTTTGGATATGGTGAGATTTTATATAGATATATACCTCATTTTATATATGTTGATATGTTTTTTATGTATTAATTCACACATGATATATGTTTTGCCGCCACTTACATAGGATCTGTATAGATTTTTCACTACCCCATGTGGAATTTCTAGTTCCATACTTAATTATCCGTGTAATTAGAGACCTTGCATCTGTTTCCTAATACTGCTCTACAACATTTAAATATTTCAGTAAAAATAAAAAGAGTGTAATGTTATCTCCATACAATGTTGAATAAGTTTACTTACTATGCCTATAATTTTGACTTAATAAGTTCCATTCATTGCAGATTTTGAGTTATATTTTATTTGCCTTATTATCACTCAGAAATCAACATTGGGTGTTATTGGTTATTGTCCCCGCAATGCTAATTGGTATTATCTAGATCCTAAGGGTGAAAAAATAGATAGCAGGGGACATGATTTAAAAAAGGCATTATTCACGTGAATAAATTTTATATTTATATATGTTAGCATATACATTACATGACTATTTACTAATACAATTTAGTGTGTAATATTAACATATAGGGCTATAAAAGAATTCAAAAAAGTTGGAGGAAAGGTAGACAAGAAAAATAAAGCAATAGTTTGGGAGAATGTTGAGGTAGTTTTTTTGACTCCAATATATATTTATGCCAACTATGCTTACTTTTATTTATTAATGTTTCGTATGTTGAAATTTATAATGTTATGTACAACACAATGGTTGGGTATATAGATACTACTTGATGCGGTATATGGATATGATTGTCAGATATGGGCACTAGACATCGATGAGATACAAAATGTAATCTATATATATAGTCTTGATCATTATAAGTATATAGTCTCATTAAATATTTTGAAAATATCAAAATTATTAATTATACCTTATTACTTTACAAGTGTTTAAAATGAGAGACTTCAAAATGCTAGAAAAGATAGATGACATTCAAATTCCCTATACAACAGAACAACAAGATGAGTTACGAGAACAATGGACTCAAGCCTTCGTAAAGGAAGTGAAATTTTAGTTTGATTGGGATAATGAATGAATTTTATAAAGTTTGATGTCATTATTTCTATATACATGCGGTGCTTATGACTTCTTGTAACTTTAATTTTGATGTGAGTAAGTTATTGGTGCATATATGAATGATGATATATATACATGTTTGTGAATGTGAAGATGAATGAATAAATTGTGTATGAATGAATGAATTGTTTTAATACATGTCATGAGACTGGAATTGATGTATATGTAAATGAAGTATCATATGTGTGAATGAGTGTGAAGATTTATGTTTGCATATGTGATGAAATGGAATTGGAGAATGAATAAAATCATATGCATATTATATTTGTTATTGTAGGTTTGGTGGCATGTTGTTAAGCTTAACTAACAGGATTTTGTTAAACTATAGTTCAAAACTCTAGTTCTGAATTGTAGGTTCTACATCCTGCTGATCAGTCGGGCAGAAGGTCTGCATGCCTGCTAATAATAAAAAACTTAGTCGTCGATTGTAACAAAAAAATCGACACTATAGGCTTGAGCCGTCAGTTTCGGTAAAATAATCAAAAGGACAAAGACAAAATGGCCGTGCTGGACAGCATGACCTCACTAGGTAGCATGTCATAGTAGTCAGTTTAATATATCTAACCTTCACTGTAAATCATAATCATCAGTTATTTGGGCTGCAACCGACACTATATATCATAATAGGTGTCGATTGTTATGGAACTGACGATGTAGGGCCCTTTACCAGTTATAAATGTGACCTGGTATGTTCTTGCAATGTCAATTTTGTTAAGACAATCAATGCCTCAAACTCCTATTTGTGTCAGTTTCTTTTACTCACACAACTGAGGTTGGATCTCTGACATTGGTTATGACATCCCCACAGAACCAACGTCTTTGACCTATGGCTATCGTGTCGCCCACTTAAGTGTCAGTCTATAACTGACGTTATAGGATTGTTTTAACCGATGCTAGAGATAGTTTTATATTAGTGATTTTTGTTGATTTATTAATAACAGGAAAACCAAAATTCTAGATTATTTCAAGCTATTTAATTAACTGAGTAATAAGAAACTGAATGATTCCTTATTTCATTGAACATCAATGTTAGGATAACCAACAAACTTAGTTGGACCCCATCTTTGGCCAATGTGGGACAATAACTCAAGAAAGATAAATGTCAAGTTTGGATCAATAATTTATCTATTTGTGACATGATGAATTAATATAAGTACTTAGTTGAATGAAAGATAAAGGATAATTATATCTCATATATTGAACTCAATTTTTTCCTAGGATGAGAAAAGGTTGAAATAAAGATCTCCCTAAAATGTGGTAACAAATGGGTTCTTATAGAGGCATACATAATTTTTTTAAGATTTAGATAAAATGAGAAAATAACGGATAATCAAAATTCAACATATAGTTCAGAATTCCTAGGACATAGGGGTGTCATGCAGGATGTGGGTATCTACCCCAGTGTAGATTTGTGGTTAGATGACTTGAGCATAATCATCTACCACACATTCCTAGTCCAACATGACATAGACTCCCTCTGTCAACCCTACTTTTTCTGAAAGCTCTAGAGGGGGTGAATAAAGCAAATATATGGAATTTAAAACACAAGATTGGTTAGTTGCAACTTGATTAAAAGATATTACAATAGAAAGAGTAAAGTAAGTAAAATACAAGACATACAATCATTAAAGACACCAAATGTACAGTGATTCAGCCTAAAATACTATCATTCCACTACCAAGTTGCTGCCAACTAGGGTTTCTTAACTTGTAATTATGTTCCTTTTCTAGACCAAATTACAAATATTGGTGTCTTTTTTGGCTCAAGAACAACCTCCTTTTCAGATCAAGCATAATTGTTCCCTTCTTTGTGAGATGTCAAAACACCATACTCTTTGGAGAATATTCCAATCTACCTCCAATGCCTTTGTACATGGTATTTTCATAGGAATTAGTTCCAAAGAACTTTTCCATAGCCTTCTCGTAAGAAGTAGGATGAAGTAACGAACCAAATAGGGAATGATAGAAAACAAAGAAAGTACAAATTTTCTCACAAAAATCACACAATATAACACTAATGAACGAGTAATAATCAACTCCACATGCACTAGACAAGAATTTATTTTGTAGAGTAGGACACTAAGGCTAAGCTAAAGCTTATACTAGATTTGAGACAACTAAAGATTGGAATGTCAAATTCTAAGATTGAAAGGATAGCATGTAGTTGGCTTAGTCAAGTGTATTTTAGATGTCATATATCACTCATATATATATACACTTAAGTATGCCTAAGATAGATGTTGGGAGTATTTATAATGAGTTTCATGGACAACTAGTCATCATATGGTAGCTGCGTGTGTTAATAGATAATTATGCACTAGTAGATTTTTTTGAAAAAAAACACCACCGATCAAACTATAAATCGCTCGACATGCATCTCGATCGAATTAAAATTTAACCAAAACCTAATGGGGCCTCCTTTGGTATAGTGACTAGTATCCTAGTCGATCTAAAGTTGACTGATGAATTTTTGGTCAAATTAAAGTTTCATGAAAACACTTTGTCCCAGTAGGTCTTGAATTTTGAAAAATGGCTCAAATGATCTAGAAAAATTATCTACCAATCTTAATGGGTATATATAAGTATAAAACTTGGTTTAGGATGGTTTTGATATGTTCATTTCTTGTTCTTACATAATTCCTATCAAGTTATATAATATTCACATATATAAAGGATAATCTAGGTACAACTTGACGTACAAACTTATAAACACACATTTACTGTGTATAATTTGTGAATGGATTTTGTCCAAGTTTCTTGATCACCTGAAACACTTAATTTACAGATTAGTAATACAAATAGAAAATATTTACATGATCTAAATTAGAATGTGGAATATCCAAGAAGCCAACAATCTCTCCCTTTTTATGGCAACAAAATCCAAAATTAAATTTTAGAAATACCAAAGTAAGACCATAATGCCTTTAATTTGATATATAAAGAAGATTTATCTCATGGATTTTTCTCACCCTTTTTCGAAGTCAAAGAGGCGGACATACTTACTAGACTCCCTCTGAGGAGTTAGTCCCCCTCAAAAAGACAATCACATGGAGATAGGATGTCACATGACCATTTATTACCCAAATCAAAAATCTGAATGGTTAGATATCCAAAGATAAGAGGACTTAGGCGTCCATCCATAGAATGGATCACACAATGTATGCATGAATAAAATTACAACAACAATATAATGTATGAACGAAAAGGGTATATATGTAAAAGAAACTAAATTTGGTATTTGACATCAAGATCATAACCCTTATAGATTTCAAATCATATGGAAATTTTGTTTCCTTGTCATTAAATCTTTCCAATAGAGATACAAATAGTTTAGTATCATATTAGAGTGGAAGCAATGACCATTATATTATCATGATCACTTGATACCTAAATTCATAAAATAGGTACACATCAGTAGGACTATGTTGAGTATGCTATGGAAACATATAAAATCATAGATTTAAGATAACACATTTTGCTTGAAAAAAAATTAATATAATAACAAGAAAGGAAGATATGACATTAAAGGATTTCTTATTAACATGTAGGTGTGGTTTTAATCTACTTCCATTATACCAACAATATTATAAGATATTTGATCAACTTCTCAAAGTAAGGGGTAATGAGGGACATTTAAGATAAAGCTAAGTATGTACCATCTTTTAACGTGAGGTACTACAAGACTAAATGTCAAGAGTTAACCCTGTTTGAAAGAAACCTTGACGCCATCACCAATATATAATACTTTTGTAAATATAATCTATCCTTTCATGATAAATCAAGTAGGACACTCATCTTTATGTCTTTATCATGAGAATAAAGACAAACACACAAGGTTGTATAATGGACATCTATATTTATGTTTTTAGGTTGGTCTACATAGTATAAACAAGACCATACGTAATATTCATAGGGTACATGTAGCTCAAATAAGTATATAAAGCAAAGCAATTTATACATACATATAAGCAATTTTTGATACCACTAGTATGGCCAATAAGAGGAGAAAAGCACACCTTGATTTAGAGTATTAGATTATATAACATGATTAGATATTTGAAAAGAGTCCATCAATGATATCTTGACATTGCCAACAAGTGTGATTTTATTAACATCAAATCGTATTAGGTCATCTTAAGAAAACTCATCAAGGGTGGATGTTTCACCTAATCTAAGTTCCATTTCTCTGAATGAATGATTTTGACATTTTTATTGTTCATGCAATATTCATCATCAAGCTACATACTACATCATATATCATTTTGTATTAAGATGAAACAACATAGAAGGATTAGTGATTTAAAACTTAGGTATTCATGATCAAAATGGATAAATCATTAAATTTGAACAAGATCAAATACTTAAGCATCAATATAGTCATATTAAGTCATTTAGAGTAACTTAATGCAATTTTTCCCATTAAGAGAGTGCTCAAGAGATCAAGCTTGATTTTGTGTCATAACTATCAACAAGTTATAGATTTGATGACACTAAATAACACATATTATCATTAGGGAAAGTCTTTTATAAGGTTAGATATCTAAAACATCAACATGTGCATCAAGAACATATTAAGTGTCACTTGTATGTCACATATAGTCAAAAAGTGAATATGAGTGTGTCACATAGTATTTCGTGTCTCAAGTCATCATAAGTACTGATCTAAGGATCAAGATATAATTTTGGTCATATTTGATCCACATTAGCACAAGGTTTATATATTCCTCTTAAAAGGTTCATAAATATCACATTTGATGACATTTTTCATGACATGAAGGTAATAACATGGCATGAAATGACCAAGTTCAAGTTAATAGTTAGATGTACAACCAAACTTACTGATCTATAGTCATTATGAAGATTTGGGAGTCATAAGATCATATTGGTACACAAAGTTCATGATTTTAGCAAAAAACTCATACTAAGTGGCATTAGAGGGACATTTTATAAAATAAGGTCATTAAAAGGGTTAAATAGGATCAAGTTCGAATCTTAGTTCAAAATATAGCATATGTTACTAATTAGAGTCATAATAGAGATTTTACGTTTGGTTGATCATGTTGGAGTACCAAATTTAGTGATTTGTACTAAAATTCCACATTAATACACATATGTGTGACACAAGTTCATATTAGAACAAAAATAGGTTTCGAGGTAATATTTGAGCTCATTATGTATTAATAAGTTATTGACCATAGTAATAACATCAACTAGAATCATTATTTTATCATGATTTCGCATAATGATGCATTAAACACATCAAAGATATCAAAAGTGAACATCCTAGCAAATAAGGAGAATCACGAGTAGAACCTAGAAATAAAACCAACTCTATTAGAAAGGTCTTATTTCTTTAGTTAATGTATTATATAGGTTAACTATTTTTGGACTTGGCATCATAATGATATATGTTTTTGGAAGAAAAGGCATTTTCATGATCAAATGAAGGACATAGAACTATAACCAATGTCGTGAACATTGTTGGTAGTTCTATTTGCCTGTTCTTTGTGGGCCTGGTCTGATCTAGAGGCTCCTATATGCCACACTAACTAAGTAAAGACACATGGGAAAACATTTGAGGGGAAGTGGGCCTTGAGGAACACTAATCATTGGATCACAACTCCTACTGATCTAGCGACCACAATCCTTCCCCTTCCCAAGCTTGCACTTGTGAGATGTGGTTGTTGCTCCATGGCAGAGGCCACTGGCAGAAGGAGGAGGGTATAGCACAGGACCTCGAAGAGCCTAAAAGGGAGCCACCCAAAACTGTTATTGCTTCACAAAGGTGTTGTAAGGTCTACTCAAGCCAAAGGAGGAGCGACAAGTGAATGCTCAAAAGGGCATATGGAGGCGGATCTGTGGAAGAAACTACTAATCGGAGCTCATGTGAGAGGAAGAAAGGAGAGGAGAAAGGGTGTGATAATGTGTAGAAAATAAATAGGAAGAAGAAAGAGAGCTAATGGACATATTAATTTGGTGTGAGGCATGGCCAAACATGCCCAATATGGGCACCCATGATCACCTACATGCCCCTAGAGGGCTAGAGGTAGAAGATAGGGTGGAAGACCTTCGATCCAACTATGATCCATGGGTTATAATCTAGTGACTTCCATTGGTAGATCCAACATAACACAAATAGATGACGTGGATAATTCATATTAATAACATGATTTCTAAATTGTGTTTCTTTGATATTCTTACAAAGGCATAACTTCAAAATTGTAACTCTGATTGAGGTAAAATTTTCATTGTTGATTCAAAAATATATTCTACTTCTTATATAATTTTTTTATATCTAGAATGGTCTTAGAGTCTGAGCCAATTGTCAAAATCTCTAGGAGAATCTCAAGAATGATGAGTGGCCTCATAAACCCCCAAGCCTTAACTATGCACTTTGTCTTCACTCACGTGCAAGTCGAGATCAACTTCCTGAATGGTCACCCATCCTAGTAATACTTTAAGCCGAGCATGTTTAAACTTTGGAGTTATTAGTGATGGGCTCCCTGGAAAGAAGGTGCACCTTGGGGATATGGATAGTCCAATCATTCCTTTTAGATCATTTTATCTGAGGACTCAAATCATGGGATGTGACAATCTCCCCAACTTAGACTCTTGATGTACTCATTAAGACTCTACTATATATAAGGCCTCATAACTTCACTAATAAGATACCACTGGCCTTAACTGCATGTTTTTTCTCACTCATGCACAAGCCAAGATCAACTTCATGAGTGGTTACCCATCCTAGTACTACTTCAAGCTGGGCACACTTAACTTTAGAGTTCTTAGTGATGGGCTTCCTGAAAAGGAGGTGCACCTTGTTGCTATGGATAGTCCAAGCATTATTTTTTAAGATCATTTTATCTAAGCCATCAAATCATGGGATGTTACAATAGTGATGTTGATGACACTCAACTTTTAAAATACATACTCAAAAGTTAAATTATTCACTCAACCTTAGTTAATTAAGCTAAATTTTGACATTTAATAAAAACCAAATCATCAATTAGATTATATGACTCAAAGTCATGTAATTGAAGGTGAAGAGATTTTTTAGTACAGTTGATAATCCTACGAATATATATATGTATATATCTATAAGAGAGAAATCAAAGTTGTTACAGGTGACCTTATACCTTAACAAAAAGACAATACCAAATGAAAGTAGCAATTTAATTAGCAGGGTATTATATACAAAAACCCACAATTTCATAAAGAAAAATTTAGTTAAGATGTTCCCATATCAATGAAAGGAATGCTAATTCCTACATGATAAAGAAATATCATAAAAATAAAGAGAGAGAAAAAAGAACAAGTATACCAATATTAAGGGATGTTAATCCCACAATTGATATAGATACACTACTAAAAGTAGTAAGTTACAAAGACATTAAGATAAATTACATGATTTGAGATCTCTCTTAATCTTGTACTCATAAAATTTGATCTTAAACCAAGTAACTAATCAAATAAGAAAAAATATACATTAAAGAAATTAAAGCATACTTACAACATGTATAATAATTCATATCGACTCTAAAAATCATAGAAACATGCAACAAGCAAAATCTAATTACCAATTGTAAGATAGATAAAATCAAACAAGATAATCAACATTTCATTTGAACTATGTTTTAACTAAGCTGCCCCTCAGTCGAACTATGCTTCAAACTAGACATTTTCTACCAGAAAGTTTTATCCATCAGAAATACAAACAACTACGAATTGGCTTATAAAATTCCAATTGAAAAATCATCAATTATAATAACATGTAACCAATTTAAAGCTAAGAAATAAAATAAGATCAAATAGATTTTCATTCAAGATCATGATCTTTCAAATCCTCTTCTAGAGAGAGATCTTTAGAACCCAAAATATATTTGTATCACTATTCCTCTTATATGGGCATGAAAAAGGATAATGACCAAATCTCCCATAAGAAATCACATAAAATCGTTAATGAAGAAAGAAAAACTAGCATTTGGTTTTACAAATATAGGGCATTGCTTTGTCTTTTTCCTATTTTCATTCCTTGAAAATTAACTAAGACCACTTATATCTAGATGACCATAATGAGAATGTAATATAGATTTCAACATATTTCTACTTATTAAAAATTTATCTAAAGATATCTTAAGATTTTCATTTTTGTGGAACACATCAATGAGTCTCTAGAAATATAAATTAAGCATATCCCAATACTAGCAATGTTATCTTCAAGTAATTTTTTTATCATTTAACACATTTATTTACTTGAAGGATAAGATCATGGTCAACATGTGATAAAAGAATAGACCGTTTCTCCATATCACTCAAGTTTTCTAAAAGAATAGAAACCTAAGTTTACAAAGAAGTATTCTGAGTAACAAGATCATCAAAATTTTCCTTTTCACTAGAATATGTCATTTAGCTCATTAGGTTCTACAATCAAGGAATCAACAACAACAACCAATTTGTTTTTCTTTTTCTCATAGTTTTAAAATTTTGTAACGTAATGTCAACAAGTTTAATAAGTTCATTCTTGTAAAAAGTTGAAAGAGACATTCCACTATCATCAATTTTTTCTCCTTCTTCCTCTTACTCAATATTTTCATTATGTTCGACGATTAGGCATTCAACTACATGGTGGCAAACTTCATCCTCATATTTTAACCCAATGTAATTTCAAGAAGCATGATATGCCTTCATCTTTTTGTCCTTGGCATTCTTAGTTTTTTATTTTGAGGTCATGGGTTTCATCCTTCCAATGTCTCATTTCCTTGCAAGCACAACATCTACCAGAAAGGATTTAAAGTTTGTGTTAGAGGGAGAATTTGACTTATTGCCTTTGTAATATTTTCTTCTTTACTACCAGATGAGACACTTGCTGAAGAAGATGGTTGTTTTCAAACCATTTCCTTGAGGAATATGTTCTTTTTCTTAGTATAATTTTCTTCTTCATCTTCCATCTTATAGTCTTGAAGCTTGACTTCATAAATCTCTAAGTTATTGATAAGTTCTTCAAACTACAAAGAAGAAATATCTAAAGATTCTTCTTGGTAGTATCTTTCTTTTCATACATCAAGTTTAAAAAATGTAAAATCTTAGTAACAAACTCATGATATTCAATATTCTTTCATGGAGATTTCATGGCATTTACATTATGATTAAATCTAGAGTATATTCTGAAGTAGTTTTATAATTTTTCATGTGAAATAGCTCTATTTTATGGTTAAGCATCTTCATTTTAGCATCCCTTTACTTACTTTGTTCCTTTATGAGTAATAGATATTTTTTCCAAGTATAAGTAGTTTCACATAAGGAGTTGTTGTTAAACTCACTGGGAGATAGAAAAGAATATAAATACTTAGAACTTTAGCATTCAAATTAGATTTTCTTACCATAGTCACATCTCATTGCTCAAGATCCATTGTTGGTGGCACATACGGTATGATGACCATTTTCCATAGGTCAAAGATAGTGCCTTCAAAGAAGAACTACATACGCCTCTTCCGATATGCATGGTTGGAGCCATAAAAAAGAATTGGTCCATAAACATGTACACCTTCAATTTGAGTTAGCGTAAAAGATTTTCCCTCATCTTCAAGATTGAACAAGCTCTTTGAAGCCTTGCTCTGATATGGATTGAGAGATATAGATGGTGAGGGGAATGATAGAACAAATCTGAATTTTATGCAACTTAAAACACAAGATTGGTTAATTGCAACTTGCTGGCAACAGAAAGAGTAATGAAAGTAAAAGACAAGATAGGGAAACACAAAATACACATGATGTATAGTGGTTACGACCAAAATTATTTTTTAGTTACTACCTACTTGTTTCCAACTAGGGTTTCCTAACATATAATTTTATTCATTTTCTAAAATGATACAAATTACAAATGACAATGTCTTTTTTTGGCTCAAGACCAACCTTCTTTTCAACTGAAGATATTGTTTCCTTCTTTGTGGGACGTTGAAAGACCAACTTATTTGGAGAAGATATCAATCGACATCCACCATCTTTTGACACATACTTCACTCGAGAAGTAGTTCGAAGGACTTCACCGCATCCTTCTCTGAAGAAGCAACATGAAGCAACAAACCAAACATGGTACAAGAATGAAGAAAGAAAGTATAGATCTTCTCACAAAGATTACACA
This sequence comes from Alisma plantago-aquatica, assembly GCA_963693085.1. Taxonomy (NCBI): domain Eukaryota; kingdom Viridiplantae; phylum Streptophyta; class Magnoliopsida; order Alismatales; family Alismataceae; genus Alisma; species Alisma plantago-aquatica. The sequence goes on along the minus strand of OY856409.1, from coordinate 1,048,043,638 downwards.
ATAGAAACACCAATGAACAAGTGATGCTCAATTTGACATGGTGGATTAGGACACTAAGGCTAAGCTAAAGTTGAGACTAACTTAGAGGCTGTAAGTGGTAGAAATGTGAAATTCTAAATTTGGAAGGATAACATGCAGTTCGTTTGCGTAAGCGTTCTTTGAGTGTCTATATATCACTCCCACATATAGGAAATACTTACTAATGACTAAGATAATTTTTAGGAGTATTTTAGATGAGTTTAGTGGATAACTAGTCATTATAGGAACGTTGAGTGAGATTAAAATGACTAATTGCGCACTAGCATATATTTCCGCAGAACCATCCTCGATTAAACTATTATTTACATCTTAGATGAATTAAAGTTTGGACAAATGTTGTCATGACCTCCTTGTTATGCCATATATAGGATAGTTGGGTGGGATTAAAATGGATAATTGTGTACTAGCATATTTTTTTATCAAAACACCCTCAGACAAACTATAGTTCAACCGAGATGCATCTTGGTAAATCCTAAGTTTGATTAGAATGGATATTGGTCGATTAGAAAAACACTATGATAAATAGTCCTTAAATTTTGAAAAATTTTCAAATGTTTTTTAATAAATATCTACCAATCATAATGGGTGTATATAAGTATGAAAATTGGCTTTTGATGGTTTTGATCCATTCATCACTTGTTTTTACATCATTTTGTTGTACAATTTGTACCTATACAAATTATAATCTAGGCACATCTTGATGTACAAGCATCCAAACACACATATTATTGCACATTCTTTGTCAATCGATGTTTTCCAAGTTCCTTGATCACCCCAAATACCCGATTCACATTTCAGTAACACAAGTGGAAATGTTTACATCCACTAAACTAGAGTGTGGCATATCTAAAAGGACTACACTCTCTCCCTACTACACCAATTTCCATGGGACCTATCCCATTGGCTTTTAGAGAGCCAATCTAACTCAATGAGATAAGGATCAGGTGTTATCAACATGGACTAGGATAACATCCAATTCCCAGATGACTCCAGGAACCTAGGGCTAGGTTTACTTATTGCCCCATGTAACTAGAACCTTTAAATAGATAATCAACATTTTCCCCAAGTTCTCCTCATCATAGCCCTTCAGCCAATTGCCTTTAGAGAGCACACATGCAACCTTGCCTAGAACCACCGCATATCTGACTACCCTGACCTCGCCTCGATAATTCACAACAACTCTAGCCAATTGAGTTGACCCAAAACTTTGTGAGGAAGACATGAAGCTTCCTGAATAACTGGCAAGGCCCTAGGAAGTAGCGAGTTTCATCCCCGACTCACCAAACCTCGATGCTTGAAGGAGCTTGCCAGAGGTACATCCCTAGACCACCACAAGGTGTCGCGACACTTGGAAGAGTTTCAAACAACTCCAAGGGTTCTTATATGGCCCTCTATGGTAGGTCAATTTGGATTGATTGATTTGGATATGAACATAAATTTCTTGGGTTGTATTTCATTCATTTGAAAAGCATCAATGAGAAAGGTATGTGACTATTTATAATTACATACTTAATGTGACCTTTTGAGGCATTTTGATAATTTCTTGATGTTTGATACCTAAACTAATTAGATGTTTATTTACTCCATGTTCCAAAATAATACCCTATGTGTATCACCTATATAAATATAATTTTTTTAAACCTATATGGCGTCGCTTGAAGGAGAAATTACTCCTAGTAAACTAAGGATTGATAGTCATTAAGTAAATGACTGAAACTAATGTAGAATTGTAACCGAGTCCAATGATGGATAGTGACTCTGAATCCAATGTTAGATCAAACCCCAAAAACCATCGATGGAGTAAGAGATTGGTGTACCTACATAGATAGGGAAAATATGTCTTTATAAGTTATACTAAACATCAAATGTTCATTTATTATTAACAATCATTGAATATGATTGATATGTTGTAACACATATATGTACTCATTTTATATGCAACAATTGCACTATATAGAAATATAATACCATGTGTTTTGTTTGTTAACATTTAGGTTAAGCACATTATTTATTTTAATACATGAATATCTAGAAGATGGCACCACATTCATGAACACATGGCTAAAGAACACTAGAAAATTAGTTCAATAGTTATATTTGTTTCACTTATTTTTGCATAGAAGTTCCCATGTAACTCATTCTAGAAAAGGTATCTTTCATTTAAATATAAAAGAATTTTATTTAATAAAATTATACATTATTATTGTTTATTTTTGAAAATGTGGCTATTTATAATTACACACTTAATATGACCTTTTGAGGTGTTTTGACAATTTCTTGATGTTTGATACCTAAACTAATTAGATGTGTGTCTACTCCATGTTCCAAAATAATACCCTATGTGTATCATCTATATAAATATAATTTTTTTAAACCTATACGTGGTCATTTGAAGGAGAAATTACTCCTAGTAAACTAAGGATAGTCATTAAGTAAATGACTGAAACTAATGTTGAATTGTGAACAAGTCCAATGATGGATAGTGACTCTGAATCCAATGTTAGATCAAACCCCAAAAACCATTGATGGAGCAAGATATTGGTGTACCTACATAGATAGGGAAAATATGTCTTTATAAGTTATACTAAAAATCAAATGTTCATTTATTATTAAAAATCATTGAATATGATTGATATGTTGTAACACATATATGTACACATTTTATATGCAACAATTACACTATTTAGAAATATAATATTACGTGTTTTTTTGTTAACATTTAGGTTAAGCACATTATTTATTTTAAGACATGAATATCTAGAACATGGCACCACATTCATGAACACATGGCTAAAGAACTCTAGAAAATTAGTTCGATAGTTATATTTTTTAACTTCTTTTTACATAGAAGTTCCCATGTAACTCATTCTAGGAGAGGTATCTTTCATTTAAATATAAAATCATTTTATTTAATAAAATTATACATTATTATTGTTTAATTTTGAAAATGTGGCTATTTATAATTACACACTTAATATGACCTTATGAGGTGTTTTGATAATTTCTTGATGTTTAATACCTAAACTAATTAGATGTTTATTTAATCCATATTCCAAAATAATACCCTATGTGTATCATCTATATAAATATAATTTTTTTAAACCTATATGGGGTCGTTTGAAGGAGAAATTACTCCTAGTAAACTAAGGATAGTCATTAAGTAAATGACTCAAACTAATGATGAATTGTGACCAAGTCCAAAGATGGATAGTGACTCTGAATCCAAAGTTAGATCAAACCCCAAAAACCATCGATGGAGCAAGAGATCGGTGTACCTACTTAGATAGGGCAAACATGTATTAATAAGTTATACTGAAAATCAAATGTTCATTTATTATTAAAAATCATTGAATATGATTGATATGTTATAACACATATATGTACACATTTTATATGCAACCACCACACAATATAGAAATATACTATCACATGTTTTGTTTGTCAACATTTTAGGTTAATCACATTATTTATTTGAAGACATGAATATCTAGAAGATGGCACCACAAACACATGGCTAAAGAACTCTAGAAGATTAGTTAGATAGTTATATTTTTAACTTCTTTTTGCATGGAAGTTACCATGTAACTCATTCTAGGAGAGTTATCTTTCATTTAAATATAAAAGCATTTTATTTAATATAATTATACATTGTTATTGTTTATTTTCTAAACAAGGATTATGCAAAGTAGATAATGGCATTTTCCTTCTCGGTCTATGTTTAATAAGAATAACAAGAGGAGGGGGTCGCTACACTTCTTCTCTCAAATATTCAGTAAGGATATTCCCAAATCCAGGAGGCATCTCTATGCCCATTTGTTTCCCATTACAATAATTCAAAATTAGACATCTATTGGTACCTTCTGTTAAAGAGGTTCATAGTGGATACTGAAATTTTACCATCCTTAGTTCTTAATCGTGCAAGAAAACCACATGAAAATGATTTCAAATATCTTATCTAGGATTTGTTAGGTTCCTGACATTAGAAATATATGTAGTTATATGCATGGTATTTTGATACTAAGAGCTACAAAATCATGTTGTGTGCGATGACATAGCAACATGTTGAAGAGCAGATGCCAAGTTGTAATAAGAAGTTTTAAGTGTCATTAGATAGGTGTGATTTGCTAACAAGAGATAGTGCCAGTAGGGAATCGAGAATGTGATACTATGGGGGCTCAATCATACTAGGGGTGTTGATTTTAACTTGAAAAAAATATTTTAGCAAGATTTTGAACAAAGACCACTAGAAACAAGTTAAGAGACATAAACCACTCCAGGTATAGACCTTGTTTGTTTATATTTTATTTAGAAACGTATATATAATGTGTTATATTTTATCATAATATTATAACTGTATATTAATTTTTAGATTTGGGAGGGGGGACTAGAGCCCCCTATCTCCCATAGATCCTCCACCAAATATAGCAATTGGCATGTTTTGATAGACTCCAATAAAGGAGTCTAGGTTTAAACCACATGGGCAAACATTTTGATTTAACCCTCTAAGAGGTTAGTAACATATATGGTGTGATTCTAAAGCTCACTAATATATTGCAGAAAATATTGAAATGAATGAGGAGCAAAACTTTTAACTAGCAAATTAACACTAAACACTCCTATAACATGTAACAACATGAAGTTAGAAGGATGGGACCAAACAACCTCTTAAGGATTGTATACCTGCCAAAGTGGTGAGTCACTTGGCCAAATAGGCATAAAACATAATCAAATCCCCACCTTAGGATTTAAGATCCCTAATGTCTGACTGGTTTGGTGTAACTGCAACTTTCTAGGAACTCTTTTTTCTAGAACTAAAATTTAGTTCCTAAAAAGTGAAGGATGTGTTTTAATTTGATCCGTAAAGGATATGTTTCACATTTATGTATTAGTGTAGTATTATTTTCAAAGGATATGTTTTATTTTCTTCCATACAAATAACATGATAGGTTTGATTCATATAAAATTATCAAAGACAAATTGACAATTTTGGATTTCCATTGAACAACTTCAAGGCATTGCATCAAACTTGAGACAAATATGCCTTTCACGTTACATCAAACAACTTTAAGAAATCAACGACCTAAAAAAATCGAATGACTGATGTCATTCTTAATCAGACTTGGAGCAAGGGGAACCAATGGATGGAAAGTGGAGGTCAAAGAAGAGAAATAGAGTAATCAAGTCTATCAAAATATCCACACAACATACATCATTAATACAATTATTTCATGCATGTAGTTGTTGGCCGAGTCATTAATCTTTGAGAAAACAACGAAGATATTCTTCTTCTTTGTTGGTCAAAACCCTCTCTATTCAATATTAGATTAGAAAATTATAGAAAATAGAATGGATCTAGGTCTTTACAGTGACTTTTGCTTGACCAAGAAAAATAATAATTTTGTTTGTGATGCCTTCTGATTATTCTAGAATATGAACACTAAAAGGGAGATGAGACTTGCTGACCTTGCATCTATTGGTCATCTCCGAACGCCATGTCAAATATCTTCTCAAGGAACAAAATGAATGAACAGAGAGAAACCGTGTTGGAAATTGAACTCATTTTTGGATTGATCTGTTGTGAAAGTATAAAATTGCAAACTATATATATTTTTGAAAGTCTAAGAAAAATTCAAGAACTCAAGTTCTAGACTTTCATCCAATTATTCATGTAAAATTGAAAAGGAAATTGGACTTCTAATGTTTTCTGGACAAATTATAGCAAACCAATCAGACCATATATGATTAGGTATAACCAATCATAAAAAAATGTGATGGTGAGTATGCAGTGACTTAGTTGTTCTACATTACTGGATGGAGCCATTACGTTGACAAATAAACCATAAAATATGATAATCAATTTGAAATGATAAATGTTAGGAATTGTAGTGAAAAGTGACTTGTCCTGCAAAACTGGAAGTGCAAGATTTAACGTGGAAAATTCTCCCCAAGACATGAAGAGAAAAATCACGGGGCAATACCGAACAATAAGCACTATGTAATCAAGATTACAACTCACACCATCTAGATTTAATTACCCCTAAATCCATATAGCTCCCCCGACATGAGAACAAATATAGAAAGAACAAAACTACACCCATATGTTAAAAATATCACACTTATCTTTTTCTCCTCACTACACCTCTGTCGTTATAGGGAATCAGACACATAGTTGTGCCCTTGCCTATTGCCACTGCGATCGCTGACCAGACCATCTCTGCTCCAGACAAGGTCACCTACCTCACCGCCAACCAGAAGATCTCTCCACTTGAGAGAGCAGATATTCATCCTTTGCTAAACAAATGTAATGTTCTCATAGTCGATGCCGCAACACCAACGTAGTGCCACCAACTGATGTGCATCCTCTGCTGATCGGACATGCTACCGCTGTCAATGTACCACTAATGTGTCTTTGATTATCAGTCGCTACTTCACTTCAAAGCAAAGTCACTTACCCTCTCTTACCACAAGAGAGCACCACTAGTTGTTCTTGTTTTTTGGCTCTTCTACCATAAAAGGTACCAATAAGAAACAACTGATGGGATGATCTCAATGGCCTCCCCCAGGGCATCTACATATAAGCCTCCATGACATGTGGTAACAATTAGGAATCCCCTTCCAGTTCATAGTATAATTCCTAATCCAATTCAATATAGCATATAGATAGCCATCTTCTCTCCTACTATATTTAACTCCTATTAGGATTGGTGACACAAGCCAACTCCTATTCAAGCCCAAATCCAATTAGGACATGGGATAGAACAATCATTTTCCAATAATCCCCCCTTTAGCCAATAAGGGAGACGTTGTCTTTAGTAATCATCCAAAGTAACTTCTGGATTCTGTCACCACCTGTGATGGATTCCGATAGGTGTTCATTCTCCTCAAGCTTTTCATCATCCTGTCATTTTCATCCCTTTTCTTAAAGTATCACCAAGACTTCACTTTGTTCCCAAGAAATTGAGAAGAAGTATCTTGGTAGCGTCGCTTGTCTCTCCATGCCCACACCTATAACTTTCTTTTCTCCCCTTGATTGGTCTCTCAAACCACCCTAGATGAGAATTGAGTTTCTGACCTTCTATAGTAAGAATCAGAAACCTTCCTTTGACGCTCCCCCTTTCAATGTATCTCCACATCAAGAGCCTAATCCTCCATTCTATATTCATCAACTACATGTCCATTGTATTGTACTTCCTCATGTGTGCACTGTTTAGAAGAAGTCTTTGGAGCGAGTTCTCTAACTGGGTTATGTCATGATGCTTTTAGAAACTTACCTTTCTACCCTTGCTGACATCATTGAGAGAATCCAATAGCTCAGATCTATAGCTATATGTAGGAGTACTTCCAAGTCCTCGTCTCCTTTGAACTGGTGTTGACTTCTTGACCACCTGAACCTTCTCTTTGTGCACTCTCAATGTGGTTTTAAATAGATTGCAATATAGTTTGCCTCGAGCTATCACCAAGCACCCTTTTGTTACCTTGCACATGCCACCAATGAACCCGAGATCATATCCACTCCTATCCAATAAGGAACTAGAAATTAAACTAAGCCTCAAGTCTGGAATATGATGAACATCCTTGAGCATGATAGTACACCCAACATCTATTTTAATGCAAACGTCATGAATTCCAATGATCTTTGAGTATCTAGCATTCCCCATTCTCACATTGCCAAAGTTCTTTCTTCTATATTTTGTGAAGAACTTCCTCTGATTTGTAGCATGTCACATCGCTCCTGTGTCTACAACCCATTCAACACCATCCTCTGTATTCACACCCTGCACTTGGACTGACAAAATTAAATCTTCTGCAATGGCAATTGTATTATTCAGGTCATCATCCTTGTGTTCTTTGGCAAGTTCTTGTCACACCTTCTTCCAGATCTTACAATCCTTCTTGAAGTGTCCAACTTTTACGCAACAATAACATTCTTTACTTTTTTTCTTTGACTTCTCGTGATTAGAACTATGATTGCGACTCTAATATCTTCCTCTACCTTCAACACATAGAGCTGAACCTGAAGAATTAGATTTTCCACATTCCTTTCTACAGATGTCTTCCCTTGGAATCAAATCCCAAATATCGTCAAGCTTCATCTTCATGCTTCCTGATGAACTGCTGACTACTGTCACTATAGCCGACCAACTCTCGGGAAATGAGGAAAGTAAGACAAAGGCTTTGACTTCATTAGAAAACTATATATCCATTGAGTTTAGTTGAGTAATTATGACGCTGAACTTATTGATGTGATCTTCTATCGAGGCTCCTTTGCTCATCTTCAGGTTGAAAAAATGACGCATCAAATATACCTTATTTGCAGCAGTTGGCTTCTAGTACATATTTGATAACGTCTTCAAAAGTCTTGGCATTGTCTTCTCATTGACAATGTTGAATGCAACATTCCCTACCAATGTCAACTTGACCAACCCAAGTACATGACGATTAAGGAGATCCCAATCCTCCTGCTTCATCTGTTCAGGCTTAGTCACCGCCAAAGGTTGATGCAATTTCTTTTGGCACAAATAATCTTCAATATGCATCTTCCATAAGACAAAATCCTTGCCATCAAATTTGTCAATGCACACTTTTCCATCTTCAGATGCCATTTTCGCTTCCACTTCAACCTTCTAGCCTCGCTCTGATACCACTTGTTAGGAATTGTAGTGAAAAGTGAAGTGTTCTACAAAATTGGAAGCACAAGATTTAACGTGGAAAACTCTCCCCAAGACGAGAAGGAAAAAACCACAGGGCAATATCGGCCAATAAGAACTATGTAATCAAAATTACAACTCACACCATCTAGATTTAATTATCCATAAATATAGATAGATCCCTCCACACAAGAACAAAGATACGAAGGACAGAATTACACCCAATGTGTACACAATATCCCACTTATCTTTTTCTCCTCACGATACTTCTGTCGTCGTAGGGGATCAGACACACGGTTGTGACCTTGTCTATTGCCACTACGATCGCTGACCAGGTTGCCTCTACTCCGCCAACCAGAAGCTCTCTCTACTTGAGAAAGAAGATGTACATCCATTGTTAAACGAACATATTGTGGTCCTAGTCAGTTCCACAACACCAACGTAGTGTCACCAACTAATGTGTGTCCTCCTCTGATCGGATACGCCGCCGTTGTCAATGCACCACCAATGTATCATTGTTTGTTAGTCTCTACTTCACTTCAAGGAAAAGTCATTGACCCTCTCTTATCATAAGAGATCACCACCAGTTATTCTTGTTTTTTGTCTCTTCTACCATAGAAGGCACCAACAACAAACAAATGATGGGATGATCTCAATGGACTCCTCGTGGGCCTCTATTTATAGGCCTCTATGACATGTGGTAGCAATTAGGAATCCCACTCCAATTCATAGTCCAATTCCTAATCTACTTCCAATGTTGAAAATAGATAGCCATCTTCTCTCCTAATGGATTTACCTCCTATTAGTATTGGCGACACAAGCCAACTCCTACTCAAACCCAAATCCAATTAGGAAATGGGACAGAACAATCATTTTCCAACAATAACCCTGACATCTGCTTTTCCACCCAAACTTCCAGTTCCACACATGGTTAGTGTTTTCAGGTGAAATTATAGCAAACCAGTCTATGATAAGTAAACAACAATCATAAGAAAATATGATGGTGGATAGTGACTTAGTTGTTTCACATGTTGTTAATTTTAATTTACATCATTACATGCAACAACAACAGGTGCAATTAGGTTTACAGTTCAGATCGATACAGATAAGAAAGTATAGAATAAACTAATGCAGGAGAACAAAAAACAAATAAAGTCAGGAACCAAACCAGGTCGTTCGTTGAAAAAAAAACATGATATACTTAAAGAAATTAATGCATTGCAACCCTTCTGGGTAGGCGCCGTTCTCCTCCTTCCTGACCCAGTCACGAGCCTAAAGAAGAGACATCTCACTTGTTTTGACGATGAAAGATGCAGACAAATGACTTGCACTACCAGTGCAGTCCAATGACCACAGGAACCACCTCTTGACAGGAAGCATCTCGAAAGGGAGAGGATTAACGAACTTGCTACGTTCAGGAGAAGATCTCCACATAGCACCAGGGAAGTGACATCGGTAGAAGACTCAGGTTGTAGGGTTTGCAAACATGATCTCAAACACTGACGATTGTTTGTTCGAAAGATGTGTTTAACCCTAATGACCGGAGGCATATTTATAGCCTTACACACCCCGTAATCTTATTCCTATTAAGACATGACCACTCGATTTCTCTTATACACATTGGGAAAAAATTAGCAAAGAGACACTTTCTAGTTAGGATTAATAAATCTGATAAGGAAAGAAACAATTAATTAAATTAATAATTAATTATGTAGTTGTATCCTAGTGAAAAAAAGAAGACGGAAGACATTCTCTACAATCCACAAGCCACAAGATACAAGTTTGATCTCGTTCCTGGACAGGACAGGCCATACCAGGCATGGTATGGTGCATGCGCATGCATGTGTGTGTGTTGTGGTCACCATACCCACCAAGGAGGTGAGCATACCCTCCCCTAGGACCCTTAAACACTACTGTCACATGTGAAGCTACATATAAGGATCACAAAAGTTCTAGGAGTGAGCAATGTGGGATAAAACTTCTTTCCCATTTACACTAGACACAAAGGTACCTTTCTCACATGTACTAGCTGCACTACATTGAGTTTAACCCATATTATATATATGGTTGTAGAAGCCATATATCTAACAATCCCCCACAAAGTCAATGTGTAGTGTGCTCTACCATTCGGTCCTCTATACTGTGCTTTCAGCAGATACCTTTTAGTTTGAATCTACCTGAGTTATCCAACTATCACCCCTATAGGAACTAGGTGAAAAAAAGTCTTGAACCAAAACCTTGGGTGCAAGAGTATAGGTTGGTAAAAACACAATAAATACATGGTAGAAAAGAAACCAATGCATTAAGGCCATGCATACACAATTTTATGTCATGATTGATATCAGAGAACAACTCAATTCTCCTATTGTGACCTACACAACATCAATCATTTAGTTGTAGTCTCTAAGGGTGTACTACTAACATCTTGTGCTAAGACTTGACACCATTCAAAGACTAATCTCTTACTAACTTGCAGTCATGACACTAACAACTTTCCTAGGGGATAGATACACAGATGCATGAAGTAACAAAGTAATTACATAGTGTCATCCAATTCACCTGACAACTTGCTATTACCACATTGAACCCAATTTGTGGGATCTCCACTCTGTTAGGTTGGGTTGCTACTTCCTGTGAATAATGAGGGGTTTCAATCCCATCCCCAACCTGAATTTTTCCACTAAAGCTAGGGTAAGATCTTTAGTGAAAGGATCAACTATATTTTCTTTGGAACTAACGTAGTCCACAACCACAACCCCATTCGACACTAACTCCCTTATAGACTTGAGTCTGATTTAGATGTGTCTATATTGTTTTTTATTGTACTTGTTACTCTTTATCTTAGTAATAGTTGTAGTGCTATCATAGTGAACTGAAATTGTAGGAAGTAGTTTCTTTACCATAGGTAAATTGGATATAAGTCCATGTAGCCATTCGACTTTCAATCTAGTTCCATCTAAAGCACACAACTCAACCTCAAAAGTAGACCGAGACAATATGGTATGTTTCTTAGACCTCTAGGAAATAGCTCCTCCTCCCAACAGGAATACATATCCTAAGACACCATTACTCCCAGAGTTGATGGAAATCCATTTTGCATCACTATATCCTTCGACTATAGAAGGATATATGCCATAATGTAGCCCAAGGGAACAAGTTCCCTTGATATACCTCAAAACTATGTCAAGAGCTTCCCAATGGATCTTGTCGGGACAACTGGTGTATCTACTTAACTTGCTTACAGAAAATGTAATGTATGGTCATATGTAGTTCATAAGATACATCAAACTTCTGATAATATGAGAGTATCGTAATTGATACACTAGAACCCCAGTCTCATTCTTGAATAAGGCATTGGATGAATCATATAGAGTGTTAACAGTTTTACGTAATGTGTACTCAAACCTCTCTAGTACCTTCTCAACATAGTGAGACTGAGAGAGAGTTATACCATCAATAGACCTTATGAGTTTAAGCCCTAAAATCACATCAGCGACTCCCATATCCTTCATCTCAAACTTGGTACACAAGAATGTCTTTGTCTCATTTACTACTTTCATATCATAACCAAAAAGTAGGATATCATTGACATATAAGCATAACAAAATGAATCCATCATTGATGATTTTGCATTAGAGACACTTCTCAAATTCATTAGAAACAAATCCAAATGATGATATCACAGAATCAAACTTCTCATGCCATTGCTTAGGGGCTTATTTCAAGACATATAATGACTTAACAAGTTTACACACTTTGGACTCATTCCCACGACCCACGAATCCCTCATGTTGTTCCATATATATCTTTTCCTGAAGATCACCATGTAAGAATGTTGTCACACCCCGATCTCACACTAACCACTAATCACGAGATTAGGGCGCGATGGAGGGATTATCACATAAACAAATCACTGAGAACTTTTTCTTTTTAAAACCTCGTAATGATATCTAGATTATTGCTGTAAACTAAAACATAATAAACTATTGCGGAAGCATTTCAATTAAACTGGCTAGAGAACATAAACAGAGTTTACAACATGTAACATTGTTTAACAGAAAGTAAACATAACAGTTAATTTACATCTTTATACACATTCGACATACATACTCTCTCTCACCCACACCATGTCCCAAGGACTGAGGGGAAAGGACTAAGAGACCTCTAACTATACTAGCTACATATATACCTTCTACAGACTAAGCGTTAGGATGAAAAGATCCTTCAGATTCCTGATGTTGTTGTTGACCTGAAAATGTTTGAGTAGAGGAGTGAGCCTACTCGCTCAGTGAATAGCATTTCATTTAGCTATCACTAAACAACTCATCAGATATATAAAATTGAAATAAAATATAAGTGCAGTACTAAGCAGGGCAGTTCTAATGACATAGCAGAATTTACAGATATTAATCACATTTTTATACAACAACAGATATCTTAAACAAATAAACAGTTATTGAGAATTAACATAGAAGGTCTAAACTCTTAACATATTAAATTTATTGAGATATTATATCATTACATATTTATATTATTATGCCCTAATCATATGCAGTGTACTCTGCATACAAAGATCTGTAGCGAACTACGATCTCACCGTACAAGACTTAGCGACACACCCTGGAAATGCTAAGTCTAACTTCTCGTCCTGGTCTGCTACAGGACCCACAGGCTCTCTGGCCTCCTCTGCACTCACTATGAGTGCTCTGGACTCCTCCTCTAACCTGAGCACACAGGCTTAGGGAGTCAACACTGGGTTACCACCAGAATTACTCAACCGGTTGGTGTTGGATAACCCTTTACTTTATTTATTATTTTTCCCCAGTGCCACCGAAATTACTCAATCGGTTGGTGTTGGACACTGTCTATCAACCCTCGTGCCACCAGAATTACTCAACCGGTTGATGTTGGACACGAGTTTCACCCCTAAGGTGCAGACCTCTCAAAGGGGTTCTACGGTGTTAGGGCACCTAAGTCTATCATCATTATTTAAGCAGTAAATATAAATTGTCATAACTCAATCTTAATTGCACACTGAGTATATTTAAGAACACTTCTATCTCATTCAACTTTATACATAATTCCACATCATTCTAAACTTTTCATAACAACAGACATTCATTTAGAGCTCAACATATTCACAGCAGTATCAGTACAGACAACATTCGCTATTTTCTTCAGTTACACTAAGTAATTTAGGCTCTATAGAATTAAACACATTTCTTTAATCTCATTTATACGGTTTAGAAGTTACACTAATTATATTGAAGCAATATATACAATGAAATCGAGTTCTATGGTGATAAATGAATCAAATACTACTCACCCACTTCGGTGTGTTCGTATACACCGAAAAACGTCCACAACCACGCCTAATCCTGCCCTTTACAGCAGCGTGCACGCCGTGCACCTGGGCTGTACGCCGTGCACCTTCAGTGCACTTCTGTCCTGATTTTCTGCAACTTTGCACCCCGTTCAACTGATTTGAACGCCGTTCAACTGGCTTGAACGCCGTTCAATCTGGCTTGAATGCTGTTCAATCTGGGCAGTGAGCTGATATTTTTCTGCACTTTTTGCATGCCGTTCAAACCGATTTGCACCCCGTTCAAACTGTGCAGAAATGGAAAACGCCGAGGAAGAAGGTGGATTCGGGGTCGATTCGCGGCCAATCTCCGCACGAAATACCTTGGGAACTTCAAGACGACCCTAGAGCAACTGGAAGATGGTGTTTTTCACACCTTTGGCCGCTCCTAGCACCTTCTTTGGCCGGCGGCTATCTTGGCCGGGCAGCAGGAACGGGGAAGAAGAAGGGGAAGGAGAAGAAGGTGAAGTGGCTGGCTGATTCGGCTGGAAAAGTTGAAGAATCGAATGAGAACGCAGTTGGGGAGCTCAAGATCGCCCAACTTTCTCCTCTAGCTCTCTCTCTCACTCTCCCTTTTCCCTCTCGCTCTGCTCTCTCTTGAACGGGCAACAGGAGAATGAACTATCGTTCATTCAGAGTCGGATAACGGAGCTAATAAGGGAAAAGGCAAAGAAAGGATAAGGAAGGGCGCCCAGGGGGCCGAATCGTAAAATGCCCAAGAACTTTCCAAAATTACACATGGGTCCCTGCACACTAAAAAAAACTCATATCTTTTTACTCGTAGGTCGGTTTCGCATTATATCTCTGGCAACGGATTAAGCACAAACTTGTCCTCAATCTCAGAACAAGAAAAAAACGCTAAAGATGCATTAACATTGGTCCAAAGTTCAAAACACAAATGAGTATTCAACTCACATATAAGTTTGATTATGCATTAACCAAGGTACTTACTGGTAAAACGAAGTGTGGGTCATAACAATCTCCCTCCCTTATAAGAATTTCGTCCCGAAATTCCTAAAAGAGAAAAGGAAACTTGTTACGCATTTCTGATTCAAGCTCCCATGTAGCTTCCTCTAGGTTGTGATTCCTCCATTGAAATTTTACTAACGGTATCTCACGGTTCTTAAGCTTCTTGATCCGTTGATCCACTATATGCACTGGTCCTTCCACGTAGGACACATTTGTCCTAAGCTACGCCGGTTCTGGATCTATGACCTTTTCTGTACCCGGATGGCATTTCTTCAACATAGACACATGAAACACATCATGAAGATTTGCCAACTCAGATGGCAAATCCAACATGTAGGCTACAGGTCCAATCCTTTCTATGATAGGATATGGGCCCATAAACCTAGGGGTCAATTTGCCTCTCTTTCCAAACCTTAGCACTCCCTTCCACGGTGAAACCTTTAGATAAACCTCGTCACCAACCTCAAACTCAAGAGGTCGACGTCGTCTCTCTGCATAGCTTTTCTGCCTGTCCTGAGCAGCTTTCAACTGCTCCCTGATCACAGATATCTTCTCTGTAGTTATATCGACTATCTCAGGTCCAAGAATTTCTTTCTCGCCAACCTCATACCAACAAACTGGTGATCTACACTTCCTGCCATACAGAGCTTCATACGGGGCCATTCCAAGACTAGAATGGTAGCTGTTGTTGTATGCAAACTCCATCAGGCTTAAGTGTTCTTCCCAGTTACCTCTGAACTGCAGAACACATGCTCTCAGCATGTCCTCGAGAGTCTGAATGGTTCTCTCATACTGACCATCCGTCTGTGGGTGAAAAGTTGTACTGAACCTCAGCCTTGTGCCCAATGCACGATGTAACTGACTCCAGAACCTAGATGTAAACTTAGGATCTCTGTCAGAAATAATGGAAACTGGAATCCCATGTAATCTAATTACCTCATCCACATAAATCTTGGCCAACTTTGGAACATCAAAGGTTGACTTGACAGGGAGAAAGTGAGCAGACTTAGTTAGTCTATCCACAATCACCCATATCGAGTCCGAACATCTAGGCGTCCTAGGTAACCCTACCACGAAATCCATCGTGATGTGTTCCCATTTCCATACAGGTATAGGAAGCGACTGCAAGGTACCAGCAGGGTTCTGATGCTCAGCTTTAACCTGCTGACACACTCCACATCTAGCCACGTACTCAGCCACATCTCTTTTCATACCAGACCACCAATACAGCTCTTTGAGATTCCTATACATTTTTGTGTTACCTGGATGCATAGCATACATAGAAGCATGCGCTTCTTCAAGAATCTGCTCTTTCAGCTCACTGTTCCCAGGTACACACAACCTGCCATGAAGATACAACACACCATCGTCACAAAACCTGAATTCTGACCTTTTACCTTCCGACATATCCTGCATAACCTGCCTCAACTCATCATCACTCTGTTGCAACTCCTTAATCTGATCATAGAAAGTAGGTTTGACTTGCATCTGTGCAATCAACCCACTCTGTCCTGACACTCCCAAGTCTAGGTTCAACTTTCTCATATCTACAAGCAAGTCTCTCTTGAAACATGCCATAGAAAATGCATCTGCTGTTGAACTCAACTTCCTACTCAAGGCATCTGCCACAACATTCGCTTTACCATGATGATAATCGATTGTCACCTCATAATCCTTGATCAGCTCAAGCCATCTTCGTTGTCTCAGATTCAAATCCTTCTGAGTGAAGATATACTTCAAACTCTTATGGTCTGTAAACACTTGACATGTCTCACCATATAGGTAGTGACGCCATGTCTTAAGAGCATGAACTATAGCAGCTAACTCCAGATCATGAGTAGGGTAGTTCTCTTCGTTCTTCTTAAGCTGTCTAGATGCATAGGCCACAACCTTGCCTTCTTGCATCAACACACAGCCTAAACCTCTCCTGGAAGCATCGCAGAACAATGTATAACCTTTGTCTGCCTATGGAAAAACCAACACTGGCGATGTAGTCAACTTCCTCTTCAGAATCTGAAAACTCTTCTCACAGTTATCAGACCAAACAAACGGTGCATCCTTCCTTGTCAAACGAGTCAAAGGTGATGCTAGCACACTGAAGTTCTGTATAAACCTTCTGTAGTAGCCTGCTAATCCCAAGAAACTTTTGATCTCAGTAGGAGTCTTAGGTTGTTCCCCTGAAGTACAAAATCAACTTTCTTAGGATCAATGCTAACTCCATCTATCGAGATAACATGTCCAAGAAATGCTACCTCCGCCAACCAGAACTCACACTTGCTAAACTTAGCATACAATTGATGTTGCCTCAGCAACTGCAACGTCATTCTCAGGTGTTGCTCATGCTGCTCATCATTTCTAGAGTAGATCAGAATATCATCTATAAAGACTACAATAAACTGATCTAGGAACGGTTTGAAAATATGATTCATCATATCCATAAAGGTTGCTGGGGCATTGGTCAGTCCAAACGACATGACTAGAAACTCATAATGCCCATACCTAGTTCTGAAAGCTGTCTTGGGAATATCAGAAGCCTTTATTCTGAGCTGATGATATCCAGATATCAAATCTATCTTAGAGAAGATCGTTGCTCCACGCAACTGATCAAAAAGATCATCTATCCTCGGCAAAGGGTACTTGTTCTTAATAGTGATCTTATTCAGTTGCCTATAGTCTATGAAGAGACGCATAGTACCATCCTTCTTCTTAACAAACAGCACTGGAGCACCCCACGGTGAAGAACTGGGTCTGATGAAACCCTTATCCAGCAACTCTTGCAACTGCATCTTGAGTTCCTTCAACTCTGCAGGTGCCATTCTGTAGGCTGGCAGTGCAACTGGATGACTGCCTGGATATACCTGAATCTCGAAATCAATGTCTCTGATGGGAGGTAAGCCTGGAAACTCTTCTGGAAAAACATCGGAAAACTCGCAAGCCACATGCACATCATATACACTGGCTGTGCTCTTCTCTGCTCTAGTGTCAACCACATGAGCAAGGAACGCTTCACATCCCTTCTGCAGCAACTTATCGGCTACAGCAGCCGAAACAATGCACGTAGGCAGAACTTTCCTGTCTCCAGTAAAAGCACAAGAAAATTCACCTTGTTGAAAGGTAGCTTCCTTCTTCCAACAATCGAGTTGCACTCGATATGTCTCAAGACAATCCATACCCAAGATGACTTGAAAAGTATTTACATCCAGGGGTATGAGATTAGCAGCAAAGGTGTAACCTCCAAAAGATAACAAACATCCGGGATAGAACTCAGATAAAATTGTTGGTCCACCTAGTGGAACCCTCAACACTAACTCATCTACCAACTCTTGAGTTAACAGATTAAGTTCACCAACTAAAGAACGTCGTATGAAAGAGTGAGTAGCACCCGGATCTATCAAAACTGTAACTGGTTTACTATTAAACAAAAGCATCTCTCCTGTAACAACCTGAGAAGAAATGATACCTTCCTGAGGTGTCAGAGAGAAGAAACGTGCTGAAGTTCTCCTTCTACCATGTTGTCCGCGCTGACCACCTCTGCCAGTGGGCACTCCACCACCTCTATATCCACTACTGGACTGTCCTCTACTAAAATCTGCAGATCTCTTCTTAGACTCAAGCACCTTGTCAGCATTCACAGATTCCTCAACCTGTCTAGCAGCCTCAACAAACTCACCAAAGTTCTCTCTGTTCCTCCTACTAGTAGCAGAAACAGTATGCCGAATTTCTGACCTCATCCCTTCTTGAAACCTTCTGCATCTTTCTATGTTGTCGGGAACAAGTTGCGGACAGAAGTTCGCTAACCGGGTGAAAAGTGCTTCGTACTCAGTAACTGACATGTTCCCCTGCTTAATATTCTCCAGCTATCTTGTTTTCTCATTAATGAAAGTAGGTGGATAATATTTAAGATGGAACTCTTCAGAGAAATCTTGCCAAGTAAGCTCTGAACCTCTCCTTTTATTCTCCACACCGTGCCACCACAACTCTGCATCGCCTGTCAAAAGATAAACTGCGTGATTAATCTTTTTCTCTTCTGGAAGCTCCATCAGGCGAAAGACCTTCTCTATCTATCTCAACCACTCATCAGCCTCAACGGGATCTATAGTGCCACTAAACTCTGTGCCACCAAGCTTCTTCACAAGCTCATAAGATCGCATCAAATCCTTACTGCTGATAGAAGTAGAAGCTCGCCTATCAGCCTTATACCTCTCTCTGGTCTCCAGAAACATCCTGTACATACAGGATGCTTCATCCACGTGGTCACCACCACCTGGACCCAAGTACAGTGGATCAGGACCAATATGGCTCTCGGCCTGATCATCATGACCATAACCTCTTTCTGCCATCTTCTACAATAATATAACAGAATATTTCCTGTTAGAAAACTACAGATAGAAGAAAGACTCCTAAACCTTAATCCTATTGGTCTCTTATCATCCCCTAACCTGGACTCTGAGTAACTATGTACTCAACCTATGCTCTGATACCAAGATGTCACACCCCGATCTCACACTAACCACAAATCACGAGATTAGGGCGCGACGGAGGGATTATCACATAAACAAATCACTGAGAACTTTTTCTTTTTAAAACCTCATAATGATATCCGGATTATTGCTGTAAACTAAAACATAATAAACTATTGCGGAAGTATTTCAATTAAACTGGCTAGAGAACATAAACAGAGTTTACAACATGTAACATTGTTTAACAGAAAGTAAACATAATAGTTAATTTACATCTTTATACACATTCGACATACATACTCTCTCTCACCCACACCATGTCCCAAGGACCGAGGGGA
This sequence comes from Alisma plantago-aquatica, assembly GCA_963693085.1. Classification (NCBI taxonomy): domain Eukaryota; kingdom Viridiplantae; phylum Streptophyta; class Magnoliopsida; order Alismatales; family Alismataceae; genus Alisma; species Alisma plantago-aquatica. Next base: position 1,048,023,822 of record OY856409.1, on the reverse strand, counting down.
AAGGACTAAGAGACCTCTAACTATACTAGCTACATATATACCTTCTACAGACTAAGCATTAGGATGAAAAGATCCTTCAGATTCCTGATGCTGTTGTTGACCTAAATATGTTTGAGTAGAGGAGTGAGCCTACTCGCTCAGTGAATAGCATTTCATTTAGCTATCACTAAACAACTCATCAGATATATAAAATTGAAATAAAACATAAGTGCAGTACTAAGCAGGGCAGTTCTAATGACATAGCAGAATTTACAGATATTAATCACATTTTTATACAACAACAGATATCTTAAACAAATAAACAGTTATTGAGAATTAACACAGAAGGTCTAAACTCTTAACATATTAAATTTACTGTGATCTTATATGATTACATATTTATATTAGTATGCCCTAATCATATGCAGTGTACTCTGCATACAAAGTTCTGTAGCGAACTACGATCTCACCATACAAGACTTAGCGACACACCCGGAAAATGCTAAGTCTAACTTCTCGTCCTGGTCTGCTATAGGACCCACAGGCTCTCTGGCCTCCTCTGCACTCACCATGAGTGCTCTGGACTCCTCCTCTAACCTGAGGACACAGGCGCAGGGAGTCAACACTGGGTTACCACCAGAATTACTCAACCGGTTGGTGTTGGATAACCCTTTACTTTATTTATTATTTTTCCCCAGTGCCACCGAAATTACTCAATCGGTTGGTGTTGGACACTGTCTATCAACCCTCGTGCCACCAGAATTACTCAACCGGTTGATGTTGGACACGAGTTTCACCCCTAAGGTGCAAACCTCTCAAAGGGGTTCTACGGTGTTAGGGCACCTAAGTCTATCATCATTATTTAAGCAGTAAATATAAATTGTCATAACTCAATCTTAATTGCACACTGAGTATATTTAAGAACAGTTCTATCTCATTCAACTTTATACATAATTCCACATCATTCTAAACTTGTCATAACAACAGACATTCATTTAGAGCTCAACATATTCACAGCAGTATCAGTACAGACAACATTCACTATTTTCTTCGGTTACACTAAGTAATTTAGGCTCTATAGAATTAAACACATTTCTTTAATCTCATTTATACTGTTTAGAAGTTACTCTAATTATACCGAAGCAATATATACAATGAAATCGAGTTCGATGGTGATAAATGAATGAAATACTACTCACCCACTTCGGTGTGTTCGTATACACCAAAAAACGTCCACAACCACGCCTAATCATGCCCTTTACAGCAGTGTGCACGCCGTGCACCTGGGCTGTACGCCGTGCACCTTCAGTGCACTTCTGTCCTGATTTTTTGCAACTTTGCACCCCGTTCAACTGATTTGAACGCCGTTCAACTGGCTTGAACGCCGTTCAATCTGGGCAGCGAACTGGATATTTTTCTGCACTTTTTGCACGCCGTTCAAACTGATTTGCACCCCATTCAAACTGTGCAGAAACGGAAAACGCCGAGGAAGAAGGTGGATTCGGGGTCGATTCGCGGCCAATCTCTGCACGAAATACCTTGGGAACTTCAAGACGACCCTAGAGCAACTGGAAGATGGTGTTTTTCACACCTTTGGCCGCTCCTAGCACCTTCTTTGGCCGGCGGCTATCTTGGCCGGGCAGCAGGAACGGGGAAGAAGAAGGGGAAGGAGAAGAAGGTGAAGTGGTTGGCTGATTCGGCTGGAAAAGTTGAAGAATCGAATGAGAACGCAGTTGGGGAGCTCAAGATTGCCCAACTTTCTTCTCTAGCTCTCTCTCTCATTCTCCCTATTCCCTCTCGCTCTGCTCTCTCTTGAACGGGCAACGGGAGAATGAACTATCGTTCATTCAGAGTCGGCTAACGAAGCTAATAAGGGAAAAGGCAAAGAAAGGATTAGGAAGGGCGCCCAGGGGGCCGAATCGTAAAATGCCCAAGAACTTTCCGAAATTACACATGGGTCCCTTCACACTAAAAAAAGCTCATATCTTTTTACTCGTAGGTCGGTTTCGCATGATATCTCTGGCAACGGATTAAGCACAAACTTGTCCTCAATCTCAGAACAAGAAAAAAAACGCTAAAGATACATTAACACTGGTCCAAAGTTCAAAACACAAATGAGTGTTCAACTCACATATAAGTTTGATTATGCATTAACCAAGGTACTTACTGGTAAAACGAAGTGTGGGTCATAACAAATGCGGTCTTCACATCCATCTAATGGATATATAGATTATAAATGGAAGCCGATGTTATAAGCACTTGGATTGTGGTCATATGAGAAATAAGGGAATAGGTATCAAAATAATCTATTCCTTCCCTTTGTGTGTAACCCTTAGCAAATAACATAGCCTTATATTTATTGGTTGTCCCGTCTGCATTAAGTTTCTTCTTAAAGATCCATTTGCATCCAACTACAGAACAACCACGAGGCAAGTCTACCAATTCCCAAGTTCAATTTGAGAGAATTGATTGGATTTCATCATTAACGACTTCTTTCCAAAACTTAGCTTCTGGAGATTCCATAGTTTGTTTAAAAGTTACAGGATCATCCTCAACATTGTAAGTGAGAAACTCACTTCCAAAGTCCTTGGATGTCCTATTTCGTTTACTTCTCCTTGGTTCAACCATTTTTTCAGAATCATCAAATTCAAAAATAGCTTGTTTTGAGTCACCCCCCACATTTGTCATCCTTTTCATGTGCTCGGAAATGGAACCTGTGGTGAATGAATCCTATTGAGATACTTCATTGGGCATACCAGATTTCATGGGAACACATCCTCAAAGAATGTAACATCACGCAATTCCACAACTGTATCAACCTTAATGTCAGAGATATCATATTTTACAATCATAGCCATAACTTGTCTCTACAGACCCCAAGAATATGACATCAACCATTTTCGGTCCCAATTTCTTCCTTTTGTGTCCAGGGACAAGTACCTTTGCAAGGCACCCCCACACTTGAAGATATTTGAGACTCAGTTTTCTTCCTCTCCATAACTCAAACAGACTACTCTCTACATGTTTATGGGGAACACTATTCAAAATATGGCGAGCCGTATTCAAAGCTTCCCCCACATGATGTTGGGTAAGCCTACAATTTGGAGTAAAGAATTTTCCATATCTATAAGGGTTCGATTTTTACGTTCATCTACCCCATAGATTGTGGTGAATACGGAGTGGTAACCTCATGAACTATACCACGTAATTGGCATAATTCTAAAAACAACTTTGAGGTATATTCTCCTCCCCTATCAGACCTTAACTGCTTAAGTACTTTACTGTTTTGAGTTTTAGCTTCTTTCTTAAAAAATTTAAATTTATCCAATGCCTCATCTTTACTTCTAAGTAAATAGACATAAAAATATCTACTAGCATCGTCAATAAAAGTTATAAAATAACATTTTTGATCCTTTGTAGCAATCCCATTAAATTCACAGATATTTGTATGCACTAAATCCAATATTTCTGAATTCCTATTCACAGAATGAAAAGGTTTCCTAGGTAATTTAGTTTGCATACAGATTTCACATTTATTATTGCTAATATCAGATTTAGGGATTAAATTTAGATTCATCATATGTTTCATTGAGCCAACATTCATATGTCCGAAACGTGCATTCCTAACATCAAACGATACAAAATTCATGCATAAAGAACTATTATCATTCAAATTTAAAATGGAATTTGAAATAGATTCTACAAGAATCTTGAACAAGTTCTCCATATCACATAGATACCTCATGCTAAAAAATAAAGAATCTCAAAGGTGAGTAATAATAGCCTTATTACACTTGCAGTCTATTCTAAAATAATCTCTAACTAAAATTACATCACTAATAATGTTATGTCGTATTGAGAGAACATGTCTGACTCTATTAAGTATCAAAACCTTTTCCGAAGGAAACTTCAAGTCCACCCATCCTCTGTCTTTGACTTCTACAACAATGGAATCACCCAAAGTCACGGATCAACCTTTAGAGTTCTGGTAAGACACAAGCAAGGACTTGCTAGTACATACGTGCACATTAGCCCCAGTATATATAATCCAATATAGTGGTTCAAAAATAGAAATAACTTCAGGTTTTATAGATACTTACCCATCATTGAGGTTCAAGGATGCAGTTATCATGTTGACCATAGCCTCCTATGTTGCAGACGCGGCAACTTTCTTTGTCTTCTTTGAAGGATAATCCTTGTTCTAGTGGCCAACCTGTCCACAAGTCCAACAAGATTTGTTCTTCGACTTCTTCTAGATCTTGGCCTTCGGTTTAAGTGAATTTTTAGATTTCTTATCTTTGTTATTAACAGTAATAAAATTGACACTCGGATTAACATCAGTGGGAACCTTGACAGTCTTCTCTTTCAGATGCTCTTCCCGAATATTGATGTCCATCATGAGATCGTTTGTTGACATTTCGCCTTTACAATGCTTAAGAGTCATGCCAAACGACTCCAAGATTTTGAGAATTCACAATATTGACATCGCTACAAACTTTTCAAAAAATACCATACCCGCATCAGTGAGCTCTTACACTAAGAGTTGAAAATCGTGTGTTTGATCAGAAACAAACTTACCCTCAGATATATGAAACTTTAGAAATGTAGAAACACAAAAAAAAATTAGTTTCCTGATTCTAAGTATTGCATTACTATTCTAACGCCCCCCATAGAACCTTAGATGTAGTAACATGCGGCTTTGAGTATGAGTCATACAGTTTTTTGTTTAACACAAATATAATCAACCCTCGTCACATCTTATCACCCTTCTTCTATGTTACAACTAAATTAGCATTATTGGGAACAATTTCATTAGTTTTGAGTTTGTCTTCTTCTAATACTGATAATATCCTACCATGTTAAGCCATATTTGTATCCTACTTTGCCAACAAGAAAAATTAGTTCCAGTAAACTTTTCAGGCAAAGTAGAGGTATCAATTTTCATGCCAGAACCTTGAGCAAGCTTAGTTAACTAACAACATATAATGATTTCTTTAAGACCGTTGTTAATTTTAATTTACGTCGTTACATGCAACAGTGACAGGTGCAATTAGGTTAGTAGTTCAGGCCGTTCCAGATAATAAAGAGCAGAATAATCCAATGCTGGAGAATAAAAGAAAAATAAAGTCAGGAACCCAATCAAGCCGTTCATTTAAAAACGAACATGATATACTTAAAGAAATCAGCACATTGCAACCCTTCTAGATAAACGTCGTTCTCCTAGTCGACCCAGATACGAATCTGAAAAAGAGACGTCTCGCTCGTTTTGACGACAAATGACTTGTACTACCAGTGCAGCACAACGACTGCAGAAACCACCGCTTGACAGAACACGTCTCGGATGGGAGAGGATGAACGAACTTGCTACGTTCATGAGAAGATCTCCACGAAGCACCATGAAAGCGATGGCGGCACAAGACTCTTGTTGGCACTTTCAGTTAGGATTAATAAATCTGATAAAGAAAAAATAATTAATTAAATTAATAATTAATTACGTAGTTGTATCCTAGTGTAAAATGAAGATGCAAGACATTCTCCACAATCCACAAGCCCCAGTTCGAGCCCGACCCGACCACCAAGTGTGGTGCGTGCATGTGTATGTTGTGGTCACTACACCCACTAAAGAGGTGAGCATATCCTCCTCTAAAATCTTTGGACACTAGTGTCACATGTGATCCTACATATAAGGACCACAAAAATTCTAGAGGTGAGCAATGTGGGATAAACTTATTTCCCATTTGCACTAGACATAAACTAACTTTCTTATATGTACTAGTTGCACTATATTGGGTTTAATCCATACTATATACATGGCTACAGCAGCCATACTTCTAGCAGCACATTGCTGGACGGTACCATTCTGTTGCCAAATAAACCAGAAAATATAGTAATCAAATCGAAATGAAAACCCCAACATGCTTTTCCACCCAACTTTCAATTTGCACATGTCAGTATTTTCAGACAAATTACAAATCAGTCTATGACTAATGACAACCAATCATAAGAAAACGTGATGGTCGGTATTGCAGTGGCTGTTGTACATTACTGGACGGATCCATTCTGTTGCCAAATAAACCATAAAAGATAGTAATAAAATCGAAATAATAACCCCATCATCTACTTTTCCACCCCAACTTTCAATTCCACACATAGACAGTGTTTTGAAGATAAACTATAACAAAACCAGTCTATAATTAGTGACAGCCAATCACAAGAAAACGGGATAGTGGGTATTGCAGTGACTTAGCTGTTATACATTGTTAGACGGAGCCATTCTGTTGCTAAATAAACTACAAAATATAGTAATCAAATTGAAATGATAACTCCAGCATCTACTTTCCCTCCCTAACTTCCAATTCCACACATGGTGAGTGGTGGGTGATCGTTAACTCGTGTCTCATTTTGCCAAGCTCTTCCCGAAAGTACGAGCACACTGATGCTTTCCTTGCCTGCCCAAACAAAGGCAAAGGCAAAGGCAGCAGCAGCGCGCACTCAGCTTCTTTTCTGATGTGTTCATGCACCCTTTTTGGCCTTTAGTATCCATTCATTGCCTTGAACTCACTGCAAGATCGCAATATTATCAGCCCTGGCGGCCTCCTCAGCTCCTCTCTCTACCTGGATAGCCCTTGAGTTCAGCAAGCAAGAAGCCACAAGGATGCGATTCCTTAGGTAGCAAGCACGGCAATCGACGCAGCTTATATATCTCACTTGCATGCTCCCCCGGCCGGAGTCCCGCCGAATAATCCACACCCATATTCCCGTGACATCTCTGCCGGCGATCCAATCTGAGAGAGAGCTAGCTAGCCCAACTAGCTGCAGCAGCAGGCAGAACATTAGCATCATCATGTACGCGGATTGGGGTCCCGTTATCGTGGCGGTGGTCCTGTTCATCCTTTTATCCCCGGGTCTTCTTTTCCAGCTCCCTGCCAGGACGAGGGTCGTTGAGTTCGGCAACATGAGCACCAGCGGCATCTCCATCCTGGTGCACAGCATCATCTTCTTCGGCCTCTTCACCATACTCACCATCGCAGTGGGCATCCACGTCCGTGCAGGATGATGTTGATGATTGATCAACCAACAGCTCTTGCAACATATGTGGCGCTTCTTTTATATATATAAATCAATTTACGTCTTTTCCTGATGATATAATTTTGTTTCCTTTTTCTACCTTATTCGGGTTATAGATGATATAAACAACTGATTGAATCTAATCAGCTCCCGTCCTAAAAAGACCTGAGCAGAAGTGAGAAGAAAAGAAAGAAATGGCTAAGCTTCCATTAACTGATAAAGAAACTGTCTGTCTGTGACGAATTCTTCTTTTCTAGTTGCATAAACAAAAAAGCCCCTCTCTCTTACGAACCACTACGTATTTCTACTATTATCTCTGAAAGATTACTGCAAAAAAAAAACCTGTAAATTCCTTTTTGATTAAGCAACCGGTCTCTGTGTCTCAGGTGATTATTTGCACCTGTAACCTGGCCTTCCATTTTTTTCTTTCAGAATTCTGATCTCTTAACTATAGCAAAACTTGCTTGTGCGAGTGGTATTTTTTTATATGAAAGATAAATCTCTGCCGTCTGCCCGTGCCGTGTGCTGAAAAAATCAACAAAAAGACGATATATATACATACATATAATTTCAAACTAGCCTCAGCTACCCAACATAGAGAACCCATGATCCTCTCTCCACAACAGGCTGATTTGTAAGCGGTCGCCAGTATCAACTCAGGCATCATAGAGGCCCATTTCAGCAAAATTATTACAAAAGGAAAATACAAAAACGGAAAAAGAAAAAAAAGAAAGAAAAAAAAAACAAAAAATAACAGCAAGGAAGCTATCTCGGCATCATATACCTGCAACGGATCTATTCAATCTAAGCATCATATAGGCCCCAGTTCAGTAATATTACAAAAAGGTGGGTGAAATTACAGAAAAATAAATATAAAAGGAACTCGTTCTTCTTCCCATGGATGGCCGGACGTGTGCACGAAGACCACCCTGCACGGCTGCACCTATCTAGCTAGCTCCCTCCTGCATAGATGTGGACATGAAGGACGATGATGAGGACAGTGAAGACGGCGAAGAAGATGGCTGCGTGGACAGTTATGGCCTTCCCGTTGGTCTTGAGTCCTCCGAGTTCCGCCGGTCGGCTGATCCCGGGGAGCTGGAACAGGACACCGGGGGAGAGCAGGATGAAGAGCACCATCCCGATCACCACCGGCGCCCAGTCTGCCATGTTGGGCCGCACGGCGGATGGATTGTAGATACTGGCAAGAGAGAGGGCGTGAAGATTACTAAGATACGTTACTGAAATTTTGAAGTGCGAATGTGTGATAGACAAGGGAGGGAATACGAACATCTCAAAAAGTAAAAAGTCACAGCTGTGGAGAGTGGAGACTGAGGATCACATGCGGCACTGCCAAGTTGCATGTCGGTTTCTGGAACTAAAAAACACGGTTGTGTCAATCCTTAAACTCGAAACTCGATCAATTTATCGGAAAGAAAAGCAGACATGTTTGCTAATTGGCATGTGGCGGAATGCTGATGATTTGTGCGGCGCCCGCTGCTGGTCATCCATCCATCCTGATTAAGCGTTCATCATTTCGTGTCCTTCCTCTAATTTGGCATGAGATGTACCAACGATACTCCAGATGAATAAAAAAAGCAGCAAGGGGTAAAGCGGCCGAATTCTTCGAATAACTTTCACCATCTTGGATTCCGCCTGCAAACTGAACCAAAGGTGATAATGGTCTGCACTGTCCCATATTTTTCTTTCCGGATCAAACCGAGGTGACCACAGAACAGGAGAGGAGGGACGAGCCATTGTCCCACAAAAAAAAAAGAGACCGCCATTACAGAAACATCATTAGGAATGTGTGTTGAGCTCGTTGCAGAGTTGAGTTTGTCTCATGTTACCACTTTGGTCATCATTTCAGAAGCATTCTTATCAATATGGATATTCTTCGGTGTCAACAACTTCTTGTCAATCACATCAAAAAGTTAATAATATCTCACATCATTGTGCTTTGCCAGTGCATAGTATATTGTGCTCTTGCTCAAGTTAATAACACTCTGGATATCACAAAAAATAGTAGGATCAATCTGATTCATGTCCAACTCAACCAAAAATCTTAGAATCCAAAGCTTTTTCCCGCTTGTGTTGTTATAATGTACTTTGTCTTTTTTTGTAGAAATTACAACAGAGTTTTACAACCTTAACTACCAAGATATGTCCCTCTAAAAAAGTGAAAATACCCAGATCATGTGATCCATATTACCTACCATACCATCTTCAATCAAACCTTTTAGAACTAGTTCAGAATCACTAAACATCAAACATGTGCTACTAGTGCCTCGTAAGTAGGGTTGACAATTAGGCCGGGTCAAATTGGATCCTGACCCGTAAAGTGAATTTTCAATTTAATTGGGGTCCTAAATTGGTTTATAATATAAAGTGTATGCAATGTGTAAAATTATGACAGATTTGAACTTAACATTCTTTATATGACATGCCAAAAATGTTATGAAGTATCCATATTAGGTATATGTTAAGGAAATAAAAAAGGTTCATTTTGGGTCATTTCAGGTTACTCTTTGGTTGAACAAGTCGGTTTTGGGTCATTCGAGTCCCTAAAAAAATTACACACATGGTTGAATGTTATTATAGAACTAAAAGAGCATTTTCGGGTTTAATGCAGGTCATTTTGGGTCAGGTCTGGTCTAAGATTGCTAACCCTACTCATAAGTACATGAAGATCTACTTGAAAGCATCCTAGTGATCTTTTCCATGATTTGAGATAAACATGCTCACAATGTCAACTGCATGAGCAATATCAAGATGAGTACACATTGTGGTGTACGTCAAGCCCCCACAATAGAAGAATAGGGAATCCAGACCATCTCCTCCTCCTTATTACTAGACGGGCATGACTTCTTACTTAACTTAAAATGACCTGATAGTGGAGTACTCATGGCTTTGGACTTGCTCATGTTGAACCGCTCCAGAACTCGTTCAACACATCTCTCCTGTGACAATCACAAAATGTGCTTCATCCTGTTATGTGTGATCTACATCCCCAGAATTTGCCATGTTGGACCCAAATCCTTCATCTCAAAGGCTGTGGAAAGATCTATCTTCAATTTCTTGATCAAACTGACATCATGTCCCATTATCAACATGTCATCCACATAGAGTAGAAGAATAATGGACTTCCCACTAGGAAACCTCCTAATGTAGACACATGGATCAACACTTGTATTCTACTAGTGACTTTGCACCAAAGAACTTAAACATCTTGTACCACTTCCTAAGAGTCTATTTCCACCCATACAAATTATTCTTCAATCTGCAGACTAAGTGCTCCTTCCCCTTGACCTGAAAACTGTTTGGTTGCTCGATGTAGATCTCCTCTACAAGATCATGCGAAGAAATGTCATCTTCACATCCATTTTCTCAAGTTCCAGATCTAGACTAGAAACCAAGATTAGAATTAATCTATTAAAAGTCATCTTCACAACAGGAGAAAATATGTCATCAAAATTTATCTCTAGTCTTTGACTAAAGCCCTTGACAACTAGTTTGGAATTATATCTAATTTCCTTGTTGATGCCATCTCTCTTCATTCTATAGACATGCTTGACTTGTTCTTTAGTGCTCTCCAATTTTTAGGAAATGCCACAAGCTCATAAATATCATTCTTCTACAAAGAAGACATCTCGTTCTACATCACCTGATGCCACTATGCTTTCTCTCTATGTGTCTATGCCTCCTGATAAGTCTCTGATTCCCCCTAATCAGTAAGGAGAATATACTGAGATGTCATATATCTAAATGAAGGATGACAAACTTTATTAGATCTTCTCAATTGCCGCTCGAAGGACTTCCCCTGGTGATGATCTTGTACCCCCTGCCCAAATATCTCTAACTGTGAGTCTGAATCACTCAATTGTGCATCTAAAACATGAACGCTCGATGTGCTATCACTCTATTATTCAGGGTGATCAAACTTCTCTTCTTCTCATCTGAAGATTACACCTATAAAGAATCTTAAGCATCCTCATAGTCATCATTAGAATAACTATCAGCTGATCATGTAGCCTATGCATCATCACTTCAGGCTCTGTAATTGTCTAACTCTCACAGAATGTCACATCTCTTTGTCTGCACATGGTCTTTTCATAGGATCCCATAACATGTAGATGTGTTGTTGATCTCCATAGCCAAGAAAGATACATGGCACCGCTTTATCATCCAACTTTTGTTGCTTTTCCTTTGATACATTTGCATATGTCTTGCACTCAAATACTCACAGAAGAGAATAGGATGCATCATTGCCTTTCCATACCTTCTCAGGTATCACAAACCCTAAAGGAACTGATGGAGATCAATTAATCAAATAGCGGGCAGTATACACTTCCTTGCCACAGAATGTCTTTGGCAACTATGAAGTCTTTAACATGCATTTGACTTTCTTCACTATGTCACAGTTCATCCTCTCAACTGTACCATTATGTTGTGGTGTGTCAGGCTCTATCATATCATGTTGTATGCCTTGATGTGCATAATAGTTTTAGAACTCCCTGGAGGTAAAATCTCCTCCATTTTCCATGCAAATACACTTCAACTTTTCCTTATTTCGTGCTCTACCATGGCATGGAATTTCTAAAAATATTGAAAGACATGATCATTGGTCTTCAACAAGTAGGCTGACACCTTCCGAGACACATAATCAATGAATGTGACAAAATACATATTGTCACCTAGTGGAGCCACCTCAAACAGACTGCAGACACTTGAATGGACCAACTAGAGAATAATTAACTTCACCTTTTATCTTGTCTTGAAAGAAACTTTCCAATGCATTTTTTTCTAACATGAATCACATGAAAACAAGTTGATGTTCTTGCCACAAGGAATAAATCTCTACTTTGATACAAGCTTCATGCCCCTTCTCACTCATGTGGCCTAGTCATTTGTGCCATAGATCTACATGGTGATCCTAACTACATGTATGACATCTCCCTTGAGCACTTTAAGCTGGGTCTTGTACAATGCACATGTGCAATATAATTTACCTTATATAATAACCAAAGACCACTTTATGATTTTACATTTACCACCACCAAAGTCCAAATGACATCCTTCTCTATCAAAGTAAGAAACATATATCAAACTCAATTGTAAATCTGGAACATGAATGTAACATAGCCAAACCTAGCTTTTGACTCTAGAAACCCCAATCCCATGGGTAAGAGATTGATATGCTTGGTTCTTTATATTTGACCAAACAAAAATAGAGTTATATTTAATATATATTGTTAATACATATAAAATGAATAACTCAAAGGTAATACATAACATATATGTGCCTAAAAATAAATACAATATATTAAGTGGAATACTAAAATAATAACATGTATATGTGCTAACATGTGCTTAAGTTCATTAAATATGACACATATGTATCCTTTGTTAACTAACTTGCAAGTAATATATAAAATATGTTTGATAAGTGGCACAATGTGCTTAACACATGCATATGAATGACAATGTGAATTTCTATGTCCATAAACATGAATAATATTTTTTACTTAAATAAATATTAAATTAATGGACTAAATAGGTTATATAAGTTAAATATGAAATTCCATGCATAATAATATAAGAAAACTCTTTTAGAAATGTATTGAAGATAATGAGACTCAATTAAGTGAATGTTGATAATAAAGATATAATATTTTATAAAGTACAATGGTATTGAGCCAAAAATCCTAATGGTGTCATAAGTCATAAAAGAAAATCTCAAAAGTGAAATATAATGGAAAAATCATGATCTTTGAGTCCCAATTAGATTGGTTGTCAAGTTTCACATTATCTAAACAATAATAAGTATCCCAATTTCATTTAAAAGAGAAATTGAGTTAAGGCCAAAAAGATTAAATAAATTAGTAAATGTATTCAAATGTGGAAACAAATCTCAAAATCAAATCCTACATATCCTAATTAGTGTAGTTGTCAAATTTGGTAGTAACTAAACATCGTTTGCTCCTCTTATTTAATTAGGAAATAAAAGCTTTAAAAATGATCTAATTTGATGAATATTTTCATTAAATGCATTTTTTCACTAAAGTCATGTTTATTTCCCTTCCTTCACACTGGTTTACTAGTTTGCTAATTCTAAATTTTGCCTCCATTGTCAGATCTTACTGCGCGACAGTGAGATTGCTTCAACCTCTATCCGCTTGTTTCATTTTTTCTCTAAACTGTAATCACAATTCTTCTTTTCCTCATATCTCACTCGTCTCACATTTATTTCATGTGATTCTTGCTCTGTTTCTTGATCCTATTCCACATCTCTAGATGCTACCTTCTTTAGGGTTTGCAAACCCCTATTACCTAAATGGCTTCGACTTTCCCTTTCCCTCATGTTTTCTTCTCCAACAAACCCCACCACTAACCGAGGTCACCTAGTATATAACTAATCACTTGTAAATGACCACTCTCACTCTGGAACTAGTTCTAACTCCCACTTGGTCCCCTTTCCATCCCTATCTTACCTAACCTTCTCCACACTTCTTCTTGGTAAGCCTCTGGTTGTCAGGAGGTTGGTGGCCATGGCAAAGCACAAGGGAGGTTCTGGACTACTAAGCAAGACCATATGAAATCTTTCTGGGCCTTCAATTCTAGATGCTGCAAGGTATTCATAAATTCCCACTTTTCATACTTCCTGTCTGCAACAATGTCAAGAGAGCAGTGGAGTGTTTTGACGTCATTTTCTTTTGGGTTTTCTATTGTTTGTCTTATTTTGGGACGACAAAAAAGTTAGTGTATGTATTGGTTTTGTGGAGCCTCCCTTTGCTGACTTCAGGTTGTTCCTCCTTTCTTTGGATCCTCCATGGCAGCCGCAGTGGTGAGAGCTCTGAGTCTTTTTCCAATCTTTGACTCGGGCTTTCCTGGATGACAGTTCACGAAGTGGCTGATGAGCACACTAGTTTTCCAACCATTTGGTTTGTCGCTATGGGTGTGTCTTTATTTCTCACCCGTAAGATCTAGTTTAGAGCTTGGTGTTCATGAGTCTACGAGCACAAAGAAGGAAGCTGCTAGCCGCTGATTTCACATTAACACCCTCTTGTGTTGGTTAATCTTGTCGCGTGTCCCATGGGTAGTCTGGGAGTTTCAAACATATGTGAATGTTTGATCGTGTTGGGATGTGTGGCTTGCTTGCTGCAGACCTAAGCCACTTGGCCAAATTTGATTCGTCCATCTCAGCAACATACATTCAAGTTTTTTGCTTATTTATTGAGGTGGCTTTTTCCAAGATTCTCATTGTTTAAATACTGAAAAATTCATAGTAAATTATTTATACCTGAGAAAAATTAAAGAAAATATGATTTGGAATACAAAATTTATTCTCTATCCAACGGTGCCAATTTTATTGCCTAAATCAAATATAATAAATATGTGTTTTCCAAGAATTTTCTTAATTGTTAATATTTATAAAATTCATGAGTCATAATGTATAAGTCAGAAAAATATAGTAAAATAAGTTATGAAGTCGGAAAAATATAATGTATAAGATCGCATAGTTTTAATAACCTTATTCACTAATGATAAAAATGCAATTTTTAGGGGTTATGCAATAAAAATAAACCTAACTGTAATCTCATACGTGCCTTTAATAGGTTGCTTGTGGACTAAGATATATTAGGGTTTTGACTTTCGACATATGTAGATTTTATGTGAGGTATGTTTCATCTCCTTACTTCTATATTGAGAAAAGACCTATGTTTCATATCTCTCTCTTGGTCATATGGACTAATAGCCTACACAATTTCTCTAGCTTCTAAGAATTTATTTCACATGAAAGATTATATGTTGATTCTAATCTTGTGATCATCTTACTTTGTTGGATATTCTTTTGGACTCTTATTTATAACTTATTCATTTGATTCCATGCAGAAATCCTAAATTAAGTATTTGATACCCTAGCTTTCTTGTGGTGGACTTTATGAGCTCATGTTGCATCTCATTTGTGGACATGACTATATATTTTTTATGGGTCCTTTGACTGCACATGATAATTGATGGATGTTCTCATCCCTCATATTTTGATTTAGACTTGCTTACTCTTTGTTATGCATCATCTAATGACTACTAGTATAATATGACATGTACTTATGTGGATGTGTAAATTCTCACACTTGATAATGCAGATGTGATAATCCCTACAAGTGATATTATTAGAGCATATGTGTATCCTATCCTTCTCAGAACATATGTGTGTATGTTGTTAGTATGTATGCCCATAGAGCCAATCATATGATGATTGTATTGGAGCATTATATACTTGATTTGATAATCATAAAGGTAATTATGTCTATTATGTTTGTATCAATCATGCTATGTTGACACATTTATAATAATGTCTAAATAATGATGTGAATTGATGACATATATCTTTAGGTTGAGGGCCTAAACAATGAGACAATATTTATGATAATAGTGCATACATTTTTGTTATATCCCTAGTCAGATATTACTATGGAAGAAAAATAGACAAAAATAATACATAAGAGTAGAGTGTGTGTTGACTGATGATAGAGTCTCATTAGTCATGATATGTGATATCAAGTCGAGAACACATATACATGTTAGATAATTGTGTATCGAACAGATCCACCTTTAGAGTGATACATGGAGACCATGGAATGGTAGTCAGAATCAGCTCTCATAGTGATAGTGGTGATTGTGGTTCTTAGACATGAAATCACTACACTCATCACATGTTGTTCATTATACTTAGACAACATCCAACGTGACCTTGAATAAGGGTTGCCATAAAGGTAATGCTCGGGTAAACTATAATACGTGGGGATTGAGTGTGAGTGATGTAGATGAGATTTGTTCCTCCCACAGGAGATTGATATCCAGGCCACTTGATAAGTGAGATTGAGAAATGTATGGCCATACTCATGTGATTCAATATGTGATATGTGAACTCACATGCATCTCAGATAGTCTGCTCTAGTTAAAGGAACATGGATTGAACATTGAGAGGATGATGATTACATGCCTTGAGCTCAATCTGAATATCAGAGACAAAGGAACTATACGATCACAATAAAACCAATCACTGAATTGTATGTTGAAGTTGTTCTCCAACTTTCTAAATTACTTGGGTAGTAATGATGTGTTTCTAGATATCGCTCATTGCTTGTGATGTCATAAATTGGTTATGAACATTCATTGTCAACGTAAATTGGGATCTATAGGGCCACACACATACGATGCACTTAGAATAAGGGTTTATTCATGTTTGATTACTAAAGTCTTTAGGTATTCAATTTAAACAATTGAGGTTTCAATTTGACTGACTAGACTATGAACAGATCAGTTCAAGTGTTGAACCAACCGATTCAAGTGTCATGTCAATACAAACAACAATTGGATGAATATCTACCAGAGCTATACATATGAAACGACCATTTAAGATATGAAAATACCATTTCAAAATTGAAATAATCAGTTCACATCATGAAATGACCATTTCATGATGTGAACTGACTGGTTCATCATTTTCATTGTCTGGTTCAATGATCAATTTGATTGGATCAAGGATTGATATTGATGTCATAATTATGCATCAATCAAATATTGAATGCCATTGTGTTTGAAAAGAGGAAAGCATATGAGTGATAACACCCAAATTTAGGCATCTATGCTAAGAATTTATTTATGGTTTTGTGTCATTATAGCCTTAATATGCCCAAAATAACCCTATCTCCTTATCTTTTAGTAATTTACATCTTTTCATAGATAAAGTTGCTCAACTAGCCAATTTTGGGACTTGTAAGCATCGAACCTGAAAAGACATCTATTCTCTACGATTTCTCCCCAACACATGGTTTTTGCAGCAACTATGCTTCTATCCGTCGTGGTCGCGGTGGACTAAGCATCGCACTATGTGCACCAGCTTAGGAGACGGTGGTGCCAAGAAACTTTTGAATCTTGGGCCCTATTTTCGATGGTCAGTCCTTTATCAGACAACATCCTCACTAATCAGAAGGTTCATCGACGTGGGCCACTCGACCACCGGTAATAGCCCCCCTGTGGGGGCGGGTTTGGGCCATGACACCGCGACTGTGACCAAGGAGGATGTCACGACCACGACCAAGATGACAACGCTGCAACCGCGAGATCCACCTCGACCGCGGCACGACTGTGATCGTAGGATCCACCTCGACCATGGCACAACTATGACTGTGAGATCCACCTTGACCACGGTGCGACTGCAATTGAGGCATCTACCCCGACCACGATCGCGGGATCCATCTCTACAGAGGCCCGACCGCGACCGTGGCCATATTCTGCCTTTGCCTATAAATACCCACCCCTCACGACCTAGAGGGGGTTCCGACATTTGGAGTCCAAGTTCTGAATTTTTGGAGGTTCCACATGTTGGTTCCGACCCATTTTGGTTCCCAGAGCCCCGTGGGAGAGTTTTGAGGTCTGGAAAGGCTGAGGTGCTTGTCCTATGTCCATTCCTCCAATTTTCTTCCATCTACCACCATTTTCCACCACCATTCACCCATATCCTACCATTCCTAGCCATCTTCCACCTCCATACACCCACCAAGCTACTATTTGGGGCAAAATCAAAGAGAAAGGAGTCCAAGGAATCTAGAAGACCAAGGAGAATGACCCAAAGATGAGATTCTGCATATACAGAGGCTAAGGAGTGAGAGGCACCTCTCCTCTACGGGCTAAATCTCTTCTTCTTCTCCTTTCTTCTACTGTTCTCCTTTGTTTCTATACAAATGATGTTCTTCCATCTTTGTTCGGTGCCAACTATACTTGTCCATGGCTAGTTGAGCTCCTTCTTGGCTATGTAGCCCGTTTTGGGCATGTTTATGTACTTTTACCTTAAGCAAGTAATTTTATTCCATATCTAGTACATTTCTTATTCTATCTTCTCTTTCTAGTTATGATTGCTAGTTTGGTTGATCTCCTTCTTGCTTGAACTTCTATTTCTGCCTATATCGAGATATTTGTTGTAGAAATAGATAAGAGAAGGTAGTTTGGATCAGAATCTAAAAAGAGGACAGTTTAAGGTGATCTGTGCATAACCGTAGATCTGGGCATGGTCAGGCCCACTACCAGGTTCTTCCCAGATCACACATTTTCCTAGCATCTCATAATATTCTAGACCTGAGAGGGTATCTAGAATATTCTAGAGTGTTGATTTGTCATCTTCGAGAGAGGTTACATGTCATTGATGGGTTTTAGTCACGTTGCGTGAGAGCGAGTGGGACGTCCCCATAGGAATGAATATCATAGTACATACCATGTTTGGATGTAGGTTGCTTTCTTAGGTGTTCGAGGGTTTTCTACTCCCGAGAATGGGTGCATAGACTTCCCAACTTGTGGTTACATAGCCAGGAACTCCTTCTCTCTGATTAGTAGAATCCGACAAACTTTGTTTTGTTTTCTTTTTTTTTGTTTTGTTTTATTTCATGACAATCTGCTAGACTAGTTCTAGGTCCATACTTTTATTGACTATCGGATTGGCTTATCTGACTTAGGAGTGAGATCTTAAGTGTCCTAAACGTCCCTGAGTTCGACCCCGTATATCCACTTTGACCCTGTAATAAAGTTGTGGGAGTCCTTAAAGGTTTCGAGTTATAAATTTAAAGTCCGGTCACTGCCCTCCTCCTCAGGAGCCGATCAATGAGCTGACTAGTTTAAGGGTTGAATAGACCGACTCACACATGATCGACTGGTTCAAAAATGAACCGACCAGTTCACTTTTCTTTAATTCCCAAAAATTTATGAAATTTCATCTCTTCGACACTCATATGGATTGGAAACCCTGACCCTGCCCTCCTATAAATAGAGGGGTACTGGGTGCTTCCAAGACACAACAATAAGATATAACAATTGTTGTTCTCTCTGGCTATGGTAACCAAAGAGCCCTGAGCAAGCCCTACCCATCAAAAGGGAGGGATAGCAAGGGAGAGACAATTGGGGGAGTGAATCAACTCTAGAAGATTGACGTTCGAAGGGAAAACTCCTTCTTGTTGGCTCTAGTAGTGCAATGTGGAGTTCTCAATGTTCCGCATGGACTACTATAGAGGCCAGAGGTACTTACCTCGCTAGGAGGATACAAACTACCATTGTCTGTGGTGATCAACGAGGAGGCCATTGTTGATGTTGTCCAAGTGCAACTTGAAGAAAGACACGCACTACCATTATACTTGCTCCAGGATCAGTTATATTTCTTGCTATCCTCTTTCCTAGATACATTATTGTTGATGCAATCTGCTAATTTTAGGAAATCATGTGTTAATCTTTTTGTTTTCACTGCCTTATCTGTTGTCCCGATTTCCCAACAGTGGTATCAAAGCCACGTCAATGTACGTGTATCTGGAATTAAATTGATATGGTCGAATTTATTTTATTTCATATGATGTGAATATTAAAATTATTAATTTTCACATCCAAATAAATACCACATACAATCTGAAATATATATATATGATATATGTGCAATTAATACATGTCTCTCAAAAAGTGTCTTGATGGTGATTGGAAGCACAATTGTGGCTAGAACCCTTGTGGAATGTGTGCTTGGTTGTTTGGTTTATTTCCTATTATTACTCAGTTTTCATACCAAGCCTCTCTTCTCCTTTCTAAATGTAAATTAATGCTCCTTTTCTACTTCTCCTTGAATGTAGCTTGAGGTTTTTTTTCCTTTTACAGTGTAATATGAAATAGGATAGATTTAATTTATGTTTTCTCATGACTAGACATTCTGCTCCGAATGAACTGACCGGCTCGTGAGATGAACCGATCGACTGGAGGACTAAGGAGGTTAGATGATAAGAGGAACAAATTGACTGGTGGCCCAACTGATCAAATGAGGAGTCTAGACGCTGCTTGAACCTGACAACCAGACGATCATTTCAAGAAACCAACCAAATGACTAGGAGGCCAACTGATCGGCTCAAGAGTTGAACATATCAACCTAGAATGGCTCCATCATAGATTTTCATCAATAATAGGTTGATACATGTGATGTGGATCTTAGGTGGTAGTAATTCCTTGTGGATCCAAGGAATTACAATAGAACACCCATAACAATCGCTTATGTGTTTTAGTTGCATGTTTCATTGTGGTTATAGGATGGATATCATACGTACTATAAGTACATGGTGATTGGATATGTATGTGTATTTATATATAAAATCCCCTAATAAAATATTAAGTCTTAGATGCTTTCCATAAGAAACACACATGAAAAACTTGATCGAATAAGCGTAGGTTATGTCAAAGCATGGTGCGCTATCCATCTCGTAGAAGTGTGATGGTAGATATGTAGATCTGCAAAAGTAGGGTGAATGTTCTATCATGTTGGCTTTTGGGTTAGGCTTAACTAGATGATCTCAATGAGATTAAGTACCTAGAAGCATATAGATGGATTGTGATAAAGAGTTTTGCACACCATCTATCCAAGAGTTGCATGAGATGCAATTGACAAACATTGTCTACCTAAATAGTCAAGTTGTGGGCGATCAGCCAAAGCTGACTCATGATTTGATGAAATATAGATTTTGGCTCACTAGAAGGTTCTTCGATGCAATCTTATGAATTGGTAGTGAGGGCTATCAATTTGAATAAAAAATTGGGAGCGATAATTTACTAAAGGTCTAATTAATATCATCTATGTTGTCATATCTAATTAATCAAAAGTGTTTTGATCAATTGCAAATTTCTTTTGTAGAAACGAATGTCAATCAAATCATCATTGTGATCAGTTTTTAAGAAGAATAAACTAAATGAGTTAAACTTCCATGACTGATTTTGGACTTTGAGAATGGTTCTCAATGATGAGCATAAGCTCTATGTCCTCGATACAGTAGTGCCAGAGGAACCTGCTCCTGATGCCCATTGGGCTGAGGTGGATGTTTATTGCAAGCATGCCAATGATGCCTTAGATATTAAGCACCTTATGGTATGTTGTTTGAACTATGAGTTTCATGAGAAGCATGAGGACATGGGTATTCTTGATATGGTCACACATCTTAAGAGTATGAACCAGGATCATCCAAAGCAATCAAGGTATAATGTATTAATGGCACTCTTTGAGTGAAAAATGACAGAAGGAGATCCAGTAGAGCCCGATGTGCTCAATATGATTGGGCATGTGGACCATCTAGAGAGACTGGGATTCCCTTTGATCCAATATTTGTTCATGAATATGATTCTACAATCATTTCATGAATCATATAGCCGGTTTATTGAGTGTTACTACTTGATAACATGGCTAAATCGTTGTCAGAATTAACTCGGCATGTTGATAAATGTCGAAGCAAGAATGAAGTAGGATAAACCTATGATTACAATCAACAGAGTGAAGTCCAATGGAAAAGGCAAGTCCAAGAAAAGTTTTGAGTCTAAGCTCAAGTCTAAGTCTTCGACACTCAAGATAAGGAAAAAGGTAAATGCAAAAGGAATACGTCCTTTGTGGGAACTCAGGAAGAAGAAGGAGATAGAGATCACCACTTTAGGACCCTAGAACAAGTAAGCTAGAACTATATGGAATAGGGGTCACTTCCAAAATAGTTAGAATATGTCATTCATGTAATGGGCATGTATAATTAGTGAATTGCTATTATGTACCTACCATTAATTAGAACATCATGTATCTTGTATGGACAAAAACATTATGAACAAATGGATGTTTCATTTTCAAAGATAAGATCTTGTATGGCAGTGCCCTATCTCTCATAATATATACTCGATAGTTGTAGAGACAAATTTTTATGACACATATACCGAATGACTTTATGACTCAAACAATCAATATCTATAGCAATGTCATCTAGAGCACATAAATGAGAAATGCATTTCTAGAATCTGTGATGATGTTTGTCTAGACTCCTTGGGTTATCTAACCAATAAAGACAGACAAGTCTTATTTATTGAGAAATATGATAAAATCACCTTCATTAGATGTAGTGGGAGAGTGACATTCTATTAGGGATCATACATACTGATGTATATAGACCTTTTAGAATAAATGTTAGAGGTGGTTAATAGTACCTCATTATATTTACTAATTATCTCAGTAGATATGGTAGATTGTATTTAATGAAATACAAGTCTAAATCTCTTGAAGTGTTCAAGGAGATTATGAATGAAGTACATAACCAACTTGGTGTAAGTATTAAAATACTTCGATATGATCGATGTGGAAATACTTTGAACCAAGAGTTGGAGGACCTCTTGGGAGATTATATTAATGTACTCCACTTGAAACATAATGATGTATCAAAAAGAAGGAATCACACCCTGTTAAGCCATGATGTAATTATCAATAAATCTAGCTAATCTTACAATTTCCTTTTTGGGCACATACTTTACACTAAAACAATGTATCGCCTAAATGGGTTCAAAAGATATCATATGAGATATGTTTATGGGAGGTGTCCCAATATGTCTTTATAAAAATTAGGATTGAAAGCTTATATAAGAAAATAGTTTCTTGATAAGATTTGCCCACAAATCACATAAATGTTGTTTTGTTAATAACTACTTCTATATTCCAATCCAACAACAAAATTGTTTGTTGTTGGGATGGTTGTTTCCTATAGGAATTCAGTTTCAAAGGATCACTGGGAGAAAAGTGAAACTCAAAAAGTTCAAGACCAACAATAAAACATTTGAACCTATAGAGGTACAGTAAGAACAAGGAGAATCAGAAATTGTTGTGGAATCTCAGGTTCCTTATGTAACATAAAACCTCATAGATCTAGTAGAATACGCCTTGAGTTTGAAAGATTAGGATATCTTATAACTCAAAAAGGTGGTGAGTTGGTCATAGAATATGAGCCAACAACCTACCCATAATCTATTAAGGGACCAGAGTCTGAGAAATGGCTTGAGGCCATGAGAACCAAGATGGAGCCCATGTAAACCAACAAGATATGACCTTAGTGGATTAACCTGAAGGGGTAAGGCCCACAGGGTGCATTTGGGTCTTTGACAAAAGACCGACATGGACGACAATGTACAATCCTATAATAGAATATTGGTTGCAAATATTTCAAAAGGTTCAAGTGTTGAACTTGGCAAAATCTTCACCAGTTACCATGGTTAAATCCATCATGATCATGATTTCTATGCAGCTTATTACGACTATGAGATTTGATAATATGGATGTTAAAACTACATTTCTTAATAAGAATATTGTATAGGGTGTGTACGTGATACAACCTAGGAGGTTTTATAAATCCAATTTTTGCAAATAAAGTCTATAAGCAACGAAGGTCAATCTATGGATTGAAGAAAGCATCTCATAGCTGGGATCTACCTTTTTCACAAGATAGTCAAAGAATTTGACTTTAGTTAGAATGAAGATAAAATCTTTGTTTACAAAAAATTAGTGGGAGCATATATATATTCCACATAATGATGGGGAATAACATCCTTATATTACAAATATTAACATGGATGGAAGTACCTTCTCTATGAAGGGTTTAGGTAAATCATCTTATATGATAGGAATAAAGATCTATACAGATAGATCTAGAAGGCTTCTTGACCTAAGTAATAGCACATACATTAGTAAGATGATGAAGGGATTCAGCATGTTGGACTCAATGAGAGAAACTTGTCCATGCTCCATGGAGTTAGTCTCTCAGGAGCCTAGTGATCTAGTTCTTATGAAGAATAAGAGCACATGGATAGGTACCATGTGCATTTGCAATTGGATCTATGATGAATGCAATGTTACAAACTCATACCGTTATCTCATAATGTATTGGACATGACGAGTGGATATCTATCAAATCCCAATGAGAGTCATTGGACTACCATAAAATAACATCCTTAAGTACTAAAAGGATTTGTTCCATGGTCATGGTAATAAGGAAGAGTTGGGTGTAAAGGGTTACATAGATGTAAGCTTCCAAAATAACAAATAAAATTAATGATCACAATCTAAATTTGTGTTTGACCTTAAAATAGAACTATAAGATAGAATAGTTCCAAGTAAGAGACAATTGCTAATTTTACAATAGAAAGTTGAGTACCTTATTGTTTTGAGAACAACATAAGATATTGTATGGATCAAGAAGTTCATAGAACTTATGGGAGGTTCCAACCATTGATGACATAGTAGAAATACTATGACAACAATGGAGCTACTGGATAGGCAAGGAATCTCAGATAGCATGCTACAACTCTTCCATCTCATACAAAAAGGCATGCAGTGAGGAGATGTGAAAACTTTGAAGATACCAACTTGAAACAAGCATTGCTAACCTGGTATAATAACTCTTGAGTAGAAGAAACATGATGGACATGTTAAGATCATTTAGAATAAGATTCATGGGTGATTGTATCTAAGTGGAAATGGGAGTCTATTGGTATGTATGCCTAGAGATCCAATCATTTGATGATTGTATTGAGGCATTCGATACCTAATTTGATAATCATAAGCGTAACTCCTTTATTAGGTTTGTATCAATTGACACATATATAATAGATGTCTAAAGAATGATGTGAGTCAATGACATATGTCTTTAGGTTGAGGACCTGAACTGTGAGATCATATGTATGATAAGAGTGCATACATTCTTGTTATGTCCCTAGTTAGATATTACTATGGAAGAAAAATCGACAAAAGTAATACATAAAACTAGAGTGTGTGTTGACTGATGATAGAGTCTCATTAGTCATGATATGTGATATCAAGTCAATCACACAGATAAGAACATTGTATCAAATAGACCCACCTTGAGAGTGATGCATGGAGACCATGGAATGGTAATCGGAATCATCTCTCATAGTGATAGTGGTGATTTTGGTTCTTAGACCTGAAATCACTACACTTATCACATGTTGTTTGTTATACTTAAACATCATCCAACATGACCTTGAATAAGGGTTTCCATAAAGGTGATGCTCAGGTACATTATATTACATGGGGATTGAGTATGATTGGTGTAGATGGGATTTGTCCCTCCCACAAGAGATTGAAATCCAGATCACTTAATAAGAGAGATTGAGAAATGTATGGCCATACTCAGGTGATTCAATATGTGATACGTGAACTCACATGCATCTTAGATAGTCTACTCTAATTTGAGGAACATGGATTGAACGTTTAGAGGATGACGATTACATGCCTTGAGTTCAATATGGATATTAGAGACAAAGGAACTATATGATCAAATTAACACTGATCACTGGACTGTAGGTTGAAGTTGTTCTAAAACTTTCCAAATTACTAGCAATGATGTGTTGCTACATACCGCTCATTGCTTGTGATGTCATAATTGGTTATGGACATTCACTGCCAAGGTAAATTGGGACCATAGGGTCACACGTATAGGATGCACTTGGAATAGGAGTTTATTTGTAAATGATGCTTAATTTGATTACTAAAGTGTTTAGGTATTCAATTTAAACAACTAAGATCGCAATTGACTTATTGGACTATGAACCGATCGGTTTAGTTGTTGAGCCAACCAATTCAAGTGTCTGATCATTACAAATAAAAATTGGTTGAATATTTGCCTGAGCTAGATAATGAAATGACCATTTCAAAAGTGCAATGACTGTTTCATGATATGAAACATCCATTTCATGATGTGAACCAATTGGTTCATCATCTGGATTCTCTGATTCAATGATCAATTTGATGGGATCAAGGATTGATGTTGATATCATGATTGTACATAATCAAATATAGAATTTTAGTATGTTTGAAAAGAGGAAAGCATACGAGCCAACCAGTTAAAGGGTTGAACCGACCAATTCACCATTTTTAGCTTATAGAAAATTAATGAAATTCCATATTTTTGACTCCCATATGGACTGGAAACCCTGACCCTGGCCCTCCTATAAATAGAGGGGTACCGGGGGCTTTCCAGGCACAACAATTAGCTATGACAATTGTTGTCCTCTCTAGTTGTGGTAACCAGAGAGCCCAAAGCAATTCTTGGTCACCAAAAGAGAGGGATAGCAAGGGAGATATTATTGGGAGAGCGAATCAACTCTAGTAGGTTGACATTCGAAGGGGCAACTTCTTCTTGATGGCTCTAGTAGTGTAACACAGAGTTCCCAGTGGTCTGCATGGGCTGTTCTAGAGGTGAGAGGCACTTTTCCGGCTAGGAGGACACATAAAATCATTGTTTGTGGTGATCAACCAGGATGTCATTTCTAACATTGTCCAGGTGCAACTTGAAGAAAGGCGCTCGCTACTACTATAAGAGTTGTTGTTGGACTTGCTCTAGGCCTAGCTATATCTCTTTCTACCCTCTTTCCTAGATATATTATTTTTGACGTGATCTTCTAGTTGAGGAATTAGGCATTTGCATTAAATTTTGTGTTTCCATTGTCTTATATGTTGTCCTGATTTCCCAACATATGTTCCTTCTCACCCCATATTTATGGTAGATGTGTTATTTCCTACCAATATGTTCTAGTATTATCACATGCAAAACACATGGATGTCTTGCTCTTATTTATAGTCATATTGCAAATCATATTCTTTTTATATCCACTTGGATAGTACTTTTTTCTATAGGAAGCCTTGTTATATTTGATGTCCTTACTTCATAATGTTTATGAACCCCCTATTAACATGTAAATACCAACTTTTATGCTGACAAATTCCATTTTTGTCTTCTCTGGTGGGGTATGCTTCCAACACCAAGTGTAGGACTTGGAAGAATGGACATGGTGACATGGACTAGGTGGAGGTATTGGGGAGATAGACTTAAGATAGCTAGAAATTCCTCTACGTTCTTGATGTAGTAACTTTCCTATGAATCCCATATTTAAGATGATGATGTACTTTTGTAAAGGTTGAATACAATCATGATTTATTATTCCATTGTTATACTTTGGTATTTCATATACTATTATTTGAGAGAAAAAATACACCTATTCCAATATACCTTCCTAGTGTGCTTGGAATAGATGATTTATTCCTCAAATCCAGTAGGGATTGGATCCCCTCCCAGGTCCACTCCTTACAATGAAAAACATCCTTTAGTGTGAGTGTGCAATCGATACTTGCTTGAATACAAATTTCTCCAATCGCGATAATTCTAGAGAAGTTGGAATTTCCCATATTTACCCTCTCCAAGTCTCCCTTTATGCAAGAATTGAAGAACTTCTTACTAGGTGAAGAATGATAAGAAGCTAAAGTATCCACCACCTACTCATAATCATCCTCATCAGTATGCAAATAATACTCCTAGACTATCATGACCACATTGTCATCATTTTTCCTAATATCCAAAATCCCCGCTACAATATTTTTGTCATCATCCTTCTTGTCATTGGTATCAGACCCATGTTTCTTTTCCAAAATTTGAAATCTAGAGCAACCTCCATCATGAGTTTTTATATGTGTCAATTTGTGCTCATCAACTTAACCATCGTTGCATCATCATCCTTCCCTATCTAGATCTACATCTACACAACTAGCACTCTAATACCATTTGATAGGTTGTTGATGAATAATATGTGCACGCATACTATGCAACCTTGATGCAATGAATAAATAAAGATGTATAAGTGTTACTGACGAGGGTGTAAATCTAAGATAATAACTACAACAAAGATAGAAGAGGAATGACCAGATTTATACATGGAAAATCCTTACTATGTGTGAGGGGAAAATCACATAGTTAGCAATGGGAAAATTCACTATAAGTAGTAAGGTTACCATTTTTACTCTAAGATTTTGATCCCAAACCTGAGAAAATATACCAGAAGGAGATATAAGAATATGCCACCATAAGAAAAGATCCCTATAATTCTACCATCCCAAAACTGCCTAGGAAGATGCCCTTCCACAAAGCATACAATGATAGAGGGCTTGAAGAAGAACACATGGATGCTTTCACAGTCCTGTCCTACTTCTTTTCTTCTTCTATTTCTTTTTCTCTCTTCTTCTTCTTTCATTTTCTTTCCCATCTCTAAGGCGATACCTTTCTATGTTGCCTTATAGCTGTTGTTTAAATTCTTTTAATTGTTGGTTATTTTAACTGGCCTCTCTTCTTGTTCTTGCGAGTGGATGAGATTTATAGTCCCCTCAGGGTAAGACAAGTAACATTCCCTAATGGGCTTGCGACTCTGGGCTGGAAACACAATAAGCCCAACAACCTCCTAGTTTGGATCCCAGGGAAGCACTAGCCCATGGAGTTCATGAACATTAAGACCAACTTTTTGTATGTGATCATCCACGCACTCCTATTTGGGTTGTTCATGGTGGAGATAGGGGGCATGCAAGAGTCACCCCCCCTATATTTATTTTGTCACACAAAAGAAATATGCAATACATTTTGAGCTTTGCAATTTTTACATTTTATACTAAAATTTAGTTGTGGTTTCAGTTAATGTTTCACTGATTCTTAACTTTTTTACAAAATAACACATTTCTCTTTAGATATGATGTTAAGTCTTTGAATGTGAAGTAATTCTAGTGGAACCTTCCCAATACTACATGTTCCTGCTATATTTTTCTTCTAATAATCATTATAACTCTTTGCATTTGCTATTAAAATGGAAGCAAAATGATTTTTTTCTTTTGAAATTGATAAAAAATAAAGGGTCAAACTATTTAAAATAAAGCAATGTAATTTAGGAGACTGTTTACTTTGTTATTGTCAATATCATGTAGTACTCTTTTCAATTATGTCTTTTGAGTGTTAGGTCTATTAATGTGTCATTTCTCCTCTTTTGTCATCATTGGTGTAAGCAATTCTCTTGCTTCTTCTGCAATAGTCATGCTTGGTTGAAAAATTATTTTTTTATTTTCTCAAATTTTCTATTTGCTAACCAATTCCATTTGTCGCTCTCAAGTTCTCTTATCAACATCTACTTTTACACAGTCCCATAAAGCACAAGATATTGTATGGCTTAAAAAACACACATATATCCTTTTCTAGAAATGTAAGGCCATGCATGCAAGATTATAGCAGTTTTGTCTTTCTCATTATCTCCAAAATGGGAGATTGTCTTTCGGGTCACGATGATACAATCATTGAATATGGTATGATGAAGCATACATGTGCATTGATTTATCTATGTGGCATATTTGTTAAGGAGGTTGTCAAAGTGTTGTATAACATCAGTAATAATGGTCATTTTGTTGCTAGAGAGGAGCCCATATATGTGTAAACTATAGATAGTATTATGTATATTGTGGGATGAACATTGTTTTATGGAAGAAGGAATGTTTTGCCACCCTCCTTAAGTCAATGTATTTTTGAAGAGTTGTTTGCAATATTGGCATGAGAGTAGACCTTCGGGGTATGCTAGTGAAGTAGTTTATGTGGTATGGTGTCTAGGTTGTTTTGAAGAGTGTTAGTAGAGTTCTATGACATCATTTATTTATAAAGGTCATCAATATTTTCTGAGAGAAAACCAAAACATGAAGACGTCTAAATTTTAAGAGTAAATCTACAATATTTATGATTATAACTGGGAAAAATGGTTTAATTACAGTAGTTTTGTTGATTTTTTAGGAGGGTGCATAATGGAATAATAAAAAATAATCATCCCTATATACCCTAGTTGTGGGATCTGTCATAGCTATAAATAGTCAGTGAATGAAAGACATAAGAAGGGATACATGTTATATATTTGTGAAAACTAGTTGTCCAACAACTAGACACATATTTTGTTGGTGAATAATACAGTCTTCTAAGTCTAGATCCAAAATAGCCACCAAGAAATCGGGATGGATGAGAACGAAATCCATATTGGCCACCAAGCTGATGCAAAATTGTCTTCTTGTGGAACAACTTATTCAAGCCTTTACATGCACGCCTCAACCTCTACTTCATCCATGAATATGAGGGAGAACATGGTGCACCACCTTGTCTACCAAGTAAAAAAGGAACATGAGTTTTCAACGTACTTGTCATCCCTGAAGTTCCTTTCTTCTTCTATCTTAGGCAACAATCCTTAGGGTGATTTCCTCTCTCCAAGAAATATGTTTGACAGTCAACTTGTCTTACAAGTTTTCAGAAGTGTTGTGTCAAATCCTTTGGGGAGTGCCCCCTTTATATAATAAAGTCATGGTCTTGGAAAACCCTAATTCCAATATTTTTTCTAATCACAGACCCACTAGCATTCCAATGTTGAAAAACACAGACTAGATTCTAATCGCCTGATCACATTACCTAATTGGTGGATTACACTCCTGTTGGACACTCTTATCAGACAATCAAGATCTGAAATTCTTTCTAATTTGAGACTTCCCCTATTGCATTGTGATATCCCGGACAAGGTACATAATCAGACAATCAACCCAGTCTAATGGAAGGCTCAATTGACCAATTAACAATCAATTGATCCATTGACCCAACATGTCTGATTGGCTAATCATACATTCTAGTCACCCGATCAAATTGTTAACCAGTTTGTTTATGATCCATAACCATTTAATCATATGTTTGATTATGAACTTCAATTCCCTTATGCATCCTTTTGTGTCAGACCCTATAGGTTCCTAATTATGTTGGTAGTGATGTTCAAAACAACATATGTAAAGATCGATTTCTAGCCACACATCATTGCCATCCAAGTAATAGGAATGAGTTGCATAACCACTACAACCTATAAAGTGACCAATGTTACCATGACTGTATAATCACGTCACAGATATCCAAATTAAACCTAGGTAAATGGAATGTCATCCTCTTAACATTGATTCCATGTTCACTATTTGAGATATTGTGAGCTCAATATCATATATTAACTCACATGAGTATGGCCTTGCATTTCGTAGATTTTCTTAACAAGTGGACGTGTATATCACTCCAAATGAGAAAAAAATTTCATCTATACCACTTATGATTTTCTTCATGTGTTACAGTGTGCTCAATCACCACCTTTTCAACAAATTGTATTTCAAAGTAGGTTGGGCTAGTGTCAAAGTAACTTGAACAACATGTGTCACTATAGTGACTTTATGTCTACGGATTGCAGTCACCACCTCACATTAAGATATGACTTTGACATGTCATTATATGAATTTTATGTGTCAATCTTAGGGTGGGTTTGTCTTATACAACTTGTTCTTTAGAAACTACCCATGTATCTAAGTCAATATCCAATATCATGAAAAAAGAGATATAGTCATCACTCAGCATATATGCTAGTCTTGTGTATTATTATTATCCTATAACATCCATAGTAACAACTAACTAGGAACATAATAAGAATGGATCCTCTTATTTTACATATGATCTCAGTTTTAGGTCATTAACCTAAACCATATGTCAATAAGTCTAAACATTCTTGGAACATTATTAGATGTATTCATTATATCAATATTGAAACATACATAAAAAGTGGAATTACCTTTTATCAATAATCAAATTAAATACAAAATATCCCCTTTATAGATGTCTATCATATCATATAACCAACAAGTTTGGACTGAGGTTTTGCAATGTAGAGGAAATGACATTCTTAAAGGTGGGGTAAGAGGTTTAAATTTCTCAAACGGAAAGGGTTTGCCCACCCCCACCCCCTAAAGAAATAAGCCACAAGTTGATGATGACAAGATTTTGGTCATATATAAGTTTATGTTTTGCATGTTTATGAGCTAAAGGGTAGAGATCAACCCATCCAATGTTGTAAAGGAACCTATCAAGTTTGACATATTGAGGATGCGTGCAATTATCTATTCAAGAGAAGGAGTAACTAGGTTCACTCAAGTCGATAAGGTTATTTTTAGAAATATATTGATCGTAAAAGTTCACATGTGAGATAATGTTATTATACTGCATAAATATATCATTAGTAAATCTCACCTTATGAGATAAGGGGTGTACGCATAAAGGGAGCTCAGAGCCACTTGTTCATGAGGAAAAGCATATTTGTTTGAAATATGGTTATCGCTAAGGCCCGGTAAGGGTCCATGGGGAGTTAAAGTAAACATTCTTAAAGGTATTTTTCATGATGTATGAAAGGGTTTTATGTGATTGAAGTTGGTAATCCATCTTGATTCAACCAATTACAAGGTCACCACTAAGACCGACAATAGGGATCTAAACCCCTGTGTTTATTTTGTAACACCTTATAAATAAAAGGTTCCTTTAGATAGGGTGTTTTTTGGATTCTTGTATGGTCAAAATGTCTATCTTATGAAAAGTCTAAGTTATCTCATCCTACAACAAGCAACAACACCATTTATATTCTTGGAGCATATAATCATTAAAAACAAAGACATATAATGTAGAAAATGAAAAAAGCAGACATATGTTAACTGCATTTAAGGTGCATAACACTGATAACCTTATCAAGGGAATTACAATCATTACACTCAAATATGATGAGATAAGAAGATATCTAAAAAAAACTCTTTGATGTTGATCTCATCTGGTGAAGCATGTCCCATATTTTTCTATATATAGAATCACTACAATCATCTTTGTTGGACTAAGGTAGCTTTTCTGAGTGGGGGTTGAACAGAGAATATGAGGTGTTTGAAGAGCTGGGGTGAGAAGAATCTCAAGGAGGATTTGGGGTTTGGATAAATAACAATATGTGTATAGTATGTTGTTAATTTTGATTTACGTCGTTACATGCAACAACAACATGTGCAATTTAGTTAATAGTTCTAGCCAGTCCAGATAAGGAAATGCAGAATAAACCAATACAGATGAATAGATATAAATGTAAGGAACTTAGACCAGATCGTTCATTGGAAGAATGATTGTGATACTTAAGGAATTTAGCGGCCTGCAATCCACCTAGATAAGCTCCATTCTTCTAGACGACCTAGTCACAAAACTGATGAAGAGAAAGTCTCTCCCGCGTTGCAGACAAAAGATGTAGACGAAGGATGAGATGCAATACCAGTGTAGCCCAGCGACTGCATGAACCACCACCTAACAGATCATGTCTTTGAAGAGAGGAAAGAACTTGCTTTGCACATGAGAAAGCCTCTGTTGACTCAAGGTCTAAATCAACTAAAATCCTTGTTTTGATGATGACTAACCATTCCACTAAATTTTATCTAATCCTTCTACTTGAGTAATTCCATATTAGGTATAAACACACTCCAAATGCCCTAACTTGTGCATCCTAACTTGGAGAAAAGACAAGTCAAAATAAATGCAAGTGCATTTTTGTGAAATATGATGTATCTCTATTATAATCATGTTGTAAATCACTTGTAATGATTGTATGACTTGTAATTAAGCTTAGAAAAAAAATCAGGAGCACTTAGATTGAACATTTAAGCATGTCAATGACATTTTCCAAAATTCATCACAAGTTGTTTGATCAGTCAAATTTTCTTCCTAGAAAATCAACTGATGCCTAGCATTGATATTGGAAAATGTCCAGAATTGGTTGTGTTTACCCCAGGTCAAACTCGACCAAATCTGTACACTAGCAAAATAGATTTAATTGATCAACCACATTTCATTGAGGATTTACTCAACCGATGCTTCAAATTTTCTTTATATAATAGTGCTACCAATCGAGTTCCCAAAAGTAACTCGACCGATCGCACTGTATGGAATGTGTAGAAAAAGTTTTTCTAGTTGTTGAAGTGTTGCAAAACTCAAAAAAATATTTGTTGCAACACCCCAAACAGCTAGTATTCATCCTTAAGTGTTTCTATTGGCTAGAAGGCATCCCCAACTATATATAGGACCCCTTAGGCTTCATCCCATGGTTAACCAAGCACTATGAAGGTCTCTATATTATAGTTGAGTGCTTCCAAGAGCCTCCTTCCACTCTTAATCTGAATCACTTGCTACATCCATTAGAGTGATTTGGATATTTGTAAGAGAGATAGTCCTACGTGTATATCTTGTAAGGATCTCACTTCCTATTCCCCCAATCTCTCAATCAACCATAAAGAGGAATATTTTCTCTCTTGGCTAAAAGAGGTGAAGAAGAAGAAGGGAAGGAGCCCCTTGGTAAAAGCTTATACTTGGAAAAGGTGAAGTCAAAGGCAAAAGATCCAAGAAGAGTGGGTAATTGCTTCAAGGTGGAACACTTGTAACAAGAGTGGGTAAGACCTTGGTGAATGAAGAAGACTCTTTGCAAAAGTTGGTAAGTCCTTGGTAAGGTTGTAGACTAGTCTTGGATAGGTAAGTACTTTGGTGGTTGTTAGCTCCCTTCTCCTTAAAGGGAAGGCTGGGTATCCTTGGCCCCGAAAAGGAAGGTCATATATTGTATGTCTTATAATGGAATATAAGTATGCAATGGTTGCAAAATCTTGGAGCTTGACCTCTATATGCAGTGGACTGACTTTCTCCTAGTTTGGAGATTGGAACCACTCTACATAGATTGTGTTCTTATACTTGTTCAATCTCTCTCATCCTTGCTATGTATGTTTAGTTGCACTCAAAGTTCATATTTTCCATATTAACTTAGAAATATATTGAAGGTTTGATGAATTTTGTTTAAGTGCATTTATCTCTATTCACCCCTAGAGCCCATACAAGATCCAACATGTGATATCAGAGTAGGTCTTCTCCAAGAATAATTCTACTAGTAGGAGAAGATGGGCAATTATCAAGGTGGGGGGTACCACATCAATATTCTAATATTGATGGGAGTAACTTCCTCTATTGGAAGAGAAGGGTACAATTCTACATCTAAGGATCAAGTCTGGAGCTATGGGGAATGGTGGATCTTCCATACAATCTACCGGAGATAAAGATAGAAGAATGGGATGAAGCTACCTTGAAGAAAGCAACCTTAAATGTAAGAGTCGTCAGCATTCTCTATGCCTCCATCTCCCTCGCCGAGTTCAATCGAATTTTCTCTTTTGAGATAGCCTATGAGATATGGAGAAAAATATATGTCACTTATGAGGGGACAAAGCAAGTGAATGAAAGAAAAGTCTACATGCTCAAAGGCCTCCTTGAAAACTTCAAGATTAGAAAGGAGGAGAGGATAGCCGAGATGTACTCAAGGATCAACACCATTGTGAATTATCTTTCTGTCCGAGGTCATCCTATGGCTAGAGGAGATATCAACTCAAAGATCCTTAGAACTCTCCCTAAGAGGTGGTAACCCAATATAAATTTCATTTAAGAAGAAAAGATCCTTTGTGATATTCCTATTAAGATATCATAGGAAATCTACAAGCCCATGAAGTTACAATTGACAAGCAAGAGGAGTAAGAAAGAGAAGAAGAGAAAGAGCTCAAGAGAATGAAGAAAGCAGAAATCAAAGCCCAAGTCAAAGCCCTTGTTAGTCAATCCTCTCCATCCTCTCAAGTTGGAGAAGATGTCATGTACTCCATGGGTAGACTCTACAAAGGCAGGTCCTCCTCCTTCACCTGATGCTTCAAGTGTGGAAAGAAGGGTCACTTCAAGGAAGATTGTCCACGAGGCAAAAAGACCCATCACCACAAGAGAAGAGAAGAGAAGCACAAGAAGAAGGAGAAATGGCACAAAAGCTCTAGTGACTCCTCCAACTAAAGCTCAAGTGACTCTTCCAACTCAATCTCTAGTGAAGATGGAGAATGCCATTTTTCTCTCATGGCCTCAACAAGTGAAGACTCAAATGAGGTAAGCCTAAACTCTTTAGATAAAGAATCCTTAATTGCAATTATTCATGCTACTCGTGCCTATCTTAAGTCTTCTAAAAAGAAAAGAAAAAG
This sequence comes from Alisma plantago-aquatica, assembly GCA_963693085.1. Taxonomy (NCBI): domain Eukaryota; kingdom Viridiplantae; phylum Streptophyta; class Magnoliopsida; order Alismatales; family Alismataceae; genus Alisma; species Alisma plantago-aquatica. The sequence goes on along the minus strand of OY856409.1, from coordinate 1,047,988,181 downwards.
CTTGCTAGAATTGTTGATAATTTGCATGTAGAAAAAGATGATCTTGAACATGCTAATATTTTCTTGCTAGATGAAAACAATGATTATCTTAGTCGAGTAGATTCTCTTAAATTGGAAAGTGCTAACTTACTTGATAAGATTGTATTTCTACAAGATCGACCTCTTGTGCCTAGTTCTAGTGAAAAGCATACTAATATTGTGGATTCTCTCATGCTTGATATTGATGTTCTTAAAACTGAAAAAAGAAGACAAAGATTTTGTTCTGTAAGGATTAGAATATGAAAATAGTGTCTATCATTCCAAGATTACTTTACTTGAAAAAGAAAATGCTTCCTTGCTTGCTAAAATCAATGTCCTTGAATCTTATTCTGGTTCTACTAGTAGAGAAAATAGTGTTTCTGCTCTTCATATTGAAAAATATTTTTATATGAGCAATGCTCTTTGATTAGAAACCTATTTTTTTCATGCTAGAGATGATATCAATCAATTGTCTTCTATTGTTACTTACTTATGCATGACAATCATAGTTTGAGATCTTCAATGAAAAGATTATTAGATGATAAAAAGAATCCTAATCAAATCCTAGGCCATACTACCGAACAAATGGGTAGAGATGGTATTGGACTTGATAGTATCCAAAGGAACCACAAAGACAAAGAATCTTCAATTTTCAATGATGAATCCTCTAATTCCAAGGCTAAGAGATCATGTAATCATTGCAATGATATTGGCCATTATTCTACATATTGTCCTTTTAGGAAAGCACACAAGAACAATAGGACTTGGGCTGCTAAGCTAATCCCTTTGGACTCAAAAATATGATTGGGGGCGTATCTTTCTTCTTATATGTCACTTGCTAATGGATTGACTTGAGCTATTGATCTACAAATTGGTCTCTCAATCCACATATAACAAGAAAGATGAGATGTGTATCGGGTGGCAACAAGTGGAAAAGAAATTGTAAGAACATAGGTAATGTTATTCTTGCTCATATCTAATCATTGTGTGCTTTTGCCAAGTTAGTATGCACTCTACATATGGTTTTTAAGTAAAAAAAATAGTATATTGTGAGTGTCATCACTTTCTTTCTCAAAAACTATTTATGATGCTTTCATGTTGTGTTACTAACTTGCTTATACATGTTTGGATATAGCTTATATTTTTATCAAGCCTCTAGATATGATTTTATGAAATATATGTACTTCATGATAGTAGTTGTTGTCGGTCGAGTTTGTCCTAATAGAAACTTGACCGACAAGCACCAGTGGGTGTTTCCAATAGTTGTTTTCGGCCAAGAAGTTCAACCCAGAAACTTGACCGACAACACTGTGCATAGAACTTACAGATCACTTTTTGGATGATAATTTCCCTCTCAATTAGACTTTCTCAACCAACAACCATATTCTTTGGCACTCCCTTGGTACCTTTATATATGCATTTTCCATGCTTTGAATTACCTATTTTGATTTGTTATGCAGGTTTTGATGATGATCTCTTTGGATCTCTTGGTTGTGTCCTAAATGGCTTTTGTTGTGCTCTAACTTGCTATATCTATCTAGTTATATATCTTGTTTTGACACAACCTTGAGTCTCTTAGTGGTAATCATCTTTTGGTAATGATGCATGTTTGCTAGTGAGTTATATCCCTTCATGCTTTTGAAACTACATACCTTTTTGTTTGGATATTTCTCTACATCTACTCATAGTTTATTCTTTAACTTGTGTATGTTTTTTCCATGACCTAGATCCTACTAGTAGTCCTAGCTTGTGATATCATCTACTTATAGTCCATATACATGTAATTCTATCCTTGATCATCTTTTGATCACGTGGTTTCTACTGTGTGCTATGCTTGGCTCTTGTTTCGTACTCAAGCTTGCTCCTTGACTTGCATATCTACTATCTTTAGTTACTTGCATGCATAGCTTTACCTTGATATTTGCTAGAATTATATCATGGGTTGTTCAAATGCATGTCTTGATTTGCTTGATACACTATGCCTGTTCAAATGCATGTATTGATTTGCTTGATACACTATGCTTGACCAAGCCCCTAGTTTTGCTCTTCTACTCTCCATTCTAACATTTGATATTTACTTTTTACTAACATGTTTTTCTTTAGCTCTTCAAGCCCCTACTTTTTGAAATGACAAAGGGGGAGAAGACATGTCTTATGTTAGACATGGAGAAGGCATGTGTGAGGAGAAAGCATATCTTATGTTAAGGGGAGAAGGCATATATGTAGAACATATATGAGCAGAAGACATAGTTTCTATAAATGTTATGAAAGCTAACCATGTAGGAGAAATAGAATTAATGGAATGGGGGTATAATAACTCCATAAGTATAATTTGAGGGGGAGTATATGAACTCAATTCTATTGAAACCCCTAGGTTTCTCCAAAGGTATGATTTTACTCAAATGCTTTCAATACATTTATGGAATGTTTTGTCATCTTCAAAAAGGGGGAGAATGTTGACCCAAGGTTCAAATCAACTAAATTCTTGTTTTGATGATGACTAACCATTCTAATTAATTGTTTCTAATGCTTCTACTCGAGTGATTTTAGATTAGGTATAGACACACTCCAAATGCCCTAACTTGCGCATCCTAACTTGGATAAAAGACGAAGTCAAAATTAATTCAAGTGCACTTTTGTGAAATATGATGTATCTCTATTAGAATCATGTTGTAAATCACTTGTAATGATTGTATGACTTATAATTAAGCTTAGAAAAAATTAGTAGCACTTAAATTGAATATTTAAGCACTTTAATGACATTTTCTAAAATTGATCACAGGATGTTTGATTAGTCGAGTTTCCTTCCTAGAAACTTGACTGATGTCTAGGATTGATCTAGCAAATGTCCAGGATTGGTCGAGTTTACCCCATCCCTACACTAGTAAAATAGATGTAAGTGATCAGCTGAGTTTCATCTAGGATAAACTCGACTGATGCTTCAAATTTGCTTTTTGGAATGTGCAATCAGTCGATTTTCCCAAGAGTAAACTCAACCAGTCGTACTATATGGAATGTGTAGAAAAAGTGTTTCTAGTTGTTGGAGTTTTGCAAAACTTGAAAAAATATCCATTGCAACACCCCCAAATGGCTAGTATTCATCCTTAAGTGTTTGTACTTGCTAGTAGGCATCCTTGACTATAAATAGGACCCCTTGGGATTCATCCCATGGTTTGCCAAGCACTATTAAGGTAACTATATTATATTTGAGTGCCTTCAAGAGCCTCTTTCCACTCATATGCTTAATTCTTGCTACATACATTAGAGTGAGTAGGAAATTTGTAAGAGAGCTAGTCCTACATGTATATCTTGTGAGGCTCTCAGTTACTCTATCCCCAATCTCTCATTCAACCATGAAGATGAAGATTCTCTCTCTTAGCTAAGAGAGGTGATGAAGAAGAAGGGAAGGAGTCCCTTGGTAAAAGCTTCTCCTTGGGGAAGGTGAAGTCAAAGGTAGAAGATCCAAGAAGAGTGGGTAACTCCTTCAAGGTGGAACACTTGTTGCAAGAGTGGGTAAGACCTTGGTGAAGACAGAAGACTCTTTGCAAAAGTTGATAGTCCTTGGTAAGGTTCAAGACTCAATCTTGGATAGGCAAATCCTTTGGTAGGTTGTTGCCACCTTTCTCCTTAAAGGGAGGGTTGGGTATCCTTGGCCCAAAATCATATATTGTATGTCTTATTATGGATTATAAGTATGCAATGGTTGCAAAATCTTAGAGCTTGACCTCTGTAGGTAGTAGAATAACTTTCTCCTAGTTTGGAGATTGGAACCACTCTACATATCTTGTGTTCTTGTGCTTGTTCAATCTCTCTCATCCTTGCTATTTTTTTTAGTTTCACTCGGATTTCATATATTCCATATTAACTGAGAAATATCTTGAAGGTCTAATGATTTTTAAGTGCATTTAGCTCTATTCACCCCCTCTAGAGCCCATTCAAGATCCAATAGCCTCCACGGATCAACTTGGGAGTGACAACAAGAAGCCACTGGTTAGGATTTGCAAAACACACACTTCAAACATTGACGGCTGATGTTCGTGAGATGTTTTTAACCATAATGACCAGAGGCTTATTTATAACCTTACACATACCAAAATCCTATTCCCTTTAAGATGCAATCACTCAATCACTCTTGTACATGTTGCAAAAAAAACTGTAAGGCAATCACTTTCTAATTAGGATTAACAAATCCAATTAAAAAAGAAATAATTAATTAAATTAATAATTAATTAAGTAGTTGTATACTAGTGCAAAAAGAAGATGGAATACGATAAACATTCCCATAGGCCACAAGACACAAGCTTGAGCCTGTGCCCTGTCCGCCTAGGCCAGGTGAGACATGGTGTGACACGTGCGCACGTCCATGCGTGTGGGTTGTGGTAACCACACTCACTGAGGAGGTGAGCATACTCTCCCCTAGGACCCTTTGGGCACTAGTATCACGTGTGATCCTACATATAAGGACCACAAATGTTCTAGGAGTCAGCAATGTGGGATAAAAGCTCATCCCATTTGCATAAGACAACACACAATATTTTCCTCAATGTACTAGCTACACTACATTGGGCTTATCCCATACGATCAACCATATATCTATCAACCCCCTAGAAAGTCCAATATGTAGTGTGATTTATCAATCAATCCTCCATACTATGCTTTCAATAGATACCTTTCAGTTTGAATTATCAGATTTATCCAACTATGACCCATGTAGGAACTAGGTGAACAAAAGTCTTGAACTTGAACCTTAGTTGCAAGAGTATAGGTGGGTAACAACACAATGAAGACATGGCAGAAAAGAAATCTGATGTGTTAAGTCCATTAATCCAAAATATATATTGTGATTGATATCAGGGAACAACCCAATTCCCATATTGCAGCCTACACAACATCAATCATTTAGTTGAAGTCTCCAAGGATGTACCGTTGGCATCCTGTACTAAGACTTAACACCATTCAGAGACTAATCTCTTACTAACTTCCAATCATGACACTAATAGGTTCCTAAGGGATAGAGACATAGATGTAAGAAGAATCAAATGAAATTACATAGTGTCATATTATTCATTTGACAACTTGTTATTATAAAATTTAACCCAATTTGTGGGATCTCCACTCTATTGGGTTGGGTTGTTGCTGCCTACAAATACTGAGGGGTTTCAATCACATCCCCAACCTGGATTTTTCCACTAAGGCTTGGGTAAGACCTTAGTGAAAGGATCACCTGTATCATCAGTTGTACCGATGTAGTCCACAACCACGACCCCATTAGACACTAACTCCCTTAGAGACTTGAGTATGACTTGGATGTAACTATGTTGTTTGATATTGTACTTAATACTCTTTATCTTAGCAATAGTTGTAGTGCTATCATGGTGAACTGAAATTGTAGGAAGCAGCTTCTTTACCATGGGTAAAGTGGACATAAGTCCATGTAGCCATTCAACTTCTAGTCCAGTTGCATCTAGAGAACACAACTCTGCCTTAAAAGTAGACCGCGACCATATGGTCTGTTTCTTTGACCTTCAGGAAACAAATCCTTTTCCCAACAGGAATACATATTGTGAGACACCATTATTCCTAGAGTTCATGGCAATCCAGCTTGCATCACAATATCATTTGATTATAGGAGGATATTTACCATAATGCAACCTAAGAGAACAAGTTCCCTTGATATACCTAAAAACTCTATCAAGAGCTTACCAATGGGTCTTGTCGGGACAATTGGTGTATCTACTTAACTTTCTCACAGAAAACACAATGTCTAGACATGTGTAGTTCATAAGATACATCAAGCTTTTGATTATCTAAGAGTATTGAGGCACTAGAACACCAGTCTCACTCTTGAACAAGGCCTTGGATGAATCATATGGAGTCTTAATAGATGTAAGGAGTGGGACTCGAGAGGGGATCCACTCCCTACTAAGAAATTTGAAGAATAAAACATCCATTCCAAACACACTCAAAGGTATGCTGGAATAGGTGCAAAATTTTCAAACTTCAATAAATGGTATTCAAAACAACCGAAGTGTAGCATTGGAATTAAACAAATGACTATATTCAATTTTCACAAAAGATTACAAAAGTACATCTTAATATCCCATAAGGGTTTACATGTATGATACAACATAAGGATCTAAGTAGAGGAAAATTGAAACCATATGATGATTGCCTCCAAGCTTTAACTCCTTAAGCTAAGTCGAAGTCTTCATCCCATATCATCCAAGTCCTTCACCTAGGGTTGGAAGCATACCCCAGTAAAAGAAGAAGCAAAGGTGACATCAGTAAAGGCCGGTATGTGCACACTAAAATATGGATTGAGCAATATATGGAATAATAGACAAAAAATATAAAAGTCTTCCCATAGAAAGGATAAGGACCATCCAAATGGGTATTAAGGGAAAAGGAATTGAAATCATATGATAACAAAAGAATATTTTCCATTAATAAAACATAAAGATTGTGCCACACAAGCACACGTAAAGAATTAGGGCACACACCCCATATCATCAACTAGAATGCATGTGATATAAGCATAGTCCCAGAATAATATAAAGTCAAAGTTAGCCAAGTCTCACAAACTTGAAACCTGATAGAGAATGGCGTACTTCCAAACTACCAATATATATAAAAATGTGCCAAACCTAACAAATTTGAAACCCAGGTATGGGACCACCTCCATCCCAAAAAAACAGGAGCATACTACCCCGGGAAGGAAATACACATCTGCCCAAAAACCAATGTAAACATTACTCGAGTGCTACTAAATCACATAGCATGTTAAATGTAGAGGCAAGTAGAAAGTATAGTAAGATTATACAAAGTAATCACCACAAAGGTGACCAACATATACATTCACCTCACAAGTGGGCAAAATACATCACATGTCATCATATAGAGTTCCAACATGAACAAAGCATAATAAAGAAGCAAGAGAATGTCCAAACATGATCACAAGATCAGTAACAAATAAGATACTTCACATGAAGCATATTTTCCAAAAGAACAAGATATTGTGTAGGCTAATGTCCATAGAACCAAGAGAAAGAAGAATATAGGATAATTGCTCTACAAGAATAATATGGTTTGCAAACATATAATAAGAGAGTGAAAAAGATTAGTTGCACAATATGAATAATAGGGTCTGCAAACATACAATGAGAGAGAGAGAAATTGCTCAATATGAATGATTTGGTCTGTAAACATACCTTAACTTCAGAGTCTAACAATCCAAGGTCACTTCTAGATCCAAGTCTAGGTCTCCAAAGAACCTCTAGGGAAGGTGAGCAGGTCCAAGTAGCAAGGTTCCCTAGCTAGAGAGGTTGGTTTCTCCTACAAAGCTCATATCTCGAGCAAGAAGCACCTTCTCCACTTTAGAGGGGAAAAACCCTAACAAAAGAACATGGAGATGAGGTGTTTAAGGGCTCTTGGTGGGGTTTCTCCATAGAATTCCATGGTTCCGACCTAGAAGAAGGTGGAAGGAAGACGAACAACATGAAAATAGGGAAGGAAAGGAGGAAACTTACTAGTTTTGGTTGAATTTACCAATAATGAGCTTTAGAAACCCTAAATAGAGCAAATTTGGAAACCTAGGAGCCTTCTTCACCAAGGTAGGCACCTTCTTTAACCTTAGGATAGCACCTTCATGGACAAATAGAGTAGGAATGATGGTATAAGATGGAGGAAAGAAAAGGAGAGCAAAAGTTTTCGAATTGGGAGGTGGGAAGGTGTAACATCCTCATAATCTTAAACTGATTAATGACCCTTGTTCGGAAACCCTGATTTGCAAATTTATGATTTTATCTAACAAATAGAATGTAATGTGACCTTTAAGTCCCAAATATATAAAATATTCTCATAATCTCAAATTTTGGTTCAACCAAGTCACCAAGGAATGGATAATTCCATTAGTCTCACCTTTAGTTAATATATGCATTAAGATAATGACCCATATGAGTTTGATGAACAGAAGTTAATGAAAACCTAAGTATAATTGGATAGGGAGATTCTAGAGGTCATAATTAGCTTGTGGTTCAAATTTGGAGTCAATAGGTCTTCATTTGACCCTTCAAATCAATATAAGGAGTTTGTATATGGTTTAATTGAGAAATCAATCAAATATTTGATTTATATCTTTGTTTAACCCTAAGTTCCTTGTTTTTGTATGTATCATGGTCCTTTAGTCCATTTCGGGTTGGACTGGGATGCGGACTTGTCTGCATGCGGGGAGGTTGTCTCCCCCACCCGAGTCCGATGTGTCTGGACTCTATAGTGCCTGCCCTCCTTCCCCTTCCCGGTCTCTCATTTGGGTACACGTCAATACGAACGAACCCCCTTTTCGCCATCCTCGCGACCTAGAGAACTCAGAGAGCCCGAGTTCCGTAAGGTTTCTTGCCCTAGAATCCCAAATCCACAAGGCTCCACTATGCCCTCCCCTATTTTGACCTTCACCGGGTCTTCTCACGATATCTGATCCTACCCTATAAAACGGACACCTCCAGAAGGATCAGGGTACACCCACAGATGTGATTCCACCCTTTCCTAGCCCTCGGAAACCCCTCTCTTGGTATCCAATGGAGTCGCATACGGCAGTTAGAGTAGGCTCGTCGACTCAACCCCTCAGACCACCACAACACTAGGAGAGGTCGTCGGTTGGTTCCTACTGTTCCCAAAAAGCTTCTTTAGCACTCAATTTCACTAATTTCACAGGTATATCCATTTCCCCCTTTTTTTCCTCCGTTTCGAGACCATGAGTGATTCCAACCTTGGGATAGTGTTTTCCTAGCCCTTCTTGTGAACCTGACTTCGGTTTTGGGTGAGGAAGCCCCTGGTTTCCTTGGTTTGAGGTGCGATGCAGTGTTTCGATGTCTTTCTATCCTCGCCTCCTTGCAGCCATGGCGGGAGTTACTGCTATGGGTGTTTCTACCGCGAGTATGTATGGGTCAAGGGTCGTTGAGACTGTTACATCACGGAGAAGACAATTCCATAGTCTCTAGGCATCATCAACAGATTTTCATCGCAGTTTTGCTCCTCCAAATCGTGCTGCACGTTGCCTGTATTCTTCGCGTGAGCTGGTTTTGGTAAGGAGACCCCGGATGTCTCAGTTTACTTTCTTTTGCCCTCACGTTCAGGTGCTTGTGTCACGCTCACCCATCGATAGTATGGTCCTTTCTGGTCTGAGATTGTTTCCCATCGTGTGCATAGTTTTGGAGCATGCCTAGACCATATGGCCAGACCTGATTGGGCCAGCTAGATACGGGTCTGAGGCCCACGTGGATTTTCTATGATTTCTAATTGGCCGAATATTCAAAAATTTACAATATTCCATAGGATGATCAGAAAAATACCCAAAAATACTCGTTGGAAAGCTTTTTTGATAAGGAAGTTGATTTTAAGGTTTTCAAACCCTAATTCAGTCGTCTCTTACAATGTTTCCCTAAAGTATCCAAATTAGGGTTTAGGATATACTTAGGGTGATAATTAATATAAACCATGTTAATTTCAGGAACATAGGATTCGATCAAGATCAGGGATACTAAGTTAGGATCTACCTTGCTCCAAATAAGAGGGTCATGCCATTATGCATATATATATATATATATATATATATATATATATATATATATATATATATATATATATCTTGGATGAATTGCATGTTAAGTATGATTTAAGATTATGATTTAAATTCCAAGTTAATGAATGAGATTAAGATAATGATGATGCATCAAATTTTATTATTTGCTTGTTGATTGATATAATCATAAAGTCCTATGCTTATCACTGATTCTCATTAATCTAATGCTATGCTTATGTAATGATTAAGAAATTGAAGAAAGACTTATGTAAATCATGTAATGTTAATGTTAAGATTAAGAGGGAGAAATCCCATGATGATAAGATAATACACTTAAGTTGTGAATTGTTCCTCTTTATGTTATTTTATCTTTATGGCATTGATGAGCACTTTGGTGCAACTAAGATGAGCCTTAACCGGCCTGATGAGCACTTTGGTGCAATTATTGGATAAGGACAATTTACATTGATGGCAAGATAAGAACAATGATGTTAATGATTAAGTTAAGAGAATTAAGTAACTTATTATATGTTTCTCACAATGATGGACTTTTATGGTTGTTATGGGCTTCCTAGCAATGATGGGCTTTTCGAGCATGATGTGCCCCATGTGGGCAGTGATGGAGAGAATGCATATAGTAATATTTCTTAATTCATTGATGTATTGAAATCTAAAGCGTAATGAGAATTCTTAATGTTAAATCATGTCAGGTTTAATTCAATTCAAGTATATGCTTATTTTCAGTTCTTATAACACGCATAGTGTCGCTTACTTATGTTGTTGCTTTCTTTTGCATGTCATGGGATGAGATGTCCCTAGATCAAGGAGTAAGAGGGAATTAAAGTGAGACTTCAAGTGTAGCTGATCAAGGAGACTTTAGCTTGGTGGGGTGCCATCTACCACTCCATTGATTATCTAGTTTAGTTTCAGTTCATGCTTTAGATTTGCTTTGCCTGCATGTATTAGGTTTTGAAATAAGATGAGATAGTTTTATGGTTTTTTTCCTTATAAAGAATAATGTATGAATCTCTATTTTGATTTAATGCATGGTATTTCATTTATCTTATTGCAATGTATATCGTGTTTGGAAATGTTCCTCCGAGCCAAGTGACCCATGTTATGGACATTATAGGGTTTGCTTCCGCTGTCATGTATGTACTTGGAGGTGCATTACAATATGGTATCAGAGCAATGAGTAGATGGCCACTAAGCTAAAGATTCACATGTTTTAATCCTAGGTATACCTTGTTTTTCTAGATGGCTCCTAAGAAGTCTGACCAGGGAATGGATAGGGAAGATGGTTCTAGATCTTCTACTGAGGGAAGTGGATCAAGAAGGAACCCTAAGGCAACTTTGGAAGACTTAGTGCAACTGCTCACCAATGCCCTAGGACAAGGACAACGTCAACCCAGACACCACGAGCTGACCTTGGTGGACTTCTTGAAGATCAGGCCCGATTCCTTTGCTGGAGAAGGAGAGGATGATGTCATCACCAAGGGAGAAGAATAGATTATGAGCATGGAGCATTATTTTCGTGATCTGGACTGCCCTCAGTAGTCTAGGGTTTGCTTTTCCAGCCACATGTTGAAGGGAGTAGACCGTGCATGGTGGGAGAACTTCCTCAACTCAAGAGCAGCTGATGCACCTGCACTCATATGGGAAGGATTTTTTGAAGCCTTCCAGGATCACTATGTGTCTGAAGCCATGATAGAGAAGGAGCTAGAGTTTGCCAATCTAGCTTAGGTCAGTGGCATAATAGTGACCCAATATGCCATGAAGTTTAGGATCATATAGAAGTACAATTATAATCATGATGAGCAACGTAGGACAAAGAAGTTCATCCAAGGACTGAAGCCCGACCTACGATTTTTCCTATCATGAGGAGGCCACATAACCCTTCACGCTGCATTAGATGCCGCCCTAGATCTAGAAGACCACCCTGTATGGTCCTACAAGAAGGAAGCTACCCAGAAGAACAACCAACATCAACTTCAACCTCCCAACAACAAGAGGAAGGGTCCTGAGGTAGAATCCCATGTCGCCCAAGAGAAAACACAATGCCCGACTTGTAAGAGGGTCCATGGAGGGTCGTCCAGGTTTGGTACTGGATTATACTATTATTGTGGAGAGACTAGACACATAAAGCCAGATTGCCCTAAGATACAAAGGAAGGAAGCCAAGAACCAGAACACAGCTCCTAAGAGACATGAAAGAGCCTTTGCTATGGACATGGAGGAGGAAAATGATCAAGGTATGCTTTAGACTGTCACTTTTAGATTTTGACTTTATCCTTAGACCATATATGTGTATAGTCTTGTGTTTTTGAATAAAATGTTATGATGTTATGGGAATATGGAAAACCCTAAGGTGGGTAGTGGGCTAAGAAAGTTTTGAGATAAAATTTAATTAAGGTGGGTAGAATTGTAACATCCTCAAAATCTTAAACCTATCATGACCCTTATTCGGAAACTCTAATTTGCAAATTTATGATTTTATCTAACAAATAGAATGTAATGTGACCTTTAAGTCCCAAATATATAAAATATTCTCATAACCTCAAATTTTGGTTCAACCAATTCACCAAGGAATGGATAATTCCATTAGTCTCACCTTTAGTTAATATATGCATTAAGATAATGACCCATACGAGTTTGATGAACAAAAGTTAATGAAAATCTAAATCTAATTGGATAGGGAGATTCTAGAGGTCCTAATTAGCTTGTGGTTCAAATTTGGAGTCAATAGGATTCATTTGACCCTTCAAATCAATATAGGGAGTTTGTATATGGTTTACTTGAGAAATCAATCAAAAATTTGATTTATATCTTTGTTTAACCCTAAGTTCCTTTTTTTTGTATGTGTCACGGTCCTTTAGTCCGTTTAGGGTCGGACTGGGATGCAGACTCATCCGCGTGTGGGGAGGTTGTCTCTCCCACCCGAGTCCAATGTGCTCTAGACTATACAGTGCCTGCCCTCCTTCCCCTTCCCGATCTCTCATTTGGCTACACGTCAATACGAACGAACCCCCTTTTCATCATCCTCGTGACCTGGCGAACCCAGAGAGCCCAAGTTCCATAAGGTTTCTTGCCTTGGAATCCCAAAGCCACAAGGCTCCACTATGCCCTCCCATGTTTTAACCTTCACCAGGTCTTCTCATGATATCAGATCTTACCCTATAAAACAGACACCTCCAAAAGGATCAGGGTACACCCACAGATGTGATTCCACCCTTTCCTAGCCCTCTGATGCGATGATTTTGAATTGCATTTATAGACTTGTTTTACATGTGTTTTATGCATTTATTGGTCATTTTGGTGGTTAATACTGCATAATTCATTTACTTTGGTCTGTGAGCCTTCTCAACATCAATTCTCCCTTATTTTAGTGTTTTGAGCATAAATGATTACGATAATATGTTTTATTTCGGCTTATGTGGTTTTGTGTTGCAATTTCAGGAAAAATGAATATCTACATGTGTCGATACTATCGACAGTTGTCGATACCATCGACACGACCACAGGTTGTCAGCCGCAAGGAGCCGCACAGAGTCGATACCATCGACACGGAAGTCGATGGTAGCGACTTACCATCAGGTTGCTGGCGAGAAGAGAGTCGATACTATCGACTCCAAAGTTGATACTATCGACCCCAGAAGATTCAGTGACGGAAAAGGACAAAAAGTGACGCCTAAGAGTGTCGATACCATTGACCCGCGTTGATGGTATCGAGTCAGTATAAGGCGCAATGAAGAAAAGGAAAGAAGATTTGTCGATATCGCGCAGAGTCGATACCATTGACTCGCGTCGATGGTATCGACACCGTCAGATACAAGTTTGTTTTAGATTGATCTAAATCCGACGACTGTGATATTTTTGCAACCTAACTCGGTGATTATACCTAATGATGGCGGCCAAGAGCAAGGTATCACGTCATTAGCTGATGCACACGTCCCGAGAAGGTGTGGAGAGTAGAACGGAGCCCAAAAGCACGCCCCAGCCGTTCCAGAAGCCGAAGAAGACGTTTTCTACCGCCTAAAGGCTGTAGAGCGCGCATTCCACGCTGAGGAACACTTGGATCTTCTCCATTCAGGGGTTTCTTTACTTATTCACGTTTTTCTCCATATTTCCCCTTTTCTCTATCATGTTTTGCTCTGAGATGAACATGCAGGGCTAATATCCTTTGTCTTTAGGACCGGGAGTAGCCCGGGGAAGCATTGTATGACATTTTTATCATAGTAATTCATCATTTATCTCTTAAATCCGTGGTATGATTTCATTTTCTCAATTATATTGTTATGCTTGATCACCATAATGATAATCTAGTGCCCTTAATTGCTTTGAAAGAAGAATAAACGGTTGAAAAGAAACGCAATTCACATTAATTAACAAATCCCTTGAACATGGTGATGTAAGGTTAATGGTGGAAACCCAGAGGTCGTTTCTAATGCACCTAGTTTAGGGTATAGGTTACTACGACGGTGGAACCGACCTAGACATAGGTAGTGAATTGTACCACGACAGTGGGCAATTCTGACTACAGGCCACTATCCGGATTGAGAGATGAACCTGAATTATTATATGGAAATTCATGCAATGATAACCCGCGGTGAAACCGCAATCCTAAAGATCTCCACTTGAATTGATTAAAATAAACACTTAATCGATTGCTTTATTTTATTTTGTTTTCTTTTTAATTTTACAAAAACTCTCAAACTCTTTTAATCGGTTTAGCTGATCGCAAACAGTTAGTAGTAGTCTACTGATAGTTCAGTGTCCCTGAGTTCGACTCGGACCTCACAAGGGCCTATACTACATTGACGCGTACACTTGCGTTCGACGCACGATAAAAGTGTGTCAAGGTTTTGGCACCGTTGCCGGGGACACGGCTACTGTCGGCACTACGAGTGCTGCAAGCGGCCATTCTAGGCCACTTTTTAATTTTAATTTTTATTATTCAATAATCATTTTTGAAATTCATAGTTTACCGTTCATATTTAGCAACCGTCTATCACGGTACTGAACTGAGATTACCATTTTTGCAGGTACTGTGCATGGTGCAGATGCGTAGCACCGACTACACGCAACGAGCACCAGAGGTTCCACTACCGGGACCTGACGACGAGGAGGAGTACAATCAAAACCAACTGGAAGATATAGATTCCGACTCAGAGCAAGAAGCCATGGCCGAAGAGCAGACGATATGGGAGAAGATCAAAGCTTCTTCCTCATCCGCTTCAAAGGGGCCAATCAAGAAGCAGGCGATCAACATTCCGACTTATAAGATTGATCCTGCATTGATCAACTTGGTCAAGTCAAATGCATTCCATGGGCTAAAGAACGAAAGACCCGTTGACTCATATTAGCCAGTTCGTGGAGAACTGCGACATGATAAAAATAGATAGGTTTCCGCAGGAGACACTATACCTGAAGTTGTTCCTGAGTTCTTTGGCAGGTAATGCACGAGAGTGGTTGCACAATCTTGATGATGAATATGTAGAATCATGGAACCACATGGTGGAAGTGTTCTTTGAAAGGTTTTTCCCGCCCGAGAAGACAAATGATATGATAAGAAAGATCCATAATTGCATCCAGAAGTCAGGGGAGACATACTCCGAGACCTGGGAGCGGTTCCAGATCATGCTTAGGAGGTGCCCGCATCATGGGCTTGACAAGGAGACGCAGGTCAAAATTTTCTATTTTGCTCTCTCTGAGCATGATAGAAGTAACTTGGATTCCGCAGGTTCAGGGTTCTTTTTGAACAACACAGATACAAGGTGTTGGGAGATCTTGAAAAATATGGCAAAGAAGTAGTCTTGGGGTGATAGAGATGCACCGGAACAAGTCAAAGTTGCAGGTGAGTCTAGCGCCATCAAGGAGCTTAATGATAAATTAGACCTTCTAGCCAAGAAATTGCTTGCCAAAGAGGATGCAGAATCTGACGAGGAAGCCCAGGTCAAATTTATGCAACAACAGGGCTATAAAAATAATGATTATGCTTGGAGGAAGGATAGGAAGTTCTCTTGGAAGGATCCAAACAACTTCCTACAAGATCCAGATGCAAAGCCACAACCAAGAGCCGAAGATAAAAGCACCGAGTTGCTTAGTCAAGTGGTGCAGCAAAATCAGGAGATGATGAGCATGTTTAGTAAGCAGCTGCAGTCCCAAGGTGATATTTTGACCAAGTTTGAACAAACACTGCAAAGTCATGGAGCACAAATGAGGGCACTAGAGACGACCGTGACCCAAATTTCCAATGAAGTGGCGGCCATAAAGCATGCCAATCAACAGAGATAGGCAGAGAATGCAGAAGTTGCTCAAGCACATCATCAAGTGAAATATATATCTGTGATTAATGAAGTAGAACCCCCGGTGGTAGAGGTCCAAGATAAAGGCAAAATGATTTTTGATACGGAGGCTACCCTGAAAATATCGTATCCTCGCAGTCATTATAGACTACCAGGTGGATATCATCCATTCAGAAAAGCCCGCCAAGAGCCCATCATGGTCGCGCCCACACCTAGGCAAGAAGAGCAGGTGAAGGCCATGTGTCAAGGTGAAGTTACGTCCACTGCGAGAGAGGTGCCACTACATGTTACACCAGTTGAAGATGATCTACCAAAGTCTACGCCAGAGGGAGTCATTGAAACAAGCTTAGGGGAGCTTGCCCCGAAAAGCCCATATGTGCCACCTCATAAGCATCTAAAAGAGGCAGTTGTGTCTTGTCCGGACAGTCCGAGATCAAAGAAAGTACATAGACATTACAGGAAGTTCTTGGAGATGTTTAGAAAACTCCATATCAATATTCCGTTAGTGGAAATAATAGAGCAGATTCCTGCATATGGGAGGTTTATCAAAGGAATCATCACCAGGAAAAGGCAGATCAAAGACGCAGACATTTGTCGGGTGAATGAGATGGTGAGCTCAATTATCCATGGGAGTTTACCACAAAAGAGGAAAGACCCAGGAGGCTTCTATATTCCATGTTCTATAGGCGATCAACATTTTCCCCAAGCACAGTGTGATTCGAGCGCCAACATTAATCTTATGCCACTGTCTACATTTCAAAAGCTTGGGTTGAAGAAAATAAAGAAATCAGCGGCAACGATTGAGTTGGCGAATGGGTCCATTGTAAAGCCATACGGAGCATGTGAGGATGTACTTGTCAAGGTAGACGGGTTCATCTTTCTGGTGGATTTCGTCGTCATGGACATGCCACAGCTTACAAGTTGTGAGATGCTATTACGTAGGCCGTTTCAAGCGACGACCGATGTTGTCACTGCCATTAGGAGAGGTACTTTGACATTGGGGATTGGCCAGGATCGAGTTGAGTTCAAACTACAGCATGATCCCCTGGGCACACTCTCCAAAGCTCCAAGTTGATGAAGATGGATGTCGTCTAGCCTAAGACGTTAAATAAGGGTGCTTGTTGGGAGGCAACCCATCCATCGGTAGCGTAGTTAGTTTCTTTCACATTTGTACTTTGGTTTGTTTTGATTTTGTTTTAGTGTAACCAAGGTACCTTGATCGTTTGTTCAATGTGCAGGACTGAGGCAGGGTCGATACTATCGACCCTTGTGTCGATAGTATCGACATGGGTACAGGTTGGCGGCTACAGAAATTTCACTACGTCGAGACCATCGACGGCCTCGTCGATAGTATCGACACACCAACAGGCTGATCGCAAAAATGAGGTCGATAGTATCGACATGCATGTCGATACTATTGAGATCTCTGGAGATATTCGGACGAAAATTGTCTCAGTGAAGTCGATACCATCGACAGGCCTGTCGATGGTATCGACCCGACTAGAGGCAGAAGGCGGCGGCCGGGCCTCGCGAGGGTGTTGCCCTAAGCAGAAGTCGATACTATCGACTTGCGTCGATAGTATCGACGCGACATGTCACCGATCCGCGAGAGGGAATCAACGGCGATCGCTGCAACAAGAGAGTCGATCTGTGGGATGGGTCGATACCATCGACACCCGTCGATGGTATCGACGCATCATCGATCCGGGCCCCCAAATCAGGCTATCGACAACCGTCGATACTAGCGGAAGACGGATTGTGCTACAGGAGTCGATACCATCGACTCGCGTCGATGGTATCGACGGTCATACAGCAACGCCAGCTACAATTATAAAAGGGATGGATTGTCGTCATATGACGTCACACCTTCAGAGCTTTCTTCCTCCACTTGCACCGAGCATCTTGTTGAGCAATCGGAGCCCGACTACGAGCATCCAAGGAGCATGTTCTTCCACGAGCCTTCACCGAGCGGAGATCCTCTTCTCCGACCTTCACCAAGCTCCGTCTTCTATCCTTTCTTCTTCGACAATGGTGCATACAGCCGACGCATTTTCTTCACACGCGACACCAATGGAGATCCCAGTGTTCATTCCTCCACCGACTGCATCTATTTCGCGACCACGGATTGTCCATCCTTCTGTGGAGGTCAAGAAGGTTTACGAGGAACTGATGAAGCGCAAGATAGAGCCGACCCGCTACGTCGACCGGGACATGATCCCCAATCTGGGGTTCGAGGCCAATCTTGCCTACGTTCTCAAGGGACAAGCAAGGCATACGGGCAGGAGGCCCGATGAGATGGAATTCCAGACCAACGGCCAGCCCTTTTTTGGGGAATGACCCACATACAAGGAGCTAGTGGCGGAGTTCATGGCGTCGCTTGATATTTGCGTCGTTCCAAATGACATCATCACCACTGATCAGGAATGGATCAAAGGTCGGGTTTCTTTCTGGCTGTATAACAACGATTACACTCTCACCCTATGGCAATTCAATTCCATCTACAAATGGAATCATGGGCGAGAGCAGTACCGGTGGCCAGACAACAGGACAGACTATGATGCTATCTTCGCTGAGTTAGTGACTGCACCGCCTGGCAAATCTATGAGCTACCACAACGCGGCGGTGGCGGATTTCGAGCATCCGTTCGTGCAGATTCTTCACCGCATGCTCTGTACTAGCTTGTTTGCTCGTGGTGATCTGTCTCTCAGCAAGTTTCAAGAGACAGACTTGTTTTTCTTACACAAGTTGCTGAAGCGAGAAGAATGTAATTGGGGTGCGTTTCTCTTGACGCGCGTGTTGGCTGTAAAGAGGAGTATGCGGAAGGCTCCAATCCACATTGGAGGGCTCATCACACCATTAGCCCATTATCGTGTGTTGAATTTCTCCCAACTTACTCCCCTCTCCAACTGGAGAAAAGTCAACCTGCAGCATCTGCATCGCTCCAGCCTTATCCTGCTTCGTGATGGACTGGCATATGCACATTGCCATGTTAATCACGCCTATCAAGAGTGTTCACTTCCGGACCCGGTCTTCCACATCGAGGGCGCTCAGCATTTTCGATGGCCTATCATCGCCATCGATAGCTCGGATGAAGACGGAGGCAACGACGACAACGACAATGACGGAGACGAGCATGAAGAGGAAGAGGAGGCTTTCACCCCTCTTCGCGCACGAGTGGCACCTCGGAAGCGTCCCCGTATGCATCCACGTGCATCTTCATCTTCGCAGCCTCCGCCACCACAGCCCTCACAGCCAAGCGAGGATGTCTACTCCATGCAAGGGATGTATGCCATGTTGCAGGATATTCATCAGACGCAGCAACAGCATACAACATCATACGCCGGTATTCAGGACACGATGAACGGGCTGCTAGATAATCAGAGGGCTACTTTTCAAAATGAGTGCCTCCTACTCGACAACGAACAGCACATCCACGACAGGTTGCATAGGATGGAGATGCAGCAGCAGCCCTTCTACGATCATTACTGGAGCCAGAATTACTTTGGGGGTTATCCACAACCTCCATCAATGCCTCAGTATGATTCGAGTTTTCAGGGGCAGTACCCGTCTTGGGATCCCACGGCCCTGCAGTACCCGCATCCTCCGGAAGAATGATCGGTATCTCTGTTCCACCTTTTAAGTTTGTTTTTTACTATGAGGACATAGTCGAATTCAAGCTTAGGGGGGTTGTTGGAACGGCTTGTGGGCTCTGATCTCCAAAATCCGAGATGAACACATGAACTTCGAAGTAAACATAGCGGAAGCGATTCGTTTAGCAGCGGAATACCAAAAATCAGCGGAAATTAAAACTTTTTGAGATAAGACATTGAAACCATAAAAACTCCTTTCATATATTTAAGATAAACTGTTTACATCTCTGTTAATTACTTCTTGTGTAATTATACACAGAATGCTACAAAATCTCAAGAGACGAATCAAAACTCAGACCATGACTCCAAGGACCTGAGAGTACAGAGGACGCATAGGACTGACTATCTATCTATATAACTCAGCAGTCTGAATCTCCACCTGAGATTTACTGCTGCTCTGGGTGCTGCTGCTGCTGATACTGGTCACCTGGAGATTGGTCCCTTCGTCCTTGGCGACCACCTAAAAAGTTGAAATCTACGGGGTGAGACAATTTTAAATAATTGTCCCAGCGGGAGTTATAACTCTTCGCCAGAAACATGATTATTACAGAATAAGAGAATAACAGTACAAAAAGAAGTCATATATATTTTAGGAGTAGTTAGAACAATGTTTCACAGATTGTAATCTATTCCTCCTACTAGAAGCAAAGCATCTCTAAGATAAACCCACATATCACTTTTCTTTTAGAAATAAAAGGACATGTATAACATCTATTTATTTTAAATCCATCATCACCACACTGGATCTCTTCAGGCTTAGATCATATATCCATCACCTGGCATTATAATAAGGGATATCATGGCCTGTAGCCATACCCTTTCCTACAAGGTGTTAGGATTCCAAATCCACAACATAACTGTATGATTAGTACACATGAAATCATACTTAACCATACTCAAGTGACACAAGGGTTATTTACATTCATCACCCATAAGTCTGCAGTTAAGCCTTTCATAGGATTATCTTGTAATAGAATTTCACATAGTAACACTCAATATTAGGATCACATTTCATAATTTAACATAGGGATATCAATCCCTAAACATCTTATCACTAAGGATCCGGAAAGTGAGAGTCCAAACCCGTGGACTAATTATAACATTTATTACCAAGAACATCTTATTTTATCTGGTCATCTAAATAATATGACCTTTGATGATCATCAGTGCATGTTACTCATGACTCATTCAACCTATCAAACTCATAAGTTATCACTTATCAGATAACATACATGTTCTTGAACATTAAACATTAGCATAGCAGCTAAGAAAGAAGGATACTAAATGTAACAAGTCTAACTTACATCAATTACCATTTCTCAATTCTCTCATCACAAGTCATCTGTTAAGCATGACCTTGATGGTACTCATGGCTCTCACAGCCCATCAATCTCATAAGATGCCACTAACAAGGCACCAGGATATATCACTATTCATAAAGCTAACAACATGCTTTCAATGAATATAACATCATCATCCATACCTGGATATGATCATCCTCATATAGGAACCTACATGGTCAATTCAATTGATAACAGTAAATAACTCATTTAAAGAAGTTGTATCTCCCTACTCTTACAAGAGCTAGGTTTCCCTGGTTTTCATCAAATAGTGTTTTAAGGCACACATTACATGCCCTCACCCTAGAATCAGGGTTTACTATTCACATTACATGTCATCACCCTTGAATTAGGGTTTACTATTCACATTACATGTCATCGCCCTTGAATTAGGGTTTACTATTCAAATATTATGTGTCATCACCCTTGAAGTTAGGGTTTACTATTCACATTACATGTCATCACCCTTGAATTAGGGTTTACTATTCACATTACATTGAATTGAACTCATATCATCATCATGTATGAGAAAACATCACCTTTGATGCTCTCAGGTTAGGTTAAGATTCATCAATTATCATAGTTAGGGTTTCCATGATCTCACATAGGTGGATCATACCCTAATCGTGCACAATTAAACACATTGAAGGTGTTTTACTTGAGTTTCAAACATATTTGATACTTTCTCTCTCCCCTCACTAACATGTAGTGACTTTCTCTCCCCTCATGTGGTGGATAATGATTACATCACTCTAAGACAGGTTGGGTTAAGTCCTCATTGATCAACATAAGCTAAGTCTTCAAATTAACAAGACATTAGGGTTTGATTAAAACAAGGTATCCTTCAATTGTACCCTTCAAGGGTATAAGGGTAATTTGCCCCATTGATCACCATCATGGGTCAACTCATTAATCACATAGTCCCTGATTTGTCCCTCACTTGACCCTCAGTTGACCATCAATTAGGGTTTAACTCAATCGAATTAGGGTTTGGAATCAATAACCCTTCAACATATTTCAATGTGGGTCTAATTGATTTGAGCCTACTGAACCATCAATCAAATGGGACATGACCTGAACCCAAATGGTCTTGAGGTCGTTTGGATGACCTCCAAACGGTCTTGAGACCGTTTCCCATCATATCATCAAAATACAAGTCAACCAATTAAGGTTTGGATCATTGGATTGATCACCAAAACAACAATTGATTACATTCCAACTTAGTATCATTGGATCATCAATTGCTTAACCATACTCACCCCTAGACCTCCAAAAGGTCTGGGGTGACCTAAAAACGGTCTTGATACCGTTTGGATGAGTCCCAAACGGTCTTGAGACCGTTTGGCTCACCCAACCCTTGGATTCTAGTGAAAAAATCATTAGGGTTTGAGCTATTGAGTTGATCATCAAATCAACAATTGATTGCCTTGTAATTGTGTTCCTTTGGACCTTCAATTGGTCATCTATACTTGACCCCAGACCTCCAAACGGTCTTGTGTGACCTCCAAACGTTCTTGAGACCATTTGGGTGATCCGCAAACAGTCTTGAGATCGTTTGGGCCAATCAACCCAAAACAATCAACTCAATTCAATGCAAATCCAACACTTAGTCGGTTAGGGTTAACACCATATCTTTTGTCCTTCAAAAACTTAACCATATTCAACCCTAGACCTCCAAACGGTCTTGGGTGACCTCCAAACGGTCTTGAGACCGTTTGGGTGATCCCCAAACGGTCTTGAGACCGTTTGGGCAAGAAAACCCAAAAAGTCATATCAATCAAGTTGAAAGTCAGCACTTAATCCAATTAGGGTTTACATAATTGATTAGCCTTCAACTCACGATTCCTTTGGAGTTAATCCCTAAAATTTGGAGGGTTATTAACCAACATGATTATGAACAGGAATCCCAAACGGTCAACGCTTGGTCAACTCACTCAAACGGTTTGAAACCGTTTGCCCAAAAAGTTCAAGTTAATCAGATTGGAAAATCAGCACTTAACTCAATTCGATTGCCTAATTGTTTAGCCTTTAAATCATGATTCCTTGGGAGTTAACTTATAAAATTTGGTAGGTCATTAGGACACATCATTAGTAACAGTAATCCCAAACGGTCCACGCTTGGTCAACGCCCTAAAACGGTCTTGAGACTGTTTGCCCAAAACGTTCAAGTTAATCAGATTGAAAATCAACATTTAATTCAATTCGATTTGCCTAATTGATTGGCCTTCAACCTACGATTCCTTTGGAGTTAACCCCTCAAATTTGGTGGGTCATTAGCCTACATAATTATGAACAGAAATCCCAAACGGTCCACGCTTGGTCAATGCCCTCAAATGGTCTTGGAGACCGTTTTCTCCAACCGACCTTGTGAAACCGTTTGCCCTTCAAACGGTTTTGCAAACCGTTTGCCCCGAACCGTTTGGTCAAAGGGGGGGGAACAAGACCGTTTGATAAAGTAACATTGGTAATCACGCCCATCTTCTTCTACCTCCAGATCAAGGTCTGTTCTTCGTGGTTTTAGTTGCAGGAAAGCAAGGAAGGATGGGGAAAAGAAGAACAAGCTACTTTTGCAAGTACAAAGATATGCATAAGAAAGCAAAAGATTTATAGTTATAAAACCCGCCTTAAACGATGTTCTTGGAGCTCCAAGCTTCCAAGATTCAAGCCTCTAATGGCGTCTTGAACTCCACAACTTGGTCAAGTGTGATTCCTCCAAAGAAAGGTAGGAATGGATGGCTAGAACAAGAAAACTAAGCGAGTTATCCACAAAACCAAGCTTGCATGATGGATTCACCCAAGAATCCGAGCTTGAAGATGGTTCTTCTCACCTTAGAACTACTTGGTCGCCTCCCTGAGCTCCATAGCTTGCCTTAGACGTTTTGAGAAAGAAGAGAAGTGAAGAGAAATGAAGGATCGTTCACTTGGTTTACAAGGAAAAGGGCTTATATACTTTAGGCCATTTTACACCATAAGGACCTCTAAAGCATGGGATTTTCATCTAAGTCCCTCCTTGATTCTTAGGCACGTCCAAGCCATATAAACTTAAACCAAGTTCATCAAATCTAGAGATTTAAGGGTAGAAAAGATCAACTTTCAACTAGGGTACACATATGAAGGTCTTCATACACATACATGGTGAATTTTATGCACAAAGATTACTTTTCTTATCTGATTATTTATTGATGCATCTCTTTCATAATTTCTACTCTAAATGATGCCAAGAGTCATATAAGATGCTCTAGAAGGTGTACTTTACAAGTTTCACCCATAATTTGGGTAAATTGCACTTTACTCCAAATTAGGGTTTTTAAGCACCAGGATCATTCCACAAGCTGCATCTGAATGCCCAAGCTTGGAAAATCCATCATGCCTCATCAGATTCACTCTTATGATGTTTCATCATCAAGGGTACATCTTAACCTGTGAACTCTGCAAGTTAAACCTCTTAACTGGATAATTGCACATAGCTCCCTGCATTGCAAAACAATACTACAACATTGTTCCTAGGGGACAGGAATGGAAACATATGTTCCTTAGGAGCTTTTATTACCTGCTAAAAGATAATTACAAGTGTTTAATTACATATTTAGGCAAAACTTCTAGGGTTAGGTTATAACCCAGGTCAGGGATGTTACAAATTATAAACCCCTAACAAGGATTTCGTCCTTGAAATCCCAGGGAAAGGAAGAACAGATTAGTCATTATGATGATATTATGGGTCTGTAATTCACACAAAGTCCCTTTCATTAATTATCCCTTATCAATGTTTATGCTTGTGTAAAGCATAAACCCCTAACATAATGTGTCCATACTTTTGAAAGGAAAAAGCATAAAAGAACATTCTTCTCATATCACTCAAGAATTCTTACCAACAGAGGAATATACATACCTTAACACAGATAATTTACTTTGTATATTGTCTCAAGGGCTTCACTGAAGGAGTTCATTGAGAAAGGCTTACTAAGTAGTTACTGAGGAAATTCACCAAGTATATTCACTAAGTTTGTTCACTAAGTATTCACTGAGGAAATTCACTGAGTATATTCACTAAGCATTCACTGAGTATGTTCACTGAGTATATTCACTAAGTATTCACTGAGTATGTTCACTGAGTATATTCACTAATCATTCACTGAGTATGTTCACTGAGCATATTCACTAAGTATTCACTGAGTATATTCACTGAGCATATTCACTAAGTATTCACTGAGTATATTCACTGAGCATATTCACTAAGTATTCACTGAGTATATTCACTAAGCATATTCACTAAGTATTCACTGAGTATATTCACTAAGCATATTCACTAAGTATTCACTGAGTATATTCACTAAGCATATTCACTAAGTATTCACTGAGTAAATTCACTAAGTATTCACTGAGTATATTCACTAAGTATTCACTGAGTATATTCACTGAGCATATTCACTAAGTATTCACTTAGCTTTTCTCATTTAATTTTTCCTTATACTCTCTAGATTGTTTTAGAATAATTACCTGATCAGAGTAATCAAAAGATAACAATCTAGGAGTTTCATACTTGCCTTATCTACAATAACTATATACCTGGCCAGGGTATATAAGTATTGAGATTAGGTAGTATGTATTTTACTCATCAACATATTCCTCGTTCTTCATATCATTATACACACAGAATTTACCATACTAGATTATTCTTCAGGTATCACATCTATATTTCATCCTTTTCATACACAGTTAAGGGAGATTATAAATTGTTTTAAAGAATACTGAGTAAGATACAAGTTCTTGTCTCCCTTGTGTTCTTCCAGGACTTAGTCAAGGAATTCAGAAGCAGCAAAATTACATATTTTTAACACATAGAATCCTAATATGTAATATTAAAACAAAACTTATTTCATCTGACTTGTATGGGACATTTTTCCACGTCCTCTATTATAATAGAGCCTCCCTTTTAGGAGGTATACCGCATGTTTTACCTTTTCAGCTTCAGGAATATCAAGGATCCTGAAAGCCTTTTCCAGCTCTGTCAACCATAGATCAGCATCTGTTGGGTCAGATGTACCAGCATAGTCTATGGCTCCCACCCGGCGAAGTCTCTCGAAAGTCTTGCGGGCTCCATAACCTTCCTGATGGGCTGGTGCCCTAGGTGCAGATGGTGGCACCCTATATGCTATGTGTGTTATAGCTGTCAGAAACTTATCAAATAAAGCATGGATAGCTGGGTTTTCTATCTCAGTTGGGTCAAACTGGGGTGGCTCCCTGGGTTGTTCAGGTAAGGGTTGCTCTATTTCTGGGTGCCTTGCACCTCTCTGTGGTGTAGCAACGCTATTTTCCGCCACGTATTCTTCATGTGGCTCAGACATTCCTATATATCTTCTTCTCCTGAGGAGCAGAAGATTCTATTAGATAAGGAAGGAACACTAAGGATAGACTCGACATCCTAAGTCCTATGTCTCTGTAGACTCAGCGAACCTAGAGCTCTGATACCACTAATTGTGGGCTCTGATCTCCAAAATCCGAGATGAACACATGAACTTCGAAGTAAACATAGCGGAAGCGATTCGTTTAGCAGCGGAATACCAAAAATCAGAGGAAATTAAAACTTTTTTAGATAAGACATTGAAACCATAAAAACTCCTTTCATAGATTCAAGATAAACTGTTTACATCTCTGTTAATTACTTCTTGAGTAATTATACACAGCATGCTACAAAATCTCAAGAGACGAATCAAAACTCAGACCATGACTCCAAGGACCTGAGAGTACAGAGGACGCATAGGACTGACTATCTATCTATATAACTCAGCAGTCTGAATCTCCACCTGAGATTTACTGCTGCTCTGGGTGCTGCTGCTGCTGATACTGGTCACTTGGAGATTGGTCCCTTCGTCCTTGGCGACCACCTAAAAAGTTGAAATCTACGGGGTGAGATAATTTTAAATAATTGTCCCAGCGGGAGTTATAACTCTTCGCCAGAAACATGATTATTACAGAATAAGAGAATAACAGTACAAAAAGAAGTCATATATATTTTAGGAGTAGTTAGAACAATGTTTCACATATTGTAATCTATTCCTCCTACTAGAATCAAAGCATCTCTAAGATAAACCCACATATCACTTTTCTTTTAGAAATAAAAGGACATGTATAACATCTATTTATTATAAATCCATCATCACCGCACTGGCTCTCTTCAGGCTTAGATCATATATCCATCACCTGGCATTATAATAAGGGATATCATGGCCTGTAGCCATACCCTTTCCTACAAGGTGTTAGGATTCCAAATCCACAACATAACTATATGATTAGTACACATGAAATCATACTTAACCATACTCAAGTGACACAAGGGTTATTTACATTCATCACCCATAAGTCTGTAGTTAAGCCTTTCATAGGATTATCTTGTAATAGAATTTCACATAGTAACACTCAATATTAGGATCACATTTCATAATTTAACATAGGGATATCAATCCCTAAACATCTTATCACTAAGAATCCGGAAAGTGAGAGTCCAAACCCCTGGACTAATTATAACATTTATTACCAAGAACATCTTATTTTATCTGGTCATCTAAATAATATGACCTTTGATGATCATCACCGCATGTTACTCATGACTCATTCAACCTATCAAACTCATAATTTATCACTTATCAGATAACATACATGTTCTTGAACATTAAACATTAGCATAGCAGCTAAGAAAGAAGGATACTAAATGTAACAAGTCTAACTTACATCAATTACCATTTCTCAATTCTCTCATCACAATTCATCTGTTAAGCATGACCTTGATGGTACTCATGGCTCTCACAGCCCATCAATCTCATAAGATGCCACTAACAAGGCACCAGGATATATCACTATTCATAAAGCTAACAACATGCTTTCAATGAATATAACATCATCATCCATACATGGATATTATCATCCTCATATAGGAACCTGCATGGTCAATTCAATTGATAACAGTAAATAACTCATTTAAAGAAGTTGTATCTCCCTACTCTTACAAGAGCTAGGTTTCCCTGGTTTTCATCAAATAGTGTTTTAAGGCACACATTACATGCCCTCACCCTAGAATCAGGGTTTACTATTCACATTACATGTCATCACCCTTGAATTAGGGTTTACTATTCACATTACATGTCCTCACCCTTGAATTAGGGTTTACTATTCAAATATTACGTGTCATCACCCTTGAAGTTAGGGTTTACTATTCACATTACATGTCATCACCCTTGAATTAGGGTTTACTATTCACATTACATTGAATTGAACTCATATCATCATCATGTATGAGAAAACATCACCTTTGATGCTCTCAGGTTAGGTTAAGATTCATCAATTATCATAGTTAGGGTTTCCATGATCTCACATAGGTGGATCATACCCTAATCGTGCACAATTAAACACATTGAAGGTGTTTTACTTGAGTTTCAAACATATTTGATACTTTCTCTCTCCCCTCACTAACATGTAGTGACTTTATCTCCCCTCATGTGGTGGATAATGATTACATCACTCCAAGACAGGTTGGGTTAAGTCCTCATTGATCAACATAAGCTAAGTCTTCAAAAAACAAGACATTAGGGTTTGATTAAAACAAGGTATCCTTCAATTGTACCCTTCAAGGGTATAAGGGTAATTTTCCCCATTGATAACCATCATGGGTCAACTCATTAATCACATAGTCCCTGATTTGTCCCTCACTTGACCCTCAATTGACCATCAATTAGGGTTTAACTCAATCGAATTAGGGTTTGGAATCAATAACCCTTCAACATATTTTAATGTGGGTCTAATTGATTTGAACCTACTGAACCATCAATCAAATGGGACATGACCTGAACCCAAACGGTCTTGAGGTTGTTTGGATGACCTCCAAATGGTCTTGAGACCGTTTACCCATCATATCATCAAAATCCAAGTCAACCAATTAAGGTTTGGATCATTGGATTGATCACCAAAACAACAATTGATTACATTCCAACTTAGTATCATTGGAGCATCAATTGCTTAACCATACTCACCCCTAGACCTCCAAAAGGTCTTGGGTGACCTCCAAACGGTCTTGAGACCGTTTGGATGAGTCCCAAACGGTCTTGAGACCGTTTGGCTCACCCAACCCTTGGATTCTAGTGAAAAAAACATTAGGGTTTGAGCTATTGAGTTGATCATCAAATCAGCAATTGATTGCCTTGTAATTGTGTTCCTTTGGACCTTCAATTGGTCATCTATACTTGACCCCAGACCTCCAAACGGTCTTGGGTGACCTCCAAACGGTCTTGAGACCGTTTGGGTGATCCCCAAACGGTCTTGAGACCGTTTGGGCCAATCAACCCCAAACAATCAACTCAATTCAATGCAAATCCAACACTTAGTCGATTAGGGTTAACACCATATCTTTTGTCCTTCAAAAACTTAACCATATTCAACCCTAGACCTCTAAACGGTCTTGGGTGACCTCCAAACGGTCTTGAGACCGTTTGGGTGATCCCCAAACGGTCTTGAGACCGTTTGGGCAAGAAAACCCAAAAAGTCATATCAATCAAGTTGAAAGTCAGCACTTAATCCAATTAGGGTTTACATAATTGATTAGCCTTCAAATCACGATTCCTTTGGAGTTAATCCCTCAAATTTGGAGGGTTATTAACCAACGTGATTATGAACAGGAATCCCAAACGGTCAATGCTTGGTCAACTCACTCAAACGGTTTGAAACCGTTTGCCCAAAAAGTTCAAGTTAATCAGATTGGAAAATCAGCACTTAACTCAATTCGATTGCCTAATTGTTTAGCCTTTAACTCATGATTCCTTGGGAGTTAACTTATCAAATTTGGTAGGTCATTAGGACACATCATTAGTAACAGTAATACCAAACGGTCCATGCTTGGTCAACGCCCTAAAACGGTCTTGAGACTGTTTGCCCAAAACGTTCAAGTTAATCAGATTGAAAATCAACATTTAATTCAATACGATTTTCCTAATTGATTGGCCTTCAACCTACAATTCCTTTGGAGTTAACCCCTCAAATTTGGTGGGTCATTATCCTACATAATTATGAACAGAAATCCCAAACGGTCCATGCTTGTTCAACGCCCTCAAACGGTCTTGGAGACCGTTTTCTCCAACCGACCTTGTGAAACCGTTTGCCCTTCAAACGGTTTTGCAAACCGTTTGCCCCAAACCGTTTGGTCAAAGGGGGGGGGGAACAGGACCGTTTGATAAAGTAACATTGGTAATCACGCCCATCTTCTTCTACCTCCAGATCAAGGTCTGTTCTTTGTGGTTTTAGTTGCAGGAAAGCAAGGAAGGATGGGGAAAAGAAGAACAAGCTACTTTTGCAAGTACAAAGATATGCATAAGAAAGCAAAAGGTTTATAGTTATAAAACCCACCTTAAACGATGTTCTTGGAGCTCCAAGCTTCCAAGATTCAAGCCTCTAATGGCGTCTTGAACTCCACAACTTGGTCAAGGGTGATTCCTCCAAAGAAAGGTAGGAATGGATGGCTAGAACAAGAAAACTAAGCGAGTTATCCACAAAACCAAGCTTGCATGATGAATTCACCCAAGAATCCGAGCTTGAAGATGGTTCTTCTCACCTTAGAACTACTTGGTCGCCTCCCTGAGCTCCATAGCTTGCCTTAGACGTTTTGAGAAAGAAGAGAAGTGAAGAGAAATGAAGGATCGTTCACTTGGTTTACAAGGAAAAGGGCTTATATACTTTAGGCCATTTTACACCATAAGGACCTCTAAAGCATGGTATTTTCATCTAAGTCCCTCCTTGCTTCTTAGGCACGTCCAAGCCATCTAAACGTAAACCAATTTCATCAAAGCTCAAGATTTAAGGGTAGAAAAGATCAACTTTCAACTAGGGTACACATATGAAGGTCTTCATACACATACATGGTGAATTTTATGCACAAAGATTAATTTTCTTATCTGATTATTTATTGATGCATCTCTTTCATCATTTCTACTCTAAATGATGCCAAGAGTCATATAAGATGCTCTAGAAGGTGTACTTTACAAGTTTCACCCATAATTTGGGTAAATTGCACTTTACTCCAAATTAGGGTTTTTAAGCACCAGGATCATTCCACAAGCTGCATCTGAATGCCCAAGCTTGGAAAATCCATCATGTCTCATCAGATTCACTCTTATGATGTTTCATCATCAAGGGTACATCTTAACCTGTGAACTCTGCAAGTTAAACCTCTTAACTGGATAATTGCACATAGGTCCCTGCATTGCAAAACAATACTACAACATTGTTCCTAGGGGACAGGAATGGAAACATATGTTCCTTAGGAGCTTTTATTGCCTGCTAAAAGATAATTACAAGTGTTTAATTACATATTTAGGCAAAACTTCTAGGGTTAGGTTATAACCCAGGTCAGGGATGTTACACGGCTCTATCCTTTAATTTTTAGTTTTTATTGTTTTGTCTTTTGTCTTTTAGTTTTTGCAATTTTTAGTCTATTTGTAGGATCCACACTCTATCTAGTGTAATTGTGGATGTCTTAAGTCATGTGTCATCTTGTTGCGTGTACATGGGAATCAGGGGAGAAATTTAAAATTTTTATTGTTTTGCAAGCTTGTGTTGTTCAACTTTGAGCACATAACTTAAGGAAATAATTGGGTTTGTCAACTCTAAAATAGAAAATCACAACTGTACATTCTCATGATTCATGAAAAGTGGACGGAACTGGTTGTTTGAGCCTAAACTGATCAAATGATAATGAGACTCTAATTTGAAGTAAGAGAGAGAAACCTCTTAATTACTACACAGGTCAATAAGGAGGGACACATAATAATTTACAAAGGTTCAGTCAATTAGTCTTGTGATCTATCCATCTCATTGTTTTCATACTCCACCATAATAATTGGAAGTACATTACGGTTTTAATACCTTTGATTGCATCTCATGTAGATAGGACTTGCATTGCAACTATGTTCATATATATCTCTTAAAAAAAATTTATATAAGTTATACTTGCACATTATCCTTAGGTGTGTGTCATTTAGTCACATAATCATCATCTTATAGCTTCATTCACATTTTTGTGCATACAGTATATCATGTATCTTATTTATTTTGAAACATAAAAGGTGATAAACTTGTTCCATACCTTCAGAATGCTTCAAGTATATAGTTGTGCAACAAGAAGTGAGCCCAACAAATAATTCATTGTCATTTATGGATATAAGGGCCTTAAAAAAACAAGAAAAATTAAATTCGAAAAAAAAGAGAGAGAATTGAAAAATAAATAGGAATGAGAGGGAGAAAGGAACATGTTCTCACTGCATATTAAGAAGAATAAGTACATGATGTAGTTTTTCTTAGATATTCCATCTCACCTGGAGATGGAGTAATAGTGCATGCATCATTCCACCCAAATGTAGGCATTAGGGCATTTTCATTTGCATATGCATCATTTAGGCCATTTTTTGCTTTGTGCATGTTAGAATTGTATAATGCTTCCATTTCTTCCATGAGCCACCTATTCCATCCACCCATTGCTCGAATTGGTAGGCCACCGTGATTTTCTCCTCATTTGTTAATATCAGGAGAGTTGCTTCCATGTAGATGGTAGTTAGGGCGAGCAACATAGAATAGGAGATCACAAGATGCACCGAGTCTGAACCGGCGAATTTTATTATGTTAACTGCCTTATATGATAGTGTTCATCGATTTTGAGGTAGATATCTTTTATGGATGATTACTGTCGCCTTTAGGGTAATTATCATTCTGTGATTAGTAAGGGCCGGTTTGTGAATGTCTGGTGGGAATCATATAGTGATGTTTGTTGTGATGAACTGTTCTTTAGTTGAGCCTCACAATTCTATTCTAAAGTTTAGTTGCTCGAGGGCGATCAATGTTCAAGCTTAGGGAAGTTTGATGCGATGATTTTGAGTCACATTTATAGACTTGTTTTACGTGTGTTTTATGCATTTATTGGTCATTTTGGTGATTAATACTGCATAATTCATTTACTTTGGTCTGTGAGCCTTCTCAACATCAATTCTCCCTTATTTTAGTGTTTTGAGCATAAATGATTATGATAATATGTTTTATTTCGGCTTATGTGGTTTTGTGTTGCAATTTCAGGAAAAATGAATATTTGCAGGTGTCGATACTATCGACAGTTGTCGATACCATCGACACGACCACAGGTTGTCAGCCGCACAGAGTCAATACCATCGACACGGAAGTTGATGGTAGCGACTTACCATCAGGTTGTTGGTGAGAAGAGAGTTGATAATATCGACTCCAAAGTCGATACTATCGACCCCAGAAGATTCCGTGACGGAAAAGGACAAAAAGCGACGCCTAAGAGTGTCGATACCATCGACCCGCGTCGATGGTATCGAGCCAGCATCAGGCGCAACGAAGAAAAGGAAAGAAGATTTGTCGATATCACGCAGAGTCGATACCATCGGCTCGCGTCAATGGTATCGACACCGTCAGATACAAGTTTGTTTCAGATTGATCTAAATCTGACGGTTGTGATATTTTTGCAACCTAACTCGGTGATTATACCTAATGACGGCGGCCAAGAGCAAGGTATCACGTCATTAGCTGCTGCACACGTCCCGAGAAGGTGTGGAGAGAAGAACGGAGCCCATAAGCACGCCCCAGCCGTTCTGGAAGCCGAAGAAGACGTTTTCTACTACCGAAAGGCTGTAGAGCGCACATTCCACGCCGAGGAACACTTGGATCTTCTCCGTTCAGGGGTTTCTTTACTTATTCACGTTTTTCTCCATGTTTCCCCTTTTCTCTATCATGTTTTGCTCTGAGATGAACATGCGGGGCTAATCCCCTTTGTCTTTAGGACCAGGAGTAGCCCGGGGAAGCATTGTATGCCATTTTTATCATAGTAATTCATCATTTATCTCTTAAATTCGTGGTATGATTTCGTTTTCTCAATTATATTGTTATGCTTGATCACCATAATGATAATCTAGTGCCCTTAATTGCATTGAAAGAAGAATTAACAATTGAAAAGAGACGAAATTCACATTAATTAACAAATCCCTTGAACAAGGTGATGTAAGGTTAATGGTGGAAACCCAGAGGTCGTTTCTAATGCACCTAGTTTAGGGTATAGGTTACTACTACGGTGGAACTGACCTAGACATAGGTAGTGAATTGTACCACGACAGTGGGCAATTATGACTACAGGCCACTATCCGGATCGAGAGATGAACCTGAATTATTATATGGAAATTCATGCAATGATAACCCGCGGTGAAACCGCAATCCTAAAGATCTCCACTTGAATTGATTAAACTAAACACTTAATCGATTGCTTTATTTTATTTTGTTTTCTTTTTAATTTTACAAAAACTCTCGATTTAGCTGATCACAAACAGTTAGTAGTAGTCTACTGATAGTTCAGTGTCCCTGAGTTCGACTCGGGCCTCACAAGGGCCTATACTATATTGATGTGTACACTTGCGTTCGACGCACGGTAAAAGCGTGTCACCCTCGGATACCCCCTCTCTTGGTATCCACATGAGTCGCATATGGCAGTCAGAGTAGGCTTGTCGAATCAACCCCTCAGACCACCGCAATGCCAGGAGAGGTCGTCGGTTGGTTTTTACTGTTCCCAAAAAGCTTCTTTAGTGCTCATTTCACTAATTTCACACAAATCTCCGTTCCCCCCTTTTTTCCTCCGTTTCGAGACCATGAGCGATTCCAACCTTGGGATAGTGTTTTCCTCGCCCTTTTTGTGGACTCAACTTTAGTTTTTGGTGAGGAAGCCCCTGGTTTCCTTAGTTTGAGGTGTGATGTAGTGTTTTTCTCTCTTTGTATCCTCGCCTCCTTGCAGCCATGACGGGAGTTACTACTTTGGGTGTTTCTTCTGCGAG
Source organism: Alisma plantago-aquatica (assembly GCA_963693085.1). Taxonomy (NCBI): domain Eukaryota; kingdom Viridiplantae; phylum Streptophyta; class Magnoliopsida; order Alismatales; family Alismataceae; genus Alisma; species Alisma plantago-aquatica. The sequence goes on along the minus strand of OY856409.1, from coordinate 1,047,953,424 downwards.
TATGTATGGGTCAGGGGTCGTTGAGATCGTTAGGTCATGGCAAAAACAATGCCACTGTCTCTAGGCTTCGTCAACAAATTCTCATCATAGTTTTGCTCCTCCAAATTGTGTTGCTTGTTCCATGTGTTCTTCGCGCGAGCTGGTTTGGGTAAGAAGACCCCGGATATCTCAGTTTACTTTTTTTGCCCTCACGTTCAGGTGCTTGTGTCACGCTCACCCATGGGTAGTATGGTACTTTCCGGTCTGAGATTGTTTCCCATCGCATGCATAGTTTTAGAGCATGCCCAGACCTTATGGTCAGACCTGATTGGGCCAGCTAGATATGGGTCCCAGGCCCACATAGATTTTCTATGATTTCTAATTGGCCGAATATTTGACAATTCACAATATTCCATAGGATGATAAAAAATACCCAAAAATACTGTTTGGAAATATTTTTTGATAAGGAAGTTGATTTTTATGTTTTCAAACCCTAATTCAGTCATCTCCGACCATGTTTCCCTAAAGTACCCAAATTAGGGTTTAGGATATACTTAAGGTGATAATTAATATAAACCATGTTAATTTCAGGAACATAGGATTCGATCAAGATCAAGGATACTAAGTTAGTATCTAACTTGCTCCAGGTAAGCGGGTCATGCCATTATGCATATATATCTTGGATGAATTGCATGTTAAGTATGATTTAAAATTATGATTTAAATTCCAAGTTAATGAATGAGATTAAGATAATGATGATGCCTCAAATTTTATTATTTTCTTTTTGATTGATATAATCATAAAGTCCTATTTGTATCACTGATGCTCATTAGTCTAATGTTATGCTTATGTAATGATTAAGAAATTGAAGAAAGACTTATGTAAATCATGTAATGTTAATGTCAAGATTAAGAGGGAGAAATCCCATGATGATAAGATAATACACTTAAGTTGTGAATTGTTCCTCTTTATGTTATTTTGTCTTTATGGCATTGATGAGCACTTTGGTGCAACTAAGATGAGCCTTAACCGGCCTGATGAGCACTTTGGTGCAATTATTGGATAAGGACAATTTACATTGATGGCAAGATAAGAACAATGATGTTAATGATTCAGTTAAGAGAATTAAGTAACATATTATATGTTTCTCACAATGATGGACCTTTATGGTTGTTATGGGATTCCTAGCAATGATGGGCTTTTCGAGCATGATGTGCCCCATATGGGTAGTGATGGAGAGAATGCATATAGTAATATTTCTTAATTCATTGATGTATTGAAATCTAAAGCGTAATGAGAATTCTTAAAGTTAAATCATGTCAGGTTTGATTCAGTTCAAGTATATGCTTATTTTCAGTTCGTATAACATGCATAGTGTCGCTTACTTATGTTGTTGCTTTCTTTCGCATGGCCATGGGACGAGATGTCCCTAGATCAAGGAGCAAGAGGGAATTAAAGCGAGACTTCAAGTGTAGCTAATCAAGGAGACTTTAGCTTGGTGGGGTGCCATATACCACTCCATAGATTATCTAGTTTAGTTTCAGTTCATGCTTTAGATTTTCTTTGCTTGCATGTATTAGGTTTTGAAATAAGATGAGATAGTTTTATGGTTTTTTTCCCTATTAAAGAATAATGTATGAATCTCTATTTTGATTTAATGCATGGTGTTTCATTTATCTTATTGCATTGTATATCATGTTTTGAAATGTTCATCCGAGCCAAGTGACCCATGTTATGGACAACATTGGGTTTGTTTCCGCCGTCATGTATGTGCTTGGGGGGCGTTACAGAAGGGTAGATATGGCTTTATAAAGAAAGGGGCCAAGCATGAGGTGTCTATGGGACTTTCCATGTGTCCATGTATAAGGGTGCCCATGTTCATGCAAGACTTTATGGATAAGGAAGAATTCAATCATGAGGTGTTTGTTACTTTCCATGTGTCCAATGCTAAGGTTGCCCATGGACATCTAAACCTTTATAAATAAGAAGACGTCAAGCATGAGTTGTCCATGGAGCTTTCCATATGTCCTTAACCTAGGGTTTCATGGCCATGCAAGAGGATAGCTCATAGAGGCTTCTTGAATGCCAAATGTTAGTTTATGGATACTTCTAGGCCATCCCAACCGATCTCCAATCAAAGAAATAACCCCATTGGTTGATAGCTTCTAAAGATAAGCTCACTTATATAGAGGGTAATCCCTAAAATGCCCTTTGAGAGAAACACCTATAAACCAAGGTGCAACTAGGAGCCCCATGGTTCAAAATCTCGAGAATGGTAAGGAAATATCTAAGGATTATAATGCATGCTATAATTTGCAAAAAAAAACCTCCCAATTGGGTAAATTGTAGAGAAGTCCAGAATGTACCTAAAATTACATAACTTGCACAAACAACATCCAAATTTGGTGAAATTTCATCCACACATTATCTTTGATGTGTTGAATACAAATTTGCCATTATTTCCATATTTTGAAGTTATATAATCACATTATCAATTACTTATGCCTTTTACTCATTTTCTCTCTCCTAAACTTATCCTAATATTTCAAGGTTGTCCAAATTAGATGAAATTTGACATGTAGGTTAATTTTGATATGTAGAATAAAATTTTGAAGTTTGTTTCCAACTTTGAGACTTTTTTATGACATATGTCATATGGCCCATTAATGGCCTATTATCTAAATTATTCATCCAATTAAGTTCCTTATCTTAATATTACCACCAAAATGAGTTATGTGGCATGTTTTATGTATCCATTATTAACCTAAGACTAATGTGAAAACATTAGGATACATTAGGGTGATACATTCATGTATTATCTCATTAGGGTCATACTAAACATCTATTTAGGTCTAACATTCAACCTTGTTTGGCTAAGACTAAAAGGTCAAAGTTCTAGGGTAGGGTCCAAGATCTAGTATGTTACAATAGGTTTACGTGATGTGTACTTAAACCTCTCTGGTATCTTATCAATATAGTGATACTGAGAGAGATAGGGTTTACCATCAGTAGACCTTATTATTTTAAGCCCTAAAATCACATCAGTGACACCCATATCCTTCATCTCAAACTTGCTACACAATAATGACTTTGTCTCATTTACTACCTTCATATAGAAATAAAAAAGTAGAATATCATCGACATATAAGCATAGTGAAATGAATCCATCATTGACAATTTTAAAGAAGAGACACTTATCAAATTCATTAGAAACAAAGCCAAACAATGATATGACATAATAAAACTTCTCATGCATTGCATAGGGGCATCTTTCAAACTTAACAATTTTACACATTTTTTACTCATTCCCAGGACACACAAATCCCTCAGGTTGTTCCACATATATCTCTTCCTGAAGATCATCATGTAGGAATGCGATCTTCACACCCATCTGATGAATATGGAGATTATAAATGGAAGCCAATGCTATAAGCACTCAGATTGTGGTCATATAGGAAACATGAGAATAGGTATCAAAATAATAAATTCCTTCCCTTTGTGTGTAACCCTTAGAAACTAACCTAGCTTTATATTTATTGATTGTCCTGACTGCATTAAGTTTCTTCTTAAAGATCCATTTGCATCCAACTGCAGAACAACCAAGAGGAAAATCCACTAATTTCCAAGTTCTATTTGAGAGAATTGATTGGATTTCATAATTAACAACTTCTTTCCAAAACTTAGCTTTTGGGGAATCCATATCTTGTTCAAAAGTTACAAGATCATCCATAATATTGTAAGTGAGAAATTCACTTTCAAAATCTTTGGATGTCCTTGTTCGTTTACTTCTTCTTGGTTCAACCATCTCTTCATAATCATCAGAATTAGAAATAGCTTATTTTGAGTCACCCCCACATTTGTCATCCTTTCCACGTACTCGAGAATAGAACTTGTGGTGAATGAATCCTCTTGAGACACTTCATCGGGCACACCATGTTTCATGGAAAATACATCCTCAAAGAATGTAGCATCACATGCCTCTATAATCATATTTGCCTCAATGCTTGTCAAATAAGATTTTACAATCAAGAATCTATAGGCATAAATTATCTCCACATAATCTAAGAAGATGACATCAACCGCTTTTGGTCCCAATTTCTTCATTTTGTGTTCAGGAACAAGTACCTTACCAAGGTAGAACCACACTCGTAGATATTTGAGACTTGATTTTCTCCCTCTCTATAACTCAAAACGGACTACTTTCTACATGTTTATGGGGAACTCTATTGAGAATATGGCAAGCCATATTCAAAGCTTCCTCCCACATGAATTTTGGTAGACCTGAGGTTTGAAGTAAAGAATTAACCATATCTATAAGCATTTAGTTTTTATATTTTGCAATCCCATTAGATTGTGGTGAATAAGGAGCGGTAACCTCATGAACTACACCATGAAATTGACAAAATTTCAAGAAAAAGTTTGAGGTATATTCTCCTCGCCTATCATACCTTAATCGCTTAAGTACTTTACTAGCTTGAGTTTCAACTTCTTTCTTATAAATTTTGAATTTATCGAATCCCTCGTCTTTACTTTTAAGTAAATAGACATAACAATATCTACTCATGCAGTCAATAAAAGTTATGAAATAACTCTTTTGATCCCTAGTAGCAATCTCATTAAATTCACAGATATCAATGTGCGCTAGATTCAATAATTTTGAATTCCTATTCACAGAATGAAAAGGCTTAATAGAAAATTTAACTTGCACACAAATTTCACATACTAATGTCAGATTTAGGGATTAAATTTATATTCATCATACGTTTCATTGAGCTAATATTAACATGTTCCAAACGTGTTTGTCAAATATCATACGATACAAGATTCATATACAAAAAATGTTATCATTCAAATTTAAAACTGCATTTAAAATAGGTTCAACAAGAATCTTAAATAAGTTATCCATGTCACTACCCCTTGCCAAAAAAAATCATGAAGGTGAGTAATAATAGGTATGTCATGTCTCTATTTAAAATTGCATAGAATATTGTATTGATGGAACATGTATGACTTTATGAAGTGTTAGATCCTTTTCCGAAGGAAACTTTAAGTCGATCTATCCTTTTCCTTTGACTTCTACAATGCTATAATTGCCCAAAGTCAATTATCAACCTTTGCAAGACTTAAACAGGGACTTGTCGATGCAAATATGTGCATTAGTCCAGTGTTAATTATCTAATATATTGGTTCAAAAATAGAAAGAAATTTAGGTTTTATAGACACGTACCCATCATTGAGGTTCAAGGATGCAGTCACCGTGTTGACAACAACCTCTTCAATTGTAGATGTGACAACTTTTTTGTCTTCTTTGAAGCACAATCTTAGTTCCACTGACTAACTTGTCCACAAGTCCAATAAGGTTTGTTCTTTGATTTCTTATGGATCATGTCCTTATTTTTAAGTGAATTCTTTGATTCCTTATTCCTATTCTTATCTATAGTTAAATTCACACTAGGATTAACATCAGTGTGTAACTTGATAGACTTCTCTTTCAGGTGCTCTTTCTGTATATTGATGTCCATTATGAGACCGTTCATTGACATATCTTCTTTGCAATGCTTAAGAGACATGCCAAATGATTCCCAAGACTTTGGAAATTTCTCAATGATTGACATTACAACAAATTTCTCAGGAAGTTTCATGCCTACATCTTTGAGTTCTTACACCAAGTCAAAATCGTGTGTTTGATCAGAAATAGATTTATGCTCAGCCATTTGAAATTTTATAAATTTAGAGACACAATATTTTTTAGTTCTATGATTTTTTATATTGTATTTCTTTTCTAACGCCCCCGACAGAACCAACCTTCATACATTTTGTTATTTAATGCAAACAGAATCAACCTTCATCACATCATATCGCCCTTCTTCCAAGTTGGAATTAAATTAGCATTATCAAGAACAATTTTATTAGGTTTAGGTTCATCGTCTTCTAAATACTGATCATAACCTATCATGTTTAGTCAAATTTACATCCTACTTTACCAATGAGAAATATGAGTTCTAGTAAATTTTTGGGCATACTAGACGTATCAATTTTTATGCCAGAACCTTGAGCAGCCATAGTTAACTAACAAGTGAGAATGAATTTGTTAAGACTGTTGTTAATTTTGATTTATGTCATTACATATAACAGCAATAGGTGCAATTTAGTTAACAGTTTAGGCCAGTCGATATAAGAAAACGCAAAATAAACCAATGTAGGAGAACATAAATAAAGTTAAGGAACTCAGCGTTAGTTGGAAAAACAAATGTGATATTTAAAAATTTAGTGGTCTGTAATCATTCTGGATGGACGTCGTTCTTCTAGACGACCTGGTCACAAACATGATGAAGAGAATGTCTCACTCGCATTGCCGACGAAGGACGAGATGTACTATCAGTGCAGTCCAACAACCGCAGGAACTACCGCCTGACAAATCACGTCTTTGAAGAGAGGAATGAGCTTATTTCGCATAAGAAAAAGCCTCCACAGAGCAACTCAGAGAGCAATGATAGGAAGACACTGGTTACGGTTCGCAAAACACGCACTCGAACGCTGACGAATGATGTTCGTGAGATGTTTTTAACCCTAATGACCACAAGCTTATTTATAGCCTTACACGCACGGGAATCCTATTCCCATTAACACACGATCACTCAATCGCTCTTGTACACATTGCAGCAAAATCCACGAGGCAATCACTTTCCAATATGATTAATAAATCCGGTTCAGAAAGAAATAATTAATTAAATTAATAATTAATTAAGTAGTTGTATCTTAGTGAAAAAGACTAAAGACATTCCCAACAAGGCATGATGCGTGTGTATGTATTGTCGTAACCACACCCACTAATGAGATGAGCATACTCTCCCCTAAGACATTTTGAACACTAGTGTCACATGTGATCATACATATATATAAAGGCACTAGTGTCACATGTGATCATACATATAAAACGACAAAAGTTTTAAGAGTGAAGAATGTGGGACAAACCTCTTCCCATTTGAACAAGACAACATACAACATTATCCTCCATATAATGACTGCACTAAGTTGGGCTAACCATAGTATCTGTTGCAACCATATGTCTAAGAGAGTTCATATAGTTGGCTATGTGCTGATGAATTGTACGGCGTAAAATGTTAATCCGCTGGCGGTACTGCCGCCCGCAAGTCGCTAATGGACGCTAGTCACGCATAATAACCTTCCTCTGATTCAGCACGAGACCAATGATATTGATCAGCTGAATTGAGAAAGCAGGTCGGGGTAAAGCGGATTCTTCGAATAACTTTGACCGTCTTGGATTCCACCTTGTTTGGCTAAGACCAAAAGGTCAAAGTTCTAGGGTAGGGTCCAAGATCTAGTATGTAACAACAGGTTTACGTGATGTGTACTTAAACCTCTCTGGTATCTTATCAACATAGTGATACTGAGAGAGATATGGTTTACCATCAGTAGACCTTATGATTTTAAGCCCTAAAATCACATTAGTGACACCCATATCCTTCATCTCAAACTTGCTACACAATAATGATTTTGTCTCATTTACTACCTTCATATAGAAATAAAAAAGTAGAATATCATCGACATATAAGCATAGTGAAATGAACCCATCATTGACAATTTTAAAGAAGAGACACTTATCAAATTCATTAGAAACAAAGCCAAACAATGATATGACATAATAAAACTTCTCATGCATTGCATAGGGGCATCTTTCAAAGTTAACAATTTTACACACTTTTGACTCATTCCCAGGACACACAAATCCCTCAAGTTGTTCCATATATATCTCTTCCTGAAGATCATCATGTAGGAATGCGATCTTCACACCCATCTGATGAATATGGAGATTATAAATGGAAGCCAATGCTATAAGCACTCAGATTGTGGTCATATAGGAAACATGAGAATAGGTATCAAAATAATAAATTCCTTCCCTTTGTGTGTAACCCTTAGCAACTAACCTAGCTTTATAGTTAATGATTGTCCTGTCTGCATTAAGTTTCTTCTTAAAGATCCATTTGCATCCAACTGCAGAACAACCAAGAGGAAAATCCACTAATTTCCAAGTTCTATTTAAGAGAATTGATTGGATTTCATCATTAACAACTTCTTTCCCAAACTTAGCTTTTGGGGAATCCATATCTTGTTCAAAAGTTACAAGATCATCCATAATATTGTAAGTGAGAAATTCACTTTCAAAATCTTTGGATGTCCTTGTCCGTTTACTTCTTCTTGGTTCAACCATCTCTTCATAATCATAAAAATTAGAAATAGCTTATTTTGAGTCACCCCCCACATTTGTCATCCTTTCCACGTACTCGAGAATAGAACTTGTGGTGAATGAATCCTCTTGAGACACTTCATCGGGCACACCATGTTTCATGGAAAATACATCCTCAAAGAATGTAGCATCACATGCCTCTATAATCATATTGGCCTCAATGCTTGTCAAATAAGATTTTACAATCAAGAATCTATAGGCATAAATTATCTCTACATTATCTAAGAAGATGACATCAACCGCTTTTGGTCCCAATTTCTTCATTTTGTGTTCAGGAACAAGTACCTTACCATGGCAGAACCACACTCGTAGATATTTGAGACTTGATTTTCTCCCTCTCTATAACTCAAAATGGACTACTTTCTACATGTTTATGGGGAACTCTATTGAGAATATGGCAAGCCGTATTCAAAGCTTCCCCCCACATGAATTTGGGTAGACCTGAGGTTTAAAGTAAAGAATTAACCATATCTATAAGCATTCAGTTTTTATATTTTGCAATACCATTAGATTGTGGTGAATAAGGAGTGGTAACCTCGTGAACTACACCATGAAATTGAAAAAATTTCAAGAAAAAGTTTGAGGTATATTCTCCTCCCCTATCATACCTTAATCGCTTAAGTACTTTACTAGTTTGAGTTTCAACTTCTTTCTTATAAATTTTGAATTTATTGAATCCCTCGTCTTTACTTTTAAGTAAATAGACATAACAATATCTACTCACGCAGTCAATAAAAGTTATGAAATAACACTTTTGATCCCTAGTAGCAATCTCATTAAATTCACAGATATCACTGTGTGCTAAATTCAATATTTTTGAATTCCTATTCACAGAATGAAAAGGCTTAATAGAAAATTTAACTTGCACACAAATTTCACATACTAATGTCAGATTTAGGGATTAAATTTATATTCATCATATGTTTCATTGAGCCAATATTAACATGTCCCAAACGTGTTCGTCAAATATCATACGATACAAGATTCATATACAAAAAAATGTTATCATTCAAATTTTAAACTGCATTTGAAATAGGTTCAACAAGAATCTTAAATAAGTTCTCCATGTCACTACCCCTTGCCAAAAAAAAAAGAATCATGAAGGTGAGTAATAATAGGTTTGTCATGTCTCTATTTAAAATTGCATAGAATATTGCATTGTATTGATGGAACATGTATGACTTTATGAAGTGTTAGATCCTTTTCTGAAGGAAACTTCAAGTCGATCTGTCCTTTGCCTTTGACTTCTACAATGCTATAATTGCTCAAAGTCACTTATCGACCTTTGGAAGACTTAAATAGGGACTTTTCGGTGCAAACATGTGCATTAGTCCAGTGTTAATTATCCAATATATTGGTTCAAAAATAGAAATAAATTCAGGTTTGATAGACACGTACCCATCATTGAGGTTCAAGGATGCAGTCACCGTGTTGACAACAACCTCCTCAATTGTAAATGTGACAACTTTTTTTGTCTTCTTTGAAGCACAATCTTAGTTCCACTGACCAACTTGTCCACAAGTCCAATCAGGTTTGTTCTTTGATTTCTTATAGATCATGTCCTTATTTTTAAGTGAATTCTTTGATTCCTTATCCCTATTCTTAGTTATAGTTAAATTCACACTAGGATTAACATCAGTGTGTAACTTGATAGACTTCTCTTTCAGGTGCTCTTTTTGTATATTGATGTCCATTATGAGATCGTTCATTGACATATCTTCTTTGCAATGCTTAAGAGACATGCCAAATGATTCCCAAGACTTTGGAATTTTCTCAATGATTGACATTACAACAAATTTCTCAGGAAGTTTCATGCATACATGTTTGAGTTCTTACACCAAGTCTTAAAAATCTTGTGTTTGATCAGAAATAGATTTACGCTCATCCATTTGAAATTTTAGAAATTTAGAGACACGATACTTTTTAGTTCTATGATTTTTCATATTGTATTTCTTTTCTAACGCCCCCGACAGAACCTTGGATGCAGTAAAAAGTAGCTTTGAGTATGAATCATATATTTTATTATTTAATACAAACAGAATCAACCTTCATCACGTCATATCGCCCTTCTTCTAGGTTGGAATTAAATTAGCATTATCAAGAACAATTTTATTAGGTTTAGGTTCATCATCTTCTAAATATTGATCATAACCTATCATGTTTAGTCAAATTTACATCCTACTTTACCAATGAGAAATATGAGTTCTAGTAAATTTTTTGGGCATACTAGACGTATCAATTTTTATGCCAGAACCTTGAGCAGCCATAGTTAACTAACAACTGAGAATGAATTTGTTAAGACTGTTGTTAATTTTGATTTATGTCATTACATATAACAGCAATAGGTGCAATTTAGTTAACAGTTTAGGCCAGTCGGTATAAGAAAATGCAGAATAAACCAATGTAGGAGAACATAAATAAAGTTAAGGAACTCAACGTTCGTTGGAAAAACAAATGTGATATTTAAAAATTTAGTGGTCTGTAATCATTCTGGATGGACGTTGTTCTTCTAGACGACCTGGTCACGAACATGATGAAGAGAACGTCTCACTCGCATTGCCGACGAAGGACGAGATGCACTATCAGTGCAGTCCAACAATCGCAGGAACTACCGTCTGACAAATCACGTCTTTGAAGAGAGGAATGAGCTTATTTTGCACAAGAAAAAGCCTCCCCAGAGCAACTCAGAGAGCAATGACAGGAAGACACCGGTTACGGTTCGCAAAACACGCACTCGAATGACGACTGATGTTCGTGAGATGTTTTTAACCCTAATGACCACAAGCTTATTTATAGCCTTACACACACGTGAATCCTATTCCCATTAACACACGATCACTCAATCGCTCTTATACACATTGCAGAAAAATCCACGAGGCAATCAATTTCCAATATGATTAATAAATTCGGTTCAGAAAAAAATAATTAATTAAATTAATAATTAATTAAGTAGTTGTATCTTAGTGATAAAAAGACTAAAGACATTCCCAACAAGGCGTGACGCGTATGTATGTATTGTCGTAACCACACCCACTAATGAGATGAACATACTCTACCCTAAGACATTTTGAATACTAGTGTCACATGTGATCATACGTATATATATATAAAGACACTAGTGTCACATGTGATCATACATATAAAACCACAAAAGTTTTAAGATTGAAGAATGTGGACAAACCTCTTCCCATTTGAACAAGACAACACAAAACATTTTCCTCCATATAATGACTGTACTAAGTTGGGCTAACCATAGTATCTGTTGCAGCCATATGTCTAAGAGAGTTCATATAGTTGGCTATGTGCTGATGAATTGTACGGCGTAAAATGTTAATCCGCTGGCGGTACTGCCGCCCGCAAGTCGCTCATGGACGCTAGTCACGCATAATAACCTTCCTCTGATTCAGCACGAGACCAACGATATTGATCAGCTGAATTGAGAAAGCAGGTCGGGGTAAAGCGGATTCTTCGAATAACTTTGACCGTCTTGGATTCCACCTGTAATTGAACCAAAGGTGATAATGGCATATCGAACAATACTCTGCCAAGGCCCTTTTTCTTTTCCGGACGACCATAGAACAGGGGACGAGCCAGTGTCACACAAAAAACCAACACCCACTCTTTTCTCCCCGGCCTCAGAGCGCTCTCGCAATAGCAAACGACGGCGAAGCAGAGATCTATAGCTGATCTCGAGAAAAATTGGAAGCGAGGAGGAGGAAGGAGAGAAGGGCCGCCGTGCCGCCGGCGCCGGAGACAGAAGCTAGCAGAGGAACTACCAAGTACCAACACCCTTAGAAGATGCACGATTGGGCGGCTCCGATCATATCCGTGGCGCTGTTCGGGTTCCTGTCGCCGGGCCTCCTGGTCCAGATCCCAGGAAAGCACCGGCCCGTGGAGTTCATGAACATGAAGACCAGCCTCGCGTCCGTGATCGTCCACGCGTTCCTCTTCGGCCTGCTGCAGACGCTGTTCCTCGTCGTCCTCCGCATCCACCTCTACGTGTGACTGCGGGCTGAGTGAGGGAGACGGCCGGCCGCTGATAAGTAGCAGTGCAGCTTATGTGTTTACAAATCCTCTTTATATTATTGAAAATCTCCATTCTCAGTTAACTTATTTTCCCTCTATTTTGACTGCTCCAGCTCACTTACATTCCGATAGACTAATTTTCATTTTTCCTTAAATTCGGCCAGTCTTGCTTCAGTTAACAGGTGGGAAATGGTGGATTGTGTTATACTTTGTCGTTGTATTTCAAACCAAAAGGCAAAGGTTTAGTCCCATATTTAGTCCCATATTGCTTGTGGCTGATACTTCCCTCCTCCTTATATATGGACCCTTATCCATAGTACAATTGAGGAATGAAAGGGGATAGGCCCTACGCACGCGCATGGTGGGCCTTGCCAATGGGGTTTGGGCCGGCCCGGTCCGGAGACACTTTAATCGGGCACGTCGCATCCCGCGTGCAGGGGGGGTGCAAATCCGGCCTCCTGGAGCCCCTTGTGCGGGCGCGGCCCCGGCTTGGTTTTGCTCTTCGTTTGGACGCTTCCAAACGGCGGCGGCGTCCCGGTTTGCAACCGCATCACAACTCTTCGCTTGCCTCGGGTACCGCGGAAATACTCTTAAGGACAGTGCTCTCTGCACGCCTCAGCGAATCTCTGGTAAAATCTTTACTGTTTACGGCTTCAATCACGGTTTGTACCCTAATAACACTAACAGATTGCAATTTGCAATCCTCGGAGAGGTTTCACTTTTTCGATCCACCTCCACGTCCATCGCATGTGTAGGACTCCTCCTTACCATAGCTATTCCTACACTCCCGTGAAAAAAAATACAAGAATCCAATGCTTCCTATGTCCATTAGGAAAATTCGGAACAAGCACTCAGCAACAGGAGCTAAAGATCTCAAACTGAGTTACTTATGATATGTTTGATCACTTGGATTTTCATCCCGACATCCATTTCAACAAAGCTTTTGTTTGGTTTGTGGAACTCGAGAAATAGAGTTAACCCAAGACCTTTATTTTTTTTGGGAAGTCAGAAGATTATCTTATTCATCCCGCTCTCCTCGTGCAGGGAAAATCAAATTATTACACAGAATACCTACTGGAAAGGAAAACTTGGTAGGACTCCTACCATTATATATAAGAAAGGGGAGGGGGTGACCCACCGGGTCGAGAGGAGGATCGATATACATACGATCATCCTGATAGTTTTTGAAATGGTGCTTGGCTAGACCATCCACCAAATGGAGATTAGTTCTATAACATTCTTGAGCACGACATCCTCCATACCAGCCATGAACTTCTGAGCTCTCGCTATCCAATGTTTAATAGCAGGAGCATCGTCTGCATGGTTCCTCAAAGCTTTGACGGCCATAGCACTATCCGTAGCAAAGGTAATGCGGTTGTGACCGTTAACTCTACTGACATTAGCCGCGAGATCAATAGCTCGGACTCCAGCTTCAAGGACGGAGTTCACCTTGATCTTTCTAGCACACCCACCGATCCAGTGACCGTTCAGGTCATACGCAACAGCAGCTATAGCTGCCAAGTTCCCATGAACCGATGCATCAGTCATCCATGTAACTCTACCCTCTTCATGAACAGCCTGGGCACTGTCTTGGGTTGTGTCCTCTTGGTGAAGCCGGGATTGAGTATCCCAGGCTTGTGAAGTTGCATGCTGAAGACCCGCTATCTGGATAACTTGACGGCTCACCTGAGTGCTAATATTGTCAAACACCAGCTCATTTCTTGCCTTCCATATCACCCAGCAGGTCGTGGCAAACCTGATTTGTGTATTGGTATCTTCCTTCAACATCTGCGAAAGCCAGTTTTTGAAGACCTCTCCATTGCTGCTCAGAAGTTGTTGCTGGATACCGCTCCGAGTCCATACCTCCATTGCTTGAGGGCAGTCACGTAAAGCATGGAGAGTGGTTTCATCGCCATTGTGACATCTAGGGCAGATCAAAGAATCAGAGAAGGTGTGTTGTTTCCTGCGCACATTCGTCATGATCGCCTCATGCGCAGATAGCCATAAGAACATGCGTATTTTAGATGGGGCAGCAATGGTCCAGAGCTTGCTCCACACCCCGTCTGATTGTACAGTATCGTCCGAATGCAAGGCATCATAGGCTGTGCTTGTGGAATATCTACCGGTAGGATCATGTTTCCAGCTCCAAAGATCAATACCATTGTTCCGGTGGGGGCAGGTAAATTAGTGATCTTCTCCACGCACTGTGGAGGGAGGTAAAGCTTCAGGAAGTCTGTATCCCAAGCATTCTCAAAATTAACCATGCTAGCTACCTTCATGTCGTTGATCGCTTCCGGTATAGGTTCGATGACAATTTCAGCTAGCCTCCCCTGGTGAGGTACCTAGTGGTCGTACCACACAGAAGTATTCTAACCATCTCCAATAACTCTGGAGCTATTGGCAATAATGAATTCTTTCCCTTCATAGAGTGCTTTCTAGAAAGGGGTAGCTCGACAACCCTTCTGGTTGTTGTAGTTCTTGTACTTGTTCAGAAGACCCTCCTTCCAAAGCGTATCTTTCTCATTCATCAAGTTCCAGGTATTTTTCCATAGAAGAGATTTGTTCCAATCCGACATGCTTTTGATACCCAGTCCTCCCTTCTTCATGCTTTTGGTGACCGTCTTCCAAGAAATAAGTGATGTTGGCCTCTCTTTCCGTCCACCTCCCCAGATGAACTGTCTTATGTTCTTGTCCAGCTTTTGACAAGTAGACATCGGTAGACTAGCAGTTTGCATAGCATAAGTCGGAATAGTAGTAAGCACAGACTTGTCTAAGCAAATTCTCCCCGCAAGGGACAGGGTCTTCGCTGCCCAACCATTAACCCTCGAAGTGATGCTATTAGTGAGATAGGCATATGTTCTCTTATCAACTTTCTTATGAAGAAGGGGGACCCTGAGATATTTCCCCAGGTCTTCCGTCTCCGCAATACCACTGGTAGAGCAGATCCGAGACCTCATCGCTCGGCTAACAGACTTGGAGAAGAAGATTTTCGACTTTTCAACAGAGATTCTTTGACCTGATGCCAACTCAAAGGTGCTGAAGATATTGTTGATGATAGAAATTTGCTCTATGGAAGCATGGGCAAAAAGGACTATATCATCCGCAAAAACCACATGGGAAAACGCAGGCCCTTGTTGGGACATCTTCACTGGTTTCCAGTGTTTATCTTTCACAGAGTTGTTTATGAGCTGTGTAAGCCTTTCCATACAGAGCACAAAAAGATATGGTGAAAGGGGGTCTCCTTTATGGAGGCCCCTGGTAGCTTTGAAGGCAGGGAGGGAGATTCCATTCAAGATAATACTTGTCTGACCAGCTTGTAAGGAGTTCATAATGTATTGGTGAACATTCTGGGGCCACTTCAAGTGTTCCAGAGTATTGTCAATGAACGCCCAAGACAACCTATCATAGGCTTTGGAGAGATCAATCTTGATCGCCATATACGACGCACTGGACTTCCTCCTCATGTTATGGATAATCTCTTGAACCACAATGATGTTATCAGTAATGCTCCTCCCGGGGACAAAGCTCGTCTGAACCTTGGAGACCCAAGTAGGTATGTGTTGTTTGACGCGTTCTACAACAACTTTAGAAGCAAGCTTCATAATGGTGTTATTGAGAGAAATGGGTCGAAGCTGAGAGCAATTCGTAGGATTTTTATTCTTTGGTATCAGCACAATGCACGAGCTAGCAATAGAATCATCAATCGGATTTCCATTCAGCATGCTACGTATCGTTCTGATCACTGAAGGCCTAATCACCTTCCACTGTTTTTTGAAGAAAATATAATCAGTTCCGTCCGGTCCCGCCGCTTTATAAGGATTGGCGTTTTTAATCAGCTTCCATAGCTCATGCTCCGTAGGCATCACAGCCAGTTGTCTGTGTTGGATGTGGTCAAGTTTCTTGAACTCAGCTGGCAGACGATTCATATCGTTCACAGACGTGGTTATGGAGGAAATGAACATATCCTTGAAATGTTGTTGGACTAAATGGTTCAGGTCAGGGGTATTTTCGATCCAAACACCCTCCTCATTTTGTAGTTTGGAAATACGGTTCATACGCCGCATGTTGTTCACACAGGCATGATAATATTTGTTGTTGTTATCACCGTATTTGAGCCAGTTAATGTGGCTGCGTTGTTTCCAGGCTTCCTCTTCCTCCAGCATAATCCTTTCAAGCTCCATTTCGAGCCCTATACTCTTTCGATCTGCTTCTATGTCGTATGCAGTCTCTACCTTTTTCTGAACTAAAGAAATTTTATTGATGAGTTCATTTTTCTTCTTCTGTTGTTTTCTGGTGAAGCCTTTATCCCAGTTGCTGATCCGGTCCTTTACCTCCTCCAAAGCAGAATGGAAATGTCTACTGGGGTCCCAGGAATCTCGCATTAAGTGTTTGAACTCCGGTTGATCTTGCCAAGACGCTTTCGCTTTGAAACGAGGCTTGCCAGTAGGGGTAAGTTTCCGAAGAATGGCAATAGGATTGTGGTCCGAGCCAATACGAGGAAGGTTCTCACAGATGTAGTTCGGGAAGTTTTGAATCCAGGAGGCATTGGCAACGGCCCTGTCAAGGCGTTCATGGAGGACACCCTTCTTGTAGGTGAATCTGTGTCCGGTACTCCCTATGTCAGTGAGCCCGGCCTGGGTGAGCGAGTTATTAAAATTCGCTGCCTCGCGAAGGTTAAAACAATTGCTTCCAATCTTCTCGTCTGGACTTAACATGCAATTGAAATCACCCAAGGTGATCCAAGGTTTATCAATGGTTGTACTGAGCCGGAGGAGATGATCCCACAGAACCGGGCGGCGTGTGGGGGACGGAGAAGCATAGACAAAGGTAGTGTAGTAGCTGTTGTTAATAAGGCAGTGAATAAAGTATATGTTACTCTGGATGATGTTGATCTCACATTCCTGTTCATTCCATAAGACCCATATCCCGCCTGAGAAGCCGGTTGCTTCTACTCTATGCGAGCTCGAGAGACCAATTTCCCTTATAGCTCGATCAGCTTGTACACCTGAGATTCGCGGCTCAAAGATGGCTACGATCTTGACAGCAAACTTCTTAATGTTATTTTTAAGGGACTGCCGGGCTAGCTTCTTACCGGCACCCCTGATATTCCAAGCTATTGTATTAAGCATAAACAAGAGATGTGTAGAATTATTGGTTAGCACCTGCTGCTACCCCTTCCTTCTCCTCACCTCCTCTCTTCGTTCCACCTCGGGTATTATAGACATGCCGTCTGGTTGGGCTTCTAGATTGAGTAGTATCTCCCTTCTCCTTTGCTTTCCTCCCTGCCATCACTGGTTTTTTGCTAGCTGATGTGCTAGAGTTAGCTGAATTCTCTTTAGTCACTGTCGAGTTGCTGGCCTCTGCAGTGGTGATCTTGACAGTAGCCTTTGGTTCACCTGCTGGTCTCCCCATGATGACCTCATCCCCTTCTGGTATAACAACAGTATGCCTTGGTTTATCACTAGGAGCCGCTGTAGCCTGCACCTCCTTATCCTGTGTTGTTTTTGGACTTTCAATTGGTGTTTCTTCTGTGCTCTTCGAGGATACATCAGTATCTTTATTTCTTCTTTGTTTCTTGTGCCACACCTTTGGACTGCTCGCCTGAGGTTGGTGCTCTTCAGTGTCCATATGTTCCTCATCACCGGGGGTTGTCTCTTCCTCCTCTTCGCCGTCTAACACCTGATACTTGTTGTTGTTTTCCTTCCCGTGAGGTTTCCCCTTCCGATTCATGTCCTTTTCTTTCTTTCTTGGAGGTTTGCTGGCTATAATTTTCTTCCCATAGTACACCTGCCACTTGTCTTCCTCATCAACCCATCGCACCCCAGCCTCGTCCTCCACAGGCTTCGGGTCTGTTGTTGCCGGTGCTTCAGAAGGTCCCTTGCAATATTGCGCTTCATGACCCAGTCTCTCACACTGTGTACAGAAGACCGGTAGGGATTCATACTCCAGTTTATACTCTCTTCCGTTGATCAAGATCGCCGGATGTATAGGAAGGCTAGTATCCAGTTCGAGAGCAAGTCTAGCGAACCTGCTCCTCGTGCGATTGATGGAATGATCGTCGACTCTGATCAATCGCCCTGCTGCTTCCCCAATCTTGTTGAAGATCTCCATGTTGTAATAGTGGATTGGAAGACCTATAACTCGAACCCAGGTTACGATATGGTCTGGGATACCTTTAGAAGGTTCAAAGTAACCATCCCAGGGCCATACCATCAGACATCCACCGAACAGAGACCACGGGCCGCCGGTGAACACGTTCTCATGGTCATTCTTATTGAAGAACTTGGCCACATTGTATTGATCAGTGAGTTCAAATAGTTCGAATCTCCCTGTTGGCCTCCACAGGAGCTTCAGTCTTTCATGCATGGTGAGAAACCCTACCGACCTGTCTAAGAGCTTGACGATAACTGAGTATTTAAATGGCTTGCTTAGGATTTCCTCCGCCTCTGGAGCAACGTTTATTTCCGGGTAGCCATGGACGTTGATCAGTTCTATATCGTCGGGGTTTACGGCCTCCTCCGGTTCGTCGTCGATAAAGACAGGATTTGCTGCCGCCCCATTGCCGCCTCCTGTGCAAGCTTGCTTGTAGTTTAGGGTCTTCGTCGGAGGTAGCGCCTCCGATGGAGCATGAGTTACAGTGACCTCTTCGGGTACGTTTGTATCCATACCAATAGGTTCAGCCGCTGGTCTAGCTTCTGCGGTATTACTAGAAGTCGCCCCTTTCATATCTCTATACGTGATATTGATGCCTGTTTCCTGAACCAGCCTCTGCGTCCCAATCGGTTTCCGATTCGGACTCTTCCTTCCATCCTTTCCTCCTCCGAACGATTTGCCGTCATCTTTTAGGGTTTCGCCCCCTTCGCCTGCGCCGCCTTTCTCCAGAGCTCCCGAGACCCCCGTCATCCCCTAGATTCTCAAGAGTAATTTATTGTATATAGAGTTAACCCAAGACCTTTAGATATAATAAAAACGTCAAAATCGTGCATATTTGAAAGGAGTAGCGGTGCAGTTTATTGCTCGCTTGTCATATATTTCGATGTAAAATAAAATTAACCAATGTATTCTGAATGAACTATATAACATATTTGAAACTTTTTAGAAGATTTGAAATCGTACTTAAATTAAGCAGCAGATCAAAAATTAAATATATCACACACTAATCAAATCCAGCAAACCATGCGTAATTTTTTTCATTGATACAGTACAGGATGAGCAAAACACACGACTTTTACTAAACAAACGTGCTAGAACGACGTCTATCAGAACGAGAATCCTCTCTCATCTCAACTTCAAATGCGTGTGCACCGCTTTGTACATGGGAAAATTTATTGGCACCGTTCTTCCCTTTAATGTAAAGTCTTTTCTTCCTTTGGTTTGTTTGCTGTTTTGTTATTTATATTAGGTCAATGTTCTAAGAAATGCACAATATTCTTAAATTCTTTTATGAATCAATTGTGTGGCCTGGCCAGCATTGTCCGTCACGGTTAATTGGATGAGTAAGTTCACATATACGTCTGTTTGACCTCTATTTTTCTCAAATGAAATGTAATTTTACTCATGCACATAGAAGATATACTCTAGTGTCGAGTAAAAGTGGTCGGAAGTCAAATCATCACCCACACAATATCTTTAGTATTTTCTTATATATATTTTTATTGTTGGATCGGCACAATTAAAAGAATAACAAACAACACATATATAATTAGAAGAAGAACAACGATCCATACAAACATTAAACCCACGATGATTTACGTAATTGATGTAGACGACCTACTCTAGAGGAGGACAAGAGATTTTTTACTATTGCAAGAAAATTATAAAGAAGATATAGTCTCAAAGAGGGAGTTAAAAAATCTTGAAAATGTTAGATTTTTACTATTGAAAGAAAATTATAAAGGAGATATAGTCTCAAAGAGAGAGTTAAAAAAGTCTTGAAAAGGTTACACTCAAAAAAGAGAAAGAACTCTTCGGTACAATCTAATACATTGGTACTGTTCAATATAAGAAAACTCAATGTCCAAGGGTCGCGCCATAAGACTTCGACTAGGATTAGACAATCTTAATAGGAGTCTAGAACATTATAGAAATCTAAGTATTACATGTAGAGAGAGCCATCTCCAACTTCAAATAGGAATACAAATCCAATCTATGGAGGAACATGGGTCAGACTCAAATCAAGATAAGACCCAAATTAGGACTGCCAAACTATGTAGGATTCAGACTGAGACTAGGGGTCTTTGTGGTATAATAAATCTCTAGTTTGACTCAAAGTCGACATCTTGCAGAAAATAGCAAGTTTCTTCTCCTCCAGCCCCTAAAGACCTCACTATCGGTTGTCAAACCAAATCCAGGAAATTCTGAACTTGGAATCTGGTAATAGTTTATCATCATATCAAGAGGATTATCTTTGATAATGATATTCTTATCAATATTGGTCTTGATAAACTGCCAATTTTGATTTTTATGAAGAGATACCAGTTATTCATTAATAGAAACAACCCACATACTAGAATCTATAGAATCTAGAACTTGAGTGTAAGTAGATGACTCACCAGCATCACCAGTCTCCTTGACAAAGGCTAAAGCATAAGTAGTATTGTAATTAGAACGTCTTGTTGGTGGCCTAATCTCATATTTTTCTTTGTTATGAGCAACACTATAGGGTTGTGCATCAGGTAGCTTGTCTTCAACAAATATTTGGAGTATTTTGACTAATTGCAATAGAAGATGTAACTGCCATGTGGTGATTACACATTATCGATCTCTAGCTCAACCTACTTGGTGACACTAGGATAAGGGCCTATATCATAATCCTTTTTCTTTGAGAACATAGCACACTCATCACAGGTGACATTTCTTTCAATCAGGATTTTTGAAGACTTAGGTTCAAGACACCAGAATCTCTACCCTTTTTCACCTTTAACATAACCTAGATAAATAATTTCTTGGGCATATATTCAAGCTTTACATCTTTAGAGTATACATAAGCACGACAATAAAAAATAAAAATATTAGAGTAGTTGATAGGATGACCAGACCAAACCTCTTTCGGAGTTTTGAAATTGAGCATAGTAGATGGAGAGAAGTTAACAATATAGATAACTGTAGAAATAACATAGTATAGAAATCTTTCCCAAATCTAGCATTGATCAACATGCATCTCACTCACTCCAAGAGTGTTCTATTCATACACATTGCAATACTATTCTTGGTGTATATCTAACAATGTGATATCTGGTAATGCCTTCATATTGACAAAAAGTTGTGAATGTATATGAGTAGAACTCGAGACCATTATCAGTCATCAATGAGACACCTTTTTGGTTTGCTTTTCAATCAAATACTTCTTAAACTACTCAAAAGCTTTAGAGTTATACTTTAAGAAGAAAGATCCAAACCTTTCTTAAAAAGTCATCAATAAAAGTGATCATGTATCTAGCATCACCATTGGACGGATCTTAAGAGGGATCCTAAATATCTGAATCAATGTAGTCAACAGTACCCTTTATGGTATGAGCTACTATAGAGAAGATAACTTTATTTTGTTTTCCTATTATACAATTTTTTACAAAAATCTAACTTCCTGATAGTACTGTCATTTAAGAGTCCTCTCTTGGTTAGGATAGCAAAACATTTCATGTTCATGTATCCAGGTCTCATATGCCAAAGCATGGTAGTATCAAGATCAGTAGTGGATGAGGAAGAAGAAACAACATATGCCCCAATTATAGATTCTGTAAGGACCCATCGCTTAATCAAAGCCTAAGTGATCATTAAGACAAGTCCTTAAGAAAAAATGCAACCTAAAACTAATAACCATAAGAGTTGAGTTGCAAAATTCCATATAAAATAATCCACTTAAAAATTTAACTACAAACAATCATCACAAAATATTGAATGGCCACATATAAAAGAATAATACTTTCCATCCAAATCATCTCAAGAGTAGACAAGATAGGAAGACAAATTGAAATCTCTTCAATAACTACAACAACTAGGTTTACAAGATGATCCGTATCTATAAAGGCACAATAATATAAGATGTCCATATCAAGTTACAAAGTGTAATCATAAAGAAACAATCAGGAAAGAAACGCAATATATTAAAGATAAACTACCCACCCATCACTCTTAAAAGTGAGAGTACATGGACAATCTAGACTCAAGTGTGTTATATCATATTATATCTTGATCATTGATATCTTTCTATTATGATAGCATACCTAAAAACATTTTGCAAGAACCACATGAGACTTTACAAGAGTCCCATTTAGAGGACTACTCCCAGCAAGATATAAAATACACAGATAACTTTTATGACAGAGTAAAAATAATAGAGAAATTTTACTATTAGTTTCACATTCAAATTGTCCATATCACTCTTTAATTTAGTTCAAGTCATATAAAAGTCAAGAGTATAAGACATTTCATATAATAAAAAAATTCTTCTCATATTATCATCATCTTGAAAGAAATAAAGATAACATTACTTACAATGGTTTAGGAAATCCCTACAATTATGGATAATTCATAAAGCATAACAAACTTGCATAACATAAAAGCACAATAGTAACATATGTAGAAAATAGTATTGCAAGAATATCTAGTAGGGTAGGAATACCATTAGATTACACACCATAGGAAGGAGGCACCACCATTTCAAATAATTTATGTAAAATATATCAAAAAAGTGAGAGTGCCACCAATTGAACATTTGTGTTTGGGTACCACAACCTAATTCCAAAATAAATGGTCATGCAGTGGGCCTAACACATAGGAACAATATTGTATATAGCCTAGTTCCAAAACAAATGGACATGCTTATACATTATCAAGTCAATACAATCATTTATGTTAATCACATTTGAAGTAATAGTAATGTAAGGAACAACTTTATAGAAAATAAAGTGAGAATTCAATAATAATAGGAGAGATGTGAAATATTACAGATAATTAGAAGAAATTAGTAAAAATAAGATTCTCCAAACATAGTTCAAGATTGAAACCAACATTATTGTTTTTGGCTCATAAATGGGAAATTGGGTTTGTAATTATAAAATAATTGCCCAAGTAATAGATTTTAGCTACTTACCCTACTGATGAACCTAATATTACCCAATAGACTAAGTCTTGATTCTAGATTTGAACAAACCTATCACAATAATTTAAAGAAAATTATGGGTCTAACAATAATTACTCTTTGATTAAATGATGAAACCATAAAATTTGATATTTAGAAATGATTGAACCATACCCCAAACCTATAACAAATGATATTTCTTAATTTTCTTATTTGAAAACATATCTTAATTTTTTCTGACTTCTATATTTATTACTATACATTTTCTAAGTTAATTACTATTACCAAAATTTTAAATCATAACAATGCTACAAAAGACAATAATACCCTTACATTCAGGTTCTGAATGTAGTTGACATGGATGAAATAATAATTATGTAGCTCCCAAATGTCATGTAATCAAAGGAGGATGTAACATGTGAGAAGATTGGTTTTTCCAAAGGGTGTTGCAAAGATAAATTGATCAAGGGACATGATCAAGGAAAACAACAAAAATCAAATGATGATCATCATGAGAAAGGGGATACGTGAGATAGAAGAACCAATTCCCAAGGAACATGATGGTAGTAGAAGAGAAAGCTTGGGAGGTATCAAAACTTGGAAGTTTGAGAAAAGAAGAGTTAGAGAGGATTACCCTGAATATCTCTGTGTTGTCTTAGTCTTAGGAATTCCATAACACGGGACTTGAGATGGTCAGAAGACACCCAAACTTCTACATCCATGGTAGGACAAATCTAGAGGTCAAGATTCATTGACATGGAAAGCACAGATCAAATTAGAAGAATAAAGGTTGATGCAAGTTTGAAACACATTGTAGATGCTATAAAATGGTCATAAATAGATAAGGAAACAACAAATTACAAAAACCAAAAATACATCATCGAGAATGCTTAGAAGAGGGAAAATGGAGAAGGCACAATTCACCTTGAATTCGATTGAAAAGTGTCACATGGGGCTTGTAAGGGACCAAGACTTGTTTCTCTAGACAAATTGAGGAGCGTCTAGAGGATAACTGCACGATGATGAACCCACTAGTGTTGAAGGAGGTACCAAGATTTGGGAGGTCAGGTTTTAGTGCGACTGAGGCCCAACTCTATAATGGAAATGGTTCCATGAAGTCGGTTATAGCACCTAGGATGGAATTAATAGATGGGGAGTCTGAGAATATTTGAGAGTCTCGGGGAGACAGAAATAGTGAAGGAATGTAAGACAAGGTTTGTTAGGGTAGCTAAAGGCACAAGACCCAATTGTTATAGGGACCATGATGCATATGAGGAAGGTGAGGGGATAAAAAGTCAATATTTATGAGGAGACAAGAGAGATAGAAAAAAAATAAGTGAAGAAAATTAGCAGTTAATGTTGGGAGTCTATGGGGTTGGATACTCAAGGTGGAAGAAGACCATACTTTGATATTTCCTATTCAGATGGCTGGGAAATATTGTTGCATAAATGGAAAGTCTAAGTAATGAATGACTAGAAACATAAGTGTGACAATAAGTTGCAAGGTTGTTGTCTAGTTGAAATAACAATTAAATATGTAGCTTTTATCTACTCAGTTTAAATTGGGTTACCAAACATTGTCCAATTGGGTTGAAATGAGGTACCCTAACTAATTCGGCTATGCAGATCAGAATTTTGTAATTATATTTATATCTTAATATTATTTTGCATGAGTTTTTCTCATATTATTGTTTAACCTTATTGTGCTATTTTTATTATTACTTATTAGAATTTAACTAAACATTTAGTACTTAGGCTCATCATATTATAATGAGAAGAGTCATGGTAAACTATCTTTCATGAAGTTAAACATTTTACATGATTAATTCATTAAGTTCATGGAATTTGTCCTCCTCATAGATAAGGACAACATCAATCATCATGTATTATATAAGATATTAAATTAATAGCTACATACCTTTTCAACCTATTTCAACTCTCCCTAATTGGTAATGCATGATTCTACACAACATGGTAACATAATTTAATTTTATGGTTGGTTCAGTTGTGACATTTACTACACACTTACTAAACTAAAACTGACATACTAAGTCACATGAGGTTAGGATATTCACCTAGGTTTGTATCAAGCCATGTTCAAGGCATGAAAGCACCTAAGTCACTTCATTATATGTGTATTATATGTATATTATGGTATACGAAGGTATTCATGAGTCATAATGGTTAGTTATTACTCACAACTCCAATTGTCACTTAACCTATGAAAATATGGATTCAAAATTGGGTATGTTGATATTTCGATCTATTACACCAAGTTATACAAGAGATTACATAACTCAAAGTAAAATACCTAAGAAATATGAAAACAATGTAATCACTTAGAGGGATGAAATTGGAAGTAATGTAGAGAAGATACCAAGAGTCATGTATTAATATGTGATGATTCCCTTACACCCTTTTCTTTGATTTTATGATGATATCCTTACAGAAGGGGAACAGTTTGTAATGGAAACATTCCATCTTATCTAGTTATTTAGGGTTTATTCA
This sequence comes from Alisma plantago-aquatica, assembly GCA_963693085.1. Taxonomy (NCBI): domain Eukaryota; kingdom Viridiplantae; phylum Streptophyta; class Magnoliopsida; order Alismatales; family Alismataceae; genus Alisma; species Alisma plantago-aquatica. The sequence goes on along the minus strand of OY856409.1, from coordinate 1,047,927,562 downwards.
GACGATTACATGCCTTGACTTTTCAAATTTTCTTTTATCTTGATTAGTGATTGATAGTTTAGTTATGATGTGTTGAACTTGTCAAGACATGCTGACATAATTGCAAATATATAGTATTTTGGAAGTGAAAATATTGAAGTTAAAATTTCATAAGTATTGTGTGAACTTAATAGCAATGTGCATGTATATTCTCCTCTTCATGCACATACGCACATATATCTAGGTATTTTTTATGAGATCCTATTATAACATTTTTAGCTTAATGGATCTCAATATACATATTTCTATATAATGATAGCATTTTAATATAAAATGTAAAAGAAATTTAGTGATAGGTACAATAGTATATTAAATGATTTTTAATATTTTATCAATAACTTAGATTACTCTAAAGTTAGAATGTATATTGGATAAATCGAATATGATTGTTATTGTACAATTTCAATATTTTGTAGTGTAACTGGGAAAAACTCAATTGACCATGATGAAGATTGAAGTATATAATGTGGCATTTGAATTTAAATATTGTATTGGTAGGTCCAAATTTCTTAAAGTTCTTGTTGTATCTTGGAAAATTATTTTTCAAACAATTAATTAAAGCTTCATAATTTTTAGATCCAGTTTGAGGATGAACATATTGTTGCATCAAATGATTTATTGGATCAAGTTGCAGAAATAAGAAAAGGCGATTGCAGGATTGGTTTGTAATTGTTTATAGAACCTAGGATGACCTATATTAATGACTTAACACTCAAATGCCTTTGGTAATCTACGTATCTTCCAAGATCTCAATACAGAGAGAAAAAGAAGAGAAGTTTTAGGTGTTGAAGAAGTTAGAGCTAGAAGAGAAGAAGTAGGCTTTTGGCTTGATAAAGCTTATGGAATAAAGTAAGATTATCAACCATAGATAGGATTTTAAGGTGATTGGCCTATATTTCTAGATTCTTTCCTTCCTCCATTTTGGATCAAAAATATATCCAATCATAAACTTTGTCTTTCTTTCCCTCCAATTCTTCCTTTCTAGGGTTCTTAAGTTTAAAGGAGGAATAAAATGAATGAATTTATATTAATTTGATATATTTATGAAATTTTAATCCTTGAGTTATGTTTCGATATGTTGAGACCAAAGGTGAGTGTTTATCTCCCCTAATAATGTGTAAAGCTTAATTTTGATTGACTAAAAATAAACAATTGGTTTACTTATTTTTAGTTAGATGTGATTAGGGTTTAAACATGATTCAATATCTCAAAAGGGAGACAAACACTCGTGTCAAGTGTCAAAAACTCAACAACATACCTCAATGACAAAAATTAGAGAAATATATCAAATTCTTAGCAATGAATTCATTTTCTTCCCCTATTCAACTCCAAAAAATATAGAAATGAAGAATTGGATAAAGAGAAATTAATAGAGGATGATCCAAAGCAATGGAAAGATTGAACTTAAATATAGGAGATAAGAATCACATAAAATTCTCAAATTATTGATTTTAGTTAGATATATTAAGCTTCCAACATGATTAATGTAAGGAGAAAAATCCCATAGGGATCCACTCCCTACTAAAATAAAAGGGCAACATCCCTTATAACCAAAGACATCATAAATTTTTCACAAAAGGGGTGATAACCAATTCATTCACATGTATGTATCATAAAACCAATAATGCAGAAGTGGAAGAGAAATATATCTAACTACTACAATTGATTGTCTATGAACATTCTTCACCACACAGAGTGTACATAGAAGGAAACAAAAGAAACTATTAAGCAGAGGGTCGTCCCACTATCTCAAACTACCTCCCAAGCTAGATAAGGTAACTCTTGGATAACCTAGGTCAACTTTAGGCAGCATCTCCTTTCTCACCACCTAGGGGTTAGAAACATACCCTGAAAAGAAGAAAAAGTTGGAAATTGACAGCTATCAAAGCCGGTATGTGCATATAATAGTGATTGGACAATATAAAGGAAATAGGGACAACAAATCACAAGGCTTCCCATAGAATAAGGGAGGAACATCCAATTGGATATCAAAAAGGAATTCTCCATATAGTGTGATAAAAGATAATATATGAAGAAAATAATAAAGCTCACATTAATCAAATATTGCCTTTAAAATCTCAAGAAGAGAACAACAATTAATAATAAGAATTATGCATGTGGGTAAAGTAAACAATAATCAACATAATAACATTTGGGGTATGGCGTCACCACCATAACCATATATTATGGCATCACCACCATAATCTTTTGGGGGAGTAATGACATCACATCACAATTATCCAGGGACATGATCACCATCTGCACCCTCTATTGGTATTACACACAATAGGGATATATCACCCAATGTGCAAATAAACAAGTTACCAAAACCAAACATGCATTATAAATAGAGAGGCAAGCAGAGATATAGTCACATCACCATAAAGGTGTCCAAATTCCATAATTGTCAAAAAGAAGTATACGCATAGTCAAATGTACCTCCAAGGCAAACACATGGCAGATTAGGGTTTCCATTAAATATATATTATCAACACCAATAAGATACAAACTAAATGAAATAGCCACAAGATACAAGGATAGGATCCAAATTTTCTAACATCACAGTGAATAAGACCAATTTCAAGAATTAGAAACAATTGGTACAACCATAAGCAAATATATGACATCTAAATAATGTGTCAACATCAAGTCATAGAGAGAGAGGAATAACTAATTATCCAATATGACTCATAAGAGGATGCAACATACCTAATTGATGTGTATATCAGGTTAGGATCCACACCCCAGATCCAATCAGAGTTTATCTTCCCCTAATATCATATTAGATGTAAATCATTAATTAATGAGTATATTAAAACCCTAGAAATATCACCTTTTTATTAAATTAGAATTAGACTCTGAAAACTTCACCAATCGATTAGTTAGATTCTCTTGATTAAGAAAACATATCTTTTTGTCCAATTTGGAGTTTGTATGATTAAGTTATAATTATTATGAATGTTATACATGTATTTCATTTTACAAAAATAATCCTTCAATAAACATTGAAATCAAGATCTAAGAATATTTTTATTAGATAGATAATGTTTTTTTATTCCAAAATATATTTTACTTTAATTTTTGGACAAGCAAATTAAAAGATATGATTTTTGCAAATTCAGCCAATCAAAAAATTGCAAATCATCAATCCCATTGCGAGAGGGAAAGAGAGAGAGAGGGAGGCGGTCCCTGCTGAATTGGCCTGATTGGAGGTGGCTATATCAATAGGTCAATGATCCAGTTTGACTCATCCAAGGCAAGGAAAAATAGGGTGAAATGACGAAAGTGCCCTTGGCAAAAAAAACACAAGAAGGATCGATGAGGGCTAGAGTTGGGAAAACAAGTGGGAGATTCATCCCCTACACAACCACGCACCATGGTCGCAAGAAAAAAGTTGTTGTCTATGCGTAGATTTTGGCTATTTCACACAACACCATGATTCAATGAAACAAGAACAAAGGAAGAAAGAACAAGGCCCCTTGAACTCACCAAGCAAGCCAATTGTGCCGCCGAGATCCATAAAAATTAGTCACAAACTTAGCTCGAAAACCCACTTGTCGATGACCAAAATGTAGATGTGCGAAGATATTGAGAGGAGAGGAAGGCTAGGTGAAGGGAGACGGAGGCCTAGGTGGCGATATAAATAGGTAAAGAGGTGAGAAGTACAGAGGAGGAAGGTGGTCGTCGAGACTTGTAGCCCACGAATTGGGGGTTTCTCATACACTTGCCAAAACAATGCAAGTAGGGGGTCTATGAGTGCAAAATTCACTCGCTAACTCAATGAATGAAAAATTACTAAAAATGATGGAGGATTGAGGGAGAGAAAGTGAGAAAATCGGACACAAAGGTCGACGCTACTATTCACCCCCGACCTTGTGAGAGAAACGACCCATAGACCGTTGGATCATGGAGTACGATAGTCTGCTCAAATCCTGGCCGTCTATTGGTGTGAAAAAAGAAAAATAAAAGGAAAATGATGCTTGACAGATTAAATGAAATCCTAAACCAAATTGAAATATAGTGTGGCTGCATTAATTCCTCTTTTTATCTCTCTTTGTTTGAGGGTGCAAACAAATCCCAAAATTATTTACAATTTGACACCTAAGCTAATTCGAGTATATAAAATTAGAACATGCAATTAGATTTTCCTTTTGAGAACTTTTGATTTGTTAACTAAGCCAATTCTTATTTTCTCTTTCTTCATGCATTAATGACTATAAGATTCTCCAAATTTTATGAAACTTCACCTATAAGTCACAATTAATGTGTTGTATATGATTTTGCCATTATTTCCTCATGTTGAAGTTATTTGTTTAATGAATTAATGTATTGAAGGGTCTACATACTTTCTCTCTCCTAGTTTCACCTTTTAATCAAAATTTCTCCAAATTGAGTGAAAATTCACCCGAAGGTATATTTTAACATGTAGAACATGAATGTGGCATTAGTTGCCTCTTTTAGAGTCATTAGGTGATTTATTTCCTATTTTTTTTAATGTCCTATTTTCCCATTCAATTAATGTATTCATAATTACAAATTTTCAAAATAGGTGAAACTTGTTATTTAAGTAAACTTTTACCCCAAGAAAATTAATTTGGCCTTACAATTATCTTTTAAGTTTACCTTTTATGAATTTTAGGCAATTTACTCATATTTCCACTATTTGTCACATTAAAGCATTTAATGCCTTATTTCTTGATTTTAGCCTTTTCCATTTTATTTCTTTTTCTCTTTATTATTACAAAAGGCCATAGAGGGTTCTAGTATAAACTATTTATTATTACCCCTCTTAAGTGGTTAAATTTCATTATAGTCCCTCATTGAAACATCCACTAAGATATTTATGCATATGACCTTACATTGACATAATCAGTGTTCAATTACATTCCAAACCATTAATATTTCCACAAATTAAACATCAATACCAAAAAGGATATATAAGAAAGGAAAAGCTTGAAAAAGGGCCAAAAAGAGAATATGTCCAAGTTTCAGTTCGTGACAGCACTCCACCCCTTGAAGAGGATTTCATCCTCGAAATCTAATCATCCATGATCTATCAAGACACTACTATTATCCCTCCACCCCTTAAAGGGTTTGACCTACTAAGACAAACTAACTAGAGAGTACCAAGATAAGTCTAGAGAATAGGAAAAACATTACCTACTAACAACACTTTATACTTTATCAAGAACCAAGGAAAAAGAAAAGCATGATTAGGTTAATGTAAGCTTAAAGGTTACCTTTATCATTATATTTGTCTCCATTGTTGTTGTTACCATTACCCCTACATCGTATTAGTACATGGCCTCCATGAAGTTGAGGGCAATGAGGTTTGATATGACCATGTTCTCCACAATGATGGCATATGATAGGACCTTCAACTTTGGGAGGACAGATTCCAGGGGACATCTTCTTATGGAACTTGGAACATCTATCACTCTTTATGTCTTCACTAGTTGTCTTCCTATTACGATTTACCTTATCTTGATAACCATGGTAAGCTTCTATAGAGAGGGCCTTGTCCACCAATTGGGGAAAGGTCAAGGGTAGATGAGGAATCAGCATGCATCCAATGCTAAAACATAGCATGTCCATGAAGAGACTAACATGTCGCTCATTAGTCAGACCTATGTCATAGCTCTCCAAACGTATAAACTTCTACATGTACTATACTACAATCATGGAATTCTAACTAAATTATAGAACTCATACTCCTTCTTCCTTAGGGATGTAGATGATATATACTTCTCTCTAAACAATGTAAGAAACTGACTCCACATCATAGTAGCAACACATGAGTCTTACCCATGCTATTCCACTAATGTTGAGCTGGCCCGTTGAGCATGTAAGTAGAAAAGCAAACCTTTTGGTGCTCAGGACAAGCCATGCCATCGAAAGTCCTTTCAAAAGCAAGAATCAAATCATCTGCCTTATCCACCATGTTGACTTCATTCTCACCATTAAAGTATGTGGGGCACATCTTTAGGAATTCTATGAGATTATATTTCTTGGGCTTCTCAAGAGTAGGGACTGGGTTAGCCTTTCCTTCTAGGGTTAAGGAAATCACTTGCTGAATGAGAGTCAAGTCTTGCTCAGGGGAGAGTCCCAAACTTGCAGATTGTGGGATAGGTTGGTTCACTACATGTTGACCATTAGATGTCACTGGATTTTTAGATGTTGAAGGAGTGAAAGGAGGATCCATCATAGGCTTCCCAAACTTACGGTTTAGGGGTGTCACAAAACCTTCAAGGTTGTCAGCAGATGACTTTTCACCAGCCATATGTGTGTGCTTGCACAAGGCAAGGGGTAGGGTATAAGAAACCTATGTAAAAAGACAATCAATCTATGGGATCCCATAGGGATCCACTCCCTACTAAAATAAAAAGGCAACATCCCTTATAACCAAAGCCATCATAAATTTTTCACAAAAGGAATGATAACCAATTCATCCACATGCATGTATCATAACATCAATAATGTAGTAGCGGAAGAGAAATATATCTAACTATTACAATTGATTGTCTATGAAAGGTCTTCACCACATAGGGTGTACATAGAAGGAAACAAAAGAAACTATTAAGTAGAGGATTGTCCCACTATCTCAAACTACCTCCCAAGCTAGATAAGGCAACTCCTGCATAACCTTGGTCAACTTTAGGCAGCTTCTCCTTTCTCACCTAGGGGGTGCAAGCATACCCTGAAAAGAAGAAAAATATGGAAATTTTCAGCTATCAAAGCCGGTATGTGCATATAATAGTGATTGGACAATATAAAGGAAATCGGGACAATAAATCACAAGGCTTCCCATAAAATAAGGGAGGAACATCCAATTAGATGTCAAAATTGAATTTTCCATATAGTGCGATAAAAGAGAATGTATGAAGAAAATATTAAATCCCCACATTTATCAAATCTTTCCTTTAAAATATCAAGAAGAGAACAACAATTAATAATAAAAATTATTCATGTGGGTAAACTAAACAATAATCCACATAATAACATTTGGAGCATATGGCATCACCACCATAGCCATATATTATGGCATCACCACCATAGTCTTCAGAGGAGTTATGGCATCACAACACAATTACCCAGGGACATGAATCACCATATGCACCCTCTGTTGGTATTACACACAATAGGGATATATCACCCAATGTGCAAATAAACAAGTTACCCAAACCAAACATGAATTATAAATAGAGAGGCAAGCAGAGATATAGTCATATCACCATAAAGGTGTCCAAATTCCATAATCATCAAAAAGATGTATAGGCATAGTCAAAGGTACCTTCAAGGCTAACACATGGAAAATTAGGGTTTCAGTTAAATATAGATTATCAACACCAACAAGATACAAACTGAATGTAATAACCACAAGATACAAGGATAGGATGCAAATTTGCTAAAATGACAGTGAATAAGACCAATTTAAGGAATTAGAAACAATTGGTACAACTATAAGCAAATATGTGACATCTAAATAATGTGTCACCATCAAGTCCAAGAGAGAGAGAGGAATAACTAATTGTTCAATATGACTCATACGAGGATGCAACATACCTTGTTGATGTGTTTATCAGGTTAGGATCCACACCCTAGATCCAATTAGAGTTTATCTTCACCTAATATTATATTATATGTAAATCATTAATTATTGAGTATATTAAAACCCTAGAAATATCACCTTTTTTATTAAATTGTAATTATACTCTAAAAACTTCACTAATCGATTAGTTAGATTCTCTTGATTAAGAAAACATATCTTTTTTGTCTAATTTGGAGTTTATATGATTAAGTTATATTCATTATGAATTTTATACATATATTTCGTTCTACAAAAATAATCCTTTGACAAACATTGAATTAAGGATTTGAGAATATTTTTATTATATAGAGAATATTTTTCCAATTCAAAAATATATTTTACTTTAAGTTTTGGACAAGCAAATTAAAAGATACAATTTTTGCAAATTCGGCCAATTAGAAAATTCCAAATCATCAATCCCATTGTGAGAGGGAAAGATAGAGAGGGAGAGCGAGATCGGTCCCTGGTGACTTGGCCCAATCGGAGGTGGCTATGACAGTAGGTCAATGGTCCCATTTGACTCGTCCAAGGCAAGGAAAAAGAGGGTGAAATGATGAAAGTGCCCCTGGAAAAAAAACATAGAAAGGATCGACGAGGGTTAGAATTGGGAAAACAAGTGGGGGATTCATCCCCTACACAACCACACACCATGGACACAAGCACAAAGTTGTTGTCCATGCATAGATTTGGGCGATCTTGCACAACACCACGATTCGATGAAACAAGAACAAAGGAAGAAAGAGCAAGGTCCCCCGAACTCACCAAGCAAGCCAATTGTGCCGCTGGTGCCGCCGAGATCCACAAAAATTAGTCACAAGCTCATATTGAAAACCCACTCATCGATGACCAAAATGGAGATGTACAAAGAAATTTAGAGGAGAGGAAGGCTAGGTGAAGGGAGACGAAGTCTGGGTGGCGATATATATAGATGAAGAGGTAAGAAGTAGAGAGGAGGAAGGTGACCGCCGAGACTTGTAGCCCACGAACTGGGGGTTTCTCACACACTTGCCAAAATAATGCAAGTAGGAGGTATATGAGTGCGGAATTATCTCGCAAAGTCAACGCACAAAAAATTACTAAAAATGATGGAGGATTGAGGGAGAAAAAGTGAGAAAAGCAGACACAAAGGTCGGCACTACTATTCATCCCCGATCCTATGAGAGAGATGACTTGTAGGCCATTGGATAGTGAGTATGATGGTCTGCTCAAATCCCAGCCGTCTGTTGGCACAGAAAAAGAAAAATAAAAGGAAAATGATGTGTGACAAATTAAATGAAATCCTAAACCAAATTGGAATATAGTCTGGATGCATTAATTCCTCTTTTTCTCTCTCTTCATTTAAGGGTGCAAACAAATCTCAAACTAATTTTAATTTGAAACCAAATCTATTTTGAGTATTAGAATCTGAATATGCAACTAGATTTGCCTTTTGAGAACTTTTTATTTGTTAACCAAGCAGATTCTTATTTTGTCTTTCTTCATGCATTAATGGCTATAGGATTCTCCAAATTTTATGAAACTTCACCTATAAGTCACATTTAATGTGTTGGATATAATTTTGCCATTATTTCCTCTTGTTGAAGTTATTTGTTTAATAAATTAATATATTGAAGGTTCTACACACTTTCTCTCTCGTAGTTTCACATTTTAATCAAATATTATCCAAATTGAGAAAAAATTCACCAAAGGTATATTTTAACATGTAGAACACGAATTTGGCATTATTTTCTTCTTTTGGAGTCATTAGGTGATTTATTTCCTATTTTTGAGATATCTCCCTCCTATTTTCCCATTCAATTAATGTATTTATAATTACAAATTTCCAAAATAGGTGAAACTTGTTACTTAAGTAAACTTTTATCCCAAGAAAATGAATTTGGGCTTAGAATTAGCTTTTAGGTTTCCCTTTTATGAATTTTAGGCAATTTACTCATATTTCCACAATTTGTCACATTAAACATTTAATGCCTTATTTTCTTGACTTTAGCCTTTTCCATTTTATTTCTTTTTCTCTTTCTTATCACAAAAGGCCACAGACGGTTCTAGTACAAATTATTTATTATTGTTCTTCTTATGTGGTTAAATTGCATTCTAGTCCCTCAATTAAACATCCACTAAGATATTTATGCATATGACCTTACATTGACATAATTAGCATTCAATTACATTCCAAACAATTAATATTTCCACAAATTAAACATCAAGACCAAAAAGGATATATAAGAAAGGAAAAGCTTGGAAAAGATCCAAAAAGAGAATATGCCCAAGTTTCAATTCATTACATTAAATATCTAAAAAGGTAGATAAACACTCACCTCATGTGTCAACACCTCAAAAACATAGTTCAAGGACTAACATTTTGAGAAATATGTCTAAATACAAGAATTGGTTCATTTTATTCCTCCTTTCAACTCAACAATCCTAGAAAGGTAGAATTGGAGAGAAAGAGAGTGAATTTATATATTTTTGATCCAAAATAGAGGAATCACAAAATTTAGACTAAGGAGAGAACAATAACCATAAAATCCTATCTAGGATTCCTTAATTATTCTTTCCTAGATCCAACTTCTTGAGAACCTTAAAATTTCTTTCGTTTTCACTATAACCCAATCACTAGGTAGATTAAAAAATTATAAGAGGTGTTTGGGTGTTAGGTAACTATATATGTCATTTTAAGCACTTAGAATCATTACAAAAAGGTGTTGGGAAATACAGGAACAGAGTATAGCAGCAGAAACAAAAAATTTATCTATCTATATTCCCCAATACAGCAAGATCGTGTCAACTACTATGCAATAGGAAGGATGGTTTTAGCAAGTTATACTTGGTCCTGGAGCAAGTCTAGTGACAAAACTTACTTCTTTGCAACTAATGACAAGTTGCTCTTGGTAGGTGGATGTGCAGCTCCTGGTCTTCACCATGAACAAATGTCTGCCCAACCTCTACCGTGACTCTGGTGGTTTGGCTACAAACTGTAGGTTGCAGTAGTTCTCTAAGCAGTGCTAAAAGACTCCTTCCTCTAGAGTAGTCCACACAGACCAACTAGAACTCCTGTCATTCACCAAGAAGGGATAGAAAGGAGTTGTCCTCCCCATTGGTGTACTAATCACCAACCTGCTCTCCCACAACGACAACTTCTTAGTTGTTCTCTCTTGTTGGCTATCCCATCTTTTTAGGTAGGACTTGCTTGGACTCTCTTGGTTACCACAAACAAAAAGGATAACAGTTGTTAGAGGAACTGATTCTCAGTTGTCTCTGTTGTGTTGTACTGTGGGAAGCCCCCAGTACCCCTCAATATATAGGAGGGGTTGGGGTCAAGGTTCCCAATCCCTAGCCAATGTGGGGCTAAAGCGAGAGTGGAAAAGACTGGAGGAACTTGGATTTTTACAACAATTCTGGAAGTTTCACAACTTGCGTCATCCGAAACAGTTGTCTCATAAGCTGAGACGGTCATCTCGCATGCGAGACAGACATTTTTCTAAGTGAGATGGTCATCTAGGATGCGAGACGGTAATCTCACTAAGCGAGATGTTCGTTTTGCACTTTCCCAGTCAGATATGAATTGGAAAATAGTTTCCTAATTAATGTCATACATTAATTTACTTGCACCCCAAGTATGTGCAATTGAAATGAGTTCGGAAAAACTCCAGAACTTTCATTCATTTCAACTGTGCCATCTCACACCAGCGAGATTCTCATCTAACTCACTTAGACAGTGAGATGAGCCGGTCGGTTCAATCATATTGAACTGGTCGGTTCAATGGCAAAACTTACCCAAATCGATCTTCGATCAACCTGTCCCCCAAACGGCCATCTCACCTACATGAGACGCCCGTTTGGCTGCCCAAACGGCCATCTCACTCATTGAGATGGTCGTTTGGCAGACCTGGTCAGCCGTTCAAGCAACTAATTGTATGAATTGAATACCTAAACACTTCAGTAATCAATCCAATTGTCATTCAATATCAAACTCCTCTTCTAGACGAGTTCCTATGTGTGTGACCCTATAGGTCTCGTATCACGTTGGTAGTGAATGTCCATAATTAGATCATGACATCACAAGCAAAGACTGGTGCCCAGTCGCACATCAGTTCTACCCAAGTGAAATGGAAAGTTGGAGAACAACTTCAACCTACAATATGTGTAAGGTGTTATAGTGATTGTATCGTTCCTTTGTCTCTGATATCCAGGATGAACTGGAGGCATGGTTGGTCATCCTCTCAATGTTCAATCCATGTTTCTTGAACCAAGATCAGACTGTTTGAGATAATGTGACCTCAATATCATATATTGATTCACATGTACATGTGCATGTGTTTCTTAGTCTCGCTAATCAAGTGGCCAGGATATCATACTCTCGTGGGAGGGACAAATCCCATATCTATCACTCACAGTCTATCCCCATGTGTCAAAGTCACCCAATCATCGTCGTAAAAACAACCCATGTTTTAGGACTGTGTTTGATGATGTCAAAGTGTACCCAACAACATGTGATGAGTGTAGTGATTTCAGGTCTAAGAATCACGATCACCACCTTCACTATGAGAGATGATTGTGACCACAAAACCATGTGTCACTCTCAAGGTGGGTATGTCTGATACATTGTTCTCTAACATGTATCTGTGTGCTTGGTTTGATATTGCCATATCATGACTAATGAGATTTTGTCATCAACCAACTCACACTCTGATCTTATGTGTTATTGTTGTCTATTAACCTTCCACAATAACAACTGATCATGGACATAATGAGAATATGTATATGTACTCTTAACATCTATATGATCTCATCACAAAGAAAGGAAACTTGACAGTATACGTCATTGAGTAATATAATTCTCTAGACATTCACTATGTATCCTCATTATCTCATAACTTAGTGAAATAGATGAATTGGAATCTTGCCTTTATGTAAATTATTATTATTAATCAAATCCTTTTAAGTAATTATTCTGTGTCAATAATCATATGATTGGCTCTATGGGCATACCTTACCAACAGACTCCCACTTACACTTAGAGACAATCACCAAAAGATCTTATCCTTAGTGATCTAAACATGTCCAACATGCTTCTGTTGCGCTAGTGCTGATTTAGCGGGTTAGCAACACTTTGCTTATAGTTGGTATATTGCATGTTTCTTATCTCTTTGCTCTGAGATGAAACTACAGTTATCTGGTATTTGATATTCCTTGCCTAACAATTATCTCTATTGTTGTCACAGTATCTCTATTGAGTCATCAATGGCGAGAACATCTATAAATTCATCATATGAACTTTTAGATCCATATAGTATCACTCTGTGTTCACAACACAAGCATACTCAGGTTCTATTGTAGATTAGCATTAATGGCTATTAGTTCGGAACCTTTCCAACTAATCATCACTTATTCTTTTAAATGAATTCATATTTTAATTTTGTGATCACTTTGTCATTTATGGAAGCTTGCATTGATGTAACTCTTTACACCCAACTCTTCCTTTTTATTGCTATCATCATAGACTAGCAATCTATCCTTAGTCACTTCTCAAGTACAAATGGATATCTTTAATGACTTTCAAATAACCCTTATTGGAATTTATATCATCTTTTCATGTCCAATAGATACAAGATCATATGGGATAACCTTGTTAATAGCTTACATGATAAATCCATTATTGGGATGACCCATGGAATCTTATTCATGATATTTCCATTCTTTACAAGAATTAGAATATAGGGTTTATGAGAGACCGATCTCTATTCTCTCTCATGGAATCCTTCCATGTTGAACTATTTCAACATATTGCTATTGTATGCAAACTTCCGTTGTGAAACATTCCAAAACTATCTGATAGGTCTTGGACCTTATCTCATACGGCGTTTCACCTTATCCTTCATTGTTGAAGGAGTTTTCATGCCAGTTCTCAATATGCACAATATTGAGATGTTATTCCTCATCATATGTGGAATATTCATATATGATCCCACTAAATATTTTGTAAACACAGATTTCATCTTTTGTCTTGATTCAAGTCAAACTCTTCAACTATCTTGTCAAGTTAAAAGATCCCACTTCTGAGTTCCTTATTTCAAGCCCAGATTGAACTTTGTAGTTTATGGACTTAATTTGCATTCATGAAGTTATGAAACCTTTTAGGTTGTGTCACATACACATCCTCTAATGTATTCCCTTAAGGAATCCAGTTTCCATTTTTCATATGCAAAATATCATAGTTCATTCTAACTACAACAATAAGCACAACAATTGGTAAAGGAATTTCTATCATGTCCAACAACTTGAACTTGATTTATTCAACCAAACTGTCCTTTTATGTTATCCATGTAGGTCTTTGCAGCAAGACCCTATTGCACCCTTTAGGTGTTACCCTTTAAGGTGGCACTTTCAAGATCATTCCTTGTTAGCTTACATGGATCCCGTATTACTCAGAAATAGCTTCTAGTTGACCAGTTGTGTTACAACCCCAATTTTCGGGTTCTTTTGGGTGGAAATGCAATTTCCCCAATAAATATATGATTATGTATGTTGTGTGAATTATGTGCCTTGAATGGATTCCTTTGATAAATAGCCTTGTGTGTTTAATTTCGTGGGTCTGGTTGGCTATTGGATCCAATAACAAGGAAAAAGGAAATAAAAAGGAAAATGAATCAATTAGTAAAAGAATAACTAAGATAATGAGAAAAGAAAGATGTGGAAGCATCTAGAAGGCTAAGAATTATCCTTCAAGGAGGGATTTCGTATATTTAGAATTTCTTGGGTTCCAAGGAGTCCAAGTTTCAAAGATAATAGGAGAAGAAAGAGATAAAATCAAATAAAGCATTATTAAGAAGGAAAGTTGAGATAATGATGAAAATATAAGAAATATGTGGAAATATGGATAATGGAATAATTATTCATGAGATTTCAACTCCACATGGTTTCTAATGATAAAAGGAATCAAGATAAATAAAATAAAATATTAAGAGAGACAAAATATGCCTTAATAAGTGATAACTTTCTTATGAAGAAAAGTCTCTCATACTTTTGAGTTTGAGTCCCAAAATTGACACATAAGTAGTTAAAGTCATTACGGACTTTACCCTATAATTTGGTTGAAAACGAATGTACTTATCGGGAGTTATGGATCTTGCAAATTATCTTGAAGATAAATATTAAATGTCACTTTTGAAATCAGACTAGGAAACCTTGGGCCCGGCCCAGGAAGGTGTCACACCCAACGGCAGTTGTTGGAAGGTGATGGATGATCCTGACATTGTATCCTACCTTGTGTGGGAAGGGAAAACCAGTGAACTGTAGGCAATGATTTGTCTGATCAATATCTTTGTGAACTGAGACTCAGATGGTTTGGGAAGCTGCCCAACAGACTCCAGAGACCATTCCGAGTTGGTCTATCTTAGTTTTTGTGAGGTTTCATAGCCTACAGAAGTTTTACCCAATCTAGGAAATATGGATCTCGGTCGGCACCCCTAAACCTATATATATGGGGTCATTGGATCCCCTTCGCGGAAACAACTATTTTAGTTGAGTTTGGCTAATGGAGGCGCACGATCGTGCTCTGGTAATTGTTGAAATTGCTATGTATCATCGCCCCTACTACTGAGGATGCCAGGTCGGGTAGAGCATCACCGACTAGCCGACCCCGACCACCACCCATTCAATTGAGGCTGCCACTGAGTCTGGTAAGGAAGGGCGGAGGTGGAGGGTCTGCTGCGAGTGAGGAAGGATGCCTTCTAATGGAAGTCAACACCTTGGTTGACCTTCCATGTCGTTGCGTCAGGAAAGCATGGAGAGCGGGGGTGGAAGACGAGCGAGGGAGAAAGGACTCCCCTACCCCCGACAACCATGAATAGGATCGAGGGTAAAAGAGTAATCAACCACTCGGACAAGCTTAATCTGCGTGGATAATAAAGTAAGTCTCAATTGGTCGACGTGTCGCCTACTTATTGGCAAATCCGCATAGTAAGAGATTGGTAACTCGTATCTAGAAGTGTTATATATGAAAATTGATCAGGAGAACACAAGGAATCCATTAGAAATAGATTTATACCCTGAATCTGATCCTAGTTCAAAAAGTAGTCAAAGTTGCTAACCTTAATACTTTATAATGTGGAAAAACCCTAACTTGATGTTTCTATGAAATTGGAATGTTTTATATGGATAATCTATGAGCCTATTAACCTGTTGTTAATAAAAAGATGATTTGAAGATCTAAGTAGATAATCCATCAGCTAAATATCTTGATTTAGGTTTTTGATATGTTAATATGCATTAATGGGCTCAGAAACCCTAATCTAGGTAATTAATGGTTTTTAATGAGATATATTTTAGGATTTTTTGCATGAAAGTAATACTAAGTTGATCCTAAGCCTGTTAGGAAGATGTTAATGAGGAAATTATGGTTTGCTCTCAGTTTTACTATTTTTAGGGTTTTGGTAGTTATAATGATGAAAAGTGAAGAAAGACCCTAATGAAACCCTAAAATGGATTAGGAAACCCTAGGAAGCAATTTCAAGTCAAATAGATAGAATCTTGATAAAGTGTGTAGTAAATAGAGTACATGTGATTTTTAGGATGCTTGATTGTTGGTTGAACTACTTGCTTGGATTGCTTTCTTGGTTGGAATTATTATTAGATTGTGAAATCTACTGAATAGGTATGTGGTTATTTATGAATAATCGATTTAGTTTCATTGCATTTCCCTAATGTTTTATCAATTGGATGCAACCTAAACTATTGGATGTTTAATTCTACAATCCTATAAAGTCCCTATGAATATCACAATTAAGTATACATGTGTATTCTCAAACCTACATGCCTCCCTGATGTATGTTGCATGACCCAGCCCCGGAGGGAAGGTCTATTTGGTCAAGCCCCAGAGGGAAGACCATTGGGCACCTCGAGAGGTGACCCCAGGCACCAACCTCAAGATGGAGAAGGTGGCCTTATGTCCCTTGCAAGGACAAATCCTAAGAGAGGGTAATCCAGGGTTTAGGGCAAAAGTGGTTGAGAATGTCACATTGAAAACGTAATTTGGAGTGTTAGTAACTGATTTGTGATAATTAGGTTGTTAGAAACTATTTGTGAATATTTTGATTGTCCCCCACATATGGTATAGAAATATACTGACTGATGTTTTATTTGTCGGTGTTTTAGGTACAATTATGAAAAAGGACAAATAGTAAATCAAAATATTGTGAAGATACAATTAATCAGTTCAAGGAGGATTAGTTAGATAGACTTTTTCTGTGGATAGAAGTCTAGATCTGAAATTTTACAAGGTATACAAAATATTTATTTTATTCCAGCTTTCTAGTATAGTTTAAGTAGAATTTAATAGTTATTTTTGATTGAATGTTATACCATGGATCCTGAGTTATTGGGATAGTGGCTCTGACCTTTTGGTCTCCCTTGATTGGGGGTTAACAGGAAGCGGGGTCATTACATTTGGTATCAGAGTTGTGGTTTCTCATTTAATCCTTAGTAATTATTAAATTTTACAAACTTTATAGAACCCAAGGGAGTTATTAGAGGATTTTTTAATGACGGAGGTGTCTAGAAAAGGATCACGGTCTGGGGGCTGGCAATATTTTCCTCTGCCCCGCTAGTCGGTTACGAGGACTCCCAGATGCGATGTGACTTCCTGGTCAAAGTTTGAGGTCTTGACTCGAAATAAGATACGTTTAGGACTCTCATTTATTTCGTCCCTTCTCAACCCTAATTCAATTAAGGATTTTAGGATTTAGGGTTTTTCTCTCTCTTCCCCACCCTCTTGAGGTTAGGGTATGTATGATAAGAATAAAGGATCCTCCACCAAATAAATGAAAAGCATGTAAACAAGATGTCATGGACATAATTTTAATATTTTACGCGTAAACTAGTGATTAGTTACATGCTTAGGTTACATGACATTTGGTGTCGTGTCCTCAGGAGAGACATGAGCTTAGACCTTGTCAGGAGGATGAGTGAAGAGTTAGCCCTGGAGGCAGAGGTCTCCAGGAAGAGGTAGAGACCTAACACATCCTCTGAGGACGATGCTAGCCCTAACCCTAAGTGGTTGTTAGGGAGAGATGACATGATGAGTTAGATATCATGGTCGACCATATACGTGGGATGACATGCTTTTTTGTTTTGAGTACCCATGAGAAGCATGAGCTATGTGAGGTTGGTTGACCTAGTGTTTTCGGTGACCCGACCTTGGAAGGGTCATGCCTATTAGGGTGAAGGATAGCTCCTTCATTGAGGAGGTTAGTGATGACAATATGGAAACCCTTATAGGAATATATGAGCATGAACCTATGTAGGAGGGTATGTCAGAAGTGTTGGTAGTAGGTCGAAACTTAGGTTAGTTTGGTCATGCCTGACAGGTGAGGTGATGAACATGTTGAGCTATGGATAATCTTGATCGAACATAGGTTTGATCATACGTTCACCCATGCAGGTGTATGTATGTATCCTTAAGAGATTGATCCACCTTCTTGAGAGAGAACTTTTAGTGGTAAGGTCGGTTGTAGGGTTAGCTCTAGAGAGAGAGAAAGACCTGAGAAAGAGGGTTGGAAGCTTAGACTCTGAGACATGAGGGACCATTAGAGGTTGGGTATGTCTTGACCTAGAATGGACGGCCTAAGAGAATGGTTGTGGTTGTTTCGCACATGATCCTCAAAGACTCATTGTACCTTGGATTCCTTTAGAGTAACCAAACCCTAGAATGAGAAGGGGCTTCCTGAACCAATGTAAAGAAGATCTAGGTGCCTACCTTACCTTATAGGTGTAGAAAGGAGAGTTCCTTAGACCGAGGAGGTATGGTGGCAAGTTGTGAGGCCTTGTACCTAGGTGGTCGTCCTGGTGTAGGGCTTTGAGGTGTTGTTCATGTGGAGGAATAGTAGGAAGTGCATGCTATACCTTGTACCTATTTGGTTCGTGGTTGAAAAGTTGTGTATGTAGTTAGACAGCAGATGCCTGAGAAGCGAACCTAGAGTTCCTAGACCTAAGAGGGGAAGTAGTAGCACCTGGTGCACCTGATGCTCACGATGAGCTTTGAGTGTCTAGATATTCGAGCATGGCACCCCTCATGTTTGGAGGAAAAAGGAAACCTCTTGGACTAAAGTATATGTTTGATGAACCCCTCATGTATAGGTTGGTTACATGTGTATGTATGATCTTGGTCCAATGTTGAGGAATAGGAACAAGTGTGACATACCAAGGAGACCTAGCATGGTTTAGTAGGTGGCCTTCTTGTTAGCTACGTGCCTTAGTAGATTTGTAGGACCAAGCGTGCACATGATGATGTAAACCCTGGACGTAGTGACATTTGTGACCTTTGTTGCTATCAAGAGATAGTTTTCTCCCATCCTAGGGAGGGACCCTTTGGTAGGGTGAGTATAACCTTTTTTTTTAGGTTCGAGGTAACCCAAAGATATCTCATAGGATCTTAAGGAGATAAGTGGAGGGCACAAAGTATGAGAACCTATAGACCCATATATGACCATCTCTAAGGGCATGTGGATGTGTTGCCATGGAGGTAACATGTATGGGGCCTGACCAAGGCAAGTAGGTCGCCATGATCCCCATGAAAGAATGTAAGTCTGACCACGTATGCCCAGAGAGATGATGGAGACTTGGGTAAGGTTTCAAGTTGAGATGCGCCATGATAGAATCCTAAGGTCAGGTAGGGATAAGACCGATGGGAGTAGGAGTTGTCCATTTCCCTAGTTGCACAATACCATAGGGTCGGGAGGTAACAACTATCTTTTCCCGAGGACTATGGGCTAGGAGATTGATCACCTTCATGAGTTCATGGGACTCAGGGGGAAAAGGAGGTAGGCACTCCCTGGATGCATAAGGGAAAGGGATGACCCCAAAAGTACCGTCACCCTATAGACCTAGAGGATATGACTAAGGATTGGGTGACGACCCAAGTGTGTTTGGGGACCACTCTTCCATGGATGTAAACTTGGTAATGAGATGTTTGTGATGTGGAGACATGTGATGCACATTTTAACTTAGTTTGGAAAGTGTACTGACGATGTGGGATGCACCATCTCTACTCTTGGAATGGGAAGAACTCTGTATTTGGACTGCAGCCAAATGCTTATTTCCTCTCGTTATGGGGGTGAGAGATAGGGCAATATGCATGCCATACACTAAGGGTAAAGATGAAGAGAGTTGAAACATGTCTATGAAGGTTGAGGATGGAGGAAGTATTATAAATTTTTGGAGAGTACATGGAATGGATGGTTTACAAACATGAGAAGAACTAAGATAGTCATCATGAGGATATTCTTATCAAGGGTAGTATGGAATTTATGAGTTATATAAGTTTGAGTTTGATAACCAAGATGATGAGCTCGGAGTTTTCTTGCCTCGGTTAGACTAAAATCCGAGATGAGGATGATGAGTGGATTATATGAAGGTTTATGTCTCCACTGTTTCCTAGAACATAAGGAGCTAAGGTGGTCATGGATGCTCTTTGTCAAGATGCATATGTCTTATTGGCTAGTAGAGAGGCTAGAAGAGGTTGTTAGGTGAACCCTAAGTTCGTGAGACATATAGGGCTAACACTCTGATACAACCAGACCAGTTGGTTGAGTTAGTAGTTGTTTGGTTAGCCACCTAAAGTTTGATGTGATAGATGGATGGTTGAAGAACCTCATATACACCTCTCTGGAAAGAAAGGTGATGGAACCCACAACTAGAGTGTTTTAGGGTTTATGAGGAGTCAACCCTAAGGAATCATGACCTGTGGGAGCTTGTGATGTTAAGTACACCCTGCATCATGGTACTACTAAGATAGAAAAAGTGTGCAATAGTACTTTGAAATACCTAAGATGAAGAATTATATAGGGTTGCATGTGGCTGGTCGCCATGCATGCCAGGAGGTGAGGGTTGAACACCAATAACCCAGTGAGTTGCTACTGATAATGAAGAGTCCCCGAGTAGCTCACCATAGACATTGAGGTGAGTCTCCCCTTGACCAAGAGAGGTCAGGATACAATATGGGTTACGGTAGATCGCCTTACCAAGTTGACCTAATCCCTTACCTAAGAAAGAGAGCATTGTCGGTGTGACAGATCTGGTTGAACTATATATATGAGAGAGAGATAGTTCATCTACACTATGATCTGAGTTTGATATCATGAGTATGACTTCAAGTTCACTTCCATGTTGTGGAAGTATGTACAAGAAGAACTTGATTGAAGTTGAGTAAATCATATCACCCCTGACAGATAAATAGCCAAGAGGGTATGTTCTAGACTAGAGGGTCTAATGAGAGCATGTGTGCTCGCTTAGGGTGATACATGGGAGCAGTTCCTTCCCCTAGAAGAGTGAGCTTGTGATGATAGTCACCATAGCCAGTATTGGGATGTAAGGAGCTCTACAAGGGAGGTTGTGTTGGTCACCGCTTCATTAGGATGATGTCGGTAAAAGGACCTTGTGAAGGTCAGAGAGACCAAAGTGTGTGCAGATGAAGTCGCTTTGATCGTGTGATGGCTAAGAAAGTCCAAGGGCAACATGAGTCATGAGCTGATGCGAAGCAGACTGACATGTAGTTCATTGTGGGAGGACATGTGTTATGAAACCCCAACTCCTATGAGCTATAGTTGAGAAAGACGAGTCCCCAATACATAGGTCCATTTGAGATGGATTGGTGGAGATGCTTATGTTTAGCCTTACCCCTCAGGATAATATGATGTGTTCCATGAGTCCGATCTAGATCACTATGTGTTGTACCCGAACCATGTATGAGCCATGAACCTGTTGAGCTTCTAGGGAGGCTGAAATATCCTGAGTCACCTATGAGGGTATAAGATACCAAGGTGAGAGAGAACTCAGATGTAAGAATATAAGATGATAAAGGTTCTTTGGAAGCATCATGGAGAGGATGAGACCACATGGGATCCAATGATGGACATGGAAAAGTTTTATCCTGATTTGTTTGTATGCCTATAATAGGGGAAGGATGTTACAACCCCAATTTTCGGGTTCTTTTGGGTGGAAATGCAATTTCCCCAATAAATGTATGATTATGTATGTTGTGTGAATTATGTGCCTTGAATGGATTCCTTCGATAAATAGCCTTGTGTGTTTAATTTTGTGGGCCTGGTTGGCTATTGGGTCCAATAACAAGTAAAAAGGAAATAAAAAGGAAAAGGAATCAATTAGTAAAAGAATAACTAAGATAATGAGAAAAGAAAGATGTGGAAGCATCTAGAAGGCTAAGAATTACCTTCAAGGATGGATTTTGTATATTTAGGATTTCTTGGGTTCCAAGGAGTCCAAGTTGCAAAGATAATAGGAGAAGAAAGAGATAAAATCAAATAAAGCATTATTAAGAAGGAAAGTTGAGATAATGATGAAAATATAAGAAATATGTGGAAATATGGATAATGGAATCATTATGCATGAGATTTCGACTCCACATGGCTTCTAATGGTAAAAGGAATCAAGATAAATAAAATAAAAGATTAAGAGAGAGAAAATATGCCTTAATAAGTGATAACTTTATTATGAATAAAAGTCTCTCATACTTTCGAGTTTGAGTCCCAAAATTGACACATAAGTAGTTAAAGTCATTACGGACTTCTCCCTAAAATTTTGTTGAAAAAGGATGTACGTATTGGGAGTTATGGATTTTGCAAATTATCTTAAAGATAAATATTAAATGTCACTTTTGAAATCGGACTAGGAAACCTTGGGCCCGACCCAGGAAGGTGTCACATCGAACGATAGCTATTGGAAGGCGATCAAACGATCCTGAGATCATCTCCTACCTCGTGTGGGGAGGGAAAATCAGCGAACTATAGGCACATGATTTGTCCGATCAATATCTCTGTGAACTGAGACTCAGATGGTTTGGGAAGCTGCCCAACAGACTCAGGAGACCATCCCGAGTTGGTCTATCCTGGGTTTTGTGAGGTTTTGTAGCCTACAAAAGTTTTACCTAATCTGGAAACTATGGATCTCAGTCACCACCCTTGAACCTATATATATGGGGTCATTAGATCCCCTTCGTGGCAACAACTATTTTAGTTGAGTTCGGCCAATGGAGGCGCGTGATCGCGCGCTGGCAATTGCTGAAATTGCCCCGTATCGTCACCCCTGCTACCGAGCATGCTAGGTCGGGTAGAGCTTCACTGACCAGCCGACTCCGACCACCACCCATTCAATTGAGGGTGCCACTGAGTCTGGTAAGGATGGGCGGAGGCGGAGGGTCTACTGCGAGTGAGGAAGGAGGCATTTTGATAGAAGTCAACACCTTGGTTGACCTTCCATGGTGCTGCGTCGGGAAAGCAGGGATTGCGGGGGTGGAAGATGAGCGAGGGAGAAAGGACTCCCCTACCCCTGGTGATCGTGAAGAGGATCGAGGGTAAAAGAGTAATCAACCACTCGGATGAGCTTAATCCGCGTGGATAATAAAGTAAGTCTCAATTGGTCGATGTGTCGCCATCTTATTGGCTAAAAAGTAATTAAATTGCAAAAATCATAGTAAGAGATTGGTTACTTGTATCCAGAAGTGTTATATATAAAAATTAATCAAGAGAATACAAGGAATCCATTAAAAATATATTTAGATTCTTAATATGATCCTAGTTTGAAAAGTAGTCAAAGTTGCTAACCTTAATTCTTTATAATGTGGAAAAACCGTAACTTGATGATTCTATGAAATTGGAATGTTTTGTATGGATAATCTACAAGCCTATTAACCTTTTGTTAATAAAAAGATGATTTGAAGATCTAAGTAGATAATCCATGGGCTAAAAATATTGATTTAGGGTTTTGATATGTTAATATGCATTAATGGGCTTAGAAACCCTAATCTAGGTAATTAATGGTTTCTAATGAGATATATTTCGAGATTTCTTGCATGAAAGTAATACTAAGTTGATCCTAAGCCAGTTAGGAAGATGCTAATGAGGAAATTAGGGTTTGCTCTCAGTTGTACTATTTTTAGGGTTTTGGTAGTTATAATGATGAAAAGTGAAGAAAGACCCTAATGAAACCCTAAAATGGATTAGGAAACCCTAGGAAGCAATTTCAAGTCGAATAGATAGAATCTTGATAAAGTGTGTAGTAAATAGAGTACATGTGATTTTTAGTATTCTTGATTGTGTGGTTGAACTACTTGCTTGGATTGCTTTCTTGGTTGGAATTGCTATTATCTTGTGAAATCTACTAAATAGGTATGTAGTTATTTATGAATAACCGATTTAGTTTCACGGCATTTCCTGAACGTTTTATCGATTGGATGCAGCCTAAATTGTTGGATTTTTAATTCTGCAATCCTATAAAGTCCCTATGAATATCACAATTAAGTGTACATGTGTATTCTTGAACCTACATGCCACCCTGATGTATGTTGCATGACCAAGCCTCAGAGGTAAGGTCTATTCGGTCAAGCCCCAGAGGGAAGACCATTGGGCACCTCGAGAGGTGACCCCAGGCACCAAGCTCAGGATGGAGAAGGTGGCCTTATGTCACTTGCAATGACAAAGCCCGAAGAGATGGTAATCTAGGGTTTAGGGCAAAAGCGGTTGAGAATGTCACATTGAAAACGTAATTTGGATTGTTAGTAACTTATTTGTGATAATTAGGTTGTTAGAAACTATTTGTGAAAATTTTGATTGTCCTCCACATAGCGGTATAGAAATAAACTGATCGACGTTTTGTTTGTCGGAATTTTAGGTACAATTATGAAAAAGGACAAATAGTAAATTGAAATATTGTGAAGATAAAATTAATCAGTTCAAGGAGGATTAGTTAGATAGACTTTTTCTGTGGATAGAAGTCTAGATCTGAAATTTTACAAGGTATGCAAAAGATTTATTTTATTCTAGCTGTCCAGTATAGTTTTAGTAGAATTTAATAGTTATATTTGATTAAATGTTAAACCATGGATCCAGAGTTATTGGGATAGCGGCTCTGACCTTTTGGTCTCCCTTGATTGGGGGTTACCGGGAGGATGGGTCGTTACAAGTTGGCTCATCATTTATGACCAACCCATATGAATCGTTGGATTCACAATCCTCCAATCTCAGATGTGTTTTACTAGAACTATTGTGTTCTATGTTATATGATGAACCTAAGATTCCATAACAACTTTTGATTCTCATTGTTCTTATTGTACCCATATTGTTGATCTCAAACAATTTGAGTATTACGTTTACTCCCTCTGATTCTTTAGGAATTCAGTTATCCTATTAACAAAACAATTTTATTATTGGAAAGGGATTATTAATGTTCAACTATAATGGTTTATTGATAAACCTTCTCAATAAACTACTTTCTCAAGGTGGGTTTCAATCCTTTAGACCTATTGGGACATTCACAAATCATATCATATATGATGTCCTTTTAAACCATGCATATGGTACATTATTTAGTGATAGGTATATATATTTATGAGGATGTTATAAGACTAGATTAATTGATAAACTCATCATGGTATAAATCTTTCATTCTGACACATCATCATGTTTAGATGGATTGTCATGTGATATATTCTCACAATTCATTCTTGAAGGTACCCAAGGTATTGATATAAACTATTTCAACATTTGATCATATCAAAGTATCTTAACACTTTCATAAATGGTATACTTCATTTACAATCTCCTTGAACAATTTCAAGAGATTGATGCTTCCATTTCATTTGGTACATATCATCATATTACCAGTAAATCAAAATGAAGTATTAATTATTTATCTATAACATTCATTCCATAAGATCTTCATGCATCATATGTATGAGGTCTAATGGAAGACTTATCCTCCCTGTACATCTTAGTGAAGAATGTCATGTCATATTGTGTGTAAGTAAGACTTTGCATGTTTCCTTAGGTTCAATAACCAAGGGAATCTAGATCAACATCGATATGTGTTCTAGGCATGCACTTCTCATATTCATACAAGATGACTATTGCTAATGATAGTCTTGAGTTATCAATTATAATCTTTTGGTATAAACATTATAAACATTCATATTTGATCATTTCACATAAATCTCACAAGATGTTTTAGGGCCAATGCCATGCCATATCATATCTTTGAAATAGAAGCACTAATAATTCTTTTTTGATAATCATCCTTGTCTATACAAGATGTAAAAAGAAAATTTTTCGATGGCATAATGAAATAGTAGTTCTAATAACTCTATTACATGCCCATTTGGCTAAGATAAATTTAAATGTAGACTATGCCTTCCACAACACTTTCTCTGCCTTGTCCATCCTTTTCCTTCCATGAAGGCCTTTACTTCTTGTTAGATCCTGCACATCAGTATGTCAGATCTCTATTTGGTATCACATACCAAAGTGAAGAAGCAATAAAATTTATCTTATATGGTTTATACCTGAAGTGGAGGCCTCAGTGCCATCCTTCTTCTTTAGTTCCTCTAACCAGAGTAGGCAATATCTCTTCCAATGTCCAGGTTGGTGACAATGGTGATAATCACCTCTTTGTTTCTTTACTCCACCTTTTGCCTTGAGTTCTAAAGACTTGGGCTTCTGTCTAGCTTTAGAACTCTTCTTAGATTTGCCTTTGCCTTTAAAATTCCTCTTTATCTTGTTGATCATCATCACAGACTTGGTCTTGTTCTTCTTCATTTGTGTCTCAGATGTCCTCAATATGCCTAACAACTCTGTCAACGGCTTGTCAAAGTCGTTCATGTTGTAGTTCATGACAAACTGACTATATGACTCTAGCAGGGACTGTAGAATCACGTCAGTGGCCAACTCTTATCCCAAGGGGAATCCCAATCTAGCTAGGTTCTCCACATACATAATAATCTTGAGTACATGAGGACCTACGGGATCCCCTTCTATCATGGTAAACTTGAACATCGCCTTGGAGACAACATATCTCTCCTGTCTTGCCTGATCTTAGTACAAATTCTTGAGATGTGTGACCATCTCAATCACCCCCATGTTCTCATGTTGACTTTGAAACTCATGGTTCATTGAATAAAACATCAGACATTTGACATCCACAACGTCCTCAGTATGCTTCTTATGAGAATCCTTGTCAGCCCTTGAAGCATTTTGAGCAGGTTCCTCTAGTTCTGCCATTTCCAGGACATAGAGCTTGCACTCCTACACGAGAACAATTCTCAGCGTTCGAAACCAGTCGTAGAAGTTGTTCCCAACTAGTTTGTACTTCTTAAGGACCGATCACAGAGAAAAGTGATTGTTTGGTGTGGCCATTTGATTCTACAAAAGAATTTGCAATTTTGCCAAAAACTCAATTTTTGATTTGATTAAAATTGGACGATAACAATTAGGTCTTTATTTAATTATTGTTCTCATTATTTGTTCAAATTGATAACCCTCAAGTATCAATTTGAAAAATTGCAGTGAACAATTTTTTTAGTGAGCCAAGATCCATATTTCATCAAGTCATGAGTCGGCTTTTGTCGATCGCCCACAACTTGACTATTTAGGTAGGCCAACTTGCCAATTGCATCATATGAAACTCTTGGATAGATGATATGTGCAACACCTTGCCATGGTCATCTACATGCCTCTGGGCCTACGCTCTCCAAGTCACTAGTCAATCCCGACCCAATAACTAATATGATAGATACGCACCATGATTTGTGCAAATCTATGCTTGGTCGATCAAGTTTTTCATGTGTATTGCAATTGGAAAGCATCTTAGACCTAATATGTTTGATTGGGGGTTTTATATATATATATATATATATATATATATATATATATATATATACATATGTTGTATCCAATCACCACATATATAGTATGTATCATATACATGTTATATCCCAAAATATATATTGCATGTATATATATAGTATGTATACATGTTATATCCCAAAAAATATATAGATACATATGTTGTATCCAATCACCACATATATAGTATGTATCATATACATGTTATATCCCAAAATGTAAACATGCAATATAAAATAAAAAGTGATGTTATGGCCATGTCTACTTGTAATTCCTTGGAGCCACAAGGAATTACTACCACCTAGGTCAATCATCACATCACATGTATGAAGCTGCGGTTGATGTAGATTTGTGCTTGCCAATCTGGGTAGATCAGTTCAACCTTTAAACCAGTCATCTTGCCACTTGGATGGTCAGTTGGTCCTCCTATCCAACTAATGTTTGGGCTCCTTACAAACGGTCAGTTGGGCCTCCAGGTGGTCTTTTGCTTCCATCGTCTCTGTCCTCCATGATCCTCCGACGGTTGGCTCATCTAACGAACTGGTCATCTCAACCTGCGATGAACATCTTCAATGTCGTTGCATGAAAAGAAACTATCCTATTGATACTTTATTACATTGAATAAGAGAGACCTCAAGTTACATTTGAGGGTAGCAAAGATAGGAAAGCATTAACTTTACACTGGGAAGAGGGGGTAGAGGCTTGATATGCAGACCAAGATAAATAAGAACCAAACCATCTAACCACACAAATGTAGGATTTAGGCCATAATCACGCTACACATCCACCATCAAAACCTCTTTTAGAGTGATGCGTGTAAATTTCATATATATATATATATATATATGGGCCCATCTTTATTGCCCGCACGGGTAGCTACCCGCCCACCCTTCCGGTCACTTTTTTTCAAAAAAAAATTTCGAAATTGTAGAGGACTATTTTTTCTAGCTCTCCAAAAAATTTGAGCCAAAAATAATATCATTTGCCCCTCCAAAATCAAAAAAACCCGTCCTTATATATATATGTTGTATATTTTGTACAGAGTTACTTTTTTGGCCAGCAAAGTTACTTTTTTGACACCATAGTTACTTTTTTTACAGCATAGTTACTTTCTTAGCTAGGAGAGTTACTTTTTTGGCTGCAGGGTAGCGAAAATCCATGCTACCCACGTGGGCAATGAATGAACACCCTATATATATATATATATATATATATATATATATATATATATATATATATATATATAGGGCATTCATTCGTTGCCCGTGCGGGTAATCTGTATTTTCACTACCCTGCAGTCAAAAAAGTAACTTCCTAGCCAAAAAAGTAACTCTGCTGTCAAAAAAGTAACTATGGTGGCCAAAAAAGTAACTCTGCTGGCCAAAAAAGTAACTCTGTACAAAATATACAGCAGATATATATAAGGACGGGTTTTTTTATTTTGGAGGGGCAAATGATATTATTTTTGGCCAAAATTTTTTGGAGAGCTAGACAAAATAGTCCTCTACAATTGCGAATTTGTTTTTTGAAAAAAAGTGATGGGAAGGGTGGGCGGGTAGCTACCCGCGCGGGCAATAAATATGGGCCCTATATATATATATATATATATATATATATATATATATATATATATATATATATATATATATATATATATATATATATATATATATATATATATATATATATATATGGCCCATCTTTATTGCCCGCGCGGGTAGCTACCCGCCCACCCTTTCGACCACTTTTTTTCAAAAAAAAATCATAATTGTAGAGGACTATTTTGTCTAGCTCTCCAAAAAAATTTAGCCAAAAATAATATCATTTGCCCCTCCAAAATCAAAAAACTCATCCTTATATATATTTGTTGTATATTTTGTACAGAGTTACTTTTTTTGCCAGCAGAGTTACTTTTTTGACACTATAGTTACTTTTTTTATAGCAGAGTTACTTTCTTAGCCAGGAGAGTTACTTTTTTGACTGCCGGGTAGCGAAAATCCAGGCTACCCGCGCGGGTAATGAATATATATATATATATATATATATATATATATATACATACATACATACATATATATATATATTAGTTTGGGATTACATGGTCTTTGATCAGATACACATATGAGAGCATTTTAAATATTCACATCGTATGCAATAAATAAATGATAAAACCAAAATCCAATCATATCGATTATCCTAAAACATAGTAAATTGATGTGGCTCTGATACCACTGTTGGGAAATACAAACACAGAGTATAGCAGTAGAAACAAAAAAATATATCTATATGTATTCCCTAAGACAGTAAGATCGCGTCAACTACTATGAAATAATAAGGATGGTTTTAACAAGTTATACATGGCCCTAGAACAATTCTAGTGACAAAACTTATATCTTTACAACTACTGACAAGTTGTTCTTGGACGGTGGATGTGTAGATCTTGGTCTTTACCACAAATAGTTGTCTGCACAACCTCTACAATAACTCTGGTAGTCTGGCCACAAATTGTAAGTTGCAGTTGCTCTCTGAGCAGTAGCCAAAAGACTCCTACCTCTAGAGTAG
Source organism: Alisma plantago-aquatica (assembly GCA_963693085.1). NCBI lineage: Eukaryota > Viridiplantae > Streptophyta > Magnoliopsida > Alismatales > Alismataceae > Alisma > Alisma plantago-aquatica. Next base: position 1,047,897,688 of record OY856409.1, on the reverse strand, counting down.
TCAACACAGACCAACTAGAACTCTTGTCATTCACCAAGAATGGACAGAGCTTCCTGTTGGTGTACTAGTCACCAACCTGCTCTCCCACAACGAAAACTTCTCAGTTGTTCTCTCCCGTTGGCTATCCCTCCTTTTTAGGTAGGACTTTCCTGGGCCCTCTTGGTTACCACAATCAGAGAGGACAGTAGTTGTCAAAGGAATTGATTCTCAGATGTCTATGTTGTGTTGTATAGTGGGAATCCCCCAGTACCCCTCTATGTATAGGAAGGGTTAGGGTCAAGGTTCCCAGTCCCCATCCAATGCGGGACTAAAGTGTGAGTGGAAAGGACTAGAGGATCTTAAATTTTCACAACAATTCTGGAAGTTTCACAACTTGCTTCAACCGAAACAGTCATCTCATAAGACAAGATGGTCATTTCACTAAGTGAGACAGTCATCTAGGACACAAGACGGTCGTTTTGTGCTTTCCCAGTCAGATATGAATTGGCAAATCATTTCCTAGTTAATGTCATACATTAATTTACTTGCATCCTAAGTACATGCAATTGAAATCTGTTCGGGAAAACTCCAAAACTTTCATTCATCCCAATTAAGCCATCTCACACCAGTGAGACGCTCGTCTCACTCACCCAGACGGTCATCTGATGAGTTGAGATGAGCTGGTCGATTCAATCATATTGAATTGGTCAGTCAAGGGCAAAACTTAGCCAAATCGATCTCTGATCAATCTGACCCCCAAATGGGCATCTCACCTACATGAGATGCCTGTCTAGCTGCCTAAACGGATGTCTCACTCAGTGAGATTGTCATTTGGCAGACCTGGTCAGCCATTCAATCAATTAGATGTGCAAATTGAATACCTAAACACTTTTGTAATCAATCCAATTGTTGTTTAAGATCAAACTCCTCTTATAGATGAGTTCCTATGTGTGTGACCCTATAGGTCCCATATCACATTGGAAGTGAATGTCCATAACTAGATAATGACATCACAAGCAAAGAGTGGTGCCTATTCGCACATCAGTGCTATCCCAGTGAAATAAAAAGTTGGAGAACAACTTCAACCCACAATCTACGTAAGGTGTTGCAGTGATTGTATAATTCCTTTATCTCTAATATCTAGGATGAACTCGAGGCATGGTTGGACATCCTCTCAATGTTCAATCCATGTTTCTTGAACCAAGCAAAGATTGACTGAGATAATGTGACCTCAATATCATATATTGATTCGCATGTGCATGCGCATGCATTTCTCAGTCTTGCTAATCAAGTGGCCAGGATATCATACTCATGTGGGAGAGACAAATCACATATCTCTCACTCACAGTCTATCCCCATGTGTCAGAGTCACCCAATCATTATCGTTATAACAACCCATGTTTCAGGACTACGTTTGATGATGTCAAAGTATACCCAACGGTATGAGATGAGTGCAATGATTTCAGGTCTAAGAATCACAATCACCACCTTCACTATGAGATATGACTGTGACCACAAACCAAGTGTCACTTTCAAGGGGGGTCTGTCTGATACATTATTCTTTAACATGCATTAGTGTGCTTGGTTTGATATTTCCATATCATGACTAATGAAAATTTGGACTAACAAATAAATTGATAAAAACCAAATAATAAACTACTATATTTCAATATGTATAGTATGGTTGGGTGAGCTTTCTTGGAGAAACTTTTCCAACAAATAGTTCCAAAAGACATACAAAAGAAATAATGTGTATTTGTAGTTAAGTTATTCAATATAGATCCACATATCAAAGTCATTTGAATATTACATAAAAATATTAAAACCTCTTACTACACTGCAATACTTATCACCAAATTTCTTTTCATATTATTTATTCAAATGTTCCATTTTGTAACAACTAGTGAACTGAGATACATGTAGTTGAAAATTTTATAATAATATTTCTTTAAAAACCCTAGATACATATGGATATATACATAACTAAAAAGAATAGATGTCTATATTGGATATTGAATTCTCACTAAACAACTTTATATTTAACTTAATATTTTTGTTGTTCAGACTCTAACTATTTGCAATCAAATGTGTTTAACATGTCCTACAATGCTCAATACTTTATGACTAGACTATTCATTTTTAATAAATCAAAGCATGTCGTCATCCAAGTAAATACTAAATTATCTATCTACGATGAATTAGGTCACTAAAATATCATTTTATCTTCAATACATGTTACCTCTCCTTGATGCTTTGTTATAGTACTAACTAAAGTATAAATAAGGGACAGAGGGTGAATAGAGAAAGAAAGTAAAAAGTATAGATGGGTTTACTTTATGGAGAGTAACAAATAAACTAAAAAACTAAAGAGAGACAAGTTGGTGTAGTGACGTAGAGATGCTAGGATAAATCCTAAGTCTAACTACCTAGTCACTACACCACTAGCATTCAATCTATATTTAGAAAAAGATTAATCAAGGTTAAAGAAACCACCATGTATTCTTTTCATAGGCTCATATAGTGTAGAACTCCAATTCCTTTCCTTTGTAGGTTATGGAAGAGAAACCATAAATTTCTCTCCTTTCTAGTGTATTATAGAGCCCCCTCTTACTCTTATCCTACCTAGAGTGTAGGAAAACATCTTTCACCTTCTCTAGTTTCTTGATTATAGGTGAGTATTCAATCCTTTAATGACCAAACGATCAAAACCAATAATTCTCTTTTATGTGTTTCATGAGAAATCCCAAGTTAAGAGAAGAACATCAACTCCTCTACAAAGGATCAAACCTCCATTTTTGTATAAGAAGTACATTGAATCCAAGTGAAAAGTAGGGGATAAGATGCAATAGAGGATGTGGTGTCAAAAAATTAGTAAACCACTTCATTGCATGATCAATAATCTTAGAGAAGAATGCATGTTGTGGTAGCTTCTTGAAGAGCATTCTTGGTGTATATGGGAAGTTAGAGCCATTTGAAAAAATAGAATGTAACACCTTATAGTAAATCACCAATATGATTAAAAAATACATAAATCCCAATAGATCAAGTGGATAAGAAATGTTGAAAGTCTTACCTCAAGTGTGTGGAAACTATAGATATGTATTATCACAATTGGAATGGTGGGGATCTTCCAAAAATGATATACTAAATACTTCCACAAATTGATTATTGTTTATTATTAGGATGCCTCTTGGATACAAATGATTAGGATATACAAATTTTGTGTTCATGATGTATTTTGGGGTTCTAGAATATCCCTATTATAATAAAAAGTTACAATATCAAGCGATAGACACTAAAAATGACAATAGATCTTTTATAGTTCAATTATTTGTTATTAGGGTGGTACAATGCCAATTCAATGACTAGATGCTAGATTTTTTTTAGGTAGGAACCATTTTTCTTAAAACTTGTATTTCAATGAGATGGGGTTTTGGTTGAACTTAGACTTCAACCATATGAGACACATATTCAATTTTTGACCAATGGCTAACCCTTGATCAAATTATAATTAAAAAAAAATCAAATTTTGTTCAATTAAAAGTTCAACTTAGAAAACACACGTTTACGTGGTTTCAAAATTTAATATGTTCTTTAGATGAATTATAAAAAAATATTAATGGCTATGGGTTGTATAATGAAGGTTAGTTTAATTTTTCCACTTGATCTCACACAATATTTATCAAGTAGTATAAAATCAAAGTGCATGTGAACTAGAACTCATCTATAACATGAAAAATACATAAAATCATTATCTAAATTGAATATTATCATCAATCCAATTTAAAAATGTATTGACAAGAAAATCATTACCACTAAGGCATTATCATCATCATCTCAATTCACATGTAACATCTTGATATCACGAATAAACATATTAGTAATATTAAATAGATATGTTTATAACATCAAAACATCTCAAAATATCTAGAGACAACACTTCATGCCATGACATAATAAGATATGGTCATATCTTATACCTTACTCATTTATAAATTCAAATTGAGTAAATATTCTCTAAGGTATAACTTTTTAGACATATAAATAGAAGCATATATAGTATGGTACTTGCTTCACCTACATGGTAGGTAGTCCAAAGCTATTATTAATGGTTTTGAGAGTTAAAATAAAGAGCCCACGACTTGTTCTACAATTAATAATGTATTTGATATCTAAGTTAGACATTAATGGCATTTTAACATTACATGTGACAATTTTATGTTAAACGTATATGTCTTTTGTGCCATATGAAAGAATATAGTTCTACAATGTATTTTTTTGTTGTTAGACTATATATTCTGGGTATTTAAAATATTACAACCAAAAAGCTTTTTAAAAAAGTAAAAGATAAAACACATATTTAAGAGAGAGAAAACTAAATGACATGTTTTCAATAAAATAATATTTAGTTATCACAATTTTTAAAACAATTCCACAAATGACATCACTTTTGTGTGAATATATTCAAGTTTCAGATGTATTTGGGCTGGGAAGAATGTGTTTGAAATTTAGATGCATTCATTGATATGTCAGCAAATGTGTCTAAATTTTGGACACTTCCACGGAGCAATGACTATTTTTAAAACAATGGCCACTTCACACTATTTTGACAATGCAGTACACTTAAATCACTAAGATAATTATCCTAGAGTATAATCCTTTTTCAACTTTCCGATTAAGGCTAGTATAGAAAGGGTCGATCCCACATGACAACTTTATTAAGATTGTTAAATCTAAACTCAATTGTTTTTTAAGAACCTTGTTATTTGTTTTTGGTATTTTTTATATTTGGAACAGAAGTAAAAGTTGAGTTTTGGGGGTTGATGATTAACACTAAGAAAAGAAATGCAGGAATGAAAATGCACTTAACAAGAATGTAAATTTGCCCTGTCACAAGGAAAATTAAGATTGTTGTTAGCACAAGAAAAACTATTATGAATGAAAAGACTAACAATTAAAGGAAGCAAAACAAGCAGTGATTAGAATCAAACGATGAGATTCGAGGCTTTAGGGGTTTTCACCACCTTATACTAGGCAAAAACAAACTAATCCTTAAAAATGACGGATTCGATGAAGACAAGTGAATTAATAAAAATCCACTAAAGATGGACTCCACATGAGCCCATTGGTCCTGGTGCTCATGCTCCTTAGTTCATCATCCTAAAAGAAGAATATCCACGCTCATTTCAAAACTCCTATGATATTGGGTTTGTTGTTCTAAATCTAAACTTCCACGGTCATATCCATCTGGATTAACTTTTGATCAAACCAATTAATTACTTTGATAGATCAATTAGTTATCAAACCCAAAAGCCATCTAGAATCATTTTTAAGGAAAAGTCAATAAAGTCATGGCTAAGGGGTTATTCCCCTTGCCTCGATAGAGAACTACTCACTTGTGTTTGTGGAGAAAAGGAAGATGGAGGGAAGAAGAGTTTTAGCTATAGTCTAATCTTACTAAAGGATAGTTCCTTAGGGTAGAATCAATGAAATGGTTGACGCTTAATCCCTTGCTCCAGTCCACGGAAGAATAAGAGGAATAAGAAACTAGATCTAAACGAGAAAAGTAAAAGAACAACCATTGAAGGAAGCACTTAGCTTACAAAGACTAATCTTTATTGATGGAAAGAACACAATAACAAAAGAACACAAGAAGATTGCTCAGAAATCCCGTACAAAGATGATACAAAAAATGATGTCAAAGATAGAGAACCCCCCTCATTTTATAGGAGAAGGAGGGGGTAGGATGCCCAAAAAATAGGGGGGGGGAGAGAGGGAGCCGTCCTTTTAAATTTTCTAGATCTGGTCAATAGAAATTTGATAGACTTTAATTGTCTTGACCATGTAACTCTTTTCAATGCAGATTCCCACAGCAAAAATTTCTAACATATTTCACTCTCATAAAAAGCATAAAATCGGTCCAAATAATAGGATATTGTTTTAGAAAATTAAATTTACTTTCCAATGAATACTTGTGCACTCAATTTGGACTTTAGATGCAAGAGTTATGGCACTTTTGGTGACAGGTATACATTAATTATAGGACGGTTGTAAATTGTGCAATTATACTCCAAGAATATTTATTCCATTTCCTACAAAAACCCAAGAAAATATAATTAAATTTTACTTAAAGATAAAAGTATAAAATAATTTAATTAATTATAAAACTAAGAAAATAAATAATAAAACAATTCTAAAAATATATCTAAAAGATGTAAATAAAAATGATAAAAACACATTTATCAAAATACCCCGGACTTGAATCTTTATTTGTCCTCAAGCAAATTAGATTACAAATAAACTCCAATTTATATTTCCAAAATTTCGTCCTCACCAATATAATATCACTATAGTCCTCACCTCCAAATTTTTGGCCAAGTAACCCAATCTCCTAGAACCACATAGCATAAATTTCTATATTCCCTATCAAAACAATTGTCAAATCTAGCTTCTAAAATAGAATTTGTAAAAAAATAGGCTACGTCTTACTTCTGCTTTGACACTCTCAATTTTTAATACTTTTTTTTTGTAAGTTGTTTCACAAGAAAAATACAAATTTGAGGGTGTGAAAACAAAGAAGGGAGTGATGAAAAAATATTGATCCCTCATTTATTTGACTCGGGATATGAATTTGTGGAGTTGTGGGTACATTGGTCACAATTTTTTTTCATGTGCACTTTTGGCATCTTTTGATGGTACGCCCCTTTGTGGGTATGGAGTTTTTATTTTGGGAAGCATGCCACCCCAGACTTGATTTTTGTCTAGTGGTGATTCTTTGCTTCTCTTTTTTAGAAAAAAAAATAGAGAGAAGAAAAAGATATTCTTGTGCTTATAACTTCAACATTTTTTTAATATATTTTTATCAGAGAGTGTCATTGCTCTAGTTAGAGTATTCCTATAAACCAAATCATACAAATTTTATAACAAGATAATCTATTACTTAATTATGGGGAAACATTATGCTTGGTTCTAATCGATTCCTTGTGATTTGCCAACTATTCCAAGGAGTGATGTTATTTTTAGGGGTCCTAGGTGACACGGTGGTTTCAGACATGGCAATCTGTAATAAATTTTGCAAAAAGTTTTACTAAATTCAAGGGGGTAAAATGATAAACATCTATTCAAACTAGCCGACTAGATAAAGGCCAAACTAGAAAATTGAAATTTTTAGCAAATTTTTGAAAAATTAAAGCTAAACTACATAACATGATGAGAAATTACAAAAAAGTAAGATAGATTGGGTGGAAGGAGTATGTACCACCCACCTCCACCCTAAACTTAAGATTTTGCTCGTTCCAAGCAAAACTTAAATCTAAAATGGAGGGAAGAAAATCACTGGATCACCAGGAGGTCATGGTAGCTCAAAAAATGTCTAGCTGAAGGGGATGTTGATGATGGTTGTAACTTTTAACAAAGGAGCTTCATGGTACACCCAACAGATGGGTGGTCGTGGAATCTTAAAGCGGCTTTCATAATGTCTTTTGCCTCACACTCCTTCTGAAAGGATCCACACATCTTCGATTAGTAGTAAAAGAAATGTTGAAGATGGATGTGGATTAGGGGAGGTTGGTGGGTACCCGACTGGTAACACATGCAGTGCCAGATGTGCAAGGTTAGGTGGAGGATCTGGCTCAGGTTTCCCCCCGTCATATTGACCTACATATAAGAGAATTTGTGGTGATATGAAAGAGACAACTATATTTAAATCAGCATGATAAGTATTTTTTCTCTGTTGAAAATTCATGCAATCAACCTTGGGATATATGGGATTCATGGTTGATATAGCATGTAACTCTAGTTCCTCTATGCAAGGAGTTCCCACAGATTCATGAGGGATACAAATGGGGACATATTCCTTGTAGCCAGCAGAAGGGGGCATGTGGACCTCTTCTAAGGGTGGTGTCTCTCCTTCTAGATCAGCTGTATGTGGAATGAGATTTGGCTGTGATAAAATATGAGGAATTATTTTGTAATCAGGGATTGATGATTCCTTATCTAGAATAGGTTCAATCAAAGGGGATTGGTCATGGATAACATCTGGAATGATGCAAGGATGGATGGATTTGTTGGATATTCAAGATAAGAATGACTCTCACGCTGTGACTTTTCATACTCAAGTAGTAGAGTCTCTAAAGGAAAGGTAGGGATACCAACGTCCTCATCACATGCAAAATATGGCTCCATGGTTAGTGCTATTTCTTCAGGATCTAACATATATGACACAAAAAGTGTATCATCGTCGTCATCGTCGGGAAGAACCATCTTGGGTTGTTTGAGATCTACAAGGGGAGTTTGTGATTGGGCCTCTAGTAAGATAGCTAGTAGGATTTTTCAAATTTCTAATATTTTTTGTTGCTCTTTTGCTACTTTTTCCAAGGCTCTAATCTATTCCTCCTATTGAGATGTATATTCATTTTCATAATAAGGTTCATAACCCCTGAAATTTTGTTGGTTACCCCCACCATACCCCCACATAAGGATCTTGGTCATAGTACCCCTCATATTGATTGTGGCATTGCTCCTCATAATAGTCTCCATGAGATGTTGGATTGAAATTTCCATTACATCCACCTTGGCTGGAAGACATGGCATTACAAGGTGTCACCATAACATAATGAGACACATTTTGACAATTTGGACTCTTTTATAGGGCATCTAGCAAAGACTCAATCAAGATTTGATGTGTGTCTAGTTGCTTTTGGGTTTCAAAATCAGATCTATATTCCCCAAAATGCTGTTGGTCATACCCCCCATTGGAATATGGATAGAAAGGTTCCTGATAATGGTTATAAAAAAAGTTTGGGTTAGGATTTTCATCATACCTACCAGGATAGGAAGACTCGAGATTATATAAGGTGCTACCATAATCAGGGGACACATTAGGACAATATGGTGATGGATGGTTGTGATAACCATTTGATCAGTTTTGTGAGCCATAATTTGTTGACCACTCCATTTGAAAAGGGTTTTTTTACAATTAAAAAAAGAACTAAAGATTTGTACAAGATCATAAATTACAAAAAAAAAGCTAAGGGATTATGACACAAGGTTAAAATTTACAAAACTAACTAAAATTAAATTTTTTTACAAACTAGCGCATTTGTAGAAAAAATGTACGGTCAGAATGGAAACTCGGCAGAAAAAGGAGTAGCACTTCTGGAATTTTACTCGGAAGGCACAAAAAATGAAACAAAGTTTTTCAAACATTTTTGGAGTTCGAGAAAACAATCTAGTGTCCCCGACAACGGTACCAAATTGGTAAAGCATCACAGTGAACTTACAATCACTAAGATAATTATCCTAGAGTTTAATCCTTTTTCAACTTTCTGATTAAGGCTAGTATAGAAAGGGTCGATCCCATAGGACAACTTTATTAAGATTGTTAAATCTAAACCCAATTGTTTTTGAAGAACTTTGTTATTTGTTTTTGGTATTTTTTAGATTTGGAATAGAAGTAAAATTCGAGTTTTGGGGGTTGATGATTAACACTAAGAAAAGAAATGCAAGAATGAAAATGCACTTAACAAGAATATAAATTTTCCCTATCACAAGGAAAATTAAGATTGTTGTTAGCATAAGAAAAACTATTATGAATGAAAAGACTAGGAATTAAAGGAAGAAAAACAAGCAGTGATTGGAAGATGGGAATTGAGGCTTTAGGGGTTTTCACCACCTTAGCCTAGGCAAAAATAAACTAATCCTTAAAAATGACGGATTCGATGAAGGCAAGTGAATTAATAAAAATCCACTAAAGGTGGACTCCACATGAGCTATTAGTCTTGATGATCATGCTTCTTAGTTCATCATCCTAAAAGAAGAAGATCCACAGTCATTTCAAAACTCCTATGCGATTGGGTTTGTTGTTCTAAATCTAAACTTCCACGGTCATATCCATACGGATTAACTTTTGATCAAACCAATTAATTACTTTGATATATCAATTAGTTATCAAACCCAAAAGCCATATAGAATCATTTTTAAGGAAAAGTCGATAAAGCCATGGATAAGGGGTTATTCCCCTTGCCTCGATAGAGAACTACTCACTCATGCTTATGGAGAAAAGGGAGACAGAGGGAAGAAGAGTTCTAGCCATAGTCTCGTCTTACTAAAGGATAGTTCCTTAGGCTAGAGTCAATGAAATGGCCGACGATTAATCTCTTGCTCCAGTCTATGGAAGAATAAGAAGAAGAAGAAACTAGATCTAAATGATTAAAGTAAAAGAACAACAATTGAAGAAATCACTTAGCATGTAAAAACTAATCTTTATTGATGGAAAGAACACAATAACAAAAGAATACAAGAAGATTGCTCAGAAATCTTATACAATATGATACAAAAGATGATGTGAAAGATGGAGAACCCCCCCTCCTTTTATAGGAGAAGGAGGGTGTAGGCTTTCCAAAAAAGAGAGGGATTTGTCCTTTTGAATTTTCTAGATCTGGTCAATAGGAATTTTATAGGCTTTAATTGTCTTGACCATGCAACTCTCTTCAATGCAGATTTCCGTAGAAGTGATTTTGAACGTATTTCACTTCCATAAAAAGCATAAAATCGGTCCAAATAATTGGATATGCTTTTATGAAATTAAATTTACTTTTCAATGAATACTTGTACACTCAATTTGGACTTTGGATGCAAGAGTTATGGTACTTTTGGTGACGGGTATACATTAATTAAGGACTGTTGTAAATTGTGCAATTATACTCCAAGAATATTTATTCCATTTCCTACAAAAACCCAAGAAAATATAATTAAAATTCTACTTAAAGATAAAAGTATAAAATAATTCAATTAATTATAAAACTAAGAAAATAGATAACAAAACAATCCTAAAAAGATATCTAAAAGATGTAAATAAAAATGATGAAAACACATTTATCAGCATCCTTGAATTCTTACTCTGGAACAATTTTTTGTAAATAACCACATCTTCGTATCTTCTTCTTTGCTTTGTTCATTTGTATTCATGTTCACTTCTTCTTTCTAATTTCTAGTATTTCAAGTACTCAAGTCTCCTAGTCCTATCTTTGAGTTTTTTTATTAATTTTTTGGATATTTTTTGGAGCTCTAATCATATATATCTAGATGAAATTTTAAAAAAATCTTTTTCTTATTTGACAACTAATATCAACTTTTATTAGCATGATTCTTCTTCTTATTTAACAGATGAAAATTTCATTAGTGAAATTTTAGATCACGGGAACCAAGTGATATATCTCTAATATGTTGCCTCATATGTATTTTATTGTCTTATCATGTGTATTTGTATGGTTGTCCCATGTATTTATTTCCATTCATGCATCATGATGTAATTTGATTATAATGACCCACAAGGGCTCAACATGATTTTTAAATAAAGCTCCCGATTCTATTAATTTTTGTATTTTGGTGATGATATTTTGTGAAGCTAATATTATCTCATCATGTGTCTGGAACACATTACAAGATGATCCCAAATCTTAGCAACCTTGATTCCATGAATGAGCTGCTTGTACAATTAGTTCATAATAAAACATTGGACAATGTATAAGATATTCCCTAACCTAAATAGGATGTTAATAAACTTTGAGTAAAGATGAATAACATTATGGGTGAATAATGTCATCACTTTTTGCATAGTTTATTCAAACAATGTGATGTAAAATACTTACACATTGAAGTTGATAAATAAAAGAATGAATATGAATACCTAGTTAGAGATCCTAATAAAAATAGACGACATATCACCATATATAATGGTCAATAAATGTGGGTAGGAATATTAATGTGTCTTCCCCATAATTAAAATGCCTTATTGCAAATAATATGTTGTATAATGAATAAAAACTATATCCATAGACGGTGATGGAGATATCCCAATGAACATAAATTAGATAATGAGAAATGACATAGTAGGTGTACTTATTTGGAGTATAGTAGAATGAAATGTTTTAAATAGGGAAATTTGAGTGGAATAATGTTAAATTATGTGGATATATATTAAGAGAAGTGCATGAGAACAATATTATCCTGAAACAAAATATTATCAATATATATTGTTTAAGATAATAGATATGATATTAATAGCATTTGACTCTAATTTATTTAGTAATATAATAAATAACCTCAAAAGTGAAAAATAGTGCCCAATTCAAAGACAAAACCTCTAAACTAGATTGAAGGTCAAGTTTCATCTCATTCGGATTTGGATTGACCCACAACCTTCTAATTTAAGAAGAGAAATAGATACTAGTGGAGAGGAAACCTCCTTATGAAGGTGAGAGATGAGGGAGTATGTCACCTTTGTTTCTCGATTTGGGAAAATCCCAATTCTCACATAATTTTATACTCTAGTGAGATTAGTAGAACCATCTCATTTCAGCACCATATATATATATATATATATATATATATATATATATATATATATATATATATATATATATATATATATATTCATCCTCAAAGTTTCCCTAAACCTCTTATCACTCCCCTCCACTATAACTTTTATCCTTTACCCCTAAGGATGTGCCATTAGCTTGACCTGCATTATCAATTATTATGCTACTGAACTAGGGACAATCAATATCATCCACCTAGTTATGGCCATGTTGAGAACCTTATACCTTTGTGATTCTTTTCCAAATCATATTGAATCGTTCCTTTTACCCTATCACCTTCCCAACCTTGATCTGCTTTTGGTTGAAGACAACCTCTGTCAGGCCACTCTGTTGATGCAATGACCATGGAAATCATATTACTTCCTTTAGTACATCATCATCTTCCAAATAGAACTACCTCCTAGCTCTCATTTTCACCACATCCCAAAATATTGATTTATTTAAGCATTCTTTTTTCTTGATAAAATCAGGATACTATGACGCTTCTACTTTGATTTGTCCCCATTTTGTTTTTGTTATTTTTTCTTGGAATTTAAAATTCCAATGAAGACTTATTGGGAGTTATGTTTTCATATGACAACTTTCAATCTCTACCCACTTGCTAGCAATGGTTAGCAGTACTCAGGTTGCCCCATGCTACAACAGAACCCATTATAAATTGTAATATTTTCCTCCTTGTGATTTAGTTTGTAACAAGTTGGGATCAAGGTATTTCTATGATATGTCATGTGGGTTGACCATGTTTTTGATGAAGATTTTGCCTTCATTTTACCTTATTGTCCTCACTACATTTACATTATAATGTTCTGGTCGGTAGCATGTTCTTTACTCTCTATTGTATTTCCCTAAATTGCACAATTTCTAAACCTACTATATTATAAATTTATCGCATCATTTGGATAAAGATATATCAAATGATTCAAGGGCATCATCATCCTTTGAACCGGCTTTTAAATTCAAAGATCTATTGAATATTGTTAACTTAGAAGGCAATAGCTAATTATTGGCCAAAAAGTTACAAATATATATGTTTCGAGATCATTGGGTTTTTCTATACAAGATGATGTAGTATATGTAACCCAGATTAGTAATAAAAAAAAGTGATTTTTGGATGTTTAAATAATTTAACTAAATTTACCTAATTTATGTTAACATTTAACTTAGCTTTAGATCATACTTGGACTTGGTATAGTTGACCTAGGTTGACTCCATATAGGTATGTTCATCTTTTATGAGTTTTACTGGGCAGTTGAATTTGTATCTCACCTCTTGACCTAATCAAAATATGATTGATAGAATTTCTTTTTTGCATATATTTATCCTATTTGAGTCTCAACTCATTGAATGGGTCATATTTGGTCATTGCATTCTTAAAAATGGACTTTGGGATATAAAATTGTATCTTGATCCTATTATCTCATGTTGTACTATGTTTTGTAAAGTTGAACAATATTATTACATTTGTGCAATGGAAAATTAAATTTCATATGATGGATTATAATATTAGTTATCTTAATTGTGAGTTTCATAAAATTGATCTATTTTTTGAAATAACCCTTTAATTGAATTCTTTTGTGAAACATCTAATAAACCAAATTTGGCCTACTTATTCTATTCATGTGTTTAGATTGATTAGCATAATATAATCACTTGAAACACTTTTGAAGGTGTCCATTTCATCTTATGTTTATACTTAAATTTGTGGTGATGTACATTCCTTGTATGTGGGTGGTGACGCCCATACTCATACATTAATATTGTTGGAACTAGGTAATGGTTCATGTTCATGGGTAATTTAGAGGTTGATACCAAGTACTCAATATTCAGTGGTAAAGCCCATGGTTTGAGGTGGTGATGCACCTTTTCACTTATATTGGGTGGTGATTCCCATTGTTTGAGGTGGCCATGCATACTTTCACTTATATTGGGTGGTGCCCATTAGTTTGTGATGGTGATTATGGAGTCTTTTTTAACTTATTCTTGTTTTCATGATAAAGTATATGCTTTTCATAGTTAAGAACTATATGGTGACTACAGAAAAAGTATCAAATCTGCATATATTGTATATTATCATGTTGAATAGTTTGTCATGAAAACCATTTGATTAAATTCTTCTCTCTCTAAAAAAAATCTTCTTTCTCTATCATTTATGGGAGCCTTTATCTTATATGTTGTCCATTTTCCCTTTATATTATCTGAATCCCTATTTATATTCATATACCAACATCTTTTCACAACTTTTGTCCGAAATCAATGTGTGGGGTTTTCTTTTAACCTCTTAGGTGAAGGACATGAAAGACTTGACCATATAGACCTTGTACCTATACAAATGTATCCAACCTCTATTGGAGATAGATTTTAGATGGTCATGGTTCCCTCTTCAACCATCCATGTTTTATCAAGTCGTATAGTTTCCTTCATGTTTCCATCCATGTAGGTATTGGACCTTTTAATATTGAAAAAAATGTAGCAGTTCTAGATGTTTTCTATTCCACTGTGATACTTAGTTTCTATGATAAACATACTTTGAAATATTGAATAATGGTTTATTCATCCATTGCAAAAAATTGGTGTGTGTATGGCATGAGGATACTTACTCCATTAAATTTAAAAATGAGTGACACCCCTCTAAGGTCCCACTCATTACAAGTATGATATCAAATCTGAGGCAATTGGTTATTTAACTATTGTAGGTTATCTTCCACGGTATGTACATAGCCTATAGGTTTCTTATACATGTTACCTTTACCTTATGCAAACATTATAACATCCATTGCAAAAGTATGATGTGTGTTTGGCATGTGGATACTTACCGTGTTTAATTGATAAATGAGTAGCTGTCCTCTCAGGCCCCGCTCATTACAACTATGGTATCAGATACAAGGATGTTGGTTATCTAACTGTTTCATGTTACCCCCATGGAATGTATATAACCTCTATGTTATATGCATGGTATTGTTACCTTGTGCAAACACTCCAACATGTATGGAGGACTATTAGGTCTCATTAGGATATTTCTGTGTTTTAGACACCCTAAAACAATATGTATGGGATTACTTGGATGGATCCTCCAATGATTCTACAAAATAAGTCGAGTATCTTTGTGTTATGAAAATATCAGAGGATATTGTATGGATCAAGAAGTTCATATGGGTGAACTTGTGTGAGGTTCCAACTATTTATGACACAGTAGAAATATTGATGACAAAAATGAAGCTACTAGTTAGATTGTGAATCTCAGATAGCGTACTATGGCACTTCCATTTCATACAAGTAGTCATACAACAAAGAGATGTGAAAATTGCCTTGCTTGTGTAGTTGATCTAATTATACCTTATAGTTATTTGTACGTTCCTTATGTTTTGTGATAAGTCCCTGTAAATCTTATCTTGTCAATTATGTTCCATAAAGAATACTTGGGTATATGCCTCCTAGATATCTTGGTAAGTTTGTTAATAAAATAAGTCCTGCTCAGTATGCTACTCATATAATCTGCTTATATCAGTTATCTGCTTAACCTGCTTCTTCTGAAGTTTTATAGTTTCAGAGGGGAGTTATGTTTCTCACTGGGATTGTGTGTCTCACCCCGTTGGTTTACAACCTTTTTAGGTGATCGCGCTAGATGTGGTGGTGGTTGTGAGGTTGCGGCTGAATACCAAGAAGGGCAGTAGAAGGCAAGAGATGGATATGTTGCTGTTATGGTGGTTTTGTAGTAGAGTCCTAGAGTCATCCATGTACTCTCAGGTCCTCAGAAGTGTTTTGACGATGTTTCATGATGTATAGCTGATGTAGCTTTGTATATCCTGTTGCTGGCCTGATGTGGCCCATTATGTATGTATAACAGGTGATGAACTCTTGTGCTGATAAGACAGCTGGTCCATATAAGCTATGGACATACATCCATGCTTGTGCATATTTATATAACATGTTTCTTTGCAGTATATGGATGTAATAGTTCTCTTTTACCTGCTTTCCGCAATCGGTTTTAATTAACTCATGTTTTTGGTAATATGTGGTTTATGGTAGTTCTGCATATTTTCACGTGGCATTTCGTTGTCTGTGTGATAGCAGGATGTCACAGTTGTGGTCCAGGTCACCTTGATTGCCTTCTCCTAGTCCAACACCTAGGGTTGGAAGCGTACCCCCACAAAAGGAAGAGAAAAGATAACATCAGCAAAAAGCTGGTATGTGCATACTAAAATGAAATTGAGAAATTGAAAAGAATAAAGGACATCAAGTATAAAAGGCTTCCCATTAAAGATAAAAGAACTACCTAAGAGGGTATCAAGAGAAATGATTCACAATAAAAGGGACACTTGACATTAAATCAATAAAATTGTGCCATACTAGCACATAAAAAGTATTAGGGCATACACCCCTTAGCCATCAACATGCATGCATGTGAGATAAACATAACACTAGAAAAATATAAAGACAAAGGCGTCCAAGCCTCACAAACTTGAAACCTAATAGAGAATGACGTATTGCCAAACTCCCAATATGTATAAAAGTGGGCCAAGCCTCACAAACTTGAAACCCAGGTATGGGGCGCCACCACCTCTATCCCAAAAATAATATGGGCAAACTACCCAAAAACTAATGAAATTATACTAGTCTGGTGCTACTGAATCACATAGCGTGTTTAATGTGCAACTAGAAAGTATAGTTAGATTATACAAAAGTTGATATCATACTAACGGTCAACATATCCACCATACAAGTGGCAAAAGATATCACATATCAGAAAATAGTATTCCAACATGAAAAATGTATAAGAAAAAGACCAAGAGAATGTCTAAATATGATCACAGGATCAACACCAAATAAAGTAGTTCACATGAACCATAATTTTCAAAAGAAAAAGAGATAATGTGTAGGCTAGTGTCCATAGGACCAAGAGAAAGAAGAAAATCAAAGTTTTGATCAAAAGGAATAATAGGGGATGCAAACATACCTTACTTAAGAATCTAAATAGTCCAAAGTTAGTCCTAGATCCAAGCCTACGTCTCCAAGGCACCTATGATGCATGTATGTAGAATTAGAGTTAGGTTTTCATTATTTATTCAAAACCCTAAAAATTGCCTTTTTAATATTAATGAATTAGGTTATCAAAACCACATTTTAGATTATCTTTTTCTGAGTTCAAAACATATTTTATTATATTTTTTTACTTATAGATTATTAGTTATACATTTTGCAAATTATTACTTATTTAGGAAAATCCATTAAAATTACATATTTACAACATTATATTTTGCAACAAAACTAGTAATGTTATAAATCTCGTATTTTTTATGATTTCAAAACATATTTTATTTTAATTTTATGAGCTATAAATAATTAGTTATGAAATTTTGAAAATCTGCCAATCAGGAAAATCCATGTCAGCAATAAACATTGAGAGAAAGAAAGAGAGGGAGAGGGTGTTCGCACTGAGTTGGCCCAACCATGGGCACCCAACTCAGCCGGATGCACAGACAAGCTGACAAATTGCCATAGTGGAAACAAAGTAAATCAAGCGTGAAATGTCCAAAATGCCCCTGATGGGAATAATCAGATACAGAAGAAATAAGAGGGCATTCATGGGAAACAACATTGGGGATTCTTCCCCAAATCGGCTCTTGTGCCATGGACGTTGAGAAAAATCAGGCGAAGAAGCAACGAGAGATCCAAGCTACAAAACAACTGAAACACCACCCCTACATCTTCGGTAGGTCACCACGAAGTCAAAGAAGCGTTTCACGAAACAAAAAGGCCTAAAGCAGCCAACCCTGGCACTCACCAT
Organism: Alisma plantago-aquatica; assembly: GCA_963693085.1. Taxonomy (NCBI): domain Eukaryota; kingdom Viridiplantae; phylum Streptophyta; class Magnoliopsida; order Alismatales; family Alismataceae; genus Alisma; species Alisma plantago-aquatica. Next base: position 1,047,879,544 of record OY856409.1, on the reverse strand, counting down.
GATGAGGAATAGAGCATCAACAACAAATTGTAAATCAATGAAACAACAAAGGAACGAACAAAACAAGACCGCTAAAAGCTTTAAGAAGGAAAAACGAAGGCAGGGGACGTCTTAGCAGGGTCCAAACTTACCCAGACACCATGGCCGACAAGCCAAAAGATTGGCTTGACAAGTCGAGATCAGAAACAACAATACAAAGAATTGGACATAGGTTTAAGTGTTGAAAAAGAAAGTAGGAGTTGAGTGGATGCTTACCACAATGCCAATTGTACAGGAGGTGACGGAGGAGGATGGGATAGAGCCGAGGTTGCCGGAGAAGAAAGGCAAGTAGGCCCAAGGACTCGAAGGCAGCAACAACCCAATTGGAAGAGGAGGAGAGTCTCAAGGAGGCAGGGGATGGTTTCAGGGCACTTGCACGATGGTGAGGTACTATGGATGGGTGCCAGTGAAAAATGATGGAGAATGATGATTTGGACATTTTCTATATATAGGAAGCCTGGGCTTGAGGAAGGGGTCTAAACATGCAGAATTGATAGAGGAAGGAATTGGCGAAAGAATATCAAGAAACCATCCACTGAGGATAGAGAACGAGGAAGGAGAAAAATTGCAAAAGAAAGATACTATGGTCATCTCACACTTGAGGTAGGATATGATGCTATAACCATTACATCAAAATATCAATGGCTCAGATCAAGCGAATAATCATATTAGGAAACCAAGGCAGGTGACAGTGTGACAAAATCCAATTAATTTAATAAAGTGATATTGCATTTAATTTCCTTTTCCTATTTCTTCAAATAAGGGTTCAAACCTTATCCAAATTAAGTGAAATTCTACACAATAATTAAGGCATGTAGATTCTGATTATGCAATTAGATTCCATGTATGGAAACATTTGACTCATTAAATTAGCAAATCTCATTTTCTCTTTCCTCATGCATTAATGACTCTAGGATTCTCCAAATTTGATGAAACTTCACCCACAAGTCAAAGTAAGTATTTTGGATACAAATTTGCCCTTAGTTTCACATGTTGAAGTTGTTTGTACATTTATATAATATTTTGAAGGTTCTACACACTTTCTCTATCCTGATTTCGTCTTTTAATCAAATATTCTACAAATTGAGTGAAAATTCACCTAAAGGCATATTTTAATATGTAGATTACGAATATAATATTATTTTCCACTTTTGGAGTCATTAAATATTTATTTTGTATTTTGAAGGAAAACTTACCGTTTTCTTTTCTAAATAAAATAGATGTGATAATTATTATTATAAATTGGTGAAACTTATCATTCAAGTAAACTTGAACTCAAAGAAAATGAATCTAAAGTTATTCTTATTGAATTACTTCTCTTTTTATTAATTTTAGTCCATTATCCATTATTTCCACTATTTCTCATGTTAAATAATGAAATTTCTCATTAACATGTTTAAAGCATTATTATTCATCTCTTTTTCCTTTTCATTGCTCCAAAAAGGTTAAGCAATGATCTAAAACGAATCTACTCTATCATTAACTCACATAAGTTTATATTATGTAGTTGAATTATGTATCATTATTATCAATTATGGACACCTTGTCCTTTTATGCACATTATTACCCCATGTGACATATCCTATGCATACTTTATTGGACTAAAGATTAATTATGAAAGCATTAAGCCATATTGGTTTTATATGACCACATGTTAGGGTGATTTACTTATGCATTAACATGTTAGGGTTTCAATTAACTACTAATGTGTATATCCTTATCCTTATTTGGCTAAGCCCAAAGACTAAGGTCTCTAACCTCTTAACCTTGGAATAAGATTAGGTTCTAGGTTTGAGTATGTTACATCATACCACTCCTTACATGAATTTCATCCCCAAAATCCAAACGTCCAAATCTAACAAACAACTATCTACCACCCCTTAAAAATTTTCATTCTAATAAGTCAAGGATATCTATAGGTATAAGGATAACTTCCTTATATAAATCCACAAGTTATCATGCCAAAAGGAAACGCAACTTTAAAGTCTAACTATGAGACTAAGGGTTACCTTCAACATGATCATCATCATAGATTTCTTGACCACCGACTCACCTTTCCACAAGTCTTCTACCATTATCGTTACCATTATTCTGGTGAGGCACTTGAGGTTGTTATTGTTGAGTTTGTGCAAGTCCATTACGAAGCTTGGGGCACTTAGGTTGAATGTTTCTAGGTTCATTGCAATAATGACATACCAGTGGAGTGCCTTGTCGAGGTCTATCCTGAGAACACTTCCCTGGAGGATGGTAACCATTGCACTTAGCACACTTTTCCCTTTTCTGTTCGTTTCTTGAGGGCTTCCTCTTCTTGTCAAACTCCCTCAGTTCAAACTCTAGGTAAGACTCCATGGCCAAAGATTTATCTATCATCTGCTAAAATATTAGGGGAAGTTGTAGAATAAGAGCACATCCCACATTGTAGTGAGCCCTTGCAGATATATGTCATCTCTACGTTCTTCACTAAGTCCAGTAGCATATCTCTCAAGAAACAGGAACTTTTGCACATAAGCAAAAATAGTCAATGAACCTTGCTTCATACTATAGAACTTGGTTTCCTTCTTCTTTAGAGCAGTAGCGTAGATGTACTTCCCACAAAAAATCACCAAAAACTGCTCTCAGGTCATGGTAGAGATATCATGAGTCCTTTCTATCCCGTTCCACCAAACTCGAGCGGGTCCATCCAGAATATATGAAGCAAATATAACCTTCTGGTGTGGAGGACATGCCATTCCATCAAAGGTCCTCTCTATAGCTAATACCCAATCATCATCTTTGTCGATTCACCTTCACCCTGGAAGGAGGGTGGTTGCATCTTCATGAATTCCATTATGGAATACTCCTTTGGCTTTTCAAGCGCAGATGGGTTGTTCATCTTCCCTACCATAGTTGTAGAAAAAGTTGTCGAAACATGGCCAACTCTTGCTCTGGAGAGATGATTGTGCCTGTACTAGAAGAGGTTGGGGTTTCCTGACCTGCTGATGGTCCACTTCTAGTCGGAGGAGTACCTTGAGTCACTAGAGTGGTAAAGGGTGGATCCATCCTTGGCATCCCAAACCTAGGGTTTTGGGGTGTCTAGTAACCATACTGGTTGCATAGAAACTCATATAGAAGAGGAGTTTGATCTTGAATGATTATTGAATTGATTACTAAAGTGTTTAGGTATTCAATTCACACAACAAATCAGCTGACCGGATTGCCAAATGATCAGTTCAAGTTTTGAGACAGTCGTTTGGAGTGTCAGTCAGATTGTATTGTACATTGGTTGGCAGCCAGACCTGACCTGCGATACACCCATCTCGCTTGTACGAGATGATCGTCTCAAGTGGTGTGATATGACCATCTCACATGCACCAAATGACTATTTTGGGGATGCAATTCAATTGCATCAAGGATTGGTGCTGACATCATGTTATGCATTGATTGGAATTGAATTGCCGACATGTGTACAAAATTGGCAAACTACAAGATGATCGTCTCGTAGTATAAGGCGACCATCTTGCATTCCAGACGATCGTCTGGGGAAGCCAGATGACTTTTTCAGCTGTCGCAGGTTGTGAAGTTTCCAGAATTGTTGCGAAAATTTGAGATCGTTCAGTCACTTCCACTCTCGCATAGACTGGGAATCCTGACCCTGGCCTCTACTATAAATAGAGGGATATTGGGGGCTTCCCAGAGCACAACACATACAGTTGAGAATTAGTAGCTCTGACAATTGTTGTCCTCTCTGGTTGTGGTAACCAAGAGAGCCCAGGTAAGTCCTACCCGACTAGGGAGGGATACCAAGGGAGAGAGACAACTGAGGATCATTATTGCGGGAGAGTAGGTTGGTGACTAGTACACTAATAGGAGGGACAACTCCTTCCTATCCATTCTAGTAGGATAATATGAGTTCTAGTTGGTATGTGTAGACTTTTCTAGAGGCAAGGTGGCCTTTTCCCGTCACTAGGGAGGATGACGTCATCCAGCAGTCTGTGATGAGAGGAGCTACTGTAGACGATGACATTTCAGTCTGTTGTCTATGGAGGAGCAGTTAGACGAGTCACAATGCAACCAAAAGCTGCACAGACACCATCCAAGTTAGAGTGCACATCTACATCGATGAGGATTGTCGTTGGACTTGCTCCATGACCAGGTATATCTTCGTGAAACCATCCTTTCCATTACATAGTTATTAACGTGATCTGCTGGTTAATGGAAGATATGTCAGTAATTTTTTTGTTTTTGTTGCCTATATGATGTCATATTTCCCAACAGGTGATGTCTATTGTGTGTTTTTAGTTTAAATCAGAATGTGGTGTCCATGTATATTATCTATATTTGGGTTGGTGGTGTTGGCTTTTTGGATATGCCACAATCATATTTCAATGATACAAATATTTCTCATATTATATTACTAACATGTTACTCTAGTGTTTCAAGAACCTTTTGGAAAATCAAGATTAGAACATCAATTATTTAAATAATTGTTCATATGTGCTTATTTGTATTTTATATGTATACATTTTTAGAACCCATGTAAAATCAAACTTTGGACCAACAATGCCTCTCCTAAAACCTTTCATAAGTCAATACCAAGTTTCTTGGATAGACCGGTCACATTAGAAAATATTTAGGTAAGTTTTCTAAATGTTTACACATTTTTTTTTAAAAATTAAGTCGAGAAAATTTGTTGACCGAGGCAGCTTCGGCAAAAATAATTCTCGACTGATAGATATCTGTTGTGAAATCTTTATAATCTTTGACTAAGAAATAGTCATTTGAGCACTTTCAAACTGAGCAATGTCTGGTCAAAATTTATTTCAACTAAGATCTAATCCGGTCAAAAAAATTCTCGACTGAGGAACTTTCTAGAATGGAAAATCAATGTGATCAAACTAGCCGTTGTACCTACATTTAATTCATGTAAATGGCTTTTTGACCTTTTAGAACTCTCTAAACTCTCCCCAAAGATGTCGTGTACTCCATTCCTATGAATAATAGTGGTCTAGGGGCATCCTAACACACACTTGCACACTTGCATCTTGAATACATTGCATCTTGAGATAATAGAGCTGTAGCAACCCGTTTGCAAATCATTCACAATAAATCCTTTTGTGTCCTTGCTTAGCTTATCCCATCACCATTCAACCTTGATACATATTCAGTGGTTGGTCCATAAGATTGATCCATAAGGACATTGCAGAGCTTACTTGGTGTATTTCCTTTTTTCCCATCTTATTTCTGTTACTTGTTGATTATGGTTGGACTACTTCTGCAAGTGGTGGTTCTCTTCCTCAGTCCTCGGTGTGCCACGTAAAAGAAGAGGTGTGGTGGTTCTCTTCCTCAGACCTCAATGCGTCTATAAAAGAAGAGGTTTGGTGGTGCTCTTCCTCGACCCTTAGTGTTTTTGTAAAAGAAGAGGTGTAGCGGTGCTCTTCCTCATTTTTTGGCACATCTGTAAAAGAAGAGGTTTGATGGTGCTCTTCCATGGCCGGTAAAGAAGAGGGTTTAGTTGCAAAAATCATTTTTTAATTTGTCCTTACCAATAAATTAATAAAAGTGTTTATTGCAAATCCTAGTTGGCAACAACTAGGTAATGGACTGACATCATAGACGAAACCACTCTAAACCTTATCTCTCTCTTGTGGTTGCCTCTTTTATTTTCATTGCACATTAGTTTTTTATTATTATTTTACAAAGCTCTATTCAACCCCCTCTAAATCTTTCATTTGGTATCAGGGTAGACCTTCAAGGAATCCCTAATAGGTCTTGAAGCAGTGGGGGACGACATGATTAGCAATCTCAACGACGGAGAGCTATCAACAATCCTTGATGGATCTAACTACAAGCAATGGAAGCAAGATATGTAATTATAAATTAAAGATATTGATGTACATCTTTGGAATATGATCATCAAACTTTATGAACCTCCTACAATATAATTTGAGGAATGGGATGAGCCAACAGTAAGAAAAGCTACACTCAATGCCAAAGTTGTAAGTATCTTATATTCACATTTATCTCTTGAATAATTTGATAATATATCCTCTTGTGAAACCACATATGATATATGGAGAATACTTTCTATCACACATGAAGCTACTTTTCTAGTCTAGATTAATAATATATTTCATATGCAAGCAAATGAAACTGTATCTGACATGTATGCTAGCTTTTCTTCTATAACAAGCAATTTGAGTGCCTTAGAGAATTACATAACTGAAGAAAATAAAGATGCAGAATGCCACTATGTAGTCAACTTCCTACTTGATCAACATGAAGAAGGTAATAATGAAGAAGAAGGAGCACATATAGAATCACATGCACATAATGAATATGAAGGTAAAAATAGTGATGATGATGTATCTCTTGCTACTATATCAAATGATAATATTATTTCTATAATGGAAAAAGGATTAAATAATAAATCTTCTATGATTGAAAAAGATTGTGCTAACGGTTGTTGATTTCTACTAAAGAAGATGAAAATTTAATTTAGAGATTAGAAAAATTTTCTAATAGTAGAAATATGTTACATTTTCACAATCATGGTCTTGGATACATTCCTAAACACTACAAAGAATGAAAAAAAAGGAATCTTATCTTTGATAAATTAATTGCCTATCTTTCCATATCCATAAATTTTTCTAACATGTTTTGCATGTAGAAAGTTAAGATATTATGTATTCTTATGCCCTATCACTGAGAAATTATGAACAAGAAAAAGAAAGTACACAAAGTGTTGATAGTGATGTATTTATTTCAACTTTTTCTAAAAATGATCTTGTTGAATTTAAATTTAAAAAAGGTTGAAAAATATAATAAAAATAAAACGAAATTGGATAAAATTATTGATTCCCTTATAAAGGTTGATGAACAAAATGGTGAATATCTAATTGATATTTTCTTTATTAATTGAGAATGGATAATTGTTTCTAGAAACCTACCTCTCGGCTGAAAGATTGTTTGACTGAGGGTCAGTTCGGTTGATTTATAATTCGACTGAGATATTGACTGTCATATTTTATTTTGACTATGCTAATGTTTAGAGTCAGTTTGGTCTCTCAAGTAAAATGTTTTATTTTTTGCGAATGTTATAATTTCTCATGTGCTCGGTCAGAAATGATAAAATTGAAACTTTATTGCCATGAATCTTGACTAGAAATAAAAGATTTTCTATTGTAGACCCTTTACCATTATAAATTTCTATACAAGCATTTTTATAGTGACATAGAGGAGAAGGCTAGACATATTGAAGTAAGACATCATGATCCAATTGCTAAAATGACACATGTTATCATCATGATCAATAAATAGACATTTTTAATGAATTAAATTATGCCTTAAATTTGATCAAAGTTTTATTTGTGAATCATATGTATTTTTTACCATCATATACAATAGATCCAAATATTAGTTCATTTATTTTACTAGCCAAAAACAATGTTTATTTGACATGCATTATTCAATATGTGCATTTTTACCATTGTAACTCTATTTGACCCAAATCAAATAATGGATTATATTGATTCCCTATATAATGATATAGCTTCTTGTGGATAAATTTGTTATTTCCATATTTCACCATAAATTTTGAATATATTTATAGAAGAAGCATTATATTAAAAAGAAGCATTCTTTTGGGGAGAATCATGATTATCACGCCAATCTTTTTGTAAATAGAAAAGTGTAAGAAATTATTCTTAAAAGCAAAATCTTTAATGTCCTTGAAGTTTCCTATATTGACTGAGATGGATAATCAATTCTTTCTCTTAAGTTTTCTTTGGTCAAAGCAGTTTTCAAATTTATTGACAAGTTCAAGGTATTGTCATAATTCATATTGTTAATCTTTTTCCATGTGGTCTATACACATTCCACTTAAATGTGTTGCACTTTTCATGATTTCCAAAAAATGTGAAATTGTAGATTTATACCACAACTACCTTGATATGAATAAACATAAATAAAGAACGTGCACTTAAAATGTAAAATTGTTGTGGTTCTTACAAGCCAAAAATATATTTTAAGCATGTGCAGTTAAAATGATATGATACTTTTGAAAACATTGGTATGAAAACAAAATGCATAATTTCTACTACTAAAGGTTCTTTGACACTTGCCAAGAAAAATATTTGGATTAAATAATAGAAGTTCATTACATAATTTTGATTTCTTCCTACTTTGATTTTTATGGAACTTGTCAAAAATATGTTGTATAACTTGTTACATTCTTACATTGATACACATGTACTTGACTATATTTTTTTAACACGATCTCATAAAATTACATTAGTCATGAAACATGTCTTGCTCTAGATAATGCACTCTAATGTCATCTCAGTAAGAGAAGAAAAAAAATTGTTTTTGAGTATCATAACTTCTCTCTACATAAGGAGTAAAAAAATCTCATGAGCCTTATTTTCAAATCATTTTGATCTTAATATATGCCATCACATTCATGCTTATTTGGTATTATCATGAAATGTATTAAGAAATAATTTATTATAATGCTCATACTTCATGTGGCTACATTTGACATTTTTTCAAAGGAGTATTATAATAAGTAGGATTATGCATTTTCAGGCTTAATTGGTCTAGAGATACTTTTATTGACCTCATTATGAGCTCAAAGGATTCTCTAACCATTCTTGGGCTTAATATCCTTTGAAAAAGGTTGAGAAATCAGTTTTTGGTTTTGTACTTTTTATTTTTCATGACATCTCTATATCATTATGGACTTCACATTCCTTACCATTGATCTAAAGCATATTTATGATATTTGTGAGTTATTGGGACTTTTTATCATGAAGGTCTTAACATTCCTCTCATTGGTAATTAGGAAATATTTCAATCGTTCCTTGATCAAATATGGCTTTTTGGCTATGGCTTACTATGTCTTAATGTCTATATTTTTGGATCTTCCCTTAAATTGGTATTCTCTTTAAATTAATATATTGGGCATAAGTTTTTCCTCTCCAAAATGACTATCTTGTTGAGGGGGGGGTTCCTTGAGAGGGAGAACTAGTAAGTGAGCAAGCTTGTTGCACCACATCCCTCTATCACACAGACAATGAGATGCCATTGATTCTACCTTCTTGGGATCCACTCTGACTCCTTCAGCAGAGATCACGTGTCCCAAGAATGTCACTTCCTTCAACCAGAACTCGCATTTACTGAACTTGGCATACAACTGATGTTGGCGAAGAAGAGTCAATGCTTGTCGAAGATGCTATTCATGCTCTTGACTATCTCGACTATAGATCAAGATGTCGTCTATAAAGACTACAACAAACTGATCTAGGAATAGACGGAACACTCAGTTCATCAGATCTATAAAAGCAGCAGGCGCATTGGTTAGCCCAAATGACATAACCACAAACTCAAAATGACCATACCTCATCCTAAACGCTGACTTATGTATGTCATCATCTTTGGTTCTTAACTGATGGTATCCAGACCGTAGGTCTATCTTCGAGAACACTGTAGCGCCACACAACTGATCAAACAGATCATCTATCCTCGACAATGAGTAATTATTCTTGATTGTGACCTTGTTCAGTTGTCGGTAATCTATACATAACTGCATCGATCCGTCCTTCTTCTTAACAAACAACATTGGAGCACCCCAAGGTGACGTGCTCGATCAGATAAAACCTTTCTCCAACAACTCATGTAACTGCTTCTTCAACTCTGCCATCTATGTTGGAGCCATCCTATATGGCGTCTGTGCAACTGGTTGTGTTCCTGGTAGCAGATTGATCTCAAAATCAATCTCTCGGGGTGGGGGAACACTAGGGAACTCATCAGGAAACACATCCACAAACTCTCAAACGACCGTCACCTCCTCAAGGCTAGGACCTTTCGCCTTGGTATCCACAACGTGAGCTAAGAATGCCTTACAACCTTGCCGCAGCATCCTTTCTGCCACCATAGATAACACCAAACACGTCAGAAGAATCTTCCTATCTCCTTGGAAGATCCACTTCTATCCACCATCATCAAACACTGCCTGCTTGGAACCACAGTCCAACACGACCTTATACTTCTCTAAGGTATCCATCCCAAGGATCACATCGAATCCATGCATCTCAAGTGGTATAAGATCTACTTGTATACTATGTCCTGAAAAAGATAAGACACAAGATGGACACTCTTCTCGAAGCATCAAGGAACCATCAAGAGGGGTTTCTAACAACAGGCTATCTTTCTTACAACTAATAGGTAAAAGACAATTTTCAAGCATAGTTCGAGCGATAAAAGAGTGCATAGCACTCGTGTCAACCAGAACAGATATAAAGCAAGAAGAAGACACATCAGAATGAAATAACTCCATCTGACCTGTCACCACTCGTGGGTTGACTATCGCCTCCGGTTGACTCATAACATAGAATCGCATCATTGCTTGCTGTCATCCTCGTCCTATGATTCCTTGAGCAGATGATCTCGCTTGCGACGCTTGACCGTGTCCTCACCCTTTGCTACTACCGAGTTGCTGTCTATCTGACCCTTGCTGATTCTGCCTCGGCTGCTGTGTCACTTCAACATCTCTCCTTAGGCAATTTAACTTGAAATGCCTCATTTGTCCACAGATATAGCATGCCCTATCCTCAAACTGCACCCTAGATGGCCCTTTCACTACCACTGAAGTTGTACTATGTGCCTTCGATGGTGAAAAACCATATCCTCTTCCCTTACTCGGGGACCACTGTGACGGTGCACTGGAACCTCTTAACCCAGAAGGTGCTGAAAACTTTAGCTTCTTGAAGCCATCAAACCTATGTCTCTGGAACTGATTAGGCCTCTTCTTAGACATGGTCTCTCTCTCTTTTCCTTGACTGACCGTTCAATCCTTTAGACAGACTCCACAAATGTGGCAAACCGCTCCCGATTCTCCAACGCATCAACAACTGTTGTCAGCTCAGTACTCAGACCTTTCTCAAAACGTTTGATCCGCTCATCATCTGTCGCCGCCATGTGAGGACAAAACCTCAACAGGTCCATGAACTTGGCTTCATATTCGGTGATGCTCATCGTTCCTTGGCGCAGGCGCTCGAACTGGTTGATCTTCTCATCCAGATACGTCTTTGGAAAGTATCAGCTGACGAACTCTCGTCGGAAAACCTCCCAACAAATCACCTCACCGGGTCGCTTCTCCTCCTCGATGGCCCACCAGTGGCCAGCACTACCTTTCAGAAGGTAGACAACGTGCTTGAATTTGTCTGCTTTAGGAATGTCGAGGATCCGGAAGGCCTTCTCAAGACCTGTCAACCACATATCTACATCCGTTGGATCAGCCGTTCCAGCATAATCCAAAGCTCTGACTTGACAAAGCCACTCAAAGGTCTTCCCAATACCCGATGTTTCACCATGGGGAGCCTGTACTCTCAGCGGAGGCACTGGAAATCTCTCTACCATGAGATTCATCGTAGCCATCAACTGCCCCATAAGCTACTGGTAGGCAAGATTTTCGAGAATGGCTGGGTTAAGTTGGGGGACCTCAGGCACCAGATCTTCATGTGCATGTACTCTAGCTCCATCAACTGATGCAGCCTTGCTGCTCTTGGCAGCATGTTCTTCATGGTTTCCAGACATCTTTAAGCTTTATCTTCTTCTAAGGGCAGAAGGTGATTGTAAGAAAATCTGGAAAACTCACAAGAACAGATGCAAACCTAGTCCTAGATCCATGTAGACTCAGCGAACCTGGGGCTCTGATACCAAGCTTGTTGCACCACATCCTGCTATCACACAGACAACGAGATGCCACACAAAAACGTGTGGAAACACCATAAATCACATATTACCAAAAACATGGGTTAATTAAAACCGATTTCGGAAAGTAGATAAACCAATAAATTATTACATCTAGATCCTCATCCTACATGAAAACATGTTATAAAAGCATTATTCAAGCCTTGATACGTGTCCACGGCTTATAAGATCAGCTGTCTTGTCAACATATGAGTTCATCACCTGTTTATACATACATAACAAGCCACAACAGGCCAGCGGCAGGATATACAAAGCTTTATCAAATATATCGTAAAACAACGTCAAAACACCTCCGAGGACCTGAGAGTACATGGATGACTCTAGGACTCTACAAAATAACAGCGTATTCATCTCTTGCCTTCTACGATTCTTCTTATTTCTCAGCCGCAACCTCACGACCACCACCACGTCTAGCGCAATCACCTAAAAAGGTGTAAACCAGCGGGGTGAGACACACAGTCCCAGTGAGAAACATAACTCCCCACCAAAACTATAAACCTTGGAAGATTAAAGTAGTTAAAACAGATAACTGTCATAAGCAAATAATATGAGCAACATACTGAGCAGGTCTTATGGTATAATCCAACTTACCAAGATATTTGGGTGGCATACAACCTGATTTCCTTTTCCTTTATGGAACATGATTGACAAGATGAGATTTATAAGATCTTATCGGGTAACATAAAGAACATATAAGTAACGGTAAGGTACGCAAGATCAACTACACATGCAAGGCCTCAACCAATGTTCTGTGTTTTGCCTTAAGCAATAAATACTACTCGGCTATATTACGTATTATTATGCCCTGAGGAAGTGAGTTGTACCGCTCGAATCCAACCATCGGCTGAGAAGCCCAAAGCCGGTGCCATACAAGGTCAATGAGAGAGTCTGACTCCATGACCTCACCTCCTCGTGGTCAGTGCATGAGAACTAAAGCAGGACCACAGTCTCATGCTTGAATGGCCTCAGCCACAGGGTCAGCTCCGCAAGCTACCCATATCTCTAGCACGCCTTGGTACAGGTCTCGACATTAGTAAACCTTGAGCCACAGGCATGTTCACCGTGCTACCGAGCCATGAAAGCATTCATGCTCTCTTATCACACATCCTAAGCCATGGGTCTGTTCACCATGCTCCAACATATTGAGTCTACAACCACATTTGCACTCTAATCCTCCTATTTTCGGCTAGGAGAAACCCCACATATTCAAAAATATGCGCTCCAGGTAATCCCGCAGGATAAACCTGTTTCACCATCACTAGCTACTGACGACGATGGATCTATGGTCAGGGCAAACTACATGATATGTTCCACTATAATTAATTAGTATATTTTAAGTGGATTGTTGAGGCAACCAAGTTGTAACACATACATAACCTTAAATTACATTATTACTGTCACTATCACATTATCCTAGGATCTCAATCCCTCATCACAGGAAACCATGCCTCTCAAGGCATTCTCATCATCTTACATCATCACTTGGGATAACAATCCCTGATCTCATCATCAGAGGATAACACCTCAACTAGGCACTTAGCCTTTATCAGATCCCCAGACCTATCACATCATACTGGTGATGCATGTTATGTCATGATGTAGTGTTACTCAAACAAATATATCTCATATATCTTACCTAACTATGAATTCATTCGATACACCTGCATGGTTAGTATGTACATCAAAAGAGATAACTTAAAATCACCAGGCATAGTTCTTACTGATCATCATGTTATTAGGGTTTGCAGATGCACATGTCATGATCACAATCGTATGAGGCATACACCGTATTAGTTACATCACAACTATCAAGTTATGGGCATCCATTTAAAAGTAGCATCTTATCGTATAAAACATAGCATTGGTTTACAACCACCATCCATAACCCTTAAACATCAAAGGTGCAAAAACATGATAAAGAACCACTAGCTATTTTTTTCCGGGTTGGTCATAACCCTCACCAAAGGTGCCCGCTACCCTCACTAGAAGTGTGACGGGCAGCGCATCCTTCACTATAGGTGGTACCGGGCAGGGTAACATCCTTCATTAGAGGCCTATCGGCCGAGCACTTAACCACACAACAGATGATCCAAGGGCAAGGCATATCAGGAAACCACCAGCATTTGCAACACCCCAGTGTGCAGCAGCGCAACGCTGCGTCGGGTAACGCCATGCCGAGAAACGAGCAACCCGTGATGCTCAACGTCCATAGGCGGGCGACGCTACGCCGTACATCATGAGCTAGAGGTGTGTCATGCATAAGCGACACCCATAATGACCAGGAAGCCTATCGGCCAGGGATGTTATTGTGTACTAGGGTTAGGGTTCTATCGGCCAACCTTCCCAACAGGAGGCATGTCGACCAGAAGCATGGTACCCAAGACGCCCTATCGTCCAACCAACATACTATAACGCACAAGACTTCATGTCGTCCAAAGCACCTTATCGTCCAAGGGATGACACCAACAGGGTAAAGGGGTCATCTTGGTCAAGGCATATCGCCCAAGCTCACCAACAAGATCAAGAGGACCCTATCAGGCATTAAGCCAACAACACTCAAGATGACCATAACGGCCAAGACTAAACCAAGGGGTGAGGGGTGTCAGGAAACATCTCATCAAGGGTGCATCGTGCAAGGCACCAAGCCCATCCCGACAAGGTCATCATCAAGCTCAAGCTCACCATCATCAAAACCCTAAAAGATCAAGAGAATCAGCTCACCTCTCAACAACCAAGAGAGAGGGGTTTTGCACAACCTCCATCACCAATCAGTCAACATGATGGATCACCCCAACTTAGGTCATCTCTCATCCAAAGGCTCACCTCTCAAATCCATGGTGAGAGAAGAGTGTTGCCCAAACAACTAGAGTATAGACTCACCTCTCAACAACCAAGAGAGAGGGGTGTTGCCTATATCACTAGAGCCGAACTCACTTCTCAAGACCAAAGGAGAGAAAGGGGTGTTTCCCCAAAGGAAACCCTAATCTATGGGTTCGGCCAACTAGGTCTAAAGGTATACATCATCAATCAAAACAACAAGATAGTTATATCCACAAAATTAAAGGTACATGCTAGAGCAAGAAACATATCTAACAACATGCATGGCCGATCATGATCATATATAAGCATGCGACATAAAAGAAGGTAGTATAGTTAGGGTTAGAAGTTATGTAACCCGCCTTAAGCAAGCTCCAACCTCCTAGCACCAAGCTCCCAAGCTCAAGCACCACCAAAAGAAGAAGAACAAGGCACTCTAGGGTTCGGCCACCACTGGAGGAAGAAGAAGACTCCAAGGAGAAGGAGGAGGATCGGCCACCAAGCTTAGCTCCTCTAAG
This sequence comes from Alisma plantago-aquatica, assembly GCA_963693085.1. NCBI lineage: Eukaryota > Viridiplantae > Streptophyta > Magnoliopsida > Alismatales > Alismataceae > Alisma > Alisma plantago-aquatica. The sequence continues at coordinate 1,047,864,422 of OY856409.1, read as the reverse complement.
AGATCGGCCACCAAGCTTAGCTCCTCCAAGGGATCGGCTACCAAGCACCAAGGGAAGGTGTATCGTGCACCAAGGAAGAGATGAGGCAACAAGGAACTAAAAGGATCTTAAGCAAGAGAAGGAAGAGACATATATAGAAGAGGATGGAGGAGAAAACAAGGCAAAACAAGGCAATGTGTCACCCACCTAGGGACACTTGTCCAACGTCTTACCACCTTGCAAGCCACACACACATGCCATGCCACACATCCAGAAAGGATAGCCACTTTCCCAAGGTAAGGTGACACAACCAAAGCTAGGTCACATGGGCGACACACCCACCTGGGTGACACACCCATGGCCGACACACCTATGGTCGACACAAGGCTCTCCTACCCGACACAAGGTCCAACAAGGCAAGGCAAGGCTCAAACAAGGCATAACAATGCCCAACAAGGCTCAACCAAGCCCAAGGAAACTCAAGCAACGAGCCTAACCCATCCTCTCAACACTAGAGGAAGCAAGGAGGGAGAACTCCTCTCAAGGTGACAAACTTGCTCATCAACCCTAGATTTGGGTTATTTACAAGTAGCACCTCCAACCCTCAACAAATCACAAACAAACCCTAATCACCACTGGTGGTGATTAGCAAGCAACTAAACACCAGGGTTAGGTAAAGCAAACGGGATAAGCCTAAAATGGAGGTCAGGGTCCTTACAAGCCATTTTGGGCTTATCCTGTTTGCTTTGCCTAACCTTGGTGTTTAGTTGCTTGCTAATCACCACCAGTGGTGATTAGGGTTTGTTTGTGCTTTGTTGAGGGTTGAAGGTGCTACTTGCAAATAACCCAAATCTAGGGTTGATGAGCAAGTTTGTCACATTGAGAGGAGTTCCTCTCCCTCCTTACTTCCTATAGTGTTGGGAGGAAGGGTTGGGCTTGTTGCTTGAGTTGCCTTGGGCTTGGTTGAGCCTTGTTGGGCCTTGTTATGCCTTTTTTGAGCCTTGCCTTGCCTTGTTGGACCTTGTGTCGGGCAGGAGAGCCTTGTGTCGGCCATAGGTGTGCCAACCATGGGTGTGTCACCCAGGTGGGCGACACATTGCCTTGTTTTGCCTTGTTTTCTCCTCCATCCTCTTATATATATATATATATATATATATATTATAAAAAAAATTGGCCATTCTATTCATCCCGTGGCCTGGGCTCGATCCTGGGACCTCTCACTAACAAACCGAGTGTCTAACCATCTTGGTGTCTTCCGTTAGACTCCTCTTCTATATATGCCTCTTCCTTCTCTTTCTTAGGATCCCTTTAGTTCCTTGTTGCCTCCTCTCTTTCTTGGTGAATGATACACCTTCCCTTAGTGCTTGGTGACCGATCCCTTGGAGGAGCTAAGCTTGGTGGTCGATCATCCTCCTTATCCTTGGAGTCTTCTTCTTCCTCTAGTGGTGGTAAACCCTAGAGTGCCTTGTTCTTCTTCTTTTGGTGGTGCTTGAGCTTGGGAGCTTGGTGCTAGGAGCTTGGAGCTTGCTTAAGGCGGGTTACATAACTTCTAACCCTAACTATACTACCTTCTTTTATGTTGCATGCTTATATATGATCATGACCGGCCATGCATGTTGTTAGATATGTTTCTTGCTTTAGCATGTACCTTTAATCTTGTGGATATAACTATCTTGTTGTTATGGTTGATGATGTATACCTTTAGAACTAGTTGGCCAAACCCATAGATTAGGGTTTCCTTTAGGGCAACACCCCTTTCTCTCCTTTGGTCTTGAGAAGTGAGTTCGACTCTAGTGATATAGGCAACACCCCTCTCTCTTAGTTTTTGAGAGGTGAGTCTATACTCTAGTTGTTTGGGCAACACTCTTCTCTCACCATGGATTTGAGAGGTGAGCCTTTGGATGAGAGATGACCTAAGTTGGGGTGATCCATCATGTTTCCCGATTGGTGATGGAGGTTGTGCAAAACCCCTCTCTCTTGGTTGTTGAGAGGTGAGCCGATTCTCTTGATCTTTTAGGGTTTTGATGATGGTGAGCTTGAGCTTGATGATGACCTTGTCGGGATGGGCTTGGTGCCTTTCATGATGCACCCTTGATGAGATGTTGCCCGACACCCCTCGCCCCTGGGTTTAGTCTTGGCCGTTATGGTCATCTTGAGTGTTGTTGGCTTAATGCCCAATAGGGTCCTCTTGATCTTGTTGGTGAGCTTGGGTGATATGCCTTGACCGAGATGACCCCTTTACCCTATTGGTGTCATCCCTTGGACGATGAGGTGCTTTGGACGACATGAAGTCTTGGGCGTTATAGTATGCTGGTTGGACGATAGGGCATCTTGGGCACCATGCTTCTGGTCGACATGCCTCCTGTTGGGAAGGTTAGTCGATAGAACCCTAACCCTAGTACACAATAGCGTCCCTGGCCGATAGGCTTTCTGGTCGTTATGGGTGTCGCTTGTGCGCAACACACCTCTAGCTCATGATGCACGACGCAGCGTTGCCCGCCTATGGACGTTGAGTGTCACAGGTTGCTCATTGCCTGGCATGGCGTTACCCTAACGTAGTGTTGTGCTGCTACACGTAGGGGCGTTGCAAATGCTTGTGGTTGCCCGATATGCCTTGCCCTTGGATCGTCCGTTGTGTGGTTAAGTGCTCGGCTGATAGGCCTCTAGTGAAGGACATTACCCTGCCCGGTACCACCTATAGTGAAGGATGTGCTGCCCGTCACACTTCTAGTGAGGGTAGCAGGCACCTTTGGTGAGGGTTATGACCAATCCGGAAAAAAATAGCTAGTGGTTCTTTATCATGTTTTTGCACCTTTGATGTTTAAGGGTTATGGATGGTGGTTGTAAACCAATGCTATGTTTTATATGATAAGATGCTACTTGTAAATGGATGCCCATAACTTGATAGCTGTGATGTAACTAATATGGTGTATGCCTCATATGATTGTGATCACGATGTGCATCTGCAAACCCTAATAACATGATGATCAGTAAGAGCTATGACTGGTGATTTTAAGTTATCTCTTTTGACGTACATACTAACCATGTATGTGTATCATATGAATTCATAGCCAGGTAAGAGCTATGAGGTATATGTGTTTGAATAACACTGCATCATGAGATAATGTGCATCACCAGTATGATGTGATAGGTCTGGGGATCTGATAAAGGCTAAGTGCCTAGTTGAGGTGTTATCCTCTGATGATGAGATCAGGGATTGTTATCCCAAGTGATGATGTAAGATGATGAGAATGCCTTGAGAGGCATGGTTTCCTATGATGAGGGATTGAGATCCCAGGATAATGTGATAGTGACAGTAATAATGTAATTTAAGGTTATGTATGTGTTACAACTTGGTTGCCTCAACAATCCACTTAAAATATACTAATTAATTACAGTGGAACATATCATGTAGTTTGCCCTGGCCATAGATCCATCATCGTCAGTAGCTGGCGATGGTGAGACAGGTTTATCCTGCGGGATTACCTGGAGCACATATTGTTGAATATGTGAGGTTTCTCCTAGCCGAAAATAGGAGGATTAGAGTGCAACTATGGTTGTAGACTCAATATGTTGGAGCATGGTGAACAGACCCATGGCTCAAGATGTGTGATAAGAGAGCATGAATGCGTTCATGGCTCGGGAGCACGGTGAACAGGCCCATGGCTTAAGGTTTACTAGCACCGAGACCTGTATCAAGGCAGGCTAGAGATATGGGTAGCTTGCGGAGCTGACCCTGTGGATGAGGCCACTCAAGCATGAGAGTGCGGTCCTGCTTTGGTTCTCGTGCACTGACCATGAGGAGGTGAGGTCATGGAGTCCGACTCTCTCATTGACCTTGTATGGCATCGGCTTTGGGCTTCGCAGCCGATGGTTGGTTTCGAGCGGTACTGCTCACTTCCTCAGGGCATAATAATACGTAATCCAACTGAGTAGTATTTATTGCTTAAGGCAAAACACGGAACATTGGTTGAGGCCTTGCTTGTGTAGTTGATCTTGCGTACCTTACAGTTACTTATATGTTCTTTATGTTACCCGGTAAAATCTTATAAATCTCATCTTGTCAATCATGTTTCATAAAGGAAATCAGGTTGTATGCCACCCGAATATCTTGGTAAGTTGGATTATACCGTAAGACCTACTCAGTATGTTGCTCATATTATTTGCTTATGATAGTTATCTATTTTAACTTCTTTAATCTTCCGACGTTTTATAGTTTCGACAGGGAGTTATGTTTCTTGTTGGGACTGTGTGTCTCACCCCGCTGATTTACACCCTTTTTAGGTGATTGCGCTAGACGTGGTGGTGGTCGTGAGGTTGCGGTCGAGCAGTAAGAAGAATAGTAGAAGGCAAGAGATGGACACGCTACTGTTTTGGTTGTTTTGTAGAGTCCTAGAGTCATCCCTGTACTCTCAGGTCCTCAGAGGTGTTTTGATGTTGTTTTACGATGTAGCTGATAAAGCTTTGTATATCCTACCACTGGCATGTTGTGGCCCGTTATGTATGTATAAATAGGTGATGAACTCATATGTTGATAGGACAACTGATCTTATAAGATGTGGACACGTATCAAGGCTTGAATAATGCTTTTATAACATGTTTTCATGCAGGATGAGGATCTGGATGTAATAAATTATTGGTTTATCTGCTTTCCGAAATCGGTTTTAATTAACCCGTGTTTTTGGTAATATGTGATTTATGGTGTTTCCGCACGTTTTTACGTGACATCTCATTGTCTGTGTGATAGTGGGATGTGGTGCAACATGTTGATCCTTTTTTATTTTGACAAAAAAGGGGAGAATAACCCATGATATAAATTGGCCATCAAAGGTATGCAGTTCTGAATTTGTTACTTCCAATTTATCTTATGGAAATATTTGTCATCATAAAAAAGGGGGAGACTGTTGACTTTTTGGATATGCCACACTCATATTTCAACGATACAAATATTTCTCATATTATATTACTAACATGTACTCTAGTGTTTCAGGAAGATTGGAACATTAATTATTTAAATAATTGTTCATACGTGCTTATTTGTATTTCATATGTACAAGTTTTTAGAACTCATGTAAAATCAAGCTTTAGACCAACACCACCTATTCCAAAACCTTTCATAAGTCAATACCAAGTGTCTTGGATATGTAGGTCACCCTAAAAAATCTTTAGATAAGTTTTCCAAATGTTTACACATTTTTCTATAGATTTTTGGTCAAGAAAATTTGTGGACCGAGACACCTTCGGTCGAAATAATTCCCGACTGATAGATAGCCGTTGTAAAATCTTTATAATATTTGACCAAGAAATAGCTGTTGGAGCACTTTCAAATTGAACAATGTCCGATCGAAATTTATTTCGACCGAGATCCAATCCAGTTGAAATTTTTCTCGACTGAGGAACTTTTTGGAATGAAAAATTAATATGATCAAACTAGCTGTTGCACCTATATTTAATTCATCTAAATGGCTAGTTGACCTTTTAGAACTCTCTAAAATCTCCCCAAAGATGTCCTAGACACTTGTACTCAATTTTTATAAATAGTAGTGGTCTAGGGACTTCCCAACACACACTTGCACACTTGCATACTTGAATACATTGCATCTTCAGCAAATAGAGCTGTAGCAACCCATTTGTAAATCATTCACAACAAATCATTTTCTTTCCTTGCTTGGCTTATCCTATCACCATTCACCCATGATACATCTCCAGTGGTTGGTCCATAAGCTTGATTCATAAGGACATTACAGAACTTACTTAGTGTATTTCCTTTTTCCCATCTTATTTCTGTTACTTGTTGATTGCGGTTGGAATACTTCCGCACGTGGTGGTTTTCTTCCTCGACCCTTGGTGTGTCGGTAAAAGAAGAGGTTTGGTGATTCTCTTCCTCGGCCCTCGATGCGTCTGTAAAAGAAGAGGTGTGGTGGTGCTCTTCCTCGACCCTCGGTGTTTCCGTAAAAGAAGAGGTGTGGATGTGCTCTTCCTCTTCTGTCAGTGCGTCCATAAAAGAAGATGTTTGGTGGTGCTTCCGTCGCCGGTAAAGAAGAGGGTTTAGTTACAACAATCATTTTATAATTTGTCCTCATCGATAAATCAATACAAGTGTTTGTTACAAATTCTAGTTGGCAACAACTAGATATTGGACTGACGTCGTAGAGAGAACCACTCTAAATCCTGTCTCTATATTGTAATTGTCTCTTTTATTCCATTACGCATTAAATTGGTTTAAATATTTTTCAAAAACTATTCACCCCCTCTAGACGGTTCGTGTATTCATACATGATTATTGGTGGAATTAGGTGGTGATGCATGTTCCGGTTCGTGTATTCATACATGATTATTGGTGGAATTAGGTGGTGATGCATGTTCTCGAGTAATTTGGATGCTAGTGCTCTTTACTCGTTACATGATGGTGATGCCTATTGTTTAAAATAGTAATTCCTCTTTTCATTTATATTGGGCGCCGATGGCCATTTGTTTGTGGTGGTGATGTCATTCACGTTGTGGTTTATATTATTCTATTTTTTCGCGATAAAGTGTATGCTTTCCATAGTTGTGAACTGTATGGTGACTAAAGGAAATGCATGATTTATTTATGCACATATACCATTATGTGAGCAATTCCTCTCGACATCCATTTGAGTGATTTTTTTGGCCTCACTATGATGGGATACTTTATCATAATTATTTTCCTTTTTCCTTTAATATTGCCAGATTCTCTATTTATATACACACAATAACGTTTGTTAATAATTCCATCTATTCTTCTTTTGTGGGTTTCCTTCCACGAAGAAAAGAATAGAATTTACCTTGTAGACCTTAGACATGCACAAGTGTACCGGACCTCTCTTAGAGATAGAGTTGAGGTGGATAATTTGCCACTGTATCTAGTCATGTTTAATCTAGTTATTTATTCTTTATTTCCACCCATGTGGGTGATTGACCTCTTTATCTTGAGAAAGTTATAATAGTTAAATGTATTTTCATTCCATTCATATAATTTGGTTTTTATGATAGATATGCTTGAAGTATTGAATAATGTCTATTCATCCATACTGGTGTGTGTTTGGCATATGGATGATTACTCTTATTCAATTAAATAATGATCATCTTCCCTTTCTAGTCTCGCTCAATACAATATTTTCGTCGACATTCATTTACTAAAAAGTAATTACTTGAAATAGAATTACTTTATTAGCATCTAATATGAAGATAGGAGTGACACACCTTGCCTTACATATACCTATAATAAACCATAGAACACGAAGTCACGAACGATCAACATTGTACTAAAAAAGCCACACGGGGCAAATGATTTCTTCTAGTTTTAGGTCGGTCTTAATTAAATAAAATCTCACTTCTAACGGACCACTTGCGTGCCTGTTACATCTATCACTCCACATCCACCTGCCAACATCGAGTATGTTTTTATACTCACCGGATGTCCGTTTCATTTGCTTCCAATGATGTTTAACTTGTCCTAAAGTTACTGAGACGCCCATGGTGGTTAAAGTGCTTGTGGATATCATCCCAGTCCCGCTTAGACAAATTTTTTATTTTAACATTCTGTGTTTTTAATTTTTTATGGCTATTGCTTCCATCAGTTTTGTCTGTAGCCCTCTGACACAATATATTTCAAAAATTATGACAAGTTAAATATAATAATTATAAGTGTACAAACTTAGGCGTGATGAGAAACATAAAGAACAAAAAAAGATCAACCGTTATATAGAAGATGTTAGCATCTCTAAATTTATTGAGAGAAGTCTAAGATGAATCCACAAACGATGATGGTTATTTTGAAGAAGTACTAGGACAGATGTAAACAGAAATCAACAGAAAAATGAGAGAGAGGGTGAAAGAAACTTGAAAGCGTTATATGTTGTTGACCGTTGGACAATAAACTTGTTCCAAATTTGGATGCATTAAAAAAATGCATATAATTTTGGAAAAAAAACTAAAATGGTACACTTTGACAGAAATATTTTCGGATATAGCACATTCATGAAAATATTTCTCAGAATAGTCCACTTTGGTGATAAAACACCAAAAAGAATGACGCTGTTCAAGTACAACATGTAAAAACGCCAAAAGATTTGGAGCTTTTAATAAAAAACAAATAAAAAAACAATGTGAAAACGCCAAATGAGTTGGCGTTTTCACCCTTATCTTATGAGTGAAAGCGCCAATCCATTTGGCTTTTTCACTTTTTTTTAATATTTTTTTCGATTTTTTATTAAAAGCTCCAAAAGTTATGGTGTTTTTACCCATTGCACTTAGAAAACGTCAATTCTTGTGGCGTTTTATCTCGAAAGTGGGCTATTCTGGGAAATATTTTCATGGAGGTGCTATATTTGGAAATATTTTTGTCAAAGTGTACCATTTTGGTTTTTTTTCCCTATAATTTTGGACGAATTTTACCTACGCATTTAACACATACGTATTTTGGACACATTAAATGCTGTGTCGACTAATTTATCTAGACTATATATATATATATAGTCAGGCTAGAATACACTCGAGTGTATCCGGAGCGGAATACACTCAAGTAGTTTTTCATAATGCAATATTTTTTTTTTGAAAATCTAATCCGTTGATCTTCTTAAACATCTTGTGAACAACTCATACGCAAAATTTGAGCACATTTGGATATGTATAGCTCATGTTATGAAGACCGCAAAATTATGCATTTCAAATTAGTTTCACGCGTTGATTTTGTTGCCCTTGGATGAGTGACTTACACTCATTGAAATGAGTTCAAAATTTATATGTAGCCTAGTTATAGTATGACGGTGAATATCAATGATTTACATTTTGCAAAAAATAGTCTTGATATGTAAACACACTTGAGTGTATTCGTGCGATCTGTACACTCGAATGTATTCTAGCCTAACTCTCTCTCTCTCTCTCTATATATATATATATATATATATATATATATATATATATATATATATATATATATATATCCCGGAAAGCTGAATGCATCTGAAATTTGAATGGATTTATTTATTCAAAAGGTGTATCAATATTAGGATTTGATTTGATGTCATGCCATACTAAAATTATTATTTTTATTAGAAATCATACTTAATGCATATAGTATATCATAGGCTTCAGCCATTTGCTTGCTGCGAGACTTTTGTTGCCAACAGGGAATCTCACAGTCACAGATATGCTCTGTCTTTTCTTCCTTGGAGCATTGTCCTTAGAATAGAAACTCCGTTTCAATTCAATTTGAGGGACGGCACAGTGAGTAACGGGTTCGATATTAAATTTTCGTCTACTTACTCTTTCTGATTCCACAAATAATGAGTAATTACTCTTTTTGTTCTGTTTGCCACCTGAGCCCCTATGCTGTTAGGCAGATACATATGCGCGTTTTCCTCGTGGAGGGAAATCACAACTGAGGAGTGAAGAAATAGTAACGGCGCAAATTTCATTTCTTGCGATGCCACAGGTTTTGCGCTTGCCTGCGCTGAAGGTAACGGGCTAGTGAGAGATTTTCACCTACGGTCGGTGTTGGTGGTGGTGGTGGATGTCCGAACCCTGCCTCCGTCGGACCATCGAGAACGACACCACGCCGCCGTCGCCTGACTAGTCCACGGTGCAGAATCGGTGAAAACGTTCGTACACAATCGCAGCATTCCCTTCCGCTCGCGCCTTCTGCTCCTCTTGTTCGTCCTTCCTCCTTCCCGTTCCTCGCCAGCTAAACAGACACGGCTACTTATCCTGCAACGCAGGGAGGCGTCTTTCTCCTGCGGCAGCTTTGCAACTGCAACAAAGTCACTCCTCTTCAGAATAAGTTCGGGCCAGGTAAATGTTCTGCCACCCTGCTACATCTTTTCTCCTCCTCCTTCATCTTTCTTCGCTTAATAAAAAAATAAGTTACCTCCATTGTCGTCATCGGAACCATGTGGGAATCGGTTACATGGGCACACTTCTTTAAGGTTCAACCATCATATTTTCGTGGCGTGGCATGATTCATCTACACTCATCTCTTCTTTATGGCTATGGATTCGGATTTCCAAAGATCATTCTAAACCTCTCCTTAAGGTCTTCCAAGTTTATTTAGGACGGCCATGTTCCCTTTTAACCGTTCAAAGCAAGAGCATTAATTAACTTCAATTGATCCATTTCTTATAATCTTGGGCAACCCTCACTTACCTTGTCCTCTATACTTGCCACCCCACTTTCTCCCTCACATGTTTATTTCTGAAGCAATCTTTGCTTGTCTTGCTACACATCCATCTTAACATTTACCTTTCTTCTAGGAAAACAACTTTCTAAGTGCTAAATTAGACACCTACATTCTGCAAGTAGGAGCAGTCCATTGTAGTTCGTTCACAAAAGAAAAATGTAGTCCACCAGAAACCTATCTTTTGGTTTTGCTAAGGAGTATAAGTTTGTGAAGAGAATTATAATATTAACTGGGAACAAGAAAAACAAGACACAAAAGCAGCTATGATTGAGAGTAGATTGGGGAAAACTAGGGGGGTTCAAATCGGGAGAAGCCTACAGTAGGGTTTCACTATGACAGAGCTTATCAATTGTAGAATGACCTAACAGCTTCTTTTCATGCCAAATCTTGGTAAGGATATGTGTAATGTATCAGGAGTTCGAGACTCACATACTAGGAGTTCAAGACTCATATCTAACCCGGATTAAGACGGATCACACATCCAAAGGTTTTGCACTAAGACCTTCATGTTTAACATTGCCACAAAATTTGCCGATCATTTGAATTATTTGCAGATTATTCATGCTAAGATGTTACGTACAAACTTCGATGAAACTCAAACTATCTAATCTTTACGGTTATCAATCTTATGATTTATTTCTAAATTTCTTACATTATTTGTGAATTTACTGATTTTCTCTCTCTTTGTGAATGAGAAGATGCTTATGATTTGATGGTTGGGATCTCATGAATAGAGAATCAATATGCCATCCATGTGTGAATATATATAAAATTATAGATCAATGTTGTGTATCATGCATGTATCCATATACACATGCAAAAAACTTAATGTATACCTTTTAGGATAATATTTGTTTGTATATTGACATACATTTGTAAAGCTCTTTTTTTCTGAATTGTGATTAAAATGTTTTGCATAATTCCAAAATGATGATTTGTTAACTCCAATGAATGAATCCTGAAGTGATGTTATAGACTTGAAGGTCTCCTCATACGATATGGACATGTACGACATAGATGCACCAATATGAGGTAATTCTATAGAGTAGAGCATAATTAAAAGAGGAAGAGGCATGTTTGGATTAGCTTGGTGCGAGCTTACAATGAGAGATTTGGAATCTCTTCATTTGTATGAGAATATGATTTATAATAGAGCTAAATGGGAAAAAAGGATCCATGTTGCCGAGCCAACATGGTTGGGAATGAAGCTTAAATGATGATGATGATTGAATGAATGTAAAATCCTAAAATTTTCAAATGATTGATAGTAAAACCTCTCATAACCCTTAAAACCTAATCTATATTCCACCCTCTCAAAACTTGTACCAAAATGTCAAACATGTATCAGTGATGGCCATCTATATAAACAAGACACTAGGTAATAGAGGCAAAAAATAAGCATACATGCATTTTAAAAAATGATGCTTTTGAACAAATGGACCCCCTAATCTAGTAAAAATACTTAGTTGTCATGACAATGGAATCCAAGACAAGGGAAGGAAAACAATAAAAAATGCATGAGACGATGGAGAGAAACAACAATAAAAAGGAGAGGAAGAGAAGAACTATTAAGATAGAAATGGTTCTCTCCCTATTTAACCCTAAAACTAGTTCCTCCTCCATTGTATCTTGGAGTAGAGGTCTACCATAGCCCCTCTCTACATTTTAACCCTCTCGGATGAAGTATGGTGAGGGAAATGAGTGTGGATGGTAATGGAAATAGGCGGAGAATGGGGTATAGTGGTTGTAGATAGATAAAAATGGAACAATGATAGGGTTTAGTGACAACTATTGGATATGGTGGAGTGAGTCATCATCAAGTAAGGGAAATAGAGAGTGGGTTGATATAGGTATTTGGTGGTCGACCTCATATTTCCAAGTCGGAAGGGGTAACAGGTTCAAAAGGAAGGAGAAGGTGAAATGCAAAAATGCAGATCTAGAGATGAGTCTACTAGGGTTTGGGTAGACCCAGGCAAAGAAGGCAATACAGTTTAGGCTTGTCTTATCCTTTATATGACAGACTCACCCATGACTTGGGCCTTCAATTGCAAGCCACATGGGCCCTCTTAGACTGAGTGTTAACTCGAGCTAGAGTCACACTCTGTTCTATAAATTTGGGAATGAAAAGGCATTTCCATCTTGGGTGGGTTAAGGGAAAACTTGGGTGGTTCATTGATGCTTGCTTATTGATGACCTAGGCTCGAGCCAACCTAGGTAATTGTTATGTCCAAATTTATAAGTGTTAGAGGTCATTAATAATTTAGTTTATTATGTAAATGAGTCTACGTGTCTTAGCCTATATGGTTATCTTGAGTTTCAAGCATGCTTGAGTCTCAAGTATCCTTGAGTCCCAAGCATGCTTGAGTCACAAGTTTGTAAGTCTCTCCCTTTCCTATATATAGGAATGAGGGAGTTGTCAAATGTATCAATAAAAACTTAGCCTTCCATTTTATTTCTCTACATGGTATCAGAGTAGTTGATTATGCACCCCTAACCCCACGTTAGAGAGAGAGAGAGCCAAATAGGAGCCACCCCTTGCCGGCAGCCGCCACTCTTTGCAGTTCTTGGCTGCCCGCATGGATGCCCATCCCTTGCATATTCTAGAAGCGTCACCATCACAAAATGATAATTTTTCGATTATACTTCTACATTGCTGATATATGAAAAGCACTACCGTCGATTGTCTTTCTATTGCATCAAGGAGGAGCTTTCACTAACCTCCTACATTGTTACACCTCCGTCATCTACTCTGTCTCCGTTTGCTTCTTGGAGCCACCACCACAATTCTCCGCATCTCTACTCATCTCTTCATCTATTATATCTCTATTTATTGAAACTATCTCTCGGCATGAAACTTCATCTTCTTCTACACAATTACATGATGGAGGGTTTCTATACATGGTGTGTCCCTTTTCTATTTCTACCAGCAACATATATCTTTGATTTCTAGTATATTTATATATTTTAGTGTCCAACCCCTTCCAACCCCACATACATTAATTTCACTTCAATCCATCTCTTACACCTCATATATACCAAGCTAGATCTTAACTGGATTGACCCGACTCATCATCTACCCTCCTCTACATTTATTCCTATTTCCTATATATCCATTTCCTCTACTATGTTTTATGAATCTCCACCCCAACCACTCTTTTAATTCTTTTTGGTGGTTGGCGTGGCGGGGGGGAATAGAGGAAGAGATGAGACGAATGAGGGGAGGAGATGAAGAATGAAAAAAAGGAAGAATCTTATTGTGTTGCTACTTTGCATCTTGAAGTTACCGCTAGCTGAGGTTCTTCATTCCGGCTACGTCACCTCTACTCTCTCTATTGTCAGTACTTGTGTACGTTGACTACTACTCTGCTTGTCCATGCTTGTGCATGTAGACTATTACTTTACTTATGCTCCAACATTGTTCGGCTTGTCTGTGCTTGTGTGTGTTGACTACTACTCTACTTGGGACCCAACACTCTATGGACTACTCGACAACGCTAGCAACTGACATGATTCCACTTGTTCAGACTTGCTGCTATTGCTCCAAATGCCACTTTTTTTTTTTACTAAGAAGCTCCTATAACCTGCTTGTGATCTGATTGGAGTTATCTTCTTAAAGGGAATGTTACAGAGTTGATTGCTGCTGTTGAAGTCATACTTGCTCCGTCATTTTCTGATCAACAATTAATTGAAGACATGTGATATATGTTTAAGGGGGAGTATTTGACTATTTGAGTGTTTTATTGTAATATTGAGGGGGGGGGGATATTCATATATAGATCTGGTCTTATATTTTTATTCAAGACTGTCTGTATGCCAGTTGACTTGTGATTCTCCCAAGCTCCAGCTTGAAGGGGAATGTAAGAGGTTATTATATTTTTTGTTTATTATGTAAATGGGCCTAAGTGTCTTTACCCGTATGGCTGTCTTGAGTCCCACGCATGCTTGAGTCAGAAGTTTGATGTATCCCCTTTTCTATATATAGGAATGAGGGATTGGTCTAATGGATCAACAAACAATTAGCCTTCCATTTTATTTCTCTACAATAAGTTAACAAATCTGGGTTCCTAGAATGAATTTCAACTTGATTGGTGACCTAGGCTTGAGCCAAGCTAGTGCATTTACGATGGAGAAGTGTAAAGGAAATAAAAGCCCAATGGTTGGCTCCTTTGACATATAAGTAGATGTGGCAAATGATGGGTGGCGGAAAAAGAAGAGCTTGAGTTTCTGCACTTAGTTTGTCCCTATTGGGAATTTTCAAATATTTGGGTACCCTAATATATAACATTATTTGCACTTTTTCTTTTCCTTTTCCATTTTTGTGGGAATGTTGGACTGAAGTGGATGGAAAGGGAATGATTTTCCACCTTAGGCTTTGGTTGTGGCATATTTGAGCTATTATTGATATAAAGAGGCAGGGGGTTTGGAAGTTGCCAAAAGGAAAGAGGTGGTTTGTTGGCCCCATCAAATTTGAGAATTCATGACCATTGCAATCCAGATCATTTTTGTACACAAATTAATCAATCCATGAAGACGTATTCTTGAAAACAAACTGCTTTTATGGTGCCGCAAGGCATTTAACTAAGCACTGCCTTAAACATTTGATCCTTGAGTCAATAAAAAAGTTATGCGCAACCAAAACATGATGCGCTTGTGGCTCATCTTGGAAATCAAGCTTGAGTCTCAAATTTTGCACGTTAAATTAGAATAGAAAGAAAATGGATATTAGCAGTTTAATTGTAATATATTCAAGAATGGGATTGTCACCAGGTAAACCTTCTCCCACCTAGCAGCTTCTTCGGTTGTATTTCCCTCTCTCTGGTCCTCTTTCATCCCTGTTTATATTCTCCTTTACATCTTATGTTGATTCTCCCTTGTTACTTATTCCTCATTTATCCTTCTTGTCCACTATGATCCTCCTCCAAGTTTTTCTTCCTCCTGCATTATCCGCTATTCCTCCTTGAACCATCCTGCTACTTTGTCTCTTTCTTTGTTTCTGATCTATCTCCCCTGTTCCTCTCCTTCCAGCTCCACCCTCTCAATTATGTGTGACAATTATCGCTTTCAGCTTTCTGTTCTTTTTTCATCTGCATCAGTGAAGAAACCACACTGTTTAGTCTCCTTTTAAATTTTTTGATAAATATCCGGTGAACATTAATGCCATTTTTAATGTTATACTTCCTTTTTTTGTCCTTTATTTCACTAGTAGCCACTGATACATATCAGATAATTGTCTTTTGTAATATTATATTTTTTTATGGCCTTATGGATTATTAGACATCAATGTTCTTTGAGAAAACAGAACAAAAAATGAAGAGAATTGCCAAAGACATTGTGATGTAGGACTCTTAGATAAAAAGGAGAAGTTGAAACAAAAACAAATAGAAGATAGGGACTATAACTTTTATAGAGTTATTAATATTGTAGCCGACTTAACATGAATAAAAGTGAGTTATAGGTTATTAGTACATGGGCTAGAGGCCTCTTAATATCGCTTCATTCTGAGTCATATAATTATCTCTCACCCCAGACAGTGTCCTCTTTTCTATTCATTGCATTAATGGAGTGGAAACCTCAATTTTAGTTTCTATTGCCAGTTTATTCAAGAGAAATCCTACAAAATTAAGTTTCTTTCTAAGTTCTTGGTGTAAATATCTAGACAATGCCTTGCATTTATTGTGCCAAAAATAAATTCATGGTTGAAACCTCAAATTACTTCTTTGGTTACACCAAATCCTTGCTAATAAAACATGAAACAATAACAATCATTATTTCCTAATGATATTCAGAAAAGCATAAGGATATTCAAAAACCAAGAATCTACTTATCAAAAAATATGTCATGTTGATGTTCTAGAAATAAAAAATCTTTAAAACTTTATGTATATTTTATTTATTATGGATTTTGAAGATAACACTTGTTTGTTAAGAGAGATATGTTTATCATTTAGGCATTCAATCACATAAACAAACTTTACAAAGGAATTAAACATTGATTACTCTAATATGATCTTAACATTGATGATACACATGCAGAAATTCATTTTGTTCCTCACACTTCCATGTACATACAACATGATAACTAGATATATACTCTATTATTAAGGAAACAAAGATAAAAATCATCATTTAGAACTTTCTCTCAACTCTATGCAAGGACCTAGAGTGACAGGGACCGAATGAACTTAGCTAATATCATACTTAACTTCTGTGGCAGATCTACACTGATGCAAAGACATCTTCAGTCCATGAGTTATCCCTAAAAACTTGTGAGTACAGGGGTGAGCCGACTCGCTCAGTGAATGAGTAATTCAAAGAAACAATCTAAAGAACTTATATAATTACATATATACTATTGATCAACTGATATCAATTATAAAAATAGTGAGACTTAAACAGACTAATCATTCTCAAACATAAATATGTAAAGATAATCCAGATATCTACAAGAGTAAATCAATATATGAACATGCTTGATTAATATCAAACATAACTAGTAACTCAAAAACATACAAAGGATAATTCCATAACTGCACACACTTGGTTAACCTCTCATTCATCTTATTATGCCCTGAACCCACATGAGGTGTACTAAAACATGTTCCCGCTGCCGCCGTCCCTTTCTGTCTGTTGTCACCGTCCGTTGCTGCTACTACCGCCGCCCGCTGCCGCAGTTGCCGTCGCCGCTGTCCGTCGTTGCTGCCGCTGCCACCCCCTGCTGCTGCCGCCGCCACCGTCCACCGCTGCTGCAGCCGTCGGCCCCTGCCGCTGTTGCCGCCACCGTCCTCTCCCACCGCCACTGTCTGCCGCTGCTGTTGTCGCCGCCCCCTGCTGCTGCTACCGCCGACTGCTAGTAAGCAACCCCCCGAATCGGCGTAGGGTCAGGGCATACCGGATCATCCTTCCTTCTGAGGCACTTCCTTCTACATCGACTTTAAGGAAGCTTTCTTCAACATCTTCTATAGAAAGTAAAGGGTATTCGATATCTACAATTCGGGTAAGGTCTTTCCATTGTTATTGTACCTTGTTCTTCTTCTACATTTGTAGTACATTCGCAAAAGGGTCCATAGGAAGTTTTAATTCCCCCACCGCAAAATTGCCAAGTCCTATTTTTGTGAGAGGTTTTTCTTTGTTCAGTGCACTATTTACTTTCATATATCTGTCCATATTTTTTTCTTGAAGTTTTTCGCGTTGTTCATCTCAAAAACTAAGTTTTCCTTTAGCACAATAATTTTTGGTTTGTTTCGCTACAACTCATTATGTCGGATCATAGGTCTAATAGCCCTGTGTTGGAACCCACTCTGGAAGAAGCCCCTGCCTCTTCCCAAAACCCCTTTAACCCTGGATACTCTTGGTCAAACACTCAATTCCATCATGACTGAGCTTTGCATAATCCGCCAAACACATACTCTCCAGGCCGGTCAGAATTCCTCACCTTATTTGGGATATGACATGCCACCAAATATTGGGAATGCACCTCGATCCCCATTAGCTCTTACTCCCCTGCAAATCTGTGCACCACAACCCCAAGAGATCCCCGACTACCAAAACTTAGGGGCCACTGATCCTTTCGCTGAACATGACCCTTACTCCCTACAAGCCTATGAGGAAAACCACCACCACTACCCACCGTATTATCAGCCTCCCAATTATACGCCTCAAACCGCTACTCCACACACAAACCTTACACGGCGATACCCCCTCAACGCAATGCCCCTGACCCCCAATTCGTTCCTGCAAATCATTATCCACATCCTCAACGACCAATGGCTCCGCCGTATCATCCCATCCAACCTCCTGCGCCACGTCCTCGTCCCCCTGGACATGATGCTTTTCACGCCCCCCCACATGGCCCAGGCTTTCCCCAAAATCCTTACGGTCAATACCACCCAGGACACCCACCTCAGGATGATATCACCCGACGAGTTAAGGTAGATGCTACTTTTGATGGAAAACTTGACCCTAAGGATTTTCTCGATTGGATTGCCAGTTTGGAAGATTATTTTGACTGGTATAACATGACAGATGCCCAACGGATTAGGTTTGCGAAAATGAAACTCGAAGGGTCTGCCAAGAGGTATTGGCAAGGCGTCCAACATGGCATGGAGCGTAGTGGTCAACCTCCTATTCTATTTTGGGATGAGATGAAAACCAAGCTACGTGAACGCTATGTACCCTCCCAATACCAAAGACAACTTCTTTCCGACTGGATGGCCCTTAGCCAAGGGACATCTTCTGTTCAGGAGTACATGGAACAGTTTGAAGAGGCTAAAAACTGTTGTGCTCACAATGACTCAGATTGGCAATTAACCGCTCGCTTTGTGCATCGTCTACACCTCGATATTAAGCGAGAAATGCAATTGCAACAATATGACTCCTTAGACGATGCTTTTCACCGCGCCCAAAAGGTCAAGAGTTACCTACAACCTGCTTCTCGTGGGCCTTCCTTTTCTCGTTTCGGCCAACGTACTAGATCAACCAGTAATCCTGTCACCACCTCATCTCGTTCGGCCTATCCTCTGCCTCAACCATGGTAATAAAAAACCCGCCTTGAGGCTCTCGAGGCTTACGCCTCTTAGCGAGGAATCCCAGATGCGCCTCGAGGTTTACGCCTCAGTGTACTGGACTGAGGCTTACGCCTCACAATGTCTGAGGCCCGCCTTAAAGCACTAAGGCTCTGAGGCTTTGCTGAGGCGCACGCCTCAATTCCGAATGATGATGCCTTATGTTAACCACCAAATTGTCTACTTTTCAGTTTATTAAAAACACTTTTTTCAAAAAAAAAATCAAAGTTCTTGTAGTTGATTGTTATTTTTCATTAATAAACGCTTAATCATGATTTTCTGAGTAACATCTTTCAATCTTCATTGTTAAATTTCTCTTTGTTTGCTACCTTCTTATTCACTATGTCGGTGAATTTCATATCATCGTTAATTGATTTTGGTTCCTCGTTCCTACTAATTTGAAATTCAGTTTATCTATCCACTATTGACATCTTTTGTTCTAGTAGTATAAAGAATTGATATCTTGTTATTTTACATATTTATTTTGTTATTCTGGTGGGTCTTTAGTCTCTATTATCATTATTAAGTTTCAGAAATAATTACTATTTTATATTGTTGTGTTTGTATGTACATATTTTGTTATATACACATTCATACACATAAGATATAAATATATATATATATGTAAATACATGTATAAATTTATTTTTTGACCGCCTCATACATATTTTGAGGCTTACGCCTCAAACGCCTCGAGGCTTACGCCTCGCCTCACTGAGACAAAAACGCCTCGTTACACCTCACGCATTTTTCAACCTTGGCCTCAACCATCTCCACAGGGTTCTTCAACCCCTTTAGCTAGTAAAGGCAAGGAGATAATGTCCACCCAAATCCGACCTCCTCCAAGAGGCCGTGAATGCTTTCATTGTCATAGCACAACTCACTTAGCTGCCCAATGCCCTCGTCGTGCTCTTTTTGTGTCCTCTGATTCTCCCGATACCACCCCAGAGGATGGCATTGAGTATGAAGATGTTCTTCCAGCCTCTGAACCCTCAGATGATGACGCCGATTATGAGGATGATCCTTCTTATCTTCAAGTCATGCGTGTTCTTGCTGCTCCTTCAGAAGGGGATGAATGGAAACGTACCACCCCCTTCCAAACCTTTTTAAACACGCTGGTAAAAATTGTAAACTCCTCATTAATGGGGGTAGTTCTCAAAATATCATTTCACACCATGGATTGAAGCGCATGGAGTTGCGCCCTGAACCACATCCACAACCACACAAAATCCATTGGGTGAACCAGATTAGCTTGCCCATCACCCAACGTTGTCCTGTACCCATCACTCTAGGTGCTTAATCGGACCACATTTGGTGCGACGTGTTGCCTATGAATGTTGGCCATGTCATTTTGGGACGTCCTTGGATATACGACTTAGATGCCCACAATGAGGGACGCTCCAACGTTTATACTTTTAAGCACAAAAGCAAACACATCCGATTAGCACCTACTCATTTCATTTCCCCTATCAAAAAGAGTCCACCGCCCGATCCCCAATCCTTCAAATCTCAACACTCTCTACACCTTGTCACTCGACGAGAGCTTGAGGAAGCTAGTCGAGAATTTGGATGCATGTATGTGCTATACATCAAAGAATCTACTCCCATGTCTGATTGTCAGCCCCTACCAGAACTTGCCTCCCTTCTCGACGAGTTCAAGGACATGACAATGACACCCACCGATCTTCCGGATGAGCTCCCTCCTATGCGTGATATTCAACATGAGATTGATTTTATTCCCGGGTCTTTGCTCCCTAACCAACCTCATTACTGTGTGAACCCGACCGAGCATGCTGAATTGAAACGTCAGGTTGATGCCCTCCTCCTCAAAGGATTCATTCATGAGAGCAAGAGCCCTTGTGCGGTTCCGACACTACTTGCTCCCAAGAAGGATGGTAGTTGGCGTATGTGCTTAGATTGTCGACCCATCAATAAGATCACTGTCAAATATCGATTTCCTATTCCACGTCTTGACAACATGCTTGATCTATTGACGGGATCTCGCTATTTCTCCAAGATTGACCTTCGTAGCGGTTACCACCAGATCCGTGTTAAGGAGTCTCATGAATGGAAGACTGCCTTCAAAACCCCAGACGGTTTATATGAGTGGCTAGTCATGCCTTTTAGCCTTTCGAACACACCCAACACCTTCATGCGTGTCATGAACCATGTGTTACGACCATTCATTGGAAAAATTTTAGTGGTATACTTCGATGATATTCTGATTTTTAGTAAGACCAAGGACGAACATTTAACTTATCTCCGACTCATCTCTGACACACTTCGTATTGCGAAATTGTACATCAATCTAAAGAAGTGTTCGTTCCTTCAAGATAAAGTCCTATTCCTTGGCTATTTTGTTTCCGCTACTGGCATTGAGGCTGACCCAGCTAAAGTCAAGGCCATCACTGATTGGCCTCAACCCACTTCGATTTCTGAGCTTCGCAGCTTTCACGGGCTGGCTACTTTTTATCACCGTTTTGTTTGAGGATTTAGCACCATTATGACTCCTCTCACCGAGTTAATGAAGTGTGACAAATTAGAGTGGACACCATCAGCCAAACATGCTTTTGAGGCAGTCAAAACTAACTAGACCGAAGCTTCGGTTCTTCGCCTTCCCGATTTTTCACTTCCTTTTGAAGTATCTTGTGACGCTTCTGGTGTTGGCATTGGAGGCGTTCTGAGTCAAGAAGGGCACCCTGTTGCCTTTTTCAGTGAGAAACTCAATGAGGCAAAGCGTAAATATTCCACGTATGATAAAGAATTCTACGTTGTTGTGCAATCCATGCGTCATTGGAGGCACTACCTTCTCCATCAAGAGTTCATTCTTTGGTCTGACCATCAAGCCCTTCGCTTTCTGAACTCCCAAAAGAACTTAAATGTGCGTCACGCCAAGTGGTGTGAATTTCTTCAGGAGTACACTTTTGTCCTCAAGCATCGTTCAGGTGTTGAGAACAAGGCCGCAGATGCTCTCAGTCGTTGCTTGACCACCCTACAATCTATGAGTATTGAAGTTGTGGGCTTCGACCGACTAAAAGAACAATATCCCACCTGTCCTGATTTCATGACTATTCATTCTAAACTTCTCAGTAGCACACCCGGCCATGCTTCTGATTTTAGCCTACGTGATGGATTTCTTTTTCGTGGCACGCAGTTGTGTATCCCTTCTACTTCAGTTTGAGATTTTTTCGTTTGAGAATTACATGCTGGTGGCCTCGTTGGCCATTTCGGTAGGGATAAGACCACCACTCTAGTGACAGACAGATTTTATTGGCCTTCCTTACGTCGTGATGTGGCTCGCATCGTGTCTCAGTGTCGTACTTGTCAATTGGCCAAAACCAAAAGACAAAATACGGGTCTTTACACTCCTCTCCCTATTCCGCATGAGCCTTAGAAGGATCTAAGTATGGATTTTATTTTAGGTCTTCCTCACACTGCCCGTGGCAATGACTCTGTCTTCGTCGTTGTTGATCGTTTTTCGAAAATGGCCCACTTCATTGTCAGTAGTAAGACTTCTGATGCCTTTCGTATCGCCCGCATTTTTTTCAATGAGTTAGTCAAACTACATGGACTTCCTTCCTCTATAGTCTCCGACTGTGATGTAAAGTTTGTTAGCTACTTTCGGAAGACCTTGTGGAAAATCTTTGGTACCAACCTCAAATTCTCTTCTGCCTTTCACCCTCAAACTGATGGTCAAACTGAGGTGGTTAACAGGAGCTTGGGTAACCTTCTGCAATGTCTTGTCGGTGAGTGCCTAGGCAACTGGGACTTATTGCTACCTACTGCTGAATTTGCTTACAACAACTCTGTAAATCGTTCCACAGGAAAGAGTCTTTTTGAAGTTGTTAATGGATACAAACCCCGCCAGCCTATAGATCTTATACCTATGTCCACTAATGACCACACTTCCCAAACTGCTGAGACCTTTGCCCAACACATTCATGATTTGCATGCCGAGATTCGCCAAAAACTTACTTTGTCTTATGAAAACTATAAACTTTTGGCAAATGCACATCACAGGTTTCAAGAATATAATGTGGGAGATTATGTGTTAGTACGTGTGCGCCCTGAACGCTACCCCAAAAATTCTTTCAAGAAGCTTCATGGCAGAGCGTCAGGACCTTTCCAAACACTTAGTCGACAGGGATTAGGGACCCAATGCCTATGTACTAGATTTGCCAGCAGATTGGGGCATTAGTGCAATATTCAATGTGGAAGATCTTTCTCCTTATCGTGGTGCATTCAAGTCCCCTCCACCACCAGCAACAGCTTCGTCAGACCATCATCGTGGTTCACCGCCGTCAGCAGCGTTACCACCTCTGCCTCGACTTCCTCAGCAGCCACCCGAGTGCATCGACACCGTTTTGGACGACCAAACCATCCTCACCAGCCGGGGTATTGTACGCCGTTTCTTGGTTCGTTGGAGAGGTCATTCTTCAGCAGACGCCACATGGATCACCGAGGAGGAGTTTCGCCGCATTGATGCAGATCTTCTGGAGCTCTACCTCAGTACTGACTCGACGGAATCGAGTCTTTTGCAGCCGAGGGGAGTTGATGTAGGGCAGGCCCCACCTTTACGCACTTATGAGCGTAGGCGTCGTCGTGTCATTAGTTAGGCTTTATTGGCATGTTTTATTTTATTATTGTCTTTTCTCTTCTTATGGGTTTTTGTAAAGTCATGTGGTTTTAGTCCCACATTGGCTATCATGTGTTTAGTCTTTTTTTTAGAAGCCTATATAAAGGCTCTATGGGCATCCATGTAGAGACACAATTTATGAATGAGAATTATCATTTTAGTCATTGCCTAGTTTATTTTTAAATAGCCGTAGTTTTACATTAAATGGGCTCAGTAAAGCTGGGTCCATTAACTCAAAATATTAATTCTAATATGCTAACAGGAAGTTACAGTTCCCTTTGTTTATCCATTCCAGTATGTTGTTTGTTCTAGCTTCAAAACTGTAGAATTTGAGTTTAACACATTAGTGTCCAATACATGCTAAAATTACTGGTTTCTGTTTCGTGATGGTGTGCTGTGATGTTTTGGGCTCAAAGCTATAGTCGTATACTAATTTCTCATGTCTTCTTCATCTGGTATACCCTTCAGTTTATTCTCTTAGCCATCTGGCTTCAGTCTTCTTTTTTGCAGTAGAGGCAACAAGGGTGCTTTTTTTGCCTGTTTATTTCTTCTCTTGGACTCTGATTTCCGCTGACCCCATCATTTATGTTGTATGCAGGCTGTTGAAGAATTTGGTAACAAACTTCTCATCTTTTCTTCCAGCACCAAATCAGGCGCTCTAATCTTTGCTCGACAAGTTAGGTAACTCGAACAGGTTCAGCCTGCTGTAGGCAAGCAAAGAAATCCAACAATGGAATGCAATAAGGATGAGGCCGTCAATGCAAAGGAGCTTGCAGAGAAAAAATTCCATCAAAATGACATTGATGGTGCCTTGAGGTTGGCTCTCAAGGCGCAAAACCTTTATCATGAACTTGATGGCATTTCAAAAATGGTAGCAACATTGCGTGTTATTGTTGCAGCAAGGGTGAGGATTGGCCAAGATAAGGACTGGTATGCGGTGTTATCTGTGGACCCTTCTGCCAAGGCAGATGTAGTGAGGAAGCAATACAAGAAGATGGCGCTGATTCTTCACCCAGATAAAAATAAGTCCCTTGGGGCTGACGTCGCTTTCAAGCTTGTCTCTGAAGCCTTTAATGTCCTATCTGACAAGATCAAGAGGCAAGCTTTTGACTACAATAGACGACTACGGGCTAGCCAACAACGAAAAGGCCCCCAGCCGGAGTTTGGATCCAATGCTTCTATAAACCAGAAGAACACATCAATTTCTACAAGTACTGTAGATGACTTGACAGATTCACCTCCTACCGTTGCGTTCGATTGTTCTGTATGTGGACTCAGGTACATATACTTAGAGAATGCTGTGAATCAGAGTATTTGTTGTCCCAGTTGCAAAACACGCTTGTCAGCTACTAAATCTGAGACCTTTGCTGGAAGAGCATCTCCGTCAGATTCCTCAGCTCCCCAGAAGAAGCCCCAACAACAGCAGGATGAGATGGAAAAGCAAGACAGAAAGGTGACAAGCACTAGAGAAGACGATCCATCCTCAATTCTAGGTGTTGATCATGCTGCTTCTACTGATCCCTCAATGCAAATGAGACATGGATTTCATGCAAATACCAAATCAACGAGTGATCATTCCAAAGATGTCAGAGCTGATCCCAGCCCCTGCACCGCTGACAGTCAGCCATTCAATAAAATGGAAAATGAGAGCGAGAAAGATAGGAAGTCAAAGAAGCAGCCTGAGAAGGAAGTCAGGAGGGAGTTATCTGATCCAGATAATCGAGCTGGTGGAATTTGCATGAAATATGGCAGTGAAACTCACAAGTCAACTTATGGCCCTGCTGCTTCTCACCCAGACCAGCAGCCTACAGTCACCAACAAAATGAAGGGTGATTTTTTGTCGGACTTCATCATGGTCAAAGGTAGGGATAACTATCTGAGGCCAAACTATAAGTTACTAGTTAAGTCAAATCACAATTGTTGCTGTATCATTTACATTTGCAAAATAAACAGCAGCACGACCTTTAAAAATTGTACTGGGTGGGGGCTGTACAAAATGATTGGTACCAAGGCCGTGTCACTGGCAGTGACAGAAATAGCTCCCTCCGCATTTATGTTTCAAATATAGTATCTCAATTGCAATTATGATATACTATATCTACCGTACAAAGTGATAATGTCTTTCCTTCATTTATTTACTAAATTAGTAACCAGGCGCGGTTGTATCTATTATTGACAATCAATCACTTTCTATTAAATAAATATAATGGCAGTAAAATCACTACATTTCACTATACATTTCCTCAACTAGGTTTCGGTGTTTTCCTTATTTTCAAACTATGTCTAAATATATACCCATACTTCACGGAAATTATCAGACATTACGGCATTATTGTGTTCATTGAGATCCTGCCTGACTTGAGCTTCATTTTTAATTTTACACTCTTGAAGGACTAGCATTAAGTATCAGACCCAAAAATAGGAAAGCAAAAGTGAAAGACATTATCACAAGTGAAAGCAAAAGCAATGTATTAAAAATCCAGGTGCCCACCTACATCGAGCTCCCCCGTGAGTGCTTTACACTTTAGGTAGATGCCTTAACAACCGTTTTCTGATGGAACTACTGCTGGTTAGGACCAGCAATGCAACCTATGAAAAAATTAAGAGCTTGGATGAAACTAATAAGAAATAGTTCTGATGATAAAAACAATTTTGAGGACATAGTTATAGACAGATACAGCAGTAGCCACCCGTATGCTCCTTCATGTGTTCCAATTTAGGTCACATTATATCCATATTACTGCACGTAAGGATGGCTCCCCGAAGTATATGATTAAATTCTAAAAAATATCCCACCTGCATTGTGTATCCATTAATGAAACTTATTCTGCAGTGTTTTGTATAGGATTATTTTTGTCCTTTTTAACATGTATATACTCTATAAGTAACCAGACACTGCTTGCGTTTGAATGTTGCTGATTATGTACATTTTATTCAACTATTATATAACTAGCAAAACTACCGCATCCCAGTCTTGAAATGGGTTGAACTTTTAATACTTTTTATCAATGTTTTGAAAAGTGCGAAGCGGGAGGCGTGCGGACAGCACCTTGTAGCCGATTAATCGCCAGGCGGGCGATTAAGTGGGCGTTTTTTGAAAAAGCAGGTTCCTATATTCTAATATATTTTTATACAAAATTACACATATTTGTATATAAAAATATAACTTTATGGAACTTTTATACATATCTAATCAGTAAATCAGTAATTAAAACTAAGTATTAATCAATTCTTTGCTACTAATCAATATTTCTAATCACCAAAATCAGCAAACAAAACAATAATTGTAAATAACCAACTATGAATTTATTATTAAACTGTAAACGACTAATCAGTAATACTAATAGGTAAAATAAGCAAGCATATCAGTAAATCAGTATTTAATTAAACATTTATCAATACTTACCACCAAACAATATTTCTAATCATCAACAAGCAGATCATTAATTGAAGTAACCGACTATGAATGAATTATTAAGAACTTTACTACTAATCTGTAATATTAATCAAATAATCACTATTGTGCCAAAAAAAGTAATATTAATCAGTAATACCAATCAGTAATCAGTTAAAGCAGCAAGGAAATCAATAAAACTAATCATTCACTAGAAGTATAATAGAGTAATATCCATTCCAGTATAAAATCAGCAAAAAAATTCCAGTATCATGGCTCTAGGAGCCGGTTTTTACTTAAGCGGGTCAAAGCGCCGCCTAAAACGTTTGTTGAAGCGGCCAGTTAGGTGAGCTGAGCAGCCCAAAAGCGGGTGCTTAATGGCCCAAGCGCCAGGCGGACTCCTAAGGCAGTATTACAAATGCCAGGACCCGCCGCTTAAGTGGTCGCCTGAGCCATTTTTTAATACACTGCTTATTATCAAGGTATATATATACATATATATGAAAAACCACTAGAGGGGGGGTGAATAGGGTTTTATGGATATTTTAAAAATAATTCAACTCAAACAACCACAATTGAGATAGTAAGAAGGAGGCAAGGTGTTTAGAGTGGTTCCACCTTTAGCAAAAATTAAAGGAGTCAGTCCACTACCCAATTGTTTTCAATTGAGATTTTGAAAGTATTTAATTTTATTACCTCGCAAGGATGTTACATAAAATTACAACACTTTCATCATCCTTTGGACAACCTTCACCTTGAAGTAGTCTCACCAACCTTGAAGCCGCCTTCCTTGAAGTAACTTCAAGCTCCCCCTTGAAGTAGCCTTCCTCTTGAAGTAGCTTCCCGTTGAGACAACCTTCTTGAAGTAGTCCAAAGTCCTCCTTCTCCACCAAGAAGATCAAACCCTCTCCAATCCGCAGCCTCCAACCCTAGGAGTAGCAAGGAGAGTACAAACAATAAGAAAGAACAAGAAGGAAAATAGAAATTACAATTACCGCTTGTAGCACAAGGCTTGATTTTCTATATCAAGCGTTTTGATCTCCTAACCAATGTGTATGGAATTGTAAGTGCAGTGGGTAGGAGATGCTAGCCTATAGGACACGAATTTGGAGCAAAGAAAATGAATAGCAAGTGCTAGAATTGCTCAATTGCTCTAGAACAGATTGCCAATTGCAAGTGTGTAAGCTCAAGTATTGCACAAGTGTGTTTTTGGTGTCCTAAGGCTTGTCCTATTTATAGGAATGACCTATGAATATTTAAGGACGTTCTAGACACTTTCTAGGGGGTTCTTAGTGCTTAACTAGCCGTTAGGTATCCAGTAATTGTTTTAGCAACAGCTAATTAATTAATCCTGAAAAGTGCAGACAGAGACAGTCTCGGTCGAGGAATTGTCGACCGAGATCCCAGTCGGTCGAAGTTTTTGTCGACCGAGGGACTGTCTGGAGCAAGAGTGTATAACGTTCTAATCCAACTCCCAACTACCTTGTCTGCTGGGTCTAACGGCTACTTGGGCCATTCTCGGTCGAGGAGATTGTCGACTGAGAGTCTCTCGGTCGAGAAGTTTGTCGACCGAGAATGACTTTGTTTCAATGTTTTAAACTAAGTACTAAGTGTGTGTATGAGTGTGCAGTTGTGACACCATTGTAGAGGATGACCTATCTAAGTGTTGTGATTGGCTAGGGAAGATCTAAACGCTTGATTTACATGATGTCTAAGTACTTGTACATTATATACTTGTACAAGTTTTTACAAGCATTTTGAACATATAGATCTTCCAAAGTTGTGTCATCCGCCTAGTTCATGCAACACTCAAGTAGTACGTTAGATCCACAAGAATGAAATGTTTGTCATCATCAAAACAAATGGATTGTAATAATGTCCAATTTAGCCAACAATATACACACACACACACACACACACACACACATATATATACCTTTAGATCTGATAAAAATCCAAAATTTAGATAATCTTTGTTATTTTAGTTGTTATTTATAATCCTTCTGTCATTTTTTGTTTGTCTTGCCCTTGCCCTCAGAAACATAACCTAGCATAAAAAAGCTTTGATGGAAATGTTGCATGTGAAGCACCGCCCAGAAATTCTAGCTTTGATGAAAAAGACAATACCGATGCACGCCTAGCAATTCAAGTTTCGATGAAAAAACTGCAGGCCAGGATCAGCGGCCAGCAACTGATGACCAAATGTAGCGCTCATAATGTAGTAACAAAAGCAGTTATGCTCATGCAAATAAATATAAGGATATTAGTATAGTCAGATGTACGAGTAGCTATATATATGCTTCTTTCCACTTTCCAAATAGGTTGCCATGTATTTGATTACTGAACAAAATAATAGCTTACAAAAATAAGCACCCCAGGCTTACCAGAAGGCCTAGTTGGGCTGGGTGCCAAGGATTTGGAAGCCAAAGGGCCACCCAGGCTGCCTAGGCGTGCGCCCGCACAACCATGATATTCTGATATGAAGGCTTCACATAGGTTTTGAAGGACTACCACTAGGATAGATAGCACCCATGACCCATCTTGGGACTGGCATTACTTGAAGTCGGATATGGATTCTGTCAGTGGAAGAAGAAGAAAGAAAACATGGCAATTTGTTGCGATGTAGGCATCTGACACAAGCAAAAGAGGCATGAAAGCATGCACCAAGGTAGACCCTTAAGAAGGCAGCATGGTGAATCACCTGTAGGAAGACAAGAGCCATGGTTGGGGGAGGAAGGACTCTCCACAAAGGTGCAATTGACCTTCCTATTGAAGGAAGATTGATAGGGCAGAGAACCATGGACAGTGATGACCTATTTATGGCTGAAATAGTAATGGCACGTAGCCACTGGCCTAGCACAGAGAGACAGAGTGCCTTACTAGAGCCAATAGGCCACACATGACTAGGAAGGGAATAGGAAAACCATACTGTGGGCTGGGAGAGCTGCTGAGTCCATTTAGACCACATGAGATGGGGTGAGAACCTTTTGGCTGCAATAACATGTAGAGCCATAAAACTTCGTGTAATAATGATAGGAGATAGGAGTGCCATTTAAGGCTTGAGATCTGACACCCCCGTTGCAAACAAAATGACAGTTATAATAGAAGAATTAAATAACTATCTCTGACAACCGCCCTAAGTCATACTAAAACAATTTTAGACACATGCATTATGATATATAAATACTTCTAAAGAGACATGGTTTCAAATTTGAGCAGCAATGTAAGTAAGAGAAACAATTCTGGGAATTTTGAGCATCTTAGAAAAAATGGTGAGAATAGTCATCCTTATGCTCTTCCAACTTTCAAAGTTGGTTTACCATTATATTAATATTATTGAATGGAGGTCTGACATACAATAAAAACCTAAAAGAATTACTTGTTAAATCATAATTGCTTCCATTTCTTTTACATTTTATATTTTGTAGATCTTAACTATTGATAAATATTATATCATCTTATGTCTTACTATGGTAAGTATTTTCTTGTCTATCCTACACTTTTAATAATCAGACACATAGGTTGCATTAGACATTTTGATGATATGCACTTTATTTTAATTTAGATGTAATAGTTTTATAAGTAATAAGTATTGATCACATAGTTATTTATTTTTGTAGTGTACATATACAATAAGAAAAGTCTTTATTTGATGTGTCTAACACAAATACAAGACTCTCTTTTGTAGGAGTAAGTGAGAAATGGAAGCAAGAAATATGGGATAAAAGAAAAGCTAAAGACAAAGACGTCTAAAGCATAAATAAATCACATAGCATTAAGCATATATGCTAATACTCCCCCTCAAGCTGGGGCATGATGTCAAACATGCCCATCTTGTCCTTCAGTGTAGCAAAGCCAGTTTCGGGAAGTATCTTGGCAAAGATGTCTGCAACCTGATCATCTCACCTAAGATAAGCGGTGTAGATGCGACCAGAGAGAACATTCTCAAACAACGTGGCAATCCACCTCGATATGCTTGGTGCGCTCATGAAAAGTGGGATTGATGCCAATAAAAAGAGGCTTTATTGTCGCAGTGCATGGAAATAGGATCGAGATTAGAGATATCAAATTCCTTGAGGAGTCCTTAGACCCATATTAATTTGCAAGGAGTATGAGCCATAGCTCTATATTTTGCTTCAAAACTGACTGAGCAACCACAGTTTGCTTCTTACTGCACCATATAGCAAGAATCCCTCCAACAAAAGCAGAATAACTAGAGGTAGATTTCCTATTACATCTACTACCCGAATAATCTAAATCAGAATATCTAGTGAGTTTGCACTGACTATGTCTACGATACAATAATCCTTTCCCTAGATAATATTTCAGATATTTCAGAATATGACAAATTTTATCTAGATACCTACTAACAAGTCCAACAAATAGTATTGTCAGCCCTAGTCATAGTAAGATAAATAAGCTTCCAACCAATCTTCTGTATTGGTGGTAATCAAGATAGGGTGGTGAAGATTCATCATCCCAATTGGCATTGGGATCCAGAGGAGTGCTAGCAGGTTTCGTGCCAAGCATGCTTGTTTTTGTCAGAAGATCTAGAACATATTTGCACTGTGAAAGATAAACACCAGAAGAAGATCTAGAAACTTCAATTACAAAGAAGTATCTAAGTTTGCCAAGATCTTTGTAACAAAGTGTTGTTTTAGATATCTTTTAGTAGCTGAAATACCATTAGTATCACTACCAGACAAAATGATATCATCCACATATACAATAAAAATAACAAGCCCATACTTATTTTTTTATAAAACAGATGATCCGAATGTGAGCGCTAAAATTGAAATTTGAGAAGAAGTTGGCTCAATTTATCAAACCATGCTCGTGGGCTTTGTTTGAGGCCATAAATCGCTTTCCTGAGTCTGTAGACTTTGGAACACTCCCCCTGAGTTACAAAACTAGGTGGTTGCTCCATATAGACTTCCTCATGCAAATCATCCTATAGGAAGGTAGTTTTAAGATCAAGTTGAAAAAGAGGCCAATCATTATTCACATCAACAGATATAAGCACTCGTACAAAATTAAGTCTGGCAACATGGAAAAAGTTGTAAAATAGTCTACCACATAGGTTTGAATATAACCTTTTGCTACTAGACGAGCCTTCAACCGTTCAATTGAACCATCTAGCTGGTATTTAAAAGTGAAACCAAGCTTTCTGACAAGCTCGAGGAGATTGCTTTAACCCATAGATAGCCTTCTTCAATTTGCAGACTTTCTGACACTCCCCCTGAGCAACAAAACCTGGTGGTTGCTCCATATACACCTCTTCTTGAAGATCCCCGTGAAGAAAGGCGTTCTTGACATCCAGCTGGAAAAGAGGCCAATCAAAAGTAGTAGCTAGAGAGATAAGGATCCGCACAGAATTGAGACGAGCAACTGGAGAAAAAGTCTCAAAGAAGTCCACTCCATATGTCTGTGTGTAGCCTTTTGCTACCAATCTGGCCTTCAACCGCTCAATCGATCCATCAGGGTTGTGTTTGACTGTAAAGACCCATCGACAGCCCACAACTCTCTTGCCCGCAGGTAAAGTAACAAGATCCCATGTGCCATTGTCAATCAGAGCAGAGATTTCCACCTGCATTGCCTGCTGCCAGCCACTGTCCTTCAGAGCCTCTAAGTGGTTTCTTGGTATCTTAATGGAGTCCATCCCAATAGCAAATGCACGAGCCTGTGTAGATAAGTGCGACAAACAACAGACATTCGATATGGGATGTCGAATAGTACATGAACGTATACCTTTCCGGACAGCAATAGGAAGATCAAGGTCAGAAGCCTCTGCAGGAATCTCTTGAGTAGAAGATGGCGAAGGAGGCTCATGGACTTGTGCCGCTACCTCATCTGGATCCTGTCTACCTCGCCTGTGATAAACCTGGGTATAGGGTTGAATGGTAGGTGGATCATGCGGTATGTCCTCAACAATGATAGGTGGCACTCCCTCACCTTGAATTGCGGGTGGCACTCCCTCACTCAATTGCTCCCCCTTGCTCATAGCATGTGCAAAATATGGATTGGTTTCATGAAAGGTGACATCCTTAGAAACAAACATACGACGCAAACTCGGGCAATAACACTTGTAACCTTTACTCGTACCAGAGTAACCAAGAAACAAGGTTTTCAAGGACCTAGGAGAGAGTTTGTCTTGCTTGGGATCAAAGTTATGAACGAAGGATGTACAACCAAAAACCCGAAGCGGAACATGAAACGGTTTATCCATAGGGCGTAAGACAGAAAAGGGAGTGCACCCATGCAAAACAGAAGAGGGCTGCCGATTAATAAAAAAACAGGCAGTGAGAAGAGCCTCAGACCAGAAACGTTTAGGCACATTGGATTCAAACATGATAGACCTAGTGATATCCAAGAGATGGCGATTCTTTCGCTCAGCAACACCATTCTGCATAGGAGTGTGAGGACAAGAGGTGTGATGAATCATACCAACCGAACTGCAAAACTCATTCATCGCTTTCTGAACATACTCAAGGGCATTATCAGATTGAAAAATTTTGATATTGCAGTTAAATTGAACTTGAATTTGTTTATGAAAATGTTTGATAATGGAAAGCACAGATTCACGACTTTTTAAAAGATAAATCCATGTCATGCGAGAGTAATCATCCACAAAAGAAATGAAATAGCTAAAACCATTATAACTCTGGTTTTTAACAGGACCCCATACATCACTGTGGACTAACTCAAACGGACTAGAAGCCCGATTATTGACACGAACAGGATAGGACAACCGATGATGTTTGCCCAACTGACAGGACTGACACTCTAATGAGGACACATGAGCTAGATCGGGTTCCAATTTCTTCAAGCTTTCTAAGGAAGGATGGCCATATCTGCAATGCCACAACAAGGGGGAACCACTCAGCATGGCGGAGGAAACTGGAGCAGGAGGTGGATGGCGAGGTAGATAATCACCAGGAAAGAGGTAGAGATCACCTTTCCTAGGTCCCCCACCAATCATCTTCAAACTCTTGAGATCCTGTAAAACAAAGCAAGAAGGCCCGAATGTTACTGTGCAGTTTACAGTGTCAATCAACTCGGCAACAGAAAGCAGATTGAAAGGAAATTCAGGTACAAAATGAACAGATTTCAAATCAATATCTGGTGTAAGGGACACAGAACCACTAGCTACCACCTTCCTCACAGAACCATCTGCCAAGGTAACAGATGGGTGAGGAATATATGAGTCAAATGTGCGGAGCAATCGCCTCATACCAGTCATGTGCTGGGAGGCACCAGAGTCAACCACCCAGGGAGTTGCGGATCCAGAAGCCATAAAAGATGTAGCCTGATTACCCGCGGTAGAGGCAAGATTTGCTGTAGAAGCAGAAGAGGCGCCCATACTCCAATGTTGAGTTGCCTGAATAAACCTGTCATACTCCTCCTGAGTAAGTGTGATGCCAGAGGAACTCGAGCTCGCAGTAGTAGAGTCAGAAGTAGCACAGTTGGCAGCTCCAACAGGTGGGGCGGCAGGTCGCCCATGTTTCTTCCAGCATTTCTCAACAGTGTGTCCCGGTCTGTCACAGAAAGTGCATCGAGGACGAGTCCCACGTCCTCTGCCCAAGCCAGGTCTGTCAGCTGGTGTAGGTGCAGGTCGTCCTCCGCGAACTGCTGCAGCAATGGAGGCATGAGAATCTCCAGAAGGAACAACAGGAGTAGGATCAACAGACTCAAAGGTGGACTGTTGAATCCTAGAGAAGGCTTCCGCAAGGCTCGGTAATTTGTCAGATGCAAGTATCACACTTCGTGCTGAACCAAATGAGGAGCTAAGGCCAGATAGAAATTTAGCAGTGACAAGATCATCTCTATCTTTAATCTGCTCAGCAACTTTCACTGGATGATAGTAGCTCAACTCCTGGGAGATAGCTTGAATCACACCGAAATACTCTTCAAGGGATCTATCACCCTGTTTCTCTGCAAACAGACGATCATAGATCATAAACTGGCGAAGAGCATTCTTCTCCTGAGCATAGTGCTGCTTAACAACATCCCAAATCTCCTTAGCAGTGGAGTAGAACATGAACCTCGAAGCAATAGAAGGTTCCATGCTACCCCATAGCCAAGTCTTCACTAGGCTGTCAAGACGTTTCCACTCGGCATAGTCTTTGTCAGTGCTAGTGAGAGGTGCAGAATCAACAAACTTTGCCCGATCGCGCGATTCCAAGACAGTATGAACCGCATTCATCCATAACAGAAAATTCTTCCCATTGAGCTTGATAGGAATAGGCGAGACCTCATAATAGGTCTTGTTCTCCATGATGCAACTGAGATATGGGTGACGGAGTGATACACGTCACACAGAAGGCTGAGTGGACGGACAGATACACGTCCCGTGACGGAGAGATACACGTCACAACAGAAACTGAAAAGAGGATGCGTTACTGACGCATCGACAGCCTTCAAACGAGAAGTTCCTAATCACACATGAAGGAGATGTGATTAGGAAGTCACTGTGGAAGAGACGAGACCTCCGGGTAGGGCTTTAGAAGGCCGTTGGATCAACCGGAGATCCCCAAGCAGCAAGGTCGGCGCCCGAAAAAGGAACCGAAAAAGGCTGAAAAAGAGCCCGGAGACGTAGACGGAGCCTTTAGATCGTTGCGGCTGGACCTACGGCAGCATGAGAGGGACTACCGAAGTCCAGCAGCGATGGACGGGGGTGGGAACCCTCCCTTAGGCGGCGATCAGCAGCGCCGTAGGGAGGCTCCGCGCTCCTGCCGCGCGCCGGCGGCGAGGAGCAGCAGCCGCTGCTGCTGTCGGCGGCGGCCGGCGGCTGGAGAAGGGCCGGCGGCGGAAGGGGAGGGGGGGCGGAAGGGAGGGGCGACGCCGGGCGGGAGGGAGGGCCGGCGGCTGGAGCTCTAACCTGCTCTGATACCATGTGAACGGAAGAGACGGATGGAGCGTTGTTGCACACTGGCGACGTAAGAGACCCAATAGGGGTCTCCTCTCTATTTATAGTAAAGGGAAATTTACATGTAGGTATAGCAGTAATATGAAATATGAAATAAACACAAAGTAAAGATATATTAACAGTCTACCACATAGGTTTGAATATAACCTTTTGCTACTAGACGAGCCTTCAACCGTTCAATTGAACCATCTAGCTGGTATTTAAAAGTGAAAATCCAATGACAACTAACAATAGGGCTGTTTTCAGGGCGATCAACTAGATCCCAAGTCTTGCGATTGCTAAGAGCAACCATTTCAGTTTCCATAGCTTGAAGCCAGGTAGGATGCTTAAGAGCTTGTTTTGCCGTCTTTAGTATAGAAACAACAAAGAGAGCAACAGTAAAACAGGCAAAGCTAGTACCAAGATTAGTTGTAGAGTAGAAATTACTAATTCGATGTCGAGTGCAGGAAAGAACACCTTTCCTTTGACTAACGGGAGTTATCCGCGAGGTGTTGTGATCTGCCGATGAAGGAAGAGTTGGTTGTTGAGGGGCCATGGAGGGGACTGTAACCTGGGGTCTTCTCTTGTACACCTTTAGAGGAGGAAGATCTTCAGTTACTTCAAGGTGACCATCTTTTATCACTTGAAGCAGGGGACTGGGATCCAATATATTACTAAATAAAGCAAACCCCTTTCCAGAGTAGTACGACACATGTTCAAAAAAGACGATATCCGCACTAACAAACCATTATCTTTTGGCAGGATCATAGCACTGATATCTTTTTTGAGTTCTTGGATGTCCCAGAAAAACACACTTAGTGAAGCGGGGATCAAGTTTAGATATCCCAGGATGGAGATTCTTAACAAACAAGTGAGAGGTATAGAAAAAAGGCACATCGAAATGTATAAAAGAGTTAGGGACTTGATTCTTTAGAACAGAAATGGCATGCGGTTATTTAAGTAGCACACAATAGATACAACTTCAGACCAAAAACTTATAGGGACATGATAGTGAAGAAGAATAATGCGTGCTACTTCAAGAAGATGGCAATTCTTCATCTCTGCCAAGGTTTTGAAAAGCACAAAGTGGGAAGCGAGCAGGCATGACCTTGTAGCTGATTAATCGCCAGGTGGGCCATTAAGCAGGCGCTTTTTTAAAAAGCAGATGCTTAATTTTTCAAATATTTTTAACAATTTATACACATATATGCATACATAATATTATTGTAGAAAATGATGGATGGATGATAATATTCACAGTATCGTGTTATGATGATATACAAGAGAGACCCCTCTCCTTTATATAGGAGAAGGTGGACATGCTTCACGACTCTAGAGACTTCCAGATCTAATTAGACTTGACTAGACTAGATTCTATATGACTAGACTCTATATGGGCCTACAGACTCCAGCTCATATATGACCACATGACTTATAATTCTAAGAATTATGATTTGTGAATGTTATACATAATTAAACCTATATATTCTTCTTAAATTAAAACTAAGTAACAATAATAAAGAGTTAATAAATTCAGCTATCCACAACGAAATGCCTAATCAATGTCGGACTATTAATATAAAATAGCTAACTAGTTATACTAAATCAACAACTAACTATATATTCATACTCATTTAGTATAAACGTATAAGTATATACTCATAAATATCAAATCACATTATTGACATTAATGTTACTGAGTATAAAATGTCTTTAGCTATACTAAATCAATAGCTAACTATATATTCATATTCATTTAGTATAAATATATCAGTATATACTCATAAATATCAAATCACATTACTGTAATGTTACTGAGTATAAAATGTCTAACATGGGAAAAAGAAGGAAAAAAGTGGACAACGGGAAAAAAAGAGCCAAAGCGGGGAAAAAGTGGCCGCTTAATCCAAATCCGCTCAACAGCCGCTTATGGCACATTTTAATCGGCCATCACCTTTTGGTTCTTAAAAGGCCGCTTAAGCGGCCACCTATGACTATTTGTAAAACACTGCTCTCTGCCACACTATTTGTTGTGGTGTGTAAGAGCAGAAGTTTGATAAATGGTACCCCGAGTAGTACAAAATCGATCAACTGATTTTTGCATGAATTCTAAAGCATTATCACTTATAAAGATTTTGACAGTAGTATTGAATTGGGTTTGGATTTCAATAAAAAGGGTAGTAATAGTGTCCAAGATGTTATTATGATCCTTTAACAGAAATAACCAAGTCGCCCGAGAAAAGTCACCAATAAAAGTCATAAAATAGTGAAAGTCGGACATGCTAGTAACAGAGAAAGGTCCCCAGATATCAAAACGAACAACATCAAAAAGATTTTTAGAACAAATCTCTTTTTTCTTATGAAACACAACCTAAGTTTGTTTGCCAAATTGGCATGATTCACATAAAAATTATTTATCAGAAATTTCAGGAAATAGACATCGCAATTTAGAAGCAGAAGGATATCCCATACGATAGTGTCATCATAGGCCAATTACTGAAGAAGATAGCAGAGCAGCAGTAGATTGCGACACGTTGAGGTACTACAGTCCATGCGATCCCTCATGACCCGACCCAATCTTCGACTTCTTGCGGAGATCCTGAAACACACAACCCTCGGGATCAAAAGTGATCGAGCACTACAACTCTTAACAATTTTATTGATCATTGCAAGATTAAAAGGAAATCTTGGCACATACAACACATATTTTAATGGCAAGTTATGGGAAAGAGATATAGTGTTGATGCCATGTACCGATGACTGAGTTCCATCTACCAATGTTATTAGTGCAACTCTAGTTGTTTTAGATAAAGTGGAAACATTTTGGTCTTCCAGAGATAGGAGCAGAAGCACCTGAGTCAATAACCCATTTATTTTTACCATAAGGTGTAGGAGACACAAGTAAAGAAGAAGAATTTCCATCTTGAGCAGGTGGCTACGAGGACAAACGAGCCTGAAGGAGTTTCTCAGATTCCGAGTGGATCCACTCAACGGTGGCTTGGGTACAACTCGAGGTAGCAGCAGAGAAGTCTTCAGAAGCATCAAAGGTAATCTGGTCGCCCATGCAGGTGCACCGTGTTTTGCCCAGCAAAGGTCCTCATTGTGGTTCACGCTCCCATAGAAGTTACAGAAACAATTGGCAGTAGGAGGTTGTCCTCGCCCAGATCCAGGAGGAGGACCACGTCCAGGAGCACAAGAAGCACGACCACTGCGACCGCTACCGCGGCCACGTCCACGTCCTCGACTAGAGTCATTGGAGTAGACTGCAAGGACCGAGTAATCAGAAGAAGTAGCAGGTAGGGAAGACATAGAAGGAAGGCATTGAACACACTTGAAAATATCCCTAAATGTTGGTAAGCGATCACTGGACAAGATCTAGTCTACAACACCATAGTAAGAATGACCAAGTCGGCAAGTCCAGCCAGGAACTGGACCAACTGAAGTTCACTGCGTTGCCACTGAACTTCTTTGATGATAGAAGAGACATGATGATATACTTCACATTCATCACAGAGTGTCGAGCATTAGTTGTAATAGTCTTCGACAGATCCATCAGTCAACTACTCCTTTTTTGCCAGATTCTTGAAAATCTCGAAAGCCTTCTTTGGATTCTATTAGTGAGAGTACACATGGGATAGTTGATTCCACATGGCTTTGGCATTTTGAAGGCGGAGGAGAGACTAACTGATCTTATGTTCGGCACTGTTAACCATCCATATCATTACTCCGGAATCATCTTTGGACCATTGAGCATAGGCTTGCTTGGCTTTTTCATCAGCCGAGTCACCAGGAGGGACTTTAGCAGTAGTAAAGATATGTGAAAAGCACCCTTGGGCTTTTACATAGAGTTCAAAGGACGCCGACTAAAGATGATAGTTTGATTTGTCAAGCTTCGCGGTCGTAACACACAAGGACCAAAGAGGATTTGTAGTCGCCATAGGAAGCGGAGCAAGGATGTGCACAGAGATGAAGAAGCAGCAACAGTAATACCAAATTTGGATCAGTAGATCTAAGGAACCCACATAGAGGCAGCAGAGAGTGGCAATAGATCTGGATCGACAGATCTGGGAACCCCGCATAGGGGCTGTAGAGAGCAGTAGCAGACTGGATCAACAGATCTGAGAAACCCACATAGGGACAACATACAGAAAAAGAAAGACCTACGCCGCCACGATGTGAGATTTACTCCACCATGTGGCGTAGGAAGCCAAAAAATATGGTACTTTTAGGTCGTCAACATGCTATTTTTTAACAGATTGAAGAGGAGCAAGATGAATGATGGTGGATAGGAGTGTGGGTGGTGGTTGAAGGTGTGGTGGAGGGGTAGGCCGCCAGCTGGTGGGAAGGGGAACAATAGCGGGAGGTTGCTGTAGCGGTAGGTCTGTTGGTTAGGTTGTCGATTGGGGCGGTCGGGCGGGTGGGATGTCGGTTGGGTTGTCAATTGGGGGTGTCGATTGCAGGGGGGGTGGATTGGTTGATTGGGGGGGTTGCTTGGTGAGCAGATTGGTCGATTGAGGGTGGACCAATCGATTGGGTTGGCTATGGCGGCGAGTGTGGAGTGGAGGTGGATGGCGGTTGGGAGGGGACGGGTGCAACGGCAAGGAGGATAGGAGCAGAGGAGGGTGGGGACGTGGGTGGGGGGCAGTAGTGGCTGGGGTGCTGTTGGCGGAGGGAAAGGAAGAGAGGAGGCTGTTGGCGGTGGGAAAGGAAAAGAGGGAGGCTATTGGCGGCGGGGAAGTAGGGAGAGAGGGGGCTTAGAGAGCACACTTGGAAAGCATAAGGGTTAAGGAGGATCGAAAACGTCTGATACCATATACAATAAGAAAAGTCTTTATTTGATGTGTCTCAAAAAATACAAGACACTCTCTTTTATAGGATAAGAGAGTAAATGAGAAATAGTAGGCAATACGAGATAAAAGAAAAGCTTAAGACAAAAACAAGTCTATAGCATACACAAAACAAAAAATAAAGCATATATACTAATAGTACATTTATGGGTTGAATCCCAATCCTGAATTGTATTATTGTCCACCGCCCAAGTCCATATATATATATATATATATATATATATATATATATATATATATATATGCCATGTTGATACAAAGAGGTCAAGGTTCTTTGCCCCATAATTTCATTGTTAACATGGTATCCAAACGGTTCTGACCCTAACCCCCAAAGAGAAGAAGCCAATCGACACTACCAGCTATAGTTGCAATCATCAATGGTGCTGGCGTCATCTTTATTAGTATCTATGCTTTATGATTTATGTTTAATTTGTGTGCTTTAGACTTGCCTTGTATTTAGCTTTTCTTTTATTCCATATTGCCTAATTCTGTTTCTCACTTACTCTCTTATCCTGTAAACGAGAGTGCCTTGTATTTGTTTTAGAAAAATCAGTAATGGATTCTCTTATTCTATAATCTTCACCAAGCATCTCCGTCTTCTTCCTCCATGGTGGAAGTCATCTCTACCATCCGATCTGCAATATGCATAGTGATGGAAGTCATCTCCACCATCCAAAAATCGTCATCTACATCATCTCGGCCATTCTCCCCATCGTTGTGTAGGTTGTATACATCATTTTGATCTCCATTGTCAACTCCATCTTACCTTGGTGTGATCCCTATCACCATAGGGATTGCTCCTCTCATAGATAAGAAAGGGTTA
Organism: Alisma plantago-aquatica; assembly: GCA_963693085.1. NCBI lineage: Eukaryota > Viridiplantae > Streptophyta > Magnoliopsida > Alismatales > Alismataceae > Alisma > Alisma plantago-aquatica. The sequence goes on along the minus strand of OY856409.1, from coordinate 1,047,823,080 downwards.
TCCGCATTCAGTGCTACTTCCCCTCTCTTTCTTTAGATCTACGCTTAGGAGGCCTGTTACTACTTCAAGATTCGTCTTTGAAGGTAGGGTTAAATGTTTCTAACATTTTCACGTAGACTTGGGCTGGATTTACCGAGAAATCTTCCACAACGACACATGACGCGACATGTGAGACATTCAACATGTCGTGTGGCATCATTTAGTGACGCATGTTTTTGTCCAAACCTACACTTGCTCGATACTTTAAACGTGTGCATTCTCCACATGTCGTGTAACAGAAAGTCTACGTCATCATCTTCGACATCTTACACATCATGTGCATATCCAAAACGGTGTGTTGTTAAAATTCTGTAACCTTTGGTCAAAAGTGCTACATGCTATGTCAACATTTCACACGACATGTCTGAAGAAGTCTGTCTTTTCATCCAAGTCATACACACGCCGTGTTAGCATTTCACATGACATGTCCAAAGAAGTCTGTCTTTTCATGCAAGTCATACACACATCATGTGCTATTCAACAAACCATGTCTTTCCTCCACAGTCTGGATTCAGCAAAGCTACCACACGCCGTGTTGGTCAGGCACGTCGTGCTTCCTCTATACATGTCATCTAGGTAACCTGCTGTCATCAAGACCACTTTATATCTATCTCATACACGTGGTTTTAATCAAATCTGGTCTCCATCATGTCTGTGAAGAAGTAGTGGTTCCCACTCTACAACAATCTCTCCTTGTTCGTGATCAAGTTATCACCAATCCAGAGCTCGATGAGAAGAACTTCACCCAATGGATCCACACGGTCAAGATTTAGTTCATGGGACAAGGAAAATATAAACACCTCATAGAAGGTCCTCCTACAGGAGACACTCTGGCGTAGTGGAAAGGAAAGTGATGCAAATCTTTTGTCCATTATGTGGAACTCCACGGAGGCTCACATAGCCGATCTCACTAGCCACTTTGAGAGGTGCAAGGATGTTTGGGATCATCTTTACCTTACGTACTCGTAAAATATCTCACTTATCTATGAGTTGATTGTAGAAATGTACAATCTTCAGTAGGAAGATAAGTCTCTAACTCAATACTTCAGAGATGTAACTCGAACCACCAATGATCTTCATTCTTCACTTCTGCTGGTTATGGATCTCAAAGAGCTCCAGAAACAGAGAGATTAGATGGTCGTTATCAAATTCCTAGCTGGTTTTCGGCAGGAGTATGAAGGAGTGTGTAGTCAAATCCTTGCTGAACTGAACTTACTAAATTGGTTGAAGCATATCAACAACGTGCCTTCATAGAGAAAGTCCCACACATTGCTTATAAATTTGCCATGGTCTTTGCCACGAATACTCAATAGGTCTCATCATCTATTGCATCTGTGGCTTCTTTCATCCAATGTCCTGGTGGTTCTACTACATTCATATCTCAAGATTCTCATGAATGTTTGTCGTGGGTTCTTGACTCTGGTGCAACGTATTATAGAACAGGTACAAGCAACTTTATATGTAACCTATCCACCAATAGATGACCACTTCACCAATCATCATTGCCTATTGTTCTAAAGTGTTTGTGCAAGGAACTGGAACTATTCAATCCTGACCTACAGTCAAGGAATGAGGTATCCGATTTCGATGCCGTTTCAATAACATGGAAAGTGAAATTTATTGAAATTTCGATAGGAATTTCGGTAAATGCAACCACGCCTATTTTGATGCCAAAATGAATGAATTAAGTCATGAAATTTTACAGGCATGAGCTCTACACCTATATGCATCTTTTATGCAATAAAATTATATATGGGGATAGGTGGGGGGGTCCTTCATGTGGGAGATAAGTAAACTTTACTGTTTCCTAGGAAAAAATTGAAATTGGGCAAAACGTTTTGCTGATTTTGACATAGCGGTATAGTCTCATGATATCGTTGTAGATGCTAGCGAAATTGAAATTTCGAGCGAAATTGAAATTTCGAGCGAAATTGAAATTTCGAGCGAAATTTTGATGATTTCATGAAAACCTCATTCCATGCCTACACTCACACTACCATTTGCTTTATTCATTCTCAAATTCCTTTTAAATTAGTTTCCTTGAGCAACTTCACATGTTCTGTTCAAGCCTCGGTTACATTTAATCTTGATGATTGTGTTATACAAGACCTTTGGAATCAGAAGGTGATTGGTGGCGGGTATGAATTTGTAGGTCTCTACTATCTTGGTCCATCTTCCAAAGTGCGTGTAGCAACTACTCCTCTTCATATTCATAGTCCTCTTAGACACATGACTCTGGACAATCTCAGGGTTCTTCATCCTCAACTATCTAATTTTGATAAATTAGAGTGTGAGTAGTGTCAGTTTGGAAAGCATCATCGATCAACCTTTGAGTCTAGGGATCTAACGAGTTTTAAGTCAAAGTTTGAGATTATAAAGTAAAAGACGGGCGTACAGACTTTAGACTAAACCCTAATGGGCCAAGACATACTTGGGCTCATATACAATTAGACTCAAATAACTTAATTAACTAAATTAACTAGATTCTCTAATAGAGATTATTCATTCTATTGTTTGGGGACCGTGTCGGGTTTCTTCAAAACTGGTCATAAGTATTTTGCTTCTTTTATTGATGACTTCTCTAGAATCACTTGGTTGTATTGATGAAAGACCGTTCCAAAATTTTATCAATAATACAAAGTTTTTATAGTGATATTGAACATCAGTTTTCTAGGCGAATTCATATGCTTTGAACAGATAATGCCAAAGAGTATTTTAGTCACATTCTTACTTAGTTGTTGTCTATAAAAGGAATTATCACTAATCATCTTGCTCACACATACCTCAACAAAATGAGGTATATGAACACAAAAACCACCATATTTTCGACAACCCATACTCTCCTTTTGCATATGGAAGTCCTAAAAGAATTTTGGGGCGATGATGTCATTACTGCCACCAATCTCAATATCTCATTAACGACATGTAACAATTGCATTCATTTCCAAGTCTGTGTCCAATCCATCCCATTTATATTATATCTCTGAAATATTTGGATGTGTTTGTTTTGTCCACAATGTTGTGACTGGTCGTGATAAACTCAACCCAAAAGCTTTCCAAATGTGTCTTTCTTAGTTACTCCAGGACTAAAAAAAGACATTGGTGGTATGACCCTATTGGACACAAATTTTTAGTTTCTCTAATGTCACTTCTTTAAGGATACTCCATTCTTTAGAGATCTCAGTGTGTTGGGAACTTGAGGAAGCTCTTTTGCTTCCCATAGTCATTGAGGTCTCTTTGTCTGTACCTCTTGTCTAAGGAGAATCATCTTTACTGATGTCCTGCAACACTTTCTGGTGGAAGAGCCCCAGTTACTCACGTCTACATACGTTGCGAGAAGGCAAGCATTCGGGAACCAACATCAAACAACATAAGTGTCAAACCTCCTTCAATCACCACTGAGTTTGGAGATCCCCCAAGCAATGATTGTTCTCTTGGTATGCATATTGCACTTTGGAAGGAAAAACGGTCATGTATATCTCATCCTATATCTAACTTTGTTTCATATAATGGTATATCTACCTCATGCAAAGCCTCTATCTCATCCATATCTGATATTGCTATTCTTAGTTTTGTATCTGTTGCTATGAGTCGACCAGGATATCGTCATGCTATGAATGATGAGATGAATGCTCTACGACAAAATCATACATGGAGTCTTGTTCTGACTCCATAAGACAAGGCTATTGTTGGTTGCATATGGATTTTCTCTGTGAAAGTAGGACCTAGCGGTGTTGTTGACCAACTCAAGGTCCAGTTGGTAACCAAGGGATATACTCAAGTATATAATGAAGACTACCTTGAGATATTTTCCCAAGTGGTTGAAATGTCATCTGTTTGACTTTTTATTTCAATGGTACTCATTTTTCTTGGCCTCTGCACCAACTTGATATCAAGAATGCTTTTCTCCATGGTGACTTGTCAAAGGAAATTAATATGGAGCAACCCCCTGGATTCATTTCTCAAGAGGGGTCTCATCTTGTCTGTAAGCTTCATAATTCTCTCTATGGGCTCAAACAGTATCTAAGAGCATAGTTCGACAAGTTTAGTCACGTGCTTCTGGAGTTTGGTCTTCTGCGATTAGATCTTGATCATTCGACGGTCTTCTAACAGCGAGGGTCCTTAATCGTTGTCCTTATTGTCTATGTTGACGATATTGTCATTATTGGCGATAATCAACATGGTATTCCACATCTCAAACAAAATTTTCAAAGTAGGTTCCAAACTAAAGATTTAGATCACCTAAAATACTTTCTGGGTATTGAAGTGGCTAGATACCAACATAGTATTGTCATCTCATAGAGAAACTACACTCTTGAACTGCTTGAAGAGACTGGCATGCTAGGAGCGAAACCCACATATACTCCAAGATATCCCAAAGTCAAGTTAAATTAGGATTAGGGGAGCCACTCAAAGATCAGTGGAGGTATAGGAACTGATCGGGAAACTTAATTATCTTATGGTCACTCGTCCATATATCTCCTTTGCTACTAATGTGGTTTCTCAATTCATGGACAAACCATGTACTGGTCATATGGAGGTTGTCAATTGGATTCTTCAATATCTCAAGAGGAGTCCCGAAAAAGGTATACAGTACTCAAGTGATGAACATCTCAATGTACATGGCTTCTCAGATGTTGGTAAGGGCAAAAAGTAAACTGTAGTAGCTTGGTCAGAGTACCGAGTCATGGCTCATGCGACCAGTGATCTCCTATAGACCTTGAGCTTCCAAGAAGAGCTTGAGTACAACTAGTCTGAGGCAATGAAGCTCCAGTGTGATAACCAAGCTGCTGTCTACATTGCTTCCAACCCAGTTTTTCATGAAAGGATTAAACATATTGAGAATGATTGCCATTTCATTCGGGAAAAGGTAGAAGATCAATAAATCATGCATGTTCCAGTCCCATCAGAAGATCAAGTAGCAGATCTGTTTACTAAATCCCTTAATCGGTGTCGGGTCAGATTCTTATGTAACAAGTTTGGTGCCTATCGCACTCTACGCACTAGCTTGAGTGGGAGTTAATTACTTGTTTTATGTATTGTACATTTATGGGTTTAATCCCATATCATGTAATCGTGTTATTGGTCACCACCCAAATCTATATATATATATATATATATGTGTGTGTGTGTGTGTGTGTATATATATATATATATTTATATATATAAATATATATATGTAGGTGTGTCGTGTTAATAAAAAGAGGTCAAGTTGCTCTGCCCCATATGTTCATTGTAAACAGTAGTAAAATCACCAAGTAGATACATTAAGAACCTAAGATAAGATGTGATCTGAAATTTTTGAAAACTTGTGCTAAGAGATTATAGTTATTATGTTTCTTTTGTAAATATCCAAGTGTATATGGCTTAATAGGGTTTCATCCGTGCCTTGTATTGTTTTCTGTATATTGGAGCAGGGTTTAATCTAAGAGAACCAACTAAGTAACCTTTACTTTATTTTTTTACATGGTATCAGAGTATTGATCCAACTCTAGCCCTAAAGGAGAGAAAAATATTTTCTTCCTCCTGCAGGTGGTTATCGTCCTTGGCTTGGCCGCCCACCGACATCTGTCCATCCTCAACGGTTGCTTCTTTAGATCTCGATGTCGCTACACATAGAGCCCCAGTTATCATCCCTAAACCCGTTGCCTAACCGCTCGTGCATCTCCAAGCCCCGCTACACCGTATTCATGTAATTCAAGAAGTTTTCTAAAATATGCCCCGACAGCTCTGCCCCTCCTTAAACATACGACACCCATTGCCTTGGCCTTCCTGGCATGGGGTTCGATTGATTCATAAAGTGAGTGGTATCTGAGGAGGCGCTAAAGGACACCTCGTGCAACACCAACCAGGGGTTTGAGTAGCTCCTATTTGATTTAAGGGTCGTTGCACAATGCCTGAACCAGCCACAACTCAAATTCATTGCGATCAAGCAGTTCTTCAACTCCGTATTACACGCCAGGAGATTGACCATGAGTCTTCTTCATCATTTTCCACTCCAACCACTATGTTGTTGGTCTCCATGGTTGGTGTAAGGGGAGATATAGAGGAGAAAAAAAGGTGATTGTTTCTTCCATGTTGTTCGGTTCCCACATATTCATCCGTGCACATCTTTTGTATAGCAATGGTCTTAAACACATTGGCCACCTACTATAGCGTAATATTTTTATGGCAGCGCTCTTATCCCCAATACTGCTCATCGTTCCAATGCTGATGGTTCTTATGCGGAACTACTTTGATAACAATGGCGTCTCAGATGACTTCTACAAATATCTCCCACCATCTATTGCTTTGAATGCTCGTTAAGGAATTTGATGTTTATTCATGAATGCTCTTACTAGAGATGATTATATTTTCAGAGGGAGTCTACTCTACTATCACCACTTGCTATATGTTACATGCTATCTTCTTTAGGGGGAGCGGTTGAGGGTTGTGATTATTGTATTGAAAGATTTAGGGGGAGATCAAATTTTTGTAAGGTTTTGTTATCTTTTTGTGTTCGTAAACTGGACATGTATTTCACCCATGCTCCAGCTTGAAGGGGAGTGTTAAGTATTGTGATTGTTATCTTTTTGTGTTCGTAAACTGGACATCTATTTCACCCATGCTCCAGCTTGAAGGGGAGTGTTAAGTATTGTGATTGTTATGTATTTAAGCCCAAGTGTATTTGGCCCATTAGAGTTTCATCCATGCCTTGTATTATTCCCCTCCTATATGGAGCAAAGTTTTATCTAATAAAACCAACTAATTAGCCTTCATTTTGTTTTACAGAAGTTGGTTTTTTTAGTTGTTATTGATCCAATTCGCAACATGTCTTTTTGCCTCCGCCTTCCCGGCAGAAGCACCATCCCACAATTTTCGTTATGATGGAGCAGCTCCATACCAGGACAAGCAGCCTGCAGATGATGACAAGACGAATAGGATTTATGAGAATACAGAAAACATTTCTGATTGTTGAAACAAATGTGATGATATCCACACAATCAGAGGTAGGAATAGCCTAAGTTAGTAGTTGGAGAAAAATCATTATAGCTAGAGGTCTGAATACATCTTTATGCTCCTTCACACTTTCCATGATTAGGTTAGTATTGTTGAAAGAAAGGCTGACAAACAAGGATAACTTGTTAAATTACTAGTATAATCAGTCACACTAGCCGACACATCTTCTGCAATTTATATTTTATAAATACTATCTTCTAATGAAATCTTACATCTAATATAGGAAGTATTTCTAGCTTTCACGTTGTAGTATTGTGATAGCTTTGCATTTGATATTGATGAATATGTACTTTTTGTTAAACTGATTTAGTACTAGTAAAATCAATGTAGCCACAATGTATCTAAATACGTTTCTCTATTGATATAAAATACAATCAAATAAAGACCGGATTGCAAAATTTGAAAATCTTGATTGGATTGAGTTGTTATTGATCTGCTATACATCTATGATTGTGTCTCCTTGTTGGCAGAAGCACCGCCTAGCAATTCAAGTTCTAATGGAACAGCTTCACGCCAGGATCGGCAGCCTACAGCCGTTGACAAGACGAAAAACTCGACTGAAAATAGCACAACTGATTGCACTAGCAGCTACAAAGATATCAATTTCGCCACAAGTAGGAATAGCAATGCTTGCGCCCCTTCCTCCTTAACAAATTATGTGACCGTCATATCCTTATGCTTCTTCCTGCTTTCCTGTAGGCGGTCATCAAAAGGATATGCCACATAGGAGTGCCAAAAGCAAGCACAAAGAATTCAGTAAGCTGGGTTCCAGAAACAAGACAGCACGTCCTCAGCCGTATGTGGGTTCAGATAATGTCACCGCTGGCAGGGCAGTTGATCCACCAAAGATGATGGAACAGAAGCCAACTACCATTGTTGGCGAGGAGGGGGGAAAGTTGCCCGAGAATGAGAGGAGAGAGAGGAAAGAAACAAAGCGCTTACCTTATATGATCCCTACTGGTGGCTTCATCGATGAAAGAAAGACGATGAAGTATCGGCTGATAAGTACATTGTATGAGCTGACTGCCACTACTGATATTGATACAACTACTCCACATGTGCCAATAAGTAAATGTAAAGTGAGTGGTTCTAAGAGTGAGAGAAATTCAAATAACAAAACTCAAGCACCAATCCCTTTTCCTGATTCAGATTTCTATGATTGTGATAAAGACCGTTGTAACAGTTCTTTCATGGAAGGGCAGATCTGGGCGGTTTATGACAATAATGACGGCATGCCTCGACTCTATGTGTTGATTCAGGAGGTCTTCACATCAATTCCTTTTAAAATCCGCATGGCATTCCTGAGTTGCCGGACCCCTCAGTTTGGCACCGCGATAAATTTAGCACCACAACCAAGGTTCTCCAGTGGCTGTGGGAACTTCCAGATAGAAGCCGTCCACAAATTCGGTGAAGACTGCCTTGCTATGTTCTCACACCAAACACACTGGGAGAAGCTGTCTGGAGGAGGTGGGGAGGTATTCCAGATCATTCCACACAGAGGAGATGTGTGGGTGTTGTACAAGAACTGGTCCCCAGACTGGGGCAACCATCAGCAAGATGTGGCATGTGAGTACGAAGTGGTGCAGGTTATGGAGGAGTACAGCAAGGAGAGAGGTGTGATGGTCATGCCACTTGTGAAGCTGAGAGGTTACAATTCAGTTTTCTGTAGGGCCCTGGAGCTCAAGCATCAGTGGCTGGTACCGAGTACGGAGATGCCCAGGTTCTCTCACCGGGCCCCTGCACTCGTGCTGACGTCCAAGGAGGGCGCCGGGGCACTGGAAGGATGCTTGCAGCTGGACCCAGCTGCTATGCCTCTGCATCTGCTGGTTGATGCAGAAGGCAACAACCCACTAGGGAAGCCGACTGGTTGTAAACAGCAACGGAATGGCAAAAGTGCTTCTTACTCTTGGGCTTGCACTCCCATCCTCTGTGGCAGCAACAAGAAGCAGAAGACAGTGCTGACTCCAATGGCTACAGGGGTTCTAGTATAAAGATAACCGGCAGACCTGGCACATCCTTCTATGAGTGCCACTGCGTTTTCCATTGTTAAGGAAGCACCAAGTTGTCAATTCTTTGGATTTTGTTGGGAAAAAAAGCAGGCATTGTAATTAATAATTGTCTTTTTTGCATTTTTTTCTCATGAAATTGTCCTATATTCCTACAGGAAAAAAGATAGCGGTGTGGCACTAAATTATATGAGATATATAAAATCGTTGATTCTTGCAACAGTTTCTAATAGGTTATTCAATTGTATTTCGCAAGAATGCCCCATTTTTTAGTTGTCTCGTCAAGAACTCAAGATATTTCTTTTTATCGTCACAAACATTACCCTGGTTCTCACAATTTTCTGCACTAATATCATAAACGACGTTATAGCTCTTCATTATCATAACTCATCTAATTTGTTAAATATTCGGAAGTGTCATCATATGCCAACTTAAAACGAAAGTCCCGGCGCAACTCCGACAAGCATTGATATTGAAGTCAGTGGCTCTAAGTAGGCAGATTTTTCTTTAAAATGGATTCAGGAGGTTTCAAGTTGGGAAAGCTAAAAAAAGATGCACATGTATCTATATTAGAATCTTAACCACATGTATGCCCGGTATGCTCTGCGACTTAAGCTAATTAAAACTTTCCCTGTTCATTTCGTATATATATTCTGTCTTTAAAACAGAGTTCTCTAATGTTCGGGAGGCCAAAAATCCGTACAACAAAAGAAGTACCCATATTGCATAACATGCCCACTGCTCTAGCCATCGAATTGGGTTCCTCCGGTATAAGGTTACTAAGGATGTTGTCCTGCAAGTATAACTGCAATTCCCTGGGTATGACCAAGGTCTGCCAGGGTGACAGATTGGTTCCCATATCTCATCCATGAGAGGATATATAGAAGTCTGAGTCAACCAGCGAGATGGCAATTAGCTGTTCTCTACAGATCTAAAGGGTTAACATCAGCCCTCTATGGATTAAAGGGTTACTATCAGCCGCTGTAGCCTTGCCTCAATGGCTAATCTCACATCTCTCAGAATTTTTGACTAAGTTTCCAACAAATTCGACACGTATGATCCCAGTCATCTTGATGAAACTGACACTTATATCATGTGATAGATACATGTGCTTAAGGCTTTGAAAAATCTGGTGAGTGCCATTTCCCCAAGCAGAGGTGGCACACCATTCTCCGTAAAGCCACTCAAAACTAGTGTTTGTCTCAGATCCTCTTCAATCGAGTGTTTGGAACACTTATTCATGCTATCTATTCATCATGAAGAGGGCCTGGGTCCGAACAACACTGGTTGACTTTTTGCATTTAAACTTCCATGTGTAACACCAGGTCACCTGAAGAGCTACCCCTCGCAGCCAATCCTCCAGGCATGAATGGGAGGCTTTTCTCCATATACTCCTCAAAAGCATTATGGTATGACAGGAGGTTCAGTTAAGGCCCATGACGCAGAGAGCGTGCCCCGGAGCTCCTTGTCTAGATATCTGCACGATAACAAGTGTGAGCCGGGAACCACCTGAGGGTTAACACAACATCTGTAGTGGGAAACTAAAGCGACATTACAATCAGTGTTACAACAATCAATAACCCTCTGATCCATGAGTAAGGCTTCTGCATTATTTTAAGGCTTCTGCATTATTTTCCTATGCAAGCCCCTGCTCTCATGAGTATGTCATTGCTTCAGAGCCACAGACTAACTAGACATTCCTCCACAGCCAATGATCGGAACCTCTTGGCTTTGCCTAAGGTTCCCAACCAACAAAGTACGTTCAAGTGGTAAAAAAGCACCACCAAATATGTTTGTGAAAAAATCAATGTTCGACACACACGGAAGCAACAGGTTTCGAGCGAACTCAGCAAACATGCACCATATAAAAACACAAAATTACATGGTTCATCACGGCAGTTTCCTCAGTAGATCATGTTAGGGTTACCGTAGTCGGTCTCTCGCTCACTGAGGACGGGGCAGAAGAGCGATTTAGCAAACCAAAGCAAATCGAACATTTCGGATTCTGATTTTCCATATGTTGGTGTCGGGATCTGTCTTTAGAATGCCCATATGCCACCCCTTTCGTCTCCCATCAAATTCCTCCTCCTTCACTTCAGGGAGGCCTCTTTCCGTCTAAATCTCCGTACCGGAAAAGTCACTGTCTTTTCGAGTTTGAAACGAATGCTATATGCGCCAAAATTGGACCTTGTTTTCTCGCATCTGAGTCCACATTTTTCGTTCCAAAGACGTCTTGCCCGCCTACAAAATCAAAAAGCGATAATTGACTGACATCCTAAACTCTAATCCCGCAGGCCTTATATATAGGCCTCCGAAAATAAAGATTCCCAGATAGAGGGAAAAAACCAAAAACTGAATTACAACTGATGCAAACGGATTAGGACTCCTACTAATACTCATGTCCAGTCCGGGCGCTGCCTTGCACCTTGCAAGGGGTGGCCTCCCTAGACTCCTGTCAGCTGATCAGGCAGCAGTTCCCCCGTACGACGTTGATGTGCAGAACAAACTCAAACTTGAGAATCACATAAGCATTAGGATTTAAGACATATCAAACAAAACAGAACTAAGACTGTTGAACAAAACCACAGTGGTATCAATTGTACATCCTACAGTACATGTCGCTATCTTGGGGAGAAAATATCATCAAGACGTAGCTATCCCTGTTACATAAAAAGTATCACAAGATGTCTTCCCAACATTTGGAGAATAAAAATCATAGGTAAGAACTTTTCAGACATTGTCTGGGAGGAAAATCTAGGCAGTTGGGTTAGGAGGATGAAAGTTGCCCCTATAATCTGCAAACAATATTCTGAAAATGATGTAGCTTTAAGTGCTAAGGACGAAGGCACAATGGAAGTGTAGGTATTCATTCATGCTGTAGCATATCAACAAGATTATGGATTTCTTCGTTGGAATACAAAGGTGCATTGGCAACAAATAAAATACCAATGCTTCAAAAGATATGTTGTCTATATATAAACTAAAGGTTGTTATTGTGTCACAATCTAAGTGTTGGGCCAGAGGCCCTGTTTTCCAGCCCAATTGTGGGCTGCACATTAGGGCTTGATGACTGATGATAGGGTTTATAAAACCCACCGCATCAGCAAAGAAAAGGGCAGCCGCAAGCCAAATCAACAAAGCAGCGGCCGCCTCTCAGATTTGCAATTCGTGACGGAAAGAAATAGAAGTAAATGAAGAAAGAAGAAAGGAGAGAAAGGAAAGAGGGTGGCACCACTTTGGTTCTCTCCTACCTACACTGAGCTCTCCATCACAACCTATATTTTTATTCTATCCAGATATTTTCTGCAAGAGGGTATTTTTCCGGGAGGTCTTTTGGTGTGGTGACGTACATATTCAGTATTATCTATATTTCTTCTTTTGCTCTATATTCTTCAAGTTTTGAGTCTAAACTTGAGGCGGACTCTGTAATCGATTGATTAGTGGATTTTTCTGCCGGGCTTTGACTCTGTGGCTTTTTCCTTGCACATTGTGGGGGTTTTCCACGTAAATCTCGGTGTTCTTGTGGTTGTGTTTGCTATATTATTTTTGCGTGCCTAGTCCTGCAAGTGCTTCCGTTGTTATTGTGCGTGCCGGATACACATATCTTGACATGCTAACATCTTTTAAGTGGTATCAGAGCCTACTTGGCTACGTGGACTAGATGGACGACGCAAATAATACAATGAAGTTGACGACATCAAATTGGCTGATGTGGAAGATAAAGGTTGAGAATCTTTTGTACTGCAATGATCTTTATCGGTTTAGGGAGATGTGAGCAAACCAACGAACATAAAATAGGAGGACTAGACAAAGATGAACACGAAATGCATGGACCTCATCCGTCGCTGGGTTGAGGAGTCTATCTTTCATCACATCGCCAACGAGACCAGTGCCCACTCTCTGTGAAAGAAGCTTGAGTCGTTGTACGAGAGGAAGACTGCAGGGAATAAAATGTTTCTAATTAAGAAATTTGTCAACCTGAACTTCAAGGAAGACGACAAGATATCAATGCACCTGAATGATTTTAAGAGCATGGTGAATCAGCTAGCTACGATAAGTTTGTCACTTGATGACGAGTTGCACATGCTCTTACTTCTTGGTTCTTTACAAGACAACTGAGAGACCTTGGTGATTTTTGTTAGCAATTCTGTTCTATACGGGAAGTTGACATGAGACTTGGTGTCTAATACCCTACTGAATGAAGAGACGAGACAACATAGCTCAGTAGAGACGTCAATTTCACATGCTCTTGTTGCTGAGGACAGGGGGAGGAGTCAGAGTCCTATCCAAGATGGTGGTAGAGGAGCACAGGTCAAAGTCCAGAAGCAAGATAGTTTGTCATTACTGCAACAAGCCAGGCCATATACAAAAATTTTGTAGGCAATGCAAAAAGAAAATTAAAGAAGGAAAGTAGAAAGTGATAGATGATGATAGCAATAGAGCTACAGTCATTACAAATGCCAAAGAGGTACTCACATGTGGAGTTGCCATGAGACACTGTTTACATATCAATGACAACACTGAGTGGGTATTGGACACTGGTGCTTCTTACCACATCACTCCTCATAGACATTTCTTTTGTTCCTACAAGTCTAGGAATTTTGGAATGACGAAGATGGCTGCTAAAAGCTATGCGATGATTTGTGGGATTGGTGATGTGTGCATTGAGGCGGAGTTGGGTTATACCATCTTACTAAAGAATGTTAAACATATTCCTGAAATTGATTATAACATCATCTCCGGCTATTGGATCAACATTCATGGCTTTAAATATCATCTTGGTGACTTGAAAACTATTGTCACCAATGGACAATTGGTCATGGCTAGAGGAAAAATTTAATACACCTTATACATTATGAACATAAAGGTCCTCAATGACAGTGTCAACATTGTGGACAACTCCAGTTCTCCAGATTTATGGCACAAGCGGCTTGGACACATGAGTGAGAAAGGACTACAAGTGCTTGCAAAGAAAGATTTGATTCCCTATGGTAAGAATGTGATTCTTGACCCATGTGAAAGTTGTTTGCTTGGGAAGTAAAAAGAGTCCAGTTCACTGCTCAGTGTGAGAAGAAGTCTAATGTGTTAGATAAGATTTATTTAGATGTTAGTGTTCTAATGGAAGTCAACTCTTTGGGTGGAAGTACATTTATTGTTACTTTTATTGATGACACATGACACATCTAGAAAAGTGTGCATCTACTGTTTGCAGAGGAAAGATCAGATATTTGATACTTTCAAGAAGTTCCATGCCATGGTTGAAAGGGAGATAGGTAAGAAGCTTAAATGTCTTCCTTCTGACAATGGAGGTGAGTATACTTCCAAGGAGTTCAAGTCTTACTGTGAAGGATCTGGTATACGACACGAGAAGACTGTTCCCGGTACCCCATAACACAATGGTTTAACTGAAACAATAAATAAAACTATTATGGAGCGAGTCAGATGCATGACGAGGAATGCAAAACTACCTAAGGAGTTTTGGGAAGAGGCTGTAAACACTGCTTGCTACTTGATTAACAGGTCACCATCAGTTCCTTTAGATTTTGATACTCTAGAGAGTCTGCGGACAGGGAAGCCAACTTCTTATTCTCACCTTAGAGTGTTTGGACATAAGACATTTGCACATGTTCCTAAGGAGCAGAGGCAGAAGCTTGATGCCAAATCTATTCCTTGTATTTTTGTTGGTTATGGAGATAAGCAGTTTGACTACAAGCTTTAGGACCCAGAAAAGAAGAAGATAATCAGATCCAGAGATGTGGTTTTTTTAGGACTAGATATTGTTTGATACAGTGACGACAGAGTTTGAGCATGTAAAAGATGATACTATGATTGATATGTCAGTTCCATCTCCAGTCCAGTAGAATGGTGATGCAGACCATGTTGATGATGATGAGATCTGTGACATCCCTCTATCACACAGACAACGAAATGCCACATGAAAATATGCAGAACCGTCATAAACATCGTATTACAAAAAATACGGGTTAATTAAAACCGATTGTGGAAAACAGATAATAAAGGAACTATTACAACCAGATCCACATCCTGCAAAGAAACATGTTATATAAATATACATCAACTTGATACATGTCTACATCTCATAGGATCTAGCTGTCCCATAAGTACAAGAGTTCACCACCTGTTTATGTACATAATAGACCTAGCCAGGTCAACAACAAGATAAGAAAAACTATATAGATATCATACTTCGTGAAACCTCATCAAAACACTTCCAAGGACCTGAGAGTACAGGGATGACTCTAGGACTCTACTACAAAACAACCACAAAAGCAACATATCCATCTCTTGCCTCCTATTGATCTTCTTGCTGCTTGGACACAACCTCACAACCACCACTACATCTAGCTCGATCATCTAAAAAGGTTTTAAACCAACAGGGTGAGACACACAGTCCCAACGAGAAACATAACTCCTGCCAAAACTATAAAACCTCAGAAGAGCTAGAACAGATAAAGTAGGTAACTGATATAAGCAGATCATATATAGCATGCTGAGCATAACTAACTCTATAACATATTACCAGGATATCTAAGAGGCATATACACAGGTAAATATATGGAACATGATTGACAAGAGAAGTCATATAAGATCTTATCATCACATCCGAGGAACATGTAATTAACTACCAGATATAACCAGGGAAACTATACAAACAAGGCGTCAACCAATGTTTCGTGTTTGCCCTAAGAAAATATACTATACGGCTGGATTACGATTTATTATGCCCTGAGGAAATGAGTCGTACCGCTCAAATCCAACCTTCGGTTGCGAAACCCAAAGTCGGTGCCATACAAGGTCAATGGAAGAGCCGGACTCCATGACCTCACCTCCTCGTGGTCAGTGTACGAGAACCAAAGTAGGACCGTAGTCTCTTTCTTAAGTGGCCTCAGCCACACATGGTCAGGCTACCCTCTGCCTAGCCCACCTTGGTATAGGTATCGACGCTAGAAAACTGAGCCACATGCTTGTTCACCGTGCTCCATCATCACTGAGCCATGGGCCTGTTCACCATGCTCTATCACATATCCTGAGCCATGGGCATGTTCACCATGCTCTAACCACACTGAGCCACAGGCCTGAAACCGTGCTCTAAACATGCACTACTACTTAGGGCGTAGGCGCACCCCACATATTCAACAATATGTGTTTCAGGTTAACCCACAAGAGAACCCGTTTCACCATCACCAAACTCCTGACGATGATGGATCTATGGCCAGGGCAAACTACATAAAAGGTTCATCTGTAATTAATTAATGCATTTTAAGCGGATTGCAAGATTCAACCAAGTTATATAACATGTAAACTAAAACACAAATAAACAACATAAATCTCATTATCATGTGTTACATTGTCACTCTTATTCTCAAAGCCATCAACATCATCCTGATCCATCATAAGGATCCAACATTACATGTTACCACTTGGCCTCTTGCCAATCATCATGATCCATCTCAAGGATCAACATTACATGGATTCAATCCCATCATCAAGGCACACATTGCCATTCCATGGGTAACACCCATCATATATCACTGGGTTCATCATAACCCTTGATGTTCCACATCATGTTACTATTATGCCATTACCATGGCCTCATCGTACAACTGTTACCTACATGGTTAGTGAAACCACAAAGGAGAAATGATACTTGTATAAGGAACATTTACAACTCCTTACTTTAATATGAGAATCAACCATGCAACATAGATGAATGTATCAAAGCATAACAACCTCATGTACCAAATCATAACAAGCATTAGGGTTGCCAATTGAACACAAGGTACAACCCTCACTATAGGCACAATGTCTCTCACCAAAGAGTGTGACACCCAACACTATATCGGTTAAGCATGCAACTCTTCACCACCTACTGTATCGGCCAACACCCATCTAGGGCTACAACCATATCATCCAAACACTATCACCTAGGTATCAGGCAACCATGTACAAGAGTGTATCGGGAAACACTATCATCATATCGGCCAAGAACCTATATCGCCCAAGGCATACCACTGCCATCCATCAAGAGACATCATGGGCAGCCCACCATGGCGCCCAAGGAGCTCCCATATCGCCAAAGGTATCCCTATCATCCAATCTAGGGTTTGGGACTCTCTATCGGTCAAGGCACCATATCGCCCATCATGGTTACACCAACCAAGACTCCATATCAGACAACACCATATCGGCCAAGGACATATCGCCCAAGAACTTCCATATCGTTCAAGGTACCATCATATCACCCATCTAGGATTAGGGCTCCCTATCGGCCAAGGAACCAACTAGGTGTCAATCAACCATATCGGTCAAGGACATATCACCCAACAACATCTTGGGTAAGGAACCATGTCGGTCAAGAAGTCAACAAGACATCCATATAGCATATCGCCCAAGCTCAACCCTAGGAGAGGGATATCGGGCAAGGGTCCAAAGGTCATGACGGGTTGGTCATCTTCAACCTCAAGACTGCCACCAAGAAGCCCTAAAAGATCAAGAGAGTTGGCTCACCTCTCAACAACTAAGTGAGAGAGGGGTTTTGCACAACTTCCATCACCTAGCGGGCAGCAAGGTGGGTCATACCATAATGGCCAACCCTCCAACCTCAACTAGGTCAACACCAACCAAAGGCTCACCTCTCAAGTCCATGGTAAGAGAGGGGTATTGCCCAAGCAACTAGAGTATAGACTCACCTCTCAACAACCAAGTGAGAGAGGGGTTTTTCCCACACAACTAGAGCTTAAGCTCACCTCTCAAGACCAAAGAGAGAAAGGAATTTTGCCCCAAGAACACACCACACACACCATTGAATTAGGAGACCCTAGGCTCACCTCTCAACAAATAAGAGAGAGGGGTTTTGCCCAAGGAATCCTAACCCAACGGTCCAGCCAACAAGGTCTAAGAACACATCTAAACAATATAACCATGTCATCATATCCCACAACATCAAGAGTACATACTAGAGCAAGGATATTACTAACAAGATAAGCATGGACGATCAAGATAACACATAAACAAGTAACATAAAAAGAAGGTAATATAACTAGGGTAGGAGTTATGTAACCCGCCTTAAGCACAAGCTCCAAGCTCCAAGCTCCAAGAACCACCTTCGGCCACCTCAAGAAAAGAAGGGAACCTATCACCTCCATGGCCGAACAAGTAAGGAAGAAGGTGGTACTAGGGAAAGAGAGAAAGATACTCACTACAAGAGAAGAAAGAGCAAGGCAAACTCTAGGGTTTCAGCCACCACTAGAGGAAGAAGAAGACTCCACCACAGATATCGACCAAGCCACCGACTGTATCGGATACCACTCTTGTTGTATTATCCACCACTTCCTCTTCTCTTCTCCTAGCTCGACCACCAAAGGAAAAGGGAGCAAATAAGGGTACCAAAGAGGCCTAGCAAGCAAGAAGGGTTGCTTATATACTAAGGGGTGAAGGGAGAGAGAAAGAAGAGGTGGAACCCACCCCTAGCACACTTGTCCAAGGGTCATGCCACATGCTAGCACCCCAAACCACTTGTCCATGACTTGCCACCCACTAGCAAAGCAATGACCACTTGTCCAAAGATGGTGACACAAATGAGGCTAGGTCAAGAGGGTGTGTGTCACCCAACATGGCAACCCGACACACCATGGCCAATACATAGCTTGCCCGATACAAGCAAGCACTCCTGACCGATACACCAAGGTCCAACCTGATACAGGCTCCAACAAGGCTCAACACAACTCAAACAAGGCTCAACAAAGCCCAAAACTACTCAAGAAAAGAGCCCGACCCATCCTATCAACCCTAGAGGATGCAAGGAGAGAGAAAGACATCTCTCAAGGTGACAATCTTGTACACCAACCCTAAAGCTTGGGTAATTTGCAAGTTGCACCTCAACCTCTCAACAGAGCAAAAACAAACCCTAACCACAACTCAGGTGATTAGGCAAGCCTCTAAACATAGGGTTTAGGCAAAGCAAATAGGGTAAGACCAAAACAGAGGTCAGGGTCCTTACAAGATCCCACATGATAATATGGCAGAGGATGATCCTAGTACAGATAGCGTCCACGTTGAGGATGTTCTTGAGCAGGGGAGAAACCTCAATCGGTAGATCCAGCAGGTCCACATATCAGAAGGTCTATTAGAGAGAAAATGACATCTACTAAATATTCTGATTCAGAATGATCATTGATCACAGAAGAAGGGGAGCCAGAAATCTATGAGGAAGTAAAGTCTCATCAAGAAAAAGATAAGTGGTTGCATGCAATGCAAGATGAGATGAACTCATTGAAGAAGAATGATACTTATGAGTTATGCACGCTTCCTAAAGGTAGAAAAGCTTTAAAGAACAAGTGTGTCTTCAAGTTAAAGAAGGATGTGAGTGATAACACTGTGAGATCAAAACTAGATTTGTGGTGAAAGGATTTAGACAAAAGCAGGGGATTGACTTTGATGAGATATTTTCTTCAGTGGTAAATATGACTTCTATCCACACTATTTTGGGCTTGGAAACTAGCTTGGACCTTGATATTGAGCAGCTTGATGTGAAGACAACCTTCCTCTATGGTAAGCTAGAGGAAGAGATTTATATGCAGTAACCTGAAGGATTTGCAGTGAAATGCAAAGAACACATGCTTTGTAGATTGAAGAAAAGTCTCTATGGCCAGAAACAAGCACCAAGACAGTGGTACAAAAATTTTGATACTTTCATGCTGAAGCAAGGTTTACCACAGGACAAAGGCATATCACTGTGTTTACTCATGAGGTTTTTAGGTGATAGTTTCATTGTTCTCTTTCTTTATGTTGATGATATGTTGGTTGTTGGCAAAAATACTCAGATGATTGCCAAGTTGAAGAAGAAATTGTTAATGTCTTTTGATATGAAAGACTTGGGACTAGCCAGATATATTCTTGGCATGGACATCAGGCGTGACAGGAAAGAAAGGAAACTTTGGTTGTCACAAGAGTAATATGTTGAGCATGTACTTGATAGGTTCAACATGAAGGGGGCAAAGTCAGTTGTGACTCTTTTAGCCAGACACTTCAGACTGAGTAGAAAGAAATATCCTTCTACTGATTAGGAAAAGCAAGAGATGGCTCACATAACCTACTCTTCTGTAGTAGGAAGTCTTATGTATGTTATGGTGTACACTAGGCCTGATATTGCACATGCAGTTGGTGTGACTAGCATATTTTTATCTGACCCTGGTAATGAGCATTGGGATGTTGTTAAATGGATACTCAAATATTTGAGAGGTACATCTAGTGCTTGTTTATGCTTTGGAGGGGCACCACCAGTTCTTACAAGTTTCACAGATACAGAATTGACAGGTGATCTTGATCATATGAAGTCTACCTCAGGTTTTCTGTTCACTTTTATAGGGGGAGCTATTAGTTGGCAGTAAAAATGTAAAAGTGTGTTGCTTTATCTACTACTGAGGCAAAATATATAGCAACTTGTGAAGCAGGGAAAGAAATAGTTTGGCTCAAACATTTCTTACAAGAACTGGACTTGACACATGATGAGTATGTTATCTACTATGACAATTAGAGTATCATGTACTTGAGTAAGAATTCTTCTTTTTACTCCAGGATAAAGCATATTGATATGAGATACCATTGGTTGCGTAAAGCCATCATTGATGACCAGTTGAAGTTGAAGAACGTCCACACCAATGACAATCTTTCTGACATGCTGACGAAGATAGTTCCTATAAAGAAACTTGCTACTTGTAAGGAGCATGCTGGATCAGCTTCTGACTAAGGAGTCATGGGGACATTCTCTCTTTTGGGCTGGAGGGGGAGATTATTGCGTCAGCGACCCTATTTTCTAGTCCAATTGTGGGAAGCCCATTAGGGCTTGATGATGTGATGATAGGGTTTATAAAACCCACCACATCAACAAAGAAAAGGGCAGCCACAAGCCAAATCAACAAAGCATCTGCCACCTCTCACATTTTGTAGTTCATGACGGAAAGAAATAGAAGCAAGGGAAGAAAGAAGAAAGGAGATAAAGGAAAGAGGGTGGCACCACTCTGGTTCTCTCCCGCGGTCTACACCGAGTTCTCCATCACAACCTATAATATTCCTATTCCATCCAGGTATTCTCTGCAAGAGTGTGTTTTTCTGGGAGGTCTTTTGGTGAGGTGACGTACATATTCAGTATTATATGTATCTTATCTTTTGCTCTGTATTCCTCAAGTTTTGTGTCTAAACTTGAGACGAATGTAATATGTTGATTAGTAGATTTCTCCGTCGTTGATTTGACCCCGTGATTTTTCCTCACACATTGTGGGGGTTTTCCATGTAAATCTTGATATTCTTGTGGTTGTGTGTTTGTTATATTATTTTTACGTGTCTAGTTCGTACATGCAGGTATTTTCGCTTTTATTGTGCATGCCGGATGCACACATCTTGACCCGCTAACACCTTTCACTAAGATCATACACATACATAGTAGTTCAAACTGCCAAATTCTTGGGGCTTTATAGCTTTCATAAATTCGAGGCCTCGCAGATTGTTAGGCGGCATATGGATTCTATGGTATTTGGCACATATCCATGTTGACATAAATTGGAGTCATAAGTAGTTTACCCATGAGTCGAAGACCCTATCCATAGAGGTCCGGTCAATTTCTTTGGTATGCACACCCTAGTATCATCGTCTGAAGGTGCATTTGGCAGCACATTGAAAAGTCAAAAGAATCTATTAAAGAGGCTGAGTAGTCTTCCCCGACTGGTGTGTTGTTCTCACCAAATAAAAGATTAGGAGACACATTCTATGTAAATTTTACCCTCTAAATTAACACTAATGCAACCTATTAGGTGTCTCTAATGTAAACTCTACACAAAAACTCAACTAAAAAATGATTACTAATGAATGAATCAAAATGATCTTGATTGCAAGAGAAAACATGAACAAATATTTTTTCTTTTTCAGAACTTAACAAGACCAAACATTATAGTTAGAAGTTACAAATATAGTAAATCGCTTATTATCAGTTCACATAATTAATCCTAGTTCCATACTCTAAGCTAAGAAACATGATGGAAACTTTACATTTATCATTGTCAAAACCACATGAACATATACAAACGTCACAATACTACGACTACAAAGATAACTGTTACGACCCCACCTCCCGATAACCCCCAATTAAGGGAGACCAAGAGGTTGAGCCGCATCCATTAATCCCGGATCAAAGGTTCGACATATAACCATAAACAATTATCAAATTCTAACAGACTATACTGAAAATGGTAATAAAATTTTTCTTTGCATACCTTTTGAAAACTTAGATCTCTAAACTTTTATCCACACCGATACTAACCTATCTAATCCTCCTTTGCACTTTAATTCTCTTATAATATCACATGTGCCACTTTACTGTTTGTTCTTTTCATTGTACCTAAAACGCCGACAAACAAAACGTCGGTCAACCGAAGCTGGTATGTGGGGGAAACAGATAATCGTGCAACTATGATAACCATGTAATCATTCAATTAATCATTTAACAACCAAGATTACATTTTAAGCCAAACTACTCAATCCATCTTTTCACAACTCTGTGTTGTCCCTTTAGGACTTACATGGTACCTCTATAAGGTGACTTGATGGACCTGCCCTCTAGGCAGCCAAAGTCATTCATGACCCTACCCTCTAGGCAGTTAAAGTCATTCATGACCCTACCCTCTAGGTAGTCAAAGTCATTCATGACCTGATGTACCTACCCTTTAGGTAGTCTTTTATCAGGTCCGCCATTACGACACAGAGGGAATCAAGGATTGAGCTAGATGGCATATACATTAAGTGATAGTCATAGTCACTTTATACTTTGCATGGCAGAAATAAACATCCAAACTGTTTAGTTGCATTCAATGCGATTAAACATTCGGAAAACGTCGGAAAACCTAAACGGTTAACCATAAGTAACCACATACCTTATTCCTTGTAGAAACCATGCCAAACATCATAGACTTTATGAGTGCATCCAAACATCCAAGTAACCAAGCATATAATCAACAATATCTGAAACATGTATACTACATATGTGTCACCATGTATTCACATTACATTACTCAGATCTAGATGTGCTCCTAAAGTAGGGTTTAGGGTTATTTCTTGTTTGGTCTAAGGATTAGGGCTACGAACCCTAATTCCATCATATTATGATTTATAAGATTACAATCTCACTTTTGCATACTAGGTTAAACCCTAATTATCTTCTTAAGCATATTAGACTACTCATTACATCTAATACACATTATCAACATTAAGATCTTTGGTACTCAATTTATCTTCGAATCGTCATAATTCTATTTTATTCGTCGATTTGTACAATTAAAACCATTAGAATTCATATCAACATAAATTAGGGTTTCTAATCCCATTAAGGCATATTCATGTACATAGAACCCTAAATTAAACCAACTATATAAAAAGATCATCTTTTAAAATCCTATTTTCACTTTTATGAACAACAGGTTAAAATCATATTGAATTATCCATCTAACAGCAAACCTAAGGGTTAAATCATTAAAGATGATATCTTTATGTACTTTTCCAATTTCAAGCATATAACCTCTAAACTAACTAATTATACGCCAATTCCATCCTTTTTCTTCCAAATATCCATTAACAGGCTAATATCAACTTTAATCATTAATTAAACCTTACTAATCACTTTAATCATACCAACATAGGGTTCTTTAAACAATTAACATACTAAAGTTGATATCTTCCATTATTTTTCGAATTTCATAAGGAATAAGGCTTCAATAATAATTTATTTGAGTTCCTCTCGTTCTGAGGATCAAAATTCATATATAACTTGTATTTATCCGAGCTATGAATTAGGAGTTATGATTTTAGCAAAATCTTACTTACTTGGCCAATGGAGGAGTGCCACGTGTCTTTGTCCATGCGATGTTGTAGATTTGGAAAATATAACGAAAAGTTGGTTTTACCCCCGGTTAAGTGGGTTCTCCTTTAGCCCGCGGAGGGGCATATTCGTCCAACGTCGCGTTGCCCTTCTTCAACCTTGAGCCAGCGCAAAGCAGCCGCCCTAGGTGCCCTTGGTGCGGCTCCTGCTTCTTTCTTGGACCTCGGAAGCCATGCCGGACCTTCCCCTACCTCCGTCCGGTCCCTGCGCTCCTCACAGTGCCCTCAGCCCGCGGCCGTAGCGACTGGTTTGGGCTGGGTAGGCCCACTCTATGCGGCCGTCCAGAGCGGCCATGCTGCAGCCGATCATGGTGGTTTCCCGTCGATCCTAGGCATAAAACTCGCCGGATCTTGTTGCCCTAGCTCCGCAACTCCCTTCCGCACATAGAGGACCACCTGGCCATGGCCCAGATGGACATACCCGAGCAAGCCAAGCCTGCGATGGCTGCTGCGTATTACTGCAGATCTGTAGGTCTTCGATCAGGGTTGCGCGTAGATAAAGGAGCGAGAAAGGTAGCCGGCCCTACTGGGATATTTGTGGGAGATCCCTTCCTCCATTAGGACCACAACCAAAACTCCTCGTTGTCCTAGGATAGTGCTATACCCTCTTGGTTAGGGTTTGCACGAGAACGGAGAAGAAGAAAGTAGGAGGACGTGGGGTTCTTTCCTCCCTTCAAACCAAGGCTATTCCCTTATATAGGGGTGAGCATTCACACCCCAAGAAGAGCATCCACGAGGACTTAGTCCTTTTGCCCAAAAGGAAACATGTTTTCCTTAAACAACAAGCAACCTCCTCTCTCCTCATTATCTCCTAAGATAAATATACTCTTTGGATAATTAGGAACTCAAAAACTCTTTCCCTTTTCTCTTTATACTTGGATTTTAATCCATTAGCCACGAAATCCTATTTTCCTTTATTAGAAAATACTTTCCTTTAAATAACACCACATAATACATTAATAAAGCAACACATTATCCTCTTATTTTGCCTTTTTAGTATTTTCTCTTTCTTTCCTCTTCATTGGGACTCCTTGGATCCCAAGATATTTCATTATTTTGAAATTCTCTTCATTGGATACTTATTACCCTTCTAGATGCATCATTATGCATTATTTCACCTTATTTTGTTTATTTCTCATTAAAACAATTCTTTTTGGGGATTTCTCATTATTTCTCTTTTATTTTCTTCTTTGGCATCCCTTTTATCATAAGAAATCTTTGGGATACGAATTTCCATAAAGGGTTACTCAATTATTCACCTTTTCACTTAATTTCCACATTTCATCAATGTTTTCAATTTCTTTCTTCACAAGGAATTACTTGTTTAATCTTTTCTTTTCTTTATTATTTTCTTTTTGCATCCTTGGACTCCTTGGTTCCCAAGGAACTCAAGAGGCACGAAATCCTCTTTGGATTTGCCTTCTAGAGGTTTCTACATATTTCTTTTCTTGAACATTCAATTATCCTTTTACCATTTGAATTTCCTAATTATTGGGCCCAATAGCCAATAAAGCCCACAAAGCAACCAATCAAGGCTATTGTGAATGGAATCCATTTAATCAAAACAAAACATATCATTATTTTCTTTTCAATTATCCTTAATATGAGAAATTGCATTTCTCACCAATTGAACCCAAAAATTGAGGTTATAACATCCTTCCCCTCTTATAGGAATTTTGTCCTCAAAATTTAGGCAAGCAAACAAACAATTCAGGATAAGACTTTTCCATGTCCATCATTGGCCCCTATGTGGCTTTACCGTACTCATGGCGCTTCCAAAGAACCTTTGTCATCACATATTCTTTTCCTTGAGTTCTTTCTTCCTGGCGTCTATAAACTGCACAGGTGACTCAAGCCATTTCAGCCTCCCTTGGGGCCCACTAGGTTCATTGCTCAGCACATGGTCGAGGTACCTCACATAGTGCTCTAAATTGGACATATGGAAAACATCCCTTGTTACTTTATCCTGAGGGGTAGGGTCAAAACCTGACCATCACCACCCATCCATCTCTAATGGACCCATGTATCGGGGACTCAGCTTTCTCAGCTGCAGCTCAGAGGGGTCAAATTTTCATGTCACATTTTCTCCCATAGTAACTTGTATGACAGTCTACTTTGCATCTGCTCACGACTCTCATCGTCTCTAGGCTCCTTTCAGCCCTTGCACAATCAAAGTGACTTTATCTACACGCACTGGGGTCCCATCATGTGGTCCTTTTCACCAACATCACCTTACTGAAGTGGTGACCGACACCACCTCCCTTACAGAGCTTAATATAAAACCCGATACTATCTATGGTGGTCATTGTCACATCTTTCAAAGGACAAGAACTGTCTCTAGATATCACCCTGAACGAGCACACATGCCCTCATCAGACCCTTTAGTATGGATCATACTAACCATAGTTAGGGGTGATAAACTATACTATCATTGAGTTTTTCATATACTTACTTCCACCTTATGGAAGCGAACCTTTAGGTTAAACTCAAGAATCCTTTGAACTTGCTTCATGGTGTAATTGAACCATCTTTCTTATGGGTAGTTCAACTGGATCTGTCCCTTAATCGAACTCTTTCTTTCCTATGTCATCTAGGTAAGGCGATCTATCATAACCCATATTGTATCTCGACCTTCCTCGATCCAGGGAAGACTTATCACAACATCCATTGAGCTCTCATTCCCTCTCAGGGATTCTTTTATCCTCCATATCGATACACTGTGTTACTGGGATTCGTCCTTTACTCCTGGCTTGCATGGCCATAAACCACATGCAACCTCATCTTAAGCATCTAACGTGCTATTGCCTTTTTTCATGGTGTATCATGATTTCCTATATGTCATGATTCTTTCAAGATCGATTCCTTTGAAACCCCAAACCACTCTTGTCAGTGTTTCATCACCTTCTTTTACAAAGAAGCGCACTTGAGTTTCTACCACCATCCTTTCATTGCATCAAGAACTAGGCTGGCTAACCAAACAACCCTTAACTTTTCAATGCATCTTGTTTCATCTGAGTGTTATCCAAACACCTCTCCTTTTCAAACTTAGGGTTAGCCAAACAAACTCTTCTAACTTCTAGTCAAACAAGTCTTAATCAGAGCATTCATTATCACTTCACATCCTTAGGTAACATTGCACTTCCAGGTATTTTGCTTATCATGTCACCTTAAACTATATGTTCATCTTCATAAGAACACTCTCTGATTCTATCATCATGGTGATCAAACTCATCCTGGTATAACTTGTAAGTTCCACATAGATCATGATAAAAACATATTCATAAGGTGACTACCTCATTCCCTTTTATCATTCACTTTACCAAGGTAGGTTATCTTCTCTGTCCCCATATCTCGTGGCAACATTTCAACCTACATCATCATCCCTTATCCTTGGTGTATGGCATGCGTAATGTCCTATCTCTCACTCCCATAACAAGAGGAAATAAGCATTTGGTTGCAGTCCAAATACAGAGTTCTTCCTGTTCCAAGAGTAGAGATGGTACATCCCACCTTGCCAATACACTTTTACATCTAAGTTGAAACGTGCCACATATGTCTCTACATCACATACATCATGATATCAAACTAGTCTTGAACTTACTGAGGTTTACATCCTTGGTCATCTCCTCTAGGTCTATAGGGTACCGACCTTTTTGGGGTCATCCCTCTTCCCTCATGCATCAAGAGAGTGCCCTACTCATCTGCCCTTTGGGTCTCATGAGTTCATGAAGGTGATCAATCTCCTAACCCATGGCCCTCAGACAATGATAGCTGTTACCTCCCGACCCTATGGTCATGTGCAACTGGGGAATTAGGCAACTCCTACTTTCATCGGTCTTATCCCAACCTGACCCTAGGATAGACATAGGATTCTCCCTTATAGTACATGTTCACTTAGAATCTTACCCAAGTCTTCATCATCTCTCTTTCTACATTCATGGACTGACTCTCATCCGTTCATAGGCATTATGGCAACCTGCCTACCTTGGTCAAGCCCCATACTGGTTACCGCCATGGTAACACATTCACATGCAAAAGAGATGGATATCTATGGGTCTATAGATTCGATCTCATACTATGTACCTTTCACTTAGCTTCTCCAGATCCTATGAGACCTCTTTAGGTTACTTTGAACCAACAAAACTGGTATACACCCTTCCAAAGGGGGTCCCTCTCCCAGGATGGGAGGAAACTATCTCTAAGGTCGCAAAAGCTCTTAGGTCTAGGGTTTACATCCACACGAGCCTACTTAACCCTAGCAAGCCATTAAGGCACGAGCAGATCACTTACTGTACCATGCTAGGTCATACTTGTTCTTCTTTCCTCGATGTTGGATCAAGATCAAACTTTCCCTTTATCATCAACTTAGTTGTGAGGGGTAAATCAAACACCTTTAACTTCAGGGGCTCCTCCTTTCCTCCATTCATGAGGATTACCATGCTCGCTTCTATAGGAGCTCAACTTCTCATCATGAGCCTTAGGTACACCACTTCCCCTCTTAGGCCTAGGATCCTGAGGTTCACTGCATGCCCTGTCTCTTAACTACAAACCAAGCATGAAAAAGGCATGACACACACTCCTTGTCATCCTTCAACTCAAGAAACACTTAGGGTTGGGTCCTCCCTAAGGATAACCCACAAGGTACAGGGCCTTATAACCTGCTACTAAACCTTTCTTCTTCCTAACTCAGAAGGTGAACATTTCTACCATAGGCACGTAGGTACCAGAAGCTTCATCTTTTCTCAAGGATTGGTACCTCTAAAGGCAACCAAGATATCATCAACTTTCAGGGATTGATCATGAGGCAACCATTATCATCCATCGTTCAGGGTTTTAGGCTTCCAACCCTTTTTACTAGGTTTCCTTCTCTCTCTAGAGCTAACCCTACATCCAACCTCACCATTAGAGGTCCTTTCTTCATGAAGGATCATCCCCCAAAGCATGCTCTACGTGGTTGAAGCCTAGGTTCGAACTTATGTTTGCTAAAGATCAATCCTAACCCTTTATGCTCCATCATAATTTCTTATTCAGGGTTTCATTCTTCTGTCAGCATTATGATGTGCCCTAGGTGCCAGCTATGCCCTATTTGCACAAGCCCATAGGGTTTCTAAGGTCCTTCACTAACATCATCATCTAAAGGACTATCCTTTATCCTAACATGCACGACCCTTCCCAGGGTTGGGTTGCCAAAAGGTGCTAGGTCACCCATGGATTGTATGGTATCCCAGAGGCATGTCCTTTTAGACATCTGGTCCAACTCCTTTCTCTCTAATCTTCACTTAGGGTTAGGGTTAGCATCATCCTCAGTGGATTGATAGGTCTCTACTTGCAATGGAGATCTCTATCTCCAAGACTAACTTATCCTCCTGACAAGAAGGTCTAGCCTCAGGTCTCTTCTGAGGACATGACATCTTATGTCATACGACCTAAGCATGTATCTATTATTTATTTCACGCTTAATCTATTAAGCTTATGTCCGTGACATCTTATTTACATGCCTTTCATTAATTTAGTAGAGGATTCCTTAAACCTTATTAACCTTACCCATACCTCAAGAGGGTGAGGAGAAGAAAGAAGACCCTAATCCTTTAGGTCCTTATTAGAATTTTGTGATGAGAATGGATGAATAAGATGAGAAGTCCTAAAGGTATCTTATTTCGATTCATACCCTAAGACTTTGGCCAGGCGGTCACACGGGTCTGGGAGTCCTCGTATTCCGACTAGCGGTGCGGAGGAAAATCTTGCCAGCCCCCGGTCGTGATCCCTTTCTAGACACCTCCGTCTTTCGGATACTCCTCTAATAACTCCCTTGGGTTCTATGGAGTTTGTAAAATTTAATAATTATTAATGGTTAAATGAGGAACCTACGCTCTGATACCAAATGTTATGACCCCACCTCCCGATAACCCCCAATTAAGGGAGACCAAGAGGTTGAGCCGCATCCATTAATCCCGGATCAAAGGTTCGACATATAACCATAAACAATTATCAAATTCTAACAGACTATACTGAAAATGGTAATAAAATTTTTCTTTGCATACCTTTTGAAAACTTGGATCTCTAAACTTTTATCCACACCGATACTAACCTATCTAATCCTCCTTTGCACTTTAATTCTCTTATAATATCACATGTGCCACTTTACTGTTTGTTCTTTTCATTGTACCTAAAACGCCGACAAACAAAACGTCGGTCAGCCGAAGCTGGTATGTGGGGGAAACAGATAATCGTGCAACTATGATAACCATGTAATCATTCAATTAATCATTTAACAACCAAGATTACATTTTAAGCCAAACTACTCAATCCATCTTTTCACAACTCTGTGTTGTCCCTTTAGGACTTACATGGTACCTCTATAAGGTGACTTGATGGACCTGCCCTCTAGGCAGCCAAAGTCATTCATGACCCTACCCTCTAGGCAGTTAAAGTCATTCATGACCCTACCCTCTAGGTAGTCAAAGTCATTCATGACCTGATGTACCTACCCTCTAGGTAGTCTTTTATCAGGTCCGCCATTACGACACAGAGGGAATCAAGGATTGAGCTAGATGGCATATACATTAAGTGATAGTCATAGTCACTTTATACTTTGCATGGCAGAAATAAACATCCAAACTGTTTAGTTGCATTCAATGCGATTAAACATTCGGAAAACGTCGGAAAACCTAAACGGTTAACCATAAGTAACCACATACCTTATTCCTTGTAGAAACCATGCCAAACATCATAGACTTTATGAGTGCATCCAAACATCCAAGTAACCAAGCATATAATCAACAATATCTGAAACATGTATACTACATATGTGTCACCATGTATTCACATTACATTACTCAGATCTAGATGTGCTCCTAAAGTAGGGTTTAGGGTTATTTCTTGTTTGGTCTAAGGATTAGGGCTACGAACCCTAATTCCATCATATTATGATTTATAAGATTACAATCTCACTTTTGCATACTAGGTTAAACCCTAATTATCTTCTTAAGCATATTAGACTACTCATTACATCTAATACACATTATCAACATTAAGATCTTTGGTACTCAATTTATCTTCGAATCGTCATAATTCTATTTTATTCGTCGATTTGTACAATTAAAACCATTAGAATTCATATCAACATAAATTAGGGTTTCTAATCCCATTAAGGCATATTCATGTACATAGAACCCTAAATTAAACCAACTATATAAAAAGATCATCTTTTAAAATCCTATTTTCACTTTTATGAACAACATGTTAAAATCATATTGAATTATCCATCTAACAGCAAACCTAAGGGTTAAATCATTAAAGATGATATCTTTATGTACTTTTCCAATTTCAAGCATATAACCTCTAAACTAACTAATTATACGCCAATTCCATCCTTTTTCTTCCAAATATCCATTAACAGGCTAATATCAACTTTAATCATTAATTAAACCTTACTAATCACTTTAATCATACCAACATAGGGTTCTTTAAACAATTAACATACTAAAGTTGATATCTTCCATTATTTTTCGAATTTCATAAGGAATAAGGCTTCAATAATAATTTATTTGGGTTCCTCTCGTTCTGAGGATCAAAATTCATATATAACTTGTATTTATCCGAGCTATGAATTAGGAGTTATGATTTTAGCAAAATCTTACTTACTTGGCCAATGGAGGAGTGCCACGTGTCTTTGTCCATGCGATGTTGTAGATTTGGAAAATATAACGAAAAGTCGGTTTTACCGCCGGTTAAGTGGGTTCTCCTTTAGCCCGCGGAGGGGCATATTCGTCCAACGTCGCGTTGCCCTTCTTCAACCTTGAGCCAGTGCAAAGCAGCCGCCCTAGGTGCCCTTGGTGCGGCTCCTGCTTCTTTCTTGGACCTCGGAAGCCATGCCGGACCTTCCCCTACCTCCGTCCGGTCCCTGCGCTCCTCACAGTGCCCTCATCCCGCGGCCGTAGCGACTGGTTTGGGCTGGGTAGGCCCACTCTATGCGGCCGTCCAGAGCGGCCATGCTGCAGCCGATCATGGTGGTTTCCCGTCGATCCTAGGCATAAAACTCGCCGGATCTTGTTGCCCTAGCTCCGCAACTCCCTTCCGCACATAGAGGACCACCTGGCCATGGCCCAGATGGACATACCCGAGCAAGCCAAGCCTGCGATGGCTGCTGCGTATTACTGCAGATCTGTAGGTCTTCGATCAGGGTTGCGCGTAGATAAAGGAGCGAGAAAGGTAGCCGGCCCTACTGGGATATTTGTGGGAGATCCCTTCCTCCATTAGGACCACAACCAAAACTCCTCGTTGTCCTAGGATAGTGCTATACCCTCTTGGTTAGGGTTTGCACGAGAACGGAGAAGAAGAAAGTAGGAGGACGTGGGGTTCTTTCCTCCCTTCAAACCAAGGCTATTCCCTTATATAGGGGTGAGCATTCACACCCCAAGAAGAGCATCCACGAGGACTTAGTCCTTTTGCCCAAAAGGAAACATGTTTTCCTTAAACAACAAGCAACCTCCTCTCTCCTCATTATCTCCTAAGATAAATATACTCTTTGGATAATTAGGAACTCAAAAACTCTTTCCCTTTTCTCTTTATACTTGGATTTTAATCCATTAGCCACGAAATCCTATTTTCCTTTATTAGAAAATACTTTCCTTTAAATAACACCACATAATACATTAATAAAGCAACACATTATCCTCTTATTTTGCCTTTTTAGTATTTTCTCTTTCTTTCCTCTTCATTGGGACTCCTTGGATCCCAAGATATTTCATTATTTTGAAATTCTCTTCATTGGATACTTATTACCCTTCTAGATGCATCATTATGCATTATTTCACCTTATTTTGTTTATTTCTCATTAAAACAGTTCTTTTTGGGGATTTCTCATTATTTCTCTTTTATTTTCTTCTTTGGCATCCCTTTTATCATAAGAAATCTTTGGGATACGAATTTCCATAAAGGGTTACTCAATTATTCACCTTTTCACTTAATTTCCACATTTCATCAATGTTTTCAATTTCTTTCTTCACAAGGAATTACTTGTTTAATCTTTTCTTTTCTTTATTATTTTCTTTTTGCATCCTTGGACTCCTTGGTTCCCAAGGAACTCAAGAGGCACGGAATCCTCTTTGGATTTGCCTTCTAGAGGTTTCTACATATTTCTTTTCTTGAACATTCAATTATCCTTTTACCATTTGAATTTCCTAATTATTGGGCCCAATAGCCAATAAAGCCCACAAAGCAACCAATCAAGGCTATTGTGAATGGAATCCATTTAATCAAAACAAAACATATCATTATTTTCTTTTCAATTATCCTTAATATGAGAAATTGCATTTCTCACCAATTGAACCCAAAAATTGAGGTTATAACAATAACTCTAGTTCTCTACTCTAAATCTACTTCACATGTAATGATATTGTTATATTTTTGGCTTCTACGTTTAATAGGAAGTCATAACATTTAAATGTAATAAAATATAAACAACTCATGATACTATGAAAGTCCTAGTTAATGGATATACTCACACTTGGGTAAGTCACGTGATGTCAACATTAAAATATCTAAAATACATTTAAAAAACAAGTCACTGGATATAAATACTCAAATTCAACTAAAACTTATTTATTTTCTAGTAGCCAATATATTAGCATTCATTTAACAATAGTAAATAAACTTGGACAGAAAACCATCTTCATCTTAATTTCTAATTCCTTATTTATTTACTGGATTTTTTTTGTAAAGAAATATTACAACTCCAATTATTTGTTTACATCCTTCAACAATCCTCCCAATGGTTCTACATAGATCTGAAAGTCAGTCCTTCTCCTTAGATGTATTTTGACCAGCTTATCAACAAGCCCATTCCCCTCCTTGCACTTAAACTGCAAGATGGTGTTGGATTTTAGGGAATTTCTAATCTTTGTCACCCAGTATGCATATCTTGGGGTTATGGCTTCATCATTTTCAATCATCAACTTCACTTTTTGACAATCAATCTCTATAATCACCCTGGACCAATTCTGCATCAAGATTTGTTCAACAGCAAGATGTATACCCTCTAACTCCGCTACAGTGGTGTGCCTCATGTGTACAATCTTTCCCCATCCTCCAAGCCAGGTGCCTTCAATATTCCGTGCAACAATAGCCACAATTGTGCCTCTTTTATTCACGACGCCATCGACATTCACTTTTACTATTCCTGGTTGTGGACGTAACCATCCTACATCACTGTTGACATTGCTCTCCACCGAGATGGTCTCCCAGGCTTTCTCGTTCAGAAGGAAGTTGTTTCTCATGTTGGCAGTCAAGCATGTTGTCCTTGTGGAAATTGCCTCAAACACTTCAATGTTTCTAGTCTTCCAAACTTCATGACATGCTATCTAGAATCACTCCTACGTCATGCCCTGGATCTGAGTAGCAACCTTTCACCATTCTTCAAAGTTGATAGCTCCAAAGAAGTCTTGATGTCCTACCGGAGGAATAACATGTAAGAGCTCAACGATAATAATATATTCAATAGAACATGAAGATTTCAAATTTGACTTTTCCTTATGAGGAGATATATACTTAAGATATCAATTTGAGAGAGTATATCACCATTTTGTTTACTTATAAATACACTAGCATTTAACCTATATGAACCTGACTAACAAGTCAATTAGCGTCATATAAAATGTAATTCCTATTCATTTTGATGTACTACTGAAATGAAAATGCATATACTCATCATATTTAGCTATTTGAGTATTATTAACAACATTCAATTCAAAAAAATATCCCAGATTTCATTTTCATTAATAAAATCAACTCAACAAATGCATAATATTTTATGATATATGATTCAACTTACTGTAAATAACATCACTTTTTCACTGAACTCAACTCAACATAACATTAACAACCATAATCGAATTGCCACTTAGTTCCACATGTACTGATTAGATTTCTTTTACCCACAATCTAAATTGTACCATCCACATACCCCCAACATGTTGATCTTAGGGTTTCTAACATGAGACCATCAACTTTACACCTGGGTCCTCTATGAGGCTGCCACATCTAGGTAGTACATGCATTATGGCTAATGTTACTCAATAAAACATGGCCCCATGCCTAGGCATTGAGGAGATGCCAATAACTCAATTTAACATTGAAGTAATAACATTTTGAGTACAAGCATAACCTCTTGAAAATATCACAAATATTGGATCACTGACATACTATAAATTTTAGGATCTTCCACAACTCAAAGACTATTTTAAGGCAATACGATTAGTCCATTTCCTCTATGAGCCAAAGGAGACATGGATCTACAACTTTAAGATCATCAAAAACTAACTCATTATGTTTCACTTCAAAATAGTTCTCATATTCATATTATTTCAACATCCATGTATTCCATTTTACGTGCATCTAGGATAATCATAGAACCAAATGGTTCAACACTAGCAAATGGATGGATATATTTGAACAAAATTTATGGCAACATAAACCTCAATTGTATATTATTCATTCACTTGTTTGATTTCTCAACTCTAATAATCTTATCTAATCATATTTAGCTAAGAAAAATTCATCGTCAACATCATTTTTAGTCCCATTTTTTTCCTTGTTTTGTTCTCCCAATTTCACAATTTCTCATACTCAGATAAAAAATATCACAACTAATACATCACATGTTAACATAATCATTCATGGATATCTTTTTTTTCAAAGGTGGCAAGGGGTGGAATCAAGAAAAGTTTTACGCAACTCACTCTTCATGTAATGGTCTATATCAACTTAATCATCTAATTAGGGTTTACTTGGATGATTACATGAATAACTGAAATGATAATCGTTCAAGTTTGATTAATGAAAATAGTCTAATTATGATGTTTTAAAATGATTGACAAACTCTAAGCATGCCTTGTTATGAATAATTAGGGTTAGAGAAAAGAAAACCCTAATTTGCTAAATTAGGGCTTTGGCAACATATGAATATAGAATTTAATAAATATGGTGGTGTAGTAAACGACTTTTAGTATTTTATATATAAAATGAAT
The DNA here is from genome assembly GCA_963693085.1 of Alisma plantago-aquatica. Taxonomy (NCBI): domain Eukaryota; kingdom Viridiplantae; phylum Streptophyta; class Magnoliopsida; order Alismatales; family Alismataceae; genus Alisma; species Alisma plantago-aquatica. The sequence continues at coordinate 1,047,787,064 of OY856409.1, read as the reverse complement.
TGAATTGAAATTTTGATATATTTATATAACTCTAATACAAGTTTTATTAAAAATATGAAATTTTTTGGATGTGTGATGGACCTGTTGGTCAAATGACTTTCCTCATGACAAACTCAGTCAACCATGCATTTAGGAAGAAATATAGCAATCTAGTATTTGATTTTTATCTATTTATTGGTACATCCAAATGAGATGAAATTTTAATTATAGCTTGGGTACTCAATTTCATATATCTTTTGAAATTTTCATAATGGATGATATAAAAGGGATATAGAGTATTTTGTCGGTCGAGTCTGAATAAAATAAAAAGAAGATTGAGAAAAGATTTTTGACTTGTTTGTAAATGTTCCAAGAACCTCAATTGACGTATATCATCAACCTAACACCCTAGTAGCTCTGATAATTCATGGTTCCCATCTAAGATACACAATTCTAGAGAGAGATAGAGAGGGATAATTGGGGTTTTGAAGGAGAATTTTTTAGAAATGCAGATGTAGGGTTTCAATTTCTTATAGCTTGTGAATTCAGATAAGCTTATCAACCCTAGATAGCTTTTCATGGTGAATCTTATATCTAATGTTTGAAATTCGTCGCTCCTATGATATGTATAAAAATGATATCAAATTACTTATTTTCTCTTTCTTTCTCTCGTATCCTCCTTTACTTAGTTTTCTAAGTTGAAGAGAGCAAGAAATGGATTCAATCCTGGCAAGTTGATTGGATTTCTAGAAAATCAGAATATAGATAGTGCTTTTAAGGTGCTTGTTACATGAGATTCTTTTTTTATCTCCCTATTAAGATTTGTAATTCTGCTGAAAGGTTAACTCCATTAGTATAAGATAGAAAAGATCCTTGCTTGCATTTGTATGTGATTGGGTAATCTTTTGGGAAGATTTTGGGAAAAAATTTCTACTAATTTTGGTTCTTTCTCATAAACTTTTATTTATATAATTCCTAATCTATTGATTCAAAATATACAAGAAATCCTAGGATAGAGAACTGTGTTGCCTTATACTTATTGCCTAAATCAACCCAACAAATGTTATGCTTGGAAATTGAGTTGGCATATATAGAATCATGTTTGAACTTAATAAGAATATGTTCTCTACTCTATTTTTAGAACACTTCTAGAATTACAAATGGCATATATGTAAGCATAAATGTGAGGGCGTGAAATGCAGTTATTACATGTCTAGGGTTAGTTTTGTCAGATTGACTCAAATGAGATGATGAATCAATGCATAATCAATGGATGAATTGCGTGGAAATGGAAACTTGTGCTTCCATCTGTGTGAATAGATCTAATGAAAAGCTATACACACTGATGAGATTAGTGAGTGATAAGGCTCTTATTATGTATTGAACTAAGAAGTTTCCTTGAAACCCCTACAAATTCTGGAATAATAGGAGCATGAGGGATCAAACTAGAAATTGTATATAACCTTGTAAATGTGTATAAATGCTCAATTTTAGGAGTTATTACATCAATTGAAGGTGTCAACTATTTTTAAGATGATCTAACCCTAATGCACCTATTCTAATATAATTTATGAATCATGAGTAAACCTTGACACGAATGCAAGTCTTTTTCTACAAGTTGCATAATAATGAATTAGGAAGATGATTGAAGTTTATGTTGTTAGAAGAGGTAACCCTAAGCCATTATATTTTTGCTAAAGTGAGTAATATTGTAAGAAATGGAATGATAGTTTTTAACTACAAGAATGTCATTGGAAGTCAATGACATTGTATGCTTATCTAAATATAAGAAAAGAAATGGACAAGAATGAACTAAATGGTGATGACAACTTATGGATGAAATTATTAAAATGAGTATGATTAAGTACATAATATATTTATTTTAGTTACATGTGGGTTGACCTAATTTGAATAAAATATGCTAAAATCATATTATAAAGGATATCAATGAGAGAGAAACATTATGCATTAACTTTAGAATGATTCATTTCAAGAATAGTAGTGAACATGATATGAAAGATGTTTTGACTAATGATTAGAAATGAAGGAAAAATGAAGAAAATTGATAGTTGTACTTTAGAACCTAAATGAAACCCTAATGTGATGATCTATGTGATAATAATGAATAATACTCTAAAATGAGGGGTTAAGGAATGTACATTACTATACTTTTGTTAGAATTATTATTATTTAGTTTATTGTATCATATGGGCCTAATTGTCTTGGCCCATTAGGGTTAAGTTAACTTCCCTTGTACTTGCCTTCTTTATTGTATATGAGAGGAGTCCACCTCTTATCAATAAGAAATATCCCATTACCATCTCATCTTATTTTTTACATGGCACAAAATATACCCCACGAGACAAGTGTGAGGACCCCACCATACCTAAAGTACAAGTGCAAACAGACAAAAGTTGTTGCTTTTGAGGGGGATGTTGGAATAGTCTAACAACATTGATCTCTAGGTGGTCTTGGTCCCTTCACTCATTGTTAATTGGTTTTGAGTTGAATACATTTTAAATTTTCTTCCTCCTATTGAGTTCGTCTATTTTGCTTTCTCATTTTTCGAAGACAATTTCTATTTATTTTCTTTGCCTAATGTTCCCATTTCCCAATTACATTGTTTGTTTTCATTTCATATCCTTTTCATAAAACATTCTGATTATTTTCCCCTCTTCAACTAAAAAGTTGTGGACCAGGTCAAACGTGTTGGCGAATCAAAAAGAAAAAGGAAATAGAATGGAAAACTATCTTATTCTTGAATTAGAATAGGAAACAATTGTAAGGACAGTTGATGATTTCAAATGTAAAAAATGATAAAGAAAAAAAATAAAACATAATGAATTGAAAAAAGGAAATGGGAACAATGCAACAAGTAAATAGACAAAACAACAAAAAAGGAAACAAAGGATCACATGCTAGTTTATAAAGAACTAAAAAAGGAATTGGGTTGAAATTTTTTCCCTCTCCATTGACAATTCCCCCACCACCCCACATGTGCATCAACTTCCATGTGCATGGGTTATTCTTTATTTTCCACACCAACTAATCAATCACTTCATAATTGGTGTGGGGGGTAGTGGATAGAGAGTATAAGGAAAAAGATCATAGGAGATTATATATACTAGTCTAGTATGTTTTGATCTCGATGGAGCTTCTTATTCTTTAGCACATCCATCTTTCTGATATCTTTGTGGCACTTTATTCCCACTAAGCATCGTGCTTCCAGTGCATGATTGTTGTATCTCTTTCGCAATAAGGTTGTGCTTTTTAGTTTCCACGTCATGGTATGCATGTAGGTTGGATGTATGTGCTTCCTTATTCTAGTTAGCTACCACTTTCATGCATTGAAGGATCTCAATTACAGTATGACGCCAATATTTTTGCGTTCTTACTACATTATGTAAGTCAGGGCAGTGCGTGTTGTGCTTATTCTAGTCTCTTATTCCTTTTGGTGTTATTGACGTTTCAGTTGATAATTCTCGCTACATTCTCATGAACAAATGGTTGCTTCTTCACATCAAACTTCTCAAAAGCTTGTCATTATCAATCCCACAAATAGTATACCTGCAAGGTTGCTTATTTGTCCAAGCTTTTATCTTCATTGAGCTATTTATTCATATCTTATTAAAACTACATCTATCAAGATGGTTCTTCTAGTGATCTATTTGGGCTTTCCTTGATGATGTATTCCATTCCCATCAAACCCTGAGAGTCAAACTCTACACGGATCTAGTTTTAGTCATCTTCAACTCATCATATATGTGTTTTAAGATACCTCTACCACTAAATTGTTGGATGTGTTTGTAAGACCCCTGACCCAACTTAGTGCTTGATTGTGCTTGCTTTGCTTAATAATATGCTTAAACCTTAATATAATCTTGTGATGTATCTTAATAACATGTGACATGCCTGTCTTTTTAGTTTGGTCCTATTTGGTTGATGCTTGAGCTAGTTATGTTTGTTTTGGACCAAGTTTCAATTTACCCATGATGAGGGTTAATCTTGCAATTTGTCACATGTAGTTTATGACTTTTTTGTGCCTTAGCATCATGAGAGAGAGAATGATGCTTAGGGGTGCCTTATTGGACCTTGGTTGATGAGGTGGCATCATGAGATGATATTAGGGCTGCATGGCTTTGCATGGATGCTTGAGTTTGATGGTGTTTCGACCTGGTATGTTGGTTCTTGAGGTGTTGCAACCGCAACACTCTCTTGGTTGATGTTTGTTGTGACCTAGTGCCTTGGGCATGTGTTTTGGTCATTAGGGTTTGTGATTTGGTAGAGTGTTGTGATCGTTTGACTTTGGTGATGTAGTGTAGCGGTTGCTACCCTTGGTTTTGTTTCAACCTTGAGGATGTAGTAGACCTAAGTGGTCTCTACACTACCTTGTTTTTACCAACCTTTCTTACATGCATGTATAGAGTGCTTTCATGGTCATGGATTTGTGGACATGTGTCCTTTTGGTGCTCTAACATATTGACACCTCATGATCCTTACCTCTCTACTATCCTTGGGTATATAAACCCTCTCTTTCACATGCAAGTATCTCTTTTAGCTCTTCTTGTGTTCGTCCTTGAGCATGGTAGATCTAGATAAGGTGTTAATGTTAGAGCTTTGGTGATTGATCTTCTCTTGCATGTGGTGATCTTGAGCTTGATCATTTTCTCTTGTGGTGATTCTTGGTGATCTTCCTTCTTGGTAAGTTGTTATCTTCCTTGATCTCGTTTCCTTTAAACCCTACCTTATTCTTTCTTTCTCTTGGCCATGAGATTATGGATCACCATGGTGGCTATCTAGAGGATCTTATCTCCACAAAGGTCAAGACTATGGTTTGACCATGGTAATACCTAAGTGAAATGAAGTTTTATCCTTTCTTCTTTCTTCTCTCTTGTTTGGCCTAGGGTTTGTGCTTTCTTCTTCTTGATATTTTCTTTGACTTTGGTATAGTTCTTCTTCTTGAGGTGACCTTGTTGGTCGTGGAGTTGATCCAAGGTTGGAGATTCTTTCTCTTTCTTGGAGCTTGTGTCTTTGGATCTTGATCTTCATCTTAAGGCGGGTTATATAACTTTCCCCTCTACTATATTGCACCATATTCTTGCTTGCATGTTACTATTTTGTATCTAAAACTTGATCATAGGTTGATGGATGGTTCTAGCTTGATCTAGGGTTTAAGATTTTAAAGTATTATCTCATAGATTTATCCTTCTCCTAAACCCTAATTCATGCACCTGAACCCTAAGTGACAATGGAGTTGTTGTTTCTTACATGCAACACAATCCTTGGTTTTATCACCATGTTATGTTTTGGCCATCATATGATGTTGGGGGTTTCGATCTTTGGTTACATGAGTTGGACACATGGTTTTCCTTCTATCATCATAGTTTTTCATGTTTACCTTGGAGACATTTGTTTTAGGGTTTTGATGTTCATTCTTTAATGGAGATTCCCTTGATGATGTTTAGTTTCCTTGATAATTATCATCTGTTTTGATCTAAGTGATTTTCTATTTTGGAGTCAGTCATGTGCTGAACTTGGTTTAACTTGAGATATCTACATATGAGATCTTGTTTTGGGTCGCTACCCATGTTGTCTTTTGTTGTGGTCAAAGTGATATGGTTTGGTTTGGGTCGCTACACTTGGTGATGTGTTGCGGGTGCAACAAACCCTAACCCTAAGTGGGTGGTTGCCGCATGTGGTCTTCTTGCGGTTGCAACATGTGCCTTAGTTGGTTAGTCACTACAAGTACTTGGTTTGGTCACAACAAAGTGTTGACCCAGTGTTTGGTCGATACATGTGAGACTTTAGTGGTCACTACGTATGCATGTGTGATGGTTGCTACACCTTGAGCTTTGAGTGGTTTCTACACACGGTCTAGTTGGTGGTCGGCACATGTTGATGTTTACATGTTGTGATGTATGATAAAATGTGCTCCAAGAATGTGGGAATGATGTACCATGGTGTGTTATGATAAGTGCTACATGAGAAACCCTAACCTTAATCAAGGATACATGATATGATGTTTATCTTGCTTGAATTTTTTAGCATGTGATGATGTTTCTCTCTCCTACTTGTGTAACCCTAATGTTTTAGGATGAGTATATATCATAGATTGTGAATGCTATGGTATCTCTTTGATGATACAAGGTGATGATTATGAGCCTTTATGAGGCATGATGAGATAATGATGATGTGTAGGAATTATGTGATTTGGGTCTCATGACAAGGCAGAGGCTCAATGCCTAATGTAAGGTGATATCCTCTAGTGATGTGATGATGGACACATATACCATAATGATGTGATAATGTTGATGGCCTTGTATGATAGTGGTATCAAGTGATGATGGGAAAACTTCATTCTTCATGTATTTTATATCTTCTGAAGTTGTACCTTTACCCCTATTTTGTAGAGTTTGTTTATAGTTTATACGTTGTAACTTGATTGATGCTAAAAGATATCCAATTGGATTAACTAATTAAGTGAAACCCTAATCATGTAATGCCATGTCCCATAGATCCATTCCAGAGTCAAAACTTCATTGGATAGTGAAACAATACTCCCAAGGGAAACACAGAGCGCATACTGTTGAGTATGCAAGGTGTAAGAGATTGTGTGTCCTTGACATCTTGATCCCAAGTGTTTTTTATAATGACTACAATCATTTCTCGGTGATGGTGAAAATGTGATATGATGGGATAGAGGACAGTTGTGGTTGTACCTCAGTGATTGGGTTATACACCCTCGTTTCTAGAGCAGTGACATGTACCAAGGCGGGCTAGGTGTTTATAGGACTATATCTTTGACTATAAGTTGTTGTTTATCTTTATAGGACTATATCTTTGACTATAAGTTGTTGTTTATCTTTACAGGACTATAGCTTTGACTATCAGTTGTTGTTTTGTAGTTTTACGGATATGTCATTGTGGTGTAGACTCGAACTGACCGAGTTGTAATGACCCTGACTTGGGTTATGACGTAACCCTATTTGTTTTGGCTAAGTAAGTTTCTTAGAACTTTAATAAAATCCTCTAAGGTGTTTTGTTATCATGTGACAAACTTTTGTTCCAAGTTTGGTCCTGATTGAATGATGTTTGAGCAATGTTCCTTTATTTTGGACCAAAGTGCAATTTACCCAAGATGAGGGGCTATATTGCAAAATGTCACATGTTGAGCATGCCTTAAGTGTTTAGCATCATAAGAGAGAGAATTATGCTAAGTTGTGGCTTGTGGAAATCCAAAATTCCAAGTTTGAACATGTTTGAATAATGCTAGTACCTTGTGCACCAATTTTGGTACAAATTGTAATTTACCCAAAATGTAGGGTTAATATGCAAATTACCACCTCTAGAGTGTCCCTAATCCCTACTAGTATCATGTAGAGGAGATATAAAGAAGGAGACACCATGTTTGAATCAATTATGAGTGATGGTAATCTTGGTGATGGAATGACCAAGAAAAGGGTTGAATATGAAACCCTAACTTGAGTTGTATTGGGTTGAAAATCTTATATATGAGTGCCTATCGGCCAAGGAGCCATAGGACAAGACTCATATAGTTTTGTGAACTATTGGAAAAGTCCATATCGTGCAAATGACCTCAAGGAGGTGAGTTGTGTCGGGTTACAACTTCCTTAGTAAAGTTGTGACAAGTTGTGAATAAAGTGATGAATTAATTGATATAAATTATTCAAAAGGGTATGTAATGGACGAATCCTTATCCCTAAATGATCCTCAACCATTTTGCATGACAAGATAAATGTTTATGCATGCCATATCTGATATCCTGTCTAAAATTTTTGGATATGAGATTTAATATCCTAAATCCAAATCTGGATTATGCAGATGTCAAACTTTTTTCAAAATTGCAGACTCGAATCTGAATCAAATATGTAGATTCTGGATATCTATTTACATACCTATTGTAGAGGTAGATGAGGATGCATATGAGGTTGCGGCTGCTCCTTGTTGGCAAGGTGGATGTGGTTATTGTTGCTTGTTGTTGTTGCTCCTTTCTATAGAGCTAGATGTGGTTGCATCTAATCGTTGTGGCTGCTCCTTGCTATCTATGAGTTGTGCAAAGTGAAAAAGGGAGGAGTTCTCGTAGGCTACTTGTTTTTGCTAAGGGTGGAACCACTCTAAACCCTTGTCTCCTTCTCTAACATCCTTGTGGTTGTTTGTTGGTTGAATTATTTTAAAATTTATTATAAAACCCTATTCACCCCCACCCCTAGTGTTTTTTTCACTTTATTCTTCTTTCAAGAACTAGTTTAATTTCATGCCAAGGAACTTATTGAGTATATCTGAATGCATTAAACTTTATAATAGAAGTTCACATTCTATGATCTTTTTTATATCATGTAACCCTCTATCCTTAATCAAACTCATCATTTCCAACATTACTCTTTGTTTCATCTGAATTTCTTATCCTATTTTTATTGTTTATATGTCCATTACTTCTCATTACTTTAATTTTTTTGTAAATTCTCCACTTCTATGTAGTTATTGTATACTTCAATATTTTCTCTTATTTCCCCATTTTGTAAACGTGTCATCCATGCATGGACACGTGGCACCTACTAGCTCAAATTGACGACACCTCATTTTTACCTTCTTTCATGAGCAATAAATATATATACCCCTAGTTTCACCCCTTAGTGAAATTTTTCGACCCTTACCACCCTCCTTGCCTAAGGTATCATGCATAGAGATATTGTATCATGCATGAGTGATGTGGTATCGTTCATAGGTCCTTGGATATTGCCCATAGCAAGAGCATATCGGCCAAGTAGGTTGATATCAGCTAAGAAGGGTGATATCGACCATAGTGAAGTGTTTTTGGCCCCAAGTGAGAGGGATATCGGCCACAAGTGGTGGCATATCGTGCAAGGGTTGTGAGGTATTGTGCAAAGGTTCTAGAGCAAGAAGGATCTCAAGTCTTAACCCTAAGGTGAGGCCATGATCATCTTCAACCTTGGATTGAAGCATGATTTTAGGGTTTTGATCTTCCTTTCTTTTCTTTTTCACCAATTGGTTATCCATGGTGATTCCTTGTATATGAAGGAGTTGTGAACGAGCCTTGGACTTTTGATAAGTCATATTCAACCTTAGGAACGTGGATCTTTGGAGCTTGGATCTTTGAAGTTGTTCTTAAGGAAGGTTATATAACTTGAACTCAATCATGTTATTATTCATCATCTAAATCGCTATACTTAATGAATTACTTTTAATTCCAAAATTTCCTGAAATAGTTGATGAAATTATGTGATCTAGTAGTTGCTTAGAACTGTTGCCATGAACTATAACTGTTAGAATGAAGATCTAAATCTTGAAGAAGATGGTATCACTTTGTAAAAGTGATATCGGGTACAAGCATATACACAAGTAGCTCTAACCCGATATGGGTATGTCTTGCACGATATGACTTGCCCGATATGCTTGCCTGATGTGCTTGCAAGATAGGAAGTCAAGTATAGATTCCATACACGATACAAGGTTAAGTGTATACTTGTAAGTTAATATGAAACCCTAATTTGGGTAACCCGATATGAGTGAAGAATAGTAAGTGCTATTGCACGATATGGTAGCTCGATAGACAACTCTAGATGACATGTAGCCCATCATGGCCAACCCTAGTTGATGTGTAGCCCAACATGGTAATGAGTTGATACCTCTTAAACACCATGGGCGACACATACATGTACCATGTGCCCATCACATCCAACCCTAACCCGACATGGGTGTTGCAACCCAAAATTTGATGGTGTAGCCCGATATGGCTTGGTGCCCTTCACTCATATTGACTTGTATAATAGGTTGAGCCCGATATGGCAAACCCTAACCCGTCATGGCCAACCCTAGATGGTGAGCCACCTGATATGGTGATTGAATACACCTTTAGCCTGACATGGTGATGGCTTAATACCTCATGCATGACATGGGTAACACATACAAACACCTTTAGCCCGATATGGATGGTATACATATACCTTTAGCCCAATATGGATAGTATTCATATACCTTTAGCCTGATATGGTGGTGTCTATACACCTAAAACCCGATATGGTGAACATATGCACACCTCTAACCCGAGACACCTTGTAAAGGTGAGGGCAAGACACTCTTAGGAGTGATAAGTATAATACCAAGTAATGTTGTGGATAATACCTTGATAGGTGAAACACCTAAAGTGGTTGATAACGGACAACCTTATATCAACAATGCCTCAACCTGAGATGAGTCCATATCACTTGAAGATAGTTGAGTAATTCAAATGTGTGACTTATGGCCTATACACTACATGATAAATGTGATGAGTTAGTGCATAAAGTATTAGGATGGGAAAATACTCTATTACAAGATAAGTTGATGAACTTAAGTAAGTTAAAAGTGATGAGGGAAGTGATACACTAAGACATGATAAATATCACATCCAACACCTCAAGGTTGATAGACCTTGATGCATTTTAAGTCCAATATACTTGGATGAGTAACACATGAAGTGTGTCATGTCAATTGTTACATTGAGATGTAATGAAATTAATGCACTTTGATAAGTGTAGGCTACATGCCTTGAGAAAAGGGACAAGCCAAGTTAATGAAGTATGATGTAATCAATATCTTAGTGAGGATGAGAGAGAAACTCATACCTTGTGTTGATAACTATTCAATAATAAATGATGAGAATAAATAAGTATGATTGAATACTTATGACATCAATATAAACTCCTAGATATGTGGAGCAATGAATTAGGGTTTGGATTAATAATATGAACATGAAACCCTAATTGGCTGTAAAGGGAAACCCTAACCCTAATGATGGGAAGGTTGTAATTCTCTTATTACATAAGCCTTGTAAGGCATGTTAAATGCTTGTATAACAAGTATAATGATTAATGGCCTTATAAGCCATGTGGTTAGTTGTTGCCTAAGGAGAGGTGATAAGATGTTTAGTGGCCTTGTGAGCCATGTGGTTAGTTGTTGCCTAGTGAGAGGTGACAAGATGTGTGATGTCCTTGTGAGCCATGAGAATACTTGTACAACAAGTGAAATGAATACCTTCGTATGAGGACCTAGAGGTAATGGCTACCTATTAGAGAGGTAACAATGTTATGTGATGATCTAAGGGTTTGAATACCCAGATCCAGTAATCATGATAATGAAGAGATGAGAATTCTCAGTAATGTGATAAGGGACTGAGATCCCAAGTATCATGCATTTTAAAGATTTGTAAAAGTACATGATAGATGTATTACACCTTTCTTTGTAGCATTTGTTGTGATTAATAATGATAATTTGTTTGATGCTAAAAGAATGTTGTAATGCACGTAATATATCACTAGAAACTATAAAATGTTACCCTGACCATAGTCCTGCTAGTGGTCTCATACTGACCAAGACAAGTGAGGTCATGGCAACCAACTCTTCCATTGACCTTGTATGGTACCAACTTGTGAGAAGTTTATGGTCGGTTGGAGATGACCGGGGTATGCTTCATCTCCTCAGGACATAAGTGTGATTGTAAAATATGTTTAGCCGTGTATCATATCTGCTTAAGGATCAAATATGAGAAACATTGTTTGATGCACAATACAGTTATACATCTTAGTGGATAGATGTTGTTTATGTTTCTTTACATTCCTTGCAAAACAGATAGATTATTTATAACTCTACCATGGGTAGATGCAATGTTCTCCTTAAGAAAGGAGATTATCTTATTATGTTCATACAATGATTAATACTACCTGTTAATATAAAAGAATCTCTGATCAGCTATAAATGCTAAATCTATGATAATAATATGGTCGGTGGAGAGTTATATCTCTCACTGGGACAATTGTCTCACCCCGTGGGATCCACATTTTTTAAGGTGGACATGCACGAGGTGGTGAAGATCTTTCTGCAGAGGAGGAACAACAGTTGAGGCAGCAGTGACAACTCAGGTTGAGTGTACTATCTATCGTGTCTTGTAGATATAAGTCATATGTGTCGTCTCTATACTCCCATGTCCTTAGATTTAGTATGTGTTGGTTTTATGAACAATCTGAGATTTTGTCATGTATGCCTCGAGGTTTGATGTTGCTTTATGTATATGTTTTAAGAAAGCAACTGTTATATGTTATCCTCGAGATGAGATGACACAATGTTGTACAATGTGAATCATGATATGTATGAGTTTTGGAACTTTTAGTAAAAGTTTTCTGGACAAGGATCTCCTTGCAAAATGGTTTTAATTTTTAGTGATTTTTATTAATCTGTTGATTATGTTTATTCTGCTTAATTAGTAAACGATTTGTTTGTCAGTTTGGAGACGGTCGTCACAAGTTTTGGTATCAGAGATGAAGGTTCGCTGAGTCTACAGAGACATAGGACTAAGGTGTTGAGTCTGTGTTAGTGTCCGCCAGTATACCCTATAGTGACTTCTTCTTGTGCAGAAGAAAGGGTGAAGTTTAAAAATGACTGGAGAACATGAGGGACACATTGCTGAAGGAAATGTTGTTGCACCAGGAAGAGGTGCAAGGGATCAGGTAAGAAAAGAATGAGTGCCTGAGAATTCCTATCATGATCCAATTGGGATAGAGAATCCTACTTTTTATGCTCTTGATGGGCAAGTTAGGACAATAGTGATGCATATAGTAAACTGGATACTAGCATTACAACCTAGGTTACCAGTCCTCAATATAGAAACTTTGTGCTTTGAAAGGGTTCCTAAATGACATAGTCATGTTGGAACAGTGGAAATGTGGGAAGGATTAACATATTGCAAGAACATAGACTCTGCCATAGGTATAGACAGATAGTACATCTGTGATGGTAATGCCCAAGAAGGGGCAATAAGCTGAGAATTAAGGTAAGGTCTCTATAATTTTAGAGACATTTGCCTAGTTGTTTTAAAAAGCCAAAGGTTTTGGTGCCACCAGTGCAATAAATGCCTAGTGCACCAGGGCAGTAGTTGCTAAGTAAAGGCAAAAGTCCTAACTTTCTACCTGTAAGAACCCATGGCTTAGTCTCTACATCGGTAATAAAACCGATAAGACCATGGTACTAGGACAAGACATGTTATAGATATGTACAAGTTGAGCATACTAAACTCTTTTGTTTAATAAGAAGGGAGGAAATGACTCAACAACTGAGGAAGACTCGGTAGGGTTTACAAAAGTTACAGCCCAATAACATATAAAGGAAAAAGTAACAACATGAAACAACTAGACTCTATGTGTTGAGTCAACCTGAAGCGGTAAATGACCGTGAGGGGTAACAGTCAGATAAAGCTTTTTCATTTTGATATGCTTTATTTTGATGTTACCTGATAATCATAAGAAGGATTGCTGTCATTGAATTCCTTATTGATTGCCCTATGGGGACATAGGGAAGAAATGATGAGAACTAGAATTTATATTCTGTTCAGTATTCTTTTAAATGTTCTATAATTGCTCTTATCTGTGTGAAAAAGGAGGAGATATAAAGTGATGCCTGGAGAAGATCCAAGAATGTTAAATCATGGGTTTATGATGATACAAAAAGTAAGGAATATGATAGTATAAAAAGTGCATACTACCTAATATCAATACTTGTATATCCTGTCTAGGTATTCAAATATTGAAGATAAGGTGAGTATGGAACTCTTAGATTGTTATCTTTCTGATTACTCTGATCAAGTAGTCATTTTGAGACAATCTAGTGAGTATAACTAAACTGGAAATATGGTAGGGACATTTGTATCACATCTTAAGTGCAATAAAGTGGGATCTGAGATGATATCAGGTCAATCTGTGTGTATGAGGAAGTAAAGAGTACAATTCTCATGAAATGATAATGAGAATAAGGGAGGTGATCCCTATTTGATAAATTATGTGTGATTAGTAAAGATCTTTTCCCATAATGTGGAAATGGGGAATGTGATAAAACCATGAAATGTTCATGAATATGTTAACCAATAATAAACAAATGAATGATGATATGTAGTCATCCATATAATTCCTATGCTGATGGCAAGGAACCTAGGATGAAACAAGAGTAAGTGCCTCATGAATAATTGAAAATTCATGCAATAATTAGAGGAGATGATAAACTCTTCTCTTTGATAAACAACCATGGGTGATGATGGGGGATAAGAGGATTATCTTTCTTTGTGTTCTCTTCTATTAGGGACATGGCAATCAAGTGAGTACTAAGACACTTTATGTGCATGGATTAGAAATAATCCATTGATGGATACTTAGAAAAGTATCAATTTATCTTGGACTTTGGTTCCAAGATAAAGATATGTGTAACAAGTAATGTCCCAAGATGAAAGAAAGATCCTTTTATATGTGTGGCCTTGGTAATAATAATAGAGAAATGGAAATGATGAGGATATAATGTATTTTTGACACATGTGATAGATACCAAAGTAAGGAATTCTGGTATCTAAGAAATATCGGGTGGTATGGGAAAGTAAAAACATAACTCCTAATCAGCTGATTTATGTTGGTTAACTGGGATGGCCAACTGTGAAATCAGTCTAGTTACATAAAATAGTATGGACATCATATGTTAGGGGTTTATGCTCTGCATAAACATAACATCGATAAGAATGTACTAATTGAAAGAACAATTGTAAAATCATTGTGGGAAAAGCTTATCAAAGCTAAAAATGTATGATAAGACCTGTAGTCCCAAGTGGGTGAAAAAACATAACCATAATCTCTCCATGAAAAAGAAATGTTAAAAACTAAGTGGAGTTTGACACCTGAATCATTCAATGTATGAATATCACTTCTTTGATATAGAAGGTGTTACCTGACACAGTATATATACTGCAGGTCAATAATGAAAAGGCAGTTGAATATATATATATGACAGATTCAAATGATAACCCTATGTGGAAGAACTTTGTGCTGGTCAAAGTTCTATGGCATCTCCATAACATCAAGATGTTATGTGGAGACTTGATGATATAATGAATGAATCTTATCTGTCTCCCTTTATCTGGGATTTCAGGGATGAAATCCTTGTTAGGGGTTTATAACTTGTAATGAACCTGACCTGGGTTATGAGGTAACCCTATTTCTTTTGGATAAGTAAGTTGCTTATAACTTTAATAAAATCCTGTAAGGTGTTTTTTTATCATGTGACACACTTATGTTCCAAGTTTGGTCCTGATTGAATGTTGTTTGAGCAATGTTCCTTTGTTTTGGACCAAAGTGCAATTTACCCAAGATGAGGGGCTATATTGCAAAATGTCACATTTTGAACATGTATTAAGTGTTTTAGCATCATAAAAGAGAGAATGATGCTAAGTGGTGGCTTGTGGAAAGCCAAAATTCCAAGTTTGAACATGTTTGAATAATGCTAGTACCTTGTGCACCAATTTTGGTACAAATTGTAATTTACCCAAAATGTAGGGTTAATATGCAAATTACCACCTCTAGAGTGTCCCTAATCCCTCCTAGTATCATGTAGAGGAGAGATAAAGAAGGAGACACCATGTTTGAATCAATTATGAGTGATGGTAATCTTGGTGATGGAATGACCAAGAAAAGGGTTGAATATGAAACCCTAACTTGAGTTGTATTAGGTTGAAAAGCTTATATATGAGTGCCTATCAGCCAAGGAGCCATAGGACAAGACTCATATAGTTTTTTGAACTCTTGGAAAAGGTCATATAATTCAAAGAACCTCAAGTATGTGAGTTTTGTCGGGTTACAACTTCCTTAGTAAAGTTGTGACGAGTTGTGAATAAAGTGATGAATTAATTGATATATCTTATTCAAAAGAATATGTAATGGACGAATACTTATCCATAAATGATCCTCAACCATTTTGCATGAAAATATAAATGTTTATGCATGCATGTACACATGTCATCCATGCATGGACACGTGGCACCTACTAGCTCAAATTGATGACACCTCATTTTTACCTTCTTTCATGAGCAACACGTATATATACCCTTAGTTTCACCCCTTAGTGAAAATTTTCGACCATTACCACCCTAATTTCCTAAGGTATCATGCATAGAGATCTTTTATAGTGAAGGAGTGATGTGGTATCGTGCATAGGTCCTTGGATATTGCCCATAGCAAGAGCATATCGGCCAAGAAGGGTGATATCAGCCATAGTGAAGTGTTTTTGGCCCCAAGTGAGAGGGATATCGGCCACAAGTGGTGGCATATCATGAAAGGGTTGCGAGGTATAGTGAAAAGGTGCTAGAGAAAGATGTAGCTCAAGTCTTAACCCTAAGGTGAGGCCATGATCATCTTCAACCTTGGATTGAAGCATGATTTTAGGGTTTTGATCTTCCTTTGTTTTCTTCTTCACCAATCACTTATCCATGGTGATTCCTTGTATATGAAGGAGTTTTGAACGAGCCTTGGACTTTTGATAAGTCATCTTCAACCTTAGGGACGTGGATATTTGGAGCTTGTAGCTTTGAAGTTGTTCTTAAGTCGGGTTATATAACTTGAACTCAATCATGTTATTATTCATCATCTAAATTGCTATACTTAATGAATTACTTTTAATTCCGAAATTTCCTAAAATAGTTGATGAAATTATGAGATCTAGTAGTTTATTATATTTCCATGAACTATAACTGTTAGAACGAAGGTCTAGAGCTTGAAGAAGATGGTATCACTTTGTAAAAGTGATATTGGGTTCAAGCATATGCACAAGTAGCTTTAACCCGGTATGGGTATGTCTTGAACGATATGACTTGCCTGATATGCTTGCACGATAGGAAGTCAAGTATAGACTCCATACATGATACAAGGTTAAGTGTATACTTGTAAGTTAATATGAAACCCTAATTTGGGTAACCTGATATGAGTGAAGAATAGTAAGTGCTATTGCACGATATGGTAGCCCGATACACAACTCTAGATGACATGTAGCCCATCACGACCAACCCTAGTTGATGTCTAGCCCGACATGGTATCGAGTTGATACCTCTTAAACACCATGGGTGACACATACATGTACCATGTGCCCGTCACAACCAACCCTAACCTGACATGGGTGTTGCAACCCAACATTTGATGGTGTAGCTTGATATGGCTTGGTGCCCTTCACTCCTATCGACTTGTATAATGGGTTGATCCCGATATGGAAAACCCTAACCCATCACAGCCAGCCCTAGATGGTGTTCCACCCGATATGGTGATTGAATACACCTTTATCCCAGCATGGTGATGGCTTAATACCTCATGCAAGACATGGGTAACACATACAAACACCTTTAGCCCGATATTGATGGTATACATATACCTTTAGCTCGATATGGATGGTATTCATATACTTTTAGCCCGATATGGTGGTGTCTATACACCTACAACCTGATATGGTGAACATATGCACACCTCTGACCCGAGACACCTTGTAAAGGTGAGGGCAAGACACTCTTAGGAGTGATAAGTATAATACCAAGTAATGGTGTGGCTAATACCTTGATAGGTGAAACACCTAAAGTGGTTGATAATGGACAACCTTATATCAACAATGCCTCAACCTGAGATGAGTCCATATCACTTGAAGATAGTTGGGTAATTCAAATGTGTGACTTATGGCCTATACACTACATGATAAATGTGATGAGTTAGTGCATAAAGTATTAGGATGGGAAAATACTCTAATACAAGATAAGTTGATGAAATTAAGTAAGTTAAAAGTGACGAGGGAAGTGATACACTAAGACATGATAAATATCACATCCAGCACCTCAAGGTTGATATACCTTGATGCATTTTAAGTCTAATATACTTCAATGATTAACACATGAAGTGTGTCATGTCAATTGTAACATTGAGATGTAATGAGATTAATGCACTTTGATAAGTGTAGGCTACATGCCTTGAGAAAGGGTCAAGCCAAGTTAATGAAGTATGATGTAATCAATATCCTAGTGAGGATGAGAGAGAAACTCATACCTTGTATTGATAATCATTCAATGATAAATGATGAGAATAAATAAGTATGATTGAATACTTATGACATCAATGTAAACTCCTAGATATGTGGAGAAATGAATTAGGGTTTGGATTAATAATATGAACATGAAACACTAATTGGCTATAAAGGGAAACCCTAACCCTAATGATGGGAAGGTTGTAATTCTGTTATTACATAAGCCTTGTAAGGCATGTTAAATGCTTGTATAACAAGTATAATGATTAATGGCCTTATAAGCCATGTGGTTAGTTGTTGCCTAATGAGAGGTGACAAGATGTTTAATGGCCTTGTGAGCCATGAGGTTAGTTGTTGCCTAGTGAGAGGTGACAAGATGTGTGATGGCCTTGTGAGCCATGAGAATACTTGTACAACAAGTGAAATGAATACCTTCGTTTGCGGACCTAGAGGTAATGGTTACCTGTTAGAGAGGCAACAATGATATGTGATGATCTAAGGGTTTGAATACCTAGATACAGTAATCATGATAATGAAGAGATGAGAATTCCCAGTAATGTGATAAGGGACTGAGATCCCAAGTATCATGTGTTTTAAAGATTTGGAAAAGTACATGATAGATGTATTACACCATTCTTTGTAGCATTTGTTGTGATTAATAATGATAACTTGTTTGATGCTAAAAGAATGTTGTAATGCACGTAATATATCACTAGAAACTATAAAACATTGCCCTGATCATAGATCCATCAGCGTCAGGCTTTGCTGAATGGTGAAATGGGTTCCCCGTGGCATAACCCGGAATGCATACTTTTGAGTATGTGGGGGCATAAGTACGGGCGACCATGTGTGAGCCGACCCCCTTATGAGCCGAGATGAATGGGGATTTGTCTATATGCTATATCCGGGCTTGAGTGTGACTTCGGTTGTAGACTCTTTGTTGAGCACGATGAACTGGCACGTGGCTCGGAGTATGGTACTTGTGTCGCCATGACTCAGTAATTTCATAAACTGGGGATGGTTGTTAGTAGATGTTTCCCCTAAGAGAGTGTAGTTGATGTTGTAGCTCTAAGCGTGGATGCCTACATACCCTGGTTCAACTTGATAAGCAATTGACATAGTCCTGCTAGTGGTCCTGTACTGACCGAGACAAGTGAGGTCATGGCAACCGGCTCTTCCATTGACCTTGTATGGTACCGACTTGTGAGAAGTTTGTGGTCGGTTGGATATGACCGGTGTATGCTTGATCTCCTCAGGGCATAAGTGTGATTGTAAAATATGTTCAGCCATGTAGCATATCTGCTTAAGGATCGAATACGAGAAACATTGTTTGATGTGCAATACAGTTATACATCTTAGTGGATAGATGTTATTTATGTTTCTTTACATTCCTTGCAAAGCAGATAGATGATTTATAACTCTACCATGGGTAGATGTAATGTTCTACTTAAGAAAGGATATTATCTTATTCTGTTCATGCAGTGATTAATACTGCATGTTAATATAAAAGAACCTCAGCTCAGTTATAAATGCTAAATCTATGATAATAATATGGTCGAAAGAGAGTTATATCTCTCGCTGGGACAATTGTCTCACGCCGTGGGATCCACATTTTTTAGGTGGACATGCACGAGGTGATGAAGATCTTTCTGCAGAGGAGAACAACAGTTGAGGTAGCAGTGACAACTCAAGTTGAGTGTACTGCATGTCATGTCTTGTAGATAGAACTCCTACGTGTCGTCTCTGTACTCTCAGGTCCTTGGATTTAGTACGTGTTGGTTTTATGAACAATCTGAGATTTTGGCTTGTATGCCTCGAGGTTTGATGTTGCTTGATGTATATGTTTTAAGAAAGAAACTTTTATATGTTATCCTCGAGATGAGATGATGCAATGTTGTACAATGTGAATCATGATATGTATGAGTTTTGGATCTTTCAGTAAAAGTTTTCTGGACAAGGATCTCCTTGCAAAATGGTTTCAATTTTTAGTGATTTTTGTTAATCTGTTGATTATGTTTATTCCACTTAATTAATAACGATTTGCTTGTCAGTTTGGCAACGGTCATCACACGAGTAGTGCAGAAGAAGATTATGGAGTTTGAATCTTCCATAGATCTTGTATGGCACTAATTTTGATGTAACAATGGTCAGCTGGATTTGGGTGGTATGACTCAAATCCTAAGGATAAATAAAAGACATAATATAGTGTTGTGGTATATTTTCTTAGGGACAAATGCGATTCACATTGAATGACCCTTTTGCCTGGTTTTTTATACTGTTTAGTTGATAAAGGTTATACATGTTCTTCATATTCATTCTAAAGTATAAGATGTTCTGATGCTTAGTTGTAGATGCTTAAATTGCTTAATCTGTGATAATTGCTTTGCTTATAACATTTAGCTGAATCTTCTCATCCCGATAATAATGTTGCTTTGCTTAAACTTTACTTACCTTTGAAAACTTTGGAAATCTATCTATCCAGAGCTTGAATTATTCTATCTAATCCTCCTTGCACTTTATTTATGATTTCCACAATGTGTCACTTTACTGTTTGTTATTTCAATTGTTGTCCCTAAAACGCCGACAAACAAAACATCGGTCAGTATATCGAAATATACTGGTATGTGGGGACAACCAAAAGTTTGCACATATGGATAACAATCTAATTATCACATTAAAAATAGAAGTATGTATTCTCACACCTACATGGCAACCTTGATGGATGATGCCAAAGGTCAGGCCCAGATTGTTGGACCAATGGACACCTTGAGTGGTGACCCCAAGCACCAAGCTCGGGAATGAGAAGGTGGCCTATGATATTGCATGACTAGTGGTAACCATGAGTGGTGACCCCCAGGCACTAAGCTCGGGATTGAGAAGGTGGCCTTAAGTCATTGACAAAGGAAACCCTAAGGTGGGTATGCCAGGGTTAGGGTAAAAACGGTGGAGAATGTCATACTGAAAAGTGTAAATTGACTTGCTAATTACCCTGATTGCAATATTTAAATTGTTAGACTTAATTGTGAAATTTTGGTTGCCTCCACATACCAGCAATTGCTGATCGATGTTTTTGTTTGTCGGCGTTTTAGGTAAAATTCTGAAAACACAAACCATTTGTAATGCCCGGGCTCACTGTCCACAGCTCTAATAGAGTTTTAGGAATGACGATTGGCCCCACAAACCACCACTAGCCTTAACTACGCACTTTGCCCACACTGACACGCAAGCCAGGATGAACTTCCCGACTGGTCACCCATCCTAGTACTACTCCAAGCTGAGCATGCTTAACTATGGAGTTCTTTAGTGATGGATTCCCAGAAAAGGAGGTGCACCTTGGTGATATGGGTAGTCCAATCATTCCTTATAAGATCATTATATCCGAGGCCTCAAATCATGGGACGTTACAATCTTCCCCACTTAGACTCTTGACGTCCTCGTCAAGGCTCAACTATAAGGCCTCATAACATCGCCCCATTTCAGTGTAGACCCAGAATGGCCCATGGACACCCAGCTACCGATCACAGAATACCAGCGCAAGGGTGGCTACGTCAACCATGGACAACCCTTTCCTACATGCCTAGACCGCACGACTCAAGACTGGCATGTCACATGCCCATGTGGGCCCCACCTACTGGAGGGGTTTTGGCTCTGATGCCAATTGTAATGACCCCGTCTCCAGGTAACCCCCAATTAAGGGAGACCCAAAAGTCAGAGTCGTTATTCAATCAACAGGATCAAATGTTCAACAAATAATCAATAATAATTATGAAATTTTACTAACTAACTGGAATTTGGTATAAAAATTTAAAACTTTACTTACCTTTGAAAACTTTGGAAATCTATCTATCCAGAGCTTGAATTAGTCTATCTAATCCTCCTTGCACTTTATTTCTTATTTCCACAATGTGTCACTTTACTGTTTGTTCTTTCAATTGTTGTCCCTAAAACGCCGACAAACAAAATGTCGGTAAGTATATCGAAATATATTGGTATGTGGGGACAACCAAAAGTTTACACATATGGATAAAAATCTAATTATCACATTAAAAATAGAAGTATGTATTCTCGCACCTACATGCCAACCTTGATGGATGATGCCAAAGGTCAGGCCCAGATGGGTAGACCAATGGACACCTTGAGTGGTGACCCCAGGCACCAAGCTCAGGAATGAGAAGGTGGCCTATGATATTGCATGACTAGTGGGCACCATGAGTGGTGACCCCCAGGTACCAAGCTCGGGATTGAGAAGGTGGCCTCAAGTCATTGACAAAGGAAACCCTAAGGTGGGTATGCTAGGGTTAGGGCAAAAGCGGTGGAGAATGTCATACTGAAAAGTGTAAATTGGCTTGTTAATTAACTTGATTGTGATAATTAGATTGTTATCCATATGTGCAAACTTTTGGTTGTCCCCACACACCAGTATATTTCGATATACTGACCGACGTTTTGTTTGTCGGCGTTTTAGGGACAACAATTGAAAGAACAAACAGTAAAGTGACACATTGTGGAAATAAGAAATAAAGTGCAAGGAGGATTAGATAGAATAATTCAAGCTCTAGATAGATAGATTTCCAAAGTTTTCAAAGGTAAGTAAAGTTTTAAATTTTTATACCAAATTCCAGTTAGTTAGTAAAATTTCATAATTATTATTGATTATTTGTTGAACCTTTGATCCTGTTGATTGAATAACGACTCTGACTTTTGGGTCTCCCTTAATTGGGGGTTACCTGGAGACGGGGTCGTTACATATTCCTACTTTAATTTATATATTTTTATAATAGTTGTTGGTGGAGAGTTATATATCTCATTGGGACTTTGGGCTTACCCCATGAGTTTCCACATCTTTTAGGTGGTCATGCATGCCGTAGTAGAGATCGTGCGGTTGAGGCTGAGCAGCAAGAGGAACAGTAGTTGTTTGAAGGTTGGATATGCTGCTAGTATTTTGTAGTAGAGTCCTAGTGTCGTCCCTATACTCAGGTCCTTTGGGGTGTTTTGTAGACATTGTACATCGATACGAGTTCTTGGTAGTATGCCATGGTTGTACAGATATGGCATGTATATGTGAACATGTTATCATATGTGAAAGGTTTGTGGCATGATATCCACTGAACATGGATATGTAATATCTTTTGGCATGATATGTGACACAGGTGGCATAGTCTATGGACTCAAATGCAATATGTTTATGCTTTTGTGGTTACATGGAATCAGTTTTAATTTATGATGTTTACAGTAATTTGGATGTTTAATTTTAGTTCCACACTTTGTTTTGAGTAATCTCATTTTGCTGTGATTGGTGTGTCACAGTTAAGGTTGGTCTCAGAGCTTTAGGTTTGCTAAGACTATAGGGACATAGGACTAGGGTTTGTGTCTATTATGTGTCATCTGACAGAAGAACATGAGGTGGTGCCAAGAGATAGACAAGGGTTGGTGGAGTTCCTGAAGTGCCTCAGTTTGAACCAACAACTATGGCCAACCCCACTTTTCATCCCTTGTTTGGACATTTCATGGCCACGATGATGATATAGAGAATATAATGCTCATTCCCCAAGCAAGGGAAATTGTTCCCAATGCAGAATCACAAGGTTTTGGGAAGACCTTAGAGGGGTTGAGGCATGTGGGGGAATTGGAGTATGTCAGTATGACAAATATAGCTGATGCGAACATGTGGTTGACTGAGTTGGAGAAGGCCTTCAAGATCCTCAATTATCCTAAAGAGCATAAGGTGAAGTACACAATGTACCTGTTGAAAGGGAGTGTTGGCCATTGGTGGGCCGTTGAGGAGGAGAAAAGGCCTAGTGTTGTGATCAGTTGAGAAGATTTTTGGAGGGAGATTGTGAGTCGATACTTCTTAGAGACTACCAGGATGAGAAGATCACATAGTCTGAGATGATCTGGTAGGGATCTATGACAATCAATGAGTATGAGGAAAAATTCATGGAGCTCCTGAGGTTTTAATCCACATATGGATACTACTGACAAGGAGAGGATCATGTGCTTTGAGAAGGGTTTGAGCTCAGAGTTGACAACATTAGTGTCATCTCTAGAGAACATGGAATGATTTCCCACATTTGTGGAATCAATGAGGTGAATAAAGCAGTCAGTTGTGGAGAAGCAAGAGGCGAATGCCAAGAAGAGACCTTAATAATATCAAGGACAACCATCTGGAGGCTTCAAGAAGCCTAGGTTTTTAGCACCTCAATCACAATAGAATGGCTGATGAGATAGTGATGTGCGGTGTTTTTGGTGCATGTGGTGGATACTAATGTGAGGAGTCCTAGTATCCAGGAGGTGCCAATTGTCTGTGAGTTTGAGGATGTGTTTCTCAATGAGTTTCCAGGTGTTCCCCCTCCTAGAGAGATTTATTTTGAGACCAATTTGGTTCTTGGCATGCAGCTAATAGCACAGACACCGTACATGATGGCACCAGTTGAGATGCAAGAGTTGAAGAAGTAGTTGGAGGAGTTTCTTCAGAAGGGATTTATTACACTGACCATTCCCCCTTGGAGTGCTCCAAGGTTGTTTGTGAAGAATAAGGATGGATCCAAGAGGTTGTGCATCAATTACTGACAGATGAACAAGGTGATGATCAAGAACAAGTACCCTTTGTCGTGGATTGATGATATGTTTGACCAGTTATGAGCTGCCACAGTGTTACCAAAGAGAGATATGAGGTAAGGATATCATCATTTGCAGATCAAGGTAGATGACATACCCAAGTCTGCTTTTAAGACTAGGTATGATCACTATGTGTTTGTGGTTATGCCGTTTGGGCTAACCAATGAACCAACAACATTCATGGACATGATGAATAGAGTGTTCAGACCATATCTTGACTAGTTCATGGTGGTATTAATCAATGCAATCCTTATCTACTCTAGAGACAACCAACAACATGAGCAACATCTACGGAAAGTGTTGACCTTGTTGAGACAACACAAGTTATATGCTAAGTTCAACAAGTGTGAGTTTTGTCTGAAGGAGGTGTTGTTACTTGGACATGTAATATCTGTTGAGGGTGTTTGTATGGATCCCAAGAAGGTTCAATGTGTGTTAGAGTGGGAGAAATTGAAGACACTGATAGAGGTTCACAACTTCCTTGGCTTAGAAGGTTACTATAGAAGGTCCATCAAGAACTTTAGCGCAGTGGTGTTACCCCTAACGAAGATGATCAGGAAAGGTCTACTATTTGTCTAGGATGACAAGTGTTAGCATTCTTTCCATCTTTTAAAGGAGAAGCATACTAATTCACCAGTGTTAGTATTGCCTAAGAAAGGGAAAGGATATATAGTTTCTGTGATGCATCAAAGAATGGTTTGGGTTGTGTGTTGATGTAAGATAAGAACATGATATCTTTTGCTTCGTGACAGCTTAAGAAACAAAAAGAGAGCTACCCGACACATGATATGGAGCTCATAGTAGTAGTGCATGCCTTGAAGATACAGAGACACTACCTTTATGGTGAGAAGTGTCACATCTTCACCGACCACAAGAATCTACAGTACATCTTCTTAAAGCAGGAGTTGAACATGCGGTAGCGACGCTGGATGGAGCTAATCAAGGATTATGATTGTACCATAGACTACCATCTAGGGAAGGCAAACATGGTGGCAGATGCTTTGAGCACAAAGTCTTCTTTGTCATCATCTGCTGATAAGACATAATTATGTTCTTTGGTGTGCCATAAGAAAGACATGTTGGTCTCCTTGCGTCAGATGAATGTGAAGTTGGAGGTGTCCTTGTTAGCAAGACTGTAGGTACATTTATAGGTAAAGTCTACGTTAAGGCAGAAAATTAGAGGTGCACAACATGATGATACTGCGATTCAGTGGATCCTAGCAGAATTTGGCAGTGGGAAGCATGATGGCTTCCATGAGTCAGAAGATGGGACATCGTGTTATCACAATAGAGTAGTGTTCCCAGATGTTGATGATCTAAGGAAGTTGGTTCTGGAAGAGGCTCACTCTTTGATGTATTGTATGCATGTAGGTAGCATCAAGATGTACCACACTTTGAAATATTTGTATTGGTAGCCTAGCTTGAAGTGAGACGTAGCTGAATTTTTGGTGAAGTGTCTTATGTGTTAGCAGGTTAAGGCCAAACATCATAAACCTGCAAGGACATTGCAACTGTTGCCTAACCGAAGTGTAAATGGGATCATATCATGATGCATTGTGTGGTTGGACTTCCTAGGACATACAAAGTCCATGATTCCATTTGGGTGATCTTGATAGGTTGACCAAGTCAACACATTTCCTTTCTATGAAGACAATGTATATAACAGAGAAGCTTTCATAGGTTTATGTGGATGAGATTGTATGTTTGCATGGTATCCCAACTACCATCGTGTCAAATAGAGTTCCTCAGTTTACCAGTCGCTTTTGGGAGTGTCTGCATACAACCATGGCTACACATTTGAGGTTCAATACATCATTTCACTGACAGATAGATGGACAATATGAGAGTACTATATAGACTTTGGAAGATCTATTGAGAGCCTATGTCTTGTGGTTTTTGCACAATTGGGATGTGCACCTCAGTTTGATATAATTTTCCTACAACAACAATTATTAGAGGAGAATCAATATGGCATTGTACGAGGCTTTATATGAGAGACATTGCAAATCTCCTTTGGGTTGCTATGAGACTGAAGAATATCAACTTTTGGATCTTGAGCTTGTGCAACATACCATAGAGAAGATTAAGATGATCCAACAATAATTTAAAGTAGCCTAGGATAGACAGAAGTAGTATGTAGATAATCTTCGAATGCCCTTGGAGTTCTAAGTGGGAGACAAAGTGTACCACAAGGTCTCTCCTTGTAAAGGCATGCTGAGGTTTGGGAAGAAGGGTAAGTTGGCTCTCAGGTATATGGGACCTTACCCTGTGGTGGCACATGTTGGGAAGGTGGCCTACAAGTTGGAATTACCACCTGAGTTGCACAGGTTGCATCCAGTGTTCCATGTTTTGATGTTGAGGAAGTGTCACCCTGACACTAAGTTGGTTTTGCAGCCAGTGGAGGTTGATCTAGAAGAAGATATGTCATATGTGGAAGGTCTCATTTTAACCCTTCATAGGAGGATCAAGAAGTTGAAGAAGAAGGATATTATTTTGGTTAATGTTTTGTGGCATCACCATGGCATAGAGGAAGCCACATGGGATCTTGAGGATGAGATACGTAGAAAGTACTCATCTCTTTTGCATAGGATTTAGGGGATGAAATCCTTGTTAGGGGTTTATGGTTGTAAGACCCCTAACCTAGGTTAGTGCTTGATTGTACTTACTTTGCTTAATAATATGATTAAACCTTATTCTAATCTTATGATGCATCTTAATACATGTGACATGCCTATTTTTTCAGTTTGGTCATGTTTGGTTGATGCTTGAGCTAGTTATGTTATTTTGGACCAAGTTGCAATTTATCCATGTTGAGGGTTAACCTTGCAATTTTTCACATGTAGGTTGTGCCTTTTTTGTGCCTTAGCATCGTGAGAGATAATGATGCTTAGAACCACCTTGTTGGACCTTGGTTGATGAGGTGGTCATGATATGATATTAGGGTTGCATGTCTTTGCATGGATGCTTCAGTTTAATGGTGTTTCAAACTTGTATGTTGGTTCTTGAGGGTTGCAACCACAACACTCTCTTGGTTGATATTTCTTGTGTCCTAGTGCCTTGGGCATGTGTTTTGGTTACTAGGGTTTGTGCTTTGGTAGAGTGTTGCAACTGTTTGGCTTTGGTGACCTAGTGTAGCGGTCGCTACCCTTGGCTTTGTTTCGACCTTGAGGGTGTAGTGGACCTAAGTGGTCGCTACACTACCTTGTTTTTATCACCATTTTTTTCATGCATGTATAGAGTGTTGCATGGCTGTGGCTTTGTGGTCATGTGTCCTTTTGGTGCTCTAACATCTTAACACCTCATGATCCTTACCTCTCTCCTACCCTTGATTATAAAAACCCTCTCTTTCGCATGCAAGAATCTCTTTTAGCTCTTTTTCCTCTCTTTTACCTTCTGTTCAGCCTTAAGCTTGGTGGAGCTAGAGAAGTTGATGATCTTAGAGCTTTGGTGGCCGATCTTCTCTTGCATGTGGTGATCTTGAGCTTGATCATCTCTCTTGTGGTGATTCTTGGTGATCTTCCTTCTTGGTAAGTTGTTATCTTCCTTGATTTCATTTCCGTTGAACCCTACCTTCTTCTTTCTTTCTCTTATCCATCAGACTATGGATCACTAAGGTGTCTATCTTGAGGATATTCTCTCCACAAAGGTCGAGACTATGGTTTGACCATGGTAATACCTAAGTGAGCTAAAGCTTTCTCCTTTCTTCTTTCTTCTCTCTTGTTTGGCCTAGGGTTTGTGCTTCCTTCTTCTTGAGCTTTTCTTTGAACTTGGTGTGCTTCTTCTTCTTGAGGTGACCTTGTTGGCCATGGAGTTGATCCAAGGTTGGATCTTCTTTCTCTTTCTTGGATCTCGTGGCTTTATAGCTTGATCTTCATCTTAAGGTGGGTTACATAACTTCCCCTATACTATTATTGCACCATATTATTTCTTATATGTTACTATTTTGTATCTAAAACTTCATTATAGGTTGATGGATGGTGCTATCTTGATCTAGGGTTTAATATTTTGAAGTATTCTCTCATAGATTTCTCCTTCTCCTAAACCCTAATTCATGCACCCAGACTTTAAGTGATAGTGGAATTGTTGTTTCTTACATGCAACATAATCCTTAGTTTTATTACCGTGTTATGTTTTGGCCATCATATGATGGTGTAGGTTTTGATCTTTGGTTACATGAGTTGGATACATGGTTTTCCTTCCATCATCATGTATTTTCATGTTTACCTCGGTGACGTTTGTTTTAGGGTTTTGATGTTCATTCTTTCATGGAGATTTCTCTTGATGATGTTTAGTTTCCTTGATGATTATCATATGTTTTGATCCAAGTGTTTTTCTATTTTGGGATCGGTCAAGTGCTGAACTTGGTTTTTGTAAATAAATGAAACCACCTCTCTACTAAAAATTTGAAATATCAAACCTCCATTCCCAACATACTCAAAAGGTATGTTGAAATGGGTGTAAAATTTTCAAATCTTTATTTAATGGTATTCAAAACAACCAAAGTGTAGCAATGCAATAAAAATAGGACTATATTCAATTATAAAACAAGGGAACATCTTAAACTTACATCATAAGGATCCATGTAGAGGGAAATATAAACCACCTCAAAATTTGTCTCTAATCTATCACTTTTCAATCTAAGTGTCCAAGTCAACATGCCTTGTCATCCAAGTCCTCCACCTATGGTTGGAAGCATACCCCAACAAGAAGAAAAAAATGAAAGACATCAGCAAAGGCTGGTATGTGCATACTAAAAAGTAAATTGAGCAATTTATAAAGAATAAGGGACATCAAAATAAAAGGTGTTGCAAGAGATAAGGACTACCCAAAGAGGGCATAAAAGATAAGAATCATCATCATCATAAAAGAAGATACTTGTCATAATCAAAACAATAAAGTAGTGCCACATAAGCACATATCATGATTTGGGAACATAACCCATAAAGATTTTTGGGCACATAACCCATCATCAATTTGGGCACATAACCCATCATAAGCATCATCAACCTGCATACATGTGCGATAATCATAGCCCTAGAACAATATAAATAACAATGGCGGCCAAGCCTCATAAAGTTGAAACCTGATAGAGAAAGGAATATTTCCAATCTCCCAAATATATATAAAATGGGCCAACCCTCATAAAGTTGAAAACCCTGGGTACGAGGTTCCTTTCCGTACCAAAAGAGCAGGAAATATCACATCTCCTCGGCAGGAAATAACACATCTTCCATGAACAAAACCAATGCAATTACACTACTCTAGTGCTACTGAATCACATAACATGTTAAATGTAGAGGAAAGTAGAAAAGTATAGTCAGATAATACAAAAGAAGTCACCAAAAAAGTGACCTACATATACATCCACCTCATAAGTGGGAAAAGACATCACATGTCATCAAGTAAACATCCACCCCAAAGTGGGCACATTTAATCAAATAAGTCCAACTTTCAACAAGGCATAAGAAAAAGACTCCAAAAGAATATACATGATCACATGATAAATAACAAATAAGGTAGTAAACATGAACCATGATTTTCAAAAGAAAATACATTGTGTATAGGCTAATGTCCATAGGACCAAGAGAAAGACAAAAATAGGTTATTTCTCAACATAGAATAATAGGAGATGCAAACGTGCCTCAAATTCAGAGTCAAACGATCCAAAGTCACTTCTAGGTCCAAGCCTAGGCCTCCAAAGAATCTATGATGCATATATATGGAATTAGGGTTAGGTTTCCATTAATTATTCAAAACCCAAAAAAATTGTCTTTTTATAATTAGCAAATTAGGTTATCAAAACTACACCTTATTTTAGGTTATATTTTCCTAAGTTCAAAACATATTTTATTATATTTTTCTGACTTTTAAATATTTCATTATGAATTATACAAGTTATTATTTTATTTAATTAGATCCATTAAAATCATCTCTTTATAACATTGGATTTAGGCAACAAAACCAACACCATTAGAAAGCTTACATTTTTTCACATCCAATGACTATTTATTTGTAATTTTTGGCTTGAAAAATAATTTGTTATGATTTTTCAAAGCTAGGCCAATCAGAAAAGAAGAAATTTCCAAATAAGCAAAATGGAGGGAGAGAGAGAAAGAGAGAGAGCGAAGCACGGGCCCACCCCTCTGACATGGGCCAATCAGTGCTGGACCAGTCAGGTGTCAAAGGTGCGGATTTGACTCGCGCAAGGCAAAGAATCAATAGGGAAAAATGATGAAAATACCCTCGTCTAAAAAGTAGAGAATCAAAGGTGAGCAGGGTTACCAGCGGGAAACAATGCAAACCAACCCACCATCTTTCTCGCATGCCATGGTTGCATTGCTAGAAATAGCACGACTGAGCAGAAATTGGGGAAAAGGGAAACTGAGGCCTGAGCAAGAATTGATTACACCCAACGATCGAAAACACCTCAACGAACTCGTTGGCGGGGAGCCAAGACAACTTGGGGGTCAAAACGTAGGCAATTGTACAAAATTCCAAAGTCAGTGAAGAAGATGACCATAAGAGGGAAAATGAGCTAGGTATCTGATTGTTGTAATTGATGCTATGGAAAGCATCTCAGAGGCACAAAGAACACCACTAGAGACAAAACAGACCTCGCGTAGGTCTGTGGAAGAGAGTCGAGCAAGGCCAGGCTGAGGAGGCGGTGTAGAGTAGGGGAGGTGTGTCTGGGGTTTGAAGGGGCCAAACCAGCGAGGGACAAATAGACCAGGGACCTTGGTGGAGGTTTTGAGACCATTAGGAGGTGGTCCGATAAACCAAAGAAGCTAGGAGATGCAAAGGGTGGAAGGAAAGGGGAGAAATAGGGGAAAAGAGGACCAAATTGTGCAGACGGTAGGGAAATGAAGAAACATATCATATATATATACCTATGGGTTCAAGGAAGGGTGAAGAAGGTGCGGGAGAAGGAATTGGGAAGAAAGGTGAGGAGTGTAGGAAGAAATTGAAGAAAGAAGAGCGGGGCAAAACTTGTTCCCAGATCGCACAGAAAAGGAAAATAGTGGAGAAAGGCTCGGGGTAGGAGAAAAGTGCGCCAACATAGGATCATGATATGGCGGATGAAATAATTTTGAGTTCTGCCAACCAAAATGGGAAACAATGTGACACATATAATCGATTCCCAACCAAATTAGAATAAGGTGGCACATGTATTTATTTAATCTTTTCTCTTTCCTCAATATAGGGTGCAAACAAATTCCAAAGTAGGTGAAATTTTGCACAACGGCTAATTAAGGCATGTGTAGATTCCAATTACGCACAGAGTTTTGCCTTTTGAGGACTTTTAAGGTGTTAAATACATCAAATCTTATTTTCTCTTTCCTCCTTCATTAATGGCATTAGGATTATCCAAATTTTATAAAACTTGACCCACAAGTCATATTTAATGTGTTGGATACGAATTTGCCATCAATTTTACATATTGGAGTTGTTTGCATAATTATTTAATATTTTGAAAGTTCTACACACTTTCTCTCTCCTGATTTCACCTTTTAAGCAAACCTTCTCCAAATTGGACGAAAATCCACCCAAAGGCTATATTTATTATGTAGATTATGAATCCAAGATTATTGTCCTCTTTTGGAGTCATTTTATTATTTTATTTGATATTTTGGGGAAAACACACATCCTCTTTTTCAATTTGAATTAAATGAATTATTATTATGTGAATAATGTGAAACTTGACCCCAAAGGTAATTGGGATCCAAGGAACATGATTTTTAACTTATATTTCACTTTTGGAGCTTCTTTTTATGATATATGTCATATGGACCATTAGTGTCCCATTAGTTCATTATATATCCAATTAAGTTCTTTAATTTCTTATTATCATCTAAATGAGTCATATGTGATTATTAAGAACAAATTATTATGTATTCCCTTATATACTTGAGGTGACACATTTTATGTTCCATTATTGGCATATGTCTAAAACCTTAACCTTGTTTGGCTAAACCCAAAAAGATCAAACTTCTAGGATAGGGTTCAAGATTTGGTATGTTACAACACTCCACCCCTTAAAAAGGATTTCATCCTCAAAATGTAGTGATCCAAACATCAACAACTAATTACTCTCCACCCCTTAAAAAAGGTTCAACCTAACAAGTCAAAATAATCAACACTTAGGGTTACCCACATATCTTGTAGTTATGAATGTTTTAGAGATTTATGTTGTCCATGTATCCATCTGAAAGTCAGAACCAACTTAGGGTTGAGTTTTAGGTCCTTGTGTCTCTAACCTATCAACCCTACATGAGCATCCACAAGTCATAGGGTATGTCAACTACACCTTTAAATGAAACCTAGTCACAACTCCAAAGTCAAAACTAGGGTTAGATTATATTCAACTAATTTTAGGGTTTCTCTTCATTGTGACTTAGTTCAAGAAAACATCGACAAACTAGATAAATTCTTTGTACATATAGTAGTATAATGAAAATATTTTTTGGTGATGAAAACTTTTTGAGATGAAACAAAGTGTGGATCCAAAATCAATTGCGGAAACCAAGTCATAATTTATCCATAATAGGAATCTTATTATCCAACCACTTCCTCATAACCTATTCAGACCTTATTATATCCAAAGATCAAATCTAGGGTGAACATATTACCTAAAGATAACTTAGAAAACTCAAGGGTTCTAATGGGGTAAACTGAACATTATATGAGCGATAAAATTTGATTATGATTTTAATAGAGTTGAATAAGATTTGTGATAATGCTACACTGGTTTATGAGGTTTAATGAGAAAAGAAAAGGGGAAATTGCCTACATTTTTCATATACTCTGTTAATCACTATTGTCAAGAGTTTGTTGTTTGATTTCATAATTTGGGTTTGTATTTAGGATTCTCTCTAATATTTGGAACATATGCTAATCAAAAGAGAGATCCTAACATTCCATATGTGGGCATTGCAAATAGAGCTAGAACATCAAATATATGAACTAACAAATAGAAATGTGGTAGTACTATAGCCACTGCATATTTCTCTGATATAAAAACTCTTCAATTTGGTTGGAAGAGGACTAAGAAAATCTACAAAATAGTCTTATGGGTGTAGTTTGGCTGATACATATTTAAGAAATTGACATCTTTGTGCACATGATTGAAATGAACCTTCCACTCTAATGTCAATAAATTCTTAATCCTACTTAGCTAAGAACCCACCATATGAGCTTCCTTTACCAAGAAATGAATGGATATCACCACCAACAGGCTCTCTATTTCAATGGCTACCTTTTTGAAACCGTTGTTCTAGGATTCTGTGAGCACTAGGTGATTATCAGCTAGTTCCTCTTTTAACATTGAGAAAACTATTATAGACTTAATCCACCTACAAATACATACACCTATGTCATCTCATGCCATCACTTCTAGGCCTTCCAACTTCCTATAAATAGAGACATATGAATTAAATTTTACCCAATTTGTCTTAAGACTTGATCAAAATTGTACTCACCATTTGTGGATCTAAATAATAAACATATCATCATTTAACAACTCTATTTTTATTTTGCAGTTTCATTATCATCAATTGCATTCTCTATTTAGCATATCAACCATCGGCAAATTTTTATACTTATCACTTCAACACTCAACAACTTGCATCCACATAGTAATATTTTCAAAAAGTTCTACATAAATACATTACCATACCATAAATTTAAATGAATTCCACTCAACATACATCATGTCACATTGTTAAGTATATTTTCCTCTGATTTATCGAAGGGTATTTAACATGAACAGATAATTTGACCTGATTATAATGAATTGTATCATGTATCAACAGAGAAAATATTTCTTATAGAAATGACCCCACACCAAATTGTTCTTGAAAATATCTAGAGGGTGTGAACATAGATTTATAAAATATTTTAACAAATAAAAGTGATAAGAAGGCAAGAAAAGATGAGAAATGATTTAGAGTGATTCCGTCTACGAAGTCAATCCACTACCTAGTTGTTTCCAAATAGGTTTTGCAATAAGTAATTTTATTAGTTATCTGTTACAACCAATTACAAAACTTTTGTTGCAACTAAACTCTCTTCTTTATTGTCCATGGAAGAGTACCAACCAAATCTCTTCTTTCACAGATGTAGAAGAGAACCAACACCTTTTCTTTGATGGACTAGGAAGAGCACCACAACATCTCTTCTTTCAAGGACTTGGAAGAGCACCAGATCATCACCTCTTCTTTAATGACCAATGGAAGAGAACCTGGAGAAGATTCCTTCTTCTCTGATGACTTGGACAACCTCCTCCCCTAGGAGTAGCCCAATCAAATTACAAAACAACATAATGAAGATGGGAGAAAGGAATTCACCAAGTAATCTCAACAATGTCCTTATAAATCAAGCTTGTGGACCAAACCGTGAGGGATATATCAAGTTTGAGTGGTGGTAGGCTAATCTAAGGAAAGGATGCAAAAATGACAACTGTGAATGATTGAAAGTGTGGTGATATATCTCAATTTGCTCAAGATCTCATGTATTCAAGTGCACAAGTTGTAATTTGGGTGTCCTATGATCACTACTATTTATAGGAATTGTTTGCAAGTGTATAAGAAAACTTTAGGGAGTGTCTATAGTGTTCTAGGATGATAAATTGACATTATAATTGAGTCAATGTAGGTGAAATGACTAATTAATCATTTATAAAATTAGCAATCCAGAACCCTTCTTGATCAATTTTTTTTTCAAACAGATGTATCTAGGTTGAGGAATTCTTAGAATGAGTTTGGTCTAGGTGTCTAGATTGATTTTAATGGCTAAGTTTCATTCTAACTTATTGGTCAACTGGTCACAGTCTATCATCGGTTCACAAAAAATCTTCGATTGAGATTGTCTCGATCGACCAAGTTTTCAACAAGGAAGGACTCAGGGCTAACTATATTACAAAGATCTTTTGATGCTCTAAATTCTCAACCAAGGGGAGTCTCAGTTGACAATTTCATCGACTGAGGATGTCTCGATTAACAAGTTTCTCAACCGAAAATTCCCTATAAATAAGTTCACATTTTTTTGGAGAACCTATCTAATAATTTTTCTAATGTGACCTACCTACCCTAGACACTTAGTTTATACATATCAATCGGTTTGGGATAGGTGGGGATGGTCCATAGCTTGATTTTCCATGAGTTCTAAATATGTGTACATTTGTACAACAAATAAGCACATATACACAACAATTCAAAAATTTGATACTCCAATCTTGATCAATCTTTCTCAAGATGTACTTGTTACCTGAAAGTACTTAGATAGCACATTAAATCCACACATAAGAAATGTTTGTCATCATCAAATGATAAGATGTTCTAATGTCCAATTTAGCCACCAATCTCCCCTTTTTGAAGTTGACAAACATTTCTATAAGCAAACACTTAAAAATGAAATTTTGGTACCTTGGTGAGCTATTTATTAAGTGTCACAAAAATTTATGCACATCTATACTAGAGAGATGTGGAATATATCATCCAACAATCAAAGCAAAATGCAAAAATTAATTTATGGCAATGCGCCTCTCAATTTGAAAACTCAATCAAAATCATAACAACTCAAGAAAATAAGTTTTGCTTTCAAATTATTTCTCCCCCTTTTATCATCTCAAAAAGTAAAAGAATACTCCCCCTTTGTTCAATACCCCCCTTAATATGATGCTTAAATAAAGATCTTAAATTTAGCCAAAATAGTCATTAACAAGTACCTAAGAAGGCTTAATTAATTAATAAGAGAAACCATTACATAGCTTTGTTGCTCAAAAGAAAATCCATAAGGATAGCCATATGATTATGAAAAGATGTCACTTGAATGAACCAAGGATCACATCCACCTCTGGATATTGCCCATAGAAAGGTGCAATGCCATAATATTTCACAAGAGTTCCCAATCCAATCCAGTAGTCTTGGCAAGAGAATATGCCTCAAGAAAGGTGGGTGCTCTATCAAAGCAGAAATGGGTAGCTATGTCTTGGAGTTGCATGGTGGAATATTGAGTATGGGTAAGATCTGTGCATGGTGGAGATGGGACTTGAGTGTAGTTGATGTATGGTGACACAATTTTACCGTGCGTAGAACGTAAGTGCACGCGTCAATGTAGTATAGGCCCTTGTGAGGCTCGAGTCAAACTCAGGGACACTGAATTATCGGTAGACTACTACTAACTACTCGCAATCAACTAGACCAATAAAAAGGTTATGAGAGTTGTTTTAAAAATAAAAGAAAATAAAATAAAACAAAGCAATCAATTAAATGTTTAGTTTAATCAATTCAAATGGAGATCTTTAGGATTGCGGTTTCACCGCGGGTTTTCATTGTATGAATTTCCACATAGTTAAACATGTTCATCTCTCAATCCGAGTAGTGGCCTGTAGTCAGAATTGTCCACTATCGTGGTACAATTCACTACCTATGTCTAGGTCAGTTCCACCGTCGTAGTAACCTATACCCTAAACTTGGTGCATGAGAATCGACCTCTGGGTTTCCACCATTAACCTTACATCACCTTGTTCAAAGGATTTGTTAATTAATGTGAATTTTGTCTCTTTTCAACCGTTAGTTCTACTTTCAAAGTAATTAAAGGCATTAGACTATCATTATGGTGATCAAGCATAACAATATAATTGAGAAAATGAAATCATACCATGGATTTAAGAGACAAATTATGAATCACTATGATAAAAATGTCATACAATGCTTCCCCGGGCTACTCCTGGTCCTAAAGATAAAGGGGATTAGCCCCGCATGTTCATCTCAGAGCAAAATGTGGTTGAAGAAAGGGGAACATGGAGAAAAATGTGAATAAGTAATGAAACCCCTGAACGGAGAAGATCCAAGCATTCCTCAGTGTAGAATGCGCGATCTACAGCCTTTCGGCGGTGGAAAACATCTTCTTCGGCTTCCGGAATGGTTGGGGAGTGCTTCTGGGCTCTGTTCTTCTCTCCACACCTTCTCGGGACGTGTGCAGCGGCTAATGACATCATTCCCTACTCTTATCCGCCGTCATTAGGTATAATCACCGAGTTAGGTTGCAAAAATATCACAACCGTTGGATTAGAGCCGATCTGAAACAAACTCTGATCTGACGGTGTCGATACCATCGACGCGGGTCGATGGTATCGACCCCTCACGATATCGGCAAGCCTTCTTTCTTTTCATCATTGTGCCTGATGCTGACTCAATACCATCGACGCGAGTCAATGGTATCGACACCCTTAGGCATCAGTTTTATCCATTTTCCGTCGCTGAAGCTGAATGTGTCAATAGTATCGACTTTGGGGTCGATAGTATTGATTGGCTGGTCACTGGCAACCTGATGGTAACTCGATACCATCGACTTCGCTATCAATGGTATCGACTCTGCGCTCCTCCTTGCGGCTTCCTGCCTGTGGCTGTGTCGATAGTATCGACTACTGTCGATGGTATCGACAGCAGCAAATATGTGTTTTTCCTGAAATTGCAAAATAAAACCACATCAACTGAGATAAAACCTATTATTGTAATCATTTATGCTCAAAACAATTAAATAAGAGAGATTTGACACTAAGAAGGATCATAGACTAAAGTAAGTGAATTATGCAATATTAACCACCAAAATGACCAATAAATGCATAAAACACAAGTAAAACAACTCTATAAATGTGACTCAAAATCATCGCATCAAACTCCCCTAAGCTTGAACATTGCTCGTCCTCGAACAACAAAACTCTAGAAAAGAATTGCGAGGGTCAACTAAAGAACAGTTTATCACAACAAACATCACCATATGATCCCCGCCAGACATTCACATTCCGACCCTCACTAACCAC
Source organism: Alisma plantago-aquatica (assembly GCA_963693085.1). Classification (NCBI taxonomy): domain Eukaryota; kingdom Viridiplantae; phylum Streptophyta; class Magnoliopsida; order Alismatales; family Alismataceae; genus Alisma; species Alisma plantago-aquatica. Next base: position 1,047,748,765 of record OY856409.1, on the reverse strand, counting down.
AGAATGATAATTACCCTAAAGGCAACAATAATCATCCATAAAAGATATCTACCTCAAAATTTATGAACACTATCATATAAGGCAGTTAACATAATAAAATCCTCCAGTCCAGACTCGGTGCATCTTGTGATCTCCTATCTACGTTGCTCGCCCTAACTACCATCTACATGGAAGCAGCTCTCCTGGTATTAACGAGTGAGGAGAAAATCACGGTGGCCTACCAATTCGAGCAACAGGTGGATGGAATGGGTGGCTAGCGAAAGAAATGGAAGCATAATACAGTTTTACATGCACAAATAACAAAAATGACCTAAATGATGCATATGCAAGTGAAAATACCCTAATGCCTACATTTGGGTGGAATGATGCATGCACTATCATTCCGTCTCAAAGTGAGATGGAATATTTAAGAAAACTACATCATGTGCTTATTCTTCTTAAAATGAAAGTGAGACTATGTTCCTTTCTCCCTCTCATTACTACTTGCTTCTCAATATTCTTTTTTTTAAAGAGATTATTTTCATAGCTGACAATGAATTATTTGTTGGGCTCACTTATTGCTGCATAACTTATACATTTGAAGCATTCAGAAGGTATGGAACAAGTTCATCACCTTTTATGTCAGAAGATATAAGATGCATGATGTACTATATACACAAAAATGTGAATGCAGCTAAAAAATGATAGGTATGCAACTAAATGACACGCACTAAAGAATATGTGCATGTATAACTATTCTATCTCTTTTTTTCATTTTCATGCATAATATGTGAAAATAGTTGCAATGCAAAACCTACCTACATGGGATGCAATCAAAGAGATTAAAACCGTAATGTGCTTCCAGTTCTTATGGTGGGGTATGAAAACAATGGGGTGGATAGATCACAAGACTAATTGACTGAACCTTTGGAAATTATTATGTGTCCCTCCTTACTGACCTGTGTAGTAATTAAGAGGTTTCTCTCTCTTATTTCAAATTAAGGTCTCATTATCATTTGGTCAGTTTAAGCTCAAACAACCAATTCCGTCCACTTTTCATGAATCCTAGGAATGTACAGTTGTGATTTCCTATTTTAGAGTTGACAAACCCAATTATTTCCTTAAGTTATGTGCTCCAAGTTAAACAACACAAGCTTGCAAAAACACTAATTTTTTTTAAATTTACCCCTGATTCTCATGTACAAGCAACGAGATGACACAAGACATTAGACATCCATAATTACACTAGCTAGAGTGTGGATCCTACAAACAAACTAAAAACTAAAAGAAATAAATGATAAAAGACACAACAATAACAACTAAAAACTGGGAAAAATAAAGGATAGAGCTGTTCCAACTCCCCCCCTAAGCTTGAATTCGACTATGGCCTCATAGTAAAAAACAACCTTAAAAGGTGGAATAGTGATAACGATCATTCTTCAGGAGGAGGCGGGTATTGTGGAGCCATGGGGTCCCAAGATGGGTATTGCCCCTGAAAGCTTAGATCGTACTGGGGCATTGGTGGAGGTTGTGGATACCCCCCAAAATAATTCTGGCTCCATTAATGATCATAGAAGGGCTGCTGCTGCATCTCCATCCTATGCAACCTGTCGTGGATGTGCTGTTGCTTGTTGAGGAGGAGGCGCTCATTATCAAAAATGGCCCTCTGGTTATCTAACAGTCAGTTTGTTGTATCATGAATACCGGCGTATGAAGCTATATGATGCTGCTGGGTCTGATGAATCTCCTGCAGCATCGAGTACATCCCTTGCATGGAGTAGGCATCCTCTCCTTGATGAGAGGGCTGAGGTGGCGGAGGCTGTGAAGATGAAGATGCACCCGGATGCATGCAGGGACGCTTCTGGGGTGCTACTCGTGCCTGAAGAGGAGTGAAAGCTTCCTCTTCCTCTTCTTGCTCGTCGCCTTCATCATTGTTGTCATCATCACCATTGTCTTCATCGGAGTCGTCAATGGCAATGACAGGCCATCGGAAATGCTGAGCACCCTCAATATTGAAGATGGGGTATGGAAGTGAACACTCTTGATATGTGTGATTAACATGGCAATGTGCATATGCCAAGCCATCACGGAGCAGGAGGAGGTTGGAGCGGTGCAGATGCTGGAGGTTGACCTTGTTCCTGTTAGAAAGGGGAGTAAGCTGGGAGAAATCTAACCCAAGGTAGAGGGCCAACGGTGTGATGAGCCCTCCAAAGTGGATTGGAGCCTTCTGCATACTCCTCTTTACGGCCAACACACACGTCAAGAAGAACGTGCCCCAATTTCACTCCTCGCGCTTCAGCAATTTGTGCAGGAAGAACAAATTCGTCTCTTGAAATTTGCTGAGAGACAAGTCACCGCGAGCGAACAGCGTGGTGCAGAGCATGCGGTGCAGAATCCGCACAAATGGATGCTCGAAATCAGCAATTGCAGGGTTTTGGTAGCTGACGGATTTGCCCAGAGGCACAGTCATGAGCTGGGTGAAGATATCATCGTAGTCCGTCCTGTTGTCTGGCTGCCGGTGCTGGTAGTCATTATGAAACCAGTTATAAAATGAATTGAACTAGGCGAGAGTGAGGGTGTAGTTGTTGTTGTAGAGTCTAAATGACACCCGCCCTTTCCTCCACTCTCTGTCGGTGGCGATCAAGTCATTGGGCACCACATTGATGTCCAATGATGCCATGAACTCCGCCATGAGTTCCTTGTAAGTTGGCCACTCACTGAAGAATGGCCGGCCGTCGGCGTGGTACTGTAGCTCGTCGGGCCTCTTGGATGTGTGTCTCACCTGCCCCTTCAAGATGTAGGCGAGGTTGGCCTCGAACCCCAGCTCACGGACCATCGCCCGATCAACATAGCGCGTGGGCTCGATCTTTCTCTTCATCAGTTCCTCGTAGACCTTCCAGACCTCTGCGGAAGGATGGACAATCCTCAGATGAGGAATAGATGTAGTAGGTGGAGGAATGAACTCAGGGATCTCCATAGGATCCGCCCGTGAAGAAGATGCACCGGCTGTACGCACCATCGTCGCCGAGAAAGAAGGAATGGAAGATGGAGCTTGGTGAAGGTCGGAGAAGACAATCTCTGCTCGGTGAAGGCTCGGGGAAGATCACGCTCCTTGGATGCTCGTAGCCAGGCTCTGGTCGCACAACAAGATGTACGATACAAGTGGAGGGCAAAGGATCTGAAGGTGTGACGTCATATGACAACCATCCCTCTCTTTTATAACCACGGCCGACGCTGCTATGCACCCATCGATACCATCGACGCGGGTCGATGGTATCGACACCTGTAGCACAATCTGGTCTTCTTCTAGTATCGACAGTTGTCAATAGCCTGATGTGGGGCCCCAGATCGATGACACGTTGATACCATCGACGAGTGTCGATGGTATCGACCCATCCCACAGATCGATTCTCTTGATGTAGCGATCGCCATTGATTTCCTCTCGCGGATCGGTGACATGTCGCGTCGATACCATCGACACAAGTCGATAGTATCGAATCTTCTTAGGGCACACACCCTCGCGAGGCTCGGCCGCCGCTTCCTGCCTGTAATTGGGTCGATACCATCGACAGGACCGTCGATGGTATCGACTTCACTGAGACAAATTTCGTCTGAATATCTTCAGGGATCTCATGAGTATCGACAGCCATGTCGATACTATCGACCCCGTTTTGGCAAGCAACTTGATGGTAGGTCGATACCATCGACGAGGCCGTCAATAGTATCGACTCAGAGAGATCTTTGCAGCCACCTAACTGTGCCCATGTCGATACCATCGACACAAAGGTCGATAGTATCGACCCTGCCTCAGGCCTACACACTGAACAAACGATCACGGTATCTTGTTTACACTAAAAACAAAATTGAATCAAACTAATGTACAAATGTGAAAGAAACTAAACAAGACTACCAATGGCTGGGTTGCCTCCCAACAAGCGCCCTTATTTAACGTCTTAGGCTAGACGAAATCAAGCTCCTCATGCATCCGTAAGCGCAATGAGTTTGACCTCATGCACTTTCCTCGTGTAATCCTCACCGAAGTACAACTTTAATCGCTGTCCATTAACCAAAAATATTATCTCACCATCATGCACCATGATTGCTCCATGTGGCCTGACCTCCTCTACAGTGAAGGGTCCACTCCATCGGGATTTCAATTTCTCAGGATGCATCTTCAACCTTGAGTTGAACAAGAGCACACGATCTCCCTTCTTGAAGAAACACATCTAAATGTGCCGATCGTGAATCAGCTTTGTTCGCTCCTTGTAAATCCGCGAGCTTTCATATGCATTCATCATCAACTCATCAAGTTCATTTAGCTCTAGCAAACGTTTCTTTCCTGCCTCATCATAGTTCAAATTCAGCTTCCTCAGCACCCCGTGCGCCTTATGCTCCAATTCCACCAGCAAATGGCAGGCCCGACCGTAAGCCAACCTAAAAGGCATAGTGCCTATAGGTGTCTTAAATGACGTCCTGTATGCCCACAAAGTGTCCGGTAGCAAGGTACTCCAGTTTTTCCTTGTCGAAGCCACAGTGCGCTCCAAGATCTTCTTAATCTCTCTATTGGAGACTTCCACTTGCCCCTGTGTCTGCGGGTGGTACGGGGTACCAATGTTGTGCTTTACCTCGTACTTTCTCAACAATGCCGCAAACTTATGATTTCGGAAATGTGTACCTCCATCACTAATAATCATTCTAGGTACACCAAACCTGTAGAAAATATATTCTTTGACAAACCTGCACACTACAATGACATCATTAGTCCTAGTGGGTATTGCCTCTACCCACTTTGATACATAGTCAACAGCTAATAGAATGTACAAGTTAGAGTTGGAGGACACAAAGGGTCCCAAAAAGTCAATACCCCACAGATCGAACACCTCGACCTCTTGAAATACATTGAGGGGCATCTCCTGTCGCTTTGAAATGTTACCTGCCCGTTGGCAGGAATCGCATTGCCGCACATAGTCATATGCATCCCGGAACAAAGTAGGCCAGTAAAGGCCACTCTCAAGTACCTTGGCCGCCGTTCTGGAACTAGCACGGTGGCCACCAGTCGGTAGAGTATGGCAATGACGAAGGACACTTTCATATTCCACCTCTGGTACACACCTGCGCAACACACCATCCCTGCACTGCTTCAACAGAATGGGGTCATCCCAGAAATAATATCGCAAAGAATGGAAAATTTTCTTTTTCTCTTGGTATGTCCAATCATCTGGGATAATTTTGTAGGCAAGATAATTAACAATATAAGAAAACCAAGCATCTTTAGATTTCACAGATAGAAGTTGTTCATCGGAGAACGTCTCGGTAATGGGTATATGAATGTCCTTCTCATCTACCCTTTCCAACCTAGACAAATGGTCCGCAACCACATTTTCTATTCCCGCCTTATCTTTGATTTCAATATCAAATTCTTGTAAGAGTAAGATCCACCTAATCAGTCTACGTTTGGCATCTTTCTTTTCCATCAAGTACTTTATGGCGGCGTGGTCCGTCCATACCATGACTTTAGATCCAACAAGATATTGCCGAAATTTTTCAAAAGCAAAAAACAATGGAGAGAAGCTCTTTTTCAGTTGTCGTGTAATTCAGTTGTGCTTCATTTAAAGTTTTGGACACAGAAAATCACAGCAGGTTTATTGTCCACACGTTGTCCTAAAACAGACCCTACTGTGAAATCCGACGCATCACACATCAATTCAAATGGCTTTGTCCAGTCCGGTGTTTGCACAACCGAAGCAGAAATTAATTTCTCTTTAAGCACATTAAAATAATATAGACACTTTCCGTTAAAATCAAAGACATCATCCTTCTCCAACAACTCAGATAATGGTTTGGCATTTTTTGAGAAATCTTTTATAAAGCGGCGATAAAACCCGACGTGACCTAGAAAACTTCTTACCCCTTTTACCGAATTCGGTGGGGGCAATTTGGAAATAACTTCAATCTTCACCGGATCTACCTCCAACCCCTTGCTAGACACTTTATGTCCAAGCACGATCCCTTCGCTAACCGTCATATGGCATTTCTCCCAATTGAGAACCAAATGCGTGTCCTCGCATCATTGCAAAACCTTATCCAAATTGTATAAACATTCATCGAAAGATGCACCATAGACGGAGAAACCATCCATAAAGACTTCCAAACAATGCTCAACCATATCAAAAAAATGGCAAGCATGCAACGCTGAAAGGTTGTTGGTGCGTTACACAAACCAAAGGGCATACGGCGGTATGCAAATGTTCCATAAGGACAAGTGAAGGTGGACTTCTCTTGGTCCTTAGGATCAATGGAAATCTGATTGTAGCCCGAATAACCATCGAGAAAACAAAAATGAGATCGACCTGGTAATCGTTCTAAAATCTGATCAATGAATGGGGGAGGAAAATGATCCTTAAGCGTGGCAACATTCAATCTACGGTAATCTATACATACACACCACTCGGTTACCAGACGGGTCGTGACTGGCTCATTTAACAAATTATGTGTAACAGTAATTCCCCCCTTTTAAGGGACTACCTATGTAGGACTCACCCACGTCGAGTCAGATATAGCATAGATGATACCTACAGAAAGGAGCTTGATCACCTCCTTCTTGACGACCTCCATCATGCTAGGATTTAATCTATGTTGTGGCTGGATTACAGGTTTGGCTCTGTTATAACCCCAATTTTTGGGTTCAATTGGTGAGAAATGTAATTTCTCATATTAAATATATTTGAACAAATAATGATATAATTTGCTTTGAATACATGGATTCCTTTCACAATATCCTTGTTGTTTGATTTGTGGGCTTTATTGGCTATTGGGCCCAATAACAAGGAAATAACAAAGAAAATTCTATTAGTGAATGAATAATTGAATAATTGATAAAAGAAATATGTGGAAACCTCTAGAAGGCAAATCCAAAGAGGATTTCGTGCCTATTGGGTTCCTTGGGTTCCAAGGAGTCCATAGTTGCAAATAAAAGGCAATAAGAAAAGAAAAGATTAATTAAGTATTCCTTTATTAAGAAAGAAATTGGAAAATAATGATATAATGTGGAAAATGAATGGAAAGAGGCATAAATGAGTTTTCTTGGGGAAATTTCGTATCCATGAGGTTGTTGATATTAAAAGGAATGCCAATGAGGAAAATAAAAGAGAAATAAAAAGAAATCCTAAAAAAGGAATATTTAAATGAGAAATAAACAAGAATGTGAAATATTGCATAATAATGCATCTAGAAGGATAATAAGTATCCTTAAAAAGTAATTTCGAAATAATAGAGTTTCTTGGGGTACAAGGAGCCCCAATGAAGGAAGAGGAAAGAGAAAATACCAATAAAGTCAATTCAGAAGATAATATGATGCATAATGAATGATTATGAGGTTTTGTTAAAAAGGGAGTAATTTACATTACAAGAAAATAGAATTTAGTGCCAATGGGTTAAAAGCCAAGCACAATAAACTTAAGAGAGGTAAAATTCGGATTCCTTAATAACCAAGGATTATAAAAAAAGGACATCTTTTAATAATTAAAAGAAAAATAAAGGAAAGAGGGGTTATGCTAAGGTGTATGCTTAAATATCTTTCCTTTAGTAAGTCATGACTCACGTGGACACTCAATGGAAGATGTGAGGGAAGGAAACAACGAGTCTAACCCACCCCCCTTCCTTGCTGACTTCCTTGTAAGGTATGTATATATAACTATGTATATGTAGGGAGACTCAAACCCTATACCATGGATGGCACGCAGCCTAACTACCCAGCCTCTCCCTTTCTGCTTTAACGATAACCCTAGGGTTCATCCCTGGGAGATCTCGTCTCCATGGGAGGGCCATGGCGGGATCAGGAGGAGGCGTACAACCCAGGTGAAGGACATCTGCAGCACGACTAACTCATGCTTAGGTCTTGATGGAGACGGAGTTGCAGAATGAAGTTTTGCGGTCTGGTATACGGCGAGTAGATCCGTCGAGGACTCCTGGATACTCCGCCGACCTTGGAGCAATGTCCAGGTATGCCTGCTCGCCTGCCCTTCCAGTTCTGTCAATCTGTGTACCTAAAACTGTAGTGTGACCGTTTTTGCTCTCACCTTTACGCCTCCGGCGAAGCCAGAGGTACCTTCGTGTGCGTGGTGGGTAGACGGAGGCAATGGGTTTTGGCCTTGGTCCCTCGACAGCCGGGAGGAGGGGACCTGAGCCCTACTGGCCCGTCCAGAATCACGGACGATGCCCTTCTGCGAGGAAGAAGAAGGCCGTCCCTGTATTGGACGGTTTTCCCCTGAGCACTCTATAGCCCGAGTTTTTATGGGAGGGGCAATGAAGTAATTCCGTTATAAACTTAACCAGTTCGCGATTTAAGTGGATAGGATATAATTGTAGTGACGTGTCAACCAGGGATTGGCCCAGTTAATTTTATTTTGCAAAAATCGTAGAAATTACTACGTAGCTCGAATGAAAATAAGTTATATATGAAAATTGATCAGGAGAACGCATAGAATCTAAATAAAATATGTTTGAGACCTAAATATGATCCCTATTATAAAAGTGGTGCAAAGAAGGATTAAAGTAATGAGTAATACTTGAAAACCCTAGTTTTGGGTATTAAGACATTGAAAATGTCAAAAGTCTTTCTTTTATGATATTATCTGATCCTTTTGAGAATGATGATAATAAATGTAATAATGGTAATAATGACAAGGTATTTGGGATCTATAAGGAAGATAATCTTTAATGTGTGGAATTAGGGCTAAAAATCTTAATTTGCTATGTTGATTATGAACATATTCGATCTAAGTGATCTCAATAAGAGGATAAGATGGTTTTAGTAACTAGGGTTCTCCAAATATTAAATATGTGATGGAAATAGGGTTAATACCCTTATTCCTTATCAAAAAACTAAACCCTAGATTAGGGCCGAGTAGGGTATAATGTATTTAATGTGTTTAGTGACACTTTAGAATTTACATAATGCAGATTATAGGATGATTGCTTGATTTACTTGCTTGCTTGGACAATATGATTAAAGTATGATTGAATGATCTGCATGGAAAAGGTATGTGGTTACTTATGAATAACCGTTTAGTTTTATGATGGTTTCTCAGACGTTTAATTGCATTGAATGCAACTAAACTGTTTGGATGTTCATATTGCAATTATAAAGTGACTATGACTATCACTTAATGTATATGCCTATAAACTCAGATCATGGTTCTCTCTGTGGCATTATAGCTAACCTAGTACATGGCTGCCTATGGGTAGGTCCATCAGGTTAGAGAAAGGCCTAGTACATGGCTACCTATTGGGTAGGTCCATCAGGTCTATGGATGACCTAGTACATGGCTACCTATTGGGTAGGTCCATCATGTCTATGGTTGACTTAGTACATGGCTACCATGGAGGTAGGACCATCAAGTCATAATGAGTTAGATATTGGGATATCTTTGGATAGTGCCATGCGATTCTATTACCTAAAAGAGAGGTTATATTCATGTCCACTACAGGGACAACCCAGAGTTCGAGAATATGTATGGATTGAGTTGTATGGCTTAAAATGTAATCTTGATTGTTAAATGATTAATTGAATGATTATATTGTTAACATAGTTGAACATTATCTGTTTCCTCCACATACCAGCTTCGGCTGACCGATGTTTTGTTTGTCAGCGTTTTAGGTACAATGAAAAGTACAAACAGTAAAGCGACACCTTGTGAATTCAAGAATTAAAGAACGAGGAGGAATTAGATAGAATAGTTCAGTTGAGGTTAGAAGTTAGTTTGTTCCCAATTTTTCAAGGTATGCAAAGAAAATTTTTATTACCATTTTCAATATAGTCTGTTAGAATTTAATAATTGTTTATGGTTATATGTCGAACCTTTGATCCAGGATTAATGGGTGCGGCTTCAACCTCTTGGTCTCCCTTAATTGGGGGTTATCGGGAGGTGGGGTCGTAACATTTGGTATCAGAGCTTGGGTTCCTCAATTAACCATTAATAATTATTAAATTTTACAAACTCCATAGAACCCAAGGGAGTTATTAGAGGAGTATCCAAAAGGCAGAGGTGTCTAGAAAGGGATCACGACCGGGGGCTGGCAAGATTTTCCTCCGCACCGCTAGTCAAAATATGAGGACTCCCGGACCCGTGTGACCGCCTGACCAAAGTCTTAGGGTATGGATCGAAATAAGATAACTTTAGGACTTTTCATCTTATTCATCCCTTCTCATCACAAAATTATGATAAGGACCTAAAGGATTAGGGTTTTCTTTCTTCTCCTCACCCTCTTGAGGTATGGGTAAGGTTAATAAGGTTTAAGGAAATCCTCCACTAAATTAATGAAAGGCATGTAAATAAGATGTCATGGACATAAGCTTAATAGATTAAGCGCAAAATAAATAATAGATACATGCTTAGGTCGTATGACATAAGTTGTCATGTTCTCAGAAGGGACCTAAGGTTAGACCTTCGTGACAAGAGGATAAGTTAGTGTTGGAGATAAAGATCTCCATTTCAAGTAGAGATCTGGCACATCCTCGGAGGATGATGCTAACCCTAACCCTAAGTGAAGGTTAGAGAGAGATGAGTCGGACCAGGTGTTTGCAAGAACATGCCTTTGGGATGCCATACGATCCATGGGTGACCTAGCACCTTTTGGCAACCCAACACTAGGAAGGGTCATGCAAGGGTAAAGGATAGCCCCTTAGATGACGACATTAGTGAAGGACCTTAGAAATCCTATGGGCTGGTGCAAGTAGGGTATAGCTGGAACCTAGGACACGTCATAGTGTTGAAACCCTGGATAAGAAATCATGAGGGAACACAAAGGGTTATGGATGATCTTGAACAAACATAAGTTCGAACTTAGGCTTCACCCACGTAGGGCATGCTTTTGAGGTTGATCCTTCCTAAAGTGAGGACCTCTAATGGTGAGGTTGGATGTAGGGTTAGCTCTAGAGAGAGATGGAAACCCAGCAAGAAGGTTGGAAGCCTAAAACCCTGAACAATGGATGATAGTGGTTGTCTCGTGATCGATCCCTGAAAGTTGATGATATCTTGGTTGCCTTTAGAGGAACCAAACCCTAAAGATAGAAGATGAAGCTTGTGGTACATATGGGCCTACGACATAGGTGTTTACCTTCCAAGGTAGGAAGAAGAGTTCCTTAGACTTAGAAAAGTTTTGTAGCAGGTTATGAGGCCTTATACCTTGATGGTTGTCCTTAAGAAGGACTCAACCTTAAAGTGTTGTTCGAGTTGAAGGATGATAGGAAGTGCACGTTATGCCTTTTGCAAGCTTGATTCACGGTTAAGAGATAAAGTGTGCAGTTGGACACCTAAAAGTGAACCTAGGGTTCCTAGGCCTAAGAGGGGAAGTGGTATACCTAATGCTCATGATGAGAATTAAGTTGCTATAGTTTCGAGCATGGTACGCCTCATGAATAAAGGAAAAGAGAAGTCCCTTAAGTTTAAGGTGTGTTTGCTGAACCCCTCATAACTAGGTTGATGATAAAAGAAAGTACGATCTTGATCTAGCAAAGAGAACAAGTATGACCTAACTTGGTTTAGTGGTTTGCTTGTGCCTTAATAGCATACTAGGGTTAAGCATAAGGATGTAAACCCTATACCTAAGGATGTTTGTGACCTTGAGGTAAGAGTTGTAGTTTCCTCCCATCCTGGGAGAGGGACCCTTGTGTAGGGTGTATATCAGTTTTGTTGGTTCAAGGTAACCTAAAGAGGTCTCATAGGATCTTGAGAAGCTAAGTGAAAGGTACATAGTATGAGAATGAATCTACAGACCCATAGATATCCATCTCTATTGCATGGGAATGTGTTACCATGGAGGTAACCAGTATGGGGCTTGACCAAGGTAGGCAGGTTGCCATGATGCCTATGAATGGATGAGAGTCAGCCCATGAATGCAGAAAGAGAGATGATGAAGACTTGGGTAAGGTTCTAAGTGAACTTGTTCTGTAATGGAGAATCCTAAGTCTATCCTAGGGTCAGGTAGGAATAAGACTGATGAAAGTAGGAGTTGCCTAATTCCCCAGTTGCACATGACCATAGGGTCGGGAGGTAACAACTATCATTGTCTGAGGGCCATGGGTTAGGAGATTGATCACCTTCATGAACTCACGGAACCCAAAGGGCAGATGTGTAGGGCACTCTCTTGATGCATGAGGGAAGAGGGATGACCCCAAAAGAGTCGGTACCCTATAGACTTAGAGGAGATGACCAAGGATATAAACCTCAGTAGGTTCAAGACTAGTTTGATATCATGCTGTTTAAGATGAAGAGACATATGAGGCACATTGCAACTTAGATGTAAAGGTGTATTGGTAAGGTGGGATGTACCATCTCTACTCTTGGAACAGGAAGAACTCTATATTTGGACTGCAGCCAAATGCTTATGTCCTCTTGTTATGGGAGTGAGAGATAGGACATTACGCATGCCATACAACAAGGATAAGAAATGATGTAGGTTGGAACGTTGCCACGAGAAATGGGGATAGAGAAGATATCTACCCTGGTAAAGTGAATGATACATGGACGGTTGGTAAACACTAAGAGGAATGAGGTAGTCCCCTTATGAGGATGTTTTTATCATGAGATATGTGGAACTTACAAGTTATACCAGGTTGAGTTTGATCACCATGATGATGGAATCAGAGAGTGTTCTTATGAAGATACACATATAGTTTGAGGTGACATGATAAGTGAAATACATGGAAGTGTAATGTTACCTAATACCTAAGGATGTGAAGTGGTAATGGATGCTCTGGTTGAGATACATCTGACTTGTTTGACCAGAAGCTAGAAAGGGTTGATTGGCTAACCTTAAGTTCGAAAAGGAGAGGTATTTGGATAACACTCAGATGTAACAAGATACATTGAAAAGTTATGGTTGTTTGGTTAGCCAGTCTAGTCTTGGATGAAATGAAAGGATGATGGTAAAACCTCAGATGTACTTCTTTGGAAGAGAATGTGATGAAACCCCGACTAGAGTGGTTTAGGGTTTCAGAGGAATTGATCTTGAAAGAATCATGACATACAGGAAATCATGGTTGAAGATCATCATACACCGTGGAAAATGGCAATAGCACTTTGGATGCTTAAGATGAAGTTGCATGTGGTTTATGGCCATGCAAGCCAGGAGGTAAAGGACGAACCCCAGTAACCCAAGGTATCGATATAGAGGACAAAAGAGTCCCTGAGAGGGAATGGGAGCTCAACACTATGGATGTTGTGATGGGTCTTCCCTGGGCCAAAGAAGGTCGAGATACAATATGGGTTATGGTAGGTCGCCTTACCTAGATAATATGAGAAAGGAAGAGTTCTGTCAAGGGACAGATCTAGTTGAACTACCCATGAGAGAGACGATTCAACTACACCATGAAGCGAGTTCAAAGGTTCTTGAGTTTGACCTAAAGGTTCACTTCCATAAAGTGGAAGTAGGTACATGAAGAACTTAATGTTAGTATAGTTTATCAACCCTAACTATGGTTAGTATGATCCAGACTAAAGGGGTCGGATGAGGGCATGTGTGCTCGTTCAGGGTGATATCTAGAGACAGTTCTTGTCCTATGAAAGATGTGACAATGACCACCATAGCCAGTATCGGGTTTTATAAGAAGCTCTGTAAGGGAGGATGTGTCGGTCACCACTTCAGTAAGGTGATGTTGGTGAAAAGGACCACATGATGGTTAGAAAAGAACCACATGATGGTTAGAAAAAGGACCACATTGCATGTAGATGAAGTCACTTTGATTGTGCAAGGGCTGAAAGGAGCCTAGAGACGATGAGAGTCGTGAGCAGATGCAAAGTAGACTGACATACAAGTTACTGTGGGAGAAAATGTGACATGAAAATTCGACCCCTCTATGTTATAACTAAGAGAGCTGAGTCCCCGATACATGGGTCCATTAGAGATGGATGGGTGGAGAAGGTTAGGTTTGACCCTACCCCTCAGTATAGAGTAAAGGGAGATGTTTTCCATGTGTACAAATTAGAGCACTATGTGAGGTACCCCGACCATGTGCTGAGCAATGAACCTAGTGAGCCCCAAGGGAGGCTGAAATGACCTGAGTCACCTGTACAGTTTATAGACAACAGGATGAAAGGACTCAGAGAAAAGAATATGTGATGATAAAGGTTCTTTGAAAATGCAATGAGTACGACAAAGCCTCATAGGGGCCAATGATGGACATGGAAAAGTCTTATCCTGAATTGTTTGTTTGCTTGTTTGAATTTTGAGGACAAAATTCCTACAAGAGGGGAAGGATGTTATAACCCCAATTTTTGGGTTCAATTGGTGAGAAATGTAATTTCTCATATTAAAGATATTTGAACAAATAATGATATAATTTGCTTTGAATACATGGATTCCTTTCACAATAGCCTTGTTGTTTGATTTGTGGGCTTTATTGGCTATTGGGCCCAATAACAAGTAAATAACAAAGAAAATTCTATTAGTGAATGAATAATTGAATAATTGATAAAAGAAATATATGGAAACCTCTATAAGGCAAATCCAAAGAGGATTTCGTGCCTCTTTGGTTCCTTCGGTTCCAAGGAGTCCAAAGTTGCAAATAAAAGGCAATAAGAAAAGAAAAGATTAATTAAGTATTCCTTTATTAAGAAAGAAATTGGAAAATAATGATATAATGTGGAAAATGAATGGAAAGAGGCATAAATGAGTTTTCTTGGGGAAATTTCATATCCATGAGGTTGTTAATATTAAAAGGAATGCCAATGAGGAAAATAAAAGAGAAATAAAAAGAAATCCTCAAAAAGGAATATTTAAATGAGAAATAAACAGGAATGTGAAATATTGCATAATAATGCATCTAGAAGGATAATAAGTATCCTTAAAAAGTAATTTCGAAATAATAGAGTTTCTTGGGGTACAAGGAGCCCCAATGAAGGAAGAGGAAAGAGAAAATACCAATAAAGTCAATTAAGAAGATAATATGATGCATAATGAATGATTATGAGGTTTTGTTAAAAAGGGAGTAATTTACATTACAAGAAAATAGAATTTAGTGCCAATGGGTTAAAAGCCAAGCACAATGAACTTAAGAGAGGTAAAATTCGGATTCCTTAATAACCAAGGATTATAAAAAAGGACATCTTTTAATAATTAAAAGAAAAATAAAGGAAAGAGGGGTTATGCTAAGGTGTATGCTTAAATATCTTTCCTTTAGTAAGTCATGACTCACGTGGACACTCAATGGAAGATGTGAGGGAAGGAAACAACGAGTCTAACCCACCCCCCTTCCTTGCTGACTTCCTTGTAAGGTATGTATATATAACTATGTATATGTAGGGAGACTCAAACCCTATACCATGGATGGCACGCAGCCTAACTACCCAGCCTCTCCCTTTCTGCTTTAACGATAACCCTAGGGTTCATCCTTGGGAGATCTCGTCTCCATGGGAGGGCCATGGCGGGATCAGGAGGAGGCGTACAACCCAGGTGAAGGACATCTGCAGCACGGCTAACTCATGCTTAGGTCTTGATGGAGACGGAGTTGCAGAATGAAGTTTTGCGGTCTGGTATACGGCGAGTAGATCCGTCGAGGACTCCTGGATACTCCGCCGACCTTGGAGCAACGTCCAGGTATGCCTGCTCGCCTGTCATTCCAGTTCTGTCAATCCGTGTACCTGCAACCATAGTGTGACCGTTTTTGCTCTCACCTTTACGCCTCCGGCGAAGCCAGAGGTACCTTCGTGTGCGTGGTGGGTAGTCGGAGGCAATGGGTTTTGGCCTTGGTCCCTCGGCGGCCGGGAGGAGGGGACCTGAGCCCTGCTGGCCCGTCCAGAATCGCGGACGATGCCCTTCCGCGAGGAAGAAGAAGGCCGTCCCTGTATTGGACGGTTTTGCCCCTGAGCACTCTATAGCCCGAGTTTTTATGGGAGGGGCAATGAAGTAATTCCGTTATAAACTTAACCAGTTCGCGATTTAAGTGGATAGGATATAGTTGTAGTGACGTGTCAACCAGGGATTGGCCCAGTTAGTTTTATTTTGCAAAAATCGTAGAAATTACTACGTAGCTTGAATGAAAATAAGTTATATATGAAAATTGATCAGGAGAACGCATAGAATCTAAATAAAATACATTTGAGACCTAAATATGATCCCTATTATAAAAGTGGTGCAAAGAAGGATTAAAGTAATGAGTAATACTTGAAAACCCTAGTTTTGGGTATTAAGACATTGAAAATGTCAAAAGTCTTTCTTTTATGATATTATATGATCCTTTTGAGAATGATGATAATAAATGTAATAATGGTAATAATGACAAGGTATTTGGGATCTATAAGGAAGATAATCTTTAATGTGTGGAATTAGGGCTAAAAATCTTAATTTGCTATGTTGATTATGAACATATTCGATCTAAGTGATCTCAATAAGAGGATAAGATGGTTTTAGTAACTAGGGTTCTCCAAATATTAAATATGTGATGGAAATAGGGTTAATACCCTTATTCCTTATCCAAAAACTAAACCCTAGATTAGGGCCGAGTAGGGTATAATGTATTTAATGTGTTTAGTGACACTTTAGAATTTACATAATGCAGATTATAGGATGATTGCTTGATTTACTTGCTTGCTTGGACAATATTCTTAAAGTATGATTGAATGATCTACATGGCAAAGGTATGTGGTTACTTATGAATAACCGTTTAGTTTTCTGATGGTTTCTCAGACGTTTAATCGCATTGAATGCAACTAAACTGTTTGGATGTTCATATTACAATTATAAAGTGACTATGACTATCACTTAATGTATATGCCTATAAACTCAGATCCTGGTTCTCTCTGTAGCATAATAGCTAACCTAGTACATGGATGCCTATGGGTAGGTCCATCAGGTTAGAGAAAGGCCTAGTACATGGCTACCTATTGGGTAGGTCCATCAGGTCTATGGATGACCTAGTACATGGCTACCTATTGGGTAGGTCCATCAGGTCTATGGTTGACTTAGTACATGGCTACCATGGAGGTAGGACCATCAAGTCATAATGAGTTAGATATTGGGATATCTTCGGATAGTGCCATGCGACTCTATTACCTAAAAGAGAGGTGATATTCATGTCCACTGCAGGGACAACCTAGAGTTCGAGAATATGTATGGATTGAGTTGTATGGCTTAAAATGTAATCTTGATTGTTAAATGATTAATTGAATGATTATATTGTTAACATAGTTGAACATTATCTGTTTCCTCCACATACCAGCTTCGGCTGGCCGACGTTTTGTTTGTCGGTGTTTTAGGTACAATGAAAAGTACAAACAGTAAAGCGACACCTTGTGAATTCAAGAATTAAAGAACGAGGAGTTATTAGATAGAATAGTTCAGTTGAGGTTAGAAGTTAGTTTGTTCCCAACTTTTCAAGGTATGCAAAGAAAAATTTTATTATCATTTTCAATATAGTCTGTTAGAATTTAATAATTGTTTATGGTTATATGTCGAACCTTTGATTCGGGATTAATGGGTGCGGCTTCAACCTTTTGGTCTCCCTTAATTGGTGGTTATCGGGAGGTGGGGTCGTAACAGACTCCCTCCTCGAGCCGAATCTTGTGCTGGCACAATGTAGGGGAGATCTGTTGGTATGTATGCCCTGAGAGCCAATCATGGGATGATTGGTGGGATACATTGAGATTGATTTGATAAACATCAAAGGCGAGCTTCCAATTCTTTCTGGTTCAGTCATATGAGATAGTGA
Organism: Alisma plantago-aquatica; assembly: GCA_963693085.1. Classification (NCBI taxonomy): domain Eukaryota; kingdom Viridiplantae; phylum Streptophyta; class Magnoliopsida; order Alismatales; family Alismataceae; genus Alisma; species Alisma plantago-aquatica. The sequence continues at coordinate 1,047,731,079 of OY856409.1, read as the reverse complement.
TAGAACAGATTGAATGTCTAGAGAATGACAGTACTCAATGACGTATGCTTTCAGGTTGAGGACCTGAACGATGAGATCATACGGATGCTAAGAGTTTGTACATTCTTGTTGTGTCCCTAGTCGGATGTCATTGTGGAAGGTAGATAGACAGCAATGACACACAAGACTAGAGTGTGGTGTTGGTTGATGATAGAATCTCATTAGTCATGATATAGAGATATCAAACCAAACACATAGGTACTTGTTAGAGAACAAGTGTACCGGACAGACCCATCGTGAGTTTGACACATGGAACCATGAGATGGTAGTCACAGTCAGTACTCACAGTGATGGTAGTGAGTGTGATTCTTAGACCTGAAATCACTGCACTCAACACATGTCGTTGGGCACACTTTGACATCATCAAACGCAGTCCTGAAACATGGGTTGTTATAAAGGTGATGATTGGGTGGCTTTGACACATGGGGCTTTTGAGGGGTGAGTGATAGATATGGGATTTGTCCCTCCTGAGGGAGTTTGATATCCATGGCCACTTGATGAGTAGGATTGAGAAAGGCGTGCACGCATGTGTGAATAAGTATATGATACTAATGTCATACATATCTCTTCCAGTCTACTCTGAGATCAAGGAAGTGAATGAACGTTGATAGGATGACTGTTCCATGCCTCGAGTTCATTCGGGATATCAGTGACAAAGGAATTATACATTCACTGTAACACCATTCACGGATTGTAGGATGAAAGTTGTTCTCCAACTTTCTACTTTCACTTGGGTAGCACTGATGTGTGACTAGACACCGCTCTTTGCTTGTGAAGTCATAAGTGTTATGGACTTTCACTGCCAACGTGAAATGGACCTGCAGGGTCACACACATAGGATTTAACCTGGAAGAGGAGTTTTGTCCACAAAGCAATGTTTAGATTGATTACTAAAGGAGTTTAGTAGTTCAATTAAACACTCAATCAGTCGATGGCTCAATATCGTATGGTTCAAGGTGTTGGGCGCATTGATTAGAGTATCGGATTGATTGAAATCGCAATTGACTGATTTTGCCCAACCTGTGCTCCCAACTGATCGACTCATGTGATGAACCGGTCAGATGAGGTTGCTGAACCAGTCGGCTGGAGTGTCCAGGCCGATCGGCTCATGCCCAGGTTGAAACGACCGGTTCAAGGGTTGAACCAATCGGCTCAACTGGTGCAACCGACCAGTTGGGAAAAGTCATGTCGGCAAGAATTTTCCTTTGGTTTCAAATTGCCCAATTCAATTGGGAATAATATTGGTATTCGATACAAATTGGGAAAGAAACAAGGAAAGTCTTTTTGAGCCGGATTAGGACCATGAACCGATCGGTTCAGGGCACCAACCGATCGGTTGGAGTGCCCCAAACGATCGGCTCAGGTCCAACCGATCGGCTCAATGGCCGAACCGATCGGTTCAGTTGTGAACCGATCATTTCAAGTTGCGAACCGGTTGCTTTTTGTGGAAAATTCTCGAACCCTTCTACTCTTGCTTTAGTCCCGCATTGCCCGGGATGGAGAATCCTGTCCCATGACTCTCCTATATATATAGGGGTATTGGGGGCTTCTCAAAGTACAGCTCAGTGCAACCAGTTGCTCTGCAAGTTGTCGTTCTCTCTGGTTTTGGTAACCGTGAGAGAGCCCGAGCAAGTGCTTCCCGCAAAAGGGAGGTGCAGCAAGGGAAGGACAACTGTAGTTGCAACAGGAGGCAAGAGAGCGTGTTGGCGACTAGTACGTCAACAGGAGGGTGCGACTCCTTCCACTTCCTTGTGGGACAAGGAGAGTGGAGTTCCAGGTGGTCCGTGTGGACTACTACAGAGGCGGGAGGACACTGCCGCTTAGGAGGACAACTGTCATCCGACAGTCCGGTTTGAGTACGAGTTGTCAGTCCCGGTGCGACCAGGAGCTGCATAGACACCGTCGAAGTCCGGAGTTGAAGACCACGCATTGCGCGAGGTATTGTCGCCGAGCAAGCCTCGGGACAAGGTATGATTCCGCAAACCATCATTTCCTATTATATAGACGTTGACGCATTTCCTCGGTATGGGTTGGGGGAGAAAATTTTTTGTTTCCGCTGCCTTCTCTGTCTCCCCTAAAAACCCAACAGTGGTATCAGAGCCACGTCAACTGTTCTATGTTTTAGGAATATCGATATGATCGATTTTGGTTTGTCGCCTTTATTGCATACGATGTGAATAATATCGGCTTTATGCATGTCCAATCCTAAATCCACAAATCCCTAATTACATATATGATATGTGTTATTAATGCACTCGATACGCGTCACCCTTAAACAAGTTTTGTGGTGGATGTGTGTAGCGTGATTATGGCCTATAAACCCCTATCTGTGTGTGGTTGTTTGTGGTTGCTTGCATCTCGGTCTGCGCACCGATCTTCCCTCTCTTATTCCCGATGTAACTCGAAATAATTCAAGATTCTTTCCTACCTTTGCTCCCCCCGAATGTAAATCAGGGTTTCCCTTTTAAAGCAATGTAATAAATAGGATAGATTTTATTTCCTGTTATGTCAAAGATCGGCGGACATCCAGACGACTGTTCAGACGGTCGGTTCAAGGCGTGAACCGATCAGTTGACCTTCCAGATGGTCAGTTCAAGGAGTGAACTGATCGGTTGATGACCGATTCGAGGAGCGAGATGAGCGGGTGGCGGACATGACGAGATGCACGACGACCAGGCGAACTGATCAGTTGGAGGAGCCAACCGATCGGCTGGTGGCACCCAGACGACCGGCTGGAGAGTACAGATCATTCATGTGATGAGTTGATCAACTCGGAAGGCAAGGCACAGAAGTTCATCTTGTACAGGTTGCATGTGATGTAGACCTAGATGACCGTGATTCCTCTTGGCTCGAGAAATCACATTAGGATGGCCATAATCATCGCTTTTATCGTTTTGTGCATGTTTTCTATGGGATATAGCATGCATATGATACGTACTATGTATTGTGGTGATTGGATATGTATATGTATATAAAACCAAATCCCTCATTAAAATATTAAGTCTTATATGCCTTCCATTAGCGACACACATGGAAAACTTGATCGACCAAGCGTAGGTTACGCCAAAGTGTGGTGCGCCGTCTATCTTGTGAAAGTATGAAGGGTAGACATGTAGGTTCTGCCAAAGCAGGGTGCATGTTTACCGTGTCGGCTTTTGGGTTAGACTTAACTGGTGATTCTTAGAGCGTCTAGGCCCAGAGGCGAGGAATGTTCATGGCAATGTGTTGTGCATGTTCACTCAATAAGTACATATGATGCAATTGGCAAGAGTTGCCTACCTGAGAGATCTAAGTTGTGGGCGATCAGCCAAAGATGACTCATGACTTAGAGGATTTCAGGATCTTGCCCACTAGAAGATTGTACACTGCAATCTTCCGAATTGATGGTGAGGGCTATCAATTTGAAGTAAAATAGTGGGAGCGATAATTAATTAAAGGCCTAATTATATCGTCAAATTTTCAAATCAATCAAATAAGTCAAAAATGAGTTTTGGACTAAAATTGCATATTTTCTTTTTGTAGTTCAAATGGAAACAAACAACAACAACTTTTCTTTGCGATCGGTCCTTGACAAGGACAAGCTAAATGGGACAAACTTCCACGACTGGTATCGGACATTGAGAATTGTTCTCACTCAAGAGCGTAAGCTCTATGTCCTGGATACTCCAATTCCAGAGGAACCCGCTCCTAATGCACCAAGGACAGAAAGGGATGCTTACAAGAAGCATTCTGATGATGCCATTGATGCAAAGTGCTTGATGCTATGTTCAATGAACCATGAGTTGCAGAGGCAACATGAGAACATGGGTGTCATAGAGATGATTCTGCATCTCAGGAACATGTATGAAGATCAGGCACGGCAAGAGAGGTACAATGTTTCTAGGGCGTTGTTCAAGTGCGTCATGACAGAAGGAGATCCAGTTGGTCCTCACACACTCAAGATGATTGGGTATGTGGAGAACCTGCAGAGACTGGGATTTCCACTGAGCCAAGAGTTGGCTACTGACGTGATACTGCAATCGTTGCCAGAATCTTACAGTCAGTTTGTGATGAACTACAACATGAACAACTTTGATAGGCCACTGTCAGAGTTGTTGGGCATGTTGAGGACAGCCGAGTTACAGATGAAGAAGGACAAGCCTAAGTCTGTGATGGTGATCACGAGCAAGAAAGGCAAGTCCAAGCGCAAGGGCAAGGGCAAAGCTAAGAAAGGTTCTAAAGCTAGCCAGGAGTCCAAGCCATCTTCAACTCTCAAAGCCAAGGGAGGCGTGACCAAGAAAGGAAATTGCCACCATTGTCAAAAGCCAGGACATTGGAAAAGGAATTGTCCTCTCTACCTGGAAGAACAAAAGAAGAAGGAGACGACTGAAACCTCTACTTAAAGGTGTCATGAAAGTAAACTTGTAACACTTTTGAGATATATGATATCAAGATGTAAAGTGTAAATCATTCTTACTTGGGGCAAGTGTTGCCTTTATAGATAGGAATACTTTAGTTTATTTTCAGCCAATAAGGCATGTAATACAGTTATGAACTGCTATTTCATACTTGCCAATAGATAGAAACACTTTATTTTTGCATATTGTATGACAATGATAGCAATTAATAAAGAGATGTTTCAATTTATAAAGATGTGATCTTTGTGGCAATGCCTTATTTATCTTGTGATATTTGATATGCATAAGATAAGACGATACCTAAAAGTTATAGATAACTCAAACAATTTAATTAGCATTAATCATGAGAAATTCATTTCTATTTTCCATGTGATGGATAAATCTAGACTCTTTTGGTTACAGGACCAGTAAGAGACATGAATATCTTGGACATGATTAATCAATCTTCACTAATGTAGTGGGAGAGTGATTATCCTATTAGGTATAATACATGTGATGTATTTACATACCTATTGGAATAAATGCTAATACTTCAAATGGTGTTTAGAGAAATACCAATATGAATATCTTGAAGTGTTCAAGATTATCATAAATGAAGTACAAATTTGGTAAAGTATTAATTCTTGATGAGATAAATGAATGAAATACTTGGACCAAATGTTTGAGATCCTTATGAGTGTTTATGATAATGTATCATAGTGAACTCATGATTAAGGCATGGTGATGTCTGAATCAAGAAGGAATCATACTCTAAGGAGTTAGAGAATGATTATCAAATAACTGAATTCTTCTTAATAAAAGAATACCCCACACTAATAAAAGAAATTAAGAATCACAAGGGTTGTGAGTTCTTATATCTTTAACAGATACACCTCAATTATCTAAGTGATGAGTTGTTCATGTGATGAGTCAACTATCAAGATGAATATGAGGAACCGAATCTTGAGTTATGGTTTATGACCGTTACATCCTAAATGACATCCATGAACCATAAGGTATGACCTTGATGGTAGCACTCATTGGATCATATCCATAAGTGCAAATGAGTCTTAAGTGTTAAGACACATGGATAACATTTTGAGAAGGATGATGCTTGTTGATTGCAACCTAATGGCTAAGACATTTGGCATATGGATACTAAAACCGCATTCCTATGAGGAATAAAACCAGGATGTGTACGTGACACAACCTATAAGGTTTATGAATCCACTAATGCAAATGAAGTCTATAAGTTACAATGGACTAATCAATGTGATTGATTGAGTACAAGCAACTCAAAATTGAATCTTTATTTTGATGATATAGTCAAAGGGTTTGACTGATATGTCAAAGATAAAGAAGGGATCTGTGATTTAGTGGGAGCGTGTTCACATTCCACATATTGATGTGAAATGGAAATGTTCTAGATTGGAAATCCGAATGTGGAAATTATCTTTAAGGAAGATAGAGATGTTTCCTATGTGATAGGAATAGAGATCTATAGAGATAGTTCTCGAAAATCTCTTGACCTGGAAAGAGAGAGCATACATTGGCAATCTGTACTGAAGTGTTCAGTATGCACAGATTCAGTGGGAGAAAACTTGTCCATGTTACATGAAGTTAGTATCCCAAGGCCAAGTGTCCAATTCTTATGAAGAATGGGAACACTAAGAATAGATATGGATCTATCATGTATGTAATCATCCCATTGTCTTGCATGTATGACATGGCAAGAATAAAATGCATTCATCATCTTGTATGTAGGACATGGCAATATGATGTGCTCATCTTGATAACTCGCATGTGTGACATGACGAGTGGATGGCTGTCTATTTCCAGTAAGGGTTACTGGAATACCATGAGAACTTGATAAGTACTTGGGAAGTACTAGTTCTATGAAGATAAGGAAGAGTTTGATGTAAAGAGTTACATTGATGCGAACTTCCAAAAGGACAGAAAATTAATCGCAAAATATACATAGGATGTATAAAAGTAAAAGTTTGTTGATAATTGGAAGTGTTCCAATAAAGCCATTTAAAAAGGAAAAGCCGAGTATCTATGTGTTAGAGAACAACAATGGATACTATATGGATCTGAAAGTTCATAAGATGAACTTATATTCCACTCATTGATGACAAGTCTGGAATCCTTGATCATGCAATGTGGCTAAAGGTTAGCAAATGGAATGCTAGATCTCATATTACGGCAACTCCATCTCATACGTGTGACGTACATCGAAGAGATGCAAGACATGCAATTTGTACAGACTTTGGCAAGGTGTTGTCATTACTCACTATGTTGGCACTAGAGCACAGTAACATGTGGGACATGTTTGAAGATCACTATGAATATGATTCATGGGTGATTGGCTCGCAGTGCAAGTGGGAGTCTGTTGGTATGTATGCCCTGAGAGCCAATCATGGGATGATTGGTGGGATACATTGAGATTGATTTGATAAACATCAAAGGCGAGCTTCCAATTCTTTTTGGTTCAGTCATATGAGATAGTGATAGAACAGATTGAATGTCTAGAGAATGACAGTACTCAATGACGTATGCTTTCAGGTTGAGGACCTGAACGATGAGATCATACGGATGCTAAGAGTTTGTACATTCTTGTTGTGTCCCTAGTCGGATGTCATTGTGGAAGGTAGATAGACATCAATGACACACAAGACTAGAGTGTGGTGTTGGTTGATGACAGAATCTCATTAGTCATGATATAGAGATATCAAACCAAACACATAGGTACTTGTTAGAGAACAAGTGTACCGGACAGACCCATCGTGAGTTTGACACATGGAACCATGAGATGGTAGTCACAGTCAGTACTCACAGTGATGGTGGTGAGTGTGATTCTTAGACCTGAAATCACTGCACTCAACACATGTCGTTGGGCACACTTTGACATCATCAAACGCAGTCCTGAAACATGGGTTGTTATAAAGGTGATGATTGGGTGGCTTTGACACATGGGGCTTTTGAGGGGTGAGTGATAGATACGGGATTTGTCCCTCCTGAGGGAGTTTGATATCCATGGCCACTTGATGAGTAGGATTGAGAAAGGCGTGCACGCATGTGTGAATCAATATATGATACTGATGTCATACATATCTCTTCCAGTCTACTCTGAGATCAAGGAAGTGAATGAACGTTGACAGGATGACTGTTCCATGCCTCGAGTTCATTCGGGATATCAGTGACAAAGGAATTATACATTCGCTGTAACACCATTCACGGATTGTAGGATGAAAGTTGTTCTCCAACTTTCTACTTTCACTTGGGTAGCACTGATGTGTGACTAGACACCGCTCTTTGCTTGTGAAGTCATAAGTGTTATGGACTTTCACTGCCAACGTGAAATGGACCTGCAGGGTCACACACATAGGATTTAACCTGGAAGAGGAGTTTTGTCCACAAAGCAATGTTTAGATTGATTACTAAAGGAGTTTAGTAGTTCAATTAAACACTCAATCAGTCAATGGCTCAATATCGTATGGTTCAAGGTGTTGGACGCATTGATTGGAGTATCGGATTGATTGAAATTGCAATTGACTGATTTTGCCCAACCTGTGCTCCCAACCGATCGGCTCATGTGATGAACCGGTCGGCTGAGGTTGCTGAATCGGTCGGCTGGAGTGTCCAGGCCGATCGGCTCATGCCCAGGTTGAAACGACCGGTTCAAGGGTTGAACCGATCGGCTCAACTGGTGCAACCGACCAGTTGGGAAAAGTCATGTCGGCAAGAATTTTCCTTTGGTTTCAAATTGCCCAATTCGATTGGGAATAATATTGGTATTCGATACCAATTGGGAAAGAAACAAGGAAAGTCTTTTTGAGCCGGATTAGGACCATGAACCGATCGGTTCAGGGCACCAACCGATCGGTTGGAGTGCCCCAAATGATCGGCTCAGGTCCAACCGATCAGCTCAATGGCCGAACCGATCGGTTCAGTTGTGAACCGATCATTTCAAGTTGCGAACCGGTTTCTTTTTGTGGAAAATTCTCGAACCCTTCTACTCCTGCTTTAGTCCCGCATTGCCCGGGATGGAGAACCCTGTCCCATGACTCTCCTATATATATAGGGGTATTGGGGGCTTCTCAAAGTACAGCTCAGTGCAACCAGTTGCTCTGCAAGTTGTCGTTCTCTCTGGTTTTGGTAACCGTGAGAGAGCCCGAGCAAGTGCTTCCCGCAAAAGGGAGGTGCAGCAAGGGAAGGACAACTGCAGTTGCAACAGGAGGCAGGAGAGCGTGTTGGCGACTAGTACGTCAACAGGAGGGTGCGACTCCTTCCACTTCCTTGTGGGACAAGGAGAGTGGAGTTCCAGGTGGTCCGTGTGGACTACTACAGAGGCAGGAGGACACTGCCGCTTAGGAGGACAACTGTCATCCGACAGTCCGGTTTGAGTACGAGTTGTCAGTCCCGGTGCGACCAGGAGCTGCACAGACACCGTCGAAGTCCGGAGTTGAAGACCACACATTGCGCGAGGTATTGTCGCCGAGCAAGCCTCGGGACAAGGTATGATTCCGCAAACCATCATTTCCTATTATATAGACGTTGACGCATTTCCTCGGTATGGGTTGGGGGAGAAAATTTTTTGTTTCCGCTGCCTTCTCTGTCTCCCCTAAAAACCCAACAAGATCCCCTTGATGTCTGCAACTGACCACCCGAATGCACACTGATGGTTCTTCAGCCCGATCAGTAGTTGATCCTCGCGGCACTCACATATGCCGAAATAATCACTGGCAGCTACTCACCCTCAGCTAGAAATGCATATTTCAAATGAGGTGGCAGTGGCTTCAATTCTAAATCTGGTAGGCTGATCAAAGATGACTGAAGCGGTGGTGGGAGTTCTCCAAGGTCTTCATAGTACCTAGCATAGAAACACGGCAACACCTGGAGCATCTTGGCACATTCTTGTAGTGACTTGCTTCTCATCCAATCATGTGTAATATTAACCAGGAAGGCTTCAAGAGGCAGTTCTGGATATGCATTGAAAACAGAACTTGCTATGGCCTCATCTTCAGTAGAAAGCGGGATGTCCTCCTCTTCATCATTGGGAAAACCCACCGCATTGCTAAGAGACACAACCTTAGTCTGCTCCATGATGTCTACAGCCAGTGTCCCCTTCTCCACCTTAGTCATCACATGAGCCATATCTAAAAACGGCTTCCCTAGACAGAGAGAGATATTCTGGTCAAAGTGTTTCACCATGCGGCAGTGCTCCTTTATTTTTGATTGTGTTGTGCTGGAGGGCATGACCATCTCAAACTGATCATCAGCGATACCCAAGGTCAAATGGTCTCTCCCCATCTCAAGTATCATATCAGCAGTAGCTTGGAAGGGTCTTCCAAGAAGTAACTCATTACCCTGCTCATCTTGCAATTCCATCACTACAAAGTCTGCTGGAAACACAAACCGATCGACTTTGACTAACACATCTTCACAAATACCATACGACTTCACCACGGAATTATCTGCCAACTGTATTGTCATATTGCTTGGCCTTGATTCTTTCATTCCCAGCTTCTTGAACGTAGAGAGAGGCATCAAGTTTATACTTGCCCCTGAATCACATAGTGCTTCGCCGAATTTCACTTTACCAATATAGAATGAAATATTGAAGCAGCCCGGATCTTGCCTTTTAGGTGGAAATGTGCCCATGATGAAAGCACTCACATGTTCCTTAAGAACCACAACCTCAGTATCTGGGATTTTCCTCTTCTTTGTAATGATGTCTTTAAGAAACTTTCCGTAAGAGGGAATTTTCTCTATTGCTTCTAAAAGAGGAATGTTGACGGAAATCTTTCTAAAGCTATCTAGAAATTTCTTGAACTGAGCGTCCACTTTCTTGGCTTCATACTATTGGGATATGGGACCTGGACATTCTGTGCCCTTTGATGTGGCGGCACATATGGCGTCCTCTTCTGTGTCTCCTCCTCAACAACTGATCCTACTGTGACATCCTCTGCTATATCCTCAATCGGCTATATGATTGGAATCGGAACCTCCTTAATGGCCTCACCTGTGGTTGCAGACTGGGGTTTGCTTGGTTCATCAGCCCTGGGGTTTAAAATCTTCATACCGCTCCGTAGCAAGATTGCTTTAGCCTGTTGGTTTCCTCCTAGAATGTTTGTATTACCCGGAAAGCCTTGTTGTGCTGGCCTCTTCAGATTTGCTATCTCAGCTGCCATCTGTGCTAAGGATGTCTCTATCGTCCTCATCTGAGCCCCATGACTCTGTAAGGTCTGCCCAAATTCGTTCATAAATTCTCCTTGTTGCTTGATCTGCTGGCCAAAAGTGTTCATTAGTTCTTGATTCTTCTTTATTACTTGATTGAACAACTCATTGCTCTTATCCTCTGGTGACGATTGGGGTTTTGCGTCGGGGTCCTGTAAGAAATTATTTGGGTCCTTCCAGGAAAATTTCTTGTCTTTCCTCCAAGAATAATCGTTGTTTCTGTACCCCTACTGCTACCGCATGAATTTTACTTGAGCCTCATCATCTGATTCTGCGTCTTCTTTTGCAAGCAGTTTCTTTGCTAGAAGGTCCATCTTCTCATTTAGATCTTTGATGGCCTTTGACTCCCCTGCAACCCGAACATGCTCTATGGCATCGCTGTCGCCCCAGGATTGCTTCTTGGCCATGTTCTTCAAATTTTCCCAACACCTCGTTCCTATGTTGTTTAAGAAGAAACCTGAACCTGTGGAGTCTAAGTTACTTCTATCATGCTCGGAAAGAGAAAAATAGAAGATTTTTACCTACTTCTCCTTGTCCAACCCATGATGCGGGCACCTCCTTAGCATGATCTGAAACCGTTCCCAGGTCTCAGAGTAAGTCTCTCCTGCTTTCTGACTAAAATTATGAATTTTTCTAATCATATCATTTGTCTTCTCAGGCGGAAAGAATCTTTCAAAGAACACTTCCACCATGTGGTTCCATGATTCCACATACTCATCATCAAGATTATGTAGCCATTCTCTTGCATTTCCCTCCAGAGAGCTGGGAAACAGCTTCAAGTACAACGTCTCCTATGGAAACCTGTCTATCTTGATCATATCACAATTCTCCACGAACTGGCTTATATGAGTCACCGGATCTTCATTTTTAAGCCCATGAAATGCATTGGATTTGACCAAATTTATTAATGCAGGATCAATCTTATAAGTCGGAATGTTGACCACCTTCTTCTTTATTGGCCCCTTTGAAGCGGACGAGGAAGAAGCCTTTATCTTCTCCCATATCATCTGCTCTTCTACCATGGCTTCTTGTTCTGAGTCGGAATCTATTTCGTCTAATTGGTCTTGAATATAGTTCTCCTCATCGTCTGGTCCCGATAGTGGAACCTCTGGTGATTGCTGCGTGTAGGCAGTGCTACACGTCCTCACCATGCACCAGTACCTGCAAGATGATAATTTCAGTTCAGTACAGTGCTATACGATTATGATAATATGAAAGATAAAACTATGAATTTAAAAATGATAATAAAATAATAAAATAAAGTAAATGTGGCCTAGAGTGGCCGCTTGTAGCACTCATAGTGCCGACAATTGCCGTGTCCCCGGCAACGGCGCAAAAAAACTTGACACGATTTTACCGTGCGTAGAACGCAAGTGTATGCGTCAATGTAGTATAGGCCCTTGTGAGGCCCGAGTCGAACTCAGGGACACTGAATTATCGGTAGACTACTACTAACTACTCGGAATCAGCTAGACCAATAAAAGGTTATGAGAGTTATTTTAAAAATAAAAGAAAATAAAATAAAACAAAGCAATCGATTAAATGTTTAGTTTAATCAATTCAAATGGAGATCTTTAGGATTGCGGTTTCACAGCGGGTTTTCATTGTATGAATTTCCACATAGTTAAACATGTTCATCTCTCAATCCGGGTAGTGGCCTATAGTCAGAATTGTCCACTGTCGTGGTACAATTCACTACCTATGTCTAGGTCTGTTCCACCGTCGTAGTAACCTATACCCTAAACTAGGTGCATTAGAATCGACCTCTGGGTTTCCACCATTAACCTTACATCACCTTGTTCAAGGGATTTGTTAATTAATGTGAATTTCATCTCTTTTCAACCGTTAATTCTTCTTTCAAAGTAATTAAAGGCATTAGACTATCATTATGGTGATCAAGCATAACAATATAATTGAGAAAATGAAATCATACCACAGATTTAAGAGACAAATTATGAATCACTATGATAAAAATGTCATACAATGCTTCCCCGGGCTACTCCCGATCCTAAAGATAAAGGGGATTATCCCCACATGTTCATCTCAGAGCAAAGCGTGGTTGAAGAAAGGGGAAACATGGAGAAAAATGTGAATAAGTAATGAAACCCCTGAACGGAGAAGATCCAAGCATTCATTGGCGTAGAATGCACGATCTACAACCTTTCGGCGGTGGAAAACGTCTTCTTCGGCTTCCGAAATGGTTGGGGAGTGCTTCTGGGCTCCGTTCTTCTCTCCAAACCTTCTCGAGACATGTGCAACGGCTAATGACCTCATTCCCTGATCTTGGCCGCCGTCATTAGGTATAATCACCGAGTTAGGTTGCACAAATATCACAACTGTTGGATTAGAGCCGATCTGAAACAAACTCTGATCTGACGGTGTTGATACCATCGACGCAGGTCGATGGTATCGACCCCTCGCGATATCGGCAAGCCTTCTTTCTTTTCGTCGTTGCGCCTGATGCTGACTCGATACCATCGACACGGGTCGATGGTATCGACACCCTTAGGCGTTGGTTTTATCCCATTTTCGTCGCTGAAGCTGAATGTGTCGATAGTATCGACTTTGGGGTGGATAGTATCGACTGGTTGGTCGCTGGCAACCTGATGGTAACTCGATACCATCGACTTCCCTATTGATGGTATCGACTCTGCGCTCCTCCTTGCAGTTTCCTGCCTGTGGCTGTGTCGATAGTATCGACTTCTGTCGATGGTATCGACAGCAGCAGATATGTGTTTTTCCTGAAATTGCAAAACAAAACTACATCAGCCGAGATAAAACCTATTATTGTAATCATTTATGCTCAAAACAATAAAATAAGAGAGATTTGACACTGAGAAGGATCATAGACTAAAGTAAGTGAATTATGCAATATTAACCACCAAAATGACCAATAAACACATAAAACGCAAGTAAAACAAGTCTATAAATGTGACTCAAAATCATCACATCATATGGGTTAAAATGGATAGATACTCCCTAGGGTATGAGGCATAGGGATACATGTTAGGAGTATTTCGAGTCAAAGATCACATCTTTTGGTTGAGATAGGTCATTGCATTGTGGTTGTAATCAAAATGTCTCCCAATTTGATAGGCTACTCCTCTAAGATAAGAGACATCATTTATAAGGCTTTCTAAAAAGTAATTAGGGAGAGGAGAAGAAGATAGAGGAATGGCTTCTTGGGATGTGACTATGACTATGACTGTTTGGATGTTCATATTGCAATTATAAAGTGACTATGACTATCACTTAATGTATATGCCTATAAACTCAGATCCTGGTTCTCTCTGTGGCATAATAGCTAACCTAGTACATGGCTGCCTATGGGTAGGTCCATCAGGTTAGAGAAAGGCCTAGTACATGGCTACCTATTGGGTAGGTCCATCAGGTCTATGGATGACCTAGTACATGTCTACCTATTGGGTAGGTCCATCAGGTCTATGGTTGACTTAGTGCATGGCTACCATGGAGGTAGGACCATCAAGTCATAATGAGTTAGATATTGGGCTATCTTCGGATAGTGCCATGCGACTCTATTACCTAAAAGAGAGGTGATATTCATGTCCACTGCAGGGACAACCCAGAGTTTGAGAATATGTATGGATTGAGTTGTATGGCTTAAAATGTAATCTTGATTGTTAAATGATTAATTGAATGATTATATTGTTAACATAGTTGAACATTATCTGTTTCCTCCACATACCAGCTTCGGCTGACCGACATTTTGTTTGTCGGCGTTTTAGGTACAATGAAAAGTACAAACAGTAAAGTGACACCTTGTGAATTCAAGAATTAAAGAACGAGGAGGAATTAGATAGAATATTTCAGTTGAGGTTAGAAGTTAGTTTGTTCCCAACTTTTCAAGGTATGCAAAGAAAATTTTTATTACCATTTTCAATATAGTCTGTTAGAATTTAATAATTGTTTATGGTTATATGTCGAACCTTTGATCCGAGATTAATGGGTGTGGCTTCAACCTCTTGGTCTCCCTTAATTGGGGGTTATCGGGAGGTGGGATCGTAACAGGCTCCCTCCTCGAGCCGAATCTTGTGCTGGCACAATGTAGGGGAGATCCCCTTGATGTCTGCAACCGACCACCCGAATGCACCCCGGTGGTTCTTCAGCACGATCACCAGTTGATCCTCCTCCTCGGCACTCAGATATGCCGAAATAATCACTGGCAGCTTCTCACCCTCAGCTAGAAATGCATATTTCAAATGAGTTGGCAGTGGCTTCAATTCTAAATCTGGCGGGCTGATCAAAGATGACTGAAGTGGTGGTGGGAGTTCTCCAAGGTCTTCATAGTACCTAGCATAGAAACACGGCAGCACTTGAAGCATCTTGGCACATTCTTGTAGTGACTTGCTTCTCATCCAATCATGTGTGATATTAACCAGGAAGGCTTCAAGAGGCAGTTCTGGATATGCATTGAAAACAGAACTTGCTATGGCCTCATCTTCAGTAGAACGCGGGATGTCCTCCTCTTCATCATTGGGAAAACCCACCGCCTTGCTAAGAGACACAACCTTGGTCTGCTCCATGATGTCTACAGCCAGTGTCCCCTTCTCCACCTTAGTCATCACATGAGCCATATCTAAAAACGGCTTCCCTAGACAGAGAGAGATATTCTGGTCAAAGTGTTTCACCATGCGGCAGTGCTCCTTTATTTTTGATTGTGTTGTGCTGGAGGGCATGACCATCTCAAACTGATCATCAGCGATACCCAAGGTCAAATGGTCTCTCCCCATCTCAAGTATCATATCAGCAGTAGCTTGGAAGGGTCTTCCAAGAAGTAACTCATTACCCTGCTCATCTTGCATTTCCATCACTACAAAGTCTGCTGGAAACACAAACCGATCGACTTTGACTAACACATCTTCACAAATACCATACGGCTTCACCACGGAATTATCTGCCAATTGTATTGTCATATTGCTTGGCCTTGATTCTTTCATTCCCAGCTTCTTGAACGTAGAGAGAGGCATCAAGTTTATACTTGCCCCTGAATCACATAGTGCTTCGCCGAATTTCACTTTACCAATATAGCATGAAATATTGAAGCAGCCCGGATCTTGCCTTTTAGGTGGCAATGTGCCCATGATGAAAGCACTCACCTGTTCCTTAAGAACCACAACCTCAGTATCTGGGATTTTCCTCTTCTTTGTAATGATGTCTTTAAGAAACTTTCCGTAAGAGGGAATTTTCTCTATTGCTTCTAAAAGAGGAATGTTGACGGAAAGCTTTCTAAAGCTATCTAGAAATTTCTTGAACTGAGCGTCCACTTTCTTGGCTTCATACTATTGGGATATGGGACCTGGACATTCTGTGCCCTTTGATGTGGCGGCACATATGGCGTCCTCTTCTGTGTCTCCTCCTCAACAACTGATCCTACTGTGACATCCTCTACTATATCCTCAATCGGCTATATGATTGGAATCGGAACCTCCTTAATGGCCTCACCTGTGGTTGCAGACTGGGGTTTGCTTGGTTCATCAGCCCTGGGGTTTAAAATCTTCTTACCGCTCCGTAGCAAGATTGCTTTAGCCTGTTGGTTTCCTCCTAGAATGTTTGTATTACCCAGAAAGCCTTGTTGTGCTGGCCTCTTCAGATTTGCTATCTCAGCTGCCATCTGTGCTAAGGATGTCTCTATCATCCTCATCTGATCCCCATGACTCTGTAAGGTCTGCCCAAATTCGTTCATAAATTCTCCTTGTTGCTTGATCTGCTGGCCAAAAGTGTTCATTAGTTCTTGATTCTTCTTTATTACTTGATTGAACAACTCATTGCTCTTATCCTCTGGTGACGATTGGGGTTTTGCGTCGGGGTCCTGTAAGAAATTATTTGGGTCCTTCCAGGAAAATTTCTTGTCTTTCCTCCAAGAATAATCGTTGTTTCTGTACCCCTGCTGCTAGCGCATGAATTTTACTTGAGCCTCATCATCTGATTCTGCGTCTTCTTTTGCAAGCAGTTTCTTTGCTAGAAGGTCCATCTTCTCATTTAGATCTTTGATGGCCTTTGACTCCCCTGCAACCCGAACATGCTCTATGGCGTCTCTGTCACCCTAGGATTGCTTCTTGGCCATGTTCTTCAAATTTTCCCAACACCTCGTTCCTGTGTTGTTTAAGAAGAAACCTGAACCTGCGGAGTCTAAGTTACTTCTATCATGCTCGGAAAGAGCAAAATAGAAGTTTTTTACCTACTTCTCCTTGTCCAACCCATGATGCGGGCACCTCCTTAACATGATCTGAAAACTTTCCCAGGTCTCGGAGTAAGTCGCTCCTGCTTTCTGACTAAAATTATGAAATTTTCTAATCATATCATTTGTCTTCTCAGGCGGAAAAAATCTTTCAAAGAACACTTCCACCATGTGGTTCCATGATTCCACATACTCATCATCAAGATTATGTAGCCATTCTCGTGCATTTCCCGCCAGAGAGCTGGGAAACAGCTTCAAGTACAACGTCTCCTGTGGAAACCTGTCTATCTTGATCATATCACAGTTCTCCACGAACTGGCTTATATGAGTCACCAGATCTTCATTTTAAGCCCGTGAAATGCATTGGATTTGACCAAATTTATTAATGCAGGATCAATCTTATAAGTCAGAATGTTGACCGCCTGCTTCTTTATTGGCCCCTTTGAAGCGGATGAGGAAGAAGCCTTTATCTTCTCCCATATCGTCTGCTCTTCTACCATGGCTTCTTGTTCTGAGTCGGAATCTATTTCGTCTAATTGGTCTTGAATATAGTTCTCCTCGTCGTCTGGTCCCGATAGTGGAACCTCTGGTGATTGCTGCGTGTAGTCAGTGCTACACGTCCTCACCATGCACCAGTACCTGCAAGATGATAATTTCAGTTCAGTACAGTGCTATACGATTACGATAATATGAAAGATAAAACTATGAATTTAAAAATGATAATAAAATAATAAAATAAAGTAAATGTGGCCTAGAGTGGCCGCTTGTAGCACTCGTAGTGCCGACAATTGCCGTGTCCCCGGCAATGGCACAAAAAAACTTGACACGATTTTACCGTGCGTAGAACGCAAGTACACACGTCAATGTAGTATAGGCCCTTGTGAGGCCCGAGTCGAACTCAGGGACACTGAATTATCGGTAGACTACTACTAACTACTCGCAATCAGCTAGACCAATAAAAAGGTTATGAGAGTTGTTTTAAAAATAAAAGAAAATAAAATAAAACAAAGTAATCGATTAAATGTTTAGTTTAATCAATTCAAATGGAGATCTTTAGGATTGCGGTTTCACCGTGGGTTTTCATTGTATGAATTTCCACATAGTTAAACATGTTCATCTCTCAATCCAGGTAGTGGCCTGTAGTCAGAATTGTCCACTGTCGTGGTACAATTCACTACCTATGTCTAGGTCTGTTCCACCGTCGTAGTAACCTATACCCTAAACTAGGTGCATTAGAATTGACCTCTGGGTTTCCACCATTAACCTTACATCACCTTGTTCAAGGGATTTGTTAATTAATGTGAATTTCATCTCTTTTCAATCGTTAATTCTTCTTTCAAAGTAATTAAAGGCATTAGACTATCATTATGGTGATCAAGCATAACAATATAATTGAGAAAACAAAATTATACCACAGATTTAAGAGACAAATTATGAATCACTATGATAAAAATGTCATACAATGCTTCCCCGGGCTACTCCCGGTCCTAAAGATAAAGGGGATTATCCCCACATGTTCATCTCAGAGCAAAGCGTGGTTGAAGAAAGGGGAAACATGGAGAAAAATGTGAATAAGTAATGAAACCCCTGAACGGAGAAGATCCAAGCATTCATTGGCGTAAAATTCACAATCTACAACCTTTCGGCGGTGGAAAACATCTTCTTCGGCTTCTGAAATGGCTGGGGAGTACTTCTGGGATCCGTTCTTCTCTCCAAACCTTCTCGGGACATGTGCAACGGCTAATGACCTCATTCCCTGCTCTTGTCCGCCGTCATTAGGTATAATCACCGAGTTAGGTTGCACAAATATCACAACCATTGGATTAGAGCCGATCTGAAACAAACTTTGATCTGACGGTGTCGATACCATCGACGCAGGTCGATGGTATCGACCCCTCGCGATATCGGCAAGTCTTCTTTCTTTTCGTCGTTGCGCCTGATGCTGACTCGATACCATCGACGCGGGTCGATGGTATCGACACCCTTAGGCATTGGTTTTATCCCATTTTCATCGCTGAAGCTGAATGTGTCGATAGTATCGACTTTGGGGTCGATAGTATCGACTGGTTGGTCGCTGGCAACCTGATGGTAACTCGATACCATCGACTTCCCTATTGATGGTATCGACTCTGCGCTCCTCCTTGCGGTTGCCTTCCTGTGGCTGTGTCGATAGTATCGACTGCTGTCGATGGTATCGACAACAACAAATATGTGTTTTTCCTGAAATTGCAAAACAAAACTACATCAGCCGAGATAAAACCTATTATTGTAATCATTTATGCTCAAAACAATAGAATTAGAGAGATTTGACACTGAGAAGGATCATAGACTAAAGTAAGTGAATTATGCAATATTAACCACCAAAATGACCAATAAACTCATAAAACACAAGTAAAACAAGTCTATAAATGTGACTCAAAATCATCGCATCATA
This sequence comes from Alisma plantago-aquatica, assembly GCA_963693085.1. Classification (NCBI taxonomy): domain Eukaryota; kingdom Viridiplantae; phylum Streptophyta; class Magnoliopsida; order Alismatales; family Alismataceae; genus Alisma; species Alisma plantago-aquatica. The sequence continues at coordinate 1,047,711,791 of OY856409.1, read as the reverse complement.
TGGGTTAAAATGGATAGATACTCCTAGGGTATGAGGCATAGGGATACATGTTAGGAGTATTTCGAGTCAAAGATCACATCTTTTGGTTGAGATAGGTCATTGCATTGTGGTTGTAATCAAAATGTCTCCCAATTTGATAGGCTACTCCTCTAAGATAAGAGACATCATTTGCAAGGCTTTCCAAAAAGTAATTAGGGAGAGGAGAAGAAGATAGAGGAATGGCTTCTTGGGATGTGACTTCTTCAGTTGTAGCCCTTTAGTGCCCAAAATTCAATACCCATTTTGTCTGCTGTGTTTTGGGTTATTCTTTGGGGATGCATATCATGGGTATATCTTAATTGAACTAAGTATTTGCCAATGGAATTTTGAATGATTTGGCAAACAAAACCAGTGTAGGGTTTACTCCTAGAGAAATTAATCATATATGAGATGATAATGAAAAGGAAGTTGACAGGAATGTGTTTAAGAATTGTATAGATACATCCTAAACTAAGGGATTTTAGTTTTGTTTGCTCTAGGAAGAATATTTTGGCTAATCATGAAGTTTACTATCCTAGATTCAGGGGTTAGATATGTGGGATATTAGGTTCCCCTTTGTTCCTTAGGAGCAATATTAGGAACAAAAATGGTTATTCCTATTTCGTTGATCGAAATGGAACCTGATAAATTCTTTGAACACTTAGGTTTACTTAATCTTGATTGGTAGAAAGTTTGTTGAGGGGGTTGTCGGTTGTGAGATTTGCAAATTCAACATATCCAACAATACCTATGTTTAACATTTCTAGGATGTCAGTTTCAAAAAAACCAAATGATAACCCATTAACCATGGAAGTGAAGGAATAATGGCCGTTGGTGTCCCTAACAAGGTTGGAATAGAATTCATGGATAGGTTGTGATGACCAGAAACGGAATGGGGCAGTCAGAATTTCCTGAAGTTTTTGGATTTGGAAGAGGAAAGAAAGGTTTATGAGCTCATAGAAGTCATTTATTTCCATCAATCACTGAGAAAGAGATGTCTCAGAGGTTAGGTGCATGTACTTCTCTCCAACCATATCATCGGTGAAGGATATCCTGTTGATGACCGACAGTGTTGGAGCTACCAAGGTGGAATGTCCCTTCTTGGATGCAGCCTACTTCTTGCCACCGCGAGCTGAAGATGAAGCCATCTTGATGTAGTAGAGCAAGAATGAAGTGGAAGAAGATGTGGTGAATAAGGGGAATGAAGGTTGCTAAAATAATTCTCTAAGAAGTGTGCAAGGGATTTAAGAGATGTTTAATCAATGAGTTGTGAAAAGAATGGATTGATACCTATTTTTAAAAAAAATAGACTCTTTCTCAATCAACAAACTCATTGACTGAGACTCCAGTGATCGCATTCTAATGCCTAGTTCAATCGATGCTATTCAAATTTTGGTAATGACAATATTTATGCTCGGTTGAGCATTTAGTCGACTAAAGTACTTTCGCTCCAATCTTTTCTTGACTGAGATGTTGATATGCAAGGTGTGATGAATCAACAAATAGTCGACCGAGGATTCCAACAGGACACATTCTATCAAGGATTTTGTCGATCAAGATTTATCCCAGTCTAGAATTTTTCCAATCGAAGGTGACATTTTTTGAGAAAATTATGCAATGAAATTGAGTGAGCTTGACTAAGAAATTCGTGTGCATGACATTAAATAATTTTAGATAACCCAAATTTTTTGTCAAAAACCCCTTGCATCAAAAACATGTAATTCTACATCACTGGGGTGCAAAAAGATTAAATTTTTAATATTAATAGTGTATGCAATATAAAATTATTGAGCAAAGAGATTAAAAAAAAAAAAATTTCAAGAGGAATAATGCTTAATTTGTCCCTAATTACTCTAAATTTCTCTAAAGCATGGGGTTTCATGAAAATATTAGCTAATTGATTTTTAGTATCAACATGATGAAGACATATGTTATTTTTAGCAACTTGATCATGAAGAAAATGATGTCTAATTTTAATATGTTTAGCACAACTATGTAAAATGGGATTATGAGATAAATTGATGGCACTAGTGTTATCAGAAAAAAAATAGATTTAAAGATAACAAAAATCTATAATCATTTAAAATTCATTGAATCCATAATACTTGTGCTTAATATGAGCCATCTTCCATATATTCTACTTCAGTGGTAGATAATGTAATAGTATCAACATGATGAAGACATATGTATTTTTAGCAATATGATCACAAAGAAAATGATGTCTAGTTTCAATATGTTTAGCACGACTATGTAAAATGTGATTATGAGCTAAATTGATGGAACTAGTGTTATCACAAAAAATGGAGTTAAAGATAACAAAAATCTGTAATCGTTTAAAACTTGTTGCATCCATAAGACTTATGCACAATATGAGCCAGCTGCCATATATTCTGCTTCAGTGGTAGATAATGCAATAGTATTTTTTTTCTTACTAAACCAATATATAAGAGATTTTCCAAGCAAGAAACAACCGCCACTAGTACTTTTGCGATCAAGGAGACAACCAGCATAGTCGACATCGGTATAAGATTTCACGTCAAACTGTTGATCTTATGGTTACCATATACCATAGTCGATTGTACCAGCTAAATATTATATGATCCTTTTGACAATGGATAGATGAGAATTCATAGGATTCGATTGAAATTGTATGCATAAACCAACGAAAAACATAATATCTGGTCGAGATGCAGTTAAGTATAATAAACTACCAATCATACCTCTACATAAGGAGTTGTCAATGGATTCACCCACCTCATCTTTGTCAATTTTGGTGGAGGTGCCCATTGGAGTAGAGGCATGCTTAAAATTTTCCATGTTAAATCATTTCAATAGTTCTTTTGCATATTTTTCTTGGTTGAGGAAAATACCACAAGGAGTTTGTTTAATTTGAAAATCCAAGAAAAATGTTAAAACACTCATTAGACTCATTTCAAATTCCTTTTGCATAATATCACTAAATTGTTGCAAAGTGATATATTTGAAGCACCAAAAATAATATCATCAACATATAATTGAATGATGAGAAAATATGATTCATATTTTTAGATAAACAATATAGGATCCAATTTGCCCACAGAGAAATCATTTTCAAAAATATATTTTTTTATAAGTTCATACCGGTTTCTAGGGTACCATATAGTGATTTCTTTAATTTGTAAACATGATCAGAATGTTTTGGATCTTCAAAACTTGGGGGTTGAGCAACATAGACTTGTTCTTGTATTATTCCATTTAAAAATGCTCTTTTAACATCCATTTGAAAGAGTTTGATGTTTTCATGTGCAACTAGAGCTAATAACAAGTTAATTGATTCAAGTCTAGATACTAGAGCATAGGTTTCATCAAAGTCAATTCCTTCTTGTTGATTATACCCTTGAAAAACCAATCTAGCTTTGTTCCTAACAACTTCTTCAACTTCATTTAACTTGTTATGAAATACCCATTTAGTTCCAGTAATGGTTTTATCTTTAGGTCTAGTTACCAAATCCCATACATTAATTTTAGTGAATTGATTTAGTTTTTCTTGCATAGAAATGATCCAATAATCATCTTTAAGAGCTTCATCATCCTTTTTAGGTTCAATTATGGATACAAAGGTTGTGTTAGCTACATCTCTAAAAGAAGATCTAGTTTTTACTTTATCAAAAAGATCACTGATTATTAGATTTTATAGATGGTTTTTATTATTCTTAGAATGGGTTGATGGGATTCTTCATTTTGATTTTGACTTTGTACATTTTCAGCATTATTATCTTCTTTAGGTGATATGGTTAAATCTTCAATTAGTTGTGGAAGATCATTTTCTATTTCATTATTTGCTTGATTTTTAGGACGTGTTACATGAATTGATTCTTCTACTTTCTTAGAGATAGTATTAAAGATTGCCTTACTTGAGGTTGAGTAACCCAAGAAGAACCTTTTTTGTGATTTTAAATCAGATTTATTTTTATCATCTATAGTATTTAAAATGTAGCATAGAGTTCTAAAAGTGTGAAAGTAATCCACTACCAGTTTCTTAGAAAAGATTATTTCATAAGGAGTCTTTTTAAGTTGTGGATGAGTTGAGATTCTATTTTGAACATAGCATGCAGTATTAACAACTTCTGCCCAAATAGTTTTAGGTGTGTCATGTTCTAATATAACGATTCTAGCCATTTCTTGCAAAGAACGATTTTCCTTTCAACTAAACCATTTTGTTGTGGTGTGTGGAGTAGAGAAATTGTGAATGTACCCTTTTGATGAGAAAAAAATCTTCAAAACCATGGTTTTCCAATTCTCCTCCATGATCACTCCTAATGGTGCAAAATTTATTTTGAAATTGATTTTTAATCTTTGATCAAAACTAAATAAATATTTCAATATTATCATCTTTATCAGAAAGAAAATGTACCCAAATATATCTACTATAATCGTCAATAATTAGAAAATAATATCTCTTTCCACCTATAGATTGTGTTCTCATAGGTCCAAATAAATCCATATGTTTGAGTTCAAGAGGTCTCGATGTAGTAAAGATTCGTTGTTCTTTAAAAGAAGTTTTAGTTTGTTTTCCTAGTGTGTAAGGTTCACAATTTTTAGGATTTTCAAAAGAATTTTAGGCAAACCATGAACTAGATCATGTTTAATTAACTTTTTAATAACATAAGTACTTGCATGTCCTAATCTTCTATGCCATAGAGTTTGAGTATTATCATTTTTAATATGACATTTACCAACATTAATTTCATAGATTTAGGCCTAAGAACATAAAGATTGCCTACTCTTTTTCCTTCATATACTATATTATTGTTGGTGTCTTCTTCAAGCAATTTGTAGCAAGTTTTATTAAAAAGCACGTCGTAACCATTTTCCCATAATTGACTAACACTTAGCAAATTATGGTGCAAACATATAATAATAGCGCATTCTTAATTACGATATCAGTTCCAATATTACCTATTCCTATGGTGGTGACTTTGTCATTGTCTCCAAATGTGACTGATCATCCTTTTTTCTTTTCAAGTGAATTGAAATCCTTTTTATTCCCAATCATTTGTTTGGAGCATCCACCATCAACCACACAATCCTGCAATTTTTAGAAGGTTTTTGGTACCCAAGTAGAGTCCATGATGGTTAATATAAAATGAATTAGTTATGAATAAAACTTATATTATCAAGGCAAAAATATTTCTATAGATATCACTTGAAATACTCAAATTTAAAATTTTGACAGATTTTTGGTCGAACTTTTCTTCAGTCGAGAAGTTACAGGGTTGAGATTTTTGTCACTGAAAGCGTTCTAGATTTTTTATTTTAACAATTTACACAAGATATACAAATGAATATTTGTTTAAATAAAAAGATCCACAAATAAATCTTTGTTTAAATGAAAGATATACAAATGAATGCCAAATTTGGGTTGAGATTAGACATAAATGTGGTTTCAAGATAAGCATAAGTCAAATCTCAACAAGTTCTCCTTTTTTGTTTTAAGTTGGAGGTTTAGGAATCCAATCCATGTCAATTGCTCCTTTCTTTCGATATTCACATGAGAAAGAATAATGACCTAAACATTGGTAGTAATGACATGAGATAAAAGCTATTTCATTTCTCTTTTGAACATTTTGATGATTTACAACTTTATTTTTAGGTACATATATAGTTCTAGTCTTAGGAACATATTCCTTTCTAGCTTGGTTTTTAGGTAAATATCCTCGACATCTTCTTACTACTAGTTTAGAAGAATTATGTAGGATATTATCAATATGTTTGTTTCCTTGCATTAATCTAGAAATTTGTTCTTGTAATTCAACATTTTCAATAAGCTTTTTAGTTATATTCAAATTTACTTGAGCAAAGATTGAAAGTAAAGTATCTCTTTCTTTTACCAAAACATCATAATCCAAACATGTGCATAAAATAGGTTGAGTTTGATAATCATTTAATTTTGCAAGCATATCAATCTTTTCTTAAGAAAGAAGATTATTGTTATTTTCAAGAATAAGTAATTGTGCCGTACAATTTTCAATAGATTCTTTTAATGGATTATTTGAATATTTTAGAGTATCATTTTCAGAACTAAGATTATCTAAATTAATATAAATTTCATCAATAACTTTTGTAATTTTCTTATTTTGTTTCTTGCAGTCAATGTGTTTTGCCTGATGTCTTCAAGGCTACTAACTAATTCTTATTTACAAAATTCAAAAATACTTGCCTCATGTGTTTCTTCTTCATCTTCTCTTACCATGGGACATTCTATCTCCTCTTCTTTGCTACTTCCACTTTCATCACTTGATTACTCCCAAGAGACTTTATAGGATTTATCTTTGTTGTCTTTCATCTTGAATGAGGACTTCTTCTTCTTGAGCTTTGGGCAGTCATTTTTCAAGTGACCCTTCTTTTTACATTCAAAACACCTGAAAGAATGAAAACAATTACATTTATTAGCATTTACAATTAGATCATATTCCTTATTATCACTACTTTCTTGAGTGGCATTTCTTAATGGTGTCTTGGAGGCGGTTTTTAAGTGCAAGTTCCTTCTTTTTTCCCCTTTGTTGTTCAACCTCAATCCTTTCTTCTTGTTCTAGTGTGACTTCGTGTGTCTTCAGGTTCCTGATTAGCTACTCCATATTTAGTGTTGTGAGATCATTAGCTTCCTCAATAGCATTCACCTTTTACTTGTATTTGTGAGGTAATAATCTAAGTATCTTGGATACTTGATATTCCTCACTAATTTTCTTCCCTAATGCACTTTGGTTATTCATAATGTTAAGAAATCTAGCATATATTTCTACAATTCTTTCATTAAATTTCATACGAAATAATTCAAATTTATGTTTTAACATATGAATTTTAGTATTTTTAACTTGAGTAATTCCTTCATGTGTTACAACTATTTTGTGCCAAATTTCATGAGATGTTTCACATAAGGACATATGATTGAATTCACTAATAGATAAGTAACAATAAAGAATGTGTATTGCCTTTTCATTGAGTGTGGATGGTTTTACTATATCAAGATTCTATATTTCTAACTCTATGGTTGAAAGTTCATATGAACAAGCTATCATCTTCCATAATTCAAAGTTGATGCCTTGAAAGTAGAATTGCATCCTCCTCTTCTAGTAGGTGTAGTTAGACCCATCAAACACCAAAGGCCTACTCACATGCGATCCTTCCAAGTTGATGTCGCTAAGTATATTCACCCCCATGCTTCGAGACATGTTAGGGATCCTTGAAGATTCTCTCTTATTCTAAAATAAAAATATCAAGAGGTGGGGTAAATAGAGATTTATAAAATATTTTTACAATTAAAAGTGTTTAGTAAGTAACTAAAGATGAAATAGGATTTAGAGTAGTTCTATCTACGACTCCAGTCTACTACCTAGTTGTTTCCAACTAGGATTTGCAACAAATAATTTTATTAATTTATCTATTAGGACAAATTACAAAACTTTTTTTGCGACTAAACCCTCTTCTTTACCGGACACAGAAGAAAACCAACCAAACCTCTTCTTTCACAGAGGTAGAAGAGCACCAAACACCTCTTCTTTGACAGACTGGGAAAGCACCGCAACACCTTTTCTTTCACATACTTGGAAGAGCATCAAATCACCACCTCTTCTTTCACGGATAGTGGAAGAGCACCTTGAGAAGACTTATTCTCTAATGACTTGGACAACCTCCTCTCGTAGGAGTAACCCAATCAAGTTACACAACAGCAGAATGACGATGGGAGGAAGGAATGCACCAAGTAATATCAACAATGTCCTTATGAAACAAGCTTATGTACCAAACCATGAAGGATATATTAAGTTTGAGTGGTGGTAGGCTAAGATAAGGTAAGGACACAAAAATGAAACTTTTGAATGATTGCAAGTATAGTGCTATAGCTCAATTTTCTCAAGATCTCATGTATTCAAGTGTGCAAGCTGTAATTTGGGTATCCTATGACCACTACTATGTATAAGAATGGTTTATAAGTGGTTAGGGAAACTTTAGGGAGTGTCTGGAGTTTTCTAGGATGATAAATACATGTTACAATTGAGTCAATGTAGGTGCAAAGGCTAATTTTATCATTAATAAAATTAGCATTCCAAAATCCTTCTTGGTTGACAAATTTTTTGATCGAATGTGTCTCAGTCAAGAAATTCTTTGATCAAGTTTGGTCTAGGTGTATAGATTGGTTCTAACATCTAAGTGTCTCCCTAACTTCTTGGTCAAATGGTTTAACGGTCTATCATCGGTCCACAAAATCTTCAACTAGGATTGTCTCAGTCGGCAAAATTTTCCATCAAGAAGAACTCATAGCTAATTATATTGCAAAGCTCTTCCAGTGTTCTAACTCTTTGACTTAAGGGAGTTTCGGTCTACAATTTTGTGGATCGAGTATGTCTCGGTTGAAAAGTTTCTTGATAAAAAAAATTCCCTATAAATAAGTTTGCAATTTTTATAAAACATATCCAATAATTTTCTAATGCGACCTACCTGCCCTAGACACTTAGTTTAGACATATGAATAGGTTTGGGATAGGTATGGTTGGTACATAACTTGATTTTACATGAGTTATAAATACTTGTACATTTTTTACTACAAATAAGCACATATACATAATTATTCAAGCATTTTATACTCCAATGTTGATCGATCTTTCTCAATATGTACTTGGTACCTAAAACACTTAGATAGAATGTTAAATCCACAAATATGAAATGTTTGTCATCATGAAAAGATAAGATGTGTTAATGTCCAATTTAGCCAATAGTTCTTATGATGACAACATCTAGTTACATATTTTGTGGTCCAATATCTAGTTACATATTGTATATGAGTTTCTGGTCATAGTTAGCCATTTCATCATTATTCAACAATATAATACTTCACTATTGAAACTAGAGTGGAATTGGGATTTCCATGCATTAAGTCAATAAGAATCTAGATTGACAAGATATGCTCATATTTATTAATTATAAATTTTTGGTTTTCAATATCAACATATTATAATTGTCACGATCTCCTTTCTTATATTAACACAACTTTAGAGGAACAAATTTCATTCATTGTTGATCATGACAAATGTGAATTGATATCATTATTCAAGAAAAATCCAAAGAATATAAACTGTGAACTACATTATTACAAGTTGTAAATAAGAGACTCTAAGTCCAACATAAAGAGAGTTTAAACAAAGAAACCATTACATAACACAACTAAAAATGAACATGATATCTATCTATAATGACACCCCACCATGTTGGATCTGATAACTATCTTTGAATGGACGTCTTCTATTCTACTTCTTCTATTGCTCCTCAGCTGGTCATGAATTGGAGAAAGGTTATCATTAAGTGCCATGAATATTGTAACATATATGAAACTGAATCATAAGAGAGTGTAAAGATTTTTTTTAACATTGTACATGTGGACATAATAAAAAAATTAGTTAGAAAATCTTAGAAATGACCGACTAATCTCTATTTGGGCTTAGTTTTACCTTTTACGTATCTTTCTCCAGAGACTTGTACTCTGGCACTTGGGTCTCATGACCTACACTATGGTGCATGGGTCATATATCTAAGTCATCCTACACTCTGGTGTCTTAACCTCATGATCTGCACTAAGGGCATGAGTCATGTTTCTTGAGTTGACATGCACTAAGATATGGGTCCAACTCCCTTGTGACATCTTCAATGTTATCTTAACATGAATCTTAATACATGAATTTTATGGGTTCTTATCTTGAAATCTTAGCTTTAAATCTTAATGAAATATGATATAGTAAGTCTTAGAATGAATTTAAGTTCTTGAATTACAATAATTTAGTGATACAATTTATAAACATATCTTTAACTTGAATCTTAAAACATAAGATCATTTGAATCATGAATATCTTACTTAACAATAAGGAACATGTAAAAATGCTAAGAAATTTCTAATACTAACTACTCATGGTCATGGACCACTTACATAATTAGTAGAAAGATATCATATAATGTATCTTGATCTTATTACCTCAATCATCCTTAACAATCAGAAACCCTAGATTAGAAACTTACAACCTATGATTAACCCTAAGTTTAAAATCTTAGAGAAATCTATTATGAATAGGTACTGAAACCATGTCCATCAGTTAGATTTTGAAAAAGCAATCAACTTTCATATACGGGTTTTTATCATCTGAGATCTATAGAAAAATTGATAAATTTCTATAGGTTTGATGTAACTAAGATCTATATAAAAATTGATAAATTTCTATAGGTTTGATGTAACTAACCAATCACAGTAAAGATAAATTGTTTAAGCCTTTACCTAAAATTCCAAGAACCAAATAAACCAGGTTCCTAAAGATATCCTTGCACTCACATGTCATGCACAAAATTATGTGTGTGATGGGGTACATTAGTTCATAGCTCAATAGAAGCACATTGCATAACATGTATATATGAAACACTTACATTACTTATCTACCCATGTCATGCATGATACCAAGCTAGATATGTCTATGCAACATCATATAATCATGGCCTTGACTCATCCTCCTCCTCATAGCCCACACATAGTAGCGTCATGGCAGGAGGGGAGTCAGTGGCTTCTAGGACCTAGACAGAGGTGGAGTGTACAATTAGCCCTTAGACCCTTCTCAATGACATCATCATGGAGAGTAGAATAAGATAATCCTCTACTCGTAATCAATGGAGGCCGGACTAGTCGCTACTACTTGCCACTATAATAGAGAAGCAAGGTCTGAGGGTGGAAATCCACCAAAGCCACCACGACAACGGTAAGGAATAGAGTTGAGATGCTCTTGATGTCGAGACAAGTCTATCCGACAAACAATTATGGTGTGATAATGACTAGAATTCAGAAATATATGTGATCATCTATTGAAGAAAAAATTAGGTTCTTGATGTTTACCTTCCCTTAGGCTAAATTGTGGGATGAGGGAGCTTTGTGGAGACTCAAGGAACACTTCATTTTTCTTGATGTGGGATGAGAAGTCTTTCTCCTTATTGTGACAAAGCTCTTTGACATCTAGAAGTAGGTGCTTGTGGGTGGAGAACTCCACCAAAATGCACAAACTCTAGGAACTTTCTAATATGCCATGTATACATCAAGATGATTCTCACTACTATGCTCACAACTGCTTCAGTGAGGTCAAGGGAGAAGAAGATTGTAGGTTGTAGCTATAAGGGTTAATAGAGAGAGAGAAATCAAAATGAGAGGAACATTTCTATGGAACTTGGTGAAGCTCATAATGGTGTTGGTTTCTAGTGATATGGGCAGTTGATCCGTTTTGCAACTCATCATGTGGGAGAGTAAGACATGTCATATTGGGTGTTTGTTTTATAGATGTCAATATAGGTCAAGTTAGGGTTCTTTGTGTGCAAAACTACCTCCTAAAGATTGTGGCAGTGAGATTTAAGTTAGTCATGGATTGAACTAGAGAAGGATCAAGGTTGAGAAATTCGTTGGAGCTATTGTTGCCCAACATGCATCTTTTTCAAGGTAGGAGATGAGTTCTCACCCCTCTAATCCAAAATAAACAATTCTCAATATACCAGTCATTATATTCAGCATGATGTGTTGAACTAAGGATCAAACTTAGTTGAAATCAATTTAATCAATAGCTTGATTAGATATCTAAGTCAAATGGCATGATTTATGCATTCATTTCTCCTTATAATCATTAAATATATGGGTCATTCAAATCTAATGAAACATATAACAATTGCTATATTCAACCCAAGGATTTGAAATATCAACTCAAATGCTACACATAAGCTAAGGATATACATGTTATACATGATTAGGCATTTAGGATAGTTAATGCTTTAATGATAATTCACAAGGAGTTAAACTACCGAAATTTGAGGGGGTATCTAATATGTCAAGAAAACCTTAAATGTCTAAAAAGAGAACATATACAAATGAGTGTGGATGCATATTAGGGTATTACATTATTATAAGAAATTAAATTTCTAACTTAGACTCCTCCAATATATATATTCTAAACTCGAATTTTAGGGATGTTACAATAATTGTTTACTCATGTTAGAACTTAAACACAAAATTTGAAATATAAATAGCTTACTTATAGCCCACTATTACATATTTATTTTACATCTAAATAACATGTAAATTCTTATTAATGAATCCTCTTTTAGCATTCAATAATTAGCAGTAGGATTGAAAACTCTACCTTCAAGCATCCTTCATTTTAACATCACATGATACTTCAATACTGACTATTTAATGAATTATCACTTATTATGCCAAAAATATTGAAATGAAACCCATTAGTCTAATAACATAAAGATATCAAATCTAATTTCAATTTTGTTTAAATATATGGATTTCTGGTTACTTTATACTTCACATCTCTTTGAAATTCACCCATAATTTTTCTTCTCTCATTCTCATCTTATCTACTTTAGAAAATGACTGATAGAGTATTTTAAGAAATAATTAAACATTTTCTAACTTTACTCTTTAATTCTCAAATCAACCACAATGATAAATTTAAGGTGTACATCTTCCCATCATGTCAATTACTTCAAAACTTTTCAAAAGGCTATCCATTCAGGATGAATGACTTCTTATTCAACATCATACCCTAATTTTGTATGCTAGAGAACTTTAGGGTTTTTAATGTTCTACTATTATTCATATGATCATTACTATCATTAGATTCGTTGATTATATATGAATTAACTCAATGAAACACTTATCTTTCTTATTCCATTCAAATTTGTTTCATTTCTGTAAATAAGCAACTTTTTTTTCATTCAATCATATTCCACATAAAAAACTAAATATACCACATCCAACAATTTAGAAGATTGATTATATTAACAAATCAAGTTAGGTCCCAAGAGTTATATATGCATAACGTTCAATCAACATATTTTTATGTCTATATTAGACAATGGATATCAAATTGTTCATATCCAAGAGACAGGATATTAAATGATGCTAACATTCCTTAGAAATAAAATTTTATAACAAATCAAAAGAAAATAAATGTCAAGAAGAAATTAGAATGATCCACTAAATCCACTTTCATCGGTGATTTAATGATTGCCTAAAACATGTCCATATTAATTAATAGGAGTAAACACTCACCTCTACATCAAGGAATCCTTGGACGTTCTCTATATATGAAAGATCTAGGAAAATTTAATAGGTCGACTAAAGCATGATCTTCATCCTCTTTAGCTCCATCTAGGCAAGAACTTATAGAAATAATTTTAGAGAAAAGGGGTTTAGGAGGGGTTAAAATTTGGACTTTTTGATGAGTAAAGTAATAAAATTTCCGTCATGGACTTAATTATACACCTAATACCCACCATCAAGAAAAATGTAGATGTCTTTTACAATACCTAGTTTCATATTCCCTTTTTTTAGTTCCTAGATCTAATGGTATTAACAACATATTGAGGTTCTTAGAGTCAAATATGGACCTAAAATGTGATTTGAGGTGCTTCCCATTTCATAAGAAGCTCCATTACATTCTCTCTCTCCCTAGTGGTTGGTTGATTTTACCACAAAATAACCCACCAAAGACCTTTACATTTCACTAGTACATATGGTTGGCTTATTTTCAAAACCAATAAATGGCCCATGTTGGAGGTTTCAACAAGTTTTTTCATTGTTCTACAAAGGTAAACCCATATTTAAATGACCCTAAAATTTCAATTTAGCTAAAAACTATTTTTTAGTAAGTAAAAACACCAATTTAATGTAAATATACACATAAAAACCTAGTCTATCTCTTTATATACAAATATACCATATTGGGATCATAATTGAGCCATTTATTCACTAATGTAATCATATTAGAGTGTAATTGAGATAATGGTCTTAATTATTTCTAATATATTCTCTATTACTAGTAAACCATAACTGACTATAAGAAAATATTGTTTCAACTTAAAATTTCCCTTTTTAGTTAATTGCACAAAAGTAAACTCTAGTTTGTTAAGTAATAACATGTTAGGGACCTTAAGGTTTTTATATGAAAATGAAGTCTTTTTCATATAAATACATTTTGGTACTTATTATTTTTATAATATATGGTAATATTAGTTTCACTCGAAATCTTAGACTCTTGATAACTTAGTATAGTTCTAAACTATTTGATAAATCAAAATGCCATAAAATTAAGTAAGATAATTACACAACTTAAAATGAAAATATAAATGCATGTGCAACACCCTTTCTAATTATCATCTACCACCCTTCCTTACCTCATGTACCTTTACACATGTGAATTGGTGTGTGTATGCTTGACTTTGGTTACTAATGCAATTGGTAGAAGTACATTATGGATGGACCAATCATCTATCCAAATCCTCCTCCAATTAGAATAGTGTTATGCCCCTCCATGTGACCGCTTACTGAAGGAAGAATGACATTGTGTTCCCTAAATAGCAGCATGTTTGATCTTTCATGCCCCCATTTCTTAATATTGTTTGTATAGAAACCAATGCCTCCCTAGCATAGGTACTTACATATAGAAGGGTATATACTTTCAATGCATTGAGATAATCCTAAAAGAACTTAGAAATAAAATATCTTATAAATGTAAACATGATCCTAATATTGTTATTTGAATTTAACACACATATGTTGATTTGGATAGAAATTGTTTTATGCATAACATGTTATCATCTAATTTCATCAAGGTGTACTCATCATGGATTCTATCTAAAATTTTTGATATTAGATCACAAGCCGTGGAACTTGCTGTATGGTTTTTTCAAAGGTGGCACCAACGAATAACATAGGTTTTCCTTCCCTTTTCACCCCAGCCATTGGATCTGTTGTAGCTATAAAATGTTGGTAAACAAAAGACATAAAAAGGTTAAACATTATACCTTGTTTACACTAGTTTTTGAACAACTAGACATGTATTTGTAAATGAAGAACTCAAACTTTGGATCTAAATCCGAATTGACCACCAAGTTGTTGCATAGTTGTCTTCTTTGGTACACCTTATTATTGTCTGGTGGAAAGTCTTCTCCAACCCTCCCCACAAGTTCCTAGGTCTCTACACCATTCATGTAGATGGGGAAGTTCATGGTGCACTACTTTGGCCACTAAGTTAAAGTGTAACATGAGTTTTTGACATGCTAGTCATCTCAGAATGCCCTTTCTTCTCCTATCTTGGGTAGTTGTCCTTAGGGAAACTTTCTCTCTCATCAAGAGAGAAAATACATGGACAACTTGTCTCACAAGTTGTGTAAAGTGTGTGTAACCCTGACAGGACAAACCTTATTTATATATAAGATTCATGGGCTCGAGATTTCTTGATTCAAATCCCTTTCCTAATCGCATTGTCAAAAACAATCTCAAAATTAAAAACTCAGATTGTGATTCCAATCGGCTGACTAGGAATTCCAATTGTTCAACTAGGTCCCTATTGGGACAAAGATGGGATGGAAATAGGTTGATGGGACTCCCAACCACCCAACTAGGTCCCTATTTGGACTAAGATGGGGTGTGGATGTGCCAACTGGGCAAATGAGTTGGACGACTCATCAATCCAAATCTGAACTGGCTTCCAAATTTTATTCCAAATTAGATATGAACACTTTCCCTATTGGGTTCCAATCTCTTGACTCACTAAGTGAGTCAGTCAATTGGTCAGTATCCAAAGTGAAATTCAGTCAATCAATTGACATTCAATTGGTCCATTGATCTAACCAATCCAATTGTTCAACTAGACACTCTAGTCACCTGACTAGGCAGGAAATCAACTTGTTTATGATTCAAAACCATACTTTTAATATATTTATTTGCAAACTTCAATTCCCTTATGCATCCTTATGTGTGTGACTAGGTGGGTTCCTAATTATGTTGGTAGTGATGTTCAAAGCCTTAGAAGCAAATATTGACGTATATAAACACAACATTGCCACCCAAGTAGTTGGAATGAGTTTAAGAACAACTTCAACCTATAAAGTAATCAATGTGACCATGACCGTATAATCCCTTTCTCACAAATATATAGATTGAAACTAAGGTATAGAATGTCATCCTTTTATCATTCAATATAAGTTCCTTGAAATAGCATAGATTGATCTAGATATTGTGATCTCAATATCATATATTGACTCACATGAGCATGGTGATACATTTCCATTGTCTCACTTATCAAGTGGACACAATATCATTCAAAAGGAGGGACAAACCATCAAAATCACTCATAGTAATCCAAAAGTGTCATAGAGCACCCAATCATTACCTTTTTGACAACCCTTATTCATATCATGTTGGGCTAGTGGTCAAAGTATACAGAAAAAGATGTGATTATTGTAGTGTGTTAAAGTTTAGGGTTCACAATCACCTCTGTCACATTGAGAGATGACTCTAACATGTTATTACATGACTTTCATGTGTCATTCCCAAGGTGACTCTATCTAGTACAACTTGTTCTCCAACCAATACCCATGTATTTGAGTTGATATCCAATACCATGACTAGAGAAACATACACATCACTCACCATACATGGTAGTCTTGTGCTTTGATATTGTCCTATAATATCCACAATGACAACTGACTAGGGACATTACAATAATTATTACTATAAGTATACATATGATATCATGTTTAGGTCCACAACCCAAACCATATGTCATTGAGTCAAAACATTCTTAGGGAATTATTAAGTTTTTTAATAATTATCTCAAATACAAAAACAAACATAATCAATGAAATTGCCTTTTATTAATAATCATATCATGTGCTAGGTATTGATATTATAATAATCACATGATGTCTCTCAGGTCATAAAAACAACAACCTTCCACGTTCACTAGAGCCAATCACTCATGAATATATTTCTAAGTGATCTATCATAACAATCATTCTTCTGCTATGAAAGTGCTTTGTCAAGGGATCAACAATGTTGCTTTCAGTTGGTACTCTGCAAATCTTAACATCTCCTCATTGTAAGATATCTTATATGAGATGATAATGCTTGAGTATGTGCTTGGAATACCAATACAATCATAGCTACTTAGCTTGTGCAATGACTCCATTGTTGTCATATCATAACTCTACTATGTATTTGATGGTTGGAACCACCCCAAATTCAATAATGAACTTGTTGATCCATACTTCTTCCTTTGCTGCATTGGATGCAAAAATTTACTCAACCTCTATGTAGAACCAACCACTATCTCTTACTTCTTCCAGCTTCCAGCTCCACTATTTAGGAAAAACATAAATCTTATTTGTGGTTGATAATCACCCTTATTAGTTTGAAAGCTTGAATCAGTGTAACCTTTAACTCTTCCTCGCCGCAAAAAATTAGGAATTCAGCTTTAGATCTTCTCAAGTACTTATGAATGTTCTTCACATCTATCCAGTGACCATATTGGGGCCTAACTAGTACCTTCTTGTCATGCTCAAAGCATATGAGACATTTGGGTGCATACATAACATTGCATACATGATACATCCAATTTTTGAGGCATATGGAATCTTACTCATTTTTGCCCGCTCTCCCAAAGAGATGGGACATTAGGATTCATAGAGACTTATTCCATGTAATATGGGTTAGTTTTATATCTTATAATTGTGCATGCTAAACCTCTTTATCACTTTTACAATGCATATACTTTGTCTTAGGCCAAGAAACCACTATGATCTATCTCTGTGGATCTTGATTACTAGTATATAGGATTCTTTGCCTAAGTCCTTCATGGAGAAGGTATTTCCCAACTAGGTATTAACAAATTACAGAGTAGGGATGTCATTTTCCATCAATAGTATGTCATCAACTTATAATATGATAGATACAATTGTGCTCCCACTAAGCTTCTTGTAAACACCAGGTTCATCTTCATTTTGAATAAAGCCAAATTCTTTGAATATCTCATCAAAATGAAGATTGCAGTTCTGAGATGCTTCAATCCATATATTGACCTTTGTAGCTTAAAGACCTTTCATGCTCATTTGGAATGACAAAACCTTTGGGTTGTGTCATGTACACCCTCAAAGAGATTCTCATTTAGGAATGCAATTTTAACATTCATTTCCTAGGTTTCATAGTCATGATAAGCTATAACAGCAAGCATGATTCTGATGGATTCAACCATGGCAATCGGTGAAAAAGTTTCATCATAGTCAACAACTTGAAATTGTTTGAAACCTTTAGCTACTAATAATGTTGGTCTTCTTCTTGAAGACCCATTTGCACCCTTTGGGTTTAACCCCTTTAGGAGGATACACTGAGGTTCATACCTTGTTGGTGTACATGGATTCCATCTCAAATATTATGGCTTGAAACCATTTATTAGAATATGGTCCATCAATATCCTCTTAGTAGGTTTTTGTCTCATTGCCATCAATGACCAACACATTGGCTTGTTGAGTCATGAGAAATCCATATATCTATGACTCAAGAAGTGTCTTACAAAACCTTCCAGACGGTTGTATTACAATAGAAACTTGAGATTCCATATCATTTTGTAGTTACTCTTATTCCTTATCTACCTTCATAGGTTTAATTTTATCCTTTTGGTCTAGAACTTCTTTAATTTCTATTTTCCTCCCAATGGTTTCTCTAGAAATAAATTCTTTTTCAAGGAATACAACAGTTTTGGCAACAAACACTTTGTTGTGAGATGGAATATAGTAGTAACCCTTAGTTTCCTTAGGGTATCCATTAAAGAAACATGTATATAAATTGTGTCCAAACTTTTCATGAAAGTATTTCTTGACATAAACTTCACATACCCAAACATTCACGAAAGACATATTGGGATGTTTCCAATTTCATATCTCATATGGTATCATTTCATTGGGTCTGGAAGGTACTTGGTTAAGTGTTGACATGGCGGTTTCAAGAGCATGTCCCTAGAAGGTAGTTCTAAGATCATATAAACTCATCAATAATTGTACCATCTTTAACAAGGTGTGATTCCTTCTTTTTAACATAGCATTATGTTTTGGTGTTTCATGTGGATTTAACTATGATATAATACTATAGTCTCTTAGAAGGGCATCGAGCTCTTGGCTAAGATATTCTTCACCATGATCAAATCATAGTGATTAATATTCTTACCAAGTTGATTGCATACTTCATTCATGATTTCATCTTGTCAAATAAATAATACTCACATGTCTCTATTGAGTAAACAACAAGATTTGAAATAACCATCTTTATGGAGCCTAGAAATGTGCTCTCATTTATGTTCTCTAGACGCCTCTATCATTATATAATTTTTATTTGAGTCATCGAGGTTTAACTTCTTGGTATCAATGTTACATACATGTGTCTTAAATAAAGACCATAAGACATAGGGGCACTGCCATAGAATATCTCATCTCTGGAAATAGAAATTTGACCATTGTTTATTAGAAATTCAAAATCTTTCTTGTTCAAACATGAAACAAAAATGATGTTCCTATTTATGGTAGGTAAATAATACCAGTTCTATAACTCTACCACAACCCCATTGGGTTGAGATAACAATATGTTACTATTGTAGTGGAAGTAACTTTGCTCCATTTTCAATTCCCCTTTCTTCAAGGGTCGATTTCTTTTCAGATCATGTGTATTTGAGCATATGTGAGATCCACAACCAATATACAAAGCCCAAGATGAAGAAGTAGATAACTATATCTCTATAACATATAAAGATAAAGTTATATCTCTATCCATTGCTTCTTATTCTTTAATTCTTCAAGGTAGAGGGGGAAATTTCTCTTCCAATGTCTAGCCTGGTGACAATTGCCTCCCTTAATCGACTGCTTCTTTTTCCTTGAGTGTAGAATACTTTTGGTCATCCTTACAATCTTTCTTGGCTTTTCCTTTTCCCTTGTACTTTTATTTTCCTATGATTACCATTAGCATGGATTTGGGCATGTGTTTCATTTGTCCCTCAGCTAATATCAACATGCCAAGTAGCTTTGTCAATGGCTTAACAAAATTATTCTTGTAATACTTTTTGATAAACTGTTCCTATGAATCTGAAAATGATTGTAGGATCACATATGTGGTCAAATCTTGGCCTAAAGAGAATCCCATTCTATCTAGACTTTCTACATGCCTAATTAACTTGAGTGCATGGGGTTCAACTGGGTCACCTTCCACCATATTGCACTTAAATAATGCCTTGAAAATATCATACCCCTCTTACCTTACTTTTTCTTGATGAATATACCTTATGACACTCATGATTCATGGATCATAACATAAGGCACTTGAAGTTCATGGTGTCTTTATAATTCTTCTTACGTTCTTCCTTTTGGATAATAGGCTCATTTGGAGCTGGCTCAGTTGGTATTGGTGTGTCTTGGATATAGAGCTTATGCTCATATGTGAGAACAATTCTCAGCATCTTGAACCATTCATTGAAATTAATCCTATTTAGTTTTTCTTACTCAAGGACTAATCATAGTGAAAAGGAGTTGTTGTATGTGTTTTTCATTTGGTCTGCATAGTGAATATTTTTACAGAGTCAAAAAATTGATTTGAAAATTAATTTTGATTTCAAAAATCTGATTTGACAGAATTTATTTGGACTTTAATAAATTAGGCTTCTACTATTTTATTCAAATTAATATCCATCACTATTAGTTCAAAATATTATAATGAATAATCTTCTAGTGAGTTAAGATCCAAAATACATTAAGTAATGAGTCAACTATGTTGACCGCTCATAACATAACTATTTAGGTAGGTAATAATTACCAATTGCATCTAATGAAATTCTTGGATATATGGTTGCACAAATGTGTCAATAAATCACCATATGAAGTATATTCCATGTTTATGCCACTAGGTGCTTAACTCTATTAAGCTCACCTAGTCAAGTCCAACCCAAAGGGCAATACAATAAGATATGCACCCTGTTGACAAGACTCAGATACTTATTATCACACTTCCCATAGGTAGACAGTGGAGCACGCCAAGCGTTCCCACACTAAGTCAAATAAGGTTTTAATGTGTATAACCAATGGAAAGCATCTTCAACATTTATATTATGTTGAGGGATATACATATATCCATATGTATCAAATGACCATTACATATACATTATTATATGTATCATATACTATAACAATCATCACATGTGATAAAAAATATATGGCAACATGTACAACATATTGAGACAACAAGTGTTGTAGGAAACCAACCAAAAGATTCACATCTTATGTATCCATAAATATGCCCTTTACAGGATTTCTAGTAGCCCAACTGGGCAAGCTAGTCGACCAACTGGTAGTCCTTATTTTGAGTAGTTCTTGTGTTATTGAATGATTCTTTGTCTCGTCTTGATCAGAAGCCCTCCAAACACCATCCTCATTTGTCTGGATTTTAATCTTGTCCTCTCCACCTTACTCCATAGGTGATGTCCTTACATCATCCTATTGTAACTTCATAATTATAATTTACATGGAGAATTTGTAGAGAGAGGCATGGCATGCAATCCATATACAAGTTACATAATTTTTGATCAAAATAAAACAAACAGTGTTACGTATTTTATATTGCACCATAATGACCTAACTTTCACACCCATAACCACCAAATAAAATGATTTTCAAGGAATTGCGTTGGTTTATGTAATACACACATTTATAAATCATATTTCCTATGTGTATTACAATGGTATCATAAAATATGATGTTATCAACATGTTTTGTGCATGGTTTGTCCTATGAAACATTTGTAGTTTAAAGCTCAAACTGAGAGTTAAAAGTGTACAACGTGGACTCTGATACCACTGTATAGTTTTGAGGAGTAGGAACAACAATTAATAAAATATTTCCTTCCCATTTTACCCTAGCCATCAGATTCGTTGTAGATATAAAACATATGTGAATAAAAGACATAGAAAGGATAAAGGTTATACCTTTTCTTACACTAGTTGTCTAACCATTATACACATTTTTTTTGTCAAAGAACTCAAATTTTAGATCCAAATCCAAATTGACCACCAAGATGCTACATGGTTGTCTTCTGTACAATATCTTGTTGTTATCTTGTGTAACACCTTCTTCAATCCTCCTAATAAGACCTCGACCTCTACTTCATCCACACAAATGAGTGAGGATGTGGTGCACTACCTTGGCCACCAATTAGAAGTAGGTAAAGATTTTTTTCAATGTGTTAGTCTTCTTGGAACTCCCTTTCTTCTTCTATCATGGGCATCCATCCTTAAGGCAAATTTCTCTCTCATTAAGAGAAAACTCGTCACCAACTTATCGCACCAGTTTTTCAAGTGTTCACGACCCTAATGGGGCAAACCCTCTTTATAAAGAAGTTCCATGGGCTTGGAATTTCCTAATTCCAATCACTTTCTAATTGTAATCTAAAAAACAATATCAAAGTTGAGAACTTAGATTGCCATTCCAATAAGTCGACTAGAATTCATGATTGCCTAACTGGGTCCCTGGTGGGACTAAGATGGGCTAAAAATCATCTGACTAGGCAAGTGATTGGCCAACTTGCCAATCCAATTCCAAATTGGTTATCCAGTTTGAATCCAAATCAATACAGACACTTTCCCTATTGGGTTCCTGTCACCTAATTCACTAAGGGAGTCGGCCGACTGGTCACTATCCTAAGTTAAAGTCAGTCAATTGATTGACATATAATTTATCCATTTACCCAACCAATCCAATCAGTCAACTTGACATTTTAGTCACTTGATCGGACAGTAAATAATTTTGTTTGTGATTTACTACCATTATAATCATATCTATGATTTCAAACTTCATTTTTCTTATGCATCCTAATGCATGTAACCCAGTAGGTTCCTAGTTATATTAGTTGTGATGTTTAGAATCTCACAAGCAAATATATGTGTCTAGCAACACATCATTGCCACCCAAGTAACTAGAATGAGTTGGAGGACAACTTCAACCTATAAAGTGAGCAATATTATTGAAACAAATGTATGGAATGTCATACTCTTATCATTCAATGTATGTTCCTTGAACTATAATAGACTATTCAAGATATTGAGCTCAATATCATATATTAAGTCACATGAGCATGGTCATGCATTTCTAGTCTTTCTTATCAAGTGGTCAGGAATCACTCCAAAAGAAGGAAAAGTTTCATATACATCACTCACAGTAAACCACAAGTGTCATAGTAAACCTATTTGTCAACCCTTATTTAGAGCACATAGGGCTAGTGGTCAAAGTATATAAAACAACACATGATTATTGTAGTGACTTCAAGTCTAAGGATCACATTCACCACTAACACGTTGATATATGAATATGACATGTCATTACACGACTTCCATGTGTCATTCTCAAGGTGGATTTATGCAATACAACTTGATCTCTAACAAATACTTATGTATGTGAGTTGATACTAAATATCATGACTAAGGAGACATAGTCATCAGTCACCATACATGATAGTATTGTGTATTTTTGTTGTCCTATAATATCCAAAATAATAATCAACTATTAACATAAAAAGAACGATGGCATCTGTTCATATTTGATCTCCAGTTCCACCAATCACCCCCCTTATCTCTGATTCATGACAATATAGGGTGTGTAAGGCACACAGATCGGGATTATAAAGAGGAAGAGGATGGAAAATAGAAGTCGAGGCTATGGGGTCCATGGGTAAAGGCATCAACACTTAAAAGGTGGATTGCACTGTTGCAGGAGGCACTATTGGGAAAGAATCATGTGGGCAAACAATTCGAATTCACAAAGAAACCTATGAGGTGCATGGAGAGGTTAGAGACGCGAGGTAGGGGGAGAAACAAGGAGGTGGGTGCGAAGTTAAAATTTGGAGGGGGAGAGGAGGTTACCAATGGAGATAAAGGCCTAAAAGCCTGCCATGTGAAGAACATGTTAATTCACAGGGAGTATGAGGCATCGACAAAAACTGATGTTGTGAATTACATTCTAATGGATGATAGCCAAACACCAAAGGATATTAGCAAGGAAGTATGGAGATACTCACATGTAGAGATGCTCAACATAGAAAGGGAAGGACACAAGGAGACAAATAGAGAAGATACAGTGTACGAGCCACAAATTTCAGAATCCCTGCTAAAGGACCAAGAGGATTCAGCAGATGAGGAGACACCTCCGGTGATAAAAGATGAGTTGTCAGTCAAGTCTGTGAGAGGAAAGGGATGAGTACATGTTGGCCTGCATATAATAGAGTAGAGGACACAGCCGTGGTTCTGTGCTTCTCGGAAGGCACTCAGGCGGGTACATGAAATAGAAGAAAGAAAGGGGGGAGAAGAACAATAATCAAGAATAGGAGGGACAAAGACAATATAGTGGAAGGCTTCAAGTCTGGAATAGCAAAACCACATGAGGGAGCAGGAAAAGAAACATGGAGTCATCAATGGATACAATTGACATGGAAGTGGATGACTTGGAAGGAAATAAGTATAGAAACACAAGGGCAACAAAGGTTGATGAAATCAACAAAGTTGAAATCAACCAAAATAGCGGATGAGGGAGGTGTCCTCATCTGTGAAGGGCAATGAAAATTTTATGTTGGAATGTCAAGGGATTAGGCACCCCCGGACTGGTTCCATCCCTTCGGTCGAGGTGCTGGAGGGAAATTCCTAACTTGGTTTTCATCATATAAACCATGTCACATAGTAGGGAGAAAGAATCAATCCAACGCCAGTGTGGATTCAAAAAAGGCTTCAATGTTGACAACATGGGAAGAGTCAGAGGGCTCAGGCATTGGTGGAGATGCAATGGTGTAACAATCAGATCCATTTCTGATCATCACATATATGCAGAGGTGGAAACCGGAAAGGGAGGGGAAAATTTGGCTTCATGGGGATCTATGGCTAGGCGGCATTGGGAG
The DNA here is from genome assembly GCA_963693085.1 of Alisma plantago-aquatica. Classification (NCBI taxonomy): domain Eukaryota; kingdom Viridiplantae; phylum Streptophyta; class Magnoliopsida; order Alismatales; family Alismataceae; genus Alisma; species Alisma plantago-aquatica. The sequence goes on along the minus strand of OY856409.1, from coordinate 1,047,686,960 downwards.
AACGATACGATACATGGGACTTAATGCATGAAGTATGCTCATTGTCATCAATATTGATAATTATAGGGGGATACTTCAATGAGATCTTATGCCAGGCAGAGAAAAGTGTTGGACAACTGAGAGAAGAATGACAGATGTGTAACTTTAGGGAGGTGATTGACAGATGTATGTTAAAGGACCTCAACAAAAAGAACCAAGGCTTTACATGGCAGATAGGCTTAAGAAAGGACAATGTAGTTAGAGAACGACTTGATAGATATCTGGCTGATCAATGAAGGCATGACATGTTTCTAGTGAGAAAGGTCACATATTTCCTAATCATCTATTCTGACCATGCACCCATTTTGTTACATGCCCGAGAGGAGGGGGAAAGGGAATCACACGAAAAAAGCTACAAGTTCAAAACATTTTAGTTATAGTCACCTGAGTGTAAGACTGTGGTGGAGGAAGCATGGAGGAGTGTAGGAAAAATGGATATTACAGGACAAAATGGAGGCCTGTAGTGAGAAACTTCACATCTAGGTGGCACAAAAATTTGGCAACATCAAGAAAAAAATAAAAGAGACTGAAGCAAGATTAAAGGAGGCACAAAACTCGCCACCTGATGATTTTATGTTGAACCAATGTACTACACTGGCAAGGGAGTAGCAGAAACTTAAAAGGACAGAGGACAACTACTGGTTTACTTGGGCTAGAGAAAATGAAATGAGAGATGGAGACAAAAATACAAATTATTTCCATCACAAAGCCAACCAAAGGAGGGCCAAAAACACCATAAGGGGACTTATGACATGTGGAGGGGGTTGGGTGGAGGAGGAAGAGGATATACAAGAGGAAGTTTTGGGTTACTTCAATGAATTGTTCACCATGTCAAATGCCACAAAGATAGAGGAGTCACTTGCTCATATGAGAAGGGTTATTTTGATAGAGGATGGTGGTAACCTAGAAAAAATACCAAGTGAAGAATAACTAAAGATGTCTCTAGACCAAATGCACACCAATAAAGCACCGGGACTGGATGGCATGAAGTCAATTTTCTATCAGGTCTTCTGGGACATAGTTAAAAGGGATCTGATCAATTTCACTATAGCATGGTGGCAGGATAAAACAAGCATATCAAATATAAACAAGATAGATATAATTCTCATTCCAAAAGTCCAAAGCCCAAATAAAATATCTGAGTTTCGTCCCATTAGACTATGTAATGTCTCCTATAAACTGATTACAAAAGTGATGGCCAATAGAATAAAACCAATGTTGGATAAAATGATATCAGAAAATCAAAGTGCTTTTGTAAAAGGAAGGTTAATTAATGATAATGCATTGGTAGCTTATGAACTATTCCATATGATGAAAAGAAGGAAGAATAGAAGATAATGAGTCATGTCTTTGAAATTTGATATGAGCAAGGCTTATGATAGAATTGAATGGGAGTTCCTAGATAGAGCCATGAATAGTATGGGCATTTCTAATATGTGATGTAGGAAAGTAGGAGAGTGTATCTCAAGCATTTCACACTCAGTCATCATCAAAGGGGCAAGGAGAGGATTGATAACATCGACAAGAGGCCTATGCCAAGGTGACCCCATCTCACCAAATCTCTTTCCTTTTGGTGCAAAAGATCTTTCATGTTCATTATTATATGCCGCTCAAGAAGGAAAGATACATGGTGCTCGTGCTAGTCACAAGGGACCACATGTCACTCACCTATTTTTTGCAGATGACAATATCTTTTTTGCAAGGGCTACACCTGAAGAGTGCTTATAGTTAGCTGCTACAGTCAACCAATATGAGGGAGCCTTAGGACAGAAAATCAACTAGGAGAAATCAAAAGTGGCCTTTAGCAACAATGTACAAATTGAAAGGAGGGAGGAAATAAAAACTATTTTGAATATGCAAGAGGTGGACAGACATGCCAAATACTTGGGACTAACGACAGCAATGGGATGGTCAAAGAAGCTAGTTTTTTATTCCATTAAAGAAAGAATCTAAAAAAAGTTAAATGGTTGGAAGGATAAGCTCTTATCCAAACCATGCAAGGAGTTCCTATTCAAGGTTGTGATACAGGCCATCTCCATATATTACATGAGTGTCTTCAAGCTTCCTAATGGATTCATAGATGACATCAATAGAATGATTGCAAGATTTTGGTGGGGCTCAAAAGAAGGGGAGCATAAAATACACTAGCTCATCTGGGACAAACTATGTGTACCCAAGGCAAAGGGAGGCTTGGGCTTTTAGGATCTGAAATCTTTCAACTGGGCTATATTAGAGAAACAAGGATGGTGACTTATCACGAATACAAACTCACTATTGTGAAAATTCTTGAGAGCCAAATTTTACAAGAACGGATACATATTAGATGCACATGTAGGATATGACCCAAGCTACACTTGGGGAGTATATGGGGAGGATTCAACAGGTGAAAGATGGCTTTTTTTGGAGGATAGGATATGGTATGAGCACTCGTATATACGATGACAGATGGCTACCAAGTATGAAGGGAACTCTAGACTGATTCCATAATAGAAGCCAGATGAATTAAGACATAGTGAGTGAATTGATTGATCATGGTAATAGGAGATGGAACACATCGACAGTGCTAGAGAGAATACCATTGGCAGCTCAGAAATCCATTTGGGACACTCCTTTGGGCATCCAAGGTGGATGAGATTGTATCTTCCAGGAACATGATACGAGAGGCATCTTCATAGTAAGATCATCCCACAACTTTATCATACCAGATGGGAATCAGGAAGTGGTAGCTGAGTTTTGGGTGTGGAGGAGGTTATGGAAGAGGATGTGTCCACCAAAACTGTACCACTTCATTTGAAGGGTTACCAAGAACATCTTACCCACACGGATAGCGGTGTAAAGGTGACAAAAATTGGAGGATGCAACATACTTGCACTGCATGGAAGGGAGGTAGGATGCAATTCACACAATACTAAGCTACCCATTATACATACTAGATCTCGGACCCTACCCTAGAAGTTGACATTTTAGACTTAGCCAAACCAGGTTGAAGGTTAGAACTAAATAGATATTTAGTATAACTCCAATTAGATAATGCATTTATAAATCACCTTAATGTAACCTAATGTTCAAAACATTAATCTTAAGTTTATAATGGATACATAAAATATGCCACATAACTCATTTTGGTGGTAATATGAAGATAAGAAACTTAATTGGATGAATAATTTAGATAAATGGTCGTTAATGGGCCATATGACATATATCATAAAAAGAAGTCTCAAAAGTGGAAACAAACTTCAAATTCTAAATCCACATATCAAAATTAGCCTACATGTCAAATTTCATCTAATTTGGACAACCTTGAAATATTAGGATAAGTTTAGGAGAGAGAAAATGAGTAGAGGGATTAAGTAATGAATAATGTGATTATATAACTTCAAAATATGTAAATAATTGCAAATTCATATTAAACACATCAAAGATAACTTGTGGATGAAGTTTGGTCCAATTTGGATGTTGTTTGTGCAAGTGATGCAATTTTAGTTACATTATGGACTTTTCTGCAATTTACCCAAATGGGAGGTTTTCTTTACAAATTGTCACATGCATTATAATCCTTATATATTCCCTTACCATTCTGAATTTTTGAACCATGGTTCACCTAGTTTCACCTTGGTTTGAAGGTGTTTCTTTCCAAGGGCATTTTAGGGATTACTCTCTTTATAAATGAGCATATCTTTAGAAGTTATCAACCATTGGGGTTATTTCTTTGATTGGAGGTCGGTTGGGATGGCCTATAAGTGTCCAAAAACCGAAAATTGATATTCAGGAAGCCTCTATGATCTATCCTCTTGCATGGCCATGAAATCCCTAGGCTAAGGACACATAGAAAGCTCCATGGACACCTCATGCTTGACTTATTCCTTATCCATAAAGGTTTGCATGTCCATAGGCACCCTTAGCATTGGACACATGGAAAGTAACTTGAAACCTCATGCTTTACTTCTTCCTTATCCATAAAGTCTTGTATGTCCATGGACACCCTTATACATGACACATGGAAAGTCTCATAGACCTCTATTTTTATATAGCCATATCTACCATTTCCCAACTCCAAATTCAAAAACTCTTGCTCTTATTTCTTTCCACTAGCTTATAAAATCATTCCTACTCTATTTTTCCATGAAGTTATTGTCCCAAGGTAAAAGGAGGTTCCTACCTTGGTGAAGAAGGCTCCTAGGGTTCCAAATTTCTCTATTTAGAATTTCTTAAGCTCCTCCTTGGTGATTTTAAACAAAACTAGTAAGTATCCTCCTTTCCTTCCCTATTTTCATGTTGTTAGTCTTCATTTTACCTTCTTTTAGGTCAGAATGATGGCCTTCCAAAGTGAAATTCCAACTAGAACCCATAAACACCTCATCTCCATGTTCTTTTGTTAGGGTTTTTCACCTCTAAAGTGGAGAAGGTGCTTCTTGCTTGATATAGGAGCTTTGTTGGAGAAATCAGCCTCTCTAAGCTTGGGAACCTTACTTATTGGACCTGTCGACCTTCCCTAGAGGTTCTTTGGAGGCCTAGGCTTGGATCTAGGACTGAATTGGACTGTTTAGACTCTAAAGTTGAGCTATGATGTATCCCCTATTCTTCTATGTTGAGCAATTACCTATGCTTATTCATTCTCTTTGTCCTATGGCATTTAGCCTATACATAATGTCTTTTCTTTTGAAAATCATGGTTCATGTAAACTACCTTATTTGATATTGATCATGTGATCATGGATATTCTTTTGAACTCTTATCTTATGCTTTGTTCATTATGGAACTCTAAAAGATGACATGTGTTGTCTTTTGCCCACTTATGAGGTGGATGCATATGTTGGTCACTTATGTGGTGAATAGTTTATATATTCTGACTATACTTTCTACTTGCCTCTATATTTAACATGCTATGTGATTTAGTAGCACTAGATTAGTGTAATTGCATTGGTTTTTATGGCAGATGTGATATTTCTTGCCAAGCAGATGTGATATTTCCTACTCTTTTGGGATGGAAAGGAACCTCATACCCAGGGAAATATGTGTGATTCTTGGCCCATATTTTATATATTTGAGAGATTTGAAGTATTCCTTTATCTATCTGGTTTCAAGTTTATGAGATTTGTCTGCCTTTGTGTTTATATTGTTCTAGGGCTATGTTTATCTCACATGCATGCAGGTTGATGATATGGGGTGTGTGCCCTAATTCTTTACATGTGCTTGTGTGGCACAATCTTTATGTTTTATTAATGGAAAGTATTCTTTTGTTATCATATGATTTCAATTCCTTTTCTCTTGATACCCATTTGGGTTGTCCTTATCCTTTCTATGGGAAGCCTTTTATATTTGATGTCATTTATTCCATATATTCCTCAATTTCCTATTTTAGCATGCACATACCAACCTTTGCTGATGTCATCTATTTTCTCTTCTTGTTGGGGTATGCTTCCAACCGTAGGTGAAAGACTTGGATGACAATGCATGAAGTTTTGGTCTAGCATAAGGAGTTAAAGCTTGGACACAAAGTTGTCATGGTTTAGATTTCCCTCTACTTAGATCCCTATGTTTTATCATACATGTAAACCCTTATGGGATACTATGATGTAATTTTGTAATCTTTTGTGAAAATTAAATATAGTCATTATTTTTATTCTGTTTCTATACTTTTATTGTTTTGAATACCATTTATTCAAATTTGAAAATTTTACACCTATTCCATCATACCTTTGAGTGTGTTTGGGATGGATGTTTTATTCTTCAAATCTTTGGTAAGGGGGTGATCCCACCTCCTTATAGTATGGTATCGGAGCCCATGGTAGTTGAAATCTGACTATTTCAATTTTGTCTCCCTAGTTAGAATACTTGCCTTACCTTTAAGTGACATGTTTTCCCTAGAGTTGATCAATAGATGATGAAGAGTTGATTTAGGATCCTGTAGTTTTACATTAGAATAACGATGAATAGATCCCTAAAATACTTACAACTAAAAGATGCATAAGTAACCATAGTAACTTGAGGTTGTTTAGCTTGGCCTTTAGGCAGATACTAGGACATGAAGTTGAAAGCAAAGGTGTCTAGAAAGGATTAGGGTTTGTGGGCTGGAAAGATTTTCCTCTGCACCACTAGCTTGGTTTATGAGGACTCCCAAATCCATATGATACTGGCCTGGCTTGAGCTGATATGAATTGTATAAAATAGTATGTTTTTAGGCAATAGTAGCCTTAGACATCTATATGATTTATCTTTAGGGACCCTAATATGTTGAACTAGTCTCCTAGGTGTAAAGACTTGTTTGAGGATGGACAAGAGCAAGTTAACCCATAGTTCATAGTTAGTATTTACAAGTTATGTTTCTTTTTTTGAATGATGCTTATGTAGTTGGATGTAAGGAAGTGTAGTTGAACCTTTTGTACCTAAAGAATAGTTTTAACTTAATAATATGAATCCTTTAAGGTGTGGTGAATAAGTTGTTTTCTTATATGTGGACATTTTTATTTTGAGGACGAAGTCCCCTTAAGGGGTGGTGTACTGTAACATACTAGATCTCAGACCATACCCTAGAAGTTGACATTTTGGACTTAGCCAAACAAGGTTGAAGGTTAGACCTAAATAGATGTTTATTATAACCCTAATGAGATAATGCATGTATAGATCACCTTAATGTAACCTAATATTCTAAACATTAATCTTAGGTTTATAATGGATACATAAAATATGCCACATAACTCATTTTGGTGGTAATATTAAGATAAGAAACTTAATTGGATGAATAATTTTGATAAAGGGTTGTTAATGATCCATATAACATAACTCATAAAAGAAGTCTCAAAATTGGAAACAAACTTCAAATTCAAAATCTACATATCAAAATTAGCCTACATGTCAAATTTCATCTAATTTGGACAAGCTTGAAATATTAGGATAAGCTTAAGAGAGAGAAAATGAGTAGAAGGAATAAGTAATGAATAATGTGATTATATAACTTCAAAATATGTAAATAATGGCAAATTAATATTCAACACATCAAATATAACTTGTGGATGAAGTTTGGTCCAACTTGGATGTTGTTTGTGCAAGTTATGCAATTTTAGGTACATTCTAGACTTTTTTGCAATTTTCGCAATTGGGAGGTTTTCTTTGCAAATTTTCACATGCATTGTAATCCTTATATATTCCCTTACCATTGTTGAGTTTTTGAACCATGGGACACCTAGTTGCACCTTGGTTTGAAGGTGTTTCTTTCCAAGGGCATTTTAAGGATTACGCTCTTTATAAATGAGCTCATCTTTAGAAGCTATCAACCAATGGGGTTATTTATTTGATTGGAGGTCGGTTGGGATGGCCTATAAGTGTCCACAAACTAACATTTGATATTCAAGAAGCCTCTATGATCTGTCCTCTTTCATGACCATGAAATCCCTAGGCTAAGGACACATGGAAAGCTCCATGGACACCTCATGCTTGACTTCTTCCTTATCCATAAAGGTTTGCATGTCCATAGGCACCCTTAGCATTGGACACATAGAAATTAACTTGACACCTCATGATTTAATTCTTCCTTATCCATAAAGGCTTGCATATCCATGGACACCCTTATACATTACACATGGAAAGTCTCATTGGCACCTCACACTTGTCCTCTTTCTTTATATAGCCATATCTACCCCTTCCCAACTCCAAATTCAAAAACTCTGCTCTTCTTTCTTTCCTCTAGCTTGGAGCATCATTCCTACTATGTTTTTTCATGAAGGTTTTGACCCAAGGTAAAAGGATATGCCTACCTTGGTGAAGAAGGCTCTTAGGGTTCCAAATTTCTCTATTTAGGATTTCTTAAGCTCCTCCTTGGTGATTTTACCAAAAGTAGTAAGTATCCTCCTTTCCTTCCATATTTTCATGTTGTTAGTCTTCCTTCCACCTTCCTCCAGGTCATAATTATGTCCTTCCATGGTGATACCCCACCTAGAACCCATAAACACCTCATCTCCATGTTCTTTTGTTAGGGTTTTTCACCTCTAAAATGGAGAAGGTGCTTCTTGATCAAGATAGGAGCTTTGTTGGAAAACCAGCCTCTCTAAGCTTGTGAACCTTACTTATTGGACCTATCCACATTCCCTAGAGGTTCTTTGGAGGCCTAGTATTGGATCTGGGACTGACTTGGACTGTTTAGACTCTGAAGTTGAGGTATGATGTATCCCCTATTCTTCTATGTTGAGCAATTCACCTATGCTTATTCATTCTCTTTGTCCTATGGACATTAGCCTATACACAATGTATTTTCTTTTTAAAATCATGGTTCATGTGAACTACCTTATTTGATATTGATCATGTGATCATGGATATTCTTTTGAACTCTTATCTTATGCTTTGTTCATGATGGAACTCTAAAAGATGACATGTGATGTCTTTTGTCCACTTATGAGGTGGATGTATATGTTAGTCACTTATGTGGTTACTAGTTTATATATTCTGACTATAGTTTCTACTTCCTTCTACGTTTAACGTGCTATGTGATTCAGTAGCACTAGAGTAGTGTAATTACATTGGTTTTTATGGCAGTTGTGTTATTTCCTGCCGAGCAGATGTGATATTTCCTACTCTTTTGGGATGGAAAGGAACCTCATACTCAAGGCAAGATGTGTGATTCTTGGCCCATGTTTTATATATTTGGGAGTTTTGAAGTATTCCTTTCTCTATCAGGTTTCAAGTTTATGAGACTTGGCCACCTTTCTGTTTATATTATTCTAGGGCTATGTTTATCTCACATGCATTCAGGTTGATGATATGGGGTGTGTGCCCTAATTCTTTACATGTGCTTGTGTGGCACAATCTTTATGTTTTATTAATGGAAAGTATTATTTTGTTATCATATCATTTCAGTTCCTTTTCTCTTGATACCCATTTGGGTGATCCTTATCCTTTCTATGGGAAGCCTTTTATATTTGATGTCCTTTATTCCATATATTGCTCAATTTCCTATTTTAGCATGCATATACTGGCCTTTGTTGATGTCATCTATTTTCTCTTTTTGTTGGGGTATGCTTCCAACCCTAGGTGAAGGACTTGGATGATAATGCATGAAACTTTGGACTATCATAAGGAGTCAAAGCTTGGAGACAAAGTTGTTATGGTTTAGATTTCCCTCTACTTAGATCCTTGTGTTGTATCATACATGTAAACCCTTATGGGATACTATGGTGTACTTTTGTAATCTTTTGTGAAAATTGAATATAGTCATTATTTTTATTCCGCTGCTATACTTTGGTTGTTTTGAATACCATTTATTCAAATTTGAAAATTTTACACCTATACCATCATACCTTTGAGTGTGTTCGGAATGGATGTTTTATTCTTCAAATCTTTAGTAAGGGGGTGATCCTGCCTCCTTACAACATGGTATCATTGCCCATGGTGGTTGGAATCTGACTATTTCAATTTTCTCTCCCTAGTTAGAATACTTTCCTTACCTTTAAGTGACATGTTTTCCCTAGAGTTGATCAATATATGATGAAGGGTTGATTTAGGATCTTATAGTTTCACATTAGAATAATAATGAATAGATCCCTAAAATACTTACAACTAAAAGATGCATAAGTAACCTTAGTAACTTGAGGTTGTTTAGCTTGGCCTTTAGGCAACTTCTAGGACATGAAGTTGAAATAAAAGGTGTCTAGAAAGGATCAGGGTTCGGGGGCTGGCAATATTTTCCTCTAGGTCACTAGCTTGGTTTATGAGGACTCCATAATCCATATGATATCGACCTAGCCTGAGCGGATATGAATTGTTCAAAGTAGCATGCTTTTGGGCAATAATAGCCTTATACATCTATATGATTTATCTTTAGGGACCTTAATATGTTGAACTAATCTCCCAAGTGTAAAGACTTGTTTGAGGATGGACAAGATCAATTTAACCCATAGTTCATAGTTAGTCTTTACAAGTTATGTTTCTTTTTTTGCATGATGCTTATGTAGTTAGATGTAAGGAAGTGTAGTTGAACCTTTTGTACCTAAAGAATAGTTTTGACTTAATAAGATGAATCCTTTAAGTGGTGGTGAATAAGTTGTTTTCTTATATGTGGATGTTTTGATTTTGAGGATGAAATCCTTTTAAGGGGTGGTGTGTTATAACATACTAGATCTCAGACCCTACCCTAGAAGTTAACATTTTGGACTTAGCCAAACAAGGTTGAAGGTTATACCTAAATAGATGTTTAGTATAACCCCAATGAGATAATGCATGTATAGATCACCTTAATGTAACCTAATGTTCTAAACATTAATCTTAGGTTTATAATGGATACATAAAATATGCCACATAAATCATTTTGGTGGTAATATGAAGATAAGAAACTTAATTGGATGAATAACTTAGATAAAGGTTCGTTAATGGGCCATATGACATATCTCGTAAAAATAAATCTCAAAAGTCAAAACAAACTCCAAATTCGAAACCAACATATCAAAATTAGCCTACATCTCAAATTTCATCTAATTTGGACAACCTTGAAATATTAGGATAAGATTAGAAGAGAGAAAATGAGTAGTAGGCACAAGTAATGAATAATGTGATTATATAACTTCAAAATATGGAAATAATGGAAAATTAATCTTCAAAACATCAAAGATAAGTTGTGGATGAAGTTTGGTCCAATTTGGATGTTGTTTGTGCAAGTTATGCAATTTTAGGTACATTTTGGACTTTTCTATAATTTACCCAATTGGGAGCTTTTCTTTGCAAATTGTCACATGAATTATAATCCTTATATATTCCCTTACCATTCTCGAGTTTTTTAACCATGGGGAACCTAGTTGCACCTTGGTTTGAAGGTGTTTCTTTCCAAGGACATTTTAGGGATTACTCTCTTTATAAATGAGCTTATCTTTAGAAGCTATCAACCAATGGGGTTATCTTTGATTGGAGCTCAGTTGGGATAGCCTATAAGTGTCCAAAAACTGACATTTGATATTCAAGAAGACTCTATGAGCTGTCCTCTTGCATGGTCATTAAATCCCTAGGCTAAGGACACATGGAAAGCTCCATGGACACCTCATGCTTGACTTCTTCCTTATCCATAAAGGTTTGCATGTCCATAGGCACCCTTAGCATCGGAAACATGGAAATTAACTTGACACCTCATTCTTGAATTCTTCCTTATCCATAAATTCTTGCATTTCCATGGACACCCTTATACATTACACATGGAAAGTCTCATAGAGACCTCACACTTGTCCTCTTTCTTTATATAGCCATATCTACCCCTTCCCAACTCCAAATTCAAAAACTCTTGCTCTTCTTTCTTTCCTCTAGCTTAGATCATCATTCCTACTATGTTTTTCCATGAAGGTTCTGTCCCAAGGTAAAAGGAGGTGGCTACCTTGGTGAAGAAGGCTCTTAGGGTTCCAAATTTCTCTATTTAGGATTTCTTAAGATCCTCCTTCGTGATTTTACCAAAACTAGTAAGTATCCTACTTTCCTTCCCTATTTTCATGTTTTTTGTCTTCTGTCCACCTTCCTCCAGGTCAGAACTATGGCCTTCCATGATTAAACCCCACCTAGAACCCATAAACACCTCATCTCCATGTTCTTTTGTTAGGGTTTTTCACCTCTAAAGTGGAGAAGGTTCTTCTTGCTCAAGATAGGAGCTTTGTTGGAAAACCAACCTCTCTAATCTTGGGAACCTTACTTATTGGACCTATCCACCTTCCCTAGAGGTTATTTGGAGGCCTAGTATTGGATCTAGGACTGACTTGGATTGTTTAGACTCTGAAGTTGAGGTATGATGTATCCCCTATTATTCTATGTTGAGCAATTCACCTATGCTTATTCATTCTCTTTGTCATATGGACATTATCCTATACACAATGTCTTTTCTTTGGAAAATCATGGTTCATGTGAACTACCTTATTTTATATTGATCATGTGATCATGGATATTCTTTTGAACTCTTATCTTATGCTTTGTTCATGATGGAACTCTAAAAGATGATATGTGATGTCTTTTTCCCACTTATGAGGTGGATGTATATGTTGGTCACTTATGTGGTGACTAGTTTATATATTCTGACTATACTTTCTACTTTCCTCTACATTTAACATGCAATGTGATTCAGTAGCACTAGAGTAGTGTAATTGCATTGGTTTTTATGGCAAATGTGTTATTTCCTACGGAGCAGATGTGATATTTCCTGCTCTTTTGGGATGGAAAGGAACCTCATACCCAGGGCAAGATGTGTGATTCCTGGCCCATTTTTTATATATCTGGAAGATTGGAAGTATTTCTTTCTCTATCAGGTTTCAAGTTTATGAGACTTGGTCACCTTTGTGTTTATATTGTTCTAGGGCTATGTTTATCTCACATGCATGCAGGTTGATGATATGGGGTGTGTGTCTTGATTCTTTACATGTGCTTGTGTGGAACAATCTTTATTTTTTATTAATGGCAAGTATTCTTTTGTTATCATACGATTTCAATTCCTTTTCTCTTGATACCCATTTGGGTGGTCCTTATCCTTTATATGGGAAGCCTTTTATATTTGATGTCCTTTATTCCATATATTTCTCAATTTCCTATTTTAGCATGCACATACCATCCTTTGCTGATGTCATCTATTTTCTCTTCTTGCTGGGGTAGGCTTCCAACCCTAGGCAAAGGACTTGGATGATAAGGCATGAAGTTTTGGACTAGCATATGGATTTAAAGCTTGGAGACAATTTTGTTATGGTTTAGATTTCCCTCTACTTAGATCCTTATGTTGTATCATACACGTAAACCCTTATGGGATACTATGATGTACTTTTGTAGTCTTTTGTGAAAATTGAATATAGTCATTATTTTTATTTCGTTTCTATACTTTGGTTGTTTTGAATACCATTTATTCAAATTTGAAAATTTTACACCTATTCCATCATACCTTTGAGTGTGTTTGGAATGGATGTTTTATTCTTCAAATCTTTAGTAAGGGGGTGATCTCGCCTCCTTACAGCATGGTATCAGAGCCCATGGTAGTTGGAATCTGACTATTTCAATTTTATCTCCCTAGTTAGAATACTTGCTTTACCTTTAAGTGACAAGTTTGCCCTAGATTTTATCAATAGATGATGAAGGGTTGATTTAGGATCCTATAGTTTCACATTAGAATAATGATGAATAGATCCCTAAGATACTTACAACTAAAAGATGCATAAGTAACCATAGTAACTTGAGGTTGTTTAGCTTGTCTTTTAGGCATCTAGTAGGACATGAAGTTGAAATAAAAGGTGTCTAGAAAGGATCATGGTTTGGGGGTTGGCAAGATTTTCCTCCACACCACTAGCTTGGTTTACGAGGACTCCCGAATCCATATGATACTAGCCTGGCCTGAGCTGATATGAATTGTTCAAAATAGCATTATTTTAGGCAATAGTAGCCTTAGACATCTATATGATTTGTCTTTAGGGACCCTAATATGTTGAACTAGTCTCCCAGGTGTAAAGACTTGTTTGAGGATGGAAAAGAGCAAGTTAACCCATAGTTCATAGTTAATCTTTACAAGTTATGTTTCTTTTTTTGCATGATGCTTATGTAGTTGGATGTAAGGAAGTGTAGTTGAAACTTTTGTACCTAAAGAATAGTTTTGACTTAATAAGATGAATCCTTTAAGGGGTGGTGAATAATTTGTTTTCTTATATGTGGATGTTTTGATTTCAAGGATGAAATCCCTTTATGGGGTGGTGTGCTTTTCATACTAGATCTCAGACCCTACCCTAGAAGTTGACATTTTGGACTTAGCCAAACAAGGTTGAAGGTTTGACCTAAATAGATGTTTATTATAACCCCAATGATCTAATCCATGTATATATCACCTTAATGTAACATGATGTTCTAAACATTAATCTTAGGTTTATAATGGATACATAAAATATGCCACATAAATCATTTTAGTGGTAATATGAAGACAAAAAACTTAATTGTATGAATAATTTAGATAAAGGGTCGTTAGTGGGCCATGTGACATATCTCATAAAAATAAGTCTCAAAAGTGGAAACAAACTTCAAATTCAAAATCTACATATCAAAATTAGCCTACATGTCAAATTTTATCTAATTTGGACAACCTTGAGATATTAGGATAAGTTTAGGAGAGAAAATGAGTAAAAGGAATAAGTAATGAATAATATGATTATATAACTTCAAAATATGGAAATATTGGCAAATTCATATTCAACACATAAAATATAACTTGTGGATGAAATGTGGTCCAATATGGATGTTGTTTGTGCAAGTTATGCAATTTTGGGTACATTATGGACTTTTCTACAACTTACCTATTTAGGAGGTTTTCTTTGCAAATTGTCACATGCATTATAATCCTTATATATTCCCTTACTATTCTAGAGTTTTCAACCATGAGGAACCTAGCTTCACTTTGTTTTGAAGGTGTTTCTTTCCAAGAGCATTTTAGGGATTACTCTCTTTATAAATGAGCTTATCTTTAGAAGCTATCAACCGGTGGGGTTATGTCTTTGATTGGAGGTCGGTTGGGATGGCCTATAAGTGTCCACAAACCGACATTTGATATTGAAGAAGCTTATATGAGCTGTCCTCTTGCATTACCATGAAATCCCTAGGCTAAGGACACATGGAAAGCTCCATGGACACCTCACGCTTGATTTCTTCCTTATCCTTAAAGGTTTGCATGTCCATATGCACCTTAGCATTGGACACATGGAAAGTAACTTTACACCTCGTGCTTGACATCTTCTTTATCCATAAAGGCTTGCATTTCCATGGACACCCTTATACATGACACATGGAAAGTCTCATAGACACCTCAGACTTGACCTCTTTCTTTATATATCCATATCTACCTCTTCCCAACTCCAAATTTGAAAACTATTGTTCTTATTTCTTTCCTCTAGCTTAGAGAATCATTCCTACTCTATTTTTCCATGAAGGTGCTATCCCAAGGTAAAAGCAGGTGCCTACCTTGGTGAAGAAGGCTCTTAGGGTTCCAATTTTCTCTATTTAGGATTTCTTAAGCTCCTCCTTGGTGATTTTGACGAAAACTAGTAAGTATCCTCCTTTTCTTCCCAATTTTCATGTTGTTAGTATTCCTTAGACCTTCTTCTAGGTCGGAACTATGGCCTTCCATGGTGAAACCCCACATAGAACCCATAAACACCTCATCTCCGTGTTCTTTTTTTAGGGTTTTTCACCTGTAAAGTGGAGAAGGTGCTTCTTGCTCGAGATAGGAGCTTTGTTGGAGAAACCAGCCTCTCTAAGCTTGGGAACCTTACTTGTTGTACATGTCCACCTTCCCTAAAGGTTCTTTGGAGGCCTAGGCTTGGATCTAGGACTAACTTGGATTGTTTAGACTCTAAGGTTGAGGTATGATGTATCCCCTGTTTTTCTATGTTGAGCAATTCACCTATCCTTATTCATTCTTTTTGTCCTATGGACATTAGCCTATACACAATGTATTTTCTTTTGAAAATCATGGTTCATGTGAACTACCTTATTTGATATTGATCATGTGATCATGGATATTCTTTTGAACTCATATCTTATGCTTTGTTCATGATGGAACTCTAAAAGATGACATGTGATGTCTTTTGCCCAGTTATGAGGTGGTTGTATATGTTGGTCACTTATAGACCTGTCAAACGGGTGGGTGGGTTGGGTTTGGGTTGGGTCGTTGCGGGTTTGGGTCTCGCGGGTGCGGGTCAAAAAGACACAGTTCTAAATGGGTGGAAGAAAGATAAATCCAAACCCGACCCAGCGGGTTGCGGGTTGCCCGTGGGTGCCCATATAAAATTAAAAACAAATTGCCATACTAATGTTTGTTTACATAAGATATGGCACAAAACAATCAAATTGACATGTAAACCTTTTTCATTTGTCATAAATTTTTCTATAAGAAGAGCATCAAACAACAATACACCCATGGGCAGATATGCTACATGCTAGTAAAGAAAAACCTCCGACTGGCTGAATTAATTACCAGTATTGTATAGATGCTAGAACAGCAAATATAATACATATTTTAGAAGCTTAACTCAAAAGCATGCATCTTTTAAATAGTGAGGACCACCTATACCAAACAACTAAACATTAATTGAACAACGTATATTATGAAGGAGGCATCCAAATGAGATGGGGTATAAATCGGAGAACTGAAAAAAGACAAAAACTTTGGCATGTTCCAAACAACAACTCCACATTCTTTTATTATGCAGTATGAAGATGACAACCAATAACTCGACACCCTTTTTAATTTTCAATATGAAGATGATACAACCAATAACTCCACACCCTTTTAACTTGTAGTATGACGATGACACAACCTTATGTATGCCTCCCATTCTAACAAAATAATACAAAAGAATAAATTTTACAAACTATTTAATGAGTAAAAAATATTATAAACCAATCTATGTGTTTTGTTAACTTGGTTGTGGTTTAAAATTTGAGATAAGAGTACAAGACATATTTAATATTACCTATTACTAGACTTCAATATATATATATATATATATATATATATATATATATATATATATATATATATTACCTATTACTACCAAGTGGTAGTGGCTTGGACGCAAACGCACGCAAGCGGCAAGTTTCATATATGCAACTTGTGTATATTTTTTTTACTAATAACTAAATTTTATATAATTATTTTTATTAATAAAATTAGTGTAATAAAGCGGGTCACCCACGGGTGCCCGCGGATTGCCCATAAAACCCGCTAGTTAAACGGGTGGGTATGGGTCTGGGTGTTTTCCAACGGGTGGTAAATTTTAGGACCCAAACCCAACTTAAACGGGTCGACCAATGGGCACCCGCGGATTTTGACCCAATTTGACAGGTCTAGTCACTTATGTGGTGGCTAGTCTATATATTCTGACTATACTTTCTACCTGCCTCTTCATTTAACATGCTATGTGATTCAGTAGAATTAGAGTAGTGTAATTGCATTGGTTTTTATGGCAGATGTGGGGTGTGTGCCTAATTCTTTACATGTGGCTTGTATGGCACAATCTTTGTGTTTTATTAATGGTAAGTATTCTTTTGTTATCATATGATTTCAATTCCTTTTCTCTTGATACCCATTTGGGTGGTCCTTATCCTTTATATGGGAAGCCTTTTATATTTGATGTCCTTTATTCCATATATAGCTCAATTTCCTATTTTAGCATGCACATACCAGCCTTTGTTGATGTCATCTATTTTCTCTTCTTGCTGCAGTATGCTTCCAACCCTAGGTGAAGGATTGGATGATAAGGCATGCAGTTTTCGACTAGCATAAGGAGTTAACGCTTGGAGACAAAGTTGTTATGATTTAGATTTCCCTCTACTTAGATCCTTATGTTGTATCATACATGTAAACCCTTATGGGATACTATGATGTACTTTTGTAATCTTTGTGAAAATTGAATATAGTCATTATTTTTATTCCGCTACTATACTTTGGTTGTTTTGAATACCATTTATTCAAATTTAGAAATTTTATGCCTATTCCATCATACCTTTGAGCGTGTTTGGAATGGATGTTTTATTCTTCAAATATTTAGTAAGGGGGTGATCCTGCCTCCTTACACCCATAGTCAGTCTTGGTATGGGCTTTTAGAAATATAGATCCCATGAGATGGATGGAAAAGGAGGATGGTTGGGCATCCTTGTGTATGAAGTTTTTGGAGGGCCAAAGTGATGAGAAGGTAGATGAGACAACCACACTTCTATGGGTGGCATGCACATTATGAAAAAAATAGCTCTTCGAGGAGGAATATGTGTCAGTTTAAGGACTAGTAGCAGACTTCCAGAAGTTCATTGCACACTACATGAGGTACAATACAGGTTGCAAACTTGGGCTAGCAAGTGGTAGCGGGTTACAGTGATGGCGGTGACTACCACAAGACATTCTGAAGCTTAACATAGATGCAGCATGGAACCTCGACTTTGATAGCGATATTGGTATCACTATCAGATATCACCGGGGGAAATTAAGGTTGATAGCTCAATTGAGGTGGGCCGGATGCCAAATTGCTCGAATGGCATAGGGGATGGAACTGAGAGAGGGACTAATTTTTTGCCTAGAACATGAACTCAATGTGGTGATGATCAAGACCAACTATGTACTCCTCCTCAAGATTATAAAGGAAGGCGGTACAGGTTGAGGTCATATGGACCTCATTTCCCAAGACATCCTTCTCTCAATGGAGCAATTTGTAGCTCTAAACTTGTCTTTTGTCCCACGTGATTGCAATAAGGTTGCATACTATCGAGCAACCTCTGCCTATAACCTGGTTGAGTCCCAATTATCAAGGGGGCCTTTTCCAATGATATTGTAACAATGGAACAAGCCGATTTGATATAATAAAATGAAATTGTTTGATTTCAAACAAAACTAACATAAAAAGAATGAGTACGCTAAGTATACATATGGTTTCATGTTTAGTTCCTCGACTTGAACCATATGTCATCAACTCAAAACATTCCTAGGACATTATTAAGTTTATTCATCATCTTAATACTAGAACACACATTATAACTATAATTGCCTTTATTAATAATCGAATCATATACAAATAATTCCTATTACAATCATCACATGATGGCTCTCATGGCATACAACCAACACTTGTCTCCTACCTCATGCATGAGATTCACATCAAGGTGTAGCTAGAGAATCTTTTTTGTAATATCAACATATCTCCCCTCTCGACCTTATCTCCTATATCCTTCGCCAACAAACTATGTGTTCCATCTTGCACCTACAAAAACCCAACTTGACGATAATCTTGCATTATCATGAAAATTCCCAATCTTCTTAACAACCCCTCCTCCACAAGACTATGAATACTCCTTCCAAGTCTAGAAAAATAATACTTATATATAAACATCACTATGGAAATTTTTCTCTTGATCATTAAAACACTCCTCCACAAGCAATTTCATGTGACCATCTACATTGGTGTCTCTATGTTCATATGCATTTTTTACAATGATGGATTAGTTCTAGTTGCAATAATTGTCTCCAGCAAATAAACTTGTAGTAGGATTTTGTGACCCTACTTTCTTAACCTATGTTTTACCTTCACACATTTTAGTCAGAGTCTCTCACCAATCCAAAACGTGTATATGTCAATGGCATTGACCTCCAAGTTTCTTCAACCAACCTTTGATTATGGAAACCCTATTCTACCCTTCTGAGACCTCTACAAAGCTAAAGTTTCCCTTTGTTTGTATGATTGATCCATGTAACTCTCATTTCCAATTCTAGCATTAATCCTTTGTTCTTCAATGCCACGTGTTGTTTTATATGTTATTTCATCTTTTTACCCCATGGGAAGTTCACCTACCTTTGTTATTTTGTAAAAACATATGTTTGAAGTCTTATTTTGCCACAATTTCTCCTCCTATCAATTTTCATGTTTCTCCTGCTTGATAAGTGCAATGACACCTAGTAGTGGTGCTCTCTAGAACCTCATGGCCTCATATTGGGTTCTTTTTCTTAGTGATAACATGAAGATATCACTAGAGCTCATCTCTACCAATGCAGAGTGGCTTATCTAATTTTGATCTTGAATTTGAAGCTTCTATCAGAGATTTTTGTGTTTTAAATGATGTGAAGAAGTTACATGTTTATATTTTTCCCTATTTACTCTCATTTTTTTAAATACAATGCCACTCTAACATTTTTATTTGGGTAGCTTGATAGTTATATTTACATATGGGTGCATGTGTTTGATTTTAATGCTTAATGATTCAAAACTATGATGTCGCTAGGTTCTAGAGCGTGATGTTAGGGTATATGTATTTTCTGGATTGTTTTTAGTAATACTTTACAAATTGGCTCTCTCTTTGAGATTGGCATATACTTGTTAAATTTGTATTAAAATACATGAAGTTTTTAAAAAAAGATGAATTGGAAAAATATTTTCATAAGAAATCTTCCTAGGAAGCTTCCATACCCTATTTTTCTTAGAAGTAGGGGTGTAAACGGTGCGGGTCTGGCCATACCCATACCCATACCCATCTAATTTAGCGGGTCCGGTTCCGGTTCTAGACCCGCATAATACAAAATCTGGACCCGCACCATACCCGTACCCGCAATAATAGCGGGTATGCGGGTAAGCGGTTCTATAAAACATCATATTGTTTATGTAAGAGAAATGACTATGTTATATATATTTAACACAACAAGATATTATTATCATATAGTATATTAACATGTAATAGTTATATTAGACAATGTTATATTCTATACAATAAAATTAATTGAGTAATTGTTTACATATTTGTAGTCATAATCATAACATTTAATTTATGTAGAAAGTAATGTAGATTAGTAGACATTTTGATTTTAAGTTTACGTATGATGTTCGTTATTATAACTAGAATAGCTAATTCTTAGTTATATGACTAGTCTCAACCTTAGAGTAGGATATAATCTCAATAATTATATTAATTAGACTAGTAAAGTATGATATATAACATATTATTTTAGTAGTTACTTATGTATAGAGGGTACACGGGTCTAGCGGGTCTGGGTCCAAGCATTCCCATTATTGGACCCACTTATATGCGGGTCCAAGGGTATACGGGTCCAAGGGTATGCGGGTATAAAACATTAGACCCGTGATGGGTTTTTTAAGGGTCCGGATTTGCGGGTCCGCGGGTCTACCCGTACCCATTTACATCCCTACTTAGAAGATGTTGATTTTCCTAAAGACCAAAAATTAGAATTCAATATAAGCACTAACATGAAAATTGGAAGATGATTTGCAAAGATATTCTCATAATAAGCCAAAATAGGAGGTTTATAGACCCTATTTTGTAGACCATATGTTGTTTTTTCAAATGACCAAAAGTCAGAGTTAAATATAACCATTAATATGAAAATTGATAAGGGTAATGGTATCACGCATGATTTAGGTACATATCAATAATAAGAGAACTAACCTAGGGCTTCCTTACCAAGTTAATAAGGTAATGCCACTATTTCATGGTTATATTGTTTTATTACCCTACTATGTGTACTCTATCACCATACTTTATTTCAGTCTCACGCAAGTTAAAAAAGATATTATTAACAATATCCTGATTATAGTGGTTGATGATGGTTTTAAATTAATTTAATTCTTGTGTTACCATCAATATTTTATAGGTTATGGTTATGATTACATGATCTTTTATATAACTTCGAGCTCTAGAAATGTGTATATTTTTAAGCTTTTATAAGTAAGATAATTCAATAAAGCATGTTAAGAGGTATAAATACCATTGTGTACAAGATAAATTATAAGATCTCATACAATTCTTTCCTCTTATTGCTTAGAGTTATTTTGTTTAGTTCTACACTTTGGTACAATAAGATGAGCCATAACTATAATGATGAGCACTTTGGTGTGGATTGCATACATAAGAAAACTTTAACACTAACTTCAAGATAGAAAATGATTATTTTAATAGAAATATAACTAAGAATATATTTGTATCTTTCTTGAAACGAGGGATACTTAATGGTTATTGCAGACCTTCCTAGTATTATATGTTGTTAAGTGGTAAGTTATACAAATAAGACAATACGGTCATGTAAAAATTAGTTATGTAATGCAATTTACTCAAGAAATTATGTACCTAAGGCATTCCAATTTATTTAGTGTCAAATCCTAAATATTTTTACACAAAACTTGGATGAGATGCCCCTAGATCAAGGAGATCACGAGGACTTGAAGTGACTACATCAAGAATACTTGATGTTTATGGGATGTTGTGTGGTGAGATTCCATAACCACTTTATAATCCAACTTTATCTAGACTAGGATTACAGTTATGTTTTAGAATATATACAACTTATTTATTAGATTTTAATTTACTCTTTGATATATATGATGTATTAGATTTTTTTTGAAAAAATATGCATAGTCATTTCAATTATGCATGGTGTGCTTTTGTTTATTTTGATCAGCTTTATTACATTATTATGTGAAACCTCCTCAAGATGAGGGACCCACATTATGGAACGCATGTGATGTTGCTTCCACTTGTGACTATGCTTTTGTGGGGTGTTGCAACATTTTATTCTAGAAGTGAGTAGGTGATCATTAAACTAATATTCATATATTATCTTAATTACCTTCTAGGATAAGTATGTGAACTCATACTTTTGAGGCTCAAGTTCTGAGGATTGATATTATGGTGAAAGGTAGTTATCAAGTTCAGATCTTATGTATCAACCTAGCTAGTGACATGCCATGTCTCTTCTTAATGGTTAGAGACAACCAATTATAAGATGTAGATGGTATGCCATATTAATAAAGACTTAATGTGCATCTTGTTGGTGTGTATTCCTTAGAACTCAATCATATGATGATTGCAATTAGATAAATTATATTTTGATCATATAAAATTAGGAACTTTTATTTGTTGTATTTGTTTCAATATGAGATAATGGTTAAACATAATAATCTCCTAAGCATGTATGAGCCAATGACATGTGATTTCAGACTGAGGACTTGAACATGATCTCATGTGTATGCTAAGAATATCCATTCTCATCTAGTCCCTAGCCAAATTTTATAGTAGAAATTAGATGAAAATAATACACAAAGACTAGTACATAATGACTACTCACATTATTCATGATATTTTGTATCAATTTGTACAAATAGTATTTCTTAGTGAGTAAGTGTACAAGACAAATCCACTTTGATAATGATATATGCAAGCCTTAGAATTAAACTAGAATCATCTCTCAATGTATTGTGGTGACTATGATCCTTAGACCTTAAGTCACTACAATGATCATAAGTTTTTCAATGTACATTAATACTACTCAATATTGTCCTTGAATATGGGTTTCCACACAAGTAGTGATTGGGTACATTGTGACACATGTGAATTTTTTTAGTATTTTAAATATTGTATTCCATCCTATTGGAGTGATATCCTAGACACTTAATATGTGTGACTATGAAATGCATGATCATGGCATGTGAATCAACATTTAATGTTGAGCTCACATGTATATCAATAGTCTAGTCTAGATCAAGAAACATATATTGTATATGAAGAGGATGATGATTCCATGCCTCGTAATTTATTTATTTTTTGAAGGTAAGAATAGTCAATATATTAAGAAAGCCATACGACATCTACAAAGACAAGATATTCAAGCCATTTTGACAACAAAGTAGTCAAAAGTATAGACTCGTTACACAAGTTTGATCGGATAAAAAAAGGACGCTTCAGCATGAATTCCTCCCCAACTAGCTGACCAAAACAACTTTCAATAGGAATCCTCCCACAATCATGGGTAGCACTTGTTTAGATGACACTCCAACTACAAAGGTCAAAATAGCCAGAACACAAGGCCTAATAAACGTTGATGTCCTTCCAAAGATGACTCTGCATAATGAAGACACTAACCAAAAGTGAGAAGACACATATAGCTGGAAAGGGATAAACCTCAACCAGAAACAAAAGGTAAAGAAGCAAACACAACACAAACTAGCACCAAGTAGAAAGGGAAAAACAACAAACAGGTACCCGACAGCAGAGGGATAGGAGGAAGAGGCCTGAAAAGCACAACCTTCGTAGATCCGCCGATGCACAAAGGAGCAAGCAAAAGGAAAGAATGAGGGCAACTGTTCGAGCAATCCCCACCACCACGCCCAAATCTCCCTGCCTATCCCTACTTGACTCAAGCCTAAACTCAAGAAGCACAAAGACCATACCAAAGAGGTAGACGCTCCCATCACTAGCACAAGAACCCTCGAAAATCCCCTGCCTCATAATTTAATTTATATATCAGAGACAAAGGGATTATATGATTTCAATAACACTAGTAAAACAAAAAGGTTGAACATGTACTTCAATTTATCCAATAAGATGGGAATGGAAATGATGTGTTTATAGATATTTCTTATCACTTGTGAAATTGTAAAATTGATTACATACATCACTATGAACATAATGTGAAACTATTTGGTCACATGCATAGAACGTACATGAAGAGAAGTATAAGCATAACAATGATTAGAAATGTTCCAATATAAATTATATTAATTACTAAAATAGTTATATAATCAATGAAAACTATATTAGACTATTTGGAATCCCAGATGTCGGCTAATAGGCCTAACAAGTTAGATAATGTGATTTGACAATCAATTAACTAAATGAAAAGGTTACTACAACCTTAAATGGTCAGCTGGTGTTACTAGTCGATCAACTAGATAGTATCCATCGACTATTGTAACTAATCAATTGACTACTTAAGGACATTGTTTCCAAAACAATCTTAATATTCCAACTGATCATTTGGTGATGACTATGGAAATTCATTATTTAGATATTTTTCTAAAGTTTTATTTCAAAATACTATCTCCACTCTCCCCATATAAGAAGACATGACATCAAGGGTTCAAGATACATAGTTTTACCACACAGGGATCCCTAAGTGTCATTACCTAAAGTGAGATTTAGAAGATAGTGGATTAATATTAACACATTGATAAGATACTACTTCTTCCTGTTGTATCATGAAACTTGACACGGAGTTTTTTTTCTTACATGTGGTTTAAATATGGAGTGAGACTATTTTGATAAATATATATCTTAGGTAAGGATACTGAAAACCAAGGATCAAAGCCTAAGATGTACCCAAGTCAATCTTTGGAAGAAGATATGGGCGTTACCATTTTTTTTATTGAAAAAGGAACCTACAATATGTTGGGAAGTATAGGACAAAGTATAGCAACGGAAACAAAAAAAAACTTATCTATCCATATTCCCCAATACATCAAGATCTCATCAACTACTATGTAATAGAAAGGATGGTTTTAGCGAGTTATACCTGAACCTAGAGCAAGTCCAGTGACAAGACTCACTTCTTTGCAACTACTGATAGTTTTCTCTTGGATGGTGGTTGTGTAGCTCCTGGTCTTCACCACGAACAACATTTGTACAACCTCTACATCGACTCTGGTGGTTTGTCCATAGACTGTAGGTTGACTTTGCTCTCTGAGCATCAACCAAAAGACTCCTGCCTCTAGAGTAGTCCACACAGACCAACTAGAACTCATGTCATTCACCAAGAACAAAAAGAAGGAGTTTTCATCCCCATTGGTGTACTAGTCACCAACCTGCTCTCACACAATGACAACTTCTCAGTTGTTCTCTCTCATTGGCTATCCCTCCTTTTCAGGTAGGACTTGCTTGGGCTCTCTTAGTTACCAAAACTAGAGAGGACAACAGTTGTCAGAGGAACTGATTCTCACTTGTCTATGTTGTGTTGTGCTCTGGGAAGCCCCCAATACAGCTTTATATATAACAGAGGCCAGGGTCCAGGTTCCCAGTTAGTATCAGACATGGGATAAAGGAGCAGGAGTGGAAAGAACCAGAAGATATTAAAATTTTGCAACCTGCAATAGCTGAAACATCCATTTTGCACACCCAGATGGTTTTTTGGTGCACGAGACGGTCATCTCGCACTGCCGAACGGTCGTTTGGCAGTTCCCAATCTGAAAGGATTTTGGCTATTTCGAATTTAATTAATATCTCATATTAATTTCCTTGTTCCTCAAGTAAAGAACAATTGAAACTATTTGGAAAACATCTTGAACCTTCATTCAACCCAATCAATCCATCTCACCCTAGCAAGACACCCATGTCACTCTCCCGGACGGTTGTATGGGAAGTTGATCCAAGCCGGTCAGTTCAAGGGTAGAACTAAGCCAATTCAATCTCCGATCAAACTGATCCCCAAATGGTTGTCTCAACTACATGTGATGCCTGCCTAGCTGCCCAAACAGCCATCTCACTCAGTGAGATGGTCGTTTGGAAAACCTATTCAGTCAATCGAGCAATCAATTGTGTAAATTGAATACCTAAACACTTTAGTAATCAATCCAATTGTCATTCAAGATCAAACTCCTCTTCTATATGAGTTCCTATGTGTGTGCCCCTATAGGTCCCATGTCACATTAGCAGTGAATGTCCATAACTAGCTTATGACATCACAAGCAAAAAGTGGTGCCTAGTTGCACATCAGTGCTACCCAAGTGAAATAGAAAGTTGGAGAACAACTTTAACCTACAATATGTGTAAGGTGATGTAGTGATTGTATAATTCCTTTTTCTTTGATATTCAGCATGAACTTGAGGCATGGAAGGTCATCCTCTCAATGTTCAATCCATGTTTCTTGAACTAAGAGCAGACTGTATGAGATAATGTGACCTCAATATCTTATATTAATTCACATTTGCATGTGCATGCATTTCTCAGTCTTTCTCATCAAGTGGCCAGGATATCATACTCCAATACGAGGGACAAATCATAATTCTATCACTCACAATCTATCCCCATGGTTCAAAGTCACCCAATCATCACCATTATAACAACCTATATTTTAGGATTACATTTGATGATATCAAATTGTACTCAATGACACGTGACAAGTTTAGTGATTTCAGGTCTAAGAATCACAATCGCCACCTTCACTACGAGAGATGAGTGTAATCACAAAACCATGTGTCACTCTCAAGGTGGGTATGTCCGATAAACTATTCTGTAACATGTATCTATGTGCTTGGTTTGATATTGATGTATCATGACTAATGAGATTTAGTCATCAACAAACTCACACTCTGATCTTATGTGTTATTGTTGTCTATCAACCATCCACACTAACAATCAATCATGGACATAATGAGAATATGTATATGTACTCTTAACATCTGTATGATCTCATCACAAGAACAGGAACTTGACAACATATGTCATTGAGTAATATAATTCTCTAAACATTCACATTATATCCTCATTATCTCATAACTGAGTGAAACATATGAATTGGAAGCTTGACTATATATATGTTATTATTAATCAAATACTTTTAGGTAATTATGCCATGTCAATCATCATATGATTGGCTCTACAGGCATACCTTACCAACAGACTCCCACTTGCACTTAGATCCAATCACCAATGGATCTTATCCTTAGTGATCTAAACATGTCCAACATGCTTATACTGTGCTAGTGTTGGTTTAGCGGGTTAGAAACACTTTGCCTATAATCGGTATATTGCATGTTTCTTATCTCTTTGCTCTGAGACGAAACCACCTTAATATGGTATTTTATATTCCTTGCATAATAATTATCTCCATTGTTATCATAGTATTTCTACTGAGTCATCAATGGTTGGAACATTTATAAGTTCATCTTTTGAACCTCTAGATCCATATAGTATCACTCTGTGTTCATAACACAAGTTTACGTGACTTCTAATGTAGAATAGTATTAATGGTTATTAGTTTGAAATCTTTCCAATTACTCACATCCTTTTCTCTTTAAAAATCAAAACACATTTTAATTTGTAATCAAATTTTGTCATTTATAAAAGCTTGCATCGATGTAACTCTTTACATCCAACTCTTCCTATTATTGCTATCATCATCGACTAGTAATTTTTTCCTTAGTCACTTCTCAAGTACTAATGGATATCTTTAATGACGTTCCAATAACCTTTATTGGAATTTACTCATCATCTTGTCATGTCCAGTACATACAAGATTTTATGGGATAAGTACATTTATAGATTATATGATAGATTCACTATTGAGCTGGCCCATGAAATCTTATTCATGATATTTCCATTCCTTACAAGAATACAAAATAAGGTTCATGAGATACCAATCCAGATTCTCTCTTATCGAATCCTTCCATGTCAAACTCTTTCAACATATTGCTATTGTATGTGCTCAAACTTCCATTGTGAAACATTCAAGAACTATCTCATAGATCTTGATCCTTATCTCATAAGATGTTTCATCTTTTCCTTCATTGCTAAAGGAATTTTCATGCTAGTTCTCAATATTCACAATATTGAGATGTTATTCCTATTATATGTGGAATATTCCTATATGCTCCCACTAAATCTTTTGTAAACACAAATTTCATCTTTTGTCTTAATTCAAGTCAAGTCATAAGATCCCATCTATGAGGTACTAGTTTCAATTCTTGATTGAACTTTGTAGTTTATAGACTTCATTTGCATTCTTGAAGTTATGAAACCTTTTAGGTTGTGTCACATGCACATACTATGATGTATTACCTTAAGGAATCTTATTTCCATATTTTCATATGCAAAATATCATAGTCCATTCTAACTATGACAACATGCTTGACAATTGGCAAAGGAATTCATAACATGTTCAACTGCTTGAACTGAGTTGAAACCTTTTCTGGCCAATTTATCCTTTTATGTTATCCACATAGGTCTTTGCTACAAGACCCCATTGCACCCTTTAGGTGTTACCCTTTAAGGTGGCACTATCAAGGGCATACCTTGTTAGCTTACATGGACCCCATATTACTCAGAAATAGCTTCTAGTTGACTGGTTGGCTCATCTTATATGACCAACCCGTCTGAATTGTTGGATTCACAATACTCCAATCCCAGATGTGTTCTACTAGAATATTTTGTTATATATTACATGATGAACCTGATATTCCACAACAACTTGTGATCTCATTGTTCTCATTGTACCCTTGTTGTTGAAATCAAACAATTTGAGTTCTACTTTTACTCTCACTGAATCTTTAGGAACTCAGTTATCCTACCAACAAAACAATTTTGTTATTGGATTAGGATTAATAGTAATGTTTAACAATCACAGTTTATTGATAAACCTTATTCAAGAAACAACTTTATCATTGTAGGTTTCATCCCTTAGACATATTGGGACATTCCCAAATCATATCATGTATGATGTTTTACAAACTATGTATGTGGTACATTATTTAGTGATAGGTATATATTTGTGAGGATATAAGAAGATTATATTAATTGACAATTATATCATGACTCATCATGGTATAATTCCTTCATTCTGACACACAACCATTTACCCATAACAAAGCTTCTACCAAACTTCCAAACACAAGGGCAACCCTAAGATTTCTTTACATACATATTTTGACCCAAGTATGAGGCTCAACATGGAGGTCACACATAATGTACATCATCTTAGGGTCTTAGGACATTTCATAGAAAACATCAAATATTCAACTACATCTATCTATATGGTTAGATTTTTTTCATAGGAAATCTAGGGTTCAACATTTTTAAGGGGACCACACGCTAGGTAACTCAACTCATATACTTAGTAGTATATGTATAGGGATATGTCTTCATGTACGTCATTGTTCATATTTTTCAACATTTCATATATTTTGGAGGTTAGGTACTCTGACCTTCTCATGTCTCATGTTGACCCATATCAAGAGTTTTCCCTTTTCATAGGTCCCATGATATTGGTCCTTCTTTGTAAAGATATTGAGGCCCATGTTGGTCTCAAATCATATTTCACAACATGTACAAGACTAGGCACAAGCAAGCATACCAACCCACTAGATATGTTGGCACATCATCCAAGTCATATATACCACATGTGGTTCTAGGTCTAGCTAGGTTTTCATGGTAAAAACCCATCTCATGTCATAAAATCATAATTGATACTTCCAAAAACAAACTTAGGTAATATTTAAGCAAGGTCATATCATCAGCATTGACATCATCATCATCATCAATATCGTCGTCGTCATTGTCATTGTCGATGTTGTTGTCGTCATCACCATCATCATAGCCATTAGTTTAGGTCATCTAGGATACATACTAGCCTAACATTTATCATGGCTCTATATAACTCTAGACTTGTTGTTACATCTCTTTCTCTTAGGTTACATGGATGCTCACTGACTATATGCGTGTGGTAAAGTTTTTCATATGTATATATATACTTTTATTTGAAATAAGTTTTTTCCAATGTTGAAATAGGCAATGCAAACTAGGTAGTCCACTAAACTAAAACCAAAACCAGAAAGAGTTACTACACTCATTAGGTAGCTTGGTACCATGACACCTAGAGAACTAGTAGGAACGTGGTGCGTACTTGTATAGCTACCCTAAGCACATGATGTAGACATATGTCTAGGGTTGTAGTAAGATCTCCCTCTTCCCACCCTCCTGAACCTATATCCCATACTATAGGGAAGAGGGAGGAGAAAAGAAAGGTTTTTAGGGATTACATAAGCCTAAACCTAGTTTTAGAACATCTAGGTTCTAACCTAGAGGCTAAGCCAACATAGTCCACAAAATACAACTCATCAAGTTTTGGGGTTTGAGATGTAAGGTTGAGTTTAGTTTGTGTTTCGTGTGAGCAGTGTTTGGAGCAATGTCGTTCATGCTCTGATATTGTCTTTTACGAGACTGTTTATTACCCAAATACTAACTCCAAATGTATAGAAAATCAATGGCAATAGGACCTAGGTGTCCGTCCCTAGCATGGTATTATCAAAGTGTGAATCTAGAAGCGTAAAATCTTAGCATACATGAACAAGTAACAAGAAATGTGCACCAACATAATCTCAAAAATTCACAAGTGTTACTAAGAGACATTGTATATTACATGGTTTCGATTACAAATTGAGAGTACATTATACAAGTCTTGATTACATACATAAGGGATCTTACAACAAGTACACCTAAACATAACCCACTAAGCCATCAAATATCTATCGATATATAAACCTATAAAATATGTGAAACAATGGGGTTGACACAAGAGGTGTTGAGTACAAGGCAAAATATATATATAAGATTTGTATAATTTGAAAAGAGTTGCAGAAGTAAAAGAACAAGAATAAACAAGTTATGTACTTAGAAAAACAAGGGGCCATGTTATATGTAATTTTATTCCAATTATACCAACAACATCATATATCATAAGGCATTTGACTAACTTCCCATTGAAAGAGTCTATAAGGGTGTTGAAGATTAGCTAACCCTTTTATATGTGAGAGACCTCAAGGCCATCACCAAGAGATAACCCTTCTATCAACATGGTCCACCCTATCTTGACAACTCAAGAAGGGCGTTCATCTTTGTGTCCTTACCTTGAGAATGTAGGAAGGTGCACAACATTTGTATAATGGAGTTCTATATTATATCTACAAGTTATAAAACTAAAGAGACAAACATCAAATACAATACTAGAATAGGACATGGAAATATTTCAGCAAGTAAACAAGCATGCATGTGTATCAAAGTTCAAGAAAGAAATCCATAGTCATATAATTATTAAATCTCATAACTGATTCAGAAATTCTTTACTTATCCTGTCATTGATCGTCTAGCACAAGAAACATCTAATTAACAACAATATTACATACATGTATTAGTTCTCATAATTAACCCTATTAGCTCCACTTTTAGGTTTTGGCCAAGTTAGGTTTCAAGTTGGTTAACTACATGTTTGATGATCTTTTACTTATCTAGATGTCATCAAGGAGGTTTGGTTCAACCTTCATGTCATTTTGAGGTTCCATCAATTTGATATGATTATTTCATGATTTGTGTCACTTATGTACGTTTTAGGGAAGAAGGACTCACAATAGAGCAACCAAGGTCAAGGGTCATAAATGCATGATAATCAAGCATAAGATGGTTTACAACAGTAATATATGAACATAAGAAGTGTATTCAAGATCAAGTGGATGTCACCCAAGCCTAGATTCGATACTCCAACATTAGGTACAACATCTCAAACATACATTCATATCCAACATATATGAATCATATCATTAGGGTCCAACGTGCGGACTATATGGGACATCCCCATCAAGGTGGTCATAAAGGAGGATATAACCTGATTTAGATGGGAAATACAAGGAATTAGGATCTACATTACAATTGGGGCACAAGGAAGACAATTAAGTGAGTTTAGAAATACATTAGGTCATTATAGATGTATTCATTGGTATGAGTATCATCATAGAACAAAGGGGGTAGATCTTAGGCATTTAAGTTATAACACATCATAAGTTACTACTTTGAAATATCCACTAGGGTTTGATGTATTCAATGGATCAAGGACCTCATTTGTTCATCGCTCAACATACATCACCATAGAGGATGTCACATTCAAGCATTAAGTGTCATATGATATAAACATAGCAAAAAGGGATTAGAGGGGTGTTATTTGTGTCATGGATAGTAATTAGTAACTTATTTACATGATAGATAAGTATTTAGATATCATTAGTAAGCAAGATAAGTCATTAAGAGGAAAACATACATCATTAAGCTTGAAACAAGTCACAAATGTAGATTTAAGACGTCAAAGTGCAAGAAGGGTCCCATGATGCTCAATATTCATGTAAGATATTAACTTGAGGTGTATAGAATAGGTTGATATCAAGGATTCAATCTTTATTATCAACATGTATAAAAAATGGTCAACAAAGTCAAAGTTTGAATTTTAGCAAATCAGAAGAACTAGAATAAGTTTTATGGTCTAAAAGAATGTTTATTGCATAGAGATTGTCGATCTGATGAATTTGGTATACTACATTGCCTAATTTGGCCTTAGTGTGAGAAAGTAATAGATTTTTTATCATTTTGATTAAAACTATAGCGGTAAGGGAAGGGTGTTACACATTTTCCAGGCTCTCCCGGCCCTTGGTCTTGGATAGATTGGCTTCACACGCCCCAACGCATCAAGATAAAGGGTCGGCCTCCCACATGGTGCGCCCATATTGGGTCTTCAGTTGGCTTGACCCACCAACCACTAAGGCACTCATGGAAATCAGATGTGAGTCCATCAAGGATCTTCCTGATCAAATGGTTGGGATGGTTGTCTCCCTTGCTTGACCATGTTGTGTGGTTGGGATGTAGCTTTCCGCTTTTGAGCTTTCTATAAGCAAAAGGGATGGCGGATAAAGGCACTTCAGGACCAGGAACAACTGCAACCCGACCTCAAAGGGGGGTCGTCAAGGATGCAGTTGGCCTCTATCAAAACCAATGGTCGCCAGGGATCAAACACCCCAAAGAGATAGAGTGGTGCTATCGTAGGTGGTTGGAGAAAAAGGAGTAAAGATGGGGTTGAGTTAGGGCTCGAGGGAGACCAAAATCATTGGGGGAAACAAGAAGAATGAATAAAGAAGGGGTTTTATCAATTCAATTGCTCTAAAGAGGAAAGAAAAGGAGCGGATTGATGGGTTCCATGGAGTGGTATGTGGTAGTAGCACCACCTCTGCCGTCACTGTATGGAGGAATAATAAAATAATTTGGTCATTTGACTAGGAGGGGTGGATTTAATGGAGGTGATCCAAGGGTCAAAAGTGATCCAAATTGACAAGAGATTATTGATTCGAGCAATAGTGGAAGGATTTCTAACATGGTGGGCATCTCTTTTAAGTCGGGTTGTTACCAATTTGAGGCCTAATAAGGCTGAATTCCAATTAATTCAAGCACAAAATCAACCAACTTTAAGAGGGCATAACTTTAGATTTATAACTCTGACTGGGGCGAATTTTTGCACCATTGGGTTCAAAATTTGACATACATTAGAGAGTAAGATGATCATATGATAGAGTAGTGAAAAGTCAGGTGATATGGACACTTATAATTTGAAATATTTATAATTTGACATACATTAGAGCTCAATTATACAAATCAACGTCACACACTATAAAATTGATTGTTGATGTAACCAAACTAGAATATCACCACATTCCAACAACGAAGTTAATATCAAATTGGGTAATATGAACACCTGATGAGAGAGAAAGAGTATAATAAATGAAGCAAAAAGTTAGGTTATCACACAATTTATCCTAGATTCTATGTAGCCTCAAAACATTTTTTTCCTACACATAGTGAAAGTGGGCACAGTCACATAGTTCCTTTGTAGTTTTGAAAAATATGTGGTTGGAGGCAATAGAAGGTTCCATGTTGTTCCATAACCAAATTTTGGCATGGAGATTTCTCTATCCATTAAGGGGTGTTCTCAATAGGTTTTTCTATGGATTTTACCTTGTAGACTCTAGGATGGTTTGTATAGAATTAGTTTAGAGCAAATAATTATCTTACGGAGATATGAGTACCAACATTATAGACAATGGTCAGAAGTGAATCTTTTCCATCAACCATGTCTTTAGACAAGACAAAAAGTCACACCAGTAGGACAACCATAGATAAGGATATCAAAATAGTCATACCAATAGAAAAACAATGGAGAAGAATATCATAATAGTGCATTGTTAGATCAAAATGGATATGGCCAGTCGTTGATAAGATGCATAGTGAAAAGAGAAAGTCAGAAAGAAACTTGAATGAATCACTACTGCATGAATAATGCATTGTGATAGGAAAAAAATTAGATACATAATGATTAACGACACTCACCCATGTACGTAGGAAAATACATGGGGAGGAGAGTAACCAAAACAGGCGGTCTGAGTTTATTACAACCTTGTTTTTAGAAATGAATCCCTACCATGTCTAGATCAACATACCAACACTCAAATCCAATAGGTGATGGAGAAGGTAAAGAGTACCACTTGGATTCCCATAGAGGTTTCTATGACGTAAAGCTCCCAATCAAGGGGCCATAGGTGTAACTCGAAAAGGGATGGTGGCCTATGACTCTCCTACCAAAGGATCAGTCATGTCGGGGTAGAGAACTCCCCTTAAGGATCAATAGATGGGTGAAGTTAATCAAAACTCTTTCAGAACCAAGGGAACATCACCCAATTAGACACCATCCAATGAAAGATAGTTTCCCAATGGTGGGTCCTTGAATTGTAGCCAGCCACTCGGTAAACCTCAGAAAACATAACTCGATATATTCATAAGCATAGCCACATACCTATTTTGCTTTTATCAAGATCTTGCTTTTTGAGATAGAGTCAACCATGTAGGGAAATCCAATCAAGCAAACAAGTAACACAAGGATCCTGAAATAAACATGCAATTCCCTTTTATCAAGATTTATCGAAACCAACCTCCTTCTTAGGAATTCTATTTCTCTTTTTTAGGATTTCATTACAATTAGGGTTTCCCTTCATCTTTTACTATTAACCCTAATTTTATACCATTACTCATAAACCCTTATTATCTTATCTATTCTTCAACATTAAGGTTATCTTAACAACATATAACCCTATTCTTGGATTTAAGGGCACTATTAACCATCAATTAAATTCATTAAGCTTCTTTTTCCTTAAAGCTACCATTTTTATCCTTTTAATCTGTAACAAGATCATTATACACATCTATCATTAATTCAAAGTTCATTAGGGTCTAATTAACACATGAACTCATTTTGCCATCAATTCTACCTTTTATTCATGAAAAGACCCTAATTACTACATTTAGGGTATTTATCCATAATTAAGGACTTTTATGTACAAATAACTTAGAACTGTCATTTAACAACATATTTTCACATTTTTCAAATTAAATATGATCTTATCCTCTTTGACCCTAAGTTAGGGTTTCTAAATACTTAATCATTCTCATGTGGGGTAAAAACCCTGAATCGTGCAATTTTACATCTAGATCGGGTTCAAATCTAACATTATCATTCAACAGGTTATTAATACCTCAATTAACCCATTAAGCATACTAGATTCAACCTTTAATCACAAATAGGGTTTTTAACTTAACTTTAATGCACTTTTCATCAACTTATTGTACTTTTGCAATTAGGAATGGAAACAAGCTTTAATATTATTTTTAATGGATTCCTCTCGTTCTCCTGATCAATTTTCATGTATAATTTATCTAAATATGAGCTACTAGTTATCTTATATGAATTTTGCAAGATAAGGATAATTGGGCCAATCA
Source organism: Alisma plantago-aquatica (assembly GCA_963693085.1). Taxonomy (NCBI): domain Eukaryota; kingdom Viridiplantae; phylum Streptophyta; class Magnoliopsida; order Alismatales; family Alismataceae; genus Alisma; species Alisma plantago-aquatica. The sequence continues at coordinate 1,047,651,267 of OY856409.1, read as the reverse complement.
AAGGCCGCCACGTCACCTTTATCTCCTATTATTAATTTGTCGATGAACAACTCAAGCTAGGGAGAAAGGACTTACCTGTCCTTGGGTCTTGAATACTAGGACAGGGGCATAAGGGTCCTTTGACTCTGTCCTTCTTCTTCCTCGCGTGGAGCGCGACTCAACCTAGATACTCGGTCGTTCGTACAGCACGAGGCACCGATGCCCGCCGCGGAAGGGCTGGTGGTGCCTAGTGCCAACTTGATTCCCTCACTCTGCCCAGGCCGTCTCCTCCGGATTTTCCTCCCCCTTCCTTTGACCAGGTTGATAGAGGTCACTAACCTCTGCTGGTCCTGCCGTCGAGCGCCCTGTAGCCGCCAGCAGAGCCTGACCTTCGACGGTCAAGAACCCTGAGTTGGCTGGGTTCTCCTCCTCCTGCCTTGCCGCCCTTTCACTTGGCCCAATCATCAAAAGCACCAGCCATCCTGGCAGGTACTGAGAAGGCGTATCCTGCCTGACTTGGAGAATTGCTACAGCAAAAGGACCCTTTTGGTCTCGTGGTTGGGCGCCCCTGGCCGGGGCATTCCCGACAGCCGGCAGCGCACTCCAGAAAGCGACGTCTTGAGGTGGTGCCCTTCCTCACAGAATGGCCAAGGCATCATTTAGATCTGCGATGGAGAAGCATGTTGCAGGTCTTCAGAGGAGGATCGAGATAGTAGGGGAAAAAGGAGTCCCACAGCTTCTTCGTTGCCACCTATTTAGTCTTCTATCTACAGATCCCTACCACGCCCTTCCAAAGACCAGGCCACCATTTGTTTTCATCATCTGAAACTCTGTCCAAGTAAGTTGAAGGACGGAGAGACGGAGGGGGATAGGAGGGTTCTGAAGGTGGATTCTTAGCAGGGGTTCCCCGCCTATGAGCACGTGTGTTCTTGGTGATCGGAAGAACTACCTATGTTCTTATATATATATATATCCAAATCCTTTGATCAAACCCTAATGATCACTACAAGGAAAGAAAATGAAGGAAAAGAGGAAGGCACGGGGAGGAAACCTATGTTTCACCCTTCTATGATTTACTTGGATGAAAATTTATTTAGTCATCATTAACTACTGATATCTCCAACCTACCTTATACACGATATTTCATGAAAAGAATAATTACTCTTTCCATTTTTCATGGATTCATCCAACTCCCTCACCTTTTTAGAACTTGATTGGCAATCTAAATGCTATTAAGGAAGAACTATAATTACTTGCTCCTTACTCAATAATCTTATTATTGAAGTCTCGACTATTTTATTTTATATCTCTTTTCAATGTATCCCTAAAGGCACGCAATCCCATATGGGGAAAAATATTCCTTTTCCTTTTTCTCTTATTTTTTGCTCTCTTTCGTGCTTATTCCTTTTATTAATTAAATTCATTTTTCTCTTATTTTTCATTTTCTTGTTATTGGTCTTAATAGCCATCAAGGCCCACAAAACAAACAAGAAAGGCTATTGTAAACAAAATCCATTTATTCAAAACAAACATATCTTTATTTATTCAAAAATCATTAATACGAGAAATTACATTTCTCACCAAAATGAACCCAAAAATAGGGTTGTAACATCCTTCCCCTCTTATAGGAATTTTGTCCTCAAAATTCTATCAAGCAAATAAACAATTCAGGATAAGACTTTTCCATGTCCATCATTGGCCCCTATGTGGCTTTACCATACTCATGGTGCTTTCAAAGAACCTTCATAATCACATATTCTTTTCTCTGAGTTCTTTCATCCTGGCGTCTATAAACTGCATAGGTGACTCAGGCCATTTCAGCCTCCCTTGGGGCTCACTAGGTTCATTGCTCAGCACATGGTCGGGGTACCTCACATAGTGCTCTAAATTTGACACATGGAACTCATCACATATTACTTTATCCTGAGGGGTAAGATCAAACTTAACCTTCTCCACCAAACCTTGTCAAAAGTACCCATGCATCGGGGACTTAGCTCTCTTAGCTATAACTTAGAGGGGTCAGATTTTCATGTCACATATTCTCCCACAGTGAACTGCATGTCAGTCTACTTTGCATCTGCGTACGACTCACGTCATCTCTAGGCTCCTTTCAGCCATTGCACGATCAAAGCGACTTCATCTACACGCACTGTGGCCCTTTTCTAACCATCACGTGGTCCTTTCACCAACATCACCTTACTGAAGTGGTGACCGGCACATCCTCTCTTACAGAGCTTCTTTAAATCCCGACACTGGCTATGGTGGTTATCTTCACATCTTGCATAGGACAAGAACTGTCTCTAGCTATCACCCTGAATGAGCACATATGCTCTCATCAGACCCTCTAGTCAGGATCATACTAACCACTAGTTAGGGGTGATAATCTGTACTAATATCGAGTTCTTCGTGTACCTACTTCCACCTTTTGGAAGGGAACCTTTAGATCAAACTCAAGAACCTTTGAACTCACATCATGGTGTAATTGAACCATTTCTCTCATGGGTAGTTCAACCAAATCTATCCATTGATAGAAATCTTTCTTTCTTATATCATCTAGGTAATGCGATCTACCATAACCCATATTGCATCTTGACCTTCCTTGGTCTAGGGGAGACTTATCACCACATCCATAGTGATGAACTCCCATTCCTGCTCGGGAACTCTTTATCTTCTATATCAATGCACTGGGTTACCGATGTTCATCCTTCACCTTTTGTCATGCATGGAAACATACCCCACGCAACTTCATCTTAGGCATCCAAAATACTACTGTCACTTATTATCTTCGTAGTACGGTGTATGGTGATCTTAAAATCATGATCTCATGTATGTCATTATTCTTCAAGATCAATACCATTCTATCGGGGTTTCATCACCTTCTTTTCCAAAGAAGTGCATCTGAGGTTATACCACCATCCTTTCATTGCATCAAAGACTAGACTGGCTAACCAAACAACCCTTAACGTATCGCATTACATCTGAGTGTTATCCAAACACCTCTCCTTTCCACACTTAGGGTTAGCCAAACAACCTCTTCTAGCCAAACTAGGCAGCTATAACTCAACCAGAGCATCCATTACCACTTCACATCCTTAGGTATTAGGTAACATTGAAGACATACACTTCCATGTATTTCACTTATTGTCTTACCTTAAACTCTATGTCTATCTTCATTAAGAACACTTTCTGATTTCATCATCATGGTGATCAAACTCAACCTTGTATGACTCATATTTCATGATAAAAACATCCTCATAAGGTGACTACCTCATTTCTCTTTAACTTTTGCAAATCATCCATGTATCATTCACTTTACCAGGGCATGTTATCCTCTCTATCCTCATGCCTCATAGCAACGTTCCAACTCACATCATATTTACCCTTGGTGTATGTCATGTGTACTTTCCTATCTCTCACTCCTGTAACAAGAAGAAATAAGCATTTGGCTGCAGTCCAAATACAGAGTTCTTCATGTTCCAAGAGTAGAGATGGTGCATCCCACCTTGCCAGTACACCTTTAAATCTAAGCTGAAACGTGCTATTTATGCTTTTATATAACAATCATCTTGATATCCAAGTTATCTGCATGGAAAACTGGTTTTAAACCTACTTGGGTTTACACACAACCCTTGGTCATCTCCTCGAGGTCTATAGGGTGCCGGCACTTTTGGGGTCATCCCTCTTCCCTTATGCATCCAGAGAGTGCCCTACTCATCTGCCCTTCGGGTCCCATGAGTTTATGAAGGTGATCAATCTCCTAACCCATGGCCCTCAGACAATGATAGTTGTTACCTCCCGACCCTATGGTCATGTGCAACTGGGGAATTAGGCAACTCCTACTTTCATCGGTCTTATCCCTACCTGGTCCTAGGATAGACTTAGGATTCTCTTATAGTACATGTTCAACTTAGAACCTTACCCAAACCTTCATCATATCTCTCTCTGCATTCATGGGCTTACTTTCATCCTTTCATAGAGGTCATGGCAACCTGCCTACCTTGGTCAAGCCCCGTACCAGTTACCTCCATGGTAACATATCCATATGCACTTAGAGATGGTTATGTATGGGTCTACAGGTTCATTCTCCTACTATGTACTTTTCACTTAGCTTCTCAAAGTCCTATGAGACTTTCTTAGGTTACCTTAAACCAACAAAACTGATATACACCCTACCAAAGGGTCCCTCTCCCAAGATGGGAGGAAAACTTCACCTCGATAACAAAGGTCACCAACGTCCTTGGGTCTAGCATGCTTAACCCTAGCAAGCTATTCAAGGCACAAGTAGACCACCTACTAGCCATGCTAGGTCATACTTATTCCTCAGCATTGGATCAAGATCATACCTTCCCATGTCATCAACTTAGTGGTAAGGGGTTCATCATGCCTTTGACTTAAGGAGTTTCCCTTTTTCCTCTATTCATGAGGAGTACCCTGCTCGAAACTATAGCAACTTAATTCTCATCATGAGCATTAGGTATACCACTTCCCCTCTTAGGCCTAGGAACCCTAGGTTCACTTTTTGATGACCAACTACATGCTCAATCTCTTACCCATGAATCAGGCATGTATAAGGTATGACACGCACTTCCTGTCATCCTTCTACTAGAGCAACACTTCAGAGTTGAGTCCTCCTTAAGGACAACCAACAAGGTACAAGGCCTCATAACCTGCTACTAAACCCTTCTAGGTCTAAGGAACTCTTCTTCCTACCTTAGTAGGTAAACACCTATACTGTAGGCATAGAGGTACCAATAGACTCATCCTCTCTCTAGGGTTTGGTTCCTCTCATGGAAATCAAGACATCATTAGCCTCCAAGGGTCAAGCATACGGCAACCACTATCATCTACTTAGGTCGCATCATCCTCAACTCCCACTGTTCCTCAAGTTTTGGGGTTTTAGACCTCCAACCTTCTTGCCTGAGGTATGCTCTCCCTCTAGAGCTAATTCTACAACCAACCTCTCTATAAGAGGTCCTTTCTTCATGAAGAATCAAGCTCATAAGCATGCCCCTACCTGAGTGAAGCCTATGTTCGAACTTATGTTTACTTAAGATTATCCATAATCCCTTATGCTTATCTCATAAGCTATCCATCATAATCCCTTGTCTAGGGTTTCATCCAACTATCAACACTACTGACGCACTCTGGGTGTAGGCTAGATCCTACTTGCAACAGCCCAAAAGGTTTCTATAGGTTCTTCTCTAACCTCATCCATGAAGGAGCTATCCTTCGCTCAAACATGCACGACCCTTACCAGGGTTGGGTTGCCAAAGGTACTTGGTCATCAACTTCTCCTGGTTCATATGGCATCCAAGGCATGTTTATCATGACATCTAACTCATCATGTCATCTCTCTCTCTAACCTTCACTTAGGGTTAGGGTTAACATCATCCTCAAAGGATTTGCTAGGTCTCTATTTTTAATGGAGATCTCTACCTCCATGACTAACTCTCTCTCTTCTCATCCTCCAGATAAGAAGGTCTAGCCTCAAGTCTCCCCTGAGGGTATTGACAACTCATGTCATACGACCTAAGCATGTATCTATTCCTTTACGCTTACTCTATTAAGCTTATGTCCATGACATCTTATTTACATGCTTTTTATTAATTTGGTGGAAGATTCCTTAATCCTTATCATCCTTACCCATACCTCTAGGGGTTGAGGAGAAGAGAGGAAACCCTAATCCTTAAGGTCCCTAATAGAATTTGGGATGAGAAGGGATGAATAAGATGAGAAAGTCCTAAAGATATCTTATTTCGATTCATACCCTAAGACTTTGGCCAGACAGTCACACGGATCTGGGAGTCCTCGTATTCTGACTAGCAGTGTGGAGGAAAATATTGTCAGCCCCTGGTCATGATCCTTTTCTAGACACCTCTGTCTTTCGGATAATCCTCTAATAACTCCCTTCGGTTCTATAGAGTTTGTAAAATTTAACAATTATTAAAGATTAGATGAGGAACCTAGGCTCTGATACCAATTGTAATGATCCTGCCTCCCGGTAACCCCCAATTAAGGGAGACCCGAAGGTCAAAGTCGTTATTCAATTAACAGGATCAAAGGTTCGACAAATAATCAATAATAATTATGAAATTCTACTACTAACTAAAAACGGGTATAAAATAAAAACTTTAGTTACCTTTTAAAAGCTGGGATTTCTAAACTTCTATCCATGAAGATACTAATCTAACTAATCCTCCACTGTACGTTATTTATCATTTCGTTCCACATATGCCACTTTACTGTTTGTTCTTTTGGCTTGTACCTAAAACGTCGACAAATAAAACGTCGGTCAGCTGAAGCTGGTATGTGGGGGAAACAATAAACGTGTAACTATGATAACAATGTACTCATTCAATTAATCATTTAACAACCAAGATTACATTTTAAGCCATACTACTCAATCCTTACCTATCCCCTATCTCTGTGCTATCCTTGCTACCTCTCTTTAGGTAGATCCTTACCCCCATGGTCCTACCTTACAGGTAGCCAATACCTAGGGTAATAGAGTCGCATGGCACTACCCAAAAGTAACCCAATATCTAACTCAAAGTGACTTGATGGACCTACCCCATTGGTAGCCATGTACTAAGACATCTGATGACCTGATGGACCTACCCCATAGGTAGACATGTACTAGGTCAACTAATAAGCCACAGAGGGGACCTCGATCTGAGCTAGTAGGCACATATATTAGGTGATAATCATATCCACATTATAGTTTGCATGAATTAAAATCATCCAACAATTAATTCATGTCATCGATGAAAACTTCGGTAAACCTCGGAAAACATAACTTGATATATTCATAAGCGTAACCACATACTTGTTTTGCTTTTATCAAGATCCTACTTTTTGAGATAGAGTCAACCATGTAGAGAAATCCAATCAAGCAAACAAGTAACACAAGGATCCTGAAATAAACATGCAATTCCCTTTTATCAAGATTTATCAAAACCAACCTCCTTCTTAGGAATTCTATTTCTCTTTTTTAGGGTTTCATTACAATTAGGGTTTCCCTTCATCTTTTACTATTAACCCTAATTTTATACCATTACTCATAAACCCTTATTATCTTATCTATTCTTCAATATTAAGGTTGTCTTAACAACATATAACCCTATTCTTGGATTTAAGGGCACTATTAACCATCAATTAAATTCATTAAGCTTCTTTTTCCTTAAAGCTACTATTTTTATCCTTTTAATCCATGACAAGATCATTATACGCATCTATCATTAATTCAAAGTTCATTAGGGTCTAATTAACATATGAACTCATTTTGCCATCAATTCTACCTTTTATTCATGAAAAGACCCTAATTACTACATTTAGGGTATTTATCCAAAATTAAGGACTTTTATGTACAAATAACTTAGAACCATCATTTAACAACATATTTTCACATTTTTCAAATTAAATATGATCTTATCCTCTTTGACCCTAAGTTAGGGTTTCTAAATACTTAATCATTCTCATGTAGGGTAAAAACCCTGAATCATGCAATTTTACATCTAGATCAGGTTCAAATCTAACATTATCATTCAACAGGTTATTAATACCTCAATTAACCCATTAAGCATACTAGATTCAACCTTTAATCACAAATAGGGTTTTTAACTTAACTTTAATGCACTTTTCATCAACTTATTATACTTTTGCAATTAGGAACAGAATCAAGCTTTAATATTATTTTTTGGATTCCTCTCATTCTCCTGATCAATTTTCATATATAATTTATCTAAATCTGAGCTACTAGTTATCTTCTATGAATTTTGCAAGATAAGGATAATTGGGCCAATCAAAGGCCGCCATGTCACCTTTATCTCCTATTATTAATTCGTCGATGAACAACACAAGATAGGGCAAAAGGACTTACCTATCCTTGGGTCTTGAATACTAGGACAGGGGCATAAGGGTCCTTTGACTCTGTCCTTCTTCATCCTCGCGTGGAGCACGATTCAGCCTAAATACCCGGTCGTTCGTACAACACGAGGCACCGATGCCCGCCGCAGAAGGGCTGGTGGTGCCTAGCGCCAACTTGATTCCCTCACTCTGCCCAGGCCGTCTCCTCTGGATCTGCCTCCCCCTTCCTCTGACCAGGTTGATAGAGGTCACTGACCTCTGCTGGTCCTGTCGTCGAGCGCCCTGCAGCCACCAGCTGAGCCTGACCTTCGACGGTCAAGAACCCTGAGTTGGTTGGGTTCTCCTCCTCCTGCCTTGCCGCTCTTTCACTCGGCCCAATCATCAGAAGCGCCAGCCATCCTGGTAGGTACTGAGAGGGCGTATCCTGCCTGACTTGGAGAATTGCTGCAGCAAAAGGACCCTTTTGGTCTCACGGCTGGGTGCCCCTGGCTGGGGCATTCCCGACATCCGACAGTGTACTCCAGAAAGCGACGTCTTGAGGCAGTGCCCTTCCTCACAGAACGGCCAAGGCATCATTCAGATCTGCGTTGGAGAAGCATTTTGCAGGTCTTTAGAGGAGGATCGAGATAGTAGGGGAAAAAGAAGTCCCACAGCTTCTTCGTTGCCACCTATTTAGTCTTCTATCTACAGATCCCTACCGCGCCCTTCCAAAGACCAGGCCACTGTTTGTTTTCATCATCTAAAAATATGTCCAATTAAGTTGAAGGATGGAGAGACGGAGGGGGATAGGAGGGTTCTGAAGGTGTATTCTTAGCAGGGGTTCCCCGCCTGTGAGCATGTGTGTTCTTGGTGATCGGAAGAACTACCTATGTTCTTATATATATATCCAGATCCTTTGATCAAACCCTAATGATCACTACAAGGAAAGAAAAGGAAGGCAAAGAGGAAGGCACGGGGATGAAACCTATGTTTCACCCTTCCATGATTTACTTGGATGAAAAGTTGTTTAGTCATCATTAACTAGTGATATCTCCAACCTACCTTATACACGATATTTCATGAAAAGAATAATTACTCTTTCCCTTTTTCATGGATTCATCCAACTCCCTCACCTTTTTAGAACTTGATTGGCAATTTAAATGCTATTAAGGAAGAACTATAATTACTTGGTCCTTACTCAATAATCTTATTATTGAAGTCTCGACTATTTTATTTTATATCTCTTTTCAAAGTATCCCTAAAGGCACACAATCCCATCTGGGGAAAAAATATTCCTTTTCCTTTTTCTCTTATTTTTTTCTCTCTTTCTTGCTTATTCATTTTATGAATTAAATTCATTTTTCTCTTATTTTTCTTTTTCTTGTTATTGGGCTCAATAGCCATCAAGGCCCACAAAACAAACAAGCAAGGCTATTGTAAACAAAATCCATTTATTCAAAGCAAATCATATCTTTATTTATTCAAAAATCATTAATATGAGAAATTACATTTCTCACCAAAATGAACCCAAAAGCAGGGTTGTAACAGGTCACTTTGACGCACTACTCAACCATATTAGCAAAAATAACAAGCATGCACAACTAGAAGGTAGTTGGTGTGCAATGAACCCAAACTTAAATAAATAATATTTTTACCCCTTTATCTTGTTAATCTTTTATTTTGAATTCTCCCTATTACATTGGCATGTACTAGGAAGTTAATAACCTTCAAGCATAAGAGTTTTAAACAAAAATATAAAGATTTGAGGCCATATGCAAGAAATAGAGGATATTCATTAGTTTTAGGGTTAATTGTGCAAAATTATCAAATTAGGGGATTTGAATTCAAAATTATCTTTCTAAAATTTTAATGTGGATAGGTTTGGTTAATATAGAGTTACATATAAATTTTGGTTAATAAATAATAATTTAATGTATTACTATGAAGAAAATACACTTCTCCTCAACAGGTGTATTTAATGTATTAAGGTTTTCCAAAAGGCAAAATTGACACTAAAATTGGATTCTTTGGGTCCTTGTTACCTTACTCACCAAATTTCACTTTATTCGGAGGTTATTTACTTATCCAAATTGAAAGAGAGAAAAGAAATTGGAATTCACACCACTTTATTTGATTTTGATTTGGAAAGCAATAAAGTCACGGTTGGGTCGGCCAATACGTGTGTAAGGCCCCTAAACTTGCTTAAAATGTTGAACAAGCTTAATACCATAATTTAATACTTATAACCTTATTATAACCTTGTGATATGCTTTGGAATCATAAGACGACCTTAAGTTTCAAATTTGGTCCAATTTGGACATTGTTTGAGCAAGTTATGCAATTTTATGTACATTTTGGGCTTTTCTCCAATTTACCCGATTAAGGGGTTTTATTTGAAATTTTTTCCATCAATTATGTTCCTTATATGTTTTCTCATCATTCTTTAGCTTGTTGAGCCATGAAGTGCTCAATTGTACCTTGAATTGGAGGAGATTTCATTCTATGTTGAATTAGGGCTTAACCCCCCCCCCACCATGGATGAGTTGCCTTCAAGGCTATCAACCGATGGCTCCACTATATTGGGCATCATTCGGTGGCCAAAATCTAGTGTAACCACTGTTCGTCATCACTAGTAGGTCCTAGGTTGATGGTTCAAGCTGGTTTGGTTCACTTGAACCCATGGTTCACTTATGGACATGAGCAACTGATGGTTCACCCATTTTTAGACCTAAACCATGAAAAACAAAGGTAACCTTCGACCAACAGCTGGTGGCTGGCCTAGGAGACCATAAACTGATGTCCTAGAAGTCCCCAATAGCCGGTGGACCTTCTTCTTGCTCGTACATGCAAGCTTTATGCCATGGACACATGGAGAGTTGCTTGTACACCTCATGCTTCTTCTCCACCTTATCCTCCAAAATTTATATACTTATCCATAAGCCCCCAAACGAAACTTTTTCTCTCTACTACTTCCCTCCTTCTAAGAACCTCATTCTCTCTCTATCTTTCTATAGAGAACCTATCCAAGGTAGAAGAAGAAGGCGATCTTCTTGGAAGAAGCATCTAGTTTTCCGATTTGCTTCCTTCTAGGGTTTTTAAAGCTTCTTCTTGCTGAACTTGACCTAAACAAGTAGTTCCTTCTTTCCTTTGTTTCCTTATCTATTATTCTTACTCCTACCTCTCTTTAGGTCTTAAAATTGTTGTTCCATGGTACAAGTTTCTCTAGAACTCAAGAACCTATATTTTCTTGCTTCTTCTTCTAGGGTTTGCTTCCTTGTGGAGAAAGGCACCTACTTGGCCGAGTTCAGATCTGAAACTTGGGTTTCCTTGCCTTCTTTTCTCGATATCCTTGCTTCTAGAAGTCTTTTCTTATCATTATAGGTGATTTTTATAACCTTATTCACTTATATTGTTTACTCCAAGCTTGTTTTCTTATGTTCTTGCTTAAAAACAAAGATCCGTGCATATAGAAGCTATGCTTGCTAGGGTTTTAGATTTTTTATAGTGTTCCCTATTCTATTCCAGCTCTAGATGAACTTGTACATAGCTGTACAATCTTCCTAAGGTAAAGGATGGTCTAGGGAAGGTTGGTATCTCAATTTATGGTGCTAAGCACCTAACAATCGATGGACTAAACTAGGGTTTTTAAGTTTCTTTCTTCATCATCTCATGACCTGATGGTGACACCATGACAACTAATGGTGGTACAATGTTAACCGATGGTGGTGACCAAGGGTTTAAACCAATGGTGACAGTCAATGGTCACCCCTTAGGTCAATCTTAGACTTAATTAGAAGCTTAATGATCAACCACTAAGTTCCTTAATGATGCTATCAATTAATGGTGATGTTAGGCCATCACCTGATGGTGAAAAATGATAGTAGTGTTGATCCTATCAATCAATGGTGACCCAAGATGTCACAACTGATGGTGGATTAGGCTACCACAATTGATGGTGATTCAATCTCTTAAATTTATCTTCAATTCAGCCCTAAACCAATGATCTCTTGGTTCAATGGATATATTTGGTGGTCTTATACCCTAATTGATGATTTTAAATAATGAACCTGATCCAATGAATGAGATTGGATGCTTCAACATTCAATGGATTAGAATAAATTCCATAGTTTTATAAGTGGTTTCTAATAATGATAATTCGATGGTACAACATTATTGAACTTGTAGTCTTACCTTTTCCCTCGTATGAATATATGGATAAATCACCATAACAAGTGGATGTGTACCCTTAATGAAACATGGCTTGCTACACTAACTCTAATATGACTAAATGATTATGATTTGTTATAATTAGACTTCTCAAATGATTATTGTGATAATTTATTACATTCTTCTTGTGTTGAAACCTCAATGTAGTGCTAATTGAATATCATAGTGCATTGCCATGTTTAACCAATGGGATACATATGTGCTGATGATTTTTTGAGCCTTGTTTAAGGTGTAGAATGATATTGATGATCTTTCAAGGATTAATGTGATGGTCTTAATGGCCTTTGGGCATGTTTGAGCCCTGATTGAGGTGAAATCCTTTTCATGTTCCAATAAGGGTCGAAACCCTGGGACTTGTGATAAGGAATGGATATCTTGAAATTATATGATGACATATGTGGTTCATTACAATGCAATGAGTGATAGCATGTGGTAATGTGATTAAGATTTATACCTCAAACATTTTATATCTTCTGAAGTTTCAAATCGTATACACTTGATAGAAATGAATTGGGGTTTGTATGTCCATTTGTTTGATGCAGCCTTAATTCACCCAATTGGCAATAACTAATCAAGTGAAATCCTAATCATGCAGTGCCCTATGCCGTAGAACCATTTTAGCATCAGAAATTGTTGGTGGTAGAATGAGTATTCCTAAGGGAAACTCAGAGTGCATACATAACATGTTGAGTATGTGGGGACATCTTGGTACCCTAATATCAAGCAGTTGAGGATGGTGGCAGTCATGCCTCGAATATTGTGATATTGTGATGTGTGAAAGGTAGTAGTATAACTACAGGATGCCTTTTATATAATGACCATGCATGAGCCTATTCTCTAGTGTCGTGACCTATACCAAGGGTGGACTGGTTGTTAGCAGCTTGACTATATGTCGATGTCGTGGCAGCATTGACTGATATATCACTGCCATTATGATTTGTACTGACGAGGTAGAGGAGAGATCTTAGGATGCTGGTAGTCCTAGATATTATACAAAATTGAATAGAACTTTGCAATTGTCAGTTGGACTTTTAGTGGTATGACTCAAACTCCCCAGGGCATAATAAAATATGTAATGCAAGCAGTGTAGTATATTTGTTTGGGTTAACTACATTTCACATTGGTTGATTAGCCCTTGCCTTGTCTTTATACTACACAGTGTTTACAAGATGTTATCATATAAATTTTGAGTAGGTATACTTGTTGCTTAAGCATAATTGCTTAACTTCTTAGTATGTTTAAACTGTTTAATCTGGTTAAATTTCTTATTCAATGCCCTATATGCTCATCTTATTTACCATTAATTAATCTGTTGTAATCAATATCTATTAGAGAGTGTTATATCTCTCGTTGGGACTAGGTCTCACCCGTGAGTCACCACATCTTTTTAGGTGGTCGTGGGAAATGAGGTCGAGGTCGTGCTTTTGAAGATAACAGGCCCAGTGATCAATAGATTTAGAAGGTTGGTCAGATGTAGATGTTAGTAGAAAAGTCCTAGAGTCATCCATATACTCTCAGGTTCGGGTATGGGAGGTGTTTTGTAGATGAGGTACTTGTATCCACATGAGATTTTGGTAGTATGCCAGTGTATGTATATATGACATGATCATGTAAATGCTTCTTTTATACATAGGATGTGGTTGAGGGCATTGAGAACAAATGTAAATTCCTATTATAATTTATGAGAATGGAAAAGATGGACCTTTATGTAAATGTTTCAGAACTTGTTCATGATGGGAATTTTGGTTTTAATTATTTTGTATTTTTCTATGTGATTAATTAGTAGTTACTCAAGTTTTGTGTTTTGAGTAATCTCATTTAGCATGACAAGGTATCACAACATGCACTTTTATCAACTATGGGATCATGATCTAACAAGCTACAACTCATCTTCAACCTTGTGCCTGAAAAAGGAAACATGTTGTTGGCACTGCCCAAGATAAAATTGTGATTTCTCTCTATATATCGCATGGTTTCTTGAAATTTCTTCACCAATTTTTTCCCTTTTGGTTTCTGCACTAAATTATTCCCTACTTGAGGGTTGTCTTCTAAATTTTATATATATATATATATATATATATATATATATATATATATATATATATTAGAAATCAAAATAATAAATAAATAATTGATCATCTCATGGTTATTGAGAATGAATCAAATCAAATGGAGAAAAGCCCAATTATTGGGATACAAGTCTCCCCACGCCATTATATAGAAACCCTAAACTTCTACCCTATAAGCAACTAACCCTATCCCTAGTTTCATGGCATCCCATATGGTATCTCCCCCTTTCCAATTTCTCTCGAGGTTGCATGCTCTACCATTGACAACTCACACGTTGGTAGATTGGTTCTGATATTGCAGGCATTGTACTTCATGGTTTTAACCAAATCCAATCCACAATAAGTATCTACTACATTCACCAATCATGATTTTGTAGTCAAAATCACCAACCATAGTCATCCATGATTTTTCCCAATTCAATTGAGCCTTGATAAGAGCTTAACTGCTACCATGGCATGGTCTCTAGGAAGGGGACAATCCCCTAGTTCATCTACCCTCTCCGCCCTTGCTTTTCTTCTATGTCCTTTTTTTCTAAGGGTAGAATGGTCTTTTTGCCATTGGTTGTGTTTTTTCCATGTTGAGTGATGTGCCTAGCTGACTGTGGGACCTAGCCACTTGGTCAGGCATTATTGGGCCACCTTAGAGAGGCTCAAATGTAATTTTATGATACATGTGGATTTAATCGATTGTTCAGAACTTGTAAAATCCATAAACAATTACTGGATTCTCCAAAGTTACAATAAAATATATTTTATAATCGTGAGAATTTTGTTTGCCTTTTGTTGAAGTTTTCACCTCATGATTCTCAAGTTTTAAAGATTGAAGTTTTAGGGTTTCAAACATTCATAATACCACATTAATAGTTAAAGATAGGTTTTAAAGGATAAAGTTGGGATCTTTGACTCAACTCCATGACCAGTAACCATGGACCCTCTCTCTAAGATATAATCATGTATCAATCTAAGTTTTTGTCGAAGATTTGAGTTTTTAGGGTTTTACTTGCACTTATGATCTTAATAATAACTAGAGACAACATCACAATTGATTTTTTTTTAGGAAAGGTAATGTTTATATTAAAAAAAACACATCAAGCAAGCGAAGACCTGCTTATGTGAAGTACCAACAGAATGTTTTTGAAGGGAGCAGCAGAACGGAGAAAACAGAGAAAAAAAACTGAAGCATAAGAAAAAAGAAGCAAAGTATGGCTAGCTGGGGGGAGGCTCCCCTTAAGACAATCCTCCTATAATGTTTTGCATCCAAACGATAATCTGATTTGAACCGTCTTTAAATTTGTTTGAGTCACAGAAGTTGCTTCCCTAAGCTGACCCCAGCCTCGTCATCCACCATAACTTTCAGATCGCAGAGAAATGCAGCTTCTGATTCACCTTCTTCCAAATCTTCCTTTTTTCCATCTGTTAGTTTTCCTGTAGTTTAGTGAGGAAATGAAGATCGACATCAACTTGAGAAATGATAATTTTTGCCAATTTTTTGACGTTGTTGAAAGTTCTATTGTTCCTTTCTTTCCATAGGTTCCAGCAAATTGTGATGAAGATATCATTACTTTTGAAATTTCTGTAGTTTCTTAAAGGGGTTATATTTATGGGGAAAATGTCTTCCTGGAGATTGGGAATACTTTTTCTCATGAAGTGTGAAAAAATGTTTTGAGAGAAAGTGCATTTGAAGAAGATGTGGCTGACTGAATCATTGTTTTTTTCACAGAGGACACATCTGAAAGGTCCGATGTAGCCCTTTCTTGAGAGATTTTCACCTGTAAGAAGTTTATTGTGAAGAAGAAGCCATAAGAATGTTTTGTATTTTTGTGGCCATTTTTGTTACTAAAGCTTTGTTGATGATGGAGAGATACCTCTGTTACTGAGAAAATTGTATGCAAGCTTGACCGAATATTCTTTCCCCCATTTCCAGGTGATGTTGTTTGAGATGTTATTTTCCAAAGTACAAGCTAGATTTCTAAAATCATATTGGCTGATCTGGGAAAGGATACATCTTTTTAAAGAGTTTGATCTATTACTGGTAATGAGAGATAGGGCTTTATCGATTTTTAAGTTGTGAAGTTTTTTTGGAATTCACCAAGAAGTTTTAAGATTTATGACTGAGTTTTTTTCAAACCATGGGTCAAACCAGAAGGAAATATTTTTGTGTGAATGTGGGGGAGTGTTTATGATTTGAGAAAGCATGTTTATATTTTTATTTATGAATTTCCAGAGTGGGGAAGAAGATTTCCACTGGATATGATGCCAAGGAGGTGAGTGTTGGTAGTATTTTTTTGTGATTAGATGTGTCCAGATTTTCTTTTTGTTTTGGATAAGACAATCTATTACTTTGGCGATGAGGTCAAGAGAGTGTGTTTCAATATTTATAATGCCCCAGCCACCTTGATCAAAAGGAGCTGAAATAGTTTTCCAATTGACTAGATGATAGTGTTTCCCTTGTTTATTTTGCTTTTGGACATTATTCCACAGGAAATTTCTCCGGATTCTGTCAAGGATGGATTTTGTTTTTGAGGGTAGAGGAATGCAGCTTAATAAGTGGGTAGTTATAGGAGTAATGACAGTATTTAGCAAGGTGAGCCTTCCCGAGAGATTTAGGAAGTTGTTTTCCCAACATGTGAGTTTTGTGTTTATTTTTGAGATAATAGGTTTCCAAATGGCATTTGAAATGTTATATGGGGTGATAGGAAGACCTAGATATTTGATCAGAAAATCTTTAGATATGCACTTTAGAAAGTATTTTAGGTTCTCCAAAGTGGAATGTTGAATGTTTACCCCAAAAATGGAGGATTTTTTAATGTTAACTTTCAGTCTAGAGATATAGGAGAAAAGACCTATGATCCTAAAGATATTCTGAACAAAGGAATAATCTGGTAAGGAGAAGATGATGGTATCATCCGCAAATTGAATAATGTTCTCCATGCAGTCATCAGGAGTCAAAATGAGGTTGTTTTGCTTTCCCAAGTGGAGCATGCGAGAGAGAATGGTGGTTAAAATGATGAAGAGGTATGGAGAGAGTGGGTCCCCTTATCTAAGTCCATTTGAATTATGGAAATAGACAAAAGGAACGCCATTTATGATTGTGGAGAAGTGATTTGTAGATATACATGCATGGATCCAAGATATCCATTTGTCAAGGAAAGCAAAACCTTTAAGAGTTTGAAGAAGACAGTTCCAATTGACAAAATCAAAAGCTTTTTAAAAATCCAGTTTAATGGCAAGAAGGGGGGGTTTGTATGACAAAGATGGATGGTTTCATTGACCATTAAAAAAGCATCTTGGATGCTTCGGTTTTTTAGAAAGGCAGATTGGTTTAGAGGGATGATATCGTCCATGAGAGGTTTGATCCTATTTGCTAATGTTTTTGCAATGATTTTGTAGGAGGTGTTACTGAGACTGATAGGACGAAAGTGTGAAATGAGTTCTGGTTTACTATTTTTTTTTATCAAAGTAATGAAGGTTTTATTGATGTATTTAATGATGTTATGAGGGTTTGAACTAGCTTGGAAGGCGAAAAGAAAGGCAAGGAAGTCGTGTTTATAATGATTCCAGTTGGCCAAGTAGAACTATGCGTTTAGGCCATCAGGACCAAGTGATTTATTTTTTCCTAGGTCAGAGATCGCAGATTGTAATTCCTCAAGAGTGAAAGGTTTAATGAGGTCATGAGGATTTTTTATTTTATTTTCACAAATAGAATGCCAATGAAGGTTTTTTAGGCCAGATGGGTTGTGATTATTGTTGAAGATTTTTTTTAAGTAGTTTTTTATATGGGTTATGATGGATTGTTTATGAGAAGTGAGTCTTCCATTTATCAAAAGGTGAGTTATAGCATTATTTCTAAAATTTTGGTTGTAGATTTTATGAAAGAATTTTGTATTTTTGTCACCTTCTTTAGCCCATGTAATTTTGGCCCTTTGTCTCCATTTAGTCTCAATTCTATTATTTATGTGTTCTAGATCAGCTTTAATGGAGAGGATCAAGGCTGGGTCAGCTGAAGGGTCTTTTTCAACATGGAGAAGTTGGTCTTCGAGGTCTTTTTGAGTATCAGTTAAGGTCGAGGGGTTTTGAAACATCCATTTTTATATGATTTTTTATGTGTTTTGTTTTATTTAAAATGTGTAGACCTATGTTTGTTGATAGTGAGTTAGCAAGAGTCCAGTTATCAAGACAAGATTTGGAAAATTTTGAGATGTGGAGCCAGTTGTTTTCAAATCTAAAAGGACGAGATCCCCAAGAGTTTGAGGCAGTTTCAAGGATTAGGGGAAAGTGGTCAGAAATTGTGTGATGGGAGATGTAAACAGAGGAGAGTGGATGCTTGTCTTCCCAAAGGTTAGAACAAATGAAATGATCGAGTCGGGCAAAGGACCAATTTCTAGACCACGTAAATAAGGCATTTGTGGGAACAAGATCGATGAGAGAATGGTTGGAAATCATCTGTTTAAATTTTTTGTCAGCAGTTGTCATGGGAGTGGGAGATGGATTTGTGTTGAACCTATCAGATATCTGGGTAACAAGATTAAAATCACCACCAAGGACCCAGGGTGTCTGATGGTAGTTTGTGAAGAGACAACGCAACTCCTCAAGGAAGGATGTTTTGTCATATCCTGGTTCCCCATAAATACCAGTGAAGGACCAAAGATAGTCATCAGCAAGATTTTTAAAATCAATCGTTGTCGAAAAATTTTGAATGGAGGAGTTTAGCAAAACAAGGATCTGATTATTATATCCCACAAGGATGCCTCCTTTAAAACCCTTGGGTGGAAGCTGAATCCAATTCGTGACTCTATTTCCACCAATGGTTTTGAGGGCGAAGGGGGTGAGAAAGGATTTTGTTTCTTGGATGGAGATTAAATCTATTTTGTTTTTATAAATATGGGATCGTAATTTTTTTCTTCTTTGTAGGTTTGCTGCTCCACAGATATTCCAAGAAGAGATTTTCATGAGTAATGAAAAGATGAACGAGAAAATAAACAGGAAGAATAGAAATCAGTTAGCAGCCTTTCTTAGACCAACCCATGAATGCTTCTATGTTATTTAACATATACTGTGCGTCATCATTTTTATCAAAGCAAAAGCCTATCTTGTTTGCAAATGATGTAAAACTTTTAGTGCTAGACCATGAAGCAACATCATCTATAGTGATATACTTATTTTTTATTTTATGTGATAGAGATGAAGATAGCATTGACGCAGGAGAATCATAACTGATAGAGCAGGGTGGAGTGTTACCTCTCTTTGGTCTTTTAATGATGTTGGTTCCTTTGATGTTGGCTTGTTCTGGTTGCAGGATCTTTTGCAAGTAACTTGAGTTTGTCTTTTGCATAGGGCTCTCCTGCTCTGAACTCTGTAGCGAGGAATCCTTGTTTTGTAAAGGTGAGTCTTGAAAAGCAGTAGTTTGATTGTCCTTGTTTGGGGAATGCCAACTTTCCTTCGTAGATGAAGTAGATTGGCATGAGTTTTTACTAGGTTTTATTTTGGAAGCGGGAAGGGAGGGGTCAGGAGATCTGTTTCTTTTTTTTCTTTGTTGAAGATATGAACTATCAGAAATATTTGTAGGTTTCCTAATCCAGACTTGGTTTCTGGAAGGAGGAACTCTGGCATGAGGGATGGGGTTTTTTCCTTTGTTTGGGATAAACCATGAAGGAGGGTGTGTTGAAAGCTCGGAGAAAGCAGTGTTGTTAATAGTGGGGTGTTCAGCAGCAAGCTTCAGATGGTAGATTGATTCACCTATCCTGATGTTGATAGAAGGAGGAAGAGAGATGGCAACTTTGACGGAGAAAAGGCAATAGGCTTTGGTGAATTGGGTGGGATGGAGCGTTTCAGGACTAATGTATTGAAGCGTAGCTCCAATAGAATAAGTGATGCCTCTGAAAATTTCAAGCTCCCACAGATGTGGAGGAAGGTTTGAGATGTCAACCCAGTCGGAACCACCAGCAGGAGCAGGGAAAGAGCCCATTTCAGCAGACCATTTGGAGAGACGGGCCATGATAAAGTTGGATCCACAAGGTATGGTAAGCATCTGGTTGAAGATATGGTTAATCTTCGTCCCTTCAGGAACAGTATAAATGAGCTGGGTGGGTGAGAAAACTTTTGGTTTGAGGATGGTTTGGCCGGGGAGAAGAAGAGCTAAAGCTCTAGTAATATCGAGAACATTGATAGGATTATTTTCTAGGTTATTTTCGATTGTAACAAGAATACTTCTGAGGGAAAAAACCTTGAGTAGTCGCATAGAGTTTGCGGGGAGATCCATGGCGATCACATATTCAAGGAAGTCTGGTGTCTTCATGGTTGGAATAGAGGGAGGAAGGTTGACACAATGGGCTTCGACTGAAGGGGTTTTTTATGGAGGGATATATTGTTGTGTGTGATGTTTGGGAGGGGTTTTAGGCGAGGGGTAGGGTTTTGAAATAGGCGGTGTCCAAGAGTTTGAGTTTACGAGACAAGGGTTTTTTTTTGCATGTTCGGGCGGGAGATTTGCTAGACATGCAAAGGGATTTTTTTAATGGTAATGATTGAGGGGAGGTACATCGTTTGGCCAGTAGTTGGTGGAAGATTGTTTTGGGACCACTGAACTATTTTGGAAAGGGGGGTTTCACGACGAACGAGAGAGTATGTTAGATCGGTGGAGGTATGGCTGTTGTAAAAACCTGTTGGGGAGGGGTCTAGACAAACATAACCTTGTTATGTGCCTAAGGATTCCACAGTTGAAGCAGGTGCGTTGTGAGAAACATCTGGATGAAGAGTGGCTGTTGCTGTGGCAGAGGGAGCAGAAAAGGGCACGAAAAGGTTTTTTGGGAGGGACCGTTTTCCAGATTTGGGCGGTGGGGTTATGTTCTAGAGTGTCTTTAATAAGAATGGCAGATTTAGCTTTTCCCAGAATAGGAAAGGCGAGATATAAATGATAAATGTCCTTAGGGATGATATCCCTAGGTAAAGAGGACTTTGGACGGAGGGTTTTGTATAAGGACGATAGTTTTGGTCTATAATCATCTTCTTTAATAGATGGAGAGGGAAAAAGTTTATACCTTTCTGCAATGGAACTCTGTTGTTGAACCATGGGAGATGTGATCTCGTCTTCTTCATCTTCTGATCTAGAGGAGATGGAGATGGGCCAAGTCTTCGCACCCATTTGGGGTTGATGTTCTGCTCTGACGAAGAGTTGGTCTGCAGAGTTTGAGGGTGAAGAACTGTCATGATCGTGTCTTTTGTAGAGATAGGTGAGAGATGGTGGAGTTTCATGTCTGAAATCACGAACCCAAGCACGAAAGGTGCAATCTTCATAAGGTTGAAGGAACATAGACCATTCCGGTTGCAGATTTAGTTCCAAGCGCATCTCTTTCCAACCATTCGAGATGAGGAGGAATGGGTTTTTTTACCCCAGGTTTTTTTTGAAGGGGTAGACCATGAAAGTGAAACCTGGAATGAGCGGTGGCCTATGTTAATCATACAAATGCCTGGGGAGATGTCATATTTGTGGTAAATCCAAGCTCTAGGAAGCGGGATAGTTTGTGAGAAGGTTGGATCGGAGAGATGGATCTCCAGGAAGGGGAAGTGCGAGTTCATGTTGAGAGAGGAAGATGGGGTTTTCGAGATGTTGCTGGACTTCGGGGTTTTGTGTTTCTGGAGGGCACGGCAGAATGATTTGATCTTGCCCGATTTTTGCATGCATTGCGCTTTTATGCATGTGGCAAGGATGAGGGTTCCCCCAATTCTCATATTGATTACCGAGAGTTTGGTGGAGCTTTTATTGCGGCTCTCCTGAACAAGAGTTGAGCTGATGTGATCCTTGAATCCCACAAAAATCAGGGGAAAGAGAATATGTCCGACAGAGAGAATGAAGATGGGTATTCAATGTGATGTTGCTTGCATGTTCCTAGGCCAAAATTGGGACACAAGGAATGGAGAAAATTGAGGCTTTTTCCAGTAGGAAAATTGTAAGCTTTATCCGATCAGGCTGAGCGATGAAGCTGAAAAAAAATTGTTGTTGCAACAAAAACTTGTTGTATCAAAAACTGGAGTCTACTGTAGTGGTGAGATCCTTAGCCTGCAAAGATCGGAAGGAGAGCAGGGGTAAAGAAACCTGAGGAACCAGGAAGCTTGAAACCTACAGGGGGAGAGATACATGAGGCGGTTTCCGAAGAGATGATGATAGAACTATTCTGTCGTTTCTACTAAGAAGATGATAGAAGTGAAGTCTCGAAGGGGCTGAGACCAAATCTAGTCGATGATGGGAGTCCCCATCGATAAGGGAGAGAGGCGTGAGACGGGGGAAGATCACCTGAGGAGGGGCAACCGACCTGGGAGACGACAGACCGATTTGCGATTCCTAGAGAGAAATTGGAGCTTTCTCCCTCAAACTTACCGTTTACAACATCACAATTGATAAAGTTGTGATTTTCAATCAAATATCATTAAGAAACTCTGAACTTAATGTTAGGTCAATAACGAGAACCAACCTAGGGTTATGCCAATCGATTTGAATTTCTAGGGTTTCACATAATGTATCATATAATTTAAACCTTGAATGATGGACCTAATCCTATACATAGGTTTAGTTGAATCTAAACTTGGAAGGGTTGGGACTTGATCTCTGACTTAATACTCATCTCAAGGTATGTACATCTACTCTATTTAAATTGGGAATAATATCGTGACTAAATATATTTTTCCCATATTAGGCATTGATTAAATTGTGGACAATCCTATCATCTTATGAAATTACTCTTCCTTGTTAATATTTTATTGATTTATTAATGTTGATACCACATTGATGGTCTTCTGACCTAAACTTACCAATGACTTGGGTCCTTTGACCCCATTTGATGAAAAATTGATATTCTTATCCTTTGCATGAAAATAACTATTCTTCATTCTTGCTTGTCCCATTCGCATGTGTGGATGACTAGTCATAATTGGAAGTAGTGGCATTGGTTTTTATTCCCCTGCCACTTATAATGTCTATACGTACAGGGTTATATTCCCCTTCCAAGCACTGGGTTATATCCCTACCACTTTGATATTAGGCATCGAGTTTTATTTCCCTATCATACATTAGGTTCTATTCCCTAGAAAACACTATATTTGTTTGGCACTGAGGTATTAGTCCTCCTACCCTTTAGAATGGAATATGTATGGGTTCCAACCCTTCTTTTTAGTATATGCTAGTGTAACATCCTCAAAATCTTAAACCGATTAATGTATCTTAATCTGAAACCCTATTTTGCAAGTTTAAGATTTTATCTAACAAATAGAATGTTATGTGACCTCTAAGTCCTAGATATGAGGAAATATTCTCCTAACATCAAGTCTTGGCTCAAAAAACTCATTAAACAAAGGATAATTTCATACATATCACCTTTTAATAATATATGCATTAAATAGCAACCTATATGAGGTTGATGAACAAAAGTCAATGAAAACCTAAATCTAATTAGATAGGGAGATTCTAGAGTCCTAATTAGCTTATGGTTCATATTTGGGGTCAATAGGGCTTCATTTGACCCTTCAAATCTATTAGGGAAGTTAACATATAGTTTGGGTTAATTATTCTTTGATAATTTGATTTATCTGCTTAAGTTTTTTTTATTTAAATGTCACGCACACTTGTATTAAGGGGAGTCTCTCCTAGCTGTTCATTTTTTATCGTAGGGATACAGGATCATCTCCTACCTTCATAAGAGACCGAAATCAGGCAACCAGGGCCTGACTCCTTATCCGACCCCACTTGCCCCCCCCCTCACTATCATGTTTCAGTTGATTTCTTCACAGTTGAGATCGCAATGTTGACCCGAATCAAACGAGTCTGGGTTCAAAGGGACTCTGTGCCCTAATGATGAAACGCCCTTTAGGGCAAAAACTCCTCTCACCGCCAAGACTTAAAGGTTATCTTCCCGACTCCCCAAACATATATAAGGCTAAAACCGACCGCCGAACCCTAGAATTCTCCCCTCTCCTTTCAATTTGATCTCTTGTGCTCTGAGTCACACTAACATATTTGATCCTTATATTCGACACTCACCTTGAATGCTCAGCCTCCTCTGCCATCTCTGACTAAATTGGCAACCAAGTAAGCATCTCCAGACCTTCAGCTTGTGTTTCCTTTTTCTAGTTTGTCTCGCAAGTACCCCAAACTCCATAACTTACCCAATTCAAGCTTTCCACCGACGTTCCTCACCTCGGTCGTTCAGTTGTTCTTTAGCCAAGGAAGTGGTGTCTTTGACTTTGCCTTCCTCCGGTATCTATCTCCCCATTTTTGTTTGGAAATAGGATGCCTTCTTTCTCGATGGTCTTGAAACCGGAACATGATGCTCTGTTTCTCATGGTCTGGAGTTAGGAACAATGGTGTTCCTGGCACTGTAGGCCTCGAGTCAGTGCTCATGGAGACCGCAATGATCCTAGGAACTGGTTCCTCTAGTTAGTTCGCAATGAATCCATCACGTTTTCAATAGTGGTTTCTTGAATTCAAACTGCAGTGCACTGTGTCATCTTCGATTCGAAGATGAAGATGCCAGGCAGGGTTTTACCAGTTTTGCCCCTGCGAATCTAATTCATCTATTGTGCGACCGTGGATATTTTCAGGTTTTGAGTGCCCTACTCTCCTTTTCTCAAATGATGAGTTTTTTCTCTAGATGGCGGCCCCCGATTAGGCCATCTAGGTAGGGCCCCCAACTCTTTGGATAATTGATTTGGATTTTCGTTGATATCTAATTGGCTAGATTTTCCTAAATTCACAGTAAATCAACGGCTTATTAGAAAAATACCCAAAAATATTCGTTGGAAAGATTTTTCAAAGAGGAAGTTTATTTTCAGGTTTTTAAATCCTAAATTGAGAGTTCCTGACCATGTTTTCCTAGAAGAATCAGATTAGGGTTTAGATGTACTAAGGATGATAATTAATATAATTCATATAATTTCAGGAAAACTAGGATCGACTCAAGGATAGGGAGAATAAGTTAGGATCTTCCTTGATCCAGGTAAGCAGGCCATGCCATTATGCATATTTATCTTGGATGAATTTCTTGTTATGTATGATTGAGGATTATGCTTAAGTTTTCAAGTTCATGAATGCAATTAAGATAATGATGATGCCTTAGATTTTATTATTTGCTTGTTGATTGATATAATCATAAAATCTTATGCTTATCACTGATGCTCATTAGTCTAATGCTATTCTTATGTAATGATTAAGATATTGAAGAAAGACTTATGTAAATCATTTAATATTAATGTCAATATTAAGAGGGAGAAATCCCATGATGATTAAGGTAATACACTTAAGCTATAAATTGTTCCTTTTTATGTTATTTTGTCTTCATGGCATTGATGAGCACTTTGGGGCAACTAAAATGAGTCTTAATCGGCCTAATGAGCACTTTGGTGCAATTATTGGATGAGGAAAATTTACATTAATGGCAAGATGAGAACATTGACGTTAATGTTATGTTAAGAGAATTAAGTAACTTATTATATGCTTCCCGCAATGATGGACTTTTATGGTCGTTATGGGATTCCTAACAGTGATGGGCTTTTCGAGCATGATGTGCCCCATGTGGGCAGTGATGGAGAGAACACATATAGTAATGTTCCTTAATTCATTGATGTAATGAAATCTAAAGCGTAATGAAAATTCTTAATGTTAAATTATGTCATGTTTATTTCAGTTCAAGTATATGCTTATTTCCAGTTCTTATAACATGCATAGTGTTGCTTACTTACATTGTTGCTTTCTTTCGCATGGCCTTGGGATGAGATGTCCCTAAATCAAGGAGCAAGAGAGAATTAAAGTGAGCCTTCAAGTGTAGTTGATCAAGGAGACTATAGCTTGGTGGGGTGCCATCTACCACTCCATAGAATATCTACTGTAGTTTCAGTTCATGCTTTAGATTTGCTTAGCCTACATGTATTAGGTTTGATATAAGATGAGATAGTCTTTGTCTTTACCTTTTTATGAACAATGTATGAATCTATATTTTGAGTTGATGCAAAGTGTTTCATTTATCTTATTGCAATGTTTATCATGTTTTGTAATGTTCCTCAGAGTCAAGTGGTCCATGTTATGGAAAACATGAGGTTTGCTTCCGCTGTCATATATGTGCTTGGAGGGGCATTACAATATGGTAACAGATCAATGAGTAGATGGCCACTAAGCTAAAGATTCACATGTTCTAACCCTAGGTATACCTTGTTTTTCTATATGGATCCTAAGAATTCTGGCAAGGGAAAGGATAGGGAAGATGGTGCTATCTCTTCTAGGGAGGGAAGTGGATCAAGAATGAACCCTAAGACAACCTTGGAAGACTTAGTGCAACTACTCACCAATGCCTTAGGACAAGGACAACGTCAACCCAGACACCACGAGCTGACCTTGGTGGACTTCTTCAAGATCAGGCCTGACTCCTTTGCTGGAGAAGGAGAGGATGATGTCGTCACCATGGGAGAAGAATGGATTATAAGCATCGAGCATTGTTTTCATGACCTGGACTACCCTCAACAGTCTAGGGTTTGCTTTGCCACCCACATGTTGAAGGGAGCAGCTCGTACATGGTGGGAGAACTGCCTCAACTTAGGAGCGGCCAATGCACCTGCACTCACATGGGAAGGATTTGTTGAAGCCTTCCAAGAGCACTATGTGTCTGAAGTCATGATTGAGAAGAAGGATCTAGAGTTTTCCAATCTAGCTCGGGTTAGTGACATGACGGTGACACAGTATGTCGTGAAGTTTAGGATCCTGCAGAAGTACAGTTATGATTATGATGAGCGACACATGACAAAGAAGTTTTGAGGACTCAAGCCCGACTTAAGCTTTGCCCTATCAGGAAGAGACCACAGAACCCTTCAAGCTGCGTTAGATGATTCCCCTAGAGCTAGAAGACCACCCCGGCAGGTCCTACAAGAAGGAGGCCGACTACTCAGAAGAACAACCAACATCAACATCAACCTCCCAACAACAAGAGGAAGGATCTTGAGGTTGAATGTCAGGACCCACTCTTTTGATCAGTATAAATACCAACCATTAGAGATAATCCCAAACCTAAAC
This sequence comes from Alisma plantago-aquatica, assembly GCA_963693085.1. NCBI lineage: Eukaryota > Viridiplantae > Streptophyta > Magnoliopsida > Alismatales > Alismataceae > Alisma > Alisma plantago-aquatica. The sequence continues at coordinate 1,047,624,102 of OY856409.1, read as the reverse complement.
CCAGATTATGAAATAAAACAATAAATTCTTGACAAAGGCGATTAAACAATATATGAAAAACACAGATAAATTTTTCCTTTTTCTTTCTTCAAAAACTCATAAATCAATGTCACATCAAGGACATCACATTCAGATATCACAAATCATATTCAACTCAATTAAATCTAGAATCAAATCTTGTTCTCATACGTGGTTTAGTTTACATCAAATACATGTACATTGATGAACAAACTTAATCTACAACCCATCCCGGGAAAGAGAGAGTACAGGGACATTCTAATCTATCTAGATTATACTATTTATATCTTCTTTGTCACGACCTCTCCGCTAGATAGCATTATACCTAAAAACATTTGAAACAACCTCATGAGACTCATATAGAGCCCCAGTGAGTGGATACCTCCCACTCAAGCTAGGTACATGCATCAGCATCAGATTAAGTATAATAAACTTAACAGAAACATGCAGATATTGAAAAGTATAGCAGATAGTTCTATCATGAGTCAAATCTATCTTGCAATGGTAATCTAATCTAACAGATAAGGTAATCACTAAAACCAATTATAACTTCGAAACATCTTTTAGAGCATGTCTATGAACAAATCGGCAGATACTTCTAGTTCAAATTAAGAATCTTACTGCATGAGTAATAAGTCAAGTTCTAACCATTTTAAACCAATACATAACAATAACATTATCTTTGTGACACTCCACCAGCCGGACCAGGAACACATCCTATAGTCCTAAAGCTAAAGTACACATAATAAATATCTACCAAGCAATACTATCAAATAGTAGGCAATCCAACTCATATTCAGGATAGAAATAAATCCCAACATTTATAACTTGTCAGCATGACAGATCATAATATGAAATAGAAACTATCCATATCAACATGATTACTTTCCACAACATGAAGCTTAATCAATAATGACAAATCATCAATTAGCAGTACAAGAAATGTAATAATCATTACGGCTTATCATCTTTTATTCATTTGCCCTGAAACTACTTGGCTTGTACCTCACCAAGTAGAAGTCGTCATGCCTGATTCTCATGTCAATGACTCACCGTCACTATCTTAGGGTTTAGCCGGCCACCCTAAGATATCAACAACAGACCCTGGCCACCTCAGGGTTGCCTAAAGAGGCTCATGTCCTCATCTCGGGTACACGAGATAGGAACCAACAAAATAGTATATCACATATCACAGTATTTCACATATTTTTCATTTCACATTTCACATATTTCATCTCAACAGAGTCTATTCCATCTGTACATAGACTTTCACATCAAGGATTTAGGGCCAGAGCCACTCCAGATGACTCACTCCTAAATCCTGGTGGTCTAACCTTTAAGGTCTCAATCCACACTCTGGAAATCCTTCTCATAATTCATCGATTACTACAAGGAGATCCATTTTGTTTCCCCAGTGTGGTCCTCGGGGGAAACTCACGGTGTTCAGGGCACCTAACTAGATGTTCCATCATTTCACTTGTTATTAATCTCTTTTACTCATCTTAAAAGAATTCAAAACATCATATATCATATCTGTGTATTCTCGCGTAACTATAATAACATGAAATAGATTAAGTTTATCAATAAGGGCAATGATCCAAGAAAGAAGCACAATAATTCTATACATTGCAACAAATATGATTATTTCTATCTTCTGCATCAACTCATAGCAATCATCAATAGTGGGCTTTCTTCCTGAGACATAATCTTATTGTCCAGCATTTACCCCATCAGGGTTTTATCATCATCAGTGGGCTTTCATCCCTAGACATGATCTCATTATGCAACATTTACCCTTATCAAGGTTTCTCAATGTAAGGAGTGCATATTAAATTCAATTTCAACATAAATCTTATCAGTTCATTGTATATCATAGTTTTGAACAAATTTTAGCAGAGGCATTAGAACTAGCAACAGTAAAAGCATATAGATATCATGTATCATTCCTCATACTCAGAATAGATTTATCATATGACATATGCCTGTTCCATCCAATCTGAATAGATGCCAATAAATTCCATGCATATACATGCATACCAGACTTAGTTCTCTTCTTCTTTTATTTCACATACTTCATATGGGGTTACTAGTCAACACATGTTGATTATCATTGGAATTCCATCAAAATAGTTCATTCTCATAATACAAGTATTCTATCAAACAATCACAATATAAGAACACATTCTTGTAAGTCAATTCAAATACTTGAGTTTCATCATTTAGTTGAATTCAACTACGGTTATGTACATCTCTTAATCACCCATTTGAGATTGTCATTCATTAGCATCATCAAATTCATCATTTTAGGGTAAGAGTTACATTCTTATAATCATCTACTAATTCCTATCTTTTTCCATCATTTTATACTCAGTAGTCTCAACTTCTTTCATTTCATGTTCATTACATTATCTGGACCAATCTTTCTTGATTCACTTTACATACAATGCTTCTCTTCTACATAATATTTATCAAAGTATAGTTCTTAGCATATTTCATTTAATTTGGGTTAAGCCACATTTAATTAAAATAAAAGATAAAATACTTCATCATACTATCTTCATTAGTTTCATCTTTATCTTGCAATCACCATTAAGTACATCTTGTTCATATTATCTCTTATATTCAGATAAGTGTACCTTGTCATTGATTACTAATGTCATTCCCATAATCAACAATGATCATTCTTTATTATAATAAAACAAATGCATTAGACTTAGATGATATAGTAAGACTCATCATCATATTCAATTGAAGTATTACTACCTTCAACTTCAGCATTTGATCACATTTCAAACATCATATACAAGTTCTAGGTTTATCACTCATAACTGTCTTAGTAATAAACTTTTAGGGTTTTCAAGAATTCATTCCTTAGTTAACACATACCATAAGAATCATATCATTTAGTAATCCAATCATGACCCAAGGGTTCATTAGGGTTATTCACAAACATGGAAACCCTAGTTTCCATTTTCACACATTTCATTCATCAATCATAAGTATGCATTGATTAATTGACTCATTTGATTCACTTCCTCAACACAAATCCTAATCAGGATATGTGGTCATTTCCACTCCATTAACATTCAACAATACACTTGTATAATACAATGTAGTACAATTCAAATATGACTTTATACATGTCAATTCAATTCCAAGCATATCGGCCATTGGGCTGATTTTTAGGCAAAATTCACATGAAATACCATAGTCATCTACCCATAAGAATACCCATACATCCTCAATCAATATAATAGGAACTAATAAAATTTCAATCTATGAGAAATATTCAAAATCAGTAAAATTGGATTCCCCAATATCTTTCCCAAATCAAATCCAATAGCATACATGTATAAACAAGGTATTTGATTGTTTTAGCCAGATAGAATTAGGCTTTCAACATGAATACAAAGCTTATGAGGGAGAAAAACACTCACCTCAGGTGTGAAACACCTAAAATTCGTAGCCCAGCTACTACTGCTAATTCTTGAATCAAATCCTTGCTTCAAGAAAATAGAATCTTCCTGCTCCTCTTCACTCAAGAACCTAGAAGAAGAAGAATTGAAGAAGAAAGAATGAAAGAAGAGATCAATTTGGATTCTTTTGATCCAAATCAGGGAAGTGACGAGTTCTATACATAGGAGAAAATAGAAGCAAATAAACCTAGTAAAGATTTATGATCTATACAGAATTTACCACCCTTGGAAAGAGAAAACCCAGAAATATGAAATTTCCACTTCAGATTCTCCAAACCCTAAAATCCCCTCCTCTCTTAAGAATTACGAATCTCTGAAGTGTGGGAAGGAAATGAGAGGTTCTTGGGTCGTAATAGAGTCATATATACTCATTAAGGTGCTTGGAATAATTAATTATAAACATTTTTCAGTCTTTTTATTTTTCCAGAAAAATCTGGTCGGTCGAGTTTGTCTCTCTCAAAACTGGACCGATCAAGGTTCTGTTGTGATACAAAACTTCTTCCACAAATTCTTAAATTTTAATATGTTGTTTAAAACTGAGTATCGATCCTTCAGTTAAAATTTTAGCTAAATTTGATAATCCAATAAATTACAAAAAATAAAATACTACACTTCTATACTTAAGCCTGTATAGCATGATCGGCTGAGTTTTTCCTGGGGAAAACTCGACCGATCAACAGGTCAAGGACTCTAGAAATTCTGAAATTTTTCAAGAGTGTTCAAATTTTATATATACAAATCATATCTAAATTTGATATAAATCATAGTTACACATAAAATACTAAAAATCATCTAGTGAGACACTATATTTATCAAATTCTGTTTTCATATGTCATCAAAACCCTAATTTGGGCCGATTAGGGTTTCCAAATCTTAACCCTAATTATGTTAATCAAAGTATGATTAAACCTTCTCATTATATTTAACACATCAAAACTTAACTAACATCATTAATCAAGCTTTAAACCATGATCAACTTAGTTAAGCATACAATCATTCAAGTAAACCCTAATTAGATGACTAATTTGAAAATGGGCCATTACATTGAAGCCCCTGTTGCCCAAGAGAAAACACAGTGCCCGACTTGTAAGAGGGTCCATGGAGGGCCTTGCAGGTTTGGTACTGGTTTATGTTATTATTGTGGAGAGCCTGGACACATAAAGCCAGATTGCCCTAAAATACAGAGGAAGGAAGCTAAGAACCAGAACCCAGCCTCTAAGAGACAGGCAAGAGTCTTTGCTATGGGCATGGAGGAGGAAAGTGATCAAGGTATGGTTTAGATCATCACTTTTAGATTTTGACTTTATCCTTAGACCATATATGTGTATAGTCTTCAGTTTTTGAATAATAAGTTATGATGTTATGGGAATATGGAAAACCCTAAGGTGGGTAGTGGTATAAGAAAATTTCGAGGATGAAATTTATTTAAGGTGGGTAGAATTGTAACATCCTCAAAATCTTAAACAGATTAATGTATTTTAATCTGAAACCCTAATTTGCAAGTTTAAGATTTTGTCTAACAAATAGAATGTTATGTGACCTCTAAGTCCTAGATATGATGAAATATTCTCCTAACATCAAATCTTGGCTCAAACAACTCATTAAATAAAGTATAATTTCATCCATGTCACCTTTTAATAGTATATGCATTATATAGCAACCTATATGAGGTTGATGAACAAAAGTCAACGAAAACCTAAATATAATTGGATAGGGAGATTCTAGAGGTCCTAATTAGCTTGTGGTTCAAATTTTGGGTTAATAGGGATTCATTCGACCCTTCAAATCCATTAGGGAAGTTAACATATAGTTTGGGTTAATTATTCTTTGATAATTTGATTTATCTGCCTAAGTTTCCATTTATTTAAATGTCACATGCGCATGTATTAAGGGCAGTCTCTCCCAGACATTTGTTTTTTATCGTAGGGATGATGGATCATCTCCTACCTTCAGTAGGAAACCGGAATCAGGAAACCAGGGCCTGACTCCTTATCTGAATCCGCTTGCCCCCCCCTCAATGTCCCGTTTCAGTTGATTTTTTCACGGTTGAGATCGCAACGTTGACCCGAATCAAATGAGCATGGGTTCAAAGGGACTATGTGTCTTAACAAAGAAATGCCCTTTAGGGCTAAAACTCCTCTCGCTGCTAGGACTTACAAGTTATCTTCCCGACTACTCAAACATATATAAGGCTAAAAAGATCGCCTAACCCCAGAATTCTTCCCTCTCCTTTCAATTTGAATTCTTATGCTCTGAGTCATGCTAATGGATTTGATCCTTATATTTGGTACACAACTTGAATTCTCATCCTCCTCCGCCATCTCTGACCAAATTGGCAACCAAGTAATCATCTCCGGACCTTCAACTTGTGTTTCCTTTTTCTAGTTTGTCTCATAAGTGCCCCAAACTCCATAACCTATAGCCTAGTTCAAGCTTTCCATCAGCGTTCCTCACCTCAGTCCTTCAGTTGTGCTTTATCCAAGGAAGTGGTGGCTTTGACTTCACCTTCCTTCGATAGTTGTCTCCCCATTTTTGTTTGGAATTAGGATGCCTTGTTTCTCGATGGTCTTGAAATCAGAACATGATGCTCTGTTTCTCATGGTCTGGAGTTAGGAACAATGGCGTTCCTAGCACTACATGCCTTGATTCAACACTCTTTGATACTGCAATGATCCCAGGTACTAGTTCCTCTAGTTAGTTCACAACGAATCCATCACATTTTCAATTTTGGTTCTTGAATTCAAACGGCAGTGCATTGTGTCATCTTCGATTCAAAGATGAAGATGTTAGGCAGGGTTTTACCAATTTTGCCCCTGTGAGTCTAATTCATCTATTGCGCGACTGTGGGTATTTTTGGGTTTTGAGCACCCTTGTCTCCTTTTCACAAATGATGAGTTTGTTCTCTAGCTGGCGGCCCTCGATTGGGCCATCTAGGCAGGGCCCGCATCTCTTTGGATATTTTCCTAACCATGTTTTCCTAGAAGACTCGTATTATGGTTTAGATGTACTAAGGGTGATGATTCATAGAAATCATGTAATTTCAGGAAAACTAGGATCGACTCAAGGACAAGGAGAATAAGTTAGGATCTACCTTGCTCCAGGTAAAAGGGTCATGCCATTATGCATATTTATCTTAGATGAATTGCGTGTATGTATGATTGAGGATTATGCTTTAAGTTTTCAAGTTCATGAATGCAATTAAGATAATGATGATGCCTTAGATTTTATTATTTGCTTGTTGATTGATATAATCATAAAATCCTATGCTTATCATTGATGCTTATTAGTCTAATGCTATGCTTATGTAATGATTAAGAGATTGAAGAAAGACTTCTGTAGATCACGTAATGTAAATGTCAAGATTAAGAGGGAGAAATCACATGATGATTAAGGTAATACACTTAAGTTGTAAATTGTTTCTCTTTATGTTATTTTGTCTTTATGGCATTGATGAGCACTTTGGTGCAACTAAGATGAGCCTTAATCGGCCTGATGAGCACTTTGGTGCAATTATTGGATGAGGACAATTTACATTGATGGCAAGATGAGAACATTGATGTTAATGTTATGTTAAGAGAATTAAGTAACTTATTATATGTTTCTCACAATGATGGACCTTTATGGTCATTATGGGCTTCCTAGCAATGATGGGATTTCCGAGCAGATGTGCCCCCATGTGGGCAGTGATGGAGAGAACACATATAGTAATGTTTCTTAATTCATTGATTTGATGAAATCTAAAGCGTAATGAGAATTATTAATGTTAAATTATGTCATGTTTATTTCTGTTCAAGTATATGCTTATTTCTAGTTCTTATAACATGCATAATGTCACTTACTTACGTTGTTGGTTTCTTTCGCATGGCCTTGGGATGAGATGTCCCTAGATCAAGGAGCAAGAGGGAATTGAAGCGGGCCTTCAAGTTTAGCCGATCAAGGAGACTGTAGCTTGGTGGGGTGCCATCTACCACTCCATAGAATATCTATTGTAGTTTCAGTTCATGATTTATATTTGTTTAGACTACATGTATTAGGTTTGATATAAGATGAGATAGTCTATGTCTTTCCCTTTTTATGAACAATGTATGAATCTATGTTTTGAGTTAATGTAAAGTGTTTCATTTATCTTATTGCAATGTTTATCATGTTTTGCAATGTTCCTCCGAGCCAAGTGACCCATGTTATGGAAAACATGAGGTTTGCTTCCATTGTCATATATGTGCTTGGAGAGGCGTTACAACTAGTTAGTGTTTATTTATCACCATGCAACTAGTTATCTTTGTGATTATGTTGATTTGAGTATAGCAAGAAACATTTTTAATCATACCCTTGTTAATAAATGCCTCATCTTTTGGACATGTTAAGTCTTTTTGGAAAACTCCTCTTTTGGGTATTTCATTATTGACATCTCTTAATTTCAAATCTCCTATCATTTTAATTATGCCCAATTATTTTACTCTGTGCATACTCAACATTCATTGATGTACTTCCTTTTGATTTCCTTTTTCTTGGGTGTTGTTTTTTATTCAACTCACCTAGAGTTAGCTCAACTCGAGGTTCGGGAAGGAGAGGACTTTGCTCAGGACCAAGTGCACAGATGAGTTATGAGATGGGAATTTTTGTCACCACTATATGATCCAGATAGTGATTCATAATTTAGACTTTCTCCTTACATGGTCCCAACGTTAAGTTGACCTATGATGAGGAAATTTTGTAATAAGTTAGATTTAATTTCCGCTATCACAAACTGTGTTTTTGTACTTATCTATTTGAGAAATATAATGCACCCCTTTTATTTGGTTATATTTGCATTCATGGTGTTTTACACAAATTTTTTTCTTAAATTAAGTAAGAAGTGGACCACAAGATGGTATCAGAGCATAATTATGCTAAAAGATCTAACTATTTTGGAAATTCATCCTTAGATCCCTTCCCCTTATAAGTTATGCCTATGTTTTAGGAAGACCAACATGTTTGGTAACACCGGTGCTATCCCTCAGTATTGAGATTCAGATGGATTCTCTACACCAGAGAACCATCATTTTGGCATGGTCCCCACTCCTACGAGCAACCCTAACTCTACTCATGGGTTTGGAGATGCCCCCACCTCTACTTAAACTGGCCTCACCCCTGAGCAGGAGTTAGCCTTCCTACGATAGTTTCTCACTAATGCTATAATGGGAAAGTTAAACACCCCTCGTGTGCCTGATGAACCAAAGAAGTACATGCTAAATGATTTCATGAAAATGCAACCACCCAACTTTAAGGGTGAAGGAGAGCTCGAGATGGTCGATAAGGATGATGGCTGGGTCTTAGACATAGAACGAACCTTCAATGGTATGTCATGTCCTCCACACCAGAAGGTTAAGTTTGCTTCTTATATGTTGGATGGACCAACATGTGTCTGATGGAAGGGGATAGAACAAACTCGTGATGTTTCCACTTTGACTTGGGAACAATTTTTGGCACTGTTCCAAAGTAAGGTTCCTTAACTATTCCTTCATATGTGCAAAAATTCCTATTGCTTGAACCTTATGATGCTAGGTTGAGTGAGGATCGAAGGACCGACCTATTCTTGCAAGGACTCAATTATCATATGGGATGTGCCCTAGTCCCACATATCCCCCTCGCCTTCCAGTAGATGGTTGATAAAGCCTTATCTATTGAGAACTACCTAGGTTTTCAAGCCTCAAGGCATAGTGTGATCATGAATAAGCGCAAGCATGCCAATGAAGAATACAGACCTTCCCGGAGTAACCGTTGTCATCTAAACCGTCCTCCAGGAATGTGTACAACCCATAATGGCAACTAGAATCCTACCTACCACCACTACGATCAGCATGTGCATACTTGACCATAATGCCCCCAGCTTTAGCAACGCCAAGCGTCGACATAGCTGCCACATCAACCCCTGTGGAACAACCTTGATAATAATAGGGGACCTCCTATTGAGAGACGTACAGATCAAACTTTTGCATTAGAAGCTATAGATGTTGGAGGCACCCAAGCACTACATGAAGGTAACATGTAACTATATTATTTTCCTTTGCATGTACCTTTATCTTAAACCAGTTCATGATTGTTCACTTTGGAGTATAGAAGGAAAGCAATATCTATAAGGATCATATGAAGATTAGTATATGGTCTCAAGTGTTAGTTGAGAGGTTATGGTGGGTGACTTGGTGTCGTAGTAAATTTGGCACCAATTTTCATATATATTTCTATCTCAGATTTTCCAATGAGAATCTATATACATATATATACATGCATAATTATCTTATAGAAACAAAAGAAGAGTTTTGGAATTTATCAATGTTTTCAAAAACCAAGTCACCACCATGTAAGTATTTGTACGGTTAAGTATCATTTAAGAATAAAACTCTAAATCGTTAGGTCAATTGATACCTTTTACCTAGAAAAGATTTGTTGGAACATAGTTGTCACACCGCATGAAACCCTTATAGAGAGACTAGTTGAATTTTAGGATCCCCTTCTATAGGAAGGGTCTTAAAAGCCTTGATGTTTAAGAATTATAAAACTAGTTGGACTAAAAACACATTAGCTAACTCTTGGGATTTTAATCAAATTAAAACATCTAAAATAACTACATCATAACTAGGGTACATGAGTAGAGTTTTCTAAGTGGATGGGTAAACATATCTAGAACCCTTAAGGAAACTTGCACCAATTGGTCAATAAGACTATACTCACAATATGGATGTATCCTATGGGCTTTTAACTTAGTTAGTTTGGATTTAAGCACAAAATCCTCTTTAAGAGGTGAAGTGATATAATGAACCCAAACTTAAATAAATAATATTTTTACCCCTTTATCTTATTAATCTTTATTTTGAATTATCCCTATTAGATTAGCGTGTACTAGGAAGTTAATAACCTTCAAACATAAGAGTTTTAAGAAATATAAAGATTTGAGGCCTTAATACAAGAAATAGGGGATATTCATAAGTTTTAGGTTAGCTGTGCAAAATTATCAAACTGACAGATTTAGATTCAAAATTATCCTTCTATATTTTTACTGTGGATAGGTTTGGTCAAGAGAGAGTTACATATTAAATTTGGTTAATAAATAGTAAATGAGTGTATTAATATAAAAAATACACCTCCTCAAAACTTATGTTTTGTATATCAAACTTTTCCAATAGGTAAAAGTGACTCCAAAATTATATTCTCTATGTCCTTATTACCTTACTCACCAAATTTCACTTTATTTGGAGGTTATTTACTCATTCAATTTGAAAGAGAAAGAAAAGAAATTGAATTTTACACCACTTTATTTGATTTTGATTTGGAAAACAATAATGTCATGGTTGGGCCGAACAATGCATACATTTTTATCAACTATGGGATCATGATCTAATGAGCTACAACTCATCTTCAACCTTGTTCCTGAAAAAGAAAATAGGTCATTGGCTTTTCCCAAGATAAAATCACTATTTCTCTATATATATCGCATGGTTTCTCAAAATTTATTTGCCAATGTTTTCCTTTTTGGATTTCACACTACATGATTCCCTACTCGAGATTTGTCTTCAAGTATTCAAGAAAATCCCAATTATTGGGGCACAAGTCTCCCCATGCCATTATATAGAAACCCTAAACTTCTACTGTATAGGTAACTAACGTTGTCCCTAGTTATGCGGCATGCCATATGGTATCTATCCCCTTCCAATTTCTCTCAGGGTTGCATGCTATTTCGTCGACAACTCACTGGTTGGCATATTGGTTCCTATATTGCAGGTGTTGTACTTCATATTTTTGACCGAATCCCACCCACAATAAGTATCTGCAACATTCATTGATCGTGATTCCATAGTCAAAATCGCAACCATGGTCCTCCATGATTTTCCCCAATTCAATTGAGCCCTTCTCAGAGCTTAACTGCTACCCTAGAATAGAAACTAGGAAGGGTATGAGCCCCTAGTTCATCTACCCTCTATGCCCTTGCCTTTCTTCTCCATATTTTTTTTCTAAGGGTAGAATGGTCTTTTAATCATCAATTGTGCTTGTTCCACATTAAGTGATGTGCCTAGTTGGTTGTGGCACTGGGCCATTTGGTCGAGCATTATTGGGCCATCTCAACTAGGCTCAGATGTAATTTTATTATACATGTGGATTTAATTGTGTGCTCAGAACTTGTAAAATCCATAACTTTTTACTAGATTCTCCAAAAATTACAAAAAAAATATGTTTTAGAATTGTGAGAATTTTCTCTACTTTTTGGTATATTTTTCATTTCCTAATTCTCAAGTTTTAAATATTGAGTTTTAGGGTTTTAAACAACCATAATACCACATTATTAGTTAAAGGTAGGTTTTACAGGATAATGTTAGGATATTGGAGTCAAATCCATGACCAGTAACCATGAACCCTCTCTTTAAGATATAATCATGTGTTAATCTAAGTTTTGTCAAAGATTTGAGTTTTTAGGGTTTTACTTGCTCTTATGATCTTAACAGTAACTAAAAACAACATCATAATTGATAAAGTTGTGATTTTGAGTCAAATATCATTAGGAAACTCTAAACTCAATGTTAGGTCAATAACGAGAACCAACCTATGGTTTTGTCAATAGATTTGAATTTCTAGGGTTTCACCTAATGTATCGTATAATTTAAACCTTGTTCGATGGACCTAATCATATATGTAGGTTGACTTGACTCTAGATGTGAAAGGGTTAGGACTAGATCTCTGACTTAATACTCAAGTCAAAGTATGTACATCTACTTTATTTAAATTGGGCATAATATCATGACTAAATATACTTTTCCCATATGAGGCACTGATGAAATTGTGGACAATCCTATCATCTTGTGACATTACTCTTCCTTGTTAATATTTGCCTAATTTATTAATGTTGATACCACATTGATGGCCTTCTGACCTAAACTTGCCAATGACTTGGGTCCTTTGACCCCATTTGATGAAAATTTGATATTCTTATCTTTACACGAAAATAACTATACTTCATTCTTGCATGCCCTATTTGCATGTGTGGATGACTAGTCATAACTAGGAGTTGTGACACCATAGATACACTGGGTTTTATTCCCAGACATTTATAATGTTTATAGGCACGATGTTTTATTCCCCTTTTAGGCATCAGGTTCTATTCCCCTGCCACTTATGATATTAGGCACTGGGTTTTATTTCCCTACCATACACTCAGTTTTATTCCCTTGCAAAACACTATATTTGTTTGGCACTGAGGAATTAGTCCACCTGCCCTTTGGTATAGAATACTTATGGGTTTCTACCCTACTTTTCTTATATGCTAGTTAGTGTTTATTTATTACCGTGCAACTATTTATCTTTGTGATTATCTTGATGTGAGTATGGCAAGAAACATTTTTAATCATACTCTTATTAATAAGTGCCTCATCTTTTGGACATGTTAAGTCTTTTTGGAAAACTCCTCTTTTGGGTATCTCATTATTGACATCTCTTAATTTTAAACCTCCTCTTATTTTAATTAATGCCCGATTATTTTACTTTGTGCATACTCAACATTTGCTGACGTACTTCCTTTTGATTTCCTTTTTCTTGGGTGTTGTTTTTTTTCAACTCACCCAGAGTTAGCTCAGCTTGAGGTTTGGGGAGGAGAGGACTTTTCTCAGGACCAAGTGCAAGGATGAGTTTCAATATGGGAAGGTTTCTCACTACAATATGATCCTAATAATTAGATTCATAATTTAGACTTTCCTGTTACATGGCCCCAATGTTAAGTTGACCTATGATGAGGAAATTTTGCAATAAGTTAGATCAAATTTTCATTTCCACAAACGATGTTTTTACTTTTCTATTTGTGAAAATATAATGCACCCTTTTATTTGTTCATATTTGTATTCATGGGGTTTTATGCAAAGTTGGGGTCAATTTTGCCTGCATCAAAAGGAAAATCTCCTTTTGGGTAGTCATAGTCAAATGGTGGTAATCATGGAAAACACACAACTCAATGACCAAATGAGTTGGTGACCATGATCCTCTTTCTTGTAGACCACCTAAGTTGGACCTACCCAAGCACTATCACAAATATGATATGTGATACCAATTCTAAGAAGTTTCTTTACTTATTTCTTGATGACCTCCTTCATGAAAGATTCAATCTGTCTTGGGGTTGTAGAATTTGTTTTGATCCCTCCTACGTCTAGATTATATATACCATGAAAAGGCCCTTCATGTCTATAATGTACCATGAAAATTCTCCTCTATGATAGAGTTGAACATGCATAAGATTTTCCTCTTGGATATCATACAAATAAAGGGGGGAAAATAGCTATAAGTGTTTCCCTCTATTCAAGAATTACATACTTCATATGGTGGTAGAGGTTTTATCTCTAGCTTGGTAATGTGCTTTAGTTAAGGATTGACTGGTGCTAAAGGTTTCTTGACTCTTCATAATGGTGAGAGTAGAAGGTGGGAAGTGCATTAGACTACTTTGCGCATTCCTCTAGTACACCTTCTCATGTGACATCATCTATGAGATCCATTAGGCATGAATCCAATGACAAGCTAGGATATGATTGTTTAATGGTAGGTTCCATATCATACATGAGTTAAGATGGTATAAAGGTGTCAAGTAGCTCCTATAGATGTTTCATGGTCCTTGGAATAGAAATAATGACTACTTCATTCAATCCTTGCACCATTAGTAAGCATGAATCTATTATTATAATCACATTGGCAAAATTTAGGAATGGCTGCCCTAAGATCAAATCAAAACTAGAAATCATGTTTTCCACTTTGTAGAACTAGACAACATCACCCCCAAGCTTGGCTTGTTTTGCGAGCTAACTCTAGACCATAATATTCAATGCTGAATGTGAGGTGTAACCATCCTATATCATCAATGACATTTGTGTTACCCAGAATGGTCTACTCTATAGTAATTGTAAACTATGGTCTTTGTTATGACCCACATCAAAGTTAACTAATAAGTTCAATGATAATAGCATCATCATGTTAATTAAGTTAAGTTAAGTGCTCATGTTGTGATTAGTGATTTTATCTAGTGTTACAGTCTGATTAGCATGATTTCCCGCCTTGAGGTTGTAGAGGATCTCATGCTTGAAAATTTGCAAAAGAAATCACGCAAATCAGACATTCCAGGCAAAAGTTATAGCATTTTCAAGATCCTTGGGCTTATATTTGCAATTTTTCCAGTTATTTGATATAACCCCCTTCCCTTCCTTATCTTCTTCTCCATCCACCGATCATGTTCTAGTTGAGTGGTGCCCCCTTTTACAACAACTCGACCAGCTAGCAACAGGGTGAGCTAGGGCGGCGGTTTTGGGCGTCCTTGGCTCCGATTAAGTGGTGTCTAGCTTCTTCTTCTTCCCCTTCATTTCTCTTCCTCCTTCTTGCCCTATCTTTCTCTCACCTATTCCCCTTCCAGATAGTGGCACCTCCCTACCCACAGCAGTAGTTGCACGCAATCGGCAGTAGCAAAGGAGGTTGTGACAGCTGATTTTGGATCTTGTGAAGGTCGTCTCTATTGCGCCTCGCTCCTCCACCATCTCCTCATATCCTACCTCACCCAATCATGGCGCCCAGCCACCATGAGCGGCGCCCAAGTAGCAAGGGGCGGTGCCCCAGCCAGCCTGAGCTGCAACAGCTACAATTGCAACCGATAGCCACCTTGGGCGTGAGGCAACACCAAGGAACGACGTCGTTAGCTCATCTTTGAGATCCAAGCATGAAGCAACGTCAAGTGACGCCCAAACCAAGGAGATGTGTGTGTGTCACATTTGAACCAGGGTTGTGCCAAGGTAGAAGACGACCACTAACGCCCGGAAATGGACTCTGAATGGATTACCAGAATCTCACTCCCAAACGCAAGTATAACTCAAATAATCAGATGCTTCAGTTGAAATCGGTGTTATTTGTGGATGTCAGCATTTATCCAGGTGTGGGGTAGTGCTGGCATCGCTTAATTTCTAAATTGCATGAATTTCTTAGTTACGCTTGCATGATGCTAGTTAGTTGATTGATGAGTGTGATTTAGATTAGTGAAATTACACGGTTGATCAAAACCTAAATTTCTTAGTTAAATGTTGAAAATAGTAGCACACGACCAATAACGGAACGGTTTGGGTATAAACCCAGGTTGTACGATTTTAATAATTTAATAGATCCATGATTTCAAAGAAATGACGATGACATGATAATGTCAATGGAAACCTAGTTGCACGTTCCCTATTATATTTAATGTGTGTGGTTCAGTCTTAACACGAATTGACACGTTTCTCAAAGAAATCATTTGAAATTCTCAATTAATATTAATAATTCATTCCATGATAAGTAATTAACTCTTATTTGAGTTATGTGATGCACAACTCAGGATTTGGGTTGATGTGCACATTTTCCAAGAAAGTACAATTAATTTACATATGTTAATGATGATTGTTCATATGTCAAGCAATTAACTTTTATCAGTGTATTAAGAAGTTCAATTGCATGAATTTAGTATATGAATGTCAAGTGGACATGTAATCTATTTATTTAAGAATGTCAGTCTGTCTGCAAGTATAATAATGTTGATTTATTAGTAAATTATAATGTTTAAAATATACCGCTCTGCCAAGTTTAGAATGATGTACATGTTGCATTATTAACTTTAATTAAATAGACGCGGTACCCTAGAGATACCAGAGTCAAGTATAAGTAAGAGAAAGGTACAATATAGTAAGAGCTTTCCAAGAATAATAAAATAATAGATTTAAGGGCCCTGACACCGTAGAATCCCTATGAGAGGTCTATGCCTTAGGGATGAAATGACCTACCCTGGTGATGCGTCCAGTATATGGGGGTCGGAACGTACCAACAGGTGGTACAGGGGATTAAGCCCTAGTGGAAGTCTCCTTAAATTATAGTTTGTGGAGTCCAACATCAACCAGAAGTCTTGGTGGCACTTAAGTACAGAAAAGCCAATAGGTGGCTTGACTCTCCGCCTGTGTGCTCATGTTAGAGGATGAGTCTAGTTTATGACACAATAGGAGTGTCGAGGCCAGAGAGCCAGTTTCCCTGTTGCAGACTAGGAGAGTAGTCGGACTTAGCTATCTCAGGGTGTCGTCTAAGTCTTGTACGGTGGGATTGTAGTTCGTTATGAGTCTTCATATGTAGAGTACATTGCATATGATCAGGGCATAAGATAAAATATGTTCATATAGGTTCATAGAGTTTCTTATAAGTTAAAGAGTTAAGAAAGATTTCAGTTAGATTCACAGCAGTTGTCCATTAAATGAAATTCTAGTATTCTGTGTTATTTAATCGTATCTAAAGCTTTGCATCAGTTGTTATCTTAATGAAATGTTGACATCTCCTGTCGTTTAAATTATATTGCTTAGATCTGCTCAGTATAGTATTATCTTGTATTTTATTCCAAATAAATACATAAAAAATGAGTTATCTGTGATGGTTGGGTGAAATTCTATTCACTGAGCCAGTAGCAACCAACCTACTGAAACATTTTTCAGGTCACCGTCAGCATGAGGAAGCTGAAGGATCGTATCACCCAAGTTCTTAGAAGGTAGTTCGTAGTTAGATAGAGGTCTCTTCGTCCTTTCCCCTCGGTCCTTGGGCATGTGGTGTGGTAGTAAGAGAATGTAATGTAATATGTAGTTTATATTTTAGTTATCTGTTGTGTTTTACTTTCAGCATGAACAATGTAATATGTCGTGTAAGTTTGTTTTCTTCCAAGTAAGGTTAATGGTAAGTTGCTTCCACAGTTTTATTATGATCTGACGTTACTCAAGATATTAGGTTTTTCTTTTAAGTTAATTTTAAGTAACTTAATAAAGAAAAGGTTAAGGGTGGTTTACTGAGGGTGACTCCCCGATCTATGGGGTCATTAGAAATGGCACGGGGATCGGGGTGTCACAAGCTTTTTGGTATCAAAGCATAGGTTTGAGTACGTAGTTACTCTAAGTCAAGGTCAGGGGACGATAAGAAACCAATAGGATTAGGACTTAGGTGTCTTCCTTCTAACTGAAATTTTCTAACATGAAGTATTTTGTTATACTATTGCAGATGGCAGGAAGAAGACGTGGTCATGAGGACCAAGCTGAGAGCCACATTGGACCTGATCCTTAGGTGATGGGTCCAAGTGGTGGAGATGATGTGGATGAGGCATCAAGGATGTACAAGATGTTTTTTGAGACCAGGGAAAAGTATAAGATGGAGAGGCGAGCTTCTACCTTGAGTAGCAAGGACCTGATGAGATCCTATGAGTTGGTTAAGAAGCTTGGAGGTACTTAGTTCAATGGAACAATGGACCCTATAGTGGCAGATGAATGGCTGAGATAGTTAGAGAAAGTGTTACATCTAATGGAGTTGTCTGAGGAAAGCCAAATCAATCACGCAGTTTATTTGCTTAAAAGTGATGCAGAGCTCTGGTGGCGTGGAGTGGAAGATAAAAGGAGGGACATGGTACTGACTTGGAAGGATTCTCGTTGATGAGTTCCATCTTAAGTACTACCCACCTACCTTCTTGAGTGAGAAGATAAGACAGATGTAGAATATTAGACAAGGAAGTATGACAATTGGTGAATATGAGGCACATATCACAAGGTTGGCTAATTGTTCGCAACTTGTTCCTAATGATGTAGAAAAGTGCAGAAGATTTCAAGAAGGATTAAGATCAGAGATTAGACACACTGTTTCAGCCATTGGTCAAAGAGATAGAGAAAACTTTGGGGAATTTGTAGAGGCAGAAAGACGTGTAGAGGAGTCTGTCAATGTTGATATGCGTTATGAGAATAGAAAGAGACCCAGAGACTTCGAAAGAGGACAAGCTAGTAGTGGACACCGAGGAGGTGGTGGTGGTTTCTTCTCAAAGCTTGGATGAGGATTTGGCTGTTTCAATAAACAAGGATCTGAAGATGTGATATCTTCTCAGAGTAGGGGAAGATCCAGTCCAAGGAGATGGAGCAACACATCTAGAGGAAGGTCTTTTGGATCATTGGTCTCAGTGACAGGTCTGCCAAGGAAAGAGATATCGATGTGTGATATCTGTGGAAGGTTGCACTCCGGTTAGTGTTGGGGTGAAAATTTTTAGGGTTGTTATATCTGCGGACAGGTGGGAGACTTTAGAAGGCAATGTCCCCAATTACAGTAAGTGGCAACACAGAGTTCCCAGTCACAGTACATGAATGTCCTAAGATAGGCTCCAGCTGGAGGACCTGATTCCTCTGTAGCTTCAGGTTCCTGAGGTGGTGCAGCACCCAGTGCTAGGGAAGGACAACGAGGACATCATGGGAGAGGAAGAGCTTTAGGATGCTTCTTCTCTTTGATACCACAAGAAGGTATTGTTTCTTCTCGAGTAATTATAGGAGAAACGATTTTCTTTAACAGCATTTTAGTTACAGTTTTGATAGATCCAGGTGCTACTCACTTGTTTATACAGAGTTCTTTAGCTTGTGAGCTTAACCTATTAACCCAGGAGTTATCAGTTGAGTTGTTGTTGAGGGTTCCGTTAGGTGAACCGACAGTGTTGACAGAGTTTTATCCTGGATGTTTGTTGACTTTTGGTGGTTATACCATCGTGGTTAATCGTATACCCCTAGATATTAACTCTTTTCAAGTTATCTTGGGTATGGATTGCCTAGAGACGTATCAAGTTCAGCTCGAATGTTGGAAGAAGGAGGCTATCTTTCAACGGGTGGATTTTCTTGTGCCTTTACTGGAGATAGGAAAGTTTTGCCTATGTGTATCATATCAACCGTTGTAGCTGATAAGATGTTGCAGAAAGGTTGTGAGGCATTTTTGGCACATGTAGTAGATACTAGAGCTGAGAAGAGCACAGTCAGTCTATGGGATGTGCTAGTGGTCTGTGAGTTCCCAGATGTTTTTCCAGATGAGTTGCTAGGTCTACCTCCTAAAAGAGAGATAGACTTTGAGATCCAAGTGTTGCCGGGTAGTCAACCTATAGCGCTACCAGCCTACAAAATGGCACCTGCAGAGTTGAAGGAATTGAAGATCCAGTCACAGGAGTTATTGGATAAGGGTTTCATTTGACATAGTTCTTCATTATGGGGAGATCCAGTCTTGTTTGCAAAAAAGAAAGATGGTACTATGAGGTTATGTATATACTATAGACAGTTGAATAAAAGCACCATCAAGAATAAGTATCTGTTGCCAAGGATAGATAATTTGTTTGATCAGTTGCATGGAGCGACGATCTTTTCTAAGATAGACTTGAGATTTGGATATCATCAGTTGAGGATAAAGGCTTCAGATATTCCTAAATTGGCTTTCAGAACAAGATATGGGCATTATGAGTTTCTGGTCATGTCATTTGGACTGACTAATGCCCCAGCAGCTTTCATGGATATTGATGAACTGGATTTTCCAGCTGTTCTTGGATCAGTTCATAGTGGTTTTCATATATGACATTTTGATTTATTCCAGAGATGATGAGCAGCATGAGCAAAATCTGAGGATAGCATTACAGTTGTTGAGACAACACCAGTTATATGCTAAGTTCAGTAAGTGCTTAGTTGAGGTGTCTTTTCTTGGACGTCATCTCAGGAGATGGAGTAAGTGTTGACCCTAAGAAAGCCGAGTTTGTCCTACAGTGGGAGCAGCCTAAGACTCCTACTGAGATCAGTAGCTTCTTAGGATTGGCAGGTTACTATAGGAGGCTCATCCAGAACTTCAGTGTTATAGCATCACCTCTGACATGCTTAACGAGAAAGAATGCACTGTTTGTCTGGTCAGATAAATGTGAGAAGAGTTTTTAGATCTTAAAGAAGAGGTTGACTACAGCACTAGTGTTGATCCTACCCAATCCAGGTAAAGGCTACACAGTGTTTTGTGATGCTTCAAGGAGAGGTTTAGGCTATGTGTTGATGTAGGAAGGCAAGGTAGTAGCTTATGCATCTAAACATCTTAAGTAGAATGAGGAGAATTACCCGACACATGATCTGGAGTTAGCTGCAGTAGTTCATGCTCTTAAGACATGGCATCACTATCTTTATGGTGAGGCATGCCAGGTGTTTATGGATCATAAGAGCTTGAAATATATCTTCACCCAAAAGGATCTGAATCTTAGACAGTGGAGATGGTTAGAATTGATCAAGGATTATGATGTGACGGTAGATTATCATCATGGTAAGGCGAATGTGGTAGCAGATGCCCTCAGCAGGAAGTCAAGTTCAACAGCTAATGTATTCTCTATGGCATTCTTCAAGAGAGACCTGCTAGTAGAGATGTGGAAGGTGAACTTAGACTTAGGAGTGATAGAGAAGAGTGGTTTGATTGCACAGATGCAAGTCAAGCCTACTTTTTATGATCAGATCAAGGAACTTCAGTAGAGTGACAGTGAGTTACAGCAGATCATGTAGGACATGACAAGAGGAAAAAGACCAGAGTTCAAGTTTTCAGATGATGGTTTGTTGTATCAGCATGACAGGTTGTGTGTACCTAGAGACAATAATTTGAAAGAACAAATTCTTGAGGAAGTGCATGCATCGATGTACGCTATGCATCCAGGCAACACTAATATGTACAGGAATCTCAAGGAGTTGTAATGGTGGTCAGGTATGAAGAAGGATGTAGCTGAGTATGTGGCTAGATGTAGTGTGTGCCAGCAGGTTAAAGCTAAGCATCAGAAACCTGTAGGTACCTTGCAATATCTTCCTATACCAGAGTGGAAGTGGGAACATATCACAATGGATTTTTGGTAGGGTTGCCCAAGACACCTAGAGGTTGTGACTCGATATGGGTGATTGTGGATAGACTAACTAAGTCTACTCACTTTCTTCCTGTTAAGTCAACCTTTGATGTCTTGAAGTTGGCTAAGATATACGTGGATGAGATAGTCAGGCTGCATGGTATCCCAATTTCAATTATATCAGATAGAGTCCTAAATTCACATCTAGGTTTTGGAATCAGCTGCATCGTGCTTTAGGCACAAAATTGAGATTCAATAAAGCTTTTCACTCACAGACGGATGGTCAGTCAGAGAGGACCATTCAGACTCTTGAGGACATGTT
The DNA here is from genome assembly GCA_963693085.1 of Alisma plantago-aquatica. Lineage (NCBI taxonomy): Eukaryota > Viridiplantae > Streptophyta > Magnoliopsida > Alismatales > Alismataceae > Alisma > Alisma plantago-aquatica. The sequence continues at coordinate 1,047,602,597 of OY856409.1, read as the reverse complement.
GAGAGCATGTGTCTTGCATTTCAGTGGAAGTTGGGAAGAACACTTGAGCCTTATAGAGTTTGTATACAATAATAGTCACCATTCCAGTCTTGATATGGCCCCGTATGAAGCTCTGTATTACAGAAAGTGTAGATCACCCATATGTTGGTATGAGGTGGGTGAAAAAGAGATTCTTGGACCAGAGATAGCGGATTTGACTACTGAAAATATTACAGTGATTAGAGAACAATTCAAAGTTGCACAGGACAGGCATAAGAGTTACGCTGAGAAGAGATGTAGACCTCTTGAGTTTGAGTTTGGTGATGAAGTGTATTTGAAAGTTTCACCATGGAAAGGAGTGTTGGGGTTTGGTAAGAGAGGCAAACTAACTCCTAGGTTTATAGGCCCATATCCTACCGTTGCGAGGATTGGACATGTAGCCTACAGGTTGGATTTGCCATCCGAGTTAGCTAATTTACATGATGTGTTTCATGTATCGATGTTGAAGAAGTGTTACCCTGGTACAGAGAAGATAGTGGACCCAGAACATGTACAACTCAGATCATATGTGTCCTATGTTGAAGGACCAGTACAAATAGTTGATCGGAGGATCAAGAAACTCAAGAATCGTGAGATACCATTAGTAAAAGTTTTGTGGAGGAACCACAACTTAGAGGAAGCCATGTGGGAGCTTGAGTCAGAGATGTGTAACAAGTATCCTTTTCTCTTTTAGGAATTTCGGGATGAAATTCTTATAAGGGAGGGAGATTGTTATGACCCACATCAAAGTTAACTAATAATATAATGATAATAGCATCATCATGTTAATTAAGTTAAGTTAAGTGTTCATGTTGTGATTAGTGCTTTGATCTAGTGTTACAGTCTAATTAGCATGATTTCGTGCCTTGAGGTTGTAGAGGATCTCACACTTGAAACTTTGCAAAAGAAATCACACAAATCAGACATTTGAGGAGAAAGTTATAGCATTTTCAAGATTCCTTGGGTTTAGATTTGCAATTTTTCCAGTTATTTGATATAACCCCCTTCCCTTCCTTATCTTCTTCTCCATCCACCGATCCTTTTCCAGTTGAATGGCGCCCCCTTTTACTGCAACTCGACCAGCTAGCAATAGGGTGAGCTAGGGTGGCGGTTTTGGGCCTCCTTGGCTCCGATTTAGTGGCGTCTAGCTTCTTCTTCTTCTTCCCCTTCATTTCTCTTCCTCATTGCCCTATCTCACACCCACCTATGCCCCTTCCATCTAGTGATGCCTCCCTACCCACAGAAGTAGTTGCACGCCATCAGCAGCAGCAAAGGAGGTTGTGGCGACCGATTTTGGATCTTCTGAAGGTTGTATCTGTTGTGCCTCGCTCCTCCACCATCTCCTCATCTCCTACCTCGCCCAATCGCGGCGCCCAGCCACCATGAGCGGTGCCCAAGCAGCAAGGGGTGGTGCCCCAGCCAGTCCGAGCCACAGAAGTTGTAATTGCGGTCGAAAGCCACCTTGGGCATGAGGTAGCACCAAGGAACGACGTCGTTAGCTCGTCCTTGAGGTCCAAGCATGAAGCAACGTCGAGAGACACCCCAACCAAGGAGATGTGTGTGTGTCACGTTTGAACCAAGGTTGTCCCAAGGTAGAAGATGAACCCACTGATGCCCGGAAATGGACTCTGGATGGATTACCAGTTGAATTTTAGTTACCTCAACCCGTAGTGAGTGGAATCTCACTCCCAAATGCAAGTATAACCCAAATAATCAGACATTTTGGTTGAAATTGGTGTTATTCACATATGTCAGTGTTTACCCAGGTGTCGGGTAGTGTCGGTGTTGCTTAATTTCTAAATTGCACGAGTTTCTTAGTTACGCTTGCATGACGCTAGTTAGTTGATTGATGAGAGTGATTTAGATTAGTGAAATTACATGATTGATTGAAACATAAATTGCTTAGTTAAATGTTGAAAACAGTAGCACACGACCAATAACAAAATGGTTTGGGTATAAACCCATGTTGTATGATTTTAATAATTTAATAGATGCATGATTTCAAAGAAATGATGATGACATGATAATGTCAATGGAAACCTAGTTCCACGCTCCCTATTATATTTAATGTGTGTGGTTCAGTCTTAACACGAATTGACACGTTTCTCAAAGAAATCATTTGAAATTCTCAATTAATATTAATAATTTGTGCCATGATAAGTAATTAACTCTTATTTTAGTTATGTGATGCACAACTCAGGATTTGGGTTGATGTGCATGTTTTCCAAGAAAGTACAATTAATTTACATATGTTAATGATGATTGCTCATATGTCAAGCAATTAACTTTTATCAGTGTATTAAGAAGTTCAATTGCATGAATTTAGTATATAAATGTCAAGAGGACATGTAATCTATTTATTTAAGAATGTCAGTTTGCATGCAAGTACAATAATGATGATTTATCAGTAAATTATAATGTGTAAAATATACTTATCTTCCAAGTTTAGAATACATGTTTCATTATAAACTTTAATTAAATAGATGTGGTACCCTAGAGATACCAGAGTCAAGTATAAGTAAGAGAAATGTACAATATAGTAAGAGCTTTCCAAGAATAATAAAATTATAGATTTAAGAGCCCTGACACTGTAGAATCCCTATGAGAGGTATGCGCCTTAGGGATGAAATGACCTACCCTGGCGGTGCGTCCAGTATACGGGGGTCAGAACGTACCAACACGTGGTATGGGGATGAAGCCCTAGTGGAAGTCTCCTTAAATTATAGTTTGTGGTATCCAACATCAACCAAAAGTCCTGGTGGCACTGGAGTACAGAAAAGCCAATAGGTGTCTTGACTCTCCGCCTGTGTGCTCAGGTTAGAGGAGGAGTCTAGTTTACGACACAATAGGAGTGTCGAGGCCAGAGAGCCAGTTTCCCTATTGCAGACTAGGAGAGTAGTTAGACTTAGCTATCATGGGGTGTCAGCTAAGTCTTGTACGGTGGGATCGTAGTTTGCTATGAGTCTTCATATGTAGAGTACACTGCATATGATCAGGGCATAAGATAAAATATGTTCATATAGGTTCACAGAGTTTCTTATAAGCTAAAGAGTTAAGAAAGATTTGAGTTAGATTCACAGCAGTTGTCCTTTAAATGAAATTTTAGTATTGTGACACATTGTTCGAACAAAACATCATTAACTAAGCGGAAGCATTTGTTAGCAGCAGATTAATGAAAATCACTAAAAATTAAAACCATTTACAAATAGATCAATTCTCAGGAAAACTCTTTAAACAAGAACCACAGTATTATATTTACATATTGATTCACAAAGTACATTTCATGTATCATCTCTTCTCGAGGAATATAAATACATCATTGCTTTGCTAATAAGCACAAGTAATAAAATCCTCGAGGTATTCAAACCAAAATCTTAGATCGATTATAAAAGCACTATCTACTGACTCCTAGGACCTGAGAGTACAGAGACGACACATAGGACTTTATATACAAAGCTTGACAGCCAGTATTTCCACCTGAAGGATTACTGTTGTCCCTGTTGTTGTTGTTGCTCTTCCTCAGCTGTAGGGTTCCTACCTCTTTGTTGGCACCTACCTAAAAATTTGGATCCCACGGGGGTGAGACAATTGTGAATTACCCCAGCGAGAGATATAAATCTCTGCCAAAAACATTATTATTCCAGTTTAATAGAAATAAACTGAACAGTGGAATCATATATTTCAATAGCAGATAATTCAACATCAATGTAGATTAGAGCAACATTCCTATTCAAGTATTTCATCTATAACTTGATAAGGCAGCATGTCTCTTATTCAATATGGAATTTAAAGAACATTAGTAACATTTATGTATTAAGGACATGCTAAGCAAGATAACATCAACTAGTAGTTCTTGTATTTCAATCTTATGCAAATATGCTACACGACTAATTACATTTTACAAACATACTTAAGCTCTGAGGAGATGAGGTATACCACTCATACTCCAACCGACCATTGCGAAGTCGAAATCGGTACCATACAAGGTCAATAGAAGAGTTGGCTTCCATGACCTCCCACATCTCAGTCAGTGCGAGATCACATGCAGGACATCTTGTGTTTCTGCTACATAGCTTGCCAGGGTATAGTGGCATCTTCACTATAGAGCTACAGTGGTGGCTGCACTCTCTTCGCAATCAAGAGATTTCGTGTTTACCTCCATCAATCCAGCATTAACAACATCGGGAGATTTGTGATACATCCATCCCGGAACATATAATGAAGGATTGAGAGGTTTAATGTTTACCTTCCATCAATTTCCCCATTAGGACGTACGGATATTTTTGCCCATCGACCCCCACATATTCCAAAATATGCGAACTCCATGAGATCCCATAGGAAAACCTGTTTCACCATCACCAGCTACTGAAGATGATGGATTTATGGTCAGAGCACTACATGAAAAGATTTCACTTGGTTAATTAAGTACATTATCATATTCTTTTAGCATCAGTCAAGTTTTCAAACATAACTAATTAGGACAAATGCTATAAAGAAACATGTATTGTTTTCATCAGTTACTTCTCAGTCTTTAAAATACATTGGGATCTCAGTCCCTCATCTCAATACTGGGAATACTCATCCCTTTACAAACTCAATGCCATAAACATATGGTTTCGGGTATTCAAACCCTTAACTCATCACTGAGCATTGTTACCACTTTTTTAGGTAACTATCACCTTCAGGTCATCTGACCAAGGTAAACCTGATACTTGTTACACAAGCATCTTTCATGGCACTTAAGGCCCATTAATTCTCTTATTACCTCTTACTAGGCAACAAGGCATATTATGGCAAATAAGGCCCAATAACAATCTTAATAAATAAAACATCATAGCTCATACCTGGCTATGTTCATCATCTCATGGTACCTGCATGGTTAGCACACAATCATATTTCAGTTCCATGCTATTCCGGGGTAACACCACTATTCCCTCACTAAGGTTAGGGTTTCCCATTTCATTTCAATCAGAGTTACACATTCCCTTTGTTCAATTAGGACCAATGATTCATCATTTCATTGTCCAAGATTAGGGTTTCATGCTATATAGTATAACCCAGAATTAGGGTTTCACACATCTTTACTCTATTTAGAATTTAGAGTTTACTATTCACATCACATCACCCCATATTAGGGTTTATATTCAATAACCCACAATTAGGGTTTACTATTCTCCCTAAATAACGTTTATCATCAAAATACCCTGAATTAGGGTTACTCATGTCATTACCCTAAATTCATATCACATTATCCCCCTAGATTAGGGTTTCACTCATAATTGCCCTAAATTAGGGTTTATCATCAATTAACTCAATTAGGATTTCATGATCTCTTTATCAAGGATCATACCCTAATTGTATATCACATTTATTTTGAATGTGTTAGGCTTGATTGCTACATGATTATCTTACATGTATGAATCTCTCTCTTTCATCCTATTCAAGATGTCCATTACTCAATTCATGATTATATTGAGCCTACTCTTTATTCAAATACATGCATTTAGGGTTAGCATGATGTATTGAATTATTGCATCATTATGCATCAATGATTAATCCCACTAAGGGTATCAACCATCTAAAAACATCAAGTGTCCAAAAGATTTGATCAATTGAACCTTCAATTACATGAGGTATCCAAATGAATTGACCAATTGAATCTTCAATTACATTAGGTGTCCAAGTGGATTAACCATGTTGAACCTCACATGGTTTTGATTACTTAGACCTTAAATGGTCTTGGTCTCTCAGAATTCAAACGGTTTGAAATCGTTTGGGAAAATTGCCCTTGAAACTGTTTGGGCAAGAAGTGTGTTGAAACTTATTGGACTTGGGTCTTCAAACGGTTTGAGACTTGTTTGGATTCAAATGGTCTTGAGACGGTTTGGACTCAAATGGTCTTGAGACTATTTGGTCCAAACCCTCTCAAAACCGAATGGACCAAAAAGGTCTTTCAACACTTAACCAATTCAAGGTTTCAATCAATGAACCGACTATCAATTGAATCCTTGATTTGTTCATCAATTAAACTATTGAATCATCCTTCAATTGGACCATTAACTAGGGTTTTGAACCCAATTGAACTAGTATTTATAATCAAGAAGCCTTCAATTAGGGTTTTGAAATCTAGGAACCTTCGATGATTAACATTGTGAAACTGATTCAATTGAAATCAATGAATCATCATCAAAATATGCTATGACCTGACCTCAAACGGTCTTGAGGTCGTTTGGATGACCTCCAAATGGTCTTGAGACTGTTTTCCCCATTCATCATTGAAATTTTGTGAAATTTAATTGGGTTTTATATCATTGGATTGATCATCAATTGAGCTATTAATTGCATTTCAAATTTGATATCTTTGGATCTTCAAATACTCAACCATACTCAACCCTAGACATAAAAATGGTCTTGGTTGACCTCCAAACAGTCTTGAGACCGTTTGGGTGATCTCCAAACGGTCTTGAGACCGTTTGGGTTAATCAACCCAAAGTTTTAAATCAACCAATTGAAATTTCAGCACTTAACCCGATTAGGGTTTCTAATTGGAGGATTGTCCATATATTGAATCAATCAATTGGATCCATTAGATCATCATCCAACATGTACTAGGATCCTAGCCTCAAACGGCAACCCATACAAATGGTCAACCCTTCCAAACGGTTTGGGATCCAAACCTCCAAACGGTTTGCAAACCGTTTGGCCTCCAAACGGTTTGGTGAAACCGTTTAGACCAAGGTCTTAAAACTGTTTGCAATAGAAACTTGTTGGAATGTGTGCCTAAGATGATGTCATAATCATCAAGCCTTAGTCCATCAAAAACCACTACCATTATCATGGTAGTTGCATCAACTAATCAAAGGAATTGTAAGAAGAGCAATTGAACATAATTGATTGAGAAATTGAATTCAATAATAATGAATAGGGGTTCAAGTTATATAACCCGCCTCCAATTGAGCTTCAAAGCTTGGAGATTTACATCAATCATGGTGGAATAAGATTTTTCACACCACAAGGTTCGTTCCTAAAGCTTTTGAGTGAAAAGGAATGGTTAGAATTGAAGATGGGATCGAGATAAGAAGAAATCATGCATTGATTTGTGGTTTCCGCCATGAAATCGAGGTGAAAGAAGGTCAAGAATCTTACCAACAATTTGGGGGTCATCCTCCTGTTTCTCCCAGCTCCCTTGGTCTTTTTTGCAATCAAAGAGAAGAAGTGGATTCGAAAAAGCCTTTGGTTTGAGTTGTAAAAGGTGTTTTTATAAGAAAAATCAATGAGAGAGAAAATGCCTTATAAAAGTCTTTTAATTCCAAAATTGGTGCCACCTCTTCCCCCTCAATTCCTTACATGCAAAGATATATTCCTCACCACCGAATTCCCTTCCATTATCCATGAATTAAGGGAAAATAAATTAAGCACTTTAACCCTTATAATATTATTATCCATAAGTTAGTAGATATTTCTTTTTATTTTCTTAATGTGAGTGGGTTCTCCACTCACGTAGATATTTCCTTTGCCTTTGCAAGGCACAAGGACGTTAACACTTGGGAAAATCCAACCATCTCGTTTTTTTTTGAAGGCCCTTCAATTATTTTATTTTATTTTGCATTAAATTGAATTAAGGTTTCAATTATGCTTAAATCTTGATTATTTTAATATCAAGATTCTCTCTCCTTCAAAGTGATACAAATGATACGCCCCTCTCATTTTATTTGCTCTACATGATGCCAAGAAATATTACAGACTATTTTGAAGTGGTAAATTGCATATTGAACCCTGGGTTTTGGGTAAATTGCACATTACACCAAAACTAGGTTTTAATGCACAAACATTGCTTTATCAGCTCTTTCTTGGTACTCAGGCTTGGGGTAGCCATACCTCTGAATCATCTTCATTCTCATGATGCTTCGACCCAAGAGAAACATATTATCATGCACAATTTGCAATTTACCCCCTCAACTTGGGTAATTTGCACTTTAGTCCAAAACAAGTAAAACATTACTTTTAACATTATTCAAAATGGACTAAAATTGAAATATAAGTTCCTCTTGAGCCTTAATTACTTTTCAAAAGATAATATCAAGCATATCATTATCTTTCTTAAACAAAACACCTAGGGTTAAAGCATAACCCATGTCAGGGATGTTACAAGTATTCTCTGTTATTTAATCGTATCTACAGCTTTGCAACAGTTGTTATCTTAATGAAATGTTGACATCTCCTATCATTTAAATTATATTCCTTAGATCTTCTCAGTATAGTATTATCTTGTATTTTATTCCAAATAAATTAATAATAAAATGAGTTATTTGTGATGGTTGGGTGAAATTCTATTCACTGAGCCAGTAGCTCACCAACCTATTGAAACATTTTTTAGGTCAGCATCAGCACAAGGAAGCTGAAGGGTCGTATCACCCAAGTTCCTAGAAGGTAGTTCGTATTTAGATAGAGGTCTCTTAGTCCTTTCCCCTCGGTCCTTGGGCATGTGGTGTGGTAGTGAGAGAATGTAATGTAATATGTAGTTTAGATTTTAGTTATCTGTTGTGTTTTACTTTCTGCATGAACAATGTAATATGTCATGTAAGTTTGTTTTTTTCCAAGTAAGGTTAATGGTAACTTGTTTCCGCAGTTTTATTATGATCTGACGTTATTCAAGCTATTAGGTTTTTCCTTTAAATTAATTCTAAGTAAGTAAATAAAGAAAAGGTTAAGGGTGGTTTACCGAGGGTGACTCCCTAGTCTTCGGGGTCAAACTCAACCTCAAAGGATCATCTCGACCCAAGGTATATCAAGGTAGAGACCATAATGAGGGGAGTGTCATGACCTCCCAAGATGCACCACCCAGGTCACCAAAGTAAAAGTGAAATTGAAGGTGAAACCATGGTTACCATGAAGAAAAGGTCACATATAATTGGTCACCAAAACCCTAAGTCATGGGTCAAGAAACTAATAAGGAAGAACCTCAGCCAAGGAAGAGAAAACCATATTCAGGGTAACCAAAATCAAACCTAACATCTCTCTAGCCTCTAGGTGTACAAACACCATGCACGAGGGCAAGGTTAAGAACAACACATGGAGTAAAACCTTCACAACACATCATCTATCAAAATGGGTACAAAAGATTAGGGTTTCAGATTGCTTTCAAACCAAGCAAAGGATATCCACGAAACAAGCTCCAGAGATTACCACCAAGCACAAACATGGTAAGTAGGTAGTTTAGAGGAAGAAGACAGTAATAAAAAGAATAAAGAAGTGCAATAATATAGTAGGTTTAGCATTATATAACCCGCCTTAAGAAGATCACCACCAAACTCTAAGCACACGATCCAAGGTTTGGAAAATCTCCACAAAAAGCTTCACACTCGGCCTCAAGAACACCTTAGAAAAGGGGAAACACCAAGGTCAAAGGGTATCTCAAGAAAGAGAGCAAACCTCAAAACTAAAACAAAGGAAATAAGGGAGGGAGAGGAGAAACTCCCTCTCACTTGGGTGTCGCCTTGTCAAAACACAGCCTATTACCCTTGTGATGGGGAACTTACTCTCAAAAATAACTACCATGCCAAAACATAGTCAAAGGTTGAGAAAGAGGAAGAATATGGGGTAGAAGATCCGAAGAAAACATCTAGGATAGAAGATAAACACTCACCAAGATTGGAGATGACCAAGGATCACCACAAGCACCACATGCAAGGAATGAACCACCTCCAAGGCACCAAGAACACTCCTCCTTGCTCCACCAAGTGCTGAAGGTGAACACAAGAGAAGGGAGGAATAAGATGACCAAAAAGAACCACTTGCATGGAGAGGAGAGGGTTCATATAGCAAAGGAGGAGGGAGGTAAGACAAAGGATGAGGTGTCAACAAGATAGTGTTCCAAAGAGACACTTGTCCACTAAAAGGGCCAACATGCAACCACATGAAAGACATGGTGATACAATCTATGTAATGTTTCGACCACCCAAACTACTCCACCCTCTATGTTGTGACCACAACACACCAAGGGGCTCCATGGTCTCGACACACCCTAACAACACCACTAGGTTGTGACACCAAGACCACCACAAGAAACCTAGGTCAAAACACACCTCTCCAAGCCTTTGTATCAACCCAAGAAAACCTTGGTCATGATCACCACACCCAGAGGAAGTGTCTTGATCATGAAACCCCCTCAACAAGCCCTAAGTCGTGGCCTAGGTCGAGACGAACCAACAAAAGTCACAAGGTCAAAGCACACCAACCTTAGGAAACCCTGATCACCACTAAGGGTGAAACCACTCAACCAAGGGTCAAACAAAGCACCCCAAAGCACCACAATCTATATAATGAATCCAGGAGAGAGAAGGAATACTCTAGAGGTGGCAAATTGCACATCTACCCCCTATATTGGCTAAATTGCAATTTGCACGAAAACTAGCACAGAAAGCACAAACATCATTTAAGTAAGATCAAACTGGAGACGTAATCTCTCCACAAGCCCTAATCACATCTAAAAAGATTAGAGCAAAGTTTTAAGTACATGATTAAGCCAAAGAAAATAGGGTTACCCCAAAACTCAGATCAGGGTCCTTACAGAACTCAATTATTTAGTCAAGGTGCTCAACTAAGATTTAGTTATGAAACCTCTTGCATCTTCAAGTAACATTTTTCTTCCCATTTGTTTTCATAATAACCTCCCCATGATTGATTCATGGTCACCTTCCTCAAAATCTCTTGGCATATATGTGTATCCTACCCCAAAAAAATGACACAACTCCTATCCTTTTCGTAGTGAAACTTAGTTTGGAGGTCACATGGAAAATAAAGAAAATGTTCAAAGTCACCACCATGTTTTATGTAGAAAACAAGGAAAAACAAAGTGAAGTGATGGGAGTCCATAGTGGAAAGTTGAGTCAGATAAATAGGAAAACAAATCAAAATAAACTCAGAGAACTCAAGTCTGGCAATCTTGTTACAAGCGGGGAAGGATGAGCACCCCCATCTTTCCCAATAAATTAGTAGTGAGTAGTTTTCAAGCAATTTTGGAGAAGAAAGAGTAATTTAGGAAATTAAAAGTAAAAAACAAAAGGAAAATGGTAGAATAATAGATAGGTAGAGGAAATAAGAACACAGTTAAATTACTATTTTAGCATCCTAATAGTGTTAGCATAGGAGGTGATGCTAGAGGAACAATGTTGTAACAAATAATGAGAAAATTAAAGAGAATGGTAGTTTGATCCTCTGGCTTTAGGAGGTTTGAAAGGAGTCCAAAATACAATTTATATGGGGAGTATTTATAGGTGGATACTAGGGTTCTAGGTTTTGGACAGAATCTTCTAGAAGAGGAGACAGATCACCATGATGTACCACATCTATGGGGCATGGGGATCAAGGAAATTCGTCATGTGACACATGGCAAATGGTCAGATCCACTATGTTTCGGGTTGGATAAGATTTGTTTCTCAATTTTCCAGTAATTTTAGGAATGTTATGAAGAAAACCACATAGAGACATAATTCAGGATTATACCTCAATTTATCACAAAAAATACAATTAAATATCTATGGGCAAAAAAGAATATTTTACAAAGGATAATTCAATTGGGTGACTTATTAAAATAGATCTTATAAATAGCATAATTGAAGAGCAAATTGCACTTTTAGTCCAAAAATAAGGTTTCTTCTTTGAAAGCACAAAAGTTGGTAAATATGGGTGAAAATGTGTATTAAATATCCAAAAAAGTGAGAGTTATGGAAAATTAAAAAATATGTGGAATGTAGAAAGAACTCCATGATTGGGCAGATAATTGACCTTAATCATGAGTTTCTATTGAGAGACAAAAATGGGGTGTCAATAGTTTGCCCCTATCGAGGGAAGGTTCGAGATAAGAGTGAGAAATACATGCTTGAGATAAGTCTCACCCCAATTTTTGGTCAAAAAAGGTTGGACTCATCCAAAGATGTTCTGACAAGCCTTATAGAGGGTGAAAATAATAAGAGATGTCTTTTCCTTTTAATGAAGAGTAGAAATAACCATTTGTTATGATTATGATATTGGTAATAAATGATTTCTCCATAGAAAAGGTAGCCTCTAGCCAAGACACTTACCTATATCTGACCAACCATTCATTTTGCTAGAGTTTAGATCAGCCATTGGCCACAAAAGTGACTCTCATTATTGCTTCCAGTTCTTAAATCAGTGTATGTCTAGTACTCTCACTAACACATGCCTTAGTGAGAAAAAGGTGGACGTGAAAAAGTGGATAGGGTTGATGATTTGTCAAAAGTTATTAAGATGAAGAGTCAATGATCATGAAAAATTGTGGCAACTGCTTAACTACAAAAAGGATCTCTGAAAAAAAGACTTCTCATCTCTTTTCATCCTACACATTTTTTATTTTTTATTTTTTAGAGTGGGTCAATTTAGATTCAGAACTAGAACACTTAAAAAAGTACAATATGAAGATTTTTTCTATCCGGGATAGGGTTTTGATAGTTAACATTGCTATTTGAGTGTCAAACAAATTCCCATATTTAAGGTGGCCTTCTGACCAGTGATTGTATTTATTTAATTGTTTGCCCTCTTTGAGTATTACTGGTTCATCAAAATTGGGCATCAGATGGTCATCCAGTACAAGGTGGTCTTCATGATGTGTTCCTCCACTGATTCATCATTCATCCCCTAGAGTCTCAATGAGTGATTATCCCTGACTATCTAGTTCTCCACCTGATGTGAGGGTGATTCTCGATATTACATATTTCCATTTTGGTATTAGGGTCATGCTTTAGGATCAATAAAAGGTTTTGAAATTTTGGTTCATTTTAAAGTCAAGATATGAGATTGTTGAAAGATTTAAAAATATGTAGTGTGAGTTTGGTTCAGTTTCAAGTCTTAAGAAAAGACTGTGATAGTTTGAGCATGGTGGTGATTTTGGTTCAATTTAAGGTCATGATCTAGGAGAGTGTATAGAAATTTAGGTTTTCATTTGGTTCAGTTTTATCTCATGTTCCAGGACCCTAGCGACCATAGTTATACCAAAAACTATTTTTCTTATCAAATTAGGAAATTTTAGCTTTTTAAGGTAGGATTTAGAATCCTCCAGTTTTACAAAATTTTTGTTATTTTATTTGTATTTTATGATTAAACTATGATTTTTTGGGATTTCTAGAAGGTTCTAGAAAATTCACAAAGTTCAGGGAGCTATTTGCAATTTTTGCAAAAGTTGTTGTCCTTAAAAGAGGGAAAATGAGAGGAGGGTCAAGCAACCTTCTCATTTCTCCCATTTTTTTGAAGAAGCAATCCCTTCTCGAAGACAATCGAAGGTGGTAATGACAAGGAGAGAGAACAAAAGAGATGACGAATTGTGTTGATCCACTAGCCCTTCGCCTACAGATCACTGCATTCCACCAGCTTTCCCCCATGGCTACACGACAGTAATAGAGCCTCAATCACCCTCTACAGTGGTGTCTTTGTGTAGATTTTAGCTACATTCATCATAGGGAAGGTATAGCTTTCTTTTTTACACTTTAATTTGGCCATTTTGGCCCTTAGTGGAAAATTTTAAATTTTAACTTCTAGGTGATCTTTGTGGTCTGGAGGTCAAAGATGTTGCATTGTGATTTGGTTGATTTCTCTATTTTGGTGTTTTCTTGGTCATCTAACATCTAATTGAGTCAATTTTAGTTGATCTAGAATGCTTATGTGTTTGATTTCATGATTGTGCAAATGTCTTATCATGAGTTCCATCAGGAGGACTTGGTCATGAATGAGCAAAATGCATGTGATGACGTAGAACCAATGCATATATAGGGTATGCCTTGTAAATCAGTCTTGTTGAGTTCATATTTGAAAATGAAGGTCACGATCTACATTTTCTTTGTACATTGATCATTGTAGTGGGAGCATGATCATGGGGGAATTGCTACCAACTAATACACTTGTGGTTCATCTAGGCATGCTACAGTTGAACCTACATCACTAAGGCCGTCCAACTTACGACAAGGTGAAACTTTGCTCCGTGTTGTTTTCCTTGCGACTGTTGAGTTTAATTTGGTTCTTTCCAATCTAGAGTATATATTTTCACTTGGGACAACATATTATGACTTTGTGTTTTGCTTTTCCTCATCGGGTCTTGGATTGCCAAACATATATCTCTATACCTATTTTACTGAGTTGGGGATGTTGTATGGTGGTTTAGTTTCTAAAGAGCTAGATCTGCTTGAGGAGACTGATTTTGGTAGCATTTGTTGGTGAGGGATAGTTGATAGGCACTTCCTCCTTCCTCCAATTGAACACTTCTATCTCAAGATTGGCATGTTTCACTTTGCTTTCAGAGAGATGGTCATAACCCCTAGTGAGTTTGTTAAGATTCTGAGTTAGGGTTTGGTGGGTTCCCCATCTGCCTGACTAATAGGAGTAGGGGACTGGATGGGATTCCAGGGTGAACCTTGATGACATTTGGATGGTCTCTAAATATGTGTTCAAGTTTAATTAGCTAATAGCCACCTTCCTTTGTGAAGGTGAGAGGTGGGAGGTCAATGATCCTTTCTATTTCCCTAAGGGTTAGGGTCTTTCTATTTGTGTTGATCACTAACTGCTTGTTTAGAAATAATGTGGGTGATAGGAGAGATTGGTCGGTTCTCTTTCCATCTTTATTTTGATGTAGTTCTTTCCTTTGGTTGGGGTGGCGGCGTGTATGCCCACCAACTGGAGAAGGTGAGGAGGTGTCTTTTGGGTGACTTTTCTATGGTGGAGATGGTTCGGGCTACAAAATGTTATAGTAGCTTTGTAGTCTTGATTGTGGTAAGTATTTAGATGTTATTTTGTGTTCTTTTTTTAAAATGTCTATAATAGATTATTTTTCTAATCTTTATTTTTAGTTGTGGGGACATGAGCACTTCAACCTTCATAGATCTATCACTATGAGTGGTACAGAGAGTTATATGCACACTTCCCTCCCCACCTCTGATCAGTGGGCTAGATATAGTAGCAAAACACAATACAAGTAGTAGAGAAGTGAATGAGATACATTGGCCATAATTGAGATATCCTAGGTACTTCAACATGGTATTATCATGTATAGATGACTTCTATTCATTGTTGTTTCCCATGTCCAATTTAGGGTCTTCTTCAGGTTCCAATGTGGCGAGGCCGCTACCTCTTATGTGTCCTACTTTATGGTGTTGTCTTTGAATGCTTACTCGATCCAATACAAATCACCCCAAGAGTGTCTTGTATATGGGAAAATGTGTTTCTCATCAGTGTGATGGTGGCTGGCACATCCCCTTCCACTATATGACTATGTTGGTTCCTCCTAGACTCAAAATTCTCCAGGTTGCTCGAGAGATGATGTGGGGTCATTTGACACAAGATGAGTACCTTTAGTAGTACTATGCACATGGTCAGACGATACTTCTATCTAGAGAGGTATACAATATTCTTTGGTGTCCTCTGATGGTAAATGTTTTATCCTTATTTATCTTCATCCATTTGTAATGTTTTGACATGCATCTTCTATAGACAATTGACTATGATTCTCTTGAGGAGTAGGATGATTTTGAGTATGAGTTCCATCGTCCACCTCATCCTAGGGCAGATCCTCCTTCTGAAGCTCTGACTTATATGTCGGCTGCTCCTTGGGGCTTTGATAATTTTTAGTGTTGAGGTCATACAAAGACTTTAGTGTTGGAGGTTCGTGTCACTTCTCAAGAAAGTTTTTGGTTAGACTTTCCCTTTCCAAGAAGGTGAGGGTAGTGGACTCTTCAAGTTTATCATCCCATCGAGATGTGGGCATAGTCAGCATTTCAAGGGATCTTCTAGTGTGGATGACTTTCCTTCAGAGGTCCTAGTTCAGACTGCATATTTGTCATTAAGGGGCAATGGAGCATGTTCCTCTCATCTTAGGGATGTTGTTGTTGTATAGGTGTTCTCCAACAACTCATTTTCATGTCATAGGCAGTCCACCAGTGCTATTCATCTTATGCGAGCAGAGAGCGTCGGTCCTTCAGGTCTTCTTCCACTAATCATTGGCCTTTGGCCAATCATTTGATGAGTTGGTTTAAGAATTATATGAATAAGTATGTGAAGAAACCAAATTTATATTAGTACTTCTAGATCATTTTCCTTCATGTTGTGTTTCCCTATTCTGTAATAAAAATCATGTATTAGTTATATTTATATTTATAATAATTTAAATTTTGAAAATAAAAGAATGATATTAGAGTAATGTCGGTTTGTTAGGTTTTGTTGATGTTTGATTTGGAGTTAGATTTCACAAGTTTTCTCTTTAGAAGATCTTCAGTAAGCCTGAAAATTTCCTCAATCTGTGTGCCTATTTGAGCAGGTAGGTTGCCACAATTGACATGTTAGTGTGACATACAGTCCTATTATATCGAGAAGCATACTTTGTGACAGATTGTGTTATTCTATTAGGGATAAGGACGAAGAGTCCTCTTGTCTCTGGAAGGAGAACTATCATATTAAAGTTTATAAATAAGAACATGAGATTTTGTTTTTTCTGCACATCTCAACATTTACAATTTCTAGCCATGGGTGAGCGGGTAATAAGCGAGATCCCACTTTTGAGGTTCCCTCCCATGAATCTATCTTTGGTGCATCATTGCATTATCGATCTTTATGAGATTGAGGAAGTCGGTCTAGAAAGTATTTGCATGACTCATCATGTTCATCATATGGCTTATGTCCATGTGGTGAGAGAGTTGATATTACTTGTAGTCCTATTATTGGACCATCGTAGCCCTAGAAGATGTGACTAAGATCACCCGACTTCCTTTCCTTGACCGCTGGCCTACATATCGAAGAAGACAAATTAGGTTTCTAAATGGGCAAGTCTCCTGGGAATGAAGAACTCTCAAGATGCTCGATGGTTGACTGGAGATGACTGCCTTATTAAGATGGCACCCATGTGGGAGTCATTCAAGAGCAAAGTGAGATGTGTAGTTGGTTCACCAGATATGCTCCATTTGCGAGCATACACCCTTATCATTTTGGCTTAGCTATTCTTCAAAGAGACTGTTGTTTAGGTGAGGGATGATGCTTCTAGATTTGTTGTTGCCTTCTAGAGAAAATAAACCATTTTCCTTTGATACTTCCTAAGCTATATGAGTGCTTAGATGAAGCTTAGTTGACTGGGAATATGAGGGGACCCTTCAAGATTTTGTATATTTATCTGGGAATGTGCAGTGGTCCTTCTCAGATGGTGGAGTATTCAAACCCTCATTACATCATTGCAAAGGAGTTCTTAATTAAGTGCATTCAAGTATGCAAGTCATTACATTTGTGTGGCAATCTGGCTCGATAACTATCAAGTTTGCTATCAACAAACTTGCATTGGGGCTGAACAGAGTTCTGTCTTTACATATCACACTATAGAGTAACCATGCCCATGTTTTCATGGTTGATCATCTTTCCAGGTCTGAAGAGTTGCATTGCATACTTCCCAGTGTCATTGTTGAGGAAGTTCAATTGTCATCAGTGTACATGTCGGGTCGAAGTGCTTCCTTCTTTCTTTCAAAAGTTAATTGTTGACTCTCAAAAAGTTTAGGACACGGATGCAAAGATGTGGATGAAGAATGGGAAGATGACTCATGATATGTTCCATGTTGGCAAATAGTATTCTCTCGGGTGCTTTGAATGGTCTGCATCGACGCCTTCAGCAGTTTTAGCTTGTAATTCTTCAGGATATCCTAAATGCTATTATTTTGAATGTTTTTCTTTGAATGTTTTATCTTGTTTGTTTGTTGACATGTGAAGCTAAGTTTTTGTAAGAGATTTGTTTTGAAATAAATATTTCTCTTAGTTCATGAAGTGTTGCACCGAATTGGTTACTCCCCCGTGATGTCTCGTATATGTATTAGGACTTAGGTCCTTATCGCATATCACTATGAACCTCCTTTTGAAAAATTAGGAAATTGAGATCAATCTGGATGTTGATACCCCAAACATTTTTACTCCACTACCCCCCTTGGTCTCCTGATGATAGATGGTCACTCCCTATGGATGTTTGTATTCATTTTCTATGTGGGGGACCTTCATTCTAGGAGAGAAGATGGGTGTCATGCTAATTGTTGAAGTCGTGTCATGTAATGAGTATCTCAAGAACAACTCCCTACCCAGTCAGGACAAGACTTTAGGACTCAGAGACACTGTGATATGCTTTACTCCCAACATGATTTAAGTAGTGATTCACCACAAGCATGTATATGCCTAGTTAAAGTGCTTATTTGATGATTTCTTGGTCAAGTGTCCACTTGTAGTGGATCTTATTTTGGAAGCTTTTGAATGAACATCGATGGCTCAGGGCCTTAGTATGAGAGCTTAAGGGTCCATGAGGAATGAATAAGGGTTTCCCAATGAAGGATTGCCACCTTTTTGATCTTGGGTTAGTCCATGTGGAGGTTAATCTCGTTCTCTTTTAAGAGGTGACCCTCTTTTGAGAGGTGAGGCATAGAAAACAACAAGCAGTTTCAACTTTTGACTTCATCCTCCAGTCGTTTCCCTTTTATATCAACTCAAGAGATGTTAAGGTAATGGGATCTTACTTGGATGTAGGTGTCTAGGATCGGTGGCCATGAGGATCAAATCCAACTCAACTCTATGGATTCATAGTTTATGCAATCCTCTTATAATAGTAATCATGGGGATTCTCCTAGACTCCCCTTTAATCATGAACATTTTGAGGTATATTATTAAGGTTGAATAATGTTAAGGAGTTATTTTAGGTTGAAGAACCATTGGTGCCTATGGATAATGGTCATTCTCCTTCCTTCCTAGGCCCTATGTTCTACTTTTACCTTTCCTCTTTAGGGTGCACAGGGGCTCATATCCGGATACTTAAGTAGATTTTAGGTACTTTTTAGAGGGGTGGGAGCTTTTAGCTCCCTTACATAGCTCTTCACCAAAGACTTACAATCTTTGAAGCGTGATCATTAGTAGTTGTAGAATTTTACAAGGTTGACATTTGTGTGAAGAAGATGAATATCTCTATCCATGTCCTTCAGGCACAGGCCTCCCCAGTCATAGATGTCATGGATGATGTGGGGCCCTTCCCATTTATGGTTGAACTTGTCCTTAGAGTCAACATTCTGGATGACACATAGTACTAGTCTGCCCTTCTGGAAATTGTGGGGATAGACTTTCTTCATGAATACTCGAGTTGTCTCAGCTTGATATCTTTGTGCATGATGCAGAACTCTCATTCATCATATTTTAAGTGTGTTGAAGTAGTATATTCAATCTTGAAGCCACTCTACCTCAGGATCGTGTAATTCTTGTATTATGTGGAGGGAAGGGAATTGGGCCTGGGTTGACAATATTGCCTCCATTCTGTATGCCAACAAATACAATATGGCTCCTATGGAAGTTTTGATAGAAGTTTGGCATGCTCAGAGAGCCATTTGTAGGGGCGCATGCCAATTGGCATGGGAGCTGATTGTCTTCTTTAGAATCTTTATCAAGTTCTTATTGACAACTTCTGAGGCACCATTTATCTGAGGCTGTTAGGGAAACGTTCAATGGTCTTTGATACCAAAAGAGCTTAGATACTATTTGATAGTTTTAGTTATAAAGTTTGTACCCTTGTCGACGATGATTTCATGCAGTATCATGTATCACCTTATAATGTTGTTTTTGCTTAAATTGATAACTTGATGAGTTGATGTGTTGTTGATGGACAATGCTTCCACCTACTTTGTGAAGTAGTCAATTATGACCACAATGAAGCAATTCTAGGGGTGACAAAATTTGCTTAATAATTGATTAATTGAATGCTTAATTCTAAATGATTGTTTTTTTATGATTTGGTTAATTAGGTTAATTTAGTTGATTTATTTCAGTTAGTTGGCTACATGGTTAATTTTTTGGTTAAAATATTTTCTATTTGGTTAATTATATTCACTAAATATTCACAAGTTATTCAAGAACAATCTTGCACATATATAAATACCTATATAGTTGTATGTTTACTTTAAAGAACTTCTAAATTTACGTACTAGTCAAGTTTTGCACTATATTATATGCAATACTACAATAATATAAATTATGAGATTTTTATACATTATTATAAGAGACTTATTTGGTTAACCAAATTAACCGAATCAATTCACCATAACAGAATTAATTGATACTAGTTCTGTTAGGCTAATGATTAAAATCTCAAACCACAAATTAACCCACTTAACTTGACTGAATTAGCAATAAATGACCGAATTAACCAAATGCTCTCCTCTTAGCATTTCCCATTAAACACTTTGGGATTTATGTTCATTATCATGTTGACTCCCCAAGCTGAGAATGGCCAATGCATGCCCATGTTGTATAACTAATTAGAGGGTGCAAGAATGTAGTCACTGTTGATCTGGCAGACTCAACATTTGCGGGAATACTTGCAACAATTTGTCTCCATAATGTTCTAGTAATTCCCCAACAATTGTATTTTTCATCAAAGAAGAGTATGGTTATGGGATTGGCGATACAAATGTCTTGACCCTAGGACGTATTGCATAGCTAGTCATTTGAGTGTTTGGTGCTCTCTCTGAGAGTGGTTGTCAGGATTGGCTTGACTCCCTAGAGTATGCTTTGATATCATAGAACCAATACTTCTCCTCATCATTAGCTGTGTTGTCAAATACCATGTAATAGGCAGGATGATAGGGTGGTCGTGCTTCAAAAGAGAAGGTTGGAGTCCCATAGATGTTGATCGAGAAAGTGAGTGCCACCCTAGCCCAACACCCAAGGCTATATCAGAGTTTCAAGAATGACAATTGGTCCCATAAACCACCACTAGTGTCAGCTTCACACTTTGTCCTAACTCACAGACATCCCGGGATCAACATCTCGATAGCTCACCCATCCTAGTATGACTCTAGGATGATCATGCTTAACTATATATTTCTTAGTGATGAGATCCATAAAAGTAGCTGCACCCTGGTGATATGGGTAGTCTAACATTTCCTTTTAAGATCATTTTATATGAGGCCTCAAATTGTGGGATGCTACAATCCGCCCACTTAAAATCTTGATGTCTCCTTCAAGGCTCAACCATGACCTCATAATATCTTTCTTATTTCAGTGTAGACATAGAATGGATCATGTACACCCAATGAGGCCTCAAATTGTGGGATGCTACAATCCGCCCACTTAAAATCTTGATGTCTCCTTCAAGGCTCAACCATGACCTCATAATATATTTCTTATTTCAGTGTAGACACATAATGGATCATGTACATCCAACTCTCATTAATGACTACCCGTGTAAGGGTTTCTCCATCAACTAGGATAGCCCTTTCCAACATGCATGGAAAGATTGATATGTCACATGCCCATGTGAGCCTCACCTATTGGAGGGGATCAACCCTGATACCATTTGTAACACCCACGCCCACTACCCAAGGCTCTAGTAGAGTTCTAAAATGAAAACTAGCCCAACATACCACTACTAGCCTTAGCTACATACTTTGTACTCACTCACGGATAACCCAGGGTCAACTTCTCGATAGGTCACACATCCTTGTACTACTCTAGGTTGGGCACGCTTAACCACAAAGTTCTTAGTGACAAAATTCCTAAAAAGAGTTGCACCTTGGAGATATGGATAGTCATATCATTCCCTTTAAATTTATTTTATCCGAGGCCTCAAATCCTGGGATGTTGCACACCACGGTTTTGGTGGTTTTGTTCAAGCAAGTTGGTCCAACATGGAGTGCATATTGACAAGACACTTGGTTTCAACTGAGTCTTTCTAGTTTTCAAAATTGTTATCGATTTTAGGGTGGCCCTAATCATTATGGAGATTAGGATATCTAAGAACTTCAGGTTAAATATACCACCATGATTGGAATCATATCAAATGTGTAGTCATTTTTTAATATTAGCATTCATGATCTATCATTTGAATGGGTAGTACAAATAATATCTCATTGAATCCTAACATTCCAAGGGATAAATGATATAGACCAAATGTCTCCCTGGGATATTCTCATTCCAATTTGAGATTAGTGCACTTAGTCCATCTCATGTAATTTATTTTATGACCTTATTCCAATGGATGAATATGCTTTATTGAACATGTATCAATATCTAATTTGATTATTAAACATAAGGTTGATGTTTATCAAGTTCTTTATTGAACATGTATTGATATCTAATTTGATTATTAACGTAAGGTTGATGTTTATTAAGTAAATGATAGAATGCTAATTATCTAGACCTAGGTATGACTCATGGATTCTACAACTACCATGTATTGAGATTTGTAATGAAACATATATAAATAACAATAGGTGCTAAATTATTGATAAATATTATGTAATATTTCTTTCAACCATAGGAGGAACTTCAAAAGGTCCAAAATGCACGTATGTATAATTTCAAGAAGTTGTATACTCTATGTGGAACCTTTCTTTGTGTGTTTGTTGTTTTCCTCTAACACAACCCCCATATACTTTGTTGTCACTATAATTTACTGTTAGAAGGACCCCATATGTTACAAATATTTTGATTTTGTCACTAGCTATGTGATCGAGTCTTTTATGCCACAATAAACATGGTTAAGTCTAGATGATTTGTTCTTTATTTAAATTTTATAATGCAAGGTAAGGTGAGTTACAACAAATTTTCAATTAAGGTGAAGATTCTATATACTATTAATAGAACCAAAACAACTAGAATTATCATTATATTCTAAAATGAACACTCAACTTTATGAAGTTCACTAACACAATTCACGCAGCGGAAATAGACATAACATACATAGTTTGACATATGTCTAAAATTAACATGCATCTCAAATTAGATGAATAGTTTTAATACATTCCACTAGAGCTTTGCCTTAGTTTCACATGAATTTAAATATTTCACTTGGGTTTGTGATTTGGGTCTTATGTATGGAACTTGAAACATGAGAATTAGTATCAATATGAGTTCATCATTATGGGAATAAAGTGAAATTGGATTCAACATATAAAACCCATTGGTTTACCTTTTTAAACCACTAAAAATGCTTTGTGACATGCTTCAAAGATTTCCATCTTTCTTACAAAATTTGGACTAGTCTTCCATATTTTTTCATTGGAGGTTTCACTACACTCACTAGATTTACTTTGTATCCCTTTATGGATTGGAGTTTTCCATTTTCCTATTGTATCTCTATGTCATTAGAAAAAATGGTATACCTTGGTAACTTGTTGTTCGTCCTAGCCTCATATTGAACCAGTTTTTGAGACAGTTCATTTAGGGACCATTTATAAAGAATAATATTGCAATGAATCAAGAATGGAACACATGTAGGATGTAAATTGTTTATAAGAAATTGGACAATAGAGAAATAATCCAAATCATTCCTAAAGTCTTTAATTTAGGTGTACACATGGAATTTCAAGGACATGTTCATATCATGAGTGAGTTTTGTTGAATATCATTGTTGTAGGATCTTCCATTAGTTTTCAAAGTGGGATTTGTATAAAGTCTTGTACCAATATTCAACATTCTTTATATACACTCTTTGCACTTTTATTCATAATATGGGAGGTTTTGGTGCTGGTAGTGATGATCAATCATACAAACATCACACTTATTTTTCTAGAGCTCTCCCAAGTTTCATAGAAAATTATTTGAGCAAGGGTACTTGCATCCATAAGGAAATCTCAATTTTTGAGAATAAGACATGCATTTAATTTACTTCCATTAGCATCATTGGGATCTTGACTTGCTCATTCTATTCAAAGTATTTAGCTCTATCAATCTTAATAGATATATCTACATATACAAAATCATGTCATGGTACTATCATAGTTGTAAAGATATATAAAAATGTAATAAGGTTTCGATTGATAGAATAACATATGAATTTTATGTGCTCCATCAGATAGTCACCTTATTTTCTATACATTATATCATTGATATAATACACATTTGTATGACATATGCTTTAGATATGTTATGTAACATAATGTTACTGACACAGTATAGAATTTAACTACTAGGATCAATGTGATGTAACCTAAATCCTTAGCATGCAACTATAATGATCAAAATATCATACCTATAAAATACATGCAAAATGTATGAGTCAAAAGATACCAATGAAACACCATAGATATTGAGGTTGTCAGACAATTCTTCATTCAGGATCTCATTTAGTATAAAATTTTATGGATTGATACACTTTTTTTTTAAGTTTATCCACAAATTCTCACTTGTTTAAGAATTTAATTATACATACATAAAAATTATGGATGAAAACGTGTCTCCTTTTAAAGATGATTTTCCTTGATCAGATAAGGTTTCTTATCAAAACCCAATGAATATTAACCTAAAAGAGTTTTCAAACAAAATATCCAGTAAATGATATGTGTTACCATATGTTCATAATTTGTTATCCTAGTTTCATCATATACATGTCGTGTATGCAAAACACACTAACAGATCCATCGCTAGTGTAACATCCCCGACCTGGGTTTAGGGATAACCCTATTTGTTTAGACTAAATAATTTGCTTATAACTTTAATATAATCCTATAAAGTGTTTTGTTATCAGGTGAAAAACTTATGTTTCAAGTTTGGTCCTATTTGAATAATGTTTAAGCAATGTTCTCTTATTTAGGACCAAAATGCAATTTACCCAAAATAAGGGGTTATATTGCAATATGGCATATGTTCAACATACCAGATGTGTTTTAGAATCATAAGAGAGAGATTTATGCAAGGTTGTGGCTTGTGGAAAGCCTAAATTCCAAGTTTGAACTTGTTTGAATAATGTTAGTGCCTTGTATATCATTTTGGTACAAGTCGTAATTTACCCAAAATGTAGGGTTGATATGCAAATTACCACTTCTAGAGTGTCCCTACTCCCTCCTAGTATCATATAGAGGAGAGATAAAGAAGGAGGCACCAGTTTTGAATCATATTTGAATGATGGTATTCTTGGTGATGAAAAGACCAAGAAAGGGTTGAATGTAAAACCCTAATTTGAGCTTGTATCGGGTTTGTTGAGTTCATATGAGGGTGCCTATCGGCCAAGGAGCCATAGAGGGAGTCTCATATCGGTTTTTGAAATCTTTGCTTTTTCCATGACGAGCTAAGCACCTCAAGGAGGTGAAGTGTATCGGTTTTCAACTTCCTTGGAAAAGTTGTATCGGGTTGTGAATAAAGTGGTGATTGAGTTGAGATATCTTATCCAACAAGATAAGTGATGGCCGAAATATCATATCTAGATTATACTCAAGTGTTTTTCATGTCAAGATCAATATTATTTCATGCAAGTACAAGTGCCAACCATGCATGGACATGTGGCACCTAGTAGCTTAAAATGATGACACCTCATATACACACTTTTTCATGAACCTCAAGTATATATACCATTCCCTTCACCTATAGGTGAAATATTCAAAATTTACAACCCTCTTGCTCTTAGATATCATGCATAGAGTCTTAGTATCATGCATAGGAATAAGGGTATCGTTCATAGAGCTTTGGTATCAGCCATAGCAAGGTGATATCGGCCATAGCAAAGTGATATCGGCCAAGTAAAGTGATATCGGCCAAGTGAGGGATATCAGCCACAAGTGGTGAGGTATCGTGCATAGTGTTGAGGAGCTCAAGTCTTGGACCTTTGATAAGCTCATCTTCAACCTTGGTAACGTGAAAGGTTTGGAGCTTGGAGCTTTGAAGTTGCTCTTGAGGCGGGTTATATAACTTGAACTCAATTATGTTATTATTTACCATCAATCTTGCCTTAGTTGATGATTTACTTTAAATCCGAATTTCCTTGCATAATTGATGAATACATGAGTTATATTAGTGACCTAGGACTGTTGTCCATGAACTATAGTAGTAATAACAAGCATCTAGAGGTTGATGATGATGACATCATCATGGCTCAACCTGATATTGGGTTGAAGCACCTCTAACCTGATATGGTGAAGTGAACATTTCACTAACATGGTACAATGAGGATGCATACACCCTATACATGATATGATGATGAAATAGATACCTTGTGCACAATATGGTGTAAATCATACACCATGTACATGATATAAGGTCAAATATACACCTTATTCATGACATGAAGTCAAGCATATACTCAAACCTGATACGCAAACCCTAGAGGTTGAGTAACCCGATATGGATGCACAATATAGGTGATGAGGATACGCCTCTTTGCTTGATATGGTGTGAAACACACAAACCTCTTTTCCCGATATGGTGTGAAGAATACACATACCTCTTTACCCGATATGGTGTGAAACACACACACACCTCTTTGCCTGATATGGTGTAAAGCATACACACGCCTCTTTGCCCGATATGGTGTGAAGCATAAAGATACCTCTTTACCCAATATGGTGTGAAAAACACACACCTCTTTACCCAATATGGTGTGAAGCATAAACACACCTCCTTGCCTGATATGGTGTGAATCACACACACACCTCTTTGCTTGATATGGTGTAAAGCATACACACACCTCTTTACCCGATATGGTGGAAGAACCTCAATCCAATGTACATGATTGAGTAACACATGAAGTGTGTTATGTCAAATGATACATCAAGATGTATAGAACTCAATGCATTCTGATAATTATAGGATAATGTACCATGATAGAAGGTATGAGACAACCTAATGGAGTATGATGTAATTAATATCCTAGTGGGTATGAAATAGAAACTTATACTTGTTTAATACTCATGTAATGAGTATATATTGATACTCCTAATGTGTGTGGAGTCTGAATTAGGGTTGTGATTCTTGATGAATGTACTTGAAAACCCTAATCGGCATAAGAAGGGAAACCTTAACCCTAAGTAAGGGTAATGATATGATTTGAAACCACCATTGGTTAATAAAGGGAAACCCTAACCCTAATTACATTGAAACCATGTTGGTATCATGAGATAATGAGCATAGCTAAGAAGGATTTATGATTTTTCATATAATATCGATTATATGGGCCTTGTAAGTCATGTGAAATACTTGTATAACAAGTATAATGTGTTTATAGGTCTTATGACCTTGAGGTGGTTGTTTCCTAGTAAGAGGTGACAAGATGTTTATGTAGGTCTTATGACCTAGAGATGGTTGTTGCCTAGTGAGAGGTGACAAGATGTGTATATAGGTCTTATGACCTAGAGATGGTTGTTGCCTAGTGAGAGATGACAAGATGTTTATATAGGTCTTATGACCTAGAGATGGTTGTTGCCTAGTGAGAGGTGACAAGATGTGTATATAGGTCTTATGACCTAGAGATGGTTGTTGTCTAGTGAGAGGTGACAAGATGTTTATAAAAGCCTCATGATCTAGAGATTTATGTAAGGAATGGTAATGTTCAAAATAAACTAGGGAAATGGGAACCCCATAACATAATAATAATAATAAATGGTTATAAAGATAATAATGAAATATTGGTTATACATGCTTTATGGTTATAGCCAAATAAGGGCTATAGTGTTTTGAATATGTTGAAATGAGATATGAGGAATACTTGTATCACATAAAGGATTTGAATGAGTATGATGGCTTGATAGAGGTATAATGCCTAGCAAAGGTGATGTGGTATTCAATGATAAGTTTAAGGGATTGATATCCCATAATGAAAGTGAAAGGGAAACATAAAGGTATTCCACTATTTTGGAATCCTTAGCAATATGGCCATGATTTTATAGGATCGGTATCATCCAATACTTGGATACAACCCTATAGGATTGGGATAACCCAATACCTGGATACAACCTTACATGATTGGCATAATCCAATACATGGATATAACCCTACAGGATTGGGATAACCCAATACCTGGATACAACCCTATAGGATTGGCATAATCCAATACCAGGACATAACCCTACAGGATTGGGATAACCCAACCTACAGGATTGGCATAATCCAATACCAGGATATAACCCTACAGGATTGGATAAACCCAATACCTGGATACAGCCCTACAGGATTGGCATAATCCGATACATGGATATAACCCTACAGGATTGGGATAACCCAATACCTGGATACAACCCTACAGGATTGGCATAATCCAATACCTAAATATAACCCTACAGGATTGGGATAACCCAATACATGTATACAACCCGATAGGATTGGCATAATCTAATACCTGGATATAACCCTACAGGATTGGGATAACCCAATACCTGGATACAACCCTACAGGATTGGGATAACCCAATACCTAGATACAACCCTACCGGATTGGGATAACCTAATACATGGATACAACCCTATAGGATTGGCATAGCCTAATACCTGGATATAATTTTACAAGATTGGTATAAACAAATACCTGGACAGATCATAATGATGTATATTCACATGATTGGTACAATCCAATACCTATCTAGTAGATTGGATGAGGCCAATAGATTGAAATGAGGATGATTCATGGATGTCATTCCATGATAATAAGTATCACAGAATAAGATTGAGTTTTTGGTATAGTATGATGGGTAAATGTTATACATGTTATTCATATTCCTTATAAAGTGAATAGAAAAATTAATGCTTTATCATAGACAGTTACAATGCTTTAGAAGATGAGAAATATTCTAATCTACCTATCCACAATGATTAACCTTGCTCATTAATATAAAAGAACCTCTGCTTCGTTTTAACTGTTTACCTATGATAATAACATTGTTGGTGAAGAGTTATATCTCTCGCTGGGACAATTGTCTCACCTTGTGGGATCCACATTTTTTTAGGTGGACGTGCATGAGGGGGTAGAGACTGTACTACAGAGGGATAACAACAGCAGCAAGGACAGTAGTAATTGCTCAGGTTGAGTGTATTGTCTGTGGTGTCTTGTAGATAGAAGTCCTATGTGTCATCTCTATACTCTCAGGTCCTTGGAATCAGTATGTAAAGGTTTTATGAACAATCTGAGATTTTGGCTTGTATGCCTCAAGGTTTTATGTTGCTTCAGTATATGTTTTGACAAAGCAACTGTTATATGGTATCCTTGAGAAGAGATGGTACAGTGTATGTACAATGTGAACCCTAATGTATATAAAGTTTTGGTTCTTTCTTTAAGAGTTTCCTGGAAGAGGATCTCTTTGTAAAATGGTTTAAATTTAAGTGATTTTAATAATCTTATGCATAGGTTTATTCCACATAATTAGTGATGATTTGGTTGTCTCTTTGGTGGCAGTTGTTACAAGTTTGGTATCAGAGCTTAAGGTTCACTAAGTCTATAGAGACATAGGACTAAGGTTGTGATTTTGTTCTAGTGTCCTCCAGTATACCCTATATTACCTTCTACTTATGCAGAAGAAAGGGTGAAGTTTAAAAATGACTAGAGAACACGAGGAACACGTTGCTAAGAGCAATGTTGTTTCACCATAAGAAGGTGCAAGGGATCAGGCAAGAGAAGAATGAGTGCCTAAGAATTCCCATATTGACCCAATTAGGATAGAGAATCCTACTTTTTATGCTCTTATTGGGATGGTTAGGACAACAGTGATGAATATAGTGGACTGGATACTAGCAATACAACCTAGGTTAGCAGCCCTCAATGCAAAAACTTTGGGTTTTGAAAGGGTTATTGAATGACATAGTCATGTTGGAACAGTGGAAAATGTGGGAAGGATTAACATATGGCAAGAAAACAGACTCTGCCATAAGTATAGATAGATAGTACATCTATGATGGCAATGCCCAAGGAGGGGCAATAAGCTGAGAATTAAGGAAAGGTCTCTACAATTCTAGAGACATTTGCCTAGTTGTTCTAAAAAGCCAACATTTTTGGTACCACCAGTGCAATAAATGCCTAGTGTACTAGGGCAGCAGTCACTAAGTAAAGGAAAAAGTCCTAACTTTCCACCTGTAAGAACTCCTGACTTAGCTTCTACATCGGTAATAAGATCGACAAGACTAGGGTAAGAGGACCAAACATGTTACAGATATGGACATGCTGAGCATACTAAACCCTTTTTTTCAAAAAGAAGGGAGGAAATGACCCAACAACCAAGGCAGACTTGGCAGGGCTTACGAAAGTTACACCCCAATAGTGTAAAAAGGCAAAAGCAACAACATGAAATAGCTTGACTCTATGTTTGAGTCAACCTAAAGTGGTAGATGGCCGCGAGGAGTGACAGTCAGATAGAACTTTTTCGTTCTAATATGTCTTTTCTTGATTTTATCTGATAATCATAAGAAGGTAGTTATTGTTGAGCTTCCTTCAATTAGTCCTATGAGGACATAAGGAAGAGATAAGAAGGACGAGAACCTATATTTAGTCCAATATTCTTTTATATGTTTTGAAATTTCTCTCTTCATGTAGAAAGGGAAGAGATGGAAAAGAAACACCTAGAGAAAATTAGAGATACTAAGTAGTAAAAATTTAAAGAGATTTTAAAGTCAAGAAGCATAATATAAAGAAAATTCATGCTACCTAATTTCAGTTCTTGAATACCCTGGCTAGGTATTCATCTATTGAAGGCAAGGTAAGTATGACACTCTTAGATTTCTATCTTTTTGATTACTCTGATCAAGTAGTCATTTTGAGACAATCTAAAGAGCATAATGAAGTAGGAGATGTGGAATGGATATTTCAACCACATCCTAATTGATATATAAAGGAATCTAAGTTAATCATAGATCAACTTATAAACAAAAGAAGTTGTTTAGTATAATGTATACCGTGGTCTAAGGACCTAGAGGTAACAATGTTTAGTGATGAACTAAGGGTTTGAATACCCATATCTAGTAATCATGATGATGATAATGCTAAGGGATGATGACATGTAATCATCTCTATAATTCATATGCTGATGGCAAGGAACCTAAGAGGAAACAAGATTAAATAACACATGAACAATTGAAAGTTCATGCAATACTCAAAGAAGGTGATAATCTCTTTTCTTTAATAAATAACCCTGAATAATGATGGGGTGATAAGAAGGACTATGTTTCCTTGTATTCTTTTCTTTTAGGAACATGACAATCAAGAAAGTCTTATGACACTTGATATGCATAGATTAGAAGCAATCTATAACAGGATACTTTGAAAAGTATCAGTTAGTTCTGGATTCTGGTTCCAAGATGAAGCTATATGTGATAAAAAAGGTCCTATTATATTTTTAGTTTTGGTAATAACAACAGAGGATGGAAATGATGAGGATGTGATGTTTTTTTGGCACATAAAATGGATACCAAGGTAAAGAATCCTAGTATCCAAGAACTTTCAATGATATGAGAAAATGAGAACATGACTCCTGATAAGATGAATAATGTTTGGTTACCTAGAAGGGCCAACTTTGAGATTAGTCTAGTTACATAATGTAGTATGGATACCATGTGTTAGGGGTTTATGCTCTGCATAAACATGACATCATCAAGGATGTATGAGTTGAAGGAACAATTGTTCAATCTTTTTGGGAAAAAGCTTATCAAACTAAAAATAATTCCTTAGAATATCCCTATCTAGATATTTTGAGGTAGTTTATACATAACATCTAGAGATACCTCTAAGATAATTTCTTCTTTGACAAGTAGCCTCTCCTTATGATAAGAAAATAAACAACTAATGGTATAGTTGGTATAAGTCATAAGAAAGTTTAGTGTTGTGTCAGCAGATTAGAGTGGTACAACAGATGTATGATAAGACTTGTAGTTCCAAGTGGGTAACATAACATAACTCTGGTCTTTCCTTAAAGGTGAAATGCTAAACTAAGTGAGGAGTGTGGAAGACTCCCAAGGAAAAGAATCTTATCACATAAGTTGTAAGTTGAGAAAGTGAAAAATTAGTAAGGTTTGATACCTGAGTTAAATAAGGTATGTATAATGCTTCTCTAACTAAGAAAAAGTGTTACTTGACACGGAATTGACACTACAATCATTAATGAGAAGGACAGTGGAATATGTGTCCTATTTGATAGATTCAATGATAAGCTTGTATGGAGGAACTTTATGCTGGTCAAAGTTCTATGGTATCTCCATGACATCAAGATGTTATGTGGAGGCTTGATGGTAATATGCATGAGTAACAATTGCATCCCTTCATTTGGGATTTCGGGGACGAAATCCTTGTTAGGGGTTTATAACTTGCAAAATCCCCGACCTGGGTTTAGGGATAACCCTATTTTTTAGCCTAAATAAGTTGATTATAACTTTCACATAATCCTCTAAAGTATTTTTTTATCATGTAACAAACTTATGTTTCAAGTTTGGTCCTGTTTGAATAATGTTTGAGCAATGTTCTCTTATTTTGGACCAAAATGCAATTTACCCAAAATAAGGGGTTATATTGCAATATGTCATATGTTGAACATACAACATGTGTTTTAGCATCATAATAGAGAGATTGATGCAAGGTGGTGGCTTGTGGAAAGCCTAAATTCCAAGTTTGAACTTGTTTAATTAATGCAATCCCTTGTGTATAAATTTTGGTACAAGTTGTAATTTACCCAAAATGTAGGGTTGATATGCAAATTACCACTTCTAGAGTGTCCCTACTCCCTCCTAGTATCATCTAGAGGAGAGATAAATAATTAGGAACCATGTTTGAATCATATTTGAATGATGGTATTCTTGGTGATGAAAAGACCAAGAAAGGGTTGAATGTGAAACCCTAATTTGAGCTTGTATCGGGTTGTAGAGTTCATATGAGGGTTCCTATCAGCCAAGGAGCCATAGAGGGAGTCTCATATCGGTTTATGAACTCTTTGCTTTTTCCATGACGAGCTAAGCACCTCAAGGAGGTGAAGTGTATCGGTTTTCAACTTCCTTGAAAAAGTTGTATCGGGCTGTGAATAAAGTGGTGATTCAGTTGAGATATCTTATCCAACAAGATAAGTGATGGCCGAAATATCATCTCTAGATTATCCTCAAGTATTTTGCATGTCAAGATAAATATGAGTTCATGCAAGGACAAGTGTCAATCATGCATGGACACGTGGCACCTAGTATCTTAAAATGATGACACCTCATATACACACTTTTTCATGAACCTCAAGTATATATACCATTCCCTTATCCTATAAGTGAAATTTTCAAAATTTACCACCCTCTTGCTCTTATATATCATGCATAGAGTCTTAATATCGTGCATAGTAAGAGGGGTATCTTGCATATAGCTTTGGTATCATCCATAACAAGGTGATATTGGCCATAGCAAAGTGATATCAGCCAAGTAAAGTGATATCGGCCAAGTGAGGGATATCGGCCACAAGTGGTGAGGTATTGTGCATAGTGCTGAGGAGATCAAGTCTTGGACCTTTGATAAGATCATCTTCAACCTTGGGAACATAAAATATTTGGAGCTTGGAACTTTGAAGTTGCTCTTGAGGCAGGTTATATAACTTGAACTCAATTATGTTATTATTTACCATCAATCTTGCCTTAGTTGATGATTTACTTTAAATCCAGATTTTCTTACATAATTGATGAATCCATGAGTTCTATTAGTGACCTAGGATTGTTGTCCATGAACTAGAGCAGTAATAACAAGATTCTAGAGGTTGATGATGATGACATCATCATGGCTCAACCCGATATTGGGTTGAAGCACCTCTAACCCGATATGGTGGAGTGAACATATCACTAACATGATACAATGAGGATGCATACACCCTATACACGATATGATAATGAAATGGATACCTTGTGCACAATATGGTGTTAATCATACACCATGTGCATGATATAAGGTCAAGTATACACCTTATGCACAACATGAAGTCAAGCATATACGCAAACCCGATATGCAAACCCTAGAGGTTGAGTAACCCGATATGGATGCACAATATAGGTGATGAGGATACACCTCTTTTCCTGATATGGTGTGAAGCATACACATACCTCTTTACCCGATATGGTGTGAAACACACACACACACACACTTCTTTGCCTGATATGGTGTAAAGCATACACACGCCTCTTTGCCTGATATGGTGTGAAGCATACACATACCTCTTTACCTGATATGGTGTGAAACACACACACACCTCTTTGCCCGATATGGTGTGAAGCATACACACACCTCTTTTCCTGATATGGTGTGAAGCACACACACACCTCTTTGCCCGATATGGTGTAAAGCATACACACACCTCTTTGTCCGATATGGTGGAAGAACCTCAATCCAATGTACTTGATTGAGTAACACATGAAGTGTGTCATGTCAAATGATACATCAAGATGTATAGAATTCAATGCATTTTGATAATTATAGGCCAATGTACCATGAGAGAAGGATTTAGCCAACCTAATGGAGTATGATGTAATTAATATCCTAGTAGGGATGAAAGAGAAACTTATACTTGTTTAATACTCATGTAATGAGTATACATTGATACTCCTAATATGTGTGGAGTCTGAATTAGGGTTGTGATTCTTGATGAATGTACTTGAAAACCCTAACCGGCTTAAGAATGGAAACCTTAACCCTAATGAAGGGTAATTATATGATTTGAAACCACCATTGGTTAATAAAGGGAAACCCTAACCCTAATTATGTTAAAACCATGCTAGTATCATGAGATAATGAGCATAGCTAAGCAGGAGCTATGATGTTTCATATAATACCGATTATATGGGTCTTGTAAGTCATGTGAAATACTTATATAACAATTATAATGTGTTTATAGGTCTTATGACCTAGAGGTGGTTGTTTCCTAGTGAGAGGTGGCAAGATGTTTGTGTAGGTCTTATGACCTAGAGATGGTTGTTTCCTAGTGAGAGGTGACAAGATGTGTATATAGGTCTTATGACCTAGAGATGGTTGTTGCCTAGTGAGAGGTGACAAGATGTTTATATAGGTCTTATGACCTAGAGATGGTTGTTTCCTAGTGAGAGGTGACAAGATGTGTATATAAGTCTTATGACCTAGAGATGGTTGTTGTCTAGTGAGAGGTGACAAGATGTTTATAAAAGCCTCATGATCTAGAGATTGATGTAAGGAATGGTAATGTTCAAAATAAACTAGGGAAATGGGAACCTCGTAACATAATAATAATAATAATAATAATAATAATAATAATAATAATAATAATAATAATAATAATAATAATAATAAATGGTTATAAAGATAATAATGAAATCTTGGTTATACATGCTTTATGGTTATAGCCAAATAAGGGCTATAGTGTTTTGAATATGCTGAAATGAGATATGAGGAATACTTGTATCACATAAGGGATGTGAATGGGTATGTTGGTTTGACCGAGGTATAATGCCTAGCAAAGGTGATATTGTATTCAGTGATAAGTTTAAGGGATTGATATCCCATAATGAAAGTGAAAGGGAAACATAAAGGTATTCCACTATTATGGAATCCTTAGCAATATGGCCATGATTTTACAGGATTGGTATCATCCAATACCTGGATATAACCCTACAGGATTGGGATAACCCAATACCTGGATATAGCCCTACATGATTGTCATAATCTAATACCTAGATATAACCCTACATGATTGGGATAACCCAATACTTGGATACAACCCTACAAGATTGGCATAATCCAATACCTGGATATAACCCTATAGGATTGGGATAACCGAATACATGGATACAACCCTACATGATTGGCATAATCCAATACTTAGATATAATCCTACAGGATTGGGATAACCCAATACCTAGATACAACCCTACAGGATTGGCATAATCCAATACTTGGATATAACCATACATGATTGGGATAACCTAATACATGGATACAACCGAACAATATTGGCATAATCCAATACCTGGATATAACCCTACATGATTGGGATAGCCCAATACCTGGATACAACCCTACATGATTGGGATAACCCAATACCTAGATACAACCCTATAGGATTGGCATAGCCCAATACCTGGATATAATTTTATAGGATTGGTATAAACCAATACTTGGACAGATCATAATGATGTATATTCACATGATTGGTACAATACAATACCTATCTTGCAGATTGGATGAGGCCAATACATAGAAATGAGGATGATTCATGGATGTCATAGCATGATAATAAGTATCACAAGATAAGCTTGAGATGTTGGTCTAGTATGATGGGTAAATGTTACACATGTTCTTCATATTCCTTATAAAGTGAATATATGATTTACTGCTTTATCATAGACAATTACAATGCTTTAAAAGATGAGAAATGTTCTAATCTGCTTATCTACAATGATTAACCTTTCTCATTAATATAAAAGAACCTATGCTCAGTTTTATACGTTTACCTGTGATAATAACATTGTTGGTGGAGAGTTATATCTCTCGCTGGGACAATTGTCTCACCCCATGGGATCCACATTTTTTAGGTGGATGTGCACGAGGGGGTAGAGATCGTACTGCAGAGGGAGAACAACATCAGTAGGGACATCAGTAATTGCTCAGGTTGAGTGTATGGTCTGTCGTGTCTTGTAGATAGAAGACATATTTGTCGTCTCTGTACTCTCAGGTCCTTGGAATTAGTACATAAAGGTTTTATAAACAATTTGAGATTTTGGCTTGTATGCCTCGAGGTTTTATGTTGCTTCAGTATATGTTTTGACAAAGCAACTATTATATGTTATCCTCGAGAAGAGATGGTACAGTGTATGTACAATGTGAACCTTGATGTATATAAAGTTTTGGTTCTTTCTTTAAGAGTTTCCTGGAAGAGGATCTCTTTGCAAAATGGTTTTAATTTTTAGTGATTTTATTAATCCACTGCTTAGGGTTATTCCGTATAATTAGTGACGATTTGGTTGTCAGTTTAGTAGCGGTCATTACATCTAGCCTTGATATACAATTTACCTTTATTATCATGTTTTGGTGGCTTTGACTTAGCCATATCACCATCATCCTATAATGGTATAAAAATATGTATACATATCCAACCTATTGACTTTCACTATATCTGTTGTAGTTAATGAGTAGTTGAGAAGACCTAAACAAGTATCACATAGAATTTTCCTAATTCTTTTATTAACAAATCCTAACCACTTGATTGATTCGTTAAAACCCTTATTTCTAAGAATACTAACGCAAATGATGGCATAGAACCTAAACAAAATTGGGTAATCATGGTAGTTTTAAGTACCCATATTACACTTATTCACCAATTTTTGGTTCATATACCAATAGATCAAAATAGACTGGCCACAAACAAACATAATTTCCTATATTATACTTACATAATTGTTCTTGATGAACAACCTTGATCTTTGTCAATTCGTATTATCAATAATTTATATATCATAGCTTTGTAATATATGATCTAAAAGGACCCTCATTTCATCTGCACTGGGGCATTTGATGCAATATTCAAGTATAAATGAATGATTCATTTTATAGGTACTATTTGGGTATGCAAATTCTATCAACTATGGCATTACATATGTAGCCATATTTATTGGACTAGAATCTATACTATTATTACAAAAATTTGTTTTGTTATGGTAATTACAATGATGTCATTTTCATTTATTTCAAAATTGTCTATCTAATTCAAGGATTCCAAATATATACCTTCTCCTGAACTCTCTTCTCACATATTTATTTCCATTTCCTTATTATTTCTATCTTGTCTCTCTTTTAGATAGTTCGTGGTCTGCACTATCAAAAAATCTTCTCTAGTAAGGTTGGGCTTGTCACATGATGAATCATGGGAGGAGAATGATGATAAAAATGAAAAATGTTATGTATTTGCCATAGTAATGAAGAAGGGGAAATACTCCATGGGGAATCTAAGTGGAAAATTGCTCTATTTTTATCCTCATGGGAAAAAAGATTTCTTTAAGACTCGACCACTTATTTTAAACATAAACAAAAAAAAACTTTTAAATGAATAGTATTCTTACATCTGCATGAAGTTTTGTATGAAAAATTTTGCTATCCCCATCCATATACCCATGTAACAAACATTAATTTTAAGTATTCTCCATCCCTTTCTCCTTCTCCATGCATATGTATATGAGAGAGAATGTTGAAGGGAGAGGAAATATAGGTATGGCTATTTCCCACATTGGTTGGGCGGGTGATGATGTAATGACAATTTGATTTAGGAGAAGAGATAAAAATATAAAATCAAGGGAAAATGTGATTGAGTCAGTGATAATGGGGAAAGAGAATTGAGGATTTACCAAATATAGGAGACAATTAATTAATGAGTTGTTGGTGTATTAGGGAATACAGAGGTGAAAACTATAAGAAAATATGAATGAGTAAAAGAAACTAGAGGAAGAATTTTGAGTTGTTAGGGGATGGGAGAGAGTTAAGGAGTAATTGGTGTAGTAAGGAGGGCATGGGTTAAACATATATGGCAGAGAGTTTAGAACTTAGAAGGTGAGTGTTATGACCCACATTGAGGTTAGCCAGTAAATACCTCAATTAGCATGAAACACCTTGATTAGTGTTGAGTATATTATTAAATAGCATGGTTGATTAAGATAATCTAAGTCATGAATCAATAGTTGAGACTTACTCATACGAGGTAATTAATGATGATGGCAATGTTGATTATTAAGTTCATTAAGTTGAATCCAGTAATCACAGATGCAATTTGAGCTTTGATCAAGTGAAATAGTCTAATTAGTATGCTTCCATGTCTTGAGTAGGTAGAGGAGTTTGTGATTGAAAGGATGCAAGATGAATCATTCAATTTGGACCATCAAGTCAAAAATTATGATGTTCTTAAGATCTTTGGACCAATAATGCAATTTTTCCAAAGATTTGGTTTAATACCCTTTTTCCCTTTCCTTTACTTCCTTTTTCTCACTTATCCGTCTTCCTCTACCCGTTAAGCACAGGGCCCGCAGGAGCGGCGCCCAAGCAGCCGCAGGAAGATGCTCAATCGGCCGCAGCCAAGGAGTGAAGGCAGGGCGATTTAAACGGCGATCGACCTCCGCCCCTTCCCCCTCTACCTTTCCCACCTCTTTTTCACCTTGCCCGCGCTCTAGGGCGGTGCTCTGACCTATAGGTAATAGCAGCAGGTCGCTCGACCAGCAGAGGAGCGGCGGCCGTTTAGGGCTTGAGAAGGCCGGCTCAACAGGCGCCCTGCTTCCCATCTACTTCCTCCATCACTTCAGCCGCTCAACTTAGTCAGCCACCTAGCAACTTCGACCAGTAGCTTGCCTAGCCATGGCGGCCGGCCAAGCAGCAGCTGTTGTTGCACGGTACGCCGACCAGAGGCCTGCTTGGGCATATCTAGAAGCTCAAATCAACGCCCTTGAGTCATCCTTAGGGTTGAAGCTCAGATCCGCAGTTGTAGCTGCGTCTAGCACCAGGTACAACCCTCTCCTTCAACCTGTTCATGAGTGTAAAGTTGTTGTATGCAGCTAGTCCGATCCAGGGCTGATTGGTGTGGGAAATAACAAGGTAATGATGTCCTCGATCTCGGCCTGAGGTCCTACATTCAAAATCGCAACCATAGCCATGAGCAACAACCTCAACTGAGATCGTTTCCAACCTGAAGGTGTGCGTGAATCAACTGGGCTGTAAATAGAGCAAAATCCAAGATTGATGATGACTTGCGTGTGCTCAGAATCTGGTCCCTGGATGCACTTCCGGACGGATCCGGACGTTTTGAACCACTGTGAGTAGCATTTCATTCATCTATCACAATTTAACTCGATAAAACGGGTGATTATAGTTCGATCTGGTTTGACGCAGTTTTCAGCGTATACCCGGGTGTCGGGCAGTGCCGGCACCGTTAAATTACCAAATCACGCGTTTTAATTATTAACGTTTGTACATCGTTAATTAGCAATTGTTGTGTGTGAATTAGAGTAGTAAAACCACACGATCAATCGAAACCAAATTACTCGATTAAATGGTGAAATAGTAGCGCACGACCACAATCTGGACAGTTTGGATATAAACTCGGGCTATATGATTTTTAATCAATTAATTGAGCATGATTTCAAAGAAATGACGACGATGTGAAAAATATCAAAGAAAACCTAGATGCACGTTGTTCTAGGTCGTAGTTAATTTAAATGATTTAATATTTTTCTCAAATTGACACGCTTCTCAAGGATATCAGTAGAAATTCCTAATTATTAATAATAATTTGTGTTATGATACGTAATTAACTCTTAATTGAGTTAAGTGATGCACAAATCAGGATTAGGATTAATGTGCACGCTTTTCGAGAATTTTAGAGAATTGAAAAATGTTGAGTATGATTCTCATATGTGAAGTAAGTTTCTTTAATTTGTGCAATAAGATGTTCAATTGCGTAAATTCGCTATGTATGTGCCAAATTGAAATAAGTTGGGGTATTTATGCATTTCTAATTTGTCCGAATGCATGGTATGAGAATTTCTCAGAAATTACAATGATTTGAAATATATTGCTCAGACAGTTTTAGAATGACAGTGTATTGTGATTTGATCTGAAGTCAGTAAATGTGATATTCCTGTTTAAGTGTTTATATGTTAATTAGTTAATAGACTTAGGTGCCCCAACACCGTAGAACCCCATTGCGCGGTCTGTACCTTTGGGGTAAAACGGCCAGCCCTGGGGATACGCCCAGGCATCGGAGACTCGTGTCCAACAAATACCGAATGTCTCGATGACACGAAGTCTGAGAGGTAGGATTCCGGTCATCCCTGGGGATACGCCCAGGCATCGGAGATCCGAGAGAATGTCCCAGTCAGCCCTGGGGATACGCCCAGGCATCGGAGACTTAGAGACCCTCCGACTGTGCACTACAGGTTGCGGGAGGAGTCCAGAGCACTCAGAGTTAGTGCAGTGAGGCCTTGTGAGCCTGAGAGTCCTGTGCAGACCAGGACGAGAAGTCAGACTTAGCATTTCCCGGGTGTGTCGCTAAGTCTTGTACGGTGGGATCGTAGTTCGCTACAGATCTTCATATGCAGAGTGTGTTGCATATGTTTGGGGCATAACTAAAATGCATTCACATAGGATCACAGTAAAATTAATATGTTAAGAGTTTAGAACTTCTACGCTAGTTCTCAATAATTGCTTTATTATTCAAGATATGCAGTTTCTGATATTTTATGCTTTACAGTTATGCGATATTTGTTGTTGTATAGAAATGCGATTATTATCTGTAAAATCTGCTATGTCATTAGAACTGCTCTGTATAATATTGTTCTTATGCTTAATTTCAATTTAATAAACTTGATGAGTTGTTTAGTGATAGTTAAATGAAAAACTATTCACTGAGCGAGTAGGCTCACTCCTCTACTCAAACATTTTCAGGTCAGCGACAGGTTCCAGGAATCTGAAGGATCTTACCACCCTAGTCAGTAGAAGGTATATGTAGTTAGTTAGATAGTGGTCTCTTAGTCCTTTCCCCTCGGTCCTTGGGACATGGTGTGGGTGAGAGAGAGTATGTATGGCGAATGTGTAAAAGAATTAAATTAACTGTTATGTTTTACTTTCTGTTAAACAATGTTATATGTTGTAAACTCTGTTTATGTTCTCTAGCCAGTTTAATTGAAATGCTTCCACAATAGTTATTTATGTTTTAGTTTACAGCAATAATCCGGATATCATTACGAGGTTTTAAAAAGAAAAAGTTCTCAGTGATTTGTTTATGTGATAATCCCTCGGTCACGCCCTAATCTCGTGATTTGTGGTTAGTGTGAGATCGGGGTGTGACATCTTGGTATCAGAGCATAGGTTGAGTATATGAATGCTCTAAGTCAAGGTCAGAGGACGACAAAAGACCAATAGGATTAGGATTTAGGTTTCTTCCTTCTAACTACAATTTTATAACAGGAAGTGTTCTATTATAGTATTGCAGATGACAGGAAGAGGACGTGGTCACGAGAATCAAGTTGAGAGTTTAAGCTGAGTCATCAGGGATCATTAGCATCAAAAGATAGAGTTATAATTAAGATGGATAAGAAATGATGTGTCTTTAGCTCTGGGAGGTCTGAGTGTTTAGATACCCTGGCCAGGTGTCTGAATACTTAGATTAACCAGTATCAAGCTACTCTGTCTATTCTTCTCTGGATGCCCTGGCCAGGTATGCAGAGGAAGGATAGGCTAGAGAGAAACCCTAGAAGTCTTAGGGTTAAGAAACTGAAAATTAATGTGGGAGTAAGAGATTAAACATATGATGCGATGCAACTCTTGTTTATTATTGTTTATTTGATTGAAAAATCACTAGAAATGCTCTTATATGTATGAATTTAGATTTTCGGTTTGTAGAATAAATATGATTCTTTTATATTGTTGTGTGTCATGAACCGATTCATTTATTGTTTATATTCTTTGTATTAAGTAGACCAGGAGTTATGTTTAAATGAGCTTGCCCTAAGTGGATATTCTTTTCACATGTTTGAGATTAATGGGAGTTGGTTAATCCCGAGTAGCTCTTGGCTTCAGGACTACAGGTTCGGCCTGGTCCGGCTGGCGGGATGCGTTACTGGGATC
The DNA here is from genome assembly GCA_963693085.1 of Alisma plantago-aquatica. Taxonomy (NCBI): domain Eukaryota; kingdom Viridiplantae; phylum Streptophyta; class Magnoliopsida; order Alismatales; family Alismataceae; genus Alisma; species Alisma plantago-aquatica. The sequence goes on along the minus strand of OY856409.1, from coordinate 1,047,560,246 downwards.
TAATGACTCCTATTAACAGTATAATTAGAATAGACTCTGGATGATTTAGACCTGAATCATAGTAAGAATGTACATACGATAAGATGTTGAGATATAAGGGAAATATTAGAACAGCTAAGAAGTAGCTGGAAATGATATCAGAGGCCCAATGTTGGAGTCTCATATGAGCAATCCTTAATAGGAAATAAAGGAACATGATAAAAGGTTTAGATTCAATTTAATGATTTGTATTATACGAACTCTAAATATAAGAGTATGGAAAGGATATGAGAAAAGTATGTAATGGCTAAGATAGTAAGAATCAGCTTTGGGTTGGATCAAGGAATGGAGTAAAATACTTTTATGTACTTCAAAGCAAAGAGAAAATAAAAGAAAAAGAGTTGAGTATATAATAAGTACATAGAAATAAAGAGTCTTATGAAAATCATAAGACCAAGACAAGAAACTTAGTTGGATTAAAAGAAATGTTAGAAATGATGACTTTGATTAAGGAACGAGAATTACATGACGTAATTGAGAGTATGGAATGCATATCTTTATTATAAAGCTTAGCACATTCATACATACTGTCTTGGATTCTAAGTCTCTATAGACTAACAGACTAGTTCCTAAAATAAAGAACAGATGTGTAATTAAGAAAATGAATGCATCTTATATGTTGCATAATTACCATGGTGGAGACGTCTAATTGAATGAAATAATGACATACAATATGATGATGAAACCCTAGCGGGGTAAATTCAGAATGTAATTTATCTGAATGTCCAAGTTAGAGAAAGGAAATTCCAATGATTAGATAAGCACGACTTTAGTAAAACTTATGAGATTTAGAGTTTGAATTTCAAACTAAGGGAGTAAAAATCACATCATAATAATGTCGTGTTATTGATAAGGACCAAACCCTAGAATATTTAGAGTTGTAGTAGTTCAAGGGATATCACTAGTGGTTTGACCTTGAGTACTAGCATCCCTATAAAATAAGATCATGAGATTTGCACTATGAAAGGTAAGCTAGTGCTATAAAATCCAGGGTTTAAAGGTAGCTAATCTGAAAGGTAGATACGCAATATGAAATGATTCAGAGAAAAGAGTAAGATATAAATTTGAAATGTAATAATAAGTAAGTAGTATTGAATGAGGAGTATTACTCGATACATGATCTGAAGTTAGCTGTTGTAGTTCATGCTCTTAAGACATGACATCACTATCTTTATGATGTGACGATAGATTATCACCCTGGAAAGGCGAATGTGGTGGCTGATGTCCTCAGCAGGAAGTCAGGTTCAATAGTTGATGCATTCTCTATGGTATGTTTCAAGAGAAACATGCCAGTAGAAATGTGGAAGTTGAACTTAGACTTAGGGGTGACAGCACATAGTGGTTTGATTGCACAGATGCAAGTCAAGCCTACTTCTTATGATCAAATCAAGAAACTACAATAGGGTGATAGTGAGTTAAACCAGACCATGCATGACATGGCAGGGGGAAGAGACCAGAGTTCAAGTTTTCAGATGATGATGTTTTGTTTTAGCATGACGGATTGCATGTACCTCGAGATAATGATTTGAAAGAAAAGATTCTTGAGGAAGCACATGCATCAATGTACGCTATGCAACCAGGCAACACTAAGATATACAGGAATCTCAAGGAGTTGTACAGGTGACCTGATATAACAAAGGATGTAGCTGAGTATGTGGCTAGATGTAGTGTGTGCCAGCAGGTTAAACCTGAGCATTAGAAACCTGTAGGTACTCTAAAGTCTTTTCCTATACCAGAATGGAAGTGGAAACATATCACAATGGATTTTTGTGATAGGGTTTCCCAGGATACCTAGAGGTTGTAACTCGATATGAATGATTGTGGATAGACTAATTAAGTCTGCTCACTATCTTCATATTAAGTCAACCTTTGATGTCTCAAATTTGGCTAAGATATACATGGATGAAATAGTCAGGTTGCATGGTATTCTATCACATTCAAGTTTTGGAATCAGTTGTATCGTGCTTCGGGCACAAAGTTGAGATTCTGTACAACTTTCCATGCACAGACTAACGGTCAGTCAGAAAGGGCCATTCAGATTCTTGAGGACATGCTGAGAGCAGTAGAAAGCTGCATAGGATAGGCATAAGAGTTATGTTGAGATGAGACATTGACTTCTTAAGTTTGAAGTTGGTGATGAAGTGTATCTGAAAGTTTCACCAAGGAAGGGGGTACTGAGGTTTGGTAAAAGAGGCAAACTAACTCCTAGGTTTATAGGCATGTATCCTATCATTGAGAGGATTGGACCTGTAGCCTATAGGTTGGAATTGCCACCTGAATTGGCAAATCTACATGATGTGTTTCATGTATCCATGCTGAAGAAATGTTATCCTGGTACAGAGAAGATAATAGACCCAGAACCCACACAGCTCAGACAAGATGTGTCCTATGTTGAGGGACATGTACAGATAATTGATCGGAGGATCAAGAAGTTTAAGAATCATGAGATACCGTTAGTGAAAGTTCTATGGAGGAATCATAACCTAGAGGAATCTACGTGGGAGCTTGAGTCAGATATGCATAACAAGTTTCCTTTTCTCTTTTAGGAATTTCGGGGCGAAATTCTTATAAGGGAGGGAGATTGTTATGACCCACATTGAGGTTAGCCAGTAAATACCTCAATTAGCATGAAACACCTTGATTAGTGTTGAGTATATTATTAAATAGCATAGTTGATTAAGATAATCTAAGTCATGAATCAATAGTTGAGATTTACTCATATGAGGTAATTAATGATGATGGCAATGTTGATTATTAAGTTCATTAAGTTGAATCCAGTAATCACAGATGCAATTTGAGCTTTGATCAAGTGAAATAGTCTAATCAGTATGCTTCCATGTCTTGAGTAGGTAGAGGAGTTTGTGATTGAAAGGATGCAAGATGAATCATTCAATTTGGACCATCAAGTCAAAAATTATGATGTTCTTAAGATCTTTGGACCAATAATGCAATTTTTCCAAAGATTTGGTTTAATACCCTTTTTCCCTTTCCTTTACTTCCTTTTTCTCACTTATCCGTCTTCCTCTACCCGATAAGCACAGGGCCCGCAGGAGCGGCGCCCAAGCAGCCACAGGAAGATGCTCAATCGGCCGCAGCCAAGGAGTGAAGGCAGGGCGATTTTTGGGCGATTTAAACGGCGATCGACCTCCGCCCCTTCCCCCTCTACCTTTCCCACCTCTTTTTCACCTTGCCCGCACTCTAGGGCGGTGCTCTGACCTATAGGTAATAGCAGCAGGTTGCTCGACCAGCAGAGGAGCGGCGGCCGTTTAGGGCTTGAGAAGGCCGGCTCAGCAGGCGCCCTACTTCCCATCTACTTCCTCCATCACTTCAGCCGCTCAACTTAGTCAGCCACCTAGCAACTTCGACCAGTAGCTTGCCTAGCCATGGCGGCCGGCCAAGCAGCAGCTGCTGTTGTGCGGTACGCCGACCAGAGGCCTGCTTGGGCATAGCTAGAAGCTCAAATCAACGCCCTTGAGTCGTCCTTAGGGTTGAAGCTCAGATCCGCAGTTGTAGCTGCGTCTAGCACCAGGTACAACCCTCTCCTTCAACCTGTTCGTGAGTGTAAAGTTGTTGTATGCAGCTAGTCCGATCCAGGGCTGATTGGTGTGGGAAATAACAAGGGAATGATGTCCTCGATCTCGTCCTGAGGTCCTACATTCAAAATTGCAACCACAGCCATGAGCAACAACCTCAACTGAGATCGTTTCCAACCTGAAGGTGTGCGTGAATCAACTGGGCTGTAAATAGAGCAAAATCCAAGATTGATGATGACTTGCGTGTGCTCAGAATCTGGTCCCTGGATGCACTTCCGGACGGATCCGGACGTTTTGAACCACTGTGAGTAGCATTTCATTCATCTATCACAATTTAACTCGATAAAATGGGTGATTATAGTTCGATCTGGTTTGACGCAGTTTTCAGCGTATACCCGGGTGTCGGGCAGTGCCGGCACCGTTAAATTACCAAATCACGCGTTTTAATTATTAACGTTTGTACATCGTTAATTAGCAATTGTTGTGTGTGAATTAGAGTAGTAAAACCACACGATCAATCGAAACCAAATTACTCGATTAAATGGTGAAATAGTAGCGCACAACCACAATCTGGACAGTTTGGATATAAACTCGGGCTATATGATTTTTAATAAATTAATTGAGCATGATTTCAAAGAAATGACGACGATGTGAAAAATATCAAAGAAAACCTAGATGCACGTTGTTCTAGGTCGTAGTTAATTTAAATGATTTAATATTTTTCTCAAATTGGCACGCTTCTCAAGGATATCAGTAGAAATTCCTAATTATTAATAATAATTTGTGTTATGATACGTAATTAACTCTTAATTGAGTTAAGTGATGCACAAATCAGGATTAGGATTAATGTGCACGCTTTTCGAGAATTTTAGAGAATTGACAAATGTTGAGTATGATTCTCATATGTGAAGTAAGTTTCTTTAATTTGTGCAATAAGATGTTCAATTGCGTAAATTCGCTATGTATGTGCCAAATTGAAATAAGTTGGGGTATTTATGCATTTCTAATTTGTCTGAATGCATGGTATGAGAATTTCTCAGAAATTACAATGATTTGAAATATATTGCTCAGACAGTTTTAGAATGACAGTGTATTGTGATTTGATCTGAAGTCAGTAAATGTGATATTCCTGTTTAAGTGTTTATATGTTAATCAGTTAATAGACTTAGGTGCCCCAACACCGTAGAACCCCATTGCGCAGTCTGTACCTTTGGGGTAAAACGGCCAGCCCTGGGGATACGCCCAGGCATCGGAGACTCGTGTCCAACAAATACTGAATGTCTCGGTGACACGAAGTCTGAGAGGTAGGATTCCGGTCAGCCCTGGGGATACGCCCAGGCATCGGAGATCCGAGAGAATGTCCCGGTCAGCCCTGGGATACGCCCAGGCATCGGAGACTTAGAGACCCTCCGACTGTGCACTACAGGTTGCGGGAGGAGTCCAGAGCACTCAGAGTTAGTGCAGTGAGGCCTTGTGAGCCTGAGAGTCCTGTGCAGACCAGGACGAGAAGTCAGACTTAGCATTTCCCGGGTGTGTCGCTAAGTCTTGTACGGTGGGATCGTAGTTCGCTACAGATCTTCATATGCAGAGTGCGCTGCATATGTTTGGGGCATAACTAAAATGCATTCACATAGGATCACAGTAAAATTAATATGTTAAGAGTTTAGAACTTCTACGCTAGTTCTCAATAATTGCTTTATTATTCAAGATATGCAGTTTCTGATATTTTATGCTTTACAGTTATGCGATATTTGTTGTTGTATAGAAATGTGATTATTATCTGTAAAATCTGCTATGTCATTAGAACTGCTCTATATAATATTGTTCTTATGCTTAATTTCAATTTAATAAACTTGACGAGTTGTTTAGTGATAGTTAAATGAAAAACTATTCACTGAGCGAGTAGGCTCACTCCTCTACTCAAACATTTTCAGGTCAGCGACAGGTTCCAGGAATCTGAAGGATCTTACCACCCTAGTCAGTAGAAGGTATATGTAGTTAGTTAGATAGTGGTCTCTTAGTCCTTTCCCCTCGGTCCTTGGGACATGGTGTGGGTGAGAGAGAGTATGTATGGCGAATGTGTAAAAGAATTAAATTAACTGTTATGTTTTACTTTCTGTTAAACAATGTTATATGTTGTAAACTCTGTTTATGTTCTCTAGCCAGTTTAATTGAAATGCTTCCACAATAGTTATTTATGTTTTAGTTTACAGCAATAATCCGGATATCATTACGAGGTTTTAAAAAGAAAAAGTTCTCAGTGATTTGTTTATGTGATAATCCCTCGGTCGCGCCCTAATCTCGTGATTTGTGGTTAGTGTGAGATCGGGGTGTGACATCTTGGTATCAGAGCATAGGTTGAGTATATGAATGCTCTAAGTCAAGGTCAGAGGATGACAAGAGACCAATAGGATTAGGATTTAGGTTTCTTCCTTCTAACTGCAATTTTATAACAGGAAGTGTTCTGTTATAGTATTGCAGATGACAGGAAGAGGACGTGGTCACGAGAATCAAGTTGAGAGTTTAAGCTGAGTCATCAGGGATCATTAGGATCAAAAGATAGAGTTATAATTAAGATGGATAAGAAATGATGTGTCTTTAGCTCTGGGAGGTCTGAGTGTTTAGATACCCTGGCCAGGTGTCTGAATACTTAGATTAACCAGTATCAAGCTACTCTGTCTATTCTTCTCTGGATGCCCTGGCCAGGTATGCAGAGGAAGGATAGTCTAGAGAGAAACCCTAGAAGTCTTAGGGTTAAGAAACTGAAAATTAATGTGGGAGTAAGAGATTAAACATATGATGCGATACAACTCTTGTTTATTATTGTTTATTTGATTGAAAAATCACTAGAAATGCTCTTATATGTATGAATTTAGATTTTCGGTTTGTAGAATAAATATGATTCTTTTATATTGTTGTGTGTCATGAACCGATTCATTTATTGTTTATATTCTTTGTATTAAGTAGACCAGGAGTTATGTTTAAATGAGCTTGCCCTAAGTGGATATTCTTTTCACATGTTTGAGATTAATGGGAGTTGGTTAATCCCGAGTAGCTCTTGGCTTCAGGACTACAGGTTCGGCCTGGTCCGGCTGGCGGGATGCGTTACTGGGATCTAATGACTCCTATTAACAGTATAATTAGAATAGACTCTGGATGATTTAGACCTGAATCATAGTAAGAATGTACATACGATAAGATGTTGAGATATAAGGGAAATATTAGAACAGCTAAGAAGTAGCTGGAAATGATATCAGAGGCCCAATGTTGGAGTCTCATATGAGCAATCCTTAATAGGAAATAAAGGAACATGATAAAAGGTTTAGATTCAATTTAATGATTTGTATTATACGAACTCTAAATATAAGAGTATGGAAAGGATATGAGAAAAGTATGTAATGGCTAAGATAGTAAGAATCAGCTTTGGGTTGGATCAAGGAATGGAGTAAAATACTTTTATGTACTTCAAAGCAAAGAGAAAATAAAAGAAAAAGAGTTGAGTATATAATAAGTACATAGAAATAAAGAGTCTTATGAAAATCATAAGACCAAGACAAGAAACTTAGTTGGATTAAAAGAAATGTTAGAAATGATGACTTTGATTAAGGAACGAGAATTACATGACGTAATTGAGAGTATGGAATGCATATCTTTATTATAAAGCTTAGCACATTCATACATACTGTCTTGGATTCTAAGTCTCTATAGACTAACAGACTAGTTCCTAAAATAAAGAACAGATGTGTAATTAAGAAAATGAATGCATCTTATATGTTGCATAATTACCATGGTGGAGACGTCTAATTGAATGAAATAATGACATACAATATGATGATGAAACCCTAGCGGGGTAAATTCAGAATGTAATTTATCTGAATGTCCAAGTTAGAGAAAGGAAATTCCAATGATTAGATAAGCACGACTTTAGTAAAACTTATGAGATTTAGAGTTTGAATTTCAAACTAAGGGAGTAAAAATCACATCATAATAATGTCGTGTTATTGATAAGGACCAAACCCTAGAATATTTAGAGTTGTAGTAGTTCAAGGGATATCACTAGTGGTTTGACCTTGAGTACTAGCATCCCTATAAAATAAGATCATGAGATTTGCACTATGAAAGGTAAGCTAGTGCTAATAAAATCCAGGGTTTAAAGGTAGCTAATCTGAAAGGTAGATACGCAATATGAAATGATTCAGAGAAAAGAGTAAGATATAAATTTGAAATGTAATAATAAGTAAGTAGTATTGAATGAGGAGTATTACTCGATACATGATCTGAAGTTAGTTGTTGTAGTTCATGCTCTTAAGACATGACATCACTATCTTTATGATGTGACGATAGATTATCACCCTGGAAAGGCGAATGTGGTGGCTGATGTCCTCAGCAGGAAGTCAGGTTCAATAGTTGATGCATTCTCTATGGTATGTTTCAAGAGAAACATGCCAGTAGAAATGCGGAAGTTGAACTTAGACTTAGGGGTGACAGCACATAGTGGTTTGATTGCACAGATGCAAGTCAAGCCTACTTCTTATGATCAAATCAAGAAACTACAATAGGGTGATAGTGAGTTAAACCAGACCATGCATGACATGGCAGGGGGAAGAGACCAGAGTTCAAGTTTTCAGATGATGATGTTTTGTTTTAGCATGACGGATTGCATGTACCTCGAGATAATGATTTGAAAGAAAAGATTCTTGAGGAAGCACATGCATCAATGTACGCTATGCAACCAGGCAACACTAAGATATACAGGAATCTCAAGGAGTTGTACAGGTGACCTGATATAACAAAGGATGTAGCTGAGTATGTGGCTAGATGTAGTGTGTGCCAGCAGGTTAAACCTGAGCATTAGAAACCTGTAGGTACTCTAAAGTCTTTTCCTATACCAGAATGGAAGTGGAAACATATCACAATGGATTTTTGTGATAGGGTTTCCCAGGATACCTAGAGGTTGTAACTCGATATGAATGATTGTGGATAGACTAATTAAGTCTGCTCACTATCTTCATATTAAGTCAACCTTTGATGTCTCAAATTTGGCTAAGATATACATGGATGAAATAGTCAGGTTGCATGATATTCTATCACATTCAAGTTTTGGAATCAGTTGTATCGTGCTTCGGGCACAAAGTTGAGATTCTGTACAACTTTCCATGCACAGACTAACGGTCAGTCAGAAAGGGCCATTCAGATTCTTGAGGACATGCTGAGAGCAGTAGAAAGCTGCATAGGATAGGCATAAGAGTTATGTTGAGATGAGACATTGACTTCTTAAGTTTGAAGTTGGTGATGAAGTGTATCTGAAAGTTTCACCAAGGAAGGGGGTACTGAGGTTTGGTAAAAGAGGCAAACTAACTCCTAGGTTTATAGGCATGTATCCTATCATTGAGAGGATTGGACCTGTAGCCTATAGGTTGGAATTGCCACCTGAATTGGCAAATCTACATGATGTGTTTCATGTATCCATGCTGAAGAAATGTTATCCTGGTACAGAGAAGATAATAGACCCAGAACCCACACAGCTCAGACAAGATGTGTCCTATGTTGAGGGACATGTACAGATAATTGATCGAAGGATCAAGAAGTTTAAGAATCATGAGATACCGTTAGTGAAAGTTCTATGGAGGAATCATAACCTAGAGGAATCTACGTGGGAGCTTGAGTCAGATATGCATAACAAGTTTCCTTTTCTCTTTTAGGAATTTCGGGGCGAAATTCTTATAAGGGAGGGAGATTGTTATGACCCACATTGAGGTTAGCCAGTAAATACCTCAATTAGCATGAAACACCTTGATTAGTGTTGAGTATATTATTAAATAGCATAGTTGATTAAGATAATCTAAGTCATGAATCAATAGTTGAGATTTACTCATATGAGGTAATTAATGATGATGGCAATGTTGATTATTAAGTTCATTAAGTTGAATCCAGTAATCACAGATGCAATTTGAGCTTTGATCAAGTGAAATAGTCTAATCAGTATGCTTCCATGTCTTGAGTAGGTAGAGGAGTTTGTGATTGAAAGGATGCAAGATGAATCATTCAATTTGGACCATCAAGTCAAAAATTATGATGTTCTTAAGATCTTTGGACCAATAATGCAATTTTTCCAAAGATTTGGTTTAATACCCTTTTTCCCTTTCCTTTACTTCCTTTTTCTCACTTATCCGTCTTCCTCTACCCGATAAGCACAGGGCCCGTAGGAGCGGCGCCCAAGCAGCCGCAGGAAGATGCTTAATCGGCCGCAGCCAAGGAGTGAAGGCAGGGCGATTTAAACGGCGATCGACCTCCGCCCCTTCCCCCTCTACCTTTCCCACCTCTTTTTCACCTTGCCCGCGCTCTAGGGCGGTGCTCTGACCTATAGGTAATAGCAGCAGGTCGCTCGACCAGCAGAGGAGCGGCGGTCGTTTAGGGCTTGAGAAGGCCGGCTCAGCAGGCGCCCTACTTCCCATCTACTTCCTCCATCACTTCAGCCGCTCAACTTAGTCAGCCACCTAGCAACTTCGACCAGTAGCTTGCCTAGCCATGGCGGCCGGCCAAGCAGCAGCTGATGTTGCACGGTACGTCGACCAGAGGCCTGCTTGGGCATAGCTAGAAGCTCAAATCAACGCCCTTGAGTCGTCCTTAGGGTTGAAGCTCAGATCCGCAGTTGTAGCTGCGTCTAGCACCAGGTACAACCCTCTCCTTCAACCTGTTCATGAGTGTAAAGTTGTTGTATGCAGCTAGTCCGATCCAGGGCTGATTGGTGTGGGAAATAACAAGGGAATGATGTCCTCGATCTCGGCCTGAGGTCCTACATTCAAAATCGCAACCATAGCCATGAGCAACAACCTCAACTGAGATCGTTTCCAACCTGAAGGTGTGCGTGAATCAACTGGGCTGTAAATAGAGCAAAATCCAAGATTGATGATGACTTGCGTGTGCTCAGAATCTGGTCCCTGGATGCACTTCCGGAAGGATCCGGACGTTTTGAACCACTGTGAGTAGCATTTCATTCATCTATCACAATTTAACTCGATAAAACGGGTGATTATAGTTCGATCTGGTTTGACGCAGTTTTCAGCGTATACCCGGGTGTCGGGCAGTGCCGGCACCGTTAAATTACCAAATCACGCGTTTTAATTATTAACGTTTGTACATCGTTAATTAGCAATTGTTGTGTGTGAATTAGAGTAGTAAAACCACACGATCAATCGAAACCAAATTACTCGATTAAATGGTGAAATAGTAGCGCACGACCACAATCTGGACAGTTTGGATATAAACTCGGGCTATATGATTTTTAATAAATTAATTGAGCATGATTTCAAAGAAATGACGATGATGTGAAAAATATCAAAGAAAAGCTAGATGCACGTTCTAGGTCGTAGTTAATTTAAATGATTTAATATTTTTCTCAAATTGACACGCTTCTCAAGGATATTAGTAGAAATTCCTAATTATTAATAATAATTTGTGTTATGATACGTAATTAACTCTTAATTGAGTTAAGTGATGCACAAATCAGGATTAGGATTAATGTGCACATTTTTCGAGAATTTTAGAGAATTGACAAATATTGACTATGATTCTCATATGTGAAGTAAGTTTCTTTAATTTGTGCAATAAGATGTTCAATTGCGTAAATTCGCTATGTATGTGCCAAATTGAAATAAGTTGGGGTATTTATGCATTTCTAATTTGTCTGAATGCATGGTATGAGAATTTATCAGAAATTACAAAGATTTGAAATATATTGCTCAGACAGTTTTAGAATGACAGTGTATTGTGATTTGATCTGAAGTCAGTAAATGTGATATTCCTGTTTAAGTGTTTATATGTTAATCAGTTAATAGACTTAGGTGCCCCAACACCGTAGAACCCCATTGCGCGGTCTGTACCTTTGGGGTAAAACGGTCAGCCCTGGGGATACGCCCAGGCATCGGAGACTCGTGTCCAACAAATACCGAATGTCTCAGTGACACGAAGTCTGAGAGGTAGGATTCCGGTCAGCCCTGGGGATACGCCCAGGCATCGGAGATCCGAGAGAATGTCCCGGTCAGCCCTGGGGATACGCCCAGGCATCGGAGACTTAGAGACCCTCCGACTGTGCACTACAGGTTGCGGGAGGAGTCCAGAGCACTTAGAGTTAGTGCAGTGAGGCCTTGTGAGCCTGAGAGTCCTGTGCAGACCAGGACGAGAAGTCAGACTTAGCATTTCCCGGGTGTGTCGCTAAGTCTTGTACGGTGGGATCGTAGTTCGCTACAGATCTTCATATGCAGAGTGCGCTGCATATGTTTGGGGCATAACTAAAATGCATTCACATAGGATCACAGTAAAATTAATATGTTAAGAGTTTAGAACTTCTACGCTAGTTCTCAATAATTGCTTTATTATTCAAGATATGCAGTTTCTGATATTTTATGCTTTATAGTTATGCGATATTTGTTGTTGTATAGAAATGTGATTATTATCTGTAAAATCTGCTATGTCATTAGAACTGCTCTGTATAATATTGTTCTTATGCTTAATTTCAATTTAATAAACTTGACGAGTTGTTTAGTGATAGTTAAATGAAAAACTATTCACTGAGCGAGTAGGCTCGCTCCTCTACTCAAACATTTTCAGGTCAGCGACAGGTTCCAGGAATCTGAAGGATCTTACCACCCTAGTCAGTAGAAGGTATATGTAGTTAGTTAGATAGTGGTCTCTTAGTCCTTTCCCCTCGGTCCTTGGGACATGGTGTGGGTGAGAGAGAGTATATATGGCGAATGTGTAAAAGAATTAAATTAACTGTTATGTTTTACTTTCTGTTAAACAATGTTACATGTTGTAAACTCTATTTATGTTCTCTAGCCAGTTTAATTGAAATGCTTCCACAATAGTTATTTATGTTTTAGTTTACAGCAATAATCTGGATATCATTACGAGGTTTTAAAAAGAAAAAGTTCTCAGTGATTTGTTTATGTGATAATCCCTTGGTCGCGCCCTAATCTCGTGATTTGTGGTTAGTGTGAGATGAGGGTGTGACAGTGAGGGTAAATATAAGTAGAATTCGTGGTCATAATTCTTGGTTGAATGGTGTCATATTGTTGATCTCAATTTAGAAGAATAGAGGTGAATATGATAAAGAAAATGAGAGAGAGTAACTGAGATTGGGGGGAAATATTTAGAGATATTTTGTGGATGGAAGGGAGATCATGAATCATTGGTGCAGTGGAAAGGATAGAAGAAAGGTATGAAAATAATATAAGAGTAAGAAAAATGAAGAAATATATTTGAGGTTTTTTTGTGAGTGTTAAGGATTAATTAGAAAGATAGGGGTTCAACATGCATTAGTGAAAGTATGGAAAGAAGAGGAGAGTGTAGACATGCTTATAGCTATATTTATGGGTTGTATGACGATTTTGGTTTAGGAGAATAAAGATAAATATATACTACTAAAAAGAACAAATTTTTCTACTCATTATGTTTTTTCACCATAATAACAAATTTACAATTTTGAGCAATCAGGATAGATGATCCTCAAATGATGCTATGCCATTATATTTGTCTCTTTTCACATTTTTTAACCTTTTCTCCATCTTTTTGTAATTTTTCTATCATCTTTTAGTTACAACCCATTCCTAGCTTTGCTGGTAATCCTAGAGATTTAAGATAATCTTAATGTTTGTCATGTTTTTGTTAGTAATATTTTTATATTGTGATTTATCTTAACTTTGGTAACCTTAAATACTTGTTTGAGAAACTCCTAATCATGACTTAAGCATACTATAAAGATCTGAGTTGGGATAATATAGCATTAACCCATACATGTATGCAAGAAGAGAGTTAATGACATTGGAGGAAATAATTAATAAATAATTTTTCATTTTAGAATATTATAATAATAATATTGTACAACTTTATATAATTCAATTATGAATCCAAAAAAAATGAACCAAATTGGAGTTAAAATGAGTGAGTTATGCCCTTTTTAGTAAACATACACAGAGTGTCACGACCGTGATGATGCGTCGTGTGTCGCGACCGCAACGCTGTGTCACGACTGTGACAGATGCCACCTAGGACATCTCGGTCTATACTTGTCCTTTTTCAACGAATTGAAGTGCATTAGAACCAAAATTCAATCATCTATCATCTCATACTATTTGCTCAATGAGAGGGTGACCTGGAAGGCTATTTTTGGGGCGATTTTTGGGGAAGAACGTGAAGAACGACGGAAATCCAAAAGGGTTGCCATAAATTCAACTTGGTAAGTAGTTTTAACTATTGATTCTTCCTTATCATCATTTTCTCTTACTTAGAATCCCTAATACAATTAATCTGAGGTTTGTCTTAACCTCTAATTTTCGTCTTCTACCTATAGCAGACCTTCTTTAGGGTTGAAAGGAAGAAGAAACCGCTGACTTGTTAGGGTTTTGATATGGATTTGAGATTTTCATAGATGGTCTGCATTTTTAAGGTATTTTCACACTTTAGAGTGAGTGGGTACTTCCTTTAAATAGTATATTTCACGAAAAATGAGTTAAATAATCAATAATTTCTAATTGCTTAGTATGCGAGTACAAATCCTAAATGGTCTTTTTGATATAGCTTTTGAAAGTTGATATGAAATGGATTATTTATTTATTGTGGTGAATTTTAGATGATGAAATCATATTAGAAATGGGTACAATCCATCTAAATGATAATTCTTAAAGTATTTACAGAGGTTATGAGAGTAAACTAAAATTTAGGGTTTTTAGCTATGACTGAAATTGTTGTATAATTGAATAAAGAAGTTTGCCTAGTTGAATCTTCTTGGTTACGAATGATTGTTTTATTTGTATGCATATTACATATATGTCAGATAAGATCTTGCATTTCATTTGATGATATCAATGTTTGCTTGATATATCAGTAAGGAGGGTGAAAGCCTAAATGAATGGAAAGTTGGAGGTTTGCAAATAGAAATCTTGATTCAATGTTATTCTTGATGTATGATGTTTTAGTAAATGGCATGGAAACCCTAGTTCCGATCATTATAGGGTTTCATATATATATATATATATATATATATATATTCTATTATATGTGAACTTCTTAGAGAAATCTTTATTGAATGATGTTATGATGAATTAAATCCTTATGCGAGTCATGTGATAAGTGAATGAGGTTAATGAAACCCTAAGGATAGGGTGTTCAGTGAATCAAGTATTGTGATATTAATGTTTCTCAATATGATATGTGGTTATGCTTAAAAGTTCAGTTGTGGTAAATGTTATCAGATGGTTTATGAAATGAACAATTTTCAAAGCTGAACTAAGATATGATTATGTGATGATTGAATTGTGAAGTTAAAGAGTGAATTATACATTTAGATGCCTTGAACACTTTAGAATCCTCACATGATGAGGCCTGTGTTGTGGGGAGGAAATGGTTTCCCGACCTGAGGTAGTCTAGATCAAGGTAAGCCAAAGCGTACCAGTAGGGTGTGGGGGTCTTGACTAGTAGGGCAGACTCCTTATAGTTGTGCGGTACCCAACACCAACCGGGGATGCTGGTGGTACCTATGTTACATGTTGTAGTGATCAGTGGTCAGTAGGTCCACTGATGCACAATAAGCCTGAGGGCTTTGACTCACAGCCTGAGAACTTAGGTTGAGAGGTGGAGTCTTAGATATCCGACCGCTCCCATTAGCCACCGAGAGGTAAATGTGTCGAGGCCTGCTACAGACGGGGTCTTACTTGAGAGATAGGCTTAGGAACTCGGGCATGCTTCTAAGCCTTATACAGTGAGATCATAGCTTTCTACGATCCTTTCACATGTTGTGGTACACCTCATGTGGGTTTAGGGCATAATAAGATGAATGAGAGGTTAAACAAGTGTGTGTAGTTATTCAACTGTTCTTTGTATGTTTTTGAATTATTGGTTCTCTTTATGATCAATCAGGCATGTTCATGTATAGATTCACTCTTGTAGATGTCTAGAGTATTATGCCATATTTATGTTTGTGAATGATTAGTCTCTTTAAAGCTTACTAATGTTATAATTGGTATCAGTTTCTAAATAGAATATCTATAATTACTTAAGTGCTTTAAACTATTTCTGTGAAGTAATCATTCATTGAGCGAGTAGGTTTACCCCTCTACTCACAATTTTTAGGGAAACCGCATGGACTGAAGATGTCATTACATCAACGTAGATCTACCACAAGAGTTAAGTATGAGATTAGTTTAGTTCAGTCGGTCCTTGTCACTCTAGGTCCTTGTATAGACGCGAGAGAGTTGTAAATGATGTTTTGTATCTTTGTTTCCTTAATAAGAGAGAATGTATCTGACTATCATGTTGTGTGTACATGGAAGTGTGAGAAATAGAATTATTGTATGGATGTGTATCATTAATGTTGAGATCATATTAGAGTAATCAAAGTTTCATTCTCTTGTCAAGTTTGTTTATGTGATTGGATGCGAGAAAACAAAGATTTTGAAATGAAATAAAAAAAGTCACGAGTGAACTTTATATTAAGTATAGTCCTCAAACTTATGCCCTAATCTCATGATTAGTGGTAATCGTGGGATGCAGGTGTAACAACTTGGTATCAGAGCTTAGGCTAAGTCATCAAGGACCATTAGCATAGAAATCTAGAGTTACAAGTTTGGCAAGGAGTTGATGTGTTAATAGCTCTGGGAAGTCTGGGTATTTGGATACCCTGGCCTAATATTTGGATACCTAGGTTGACCAGTATCAAGCTACTCTGATCTTCTCTGAATGCCCTATCCAGGCATGTAGTGGAAGGATGGGCTACAGAGAAACCCTAGAAATATTAGGGTTAGAAGACTAGAAAGAAATGAATGGATTGAGAATAAGAATGGAATGTGATGAAACTCTTATTCTGTATTGCTTCTTTGATTGGAGATCTATATAAATGATCTTATATATATTTGTATTCAAATATTCAGTTCTTAGAAATATATTTGGTCCTTTAAGAATCTTGTACACTATGAAGTTAATTCAGTTATTGTTTACATTCTTTGTATCAACTAGACCAAAGGTTATCTTTAAATGAGTTTACTATGATGGAGTGGACTTTTTGGAATCCTTAAATGTCCAATGACATAAGTGAATTCGTGCATGTCTAGTTATCTTAAAAGTCACATGTGCTTTGGTAAAGTCGGTTGGTGATTGGTATTTATATTATGATTACAATCCCAAAATCTATGGCTTGTTGAGGTATTTCTTTGACAAGTCAAATAGTTGAGTTTTGACACCAAAATGGAACAAAATGTAGATTGAGTGATGATGGAGCTATGGTTAAATTTTGGTGGCAGTTGGAGTATCATAGAGAGAGAGTTATGTGGGTTTGATCTTTGTGAAATAATGGTCGTAATTAGTTATTGATATACCTAAGTTTGATAGTATTGTCTAAGTTCTAATTGGGAAGTGTCCCGCGCTCACCAGGAAGAGGAGCCACGGATTCACATTGTGGCCTCCTGGACACCATTAGATGAGTTGGATCCAATGGCCAGAACTTTGCCTTCTAGACCAGTTAGACATGATTGTGGGTGAGTGGAATTGGAAGCTGTGATCGCCGTTTTGTGGGTGATCGTGGTTCCAAAATGGAAATAACTGAGCAGTTGGCTCTGTAGTGCCACGAGCTTCGATTTGACCCCTTGGGCGAACTGCCTCACTACTCCAGTAGAGAGAACGATCCTCCCTTTCTCTTTGTTTCTCTACAGCGGCAAGCTTGGGGTGTGGAGAAGTCGAAGATAGGTTGGTCTTCCTGTGCTAGTGGTGTCTACCTAGGTGACGAGCTCCATCCTCACTACAGACAAGCCTGAGTTCAGGGAGGGGTCCTCCTCAACCCACATCCATATACAGGAGGGATACAAGGTCCACTGGACCTGGCTAATGCTCCAGAAACCTTCAATCACAGATGAGGTGCTTCAAAAGTGCTTTCCCCCTTCCTTGTCCACTTCGGAAGCAGGTTACGGTAGAGCCACCATGGAGACAGACTTGTTGTTGGGATCTAGAAGCAAAAGCCAGGGAGGAGGAATCGTGATAGTAGCAACCTGGAGACCAGAGGCGGCGAACAGGTCATGCTACTGGACGGCATGGAGGAAGAGAGGTCGAGGCTGCTGGACGTCTAAGAGATAGACAAGGAGGATGATTGTGGTGCTTGTTTCTCGCCTCTGCCCAGCCTTGTGGAGACAGAAGAGAGAGATAGAGAGGGATCACAAAGGTGATGCAGGTCTTCCCATCATCCACAGGGCGGTGTCGGGCGTGGAGATAAGGAGGAGATCAAGGATGCAGAAGCAACCTGACCTTGCCATCCTGCAACCTCAACGATGAACAAAGGCACTGGGAGCACCTTTTCTCCATGAGGAGGACATGATGGCGGTCGATCACCGAAGCTCGCACCTGAGGCGGCGGCGCAGAATAGAGCCAGCAACTCTGTGATCATGACTGATCGTGAGTGAGAACGGGGATACACGGTCGTGGTCTTGCGCCTGTGTTACGTGAGAACCAGAGAGGAGGCCCTGACCCCTATAAATGGATCCATGGATCCATGGATCGACCATCAGATCCGAATCGGGTCTCAGCTGGAAGAGGGGGAGCAGCGCCCTAGCCACATGGCAGCCAGCGATTAGCCCAGAGAGGTAATAATCCATATATCTTCAATAATTCGTAGAAATTAGCTCGATTGTCATAAAAATGCAAATAAGGTACCAAACTTCTTAGAAAATTGCATAGAACAAGATGGGACTATAATATCAAGCTTTTGATGCATTATTAATAGTGATATCATGTATGATGTGTAATGCTAGTTTAATGGATAATAAATATCAAACGTTGGCCTAAAATTATGAGAATGTGCCAGTAAATCATACATGTGGCTTATAATCTTTTGGATATCAGTAATTGTGATGTTGATGCACAAAACCATGTAATTTGCTCAATATGGCTATTTAGGGCTATTAACACTAAAGATAATGCATACATGCTCAATAAATGACGAAATTTATAGAATACCCTCATATATGTAACTGGAAGTGACCGGCCTAAATCGCGCGTCCAAAAAGTGGAGCGGATTTGAAGTAGTCGGACTTTTAAATTTATAACCCAAAACCTTCTAGGCCCCCGCAACTTTGTTTACGGGGTCGAAGTAGATATACAGGGTCGAACACAGGGACAAGGGTGGTAGTGTTGAGAATGTGGAATTGACATGTTACACTCCGGTAAGGGCAAGGATATGATAAAATTCCCAGAGGGGACAGCAGGCTAAGATCGATAAAACAGAAGAAATTTATCTCCAATGGGAGCTACGAGGAAAAATTAGGTTTTAAGCATTTATCAGTTTTTAGGGTTTTCGTGCAACAGAAATAGAGAGATAATACTATTGCTTTAGCAAGGAACGAAGGAGAAAACTTCGGTAAAACAAGCGGCAGCAGAAAACATCTTGTACCCCTCCTCTCGAAGCGGGTACCTCTAACTAAGCATCAACACCCCTCTCGAGGTTGCTGGACTTAAGTTATAGTGGAAAGGTTACTACGGCAACTCCGATCTTAGGCACTCTCGTACTCCAGTATCAGACCAAACACTAGAGCCACAACACCTCTCTCGAGGTTGTTGCAATGGGAAAACACGATTCGGTAGCTAATCGAAATGCGATCCAAGCGTACAAGCTAGACTTCAGATGTTAAACATAGCAATCATCCAACAAAAGGTACCAAACATAAAGCAGCAGATAATTAAAACTCTTCTACTTCCATTAACATAAAGGGTCTGATTACATTCCATAAGTAAAGAAAGTAAATGACTAAAATAAGTAAAGATAAATACCGCCTTCTTGATTTAGAAGGGCGACAGGCAGCAGCAGATCCTCCAGCCCGATACCGGGCAGGAACCTTACCTGATACGCCCGTGTCGGGCGGCACACCCTCTCAGGCGACACGATGTGACGAGTGGACGTATCGTGCGGGGCGCCCTTGCCCCGATACGATCATGTCGGGCGGCACCCTCTCGGGCGACACGCCGTGACTGGCGATGCGTATCGGGGTTCGGTATCGTGACGGGTTAGAGTGTTGCTTCCAGTATCAGGCACTCCTATCGGATGTCCTTATTGGCCGATATCGGCCTGTAGTGGTGCCCGGGATGATCCTAAATGAACCATTCCCTCCCTCTCGGGATGGGGAAGTGCTCACCTAGAATCACCCGGCACACCTCTGAGGCATGACACGCTAGCTCCGGAAGCTTTCCTAAGTTGGCTTTCGAGCGAATCTGACCCGTCCCATCAGAGTCCTGTAGCTGCGATTTATAGGCAGCGGTTGGGGAAAGTTATGGTGCTCCGGACGCCACATGTTCTTCCTTCAGCTCCATTATTGAGGCTTCAGGGATGCCTGATATGTGTATCACCTGGCACAAGGATGTCGGGCTGTCAGTCATCGTGACGAGTGGCGCCTGCCGGTGGGTGGCCTGTATCGCGTGACACGCTTCAGTTGTCATGGTGAGCCCGGCTCCCTGTCGGGTAAATGGCGTGTTGCTCGTTCGTTCCTTCTTGTGCGGCATCCTTGTGTCGTGCGGTATGGTATCGCGCACCCGTGTCGGGCAGCGAGCGTATCGGCCGGCTAGTTGGTATGAAGGCCGATGTAGGTGGAACACGTTCATGGGCCGGGACAGGCCTTTTTGCTGCTAAATGAGTTCAAAAATGAGGAAAACTCTGCAAAATATGATAAAATTGAGTTAATAGCGTAGTGTGGCCTGTTTATTCAAAAACATGACAAAAGAGAGAGGAAAACAGTTAAAAAGGGCAGTTTTGATAATAAAATAAGGGCCAAAAACATCACAAAATTTGGTGTTATCAACTCCCCCAAACTTAGCATTTTGATTTTCCTCAATCAATCTTTAAACTTTATTTTTTTATGCTTCTTCTTGACCGGTATAGTTTTTAGACCATGGGTTTGAGCGAGCAATGAGATGTCTCACAGAGAATGAGGCCCGACCACGAACAACAGACTTTATTTTTCCTACCTTATTTAAGCGAAAATTTTCTCTACAGCTTCAGCAAGACTTGGGTGCATGATTCGAAGTTAGCTTTCACACCAAATAGCTTTTGGGGGCAGAAAGTTGTGTGTTTGGGTAGGCTTAAGGCTCTTTTTTGGGTTTTTCTTCTTGTTTTCCATCAGTCCATCCAGGTACGGGTCTGTTAGCGGGCGAGTGGTCCCTGCAGTCTAAGCCAGTTGGATTTAGAGCAATGATTTCACATCCTACGTACCACTGTCCCGGATCTACCATGCCTAAAGATGGGTACTTTTGAAAAACAAGTGTGTATATATTTCTTTTCTTTTTCTCTTTCTTTTTATTGGGCACAACTTTCATGCTTTTATTCACTCTCATAAGGCTAATCTCTCTTTTTGGGATTTTTGTTGGGTAAGGGCAAACAAGAGGAATTTTTGTTGCTGTTTGGGCAACTTTTTCCTTCTGCATACACGTCTCTTAGCTGTTGCGAGGTTATTTTTCGCAATTTTTGGCGTGGAAAGTTGTAGTCTTTTGTCGTTTGAGGCTGCATTATCGGAAAGACATAACAAAACTTGCATCTCCTTGGGCACGTAGAAAACAAGCTGGCAAGAAGTCATATCAGGTTTTTACTATATAGTGTCTTTGTACATATGCATGGAGACAAAATAAGCAAAAAATTTCAAAATTTTTGTATGAGCATGTATATGTATATGTACACATGATATAGAAAAAAAGCAAAAGAACAAAGAGGGTGGAGTTTGAAGAAAAAAAATTTATACCTCCCTCACTGGTACATGGTACCCCCCCCCCAAACTTGCTCCACACTCTGTCCCAGAGTTGTGAAGTAGATAAGGTAGGGTAATGTTAACACAGCGAGGGATTAACCGGTGAGCGTGCCTATGCCAGATAGAAGCTCCCACACATATTCTCCTCATTTGCTGTGGTAGTTGATGTGGTGGAGCTGGTCAGGCGTCTCTTTATTTGATATCTAGTCTAGGATGAAGATGTTGCAGCCAGTTGTACCAATGCAAAAGTGGGTTCAGAATTACAAGATTCGATGAGATCAGTCATGCGCTTTTGCTGACGAAGAAGTTCCAAAACTATTAGGCATTCCCTTAAACCAGGTAGACTTTTTAAGATACTTCCATTGTGAACATGAACAAAAGGAATGGTCATCAACCTCAGTTTCTTTTAAATTTTCATCATCTATTGAACTAGTCAGAGAAGTCCACTTATCTCTTCCAATACTTTTTTTTGATTTGGTAGCCCCAACAGGAGTCCATTTCCTTATCATAGTTTGTCTTCTGCGGTGGTTTAGGACCATCTCCAAAAGAGAAAATCAGTGGAAGTCTTTCTCCAATGGCTGCTGGATTGAATGTGGGTATTTTGGGTTCATCAGTCATGAAGCCACCTTCTTCATGGGGGGTATCTTCTTTGGATATAGTATCCACAAGTGTTTTCAAGAGCTCTCTGTCTACCATAGGCTGGTTATCATCGTCATAATCTGCACGAACCTTGTGTTTCCTTCTTGAGAGCTTTGCACTTGTTCTGGATGCATCATCTGGGAAAGAAAATGGAGTCGTTACTTCTTCCGTCCTTGCTCTATCCTCGGCGGTTGATGGCCCAGCTGCCTCGGGATTCTGGAATTTCTGTTCGACCGTTGTTGCTTTAGCTACGGCCTCAGTGTCGATTCTTCTGCCGTGTTTGTCAATTCGAAGGGTGGTTTGCTTTGTACGGGCCATATCTGTTATCATTAAACAAGTTCATTGATCATTTAAATGTTAGGTAGGCAAAAAAAAACTGATTGCACGATAAGATTCGGCCTGTTACAAAGTCTGGGGTGTCGTCCATCAAAAGAACATCCTAGGCGATATAAAGCTGGACGATACAGAGAAAAGTTGTGTGTCAAACACGTTGCCCGACACGAGTGTGTCGGGCGATACGGTTGCGTGAAACAAACAGCCCGATAGGGACTTCCCTGAGAAAAAAATGTGTCGCCCGACATGGTTATTGCCCGATATGTCGTATCGGGCAAGTGCATGCTAAAGACATGTCACGCGACACATGTATCAGGCGACACAAGGGAAAATCAACTAAAGTCGTCAACTCGGTACGCAGTGCGCGATAAGAAGGTCGTGTCGGGCAAGCAGGCTGTCGAGCTATACCTTTACTATCTGAAGCTCTCGTGTGACACGAGAGCAAAAGCTAGTTGGACGACATACGAGCAAAGAGAGAAATTACCGCATGATACAGGTAGCTAAAAGAGTAAAAGTAGTAGCCCGGCACGGTAAAACCTTTGTACTATATATAGCAATCTCAACTGGGGGTAAAATGGGTAAATTCGGAATGCGTGTCGGTCGTTGAGACAAGCCATTCCTGAGACGAGCGGTCACATCCGTCTGATCAAGGGTAATTACTCATCTTGCCCGATACGAGAGCTTGCCGCCCAGGCGTGTCGCCCGACACGGCTTATGCGATGCCCGATATGAGTGTGTTCTACGCACTGGTTGAGTTGATGCCCGATATGAAGCCTTCAGAACAAAGTCTAGATGAAAAACTTAAAAATAAAGCGGGGGAAAAAGCGATTGACGAGTAAAACATCATTGGCCTAAGGTTAAGTTCCCGGCCTCAGATAGTATTACCCATCCAGGTCCATAAAACAGAGCGGTGGCCCATTAAAACAGAAGAGTCAGTGCATGTGGTGCATGCACTGACTCGGGCCTTATTACAGTCCAAATGTTCATAATGTTTGTCTTGCAAGAAAGTAAATAACGTCCTATTCTAGGAAAAATAAAAGCTCGGGCTGCCTCCCGAGGAGCGTTGTAGTTTGCGTCGCCAGCTCGACCAGTTTAGGTCCTTCACTTTTCACCTTCAACAACATCCATGTCTTGCAAGTTGATCTCTGCCCTCCTAACAAAAGCTTCGTCTTCATAGTACCTTTTCACCCTGTGCCCGTTTACTTGAAAAACTTTGGTCAGATCATCTTTGTCATATAGCTCCATCATTCTGGATGGGTATATCTTTGATACAGTGAACGGTCCGGACCATCTCGTTTGTAACTTTTCTGGAAAAAGACGAATGGAGGATTTAAATAATAAAACTATATCACCTTCACTTACTTCCTTCCTTCTCAGGTGGGCATCATGCCACACCTTCATCCTTTGTTTATAAATCTTTGCGTTCTCATAAGCATGCATCCTTAATTCTTCAAGCTCTTATAACTGCAAATATCTCTTTTCTCCCACTTTCTCTAGATCCATATTCAAGAATTTAATTGCCCAAAGGGCCTTGTGTTCCAGTTTAAGGGGTAGATGACAGGATTTTCCGTAGATCAACTTATAGGGGGTGGTTCCAATGGGCGTTTTATAGGCAGTCCTCTAGGCCCAAAGTGCGTCGTCAAGCTTCATTGACCAATCCTTCCTCGTTTGGTTGACAGTCTTTTCCAGAATCTGCTTGATTTGTCTATTAGAAACCTCTACCTGCCCGGAAGTTTGTGGGTGGTAGGGCGTAGTGACCTTGTGTTTAACTCCATACTTTCGTAGGAGCACTTCGAACTGTCTTTCTCTAAAATGTGACCCACCGTCGCTTATTACAGTACGTGGTACACCGAAACGAGGGAAGATCATCTTTTCGAACAGTTTGATCACTGACTTAGCGTTGCACGTTTGAGTTGCAACAACTTCTACCCATTTTGATACATAATCTACTGCCACTAGAATGTATTGATACCCCCTTCATGGGGGAAACAGTCCCATGTAGTCAATCCCCCATACATCAAAGATCTCTACTTCAATCCAATTTGCCATTGGCATCTCGTTCCTTCGCCCAATATTGCCCGTCGATTGGCACTCTTTACAGACCTTTACAAATTGTGCAGCGTCTTTGAATAAAGAGGGCCAGTAAAAACCTGATTGTAGCACTTTGGCAGCAGTCCTTTCGCTGCCCATATGTCCTCCATAAGGGGAGGCGTGGCACTCTTTCATAATGTTCGGGGTTTCTTCTTCGGGAATGCACCTCTGGTACAAGCTATCAGCACATCTTCTGAAAAGGAGAGGATCGTCCCAATAGTAATTTTTCACATCCGCGAACAGATTCTTCTTTTGGTTATAGGTGATGTCAGGGGGCAGTTCTCTACAGGCAAGATAGTTACAGATGTCAGCGAACCAGGGTAAGTTCTCTTCCTTGTTTTCGATCATCATTAAAGCTTCGTCGGCATAATTGTCATTAATGGGTGGTTCCCTCTGTCCTTCTGTAATGATCCTTGATAAGTGGTCAGCAACCACATTTTCTGTACCCTTCTTATCGACTATTTCATGGTCGAATTCTTATAACAACAAGGCCCACCTCAACAGTCTGGGCTTTGTATCTTTCTTTTGCATGAGGTATCTTATAGCCCCATGATCTGTGTATACTTTGACCTTTGCCCCGATGAGGTACGATCTGAACTTATCAAAAGTGAAGATGATTGTGAGCATCTCTTTTTCCGTAGTTGTATAATTTACCTGAGCTTCGTCCAACGTGCAACTAGCGTAGCAGATCACGTGGTGCTTTTTATCCTTTTTCTTCCCTAGGACAGCTCCTAGTGCATAGTCGTTGGTGTCGCACATAAGCTCGAACGGTAAATCCCAATATGGAGCTTGGAGGATGGGTGATGAGACAAGAGCGTTCTTCAAAGCCTGAAAAGTGATTAGACAGTCATCAGAGAAAACAAATTCAACATCTTTTACCAGCAGATTGGACAACGGTTTTGAAATCTTTGAGAAGTCCTTTATGAATCTTCGGTAATAGCTGGCATGCCCGAGGAAGCTCCTCACTCCTGTCACGGACTTTGGTGGAGGGAGCTTGGATATGGCTTCAACCGTGCTGACGTCCACCTCGATGCCACGCCTTGAAACTTTATGTCCCAGTACGATGCCTTCTTGTACCATAAAATGGCACTTCTCCCAGTTTAGAACCAAACTTTTCTCCTCACATCGTTGCAGAACCAAAGAGAGGTTTTTCAGGCAGGTATTGAAGTCTTTTCCATAGACAGAAAAACCGTCCATGAAAACTTCCACGATATCCTCCATAAATCCGAGAACATTGATATCATGCAGCGTTGAAACGTAGTGGGAGCGTTGCAGAGGCCGAAGGGCATCCTTCTGAAGGCATAGGTGCCATAGAGGCAGGTAAAGGTTGTCTTCTCTTGGTCATCTGGCAGGATGGGGACCTGATAAAATCCTGAAAAATCATCCAAAAACAGAAAAAGTCATGATGCGCTAATCTTTCAAGAACTTGATCAATAAAAGGTAGCGGAAAATGATCTTTTTTTGTAGCTTGGTTTAGCTTCTTGTAGTCAATGCACATTCTCCATCCTGTGACGGTCCTAACCGCCACCTCATTGTCGTTATCTCCCTTTACCACTGTCATACCACCCTTCTTGGGTACTACGTGGATCGGGCTTACCCAGTTACTATCACTGATCGGGTAAATGATCCTCGCATCCCTCAACTTGATTACCTCTTTCTTGACGACTTCTTTCAGCGTCTGATTCAACTTTCTCTAGGGTTGAGCCAGAGGTTTGGCGGTTTCCTCCAAATTGATGTGATGCATACACAAAGCAGGGATAAGGCCTTTGATATCTTCTACTGAGTATCCTATAGCCCGCCGATGAAGTCTTAACTCCTCAAGAAGTCTGTCCAACTGATCCTTTGTAAGATTGGCATTGACGATGACAGGTTTCCTTTCCTCTCTATCTAGGAATTCATATTTCAACCCTTCTGGCAACTGCTTCAACTCAGGCTTGGCCCTGGGTGGCCTTTCTTGCGGCGCCTCCTCAAGAGAGGAAAACTTCACAGTTTCCACCACCTCATCCTCGCTGCTGAAGTCTTCATCAGACTGGTTAAGAAAGCTGAAAAACTCTACAACCTCTGGACTTTCAAAGTCAGAATCTTGACTGCTTATCGCCCTCACAAGAGGGTCTACCATTCGTATGTCTGCTTCTACCTCCTCGCAGAATAGGTTGTAGTTGTCCGTAAAGCAGGCAGACTCTGACAGGGATGGTCCTCTCATTGCATCCTTCACTTTGAAGTCTAAGTGGTCATTTCTGACCCTTAGAGTGATTATTCCCTCAGAAACATCGATCAACGTCCTTCCTGTAGCCAGGAAAGGACGTCCAAAGATGATAGGACAGAGGGGGTCCTCCACGGTATCAATGACAACTATATCACACGGAATGAAGAAATTACCTACCCGGATTGGCACATCTTCAACAACGCCTACAGGTCTTTTAAAGGTATAATCTGCTAGTTCAATTCTCATATTGGTTCTAACCATATCGGTTAAACCTAATCTCTGCGCGAAGCTTAGGGGCATAAGGCTGATGCTAGCCCCTAATTCGGCAAGACCTGTCCATTCGACATTATCTCTGATGGCGAAAGGGATTGTGAAAGCCCCAGGATCTTTCTTTTTTTTGGGCAAATCCGGTTTTACGAGAGCAGAGGATACACTTGCTAGATGCACAGTTTCAATTCTTCCTCCTCTCCTCTTCTTAGTAATAAGATCTTTGAGAAACTTGGCATAAGTTGGCATCTCTTCTAAGGCATCCAAAAAGGGAACTTCAAGATAAAGTTTCTTGATTGATTCCATGAACTTCTCGTGGCGCTTCTTCAGGTTTGCCTTTATCATCTTGTATGGGAAAGGTAGCCTAGAAGCGTAAGGGCTTCTCCCACCAGGTAGCTCCTCAAAGGATCTCTGTTCAGGCTCTCTGGCATCAGCTTGTCAATTTTCATCTTCTGCGGGATTCGCACCCACCGTCCTCGATTCAAGTTCTGGTCTGGACTCCTCATGATGCTCCACTGTCCTCCTGAATCTCAACACTGCCATTCTGGCAGATTCGGGGATGGAGAGTATCTTTCTCAAAGTGTTCTTTATCAAATCGGCCATTTGGGCCAACTGTTGATCGATTTGTCATTGGCGCGTCTGCATATCTGCCATCTGGAACTGCATTGAGTTTAAAACTCCTGGAGTGGAAAGCACACTCTGCGCCAGCTGGTTAATGATTGTATCTTATCTCTTTACAAAATCAAATAATTGTCCAACCAAGTCTGGCTAGTTTGAAACCTTGTCTTGGCCTTGACTGGTGTTCTTCGCTTGACGACCTTGGTACTGTTCTGGATTATTGTGATTTCTTATGTGCCTCTGGTGATGACGACGTATATCACAACGATGGTCATCCTCGAACTGCTCCATTTCTGGATCTTCAGGTTGATCATTGTCGTCATAGCGGTCGTTATCTTCAGGCGGGGGCGAGTGAGGTCTAGCTCTCTCTTGGCGTTCACCTTTTGAATGGGGTGGTTCAACGCGAGGCGGCATGTTTGATGGTGTCGGTGCTCAATTGAGAAGAATGCCTTTCTTCTGAGTACCTGAATAGCGTGTAAAAATCAAGTTAGAAAATCTATTATTAATAACACGAATTATTCATTTCAGGTTAAAATTAATTTAAAAAAAAAGGAAAAAGAGAGTGTTGTCAAGCTCATTTCTAGGCTTGAGGCACAGGAGTGTAGTTAGTGGATTCGGGTTCGTCAACAGTACCGTTTCACCTTGTCCTCGGAAACGGCGCCAAAAAGTTGACCGGACTAAATCGCGCGTCCGAAAAGTGGAGCGGATTTGAAGTAGTCAGACTTTTAAATTTATAACCCGAAACCTTCTAGGCCCCAGCAACTTTGTTTACGGGGTCGAAGTAGATATACGGGGTCGAAACAGGGACAAGGGTGGTAGTTTTGAGAATGTGGAATCGACATGTTACACTCCGGTAAGGGCAAGGAGATGATAAAATTCCCAGAGGGGATAGCAGGCTAAGATCGATAAAACAGAAGAAATCTATCTCCACCGGAAGCTACAAGGAAAATTTAGGTTTTAAGCATTTATCAGTTTTTAAGGTTTTCGTGCAACAGAAATAGAGAGATAATAATATCGCTTTAGCAAGGAACGAAGGAGAAAACTTCGGAAAAACAAGCGGCAGCAGAAAACATCATGTACCCCTCCTCTCGAAGCGGGTACCTCTAACTAAGCGTCAACACCCCTCTCGAGGTTGCTGGACTTAAGTTAGAGTGGAAAGGTTACTACAGCAAATCCGATCCTGGGCACTCTCGTACTCCAATATCGGACCAAACACTAGAGCCACAACACCTCTCTCGAGGCTGTTGCAACGGGAAAACATGATTCGGTAGCTAATCGAAATGTGATCCAAGCGTACAAGCTAGAGTTCAGATGTTAAACATAGCAATCATCCAACAAAAGGTACCAAACATAAAGCAGCAGATAATTAAAACTCTTCTACTTCCATTAACATAAAGGGTCTGATTACATTGCATAAGTAAAGAAAGTAAATCACTGAAATAAGTAAAGATAAATGCCGCCTTCTTGATTTAGAAGGGCGACAGGCAGCAGCAGATCCTCCAGCCCGATACTGGGCATGAACCTTGCCCGATACACCCGTGTCGAGCGGCACACCCTCTCGGGTGACACGCTGTGATGGGAAGACGTATCGTGTGGGGCGCCTTTGCCCGATACGATCGTGTCGGGCGGCACCCTCTTAGGCGACACGCCGTGACTGGCGATGCGTATTGGGGTTTGGTATCGTGATGGGTTAGAGTGTTGCTTCGAGTATCGGGCACTCCTGTCGGATGTCCTTGTTGGCCGATATCGGCCTGCAGTGGTGCCTGGGATGACCCTAAATGAACCATTCCCTCCCTCTCGGGATGGGGAAGTGCTCACTTAGAATCGCCCGACACACCTCTGAGGCACGACACGCTAGCTTCAGAAGCTTTCCTAAGTTGGCTTTTGAGGGAATCTGACCCGTCCCATCGGAGTCCTGTAGCTGCTATTTATAGGCAGTGGTTGGGGGAAGTTATGGTGCTCCGAACGCCACGTGTTCTTCCTTTAGCTCCATTATTGCGGCTTCAGGGACGCCCGATATGTGTATCGCCCGGCACAAGGATGTCGAGCTGTCAGTCATCGTGACGAGTGGCGCCTGCCGGTGGGTGGTCTGTATCGCGTGACACGCTTCAGTTGTCGTGGTGAGCCCGGCTCCCTGTTGGGTAAATGGCGTGTTGCTCATTCGTTTCTTCTTGCGCGGCATCCTTGTGTCGCGCGGTATGGTATCGCGCACCCGTGTCAGGCAGCGAGCGTATCGGCCAGCTGGTTGGTAAGAAGGCCGATGTAGGTGGAACACGTTTGTGGGCCAGGACGGGCCTTTTTGCTGCTAAATGAGTTCAAAAATGAGGAAAACTCTGCAAAATATGATAAAATTGAGTTAATAGCGTAGCATGGCCTGTTTATTCAAAAAACATGACAAAAGAGAGAGGAAAATAGTTAAAAAGGGCAGTTTTGATAACTAAATAAGGGCCAAAAACATCACAAAATTTGGTGTTATCAGGAAGCTAATCTGGAACTTTGATATTAGTTAGATAAATATAAGACAAGAATGCAAGTGAAATGGAAATATACTAAAGAAATAAGCTAAATCCTAAAATGGAAATAAGTAGGGTTAAGATGATGAGAACCTGATAGTATATGTGATCTTGTCTTAACCAGGGGTTTGACCAAGATATAGTTGATATGAGGGATATATGATGATTAGGTTTGTCTTGATCAAGGTACGTCATTACCTCTTGCTTGGCTTATTATACATTATGCTTGTGTTATATGGTAGTAAAGACTTGGCATATGGTATTGATTGAAATGATTGTCTTGTATGATATGTTGCTTGAATTTCTATACGTATTGCTATGAACACATCAAAACATAATATATCTGTTCCATTATATGAAAGCACCAACTCTATGGTAGTGTGCTTGGAAGTGACCGAACACTTTGGTAGCGGTCACGTTGTACATATGGAAGCACCAACTCTTTGGTAGTGTGCTTGGACCCAACTCTTTGGTAGTGGTCACATTGTACATATGATCCAACTCTTTGGTAGTGATCATAAAGGCCTTAATGCATTC
This sequence comes from Alisma plantago-aquatica, assembly GCA_963693085.1. Classification (NCBI taxonomy): domain Eukaryota; kingdom Viridiplantae; phylum Streptophyta; class Magnoliopsida; order Alismatales; family Alismataceae; genus Alisma; species Alisma plantago-aquatica. The sequence continues at coordinate 1,047,529,702 of OY856409.1, read as the reverse complement.
AACTCTCAGGTAATAAATGCATGGATGATATAATCGAAAATGTTCTTAAAATATGTGTTCTCTTTTGTTGATGAATATCTTTGTGCAAGTATACACTTTTCTTATATTTCTTTATAATTGCCAAGTATTAGTTTTATCTTATTGCCAAGATATGATGAGAGGTATATAAAAGACATGTAGGCGTACTCAGTACAATATTCTTAAATATTGTGCGGACGTGTACCACATGTAATCTTTTTGTTTAGGTTGTGGTTATGATCTTGAAGATCCAGGATAGTGAGAGTTGTATGGCGAGCTGATGTACAGGTGGACCTGTTGTCTTAAGATCATGTAGTTTAGTGGTAGTGCATGTATATGTATAAGTTTGTTTTTCAATATGTAATATCAAATGTTGTAACAATTCATGTTGTAACTATATGTTGAATGGTGAACATGTGTGTATGGTTTTATTATTGTTCATGTACATGTGCTACTGATTGTTTCCTTATGACTTCCTCTGATTTTCTTCTTCTTAGCCTAGTGTGTGATGTTTGAATTGGGATTCTCACTGAGGTGAGGGTTTCAATTTGGACGTCACACATCAGATTAAGTTTTAGAAAATCCGGGGACGTCACAGGTGGTATCAGAGCATGAACAATAGAAAAGCCTGACATTTTCTCATTATGCAACTCAAAACTAAAGAACCTTGAACCTTAATAATTTTTAGGGTTAGATTAGTCGTCTTTTAGAGACTAGATTTGACCTATCCTCTAGGTTAGCACCTAGATGTCCGAGAACTAGATCTAGACTAGTGCTTGTTGTGTAGCAAGTCCTTAGATGTCATTTTTTTCCTTGTAGTGCAGCGGTATGGGACGTTGCACTATTTGGAAATGACGTGCATCAAGGGAAGAGAAACCGTAGACATATTGCACACATTGTTTAGAGTAGCTACACTAGTCTACCCCTTGTTCTCACCCTTTTCACTAGTTTTCATGACACTGTACTCTCTACTATGTGTGGGACACTCATTTTCATGATTTGGTTTTTGATTCCAAACGGATCGAACCTCGATAGTTTTCTCTGACGCTTGTTTTATCAGAGAAAAACTATATAATATTTTATTATGTATATGTATTACAAAAATGTGTCCCCACACATGTACAAGTAGGAGGTGATCATGTATCCTAAGTGAAAGTGAATGACATCAGTATAGAAGAGAGAGTAGTTCTAGATTAGATGTCTAGAGCATTGTCGGAATATATGATAGATAGAATAGATGAAATAATTTTTCATGATATGATGTAAGTTTGACAGAGATGATAAAAGATAGTTTATGATGATATATGTTTGTCTTTGAGGACTTACGTTCAGTTTTGAGGATTTGAGATAAGTTTTGATGATGAAAGTAACTAGACTTTTATGAGATAAGATATCTTAAGTTAAGACTAGGTTGTGAGTCAGCACGAGCCTCAATCTCTTTTACGAAGGAGGACCTCTAGTGTTAGGACCAGTTTCGGGGTTAACTCCAGAGAGAGTGAGACCCATTGGAAGAAGGTTAGAGTACCTGAACTCTAAGATATGTGATATGATATGTCCTAAACTAGACTACACCTGAGTGAATAAGTTGTGTTGCTTAATGCATGATTCCTATAGTCTTGTTGAACCCTAGATGTCGTTGGGAGGACCAAACCCTAGAGATAGAGAGAGGCTGGTTACATATGCATATGTGAACATGAAAATGAGTGCCTGCCATCTGGGTGAGGGAGAGAGCCCAAGACCCTAGAGGAGGTAGCTATGTTAGTTTCTATGAAGCCTCATGTTGGGGTTGGTGGTTTCCCACATAGGAATCTAGTGGTGTATATAAGAGAGTTTTGGGTAAGGATGTCGCATGGGTAGAAAACTATGAAGAGTATATCATAGCATGTTTTGGTTTGTGCTTATGTGGCTAGAGCTTGTAAAGTTATCACTGGTGCCAATGACGTAATCTGAGAACCCTGGACTAAAGGAGGGAAGATAAAGTTTTTGTTATGAGATACTCATAGAAATGAGTGAGCTCAAATAGATTGAGCATGACACCACCCTCAGGATAATGGTTGGGAGAACCTCAGTTGGACTAGATAAAGTTTTGATACATGTTTTTCAAGCCACTTGTATAAGTTTGTTTAGCACAACCATGATATAATAATTGTAAGGATGTGATCTAATCTTGACATGTGATATATAGGTGTGATATGATGGAATCCTAGAGATGGTTTGATAGATCTTTTTGTATGAATGGTTAACCACATACATGAATAATGATGATAATATGAATTGTTGGTTAATCTAGTGATGAAGTCACTCATAAAGTTGGTAATATAATATGAGGAAATGAAAATTAATGATAAACAATGAATGTGGTGCTAATTCTCAATAAAGATGTTGAATATTATCTGAAATATTAATACAATGAAATGATTATGACACTTTGATATGATATAGATGGATAAAGTGAGTTAATGATAATTTCCCTCCTAAAAGACATATGTGAATGTTGAATATGTTCTAACAATTACCTCAATAAAATGTTGATGACACCTTGATAATGGGTTAACTTGGGTTAACTCCTTTAGAACATGGTAGCATGATGTGGGAACCCTAATGCATGGGTAAAGATGAGGATGCAAACCTAGCATATGAGATATGTAATGACATAACCTTGAGTTTAACCTTGAATGGAGTGTTTGTGCACCAAGATGGTTGTAAAACCCCCCAATAGTGCTTTGGATACATGGTTCTAGGTAACCTTTATGGATATGTTACATATAGAATAGTGCCTACATGTGGATGAAGGCAAGATAAGGTTTTCCCTAGAAGTATGAGTATGGTTTACTTTCGAGGAAGAAAGTTCTTTTAAGATGTATATGATGTGAAAGACTGGATTTTGGCTTAATTTTGAGGACAAAATATCTTTAAGGTGTGTAGGATGTGATGGAGTGGACTTTTTGGAATCCTTAAATGTCCAATGACATAAGTGAATTCGTGCATGTTGAGTTATCTTAAAAGTTACATGTGCTTTGGTAAAGTCAGTTGGTGATTGGTATTTATATTATGATTAATATCCCAAAATCTATGGCTTGTTGAGGTATTTCTTTAACAAGTCAAATAGTTGAGTTTTGACACCAAAATGGAACGGAATGTAGCTTGACTGATGATGGAGCTATGGTAAAATTTTAGTGGCAGTTGGAGTATCATAGAGAGAGAGAGTTATGTGGGTTTGATCCTTGTGAAATAATGGTCGTAATTAGTTATTGATATACCTAAGTTTGATAGTATTGTCTAAGTTCTAATTGGGAAGTGTCCCGCACTCACCAGGAAGAGGAGCCACGGATTCACATCGTGGCCTCCTGGACACCGTTAGATGAGTTGGATCCAATGGCCAGAACTTTGCCTTCTAGACCAGTTAGACATGATCGTGGGTGAGTGGAATTGGAAGTTGTGATCGCCGTTTTGTGGGTGATCGTGGTTCCAAAATGGAAATAACTGAGCAGTTGGCTCCGTAGTGCCACGAGCTTCGATTTGACCCCTTGGGCGAACTGCCTCACCACTCCAGTAGAGAGAACGATCCTCCCTTTCTCACTGTTTCTCCATAGCGGCAAGCTTGGGGTGTGGAGAAGTCGAAGACAGGTTGGTCTTCCTGTGCTAGTGGTGTCTACCTAGGTGACAAGCTCCATCCTCACTGCAGACAAGCCTGAGTTCAGGGAGGGGTCCTCCTCAACCCGCATCCATATACAGGAGGGACACAAGGTCCACTGGACCTGGCTAATGCTCCATAAACCTTCAATCGCATATGAGGTGCTTCAGAACTGCTTTCCCCCTTCCTTGTCCACTTCGACAACAGGCTACGGTAGAGCCACCATGGAGACAGACTTGTTGTTGGGATCTAGAAGCAAACGCCAGGGAGGAGGAATCGTGATAGCAGCAACCTGGAGACCAGAGGCGGCGAGCAGGTCATGCTGTTGGACGACATGGAGGAAGAGAGGTTGAGGTTGTTGGACGTCTAAGAGATAGACAAGGAGGATGATTGCGGCGCTTGTTTCTCACCTCTGCCCAGCCTTGTGGAGACGGAAGAGAGAGAGATAGAGAGGGATCACGAAGGCACTGCAGGTCTTCCCATCATCCGCAGGGCGGCGTCGGGCGTGGAGATAAGGAGGAGATCAGGGATGCAGAAGCAACCTGACCTTGCCGTCCTACAACCTCAATGATGAACGAAGGCACTGGGAGCACCTTTTCGCCATGAGGAGGACATGATGGCAGTCGATCACCGAAGCTCGCACCCGAGGTAGTGGCACAGAATAGAGCCAGCAACTCTGTGATCATGACTGATCGCGAGTGAGAACGGGGATACACGGTCGTGGTCTTGCGCATGTGTTACGTGAGAACTAGAGAGGAGGCCCCGATCCGGGTAAACAGATCCATGGATCGACCATCAGATCCAGATCGGATCTCATCTGGAAGAGAGGGAGCAGCACCCTAGCCACATGGTAGCCAGCGATTGGCCCAGAGAGGTAATAATCTATATATCTTCAATAATTCATAGAAATTAGCTCGATTATCATAAAAATGCAACTAAGGTACCAAACTTCTCAGAAAATTGCATAGAACAAGATGGGACTATAATATCAAGCTTTTGATGCATTATTAATAGTGATATCATGTAAGATGTGTAATGCTAGTTTAATGGATAATAAATATCAAACGTTGGCCTAAAATTATGAGAATGTGCCAGTAAATCATACATGTGGCTTATAATCCTTTGGATATCAGTAATTGTGATGTTGATGCACGAAATCATGTAATTTGCTCAATATGTCTATTTAGGGCTATTAACACTAAAGATAATGCAATTAATGCATACATGCTCAATAAATGATGAAATTTACATAATACCCTCATATCAGTAACTAGAAGCTAATCTGGAACTTTGATATTAGTTAGATAAATATAAGACAAGAATGCAAGTGATATGGAAATATACTACAGAAATAAGCTAAATCTTAAAATGGAAATAAGTAGGGTTAAGATGATGAGAACCTGATAGTATATGTGATCTTGTCTTAACCAGGGGTTTGACCAAGATATAGTTGATATGAGGGATATCTGATGATTAGGTTTGTCTTGATCAAGGTACGTCATTATCTCTTGCTTGGCTTATTATACATTATGCTTATGTTATATGGTAGTAAAGACTTGGCATATGGTATTGATTGAAATGATTGTCTTGTATGATATGTTGCTTGAATTTCTATACATCTTGCTATGAACACATCAAAACATAATATATATGTTCCATTATATGAAAGCACCAACTCTATGGTAGTGTGCTTGGAAGTGACCGAACACTTTGGTAGTGGTCACATTGTACATATGGAAGCACCAACTCTTTGGTAGTGTGCTTGGACCCAACTCTTTGGTAGTGGTCACATTGTACATATGATCCAACTCTTTGGTAGTGATCATAAAGGCCTTAATGCATTCAACTCTCATGTAGTAAATGCATGGATGATATAATGGAAAATATGCTTAAAATATGTGTTCTCTTTTATTGATGAATATCTTTGTGCAAGTATACACTTTTCTTATATTTCTTTATAACTGCCAAGTATTAGTTTTATCTTATTGCCAAGATATGATGAGAGGTATATAAAAGACACGTAGGCGTACTCAGTACAATATTCTTAAATATTGTGCTGACGTGTACCGCATGTAATCTTTTTGTTTAGGTTGTGGTTATGATCTTGAAGATCCAGGATAGTGAGAGTTGTATGGCGAGCTGATGTACAAGTGGACATGTTGTCTTAAGATCATGTAGTTTAGTGGTAGTGCATGTATATGTATAAGTTTGTTGTTCAATATGTAATATCAAATGTTGTAACAATTCATGTTGTAACTATATGTTGAATGGTGAACATGTGTGTATGGTTTTATTATTGTTCATGTACATGTGCTACTGATTGTTTCCTTATGACTTCCTCTGATTTTCTTCTTCTTAGCCTAGTGTGTGATGTTCGAATTGGGATTCTCACTGAGGTGAGGGTTTCAATTTGGACGTCACACGTCAGATTAAATTTTAGAAAATCCGGGGACGTCACATTTACCCTGAGTGGGTATTCTTTCTATATGTTTGAGATATATAGAAGTCGGTTAAATTTAAGTATCTCTTGGCTTCAGGACTGCAGGTTCGGCCTGGTCCGGGCTGGCAGGATGCGTTACTGGGATCTAATGAGTCCTATTAATTAATATAATAAGAGTAATTAAACTATGAATAGGTAAACTTAGAATGTAACGAATATGTAAGAACATTAATATGTTGAAATATAAGAGAAAGGCTGGATTAACTAAGACTCAGTTGGAACTGACATTTGGGATCCAACTATGGGGCCTCATATGAGAAACCCTAAATTGAGAATCAAGGAAGAGGGATATAGATACAAGACATACATTAGTATGTAACATACAAAATGAATAAGAAAGGATGGATAAAGATAACTGAACCATATAACTAATTGAGGCACTTTACCCAATCTAAAATCAAGGAAAGATAAGAGAAAACTACATGGAAAGCCAAGATAGAAAGAACCAATTAGAATTAATGGATCATATAATCAAGTAATATGTACTCATGTACTCTACAACAAAAGAAAAATAGGAGAAAAGAGTTAAGTATGCAATAAGTACATAGAAGTGAAGTTTAGAAGAATGAAAGTGAAGATAACTAGATAAACATGTTAATTATAAGACTAGGATAAGAAACTAAGATGAAACAAAAAAAGAAGTGATAGAAATGATGAGTTTGATTTAGAAAGAAGGGTTACATGATATAACAAGGAGCATGGAATGTGTACTTTTATAATAAAGTTTAAAGCATTCATCCTTACAAGCTTTTGATTCAAAGTCTCTATTTAGTAGCAACCTAGTTGACATCAAGTGTGTTCAATAGGTTCCTAATGATGAAATGGAACTAGTTCTTAAAGAAGAACAAAGGTGCAGCTAAATAAATGAATCAACTCATATAAAGGTAATTTGTATTCAGAACGTAAAAGCTTGATTGAAAAGGAAATTATGGTTAACCCATGCATGAGCCGTTTTATTTGAAATGAAGGACATGTAATGTATTATGCATAAGTTGAATCTAATAGGGAGAATGTTGATTTAAAATTTCAACTAGATAAAAGTAAAAGGATGATAAGAAAGTTTATATGGCATGGGATATGGAATCATACACAAGAGTGAGAAACATGATTATAAAAGATAAGTAAAAGTAAATAATGATGTAGGGAAGAGTAACAAATAGGTAGCCTATGATAGAAAATAAAGAAGGGGCTGAAACATGAGGGAGTTATATATATGATAAAAGAGAGAGATTGTGAGATGTGAGGAAATGTGAAATAGTCTAGTCTCCTTGATGATGACTAATATGAGAATTGTGTTAAGTGAATACTTGAAGATTATAATTCTATGTCTCAAAACCAACTTCTCTTTTGTATCCTCTTTAGTGAGTGTAGCATGGGATGAAGGGATAAGGAAATAAATCATAAACGATACACAACAGTCATGGGAGACACATCTATGGAATTACTAATGACACATATAATGATGATGAAACCCTAGCAGGGTAGATCAAGAAAGTATTCTATCAAAATGGTCAAGTAAGAGAAAGAAAATTCAAGTGGTAAAGATAAGGAAAACCTTAGTAAACCTCAAGAGAGTTAAGGTTTGCATATCACAATAAGAGAGTAAAATCATGTCACAATAATGCCATGTTACTGATAATGATTAAACCCTAGAATGTTTAGAGTTGTAGTAGTTCAAGGGATGTCAATAGTGATTTGACCTTGAGCATGAACATCTCTATAAAATAAAATCCTGAGATCATCAATATGAGAAGAAAATAGCAGTTATAGTATTCATAGGTTTAAAGGTTGCAAATGTGAAAGATAGATAAACAATATGGAAATGAGTATGAACGAAGGATAAGAAATAGATTTGAAATATAAGAAGTGTGATTTGAACAAAAGGAGAAGTGCAACATGAGAATAGTGTAATATAAAATAAATTCTTGCATTGATAGAAAGAATGATGAATAATCTATTCCTACCTTGAATGTTTCAATGTTAGGGATGTTTATTCTAGATGATCAAAATGAGAAGGATAAGTAAAAAGAAATTGTAATGCGTAAGAAGAGAAGTCAGAGAAAATAAATAGCTTTCAATAATATGCGAATTTGTTTTTTTAAGTGTATTTTGTTGAAGGTATATTAAGGGATGTAAATTGGTTCTACTTATGATTTCAGTGTACATGTGTAAGCAATATGTTAATTAAAGGTGTCTGATAGTTTTAGTCCTTTATACCAGTAATCCAGCTTTGTATTGTACAATTGTTGTTGAATCTAGTCTTCCAACTCATGAGTGCTTTTCTATTTGAGTAGAACAATAGTACAACATGATGAACTCTCTTTTTTGACTCAGAGGTAATACAAAACAATATTACATATTAAGCCATATGAATTGAGATAGTTGGATCAGATTATCAATGTTGAGGTAACACCTCAAGAGTATGAAAATATTGAAAATTGTTGTTTCTCTTTCTCTTTCCTATGATTTATTGTGGCATAGAGAATTCTTTTGTTATCATTGAGAAGGCTTGCTTAAAATCTATTGTGATTAAAAGAGAAACAAATGACTCAATTTTGAAAATAAAATTGTAGATCACAAAATTCAAAAGCTTAAAAGGAGAGAGATACCCCTAGTAAAGGTTCTTTGGAGGAATCATGGTGTAGAAGAAGCTACTTGGGAAGTGGAGATGGAGATGTTTAACAAATACCTTTTCCTCTTTTAGAATTTTCGAGACAAACTTTTTATTAGAGGTGGAGAATTGTTACAACCCGTTCCTAGCATTGCTGGTAATCCTAGAGATTTAAGATAATCTTAATGTTTGTCATGTTTTTGTTAGTTATATTTTATCTTGTGCTTTATCTTAACTTTGGTAACCTTAAATACTTGTTTGGAAAACTCATAATCATGACTTAAGCATACTATAAAGATCCGAGTTGGAGTAATATAGCATTAATCCATACATGTATGCAAGAAGAGAGTTAATGACATTGGAGGAAATAATTAATAAATGATTTTTAGTTTGAGAACATTATCATGATAATATTGTAAGACTGTATATAATTCAATTATGAATCCAACAAAAAAAAGAATGAACCAAATCAGAGTTAAAATGAAAGAGTTATGCCCTTTTTAGTAAACATGTATAGAGTGTCGTGACCGCAACGCTATGTCGTGTGCCATGACCGCAATACTATGTCGTGTGCCGCGATTGCAATGCTGTGTCGCGACTGCGACGGATGCCACCTAGGACAATCAATCGTAAAACCATCATATCTTAGGCTATACTTATCCTTTTTCAATGAAACAAAGTGTGTTAGAACTGCAATTCAATCATCTATCATCTCAGACTCTTTACTCAACAAAAGGGTGACCTGGAAGGCAATTTCTAGGGTGATTTTTGGAAAATAATGTGAAGAATGGTGTAAATCCAAAAGGGTTGTCATAGATTTGACTTGGTATGTAGTTTTAACCGTTGATTATTCATTCTCCTCATTTCCCCTTGCTCAGAATCCCTAATCCAATGAATCTAAGGTTTGGCTTAACCTCTGATTTTTATCTTCTACCTACAACATACCTTCTTTAGGGTTGAAAGGAAGTAGAAATTGCTGACTTGTTAGGGTTTTGATATGGATTCAAGATTTTCAGAGATGGCCTACATTTTTAAGGTGTTTTCACACTTTAGGGTGAGTGGGTACTTCCTTTAAATAGTAGATTGCACGAAAATGAGTTAAATCATCAATAATTTTCAATTGCTTAGTATGTGAGTACAAACCCTAAATGGTTTATTTGATCTAGCTTTTGCAAGTTGATATGAATGGATTATTTATTTATTGTGATGAATTTCAGATGATGAAATCATATTATAAATGGGTACAATCCATATAAATGATAATTCTTAAAGTATTTACAGAGGTTATAAGAGAAAACTGAAATTTAGGGTTTTCGACTATGACTAAAATTGTTGTATAATTGAATCAAGAAGTTTGCCTAGTTTAATCTCCTTGGTTATGAATGATTGATTCATTTGTATGCATATTACATATATGTCAGATAAGATCTTGGATATCATTCGATGATATCAGTGTTTGCTTGATATATCAGTAAGGAGGGTGAAACCCTAAATGAATGGAAAGTTGGAGGTTTGCAAATAGACATCTTGATTCAATGTTATTCTTGATATATGATTTTTAGTAAATGGCATGGAAATCCTAGTTCAGATCATTATAGGGTTTCATATATATATATATATATATATATATATATATATTTGATTATATGTGAACTGCTGAGAGAAATCTTTATTGACTGATGTTATGATGTATTAAATCCTTATGTGAACTGCTGAGAGAAATCTTTATTGACTGATGTTATGATGTATTAAATCCTTATGTGAGTCATGTGATAAGTGAATGAGGTAAATGAAACCCCAAGGATAGGGTGTTCAGTGAATCAAATATTGTGATATTAATGTTTCTCAGTATGAGATGTGGTTATGCTTAACAATTCAGTTGTGGTAAATGTTATCAGATGGTTTATGAGATGAACGGTTTACAAAGATAAACTAAGATATGATGGTGTGATGAGTGAATTGTGAACCTAAAGAGTGAATTAGACATTTAGATGCCCTGAACACTATAGAATCCTCATAGGATGACGCATGCGTTGTAGGGAGGAAACTGTTTCCCGACTGGAGGTAGTCCAGATCGAGGTAAGTCAGAGCGCACCAGTAGGGTGCAAGGGTCTTGACTAGTAGGGCAGACTCCTTATAGTTGTGTTGTACCCAACATCAAATGGGGATGTCGGTGGTACCTATGTTACATGTTGTAGTGATCAGTGGTCAGTAGGTCCACTGATGCACAATAAGCCTGAGGGCTTTGACTCACCACCTAAGTACCTAGGTTGAGAGGTGGAGACTGAGATATCCGGTCGCTCCCATTAGCTGCCGAGAGGCAGACATGTTGAGGCCCATTGCATACGGGGTCTTACTCGAGAGACATGCTTAGGAACCCGAGCATGCTTCTAAGCCTTGTATAGTGAGATCATAGCTTGCTGCGATTCTTTCACATGTTGTGGTACACCTCATGTGGTTTCAGGGCATAATAAGATGAATGAGAGGTTAAACAAGTGTGTATAGTTATTCAATTATTCTTTGTATGTTTCTAAATTATTGGTTCTCTTTATTATCAATCAAGCATGTTCATATATTGATTCACTCTTGTAGATATCTAGAGTATTGTACCATATTTATGTTTGTGAATTATTAGTCTCTTTAAAGCTTACTAATTTTATAATTGATATCAATTGCTATATAGTATATCTGTAATTATTTAACTGCTTTAAACTATTTCTTTGAAGTACTCATTCACTGAGTGAGTAGGCTCACCCCTATACTCATAATTTTTAGGGAAACCACATGGACTAAAGATGCCATTGTATCAACGTAGATCTGCCACAAAAGTTAAGTATGAGATTAGTTTAGTTCAGTCATTCCCTATCACTCTAGGTCCTTGTATAGATGTCAGAGAGTTGTAAATGATGTTTTGTATCTTTGTTTCCTTAATAAGAGAAAATGTATGATTATCATGTCGTATGTACATAAAAGTGTGAGAAACATATTGAATGTATGGATGTGTATCATTAATGTTGAGATCATATTAGGGTAATCAAAGTTTAATTCTCTTGTAAAGTTTGTTTATGTGATTGGATGCGAGAAAACAAAGAGTTTGAAATGAAATAAAAGAAAAAAAAGTCAGGAGTGAACTTTGTATTAAGTATAATCCTCAAACTTATGCCCTAATCTCATGATTAGTGGTAATCATGGGATGCGGGTGTAATATTTCCCTCTATCTATTAAGTCTCCATTATATCCTTAAACGATGGTCTAGTGTTTGCAACACCCTTTCATTTATCATGTATACATCACATTTATTGTCAAATATTATTACCTCCCCTCCTTTTTCTCTTCTAAAAATCATAATCATAGCATGCAATAGCCCAGTCACATCACAAAGCAAAGTTCTCCTCTGATTTGCCTCTCATCATTTTCCTCTATCAACTACCTTTCTATGAGATATCTATGGATAATTCATCCATCTTCCTTTATGGTGAAAATACAATATCCACTATCAAATAAAATAACATCTCTCCACTTACGCTTTGGCATCTTTAAAAGAAAAAAATTATATGGATTGAATGATGAATATTTGATATCATTAAACAATATATGTTCAATATTTGAATAATATCTTCTATTATACTATAAGAAGAGAGAGTTTTCTTGAAGAAAAAAACACTACATCTCATTTTCACTGTAATAGACAATACTCGACTAATCATATTGTAGAATTTAAAAATACTACACCCTTCTCGATTCTTTCTCTTCTAACTTTTGTCTCAATAATTTCTTATTCTTTTTGTTCATGTCTCTCATACATCTCATTGTTCTTTTATTACCACTTTTATGTTCCCAAATACATGTTACTTCCCATTAATAATATCTTTCCCATTTAAACACAAAAAAATCCTATTTAAGATGTCATCTCAAGTCTCTCCCCAGTAAACTAAAGTATATTATTTCTCAATCAAAAAATAATATCCTACATAAAACAATTTGGAGGCTCTCTTCCCCACTAATGGAAAGTTTTTAATGTCTCTATTTTCCATATTACAATATCATATATCCTAAAAATAATTTCTTAAGTTTCTCTTCTCCAATATTGCACACATTTTCTAAATCAAGCAACACCATCGTATAAGGAGTGGTTTGTGAAGTCTCTTTCTTCCCCCAACTATCTTACTATTTTCTCCCTTTCCTATAATCCCACTTCAAATTGGAACAACTTCCCAAATTTCTATTTTTCCCCTTCCTTGATTGCACATACTCAGAGTTGATTTTTGTTACCCCTTGATTGCATGCATTAATGGTCGGTTCCTCTTGACTGAATACACTTTATATAATTTATGTCCCTCAACTATTATGCAAATTTCTCTTCATTCCTTATTTTCACACACTAAGTTTCCGTTAGAAGTTAGAAGAAGATGTGCAACATATACCTTCAATGATATGCTAATAATATTCAATTATATTTCACAGATGAGGCAAGACATCTACAGAGACACTTAACAAAGGCATGAACAGAACATTACAATATATATATATAATGTGTGTGTGTGTATATATATATCAATATATATATATATATATATATATATCTATGTATATATATATATGGGTATATCTTCGCTACCCATGCGGGTAACTAAGATTCACTACCCGTGCATCAGTTTTGTAATGAGAAGGTATGCATTTGTAATGAGACAATCCAAATTTGTAATGAGACGACCGAAATTGTAATACAAAGACTCATTTTGTATTACAACGCTGTTACAGTAATAAATATATATTTATTACTGTAACAGCGATGTAATACAAAACGAGTTTTTGTATTACAATTTCGGTTGTCTCATTACAAATTTGGTTGTCTCATTACATATATGTGTCATCCCATTACAAATTTGATGCACGGGTAGCGAAATCTTAGTTACCCGCATGGGTAGCGAAGATATACCCTATATATATATATATATATATATATATATATATATATATATATATATATATATATTTATAGAGTCAGGCTAGAATACACTCAAGTGTATTCAAAGCATAATGCACTTAAGTAGTTTTTCATGATGCAATATTTTTTCAAAAATCTAATCCATTGATCTTCTTAAACATGTTGTGAATAGCTCATACGCAAAATTTGAGCACATTTGGACATTTATAGGTCATGTTATACAGACCGCAAAAATTATGTTTTTCAAATTAGTTTCGTGTGTTGATTTTGTTGCCCTTGGATGAGTGACTTACACTCATCCAAATGGGCTCAAAATTTGTATGTAGCCTAGTTATAGTATGACGGTGAAAATCAATGGTTAACATTTTGTAAAAAATAGTCTTGATATGCAAACACACTTGAGTGTATTCGCGCGATCAGTACACTCGAGTGTATTCTAGCCTGACTATATATATATATATATATATATATATATATATATATATAGAGAGAGAGAGAGAGAGAGAGAGAGAGAGAGAGAGTCAGGCTAGAATACACTCGAGTGTATTTGGAGCATAATACACTCAAATAGTTTTTCATGATGAAATATTTTTTTAAATCTAATCCGTTGATCTTCTTAAACATGTTGTGAATAGATCATACACAAAATTTAAGCACATTTGGACATTTATAGGTAATGTTACATAGACCACAAAAAGTATACATTTCAAATTAGTTTCGTGCGTCAATTTTGTTGCCCTTGGATGAGTGACTTACACTCATCCAAATGGGCTCGAAATTTGTATGTAGCCTAGTTATAGTATGACGGTGAAGATTAATGGTTTACATTTTGTAAAAAATAGTCTTGATATGCAAACACACTTGAGTGTATTCGTGCAATATGTACACTCGAGTGTATTCTAGGTTGAATCATATATATATATATATATATATATATATATATATATATATATACATATAAATATATATATGGCCCATATTCAATACCCACGCGGGTAGCTACCCGCCCCCCATTTCAGTTACTTTTTTTTAAGTTGGTTACTTTTGACATGTAGAGGGTTACTTTACCTTGCAAACTGATGAGTTTCATGCACAGATAGTTACATTTGTAATAGTAGATTTTAAAACACGGTTACATATATATCTGTTATGTATTTTGTACAGGATTACTTTTTTAGTCATATAGTTACTTTTTGATCAACATAATTACTTTTTTTGATAGCAGAATTACTTTTCTGGTCAGAACAGTTACTTTTTTGGCTACCGGGTAGCAAAATTCAGGCTACCCATACGGGTATTAAATAAAAGGCCATATATAGACTAGGGCTGGGCTTGCTATCTTGCTGAAAAAGGTGGTCTGGTCTACTTTTCTTTTACAGCAAGTAAGACGACCACTTCTCTTAGTAATGGACTTTCTTTCATTCTTTCTGGGCCCCTCCATATTTTCTTTCAAGACAAAGAGGAGGGAGCACCACTACTATATATATATATATATATATATATATATATATATATATATATATATTACCATATAAATAAACGGAGGTGACCATCCAGCTATTAGTACCTCTCTATCTGTTTGGTTATTGTATTCACACCTACTATTTCTACTTATCCATCTGACTACTTTTTGTATTCTGTCCATTTCTGTCTGCCTGGTTTTTGTATTCACACTTACTAGCTTGCCAGCGGATAGGCCATAAACGGAAATAGTTCCATCACGCACGGCTGTTGCGCTTGCAGCTCACGCGTGGGACAGGGAGCGGTTTGTTTGAGAGAAGCTGGTTTGGGGTGCTGACGTGGCAGATTTTAATTGGATGGCTGGTAGAAGTTGGGTAATATGCAAATAAATTTGTTTTGCTTATGATTTTTGAACCGTAATGAATTTTTTGGCGAAATAAAAACCATTGGATTCGTTATGAAAAATGCAATCCAACAAGACTAATATTGATATATTTTTAACAAAAAAAATATAAAGATGATATGAATACATTATTCTGGATGCATATTTGGGTGTCATTAGCCATTTATGGGTGTCATTAGCTATTACGGGCGTCGTTATAATTTAGGTGTCAATGAACAATTTTAGGCGTCAAATAACTATATTTGGATGTCATTAGCTATTTATGGGTGTCATTAGCCATTTGCGGGCGTCGTTATAATTTTAGGTGCCAATGAACTATTTTAGGCGTCAAATAACCATATGGGTGTCATTAGCCATTTATATATGTCATTAGCCATTTGTGGGTGTCGTTATAATTTTATGTGTTAGTGAATCATTTTAGGCGTCAAATAACCATATTTGGGTGTCATTAGCCATTTATGGGTGTCACTAGCCATTTGTGGGCGTCGTTATGATTTTAGGTGTCAGTGAACCATTTTAGGCGTCAAATAACTATATTTGGGTGTCATTAGCCATTTTTGGGTGTCGTTATAATTTTAGGTGTCAGTGAACTATTTTAGACTTCAAATAATCATATTTGAGTGTCATTAGCCATTTATGGGTGTCATTAGCCATTTGTGGGCGTCGTTATAAATTTAGGTGTCAGTGAACCATTTCAGACGTCAAATAACCATATTTTATGTGCACCGTAGTTGGTTGTCAATTAACCTATACATATTTTTTATTTTTTTATCTCAAAAATATGTCAATATTAGGTTTATTAGATTACATTTTTCGTAACGAAACCAACGGTTTTTGTTTCATTAAAAAATTCATTACGGTTCAAAAGTTATAAGCGAAATAAATTTATTTGCCTTTTACATAATTCCAAAAAAACGGGTCAATCATCATCTGTCACGTGGCGTGGCAGGTTGGCAGGTTGACAGCGGTTTCAGCCCCGCGCGTGAGGTCGCGCGTTACGGGCGTGAACTTACTGGAATCTTAACTCGGCCATAAACTCAGACTATAATCACAAAGCAATCCGTACAAATAACTGTCAGAGAATTAAAGCCATCAGCTTTTTACCATACCCATGCTAGCGCCCAGCACCTGCTTCGCCTTTTACAAATGCCTTCTAATATGGCAGGCTAAGCTTCTGAAAGTCTTTCTTCATCCTTAAACTTACCGCTCCTATTTGCTGCTTCTGTAATTTGCTTTTGAATTTGCGCACCGGCTCTGACACTGGTCGCTACTTCTTTCGAGAATAAATTTCACCGGGTTTCAGGTTTGTCCCTTATACACTATTGTTTTCCTCTGTTACATGTTGCAGTGGTGGTGATGTGTTACGTGGGTAAGGTTCGACAGCCAAGACTGCTTCATCAGGAGAAGAAAGTGCCATCTATTATTGGCAATCTCCTCTATTGCCAGACGTGGCAACTGCCATCTCTTTCGGACAAACTCCTCTGCTGGGGTTGTATATTTGATCAACAACAACATGGTGGGGGCCATCCGCTTCATGCCTGTGCTTCTGATTTGACTCAGCTTTTACCGACAGAGCATCTGTTGATGCATAATGAAACGATACTATGGGATTATAGAGGTACTATGCAGGTTAGATCACCTGGGCCTATGTCTTAGCGGTACTACGATCACTCACCACGCTAGGCACAACTGCACAATGGCATATAGGAAGACCTTTCATTAACACAGGCTCAATTCCTAGGTTGACACAGACTGTCCAAGAAGCAGGTAGGTGTTTCATAAGATTATATTATAGCTAAAGAGCTACTATCGTCATTACAAGAAGTTGTTGACAACTGGCGGTCTGTATTGTACGTGTGTATTAGCAACGTGGTGCTAAGTGTGTAATGACAAAGTCGTAGTCAGTTAGGACGATACTGTTGTTAATATAGGTTATTGTCGTTCATGCAACAGCGACATGTGCAATATAATTAACAGTTCATGCAGATCTAAAATAAGATTCGAAGAACAAGCAATGCAGGAGAACAAAAAATAAGAGTTAGATTCGCAAACCAAATCGTTCGTTGAGAAACGAACGTGTTACTTAAAGAAACCAGTGCCCGGCAATCCTCGCGGATAGGCACCGTTCTCCCAGTCTCGATCCGACACGAACCTGGAAGTTGCACGTCTTGCTCGCGCACTTCGCACTGCTACCAGTGCAGCACAGCCACCGCAGGTACCACCGTCTGACAGCTGCGTCTGAAGGGAAGGATGAGTCTCGCTTTGCACAGGAGGACAACTCCGCAAAGCAACTCCGGGGATGACGACTCTCGCTCTCGGGATTAGGGCTCACAAAAACACACGGCGGCAGAAAAACTGGTTTCGGTGTGTTTAACCGGAGTCATATATATAGTCACGCGCACTCGTTAGACGCAACACTCGGTTGCTCTCGTACACAATACGGAATAATCCGTAAAAGAGAAACACTTTCTAATTAAAATAAGAAAGCAACAATTAATTACACGAGTAATTAATTACGTAGTTGTATCCTAGTGCAAAAAGAAGACGGAAGACATTCTCCACAATCCACAATCCACAAGCCCGAGCCCGAGCCAGCCCGGCCAGGCCAGGCGTGGCGTGGCGTGGCGTGGCGCGCGCGTGCGTGCGTGCGTGCATTGTGATGTGACAATCCCACCCACCAAGGAGGTGAGCATACCTCCTTCCTAGGACTCCTTTGGACACTAGTGCCCCATGTGATCCTACATATGAGGACCACAAAAGTTCTAGGTGTGAGCAATATGGGATAAAACTTCTTTGCCATTT
Source organism: Alisma plantago-aquatica (assembly GCA_963693085.1). Taxonomy (NCBI): domain Eukaryota; kingdom Viridiplantae; phylum Streptophyta; class Magnoliopsida; order Alismatales; family Alismataceae; genus Alisma; species Alisma plantago-aquatica. The sequence continues at coordinate 1,047,511,325 of OY856409.1, read as the reverse complement.
GCACTAGAAACAACACTACATTCTCACATGTACTTGCTGCACTACATTGGGCTTAACCCATGCTAAATAAGTGATTACCACAATAGCCTAGCTACAGTAATAAGCTGCTACAGTAACTAACTACTAGCTACATCAGCTACAGTAACTAATAACTACTGTAATCACTTATCTAACAATCCCCCACAAAGTCCAATGTGTAGTGTGCTCTACCATTTAGTCCTCCATATTGTGCTTTCAGCAGATACCTTTCAGTTTGAATCTACCTGAGTTATCCAACTGTGACCCTCGTAGGAACTAGGTGAACAAAAGTCTTGAACCTGAACCTTGGGTACAAGAGTATAGGTTGGTAACAACACAATAAAGACATGGTAGAAAAGAAAACAATGCATTAAGGCCATGCATACAAAATATAAATCATGATTGATAACAGAGAACAACCCAATTCTCCTGTTGCGGCCTACACAACATCAATCACTTAGTCGGAGTCTCCAAGGATGTACTGCTAACATCCTGTCCTAAGACTTGACACCATTAAGAGACTACTCTCTTACTAACTTGCAGTCATGACACTAACAGGTTTCCCAGGGAATAGACACATTGATGCAAGAAGCATCAAATAAGAATACATAGTGTCATCTGATTTACCCGACAACTTGTTATTACCACATTGAACCCAATTTGTGGGATCTCCACTCTTTTGGGTTGGGTTGTTACTGCCTGTAAATCTATAGGGGTTTCAGTCCCATTCCCAACCTGGATTTTTCCACTAAAGCCAAGGTAAGACCTTTAGTGAAAGGATCAGCTGTATTATCTTTGGTACCGACGTAGTCCACAGCCACGACCCCATTAGACACTAACTCCCTTACAGATTTCAATCTGACTTGGATGTGTCTACGCTGTTTTTGATTGTACTTGGAACTCTTTATCTTAACAATAGTTGTAGTGTTGTCACAGTGAACTGAAATTGCAGGAAGCGCCTTCATTACCATAGGTAAACTAGACATAAGTCCATGTAGCCATTCAGCTTCCAATCCAGTTTCATCTAAAGAACACAACTCTGCCTCAAAAGTGGACCGAGACAATATGGTCTGTTTCTTAGACCTCCAGGAAACAGCTCCTACTCCCAACAGGAATACATATCCTGAGACACCATTACTCCCAGAATTCACGGCAATCCAGCTTGCATCACTATATCCTTCGACTACGGAAGGATGTTTACCATAATGCAGCCCAAGGGAACGTGTTCCCTTGATATACCTCAGAACTCTGTCAAGAGCTTCCCAATGGGTCTTGTCGGGACAACTGGTGTATCTACTTAACTTGTTCACGGCAAACGCAATGTCTGGATGTGTAAAGTTCATAAGATACATCAAACTTCCGATAATCTGAGAGTATCGTAATTGAGACACTGGAACCCCAGTCTCATTCTTGAACAATGGTTTGGATGAATCATATGGAGTCTTAACAGGTTTACGTGATGTGTACTCAAACCTCTCCAGTATCTTCTCAACATAGTGAGACTGAGAGAGAGTTATACCATTAGTAGACCTTATGATTTTAAGCCCTAAAATCACATCAGCGACACCCATATCCTTCATCTCAAACTTGCTACACAAGAATAACTTTGTCTCTTTTAATACTTTCATATCGGAACCAAAAAGCAGGATATCATCGACGTATAAACATAACAAAATGAATCCATTATCGACAACCTTGCAGTAGAGACACTTATCAAATTCATTAGAAATAAAGCCAAACGATGATATCACAGAATCAAACTTTTCATGTCATTGCTTAGGGGCTTGTTTCAAGCCATATAATGACTTAACAAGTTTACACACTTTGGACTCATTCCCACGACCCACAAATCCCTCAGGTTGTTCCATATATATCTCTTCTTGAAGATCACCGTGTAAGAACGCAGTCTTCACATCCATCTGATGGATATAGAGATTATAAATGGAAGCCAATGCTAGTAGCACTCGGATTGTGGTCATGCGGGAAACATGTGAATAGGTATCAAAATAATCTATTCCTTCCCTTTGTGTGTAACCATTAGCAACTAACCTAGCCTTATACTTATTGATTGTCCCGTCTGCATTAAGTTTCTTCTTAAAAATCCATTTACAACCAACTGCAGAACAACCAGGAGGCAAATCCACCAATTCCCAAGTTCCATTCGAGAGAATTGATTGGATTTCATCATTAACGGCTTCTTTCCAAAACTTAGCTTCTTGAGATTCCATAGCTTGTTTGAAAGTAACAGGATCATCCTCAACATTGTAAGTGAGAAACTCACTTCCAAAGTCCTTTGATGTCCTAGGCCGTTTACTTCTCCTTGGTTCAACTATTTCTTCAGAATCATCAGATTCAGAAATAGCTTGTTCTGAGTCGCCCCCCACATTTGTCATCCTTTCCACGTGCTCGGGAATGGAACCTGTGGTAAATGAATCTTCTTGAGAAACTTCATTGGGCACACCAGTTTTCATAGGAAACACATCCTCAAAGAATGTTGCATCACGTAATTCCACAATTGTATTGACCTCAATGCCAGAGATATCTGATTTTACAATCAAGAATCTAAAAGCATAGCTTGTCTCTACATAACCTAAGAATATGGAATCAACCGTTTTCGGTCCTAATTTCTTCCTTTTGTGTTCAGGGACAAGTACCTTAGCAAGGCACCCCCACTCTCGAAGATATTTAAGACTCGGTTTCCTTCCTCTCCATAACTCAAATGGACTACTTTCTGAATGTTTATGGGGAACTCTATTCAGAATATGGCAAGCTGTACTCAAAGCTTCCCCCCACATAAAGTTGGGTAATCCAGATGTTTGGAGTAAGGTATTTACCATATCTATTAAGGTTCGGTTTTTACATTCAGCTATCCCATTTGATTGTGGTGAATAAGGAGCAGTTACCTCATGAACTATACCATGCAATTGGCAAAATTCCAAAAACAAATTCGAGGTATACTCTCCTCCCCTATCAGACCTTAATCGCTTAAGTACTTTACCGGTTTGAGTTTCAGCTTCTTTATTATAAATTTGAAATTTATCCAATGCCTCATCTTTACTTCTAAGTAAAAAGACATAACGGTATCTACTCGCATCGTCAATAAAAGTTATAAAATAACGCTTTTGATCCCTCGTAGCAACACCATTAAATTCACAGATATCTGAATAAACTAAATCCAAAATTTCCGAATTCCTATTCACAGAATGAAAAGGCTTCCTAGGCAATTTAGCTTATACACAGATTTCACATTTATTGTTGCTAATTTCAGATTTAGGGATCAAATCTAGATTCATCATACGCTTCATTGAGGCAACATTAACATGTCCCAAACGTGAATGCCATACATCGAATGAAACAAGATTCATGCAAACAGAACTATAATCATTCAAATTTAAAACAGAATTTGAAACAGGTTCAACATGAATCTTAAACAAGTTCTCCACATCACATAAGTACCCCTTGCCAAAAAACAAAGAATCACGAAGGCGTGTAATAATAGCCTTATTACATTTACAGTCTACTCTATAACCTTCTCTAACTAATATGACGCCACTAAGGATATTGCGTCGAATGGTTGGAACATGTCTGACCCTGTTAAGAGTCAAAACCTTCCCCGAAGGGAACTTCAAGTCCACCCGTCCTTCGCCTTTGACTTCTGCAGAGCTGGAATCACCCAAAGTCACGGACCGACCTCGAGAGGCCTGATAAGACACAAACAGGGATTTATCAGCACATACATGTACATTAGCCCCAGTGTCAATTATCCAGTAAAGTGGTTCAAATATAGAAAGAATTTCAGGTTTAATAGACACGTACCCATCATTGAGGTTCAAGGATGTAGTCATCATGTTGACCACAGCCTCCTCAGTTACAGATGCGGTAGCTTTCTTTGCCTTCTTAGTAGGACAATCCTTGTTCCAGTGGCCAACCTGTCCACAAGTCCAACAAGGTTTGTTCTTCGGTTTCTTTTGGATCTTTGCCTTGGGTTTATGTGCATTCTTAGATTTCTTATCTTTGGTGTTTTTCGTAGAAGTAAGATTAAAAGTTGGATTAGCATCAGTAGGCACCTTGACCCCTTTCTCCTTTAAGTGTTCTTCTTGTATATTAATATCCATCATTAATTCATCCATGGTGTGTGTCCCTTTGCGATGCCTCAGAGACATACCAAACGACTCCCATGACTTAGGGAATTTTTCTATGATAGACATAACAACAAATTTCTCAGGCAACACCATCTTGGCATCTGAGAGTTCATGAACTAGGAGTTGTAGATCATGTGTTTGATCAGAAACTGACTTACCCTCAATCATCTGAAACTTAAGGAATTTAGACACACAGTATTTTTCAACACCCTGATTCTCAGTGCTAAAATTCTTAATTAACAAATCCCATAAAACCTTGGACGTAGTGACTGGCGGCTTTGAGCATGAATCATACAGTTTGTTATTTAAACCAAACAGAATCAAATCGTGGCACGTTTTATCACCCTTCTTCCAATTAGCAATAATGTTTGCATTATCAGGAATTGTGTCATCAGATACAGGTTCAGTTTCAATTAAATACTGATCATATCCCGCAATATTCAGCCAAATTTCCATACGACTCTGCCAATGGGAAAAGTTCGTACCAGTAAACTTTTCAGGCATATTGGTTGTATCAATCTTACATCCCGAACTACCCTGACCGGCCATTGTTAATTTAACGACAGAAATTAGTTTCTTTAAGACTGTTGTTAATATAGGTTATTGTCGTTCATGCAACAGCGACATGTGCAATATAATTAACAGTTCAGGCAGATCCAAAATAAGATTCGAAGAACAAGCAATGCAGGAGAACAAAAAATAAGAGTTAGATTCGCAAACCAGATCGTTCGTTGAGAAACGAACGTGTTACTTAAAGAAACCAGTGCCCGGCAATCCTCGCGGATAGGCACTGTTCTCCCAGTCTCGATCCGGCACGAACCTGGAAGTTGCACGTCTTACTCGCGCACTTCGCACTGCTACCAGTGCAGCACATCCACCGCAGGTACCACCGCCTGACAGCTGCGTCTGAAGGGAAGGATGAGTCTCGCTTTGCACAGGAGGACAACTCCGCAAAGCAACTCCGGGGATGACGACTCTCGCTCTCGGGATTAGGGCTCACAAAAACACACGACGGCAGAAAAACTAGTTTCGGTGTGTTTAACCCTAATGACCGGAGTCATATATATAGTCACGCGCATCCCTAATCCTATTCCCAGTTAGACGCAACACTCGGTTGCTCTCGTACACAATACGGAATAATCCGTAAAAGAGAAACACTTTCTAATTAGGATTTAAGAAAATCCAAATAAGAAAGCAACAATTAATTACACGAGTAATTAATTACGTAGTTGTATCCTAGTGCAAAAAGAAGACGGAAGAAGGAAGACATTCTCCACAATCCACAAGCCACAAGCCACAAGCCCAAGCCCGAGCCCGACCAGGCCAGGCGTGGCGTGGCGCGCGCGTGCGTGCGTGCGTTGTGATGTGGCAATCCCACCCACCAAGGAGGTGAGCATACCTCCTTCCTAGGACTCCTTTGGACACTAGTGCCCCATGTGATCCTACATATGAGGACCACAAAAGTTCTAGGTGTGAGCAATATGGGATAAAACTTCTTTGCCATTTGCACTAGAAACAACACTACATTCTCACATGTACTTGCTGCACTACATTGGGCTTAACCCATGCTAAATAAGTGATTACCACAATAGCCTAGCTACAGTAATAAGCTGCTACAGTAACTAACTACTAGCTACAGCAGCTACAGTAACTAATAACTACTGTAATCAATTATCTAACAATCCCCCACAAAGTCCAATGTGTAGTGTGCTCTACCATTCAGTCCTCCATATTGTGCTTTCAGCAGATACCTTTCGGTTTGAATCTACCTGAGTTATCCAACTGTGACCCTCGTAGGAACTAGGTGAACAAAAGTCTTGAACCTGAACCTTGGGTACAAGAGTATAGGTTGGTAACAACACAATAAAGACATGGTAGAAAAGAAAACAATGCATTAAGGCCATGCATACAAAATATAAATCATGATTGATAACAGAGAACAACCCAATTCTATTGTTGCGGCCTACACAACATCAATCACTTAGCTGGAGTCTCCAAGGATGTACTGCTAACATCATGTCCTAAGACTTGACACCATTAAGAGACTACTCTCTTACTAACTTGCAGTCATGACACTAACAGGTTTCCCAGGGAATAGACACACTGATGCAAGAAGCATCAAACAAGAATACATAGTGTCATCTGATTTACCCGATAGCTTGTTATTACCACATTGAACCCAATTTGTGGGATCTCCACTCTTTTGGGTTGGGTTGCTACTGCCTGCAAATCTATAGGGGTTTCAGTCCCATTCCCAACCTGGATTTTTCCACTAAAGCCAAGGTAAGACCTTTAGTGAAAGGATCAGCTGTATTATCTTTGGTACCGACGTAGTCCACAGCCACGACCCCATTAGACACTAACTCCCTTACAGATTTCAATCTGACTTGGATGTGTCTACGCTATTTTTTATTGTACTTGGAACTCTTTATCTTAGCAATAGTTGTAGTGTTGTCACAGTGAACTGAAATTGCAGGAAGTGGCTTCATTACCATAGGTAAACTAGACATAAGTCCATGTAGCCATTCAGCTTCCAATCCAGTTTCATCTAAAGCACACAACTCTGCCTCAAAAGTGGACCGAGACAATATGGTATGTTTCTTAGACCTCCAGGAAACAGCTCCTCCTCCCAACAGGAATACATATCCTGAGACACCATTACTCCCAGAATTCATGGCAATCCAGCTTGCATCACTATATCCTTTGACTACCAAAGGATGTTTACCATAATGCAGCCCAAGGGAACGTGTTCCCTTGATATACCTCAGAACTCTGTCAAGAGCTTCCCAACGGGTCTTGTCAGGACAACTGGTGTATCTACTTAACTTGTTCACGGCAAACACAATGTCTGGACGTGTAAAGTTCATAAGATACATCAAACTTCTGATAATCTGAGAGTATCGTAATTGAGACACTGGAACCCCAGTCTCATTCTTGAACAATGGTTTGGATGAATCATATAGAGTCTTAACAGGTTTATGTGATGTGTACTCAAACCTCTCCAGTATCTTCTCAACATAGTGAGACTGAGAGAGAGTTATACCATCAGTAGACCTTATGATTTTAAGCCCTAAAATCACATCAGCGACACCCATATCCTTCATCTCAAACTTGCTACACAAGAATAACTTTGTCTCTTTTACTACTTTCATATCGGAACCAAAAAGCAGGATATCATCGATGTATAAACATAACAAAATGAATCCATTATCGACAACCTTGCAGTAGAGACACTTATCAAATTCATTAGAAATAAAGCCAAACGATGATATCACAGAATCAAACTTTTCATGCCATTGCTTAGGGGCTTGTTTCAAGCCATATAATGACTTAACAAGTTTACACACTTTGGACTCATTCCCACGACCAACAAATCCCTCAGGTTGTTCCATATATATCTCTTCTTGAAGATCACCGTGTAAGAACGCAGTCTTCACATCCATCTGATGGATATAGAGATTATAATTGGAAGCCAATGCTAGTAGCACTCGGATTGTGGTCATGCGGGAAACAGGTGAATAGGTATCAAAATAATCTATTCCTTCCCTTTGTGTGTAACCCTTAGCAACTAACCTGGCCTTATACTTATTGATTGTCCCGTCTGCATTAAGTTTCTTCTTAAAAATCCATTTACAACCAACTGCAGAACAACCAGGAGGCAAATCCACCAATTCCCAAGTTCCATTTGAGAGAATTGATTGGATTTCATCATTAACGACTTCTTTCCAAAACTTAGCTTCTGGAGATTCCATAGCTTGTTTGAAAGTAACATGATCATCCTCAACATTGTAAGTGAGAAACTCACTTCCAAAGTCCTTTGATGTCCTAGGTCGTTTACTTCTCCTTGGTTCAACTATTTCTTCAGAATCATCAAATTCAGAAATAGCTTGTTCTGAGTCGCCCCCCACATTTGTCATCCTTTCCACGTGCTCGGGAATGGAACCTGTGGTAAATGAATCTTCTTGAGAAACTTCATTGGGCACACCAGTTTTCATAAGAAACACATCCTCAACGAATGTTGCATGACGTAATTCCACAATTGTATTGACCTCAATGCCAGAGATATCTGATTTTACAATCAAGAATCTAAAAGCATAGCTTGTCTCTACATAACCTAAGAATATGGCCTCAACCATTTTCGGTCCTAATTTCTTCCTTTTGTGTTCACGGACAAGTACCTTAGCAAGGCACCCCCACACTCGAAGATATTTAAGACTCGGTTTCCTTCCTCTCCATAACTCAAACAGACTACTTTCTGAATGTTTATGGGGAACTCTATTCAGAATATGGCAAGCTGTATTCAAAGCTTCCCCCCACATAAAGTTGGGTAATCCAGATGTTTGGAGTAAGGTATTTACCATATCTATTAAGGTTCGGTTTTTACGTTCAGCTATCCCATTTGATTGTGGTGAATAAGGAGCAATTACCTCATGAACTATACCATGCAATTGGCAAAATTCCAAAAACAAATTCGAGGTATACTCTCCTCCCCTATCAGACCTTAATCGCTTAAGTACTTTACCGGTTTGAGTTTCAGCTTCTTTCTTATAAATTTGAAATTTATCCAATGCCTCATCTTTACTTCTAAGTAAAAAGACATAACAGTATCTACCCGCATCGTCAATAAAAGTTATAAAATAACGATTTTGATCCCTCATAGCAACACCATTAAATTCACAGATATCTGAATGAACTAAATCCAAAATTTCCGAATTCCTATTCACAGAATGAAAAGGCTTCCTAGGCAATTTAGCTTGTACACAGATTTCACATTCATTGTTGCTAGTTTCATATTTAGGGATCAAATCTAGATTCATCATACGCTTCATTGAGGCAACATTAACATGTCCCAAACGTGAATGCCATACATCGAATGAAACAAGATTCATGCAAACAGAACTATAATCATTCAAATTTGAAACGGAATTTGAAACAGGTTCAACATGAATCTTAAATAAGTTCTCCACATCACATAAGTACCCCTTGCCAAAAAACAAAGAATCACGAAGGCGTGTAATAATAGCCTTATTACATTTACAGTCTACTCTATAACCTTCTCTAACTAATATGACACCACTAAGGATATTGCGTCGAATGGTTGGAACATGTCTGACCCTGTTAAGAGTCAAAACCTTCCCCGAAGGGAACTTCAAGTCCACCCGTCCTTCGCCTTTGACTTCTGCAAAGCTGGAATCGCCCAAAGTCACGGACCGACCTCGAGAGGCATGATAAGACACAAACAGGGATTTATCAGCACATACATGTACATTAGCCCCAGTGTCAATTATCCAGTAAAGTGGTTCAAATATAGAAAGAATTTCAGGTTTAATAGACACGTACCCATCATTGAGGTTCAAGGATGTAGTCATCATGTTGACCACAGCCTCCTCAGTTGCAGATGCGGTAGCTTTCTTTGCCTTCTTAGTAGGACAATCCTTGTTCCAGTGGCCAATCTGTCCACAAGTCCAACAAGGTTTGTTCTTCGGTTTCTTTTGGATCTTTGCCTTGGGTTTATGTGCATTCTTATATTTCTTATCTTTGGTGTTTTTCATAGAAGTAAGATTAACATTTGGATTAGCATCAGTAGGCACCTTGACCCTTTTCTCCTTTAAGTGTTCTTCTTGTATATTAATATTCATCATTAATTCATCCATGGTGTGTGTCCCTTTGCGATGCTTCAGAGACATACCAAACGACTCCCATGACTTAGGGAATTTTTCTATGATAGACATAACAACAAATTTCTCAGGCAACACCATCTTGGCATCTGAGAGTTCATGAACTAGGAGTTGTAGATCGTGTGTTTGATCAGAAACTGACTTATCCTCAACCATCTGAAACTTAAGGAATTTAGACACACAGTATTTTTCAACACCCTGATTCTCAGTGCTAAAATTCTTAATTAACAAATCCCATAAAACCTTGGACGTAGTGACTGGAGGCTTTGAGTATGAATCATACAGTTTGTTATTTAAACCAAACAGAATCAAACCGCGACACGTTTTATCACCCTTCTTCCAATTAGCAATAATGTTTGCATTATCAGGAATTGTTTCATCAGATACAGGTTCAGTTTCAATTAAATACTGATCATATCCCGCAATATTCAGCCAAATTTCCATACGACTCTGCCAACGGGCAAAGTTCGTACCAGTAAACTTTTCAGGCATATTGGTTGTATCAATCTTACATCCCAAACTACCCTGACCGGTCATTGTTAATTTAACGACAGAAATTTGGTTTCTTTAAGACTGTTGTTAATATAGGTTATTGTCGTTCATGCAACAGCGACAGGTGCAATATAATTAACAGTTCAGGCAGATCCAAAATAAGATTCGAAGAACAAGCAATGCAGGAGAATAAAAAATAAGAGTTAGATTCGCAAACCAGATCGTTCGTTGAGAAACGAACGTGTTACTTAAAGAAACCAGTTCCCGGCAATCCTCGCGGATAGGCACCATTCTCCCAGTCTCGATCCGGCACGAACCTGGAAGTTGCACGTCTTGCTCGCGCACTTCGCACTGCTACCAGTGCAGCACAGCCACCGCAGGTACCACCGCCTGACAGCTGCGTCTGAAGGGAAGGATGAGTCTCGCTTTGCACAGGAGGACAACTCCGCAAAGCAACTCCGGGGATGACGACTCTCGCTCTCGGGATTAGGGCTCACAAAAACACACGGCTGCAGAAAAACTGGTTTCGGTGTGTTTAACCGGAGTCATATATATAGTCACGCGCACTCGTTAGACGCAACACTCGGTTGCTCTCGTACACAATACGGAATAATCCGTAAAAGAGAAACACTTTCTAATTAGGATTTAAGAAATCCGAATAAGAAAGCAACAATTAATTACACGAGTAATTAATTACGTAGTTGTATCCTAGTGCAAAAAGAAGACGGAAGACATTCTCCACAATCCACAAGCCACAAGCCCGAGCCCGGGCCGGCCCGACGTGGAGCGTGCGCGCGTGCGTGCGTGCGTTGTGATGTGGCAATCCCACCCACCAAGGAGGTGAGCATACCTCCTTCCTAGGACTCCTTTGGACACTAGTGCCCCATGTGATCCTACATATGAGGACCACAAAAGTTCTAGGTGTGAGCAATATGGGATAAAACTTCTTGCCATTTGTAGTAGAAACAACACTACATTCTCACATGTACTTGCTGCACTACATTGAGCTTAACCCATGCTAAATAAGTGATTACCACAATAGCCTAACTACAGTAATAATCTGCTACAGTAACTAACTACTAGCTACAGCAGCTACAGTAACTAATAACTACTGTAATCAATTATCTAACAGATACCACCAATGTTGTCAGGAATGTAATTGAATTCAGCAAGCTAACAGGAGACGCGCGTGATTTGTTTTACATTAGAAAATCAAGAGGGAAAGTAATTGTGTAATACATGGTGGTCAGGTTTCTAATTAATTTTATTAACATCAGTCACTGTGACCTGACTCATTCGCTTGACAGACACTTCAGCCTTAACAATTTACAAACTGTACCAAACAGAAATGCAAACTTCCCATTTTTACCAATTTGGATATATACTGTATGCACATTGACTAATCAGAACTGCAATCGTCATATTGTTGAAGTTTGTAACGGTATTCATGAATTGATTTTATTTGTTTCAACTTAAAAGTGAACATTAACAAAACATAACGGTTTGGTCAACTTCGATTAACAATTGTGTCATATTTGTTGTTTAATAATATCAAAGTATTGTAGTACATGACGAATATCAAAGTATTGTAGTACATGACGAATCATACATGCTGAATGGGATTTACAATGGTCTATCCTTGGAAACATGTGGGGTGCTATATTATTATAAATGTGTTATACACTCTCCTACTGTACTCTTCATATTTTAACCACATTCTATTTCAAAATATTTTACAACGATCAATATTAATGTAGTACAATCAAGAAATCTTAAATCTTAAAATAGTTTAGGCAATCAAAATTTACACATATCTGACAGTGACATTGGTTGTTGTTGATATAATTATTAGGTTATATTAATGGACCATTTTAACAATCATACAATAAATGTATGTCATGCTTAATACAATTTTTAATACAGTAATGTATAGTTCACTCTTTTTACTGACAACATACTTATATATATGTATATAGAAACACACATACATGCATACATATATAATTGTATTATTTAATACTGGATTGGTTACATTTTTTCAAATATGTGTATATACTCATATGTGAATTTGTATCTAAATATTGCAGGTTATGTGCAACAAATATTTAGATATGTCGTGCTAAATATGTTGCTCTAAGATGGAAATACTATCTTATGTGTGTCTTTTTTAATTTATGTTGTACATACACCTTACTACAACATTTTAAAAAATAATGTTTGTTTATATGATATAGATGTACTCAACGTTATGTGTCACTATATATGAAATAACTTATGAAAATATCATTATGTACAATGTCGTCCATTCAGTTTACGTTATCGATTCAATTAATTTTATTTTGAATATAATATTTAATCATATTTAAATTTTATTTAGGCTAATGGAAAGAACGTACTTCAGCAAAGCAATTATGACGATAAAAGTGAAAGGAAAAGGCAGGATGACAAACGGTAATTATCGAAGAATGAAATGAATGGAGAAAAGAAAAAAATTATTTGACCTTGAAAAAGAGTTAAAAGACGCAAAGGACTTATATTATAAATTAAAATATAAATAAGAGGTAGCTGACAACTTCTCCATGATTTCTCTAAAGATGTTAGAGTCGATGGGAAATGATGACTACAAAGATAACAACTGATGGGATGTTTAGGACTTCTAATGTATTTCTTTGATGTTTAGAGCTTTATGTGTGTATAGTAGTGTGTATGTATATAGTAGAATATAAAAGCTTTGTTTGTATCTTTTTGATGTGAAAAGTCTTCATGTATGTGACATAGTATGTTATTAGTGTTGTTATGTAGAACATAGTATGATGTCATATGAATAGAGCACAAAGTTATATCTTCCTTTTTGGGTGTGCAAAGTATTTTATGTAAAACATTGCATATAGTTGTCTGAATCTTTTATTTATGTAAACGATCGTTAGTTATGTACAAAGTTTCTAATGTTATATTGTAAAATTATATTAGAATGATGCCTCCAATTTATTTCTTTTTAGAAAAACACTCATTCTTGATACAAACTGCCTCAACTATTTGCATAAGAGGTTATATTTTCGTGAAAGGAATATTATTCAAGAGTCGTTCAAAGAATATTATTCAAGAGTCGTGCAATTTTTTTTTCTCATGTTGCTATTTAGTTATATTATAATTTTTTTGATATTTTAAAATTCTTTTTATAAGTGTATTGTGAATTGTTATAGATGTAGAAATATTATTGTTACATATCATATTTAGTAAGTAAAAACATAATTAATTAATATATTGTTAAAATGTGTATAGGATGAAATATTGTGATCTATCTGAGGAAAAGAAGTCACTGATATGAAAAAGTCAAAGAGAACATTATGCCAACCTTTCAGAAGAGAAAAAGATATCACTACTTCAGAAAAGTAGATAAAATTATGCCAGGAGGAAATTTGAGAAACCTAATCATATTTTGGAGGAAGCGTCCTTAGGCATAGGAACTGGTAGTACTTGGGAAGTTGGATCTTCATCAACTTTTAGTGAAACAAGTTTTCCTTTAGCATCCTCATCATCAAAAATGAAAAAAAGATGCGACACATGGGGAAAATCTTCATAAAGGATATGTTGAAACCTAATAAACCATATCTACTTCCCAATTGTACAAATTGTGTGCATTGTCATGCAAAAAGATTTCCTTATGAAATTAAAACATTTTGTTGCTATGATGGGGAAATTGATTTAGCAACAAATGACATACCACTAGGATTGAATAATTTGTATACTTCATCAAAGAAAGAGGATATAAACTTTGGGAAATGCATACGAACATATAATAACACTTTTGCTTTTACATCTATGGGTGTGACTGAAGATAAAGAACTTTCAAAGAGAAATAGGGGAATATATACTTTTAAGGTACAAGGACAAATTTATCATTTTTTCAATAAGATAATACCTGAAGATGGATGTCCTTCACATTTACAGTTATATTTTTATGATATAGATCATGAGATAGAAAGTATATTACATCAACCGTCAAGATTAAGAGAGGATGTAGTGAGGTTATTGATTACTACACTAGCAGAAAATCCTTACTCCAAATTCTTCTGAAGTCTGAAGGACTTAGACATCTTTGAAAATATTCAAATATTTATAAAGTTAAGTCCAAATGTACACCAAGGAGTTCAAAATGCACCAACCGCTTCACAAGTGGCTACAATTTGGATATGCAATTTGGATATGCTCAGAGATGGAAATATTGTCTTATGTGTGTCTTTTTTAATTTATGTTGTACATACACCTTACTACAACATTGTTAAAAATAATGTTTGTTTATATGGTATAGATGTACTCAACATTATGTGTCACTATATATGCAATAACTTATGAAAATATCATTATGTACAATGTCATCGATTCAGTTTACATTATCGATTCAATTAATTTTATTTTGAATATAATATTTAATCATATTTAAATTTTATTTAGGCTAATGGCAAGAACGTACTTCATCAAAGCAATTATGACGATAAAAGTGAAAGGAAAAGGCAGGATGACAATCGGTGATTATCGAAGAATGAAACAGATGTAGAAAAGAAAAAAAACTATTTGACCTTGAAAAGGAGTTAAAAGACGCAAATGACTTATATTATAAATTAAAATATAAAGAAGAGGTAGCTGACAACTTCTCCATGATTTCTCTAAAGATGTTAGAGTTGATGGGAAATTATTACTACAAATATAACAACTCATGGGATGTTTACGACTTCTAATGTATTTCTTTGATGTTTAGAGCTTTATGTATGTATAGTAGTGTGTATGTATATAGTAGAATATAAAAGCTTTGTTTTTATCTTTTTGATGTGAAAGGTCTTCATGTATGTGACATAGTATGTTATTAGTGTTGTTATGTAGAACATAGTATGATGTCATATGAATAGAGCATAAAGTTATATCTTCCTTTTTGGGTGTACAAAGTATTTTATGTAAAACATTGCATAAAGTTGTCAATCTTTTATTTATGTAAATGATTGTTAGTTATGAATAAAGTTTCTAATGTTATTTTGTAAAATTATATTAGAATGATTCCTTCAATTTATTTCTTTTTAGAAAAACACTCATTCTTGATACAAACTGCCTCAACTATTTGCATAAGAGGTTAGATTTTCGTTCAAGGAATATTATTCAACAGTCATTCAAAGAATATTATTCAAGAGTCATGTATTTTTTTTCTCATATTGCTATTTAGTTATATTATAATTTTTTTGATATTTTAAAATTCTTTTTTATAAGTGTATTGTGAATTGTTATAGTTGTAGAAATATTATTGTTACATATCATATTTAGTAAGTAAAAACATAATTAATTAATATATTGTTAAAATGTGTATGTAGGATGAAATATTGTGATCTATCTGAGGAAAAGAAGTCACTGATATGAAAAAGATGAAGAGAACATTATGCCAACCTTTCAGAAGAGAAAAAGATATCACTACTTCAGAAAAGTAGAGAAAATTATGCCAGGAGGAAATTTGAGAAACCTAATCAAATTTTAGAGGAAGCATCGTTAGGCATAGGAACTAGTAGTACTTGGGAAGTTGGATCTTCATCAACTTTTAGTGAAACAAGTTTTCCTTTAGCATCATCATCATCAGAAATGAAAAAAAGATGTGAGCGCATGGGAAAAATATTCATAAAAGATATGTTGTTACCTAATAAACCATATCTACTTCCCAACTGTACAAATTGTGTGCATTGTCATGCAAAAAGATTTCCTTATGAAGTTAAAACATTTTGTTGCTATGATGGAGAAATTGATTTAGCTACAAATGACATACCACTAGGATTGAATAATTTGTATACTTCATCAGAGAAAGAGGTTATGCACTTTAGGCAATGCATATGAACGTACAATAACACTTTTGTTTTTATATCTATGGATGTGACTGAGGATAAAGATCTTTCAAAGAGAAATAGGGGAATATATACTTTTAAGGTTCAAGGAAAAATTTATCATTTTGTCAACAAGATAATACTTGAAGATGGATGTCCTTCACATTTACAGTTATATTTTTATGATACGGATCATGAGATAGAAAATAGATTACATCAATTGTCAAGATTAAAAGAGGATGTAGTTAGGTTATTGATTACTACACTAGCAGAAAATCCTTACTCCAAATTCTTCTGAAGTCTGAAGGACTTAGACAGCTTTGAAAATATTCAAATATTTATTAAGTCAAGTCTAGATGTACACCAAGGAGTCCAAAATGCACCAACCGCTTCACAAGTGGCTGCAATTTGGATTGAAAATGAACATGAAAACAATAACAACATCAACTTCCAACGAGATATTCGTGTTTAAACTCATGCTGGTATTAGCCATTGTGTAAACTATTACTATGGATGCTATGATCCTTTACAATATCCACTATTATTTCCACATGGTGATACTGGTTGGCATGACGGAATTTCAAGAAAAGATAAAAAGACCGGTTAGTGGGTGATCAATGACTCAATTTCAAATCTATCTTCCTTCAATGATATCACTAAACTTTTCTCACAAGAGAAAAAGGTAACATATAAAGTAATTTATACATTTACTTACCTATGCTTTATTGAGAATATTTTTTTACTGTGTTGTAGCTCTAGAAATCAAACAAAAATGAAGGAAAACCATATCATGTCGTGAGTACTATTGTTACAAGTTTCAAATTAGAGTAAATGACAAATCTATTCTATTGCACTCTGGGAGACTTCTACAACAATACATTGTTGATATGTACATTAAACTGGAAAGCAGTCGCTTGGACTATATTAGAAAAGACCAACAAAAGATTCGAGCAAATATATATCAAGGAATTATTGATAGCATCAACCAGGGATGAAGCACTGGCATTACAGTTGGAAAAAGAGTCATCTTACTTGCCTCTTTTATTGGTGGTCCTAGAGATATGAGACAACGCTATCTTGATGCAATGGCATTAGTTCAAAAATATGGAAAACTAGACATATTTTTGACTTTTACGTGCAATCCATCTTGGGCAGAGGTCAAACAGGAGTTAAATTTGAGGAGGCACAAAATAGGCCAGATTTGCTTTCTAGAATCTTCAAATCAAAACTAGAAGAGTTGAAAATTGATCTATTCAAAAGAGATATTTTTGGACATGTAGTTGGTTATGTTTATGTTACAGAATATAAAAAATGAGGACTCCCACATGCAAATTTTCTTATCATATTAGATAAGGGTCAAAAGATTACTACCCCAGATGTATATAACCAGTATGTATCTGCTGAAATACCAAAAAAAGAATGCAATCCACATTTACATACTATGGTTTTGAAACATATGGTGCACGGTCTGTGTGGGACTTTAAATCTGAATAGTGTTTGCATGGACAATGGAAAATGTAAGAAACATTATCCAAAGGATTTTTGTTTGATAACAACTTAGACAAAAAAATCCTACCCTCTATATCGAAGAAGAGAAATGACTCGCATGGAAAAAGTTGGTTCCACCATGGTTGATAATTGTTGGATTGTTCCTTACAACCCTTACTTATTAGCAAAATACAACTGTCATATGAATGTAGAAATATGTTCTTCAAATAATTAAAGCTGTGAAATACATGTACAAGTACATATATAAAGGACATGACTGAATACTATTTCAAGTGGATGACAAAAAAATGAAGTATGGACATGATGAAATAGCACAATATGTATCAGGACGATGGGTATCACCATAAGTGGCGGCATGGAGAATATATCAATTTCCTTTGAATGAGATGCATCTAGATTTCACATCCTTGCAACTTCATCTTGAGGACAAGCACACAGTTACATTCCATGAAAACCAAGCTCTATCGACCATTGTACATAATGAACATTTTTCACGAACAATGCTTACTGAATATTTTAGGAAAAATTGCATTGATGAGGAGGCTCGAAGATACCTGTATAAAGAATTTCATGAGCATTATGTTTGGGAAAAGAACTCCAAATGTTGGAATAAAAGAAAATAAGGAAATTCCATTGGAAGAGTCATTTTTGCTAAACCTATCGAAGGTGAACGCTATTATCTTTGTTGTTTATTGAATCACATCAAAGGTGCGAAATATTTTGATCATTTGAGAACTATAGATGGAACTAAATATAACACATTCCAAGAAGCAGTTGAAAAGTTTGGTCTGTTACAGACTTGTGACAACATTGAAGAATGTCTCGATGAAGCTGTGATATTTCAAATGCCATCAGGTCTTCGACAAGTATTCTCTACTATATTGATCTACTGTGCATCTATTAGCCCTATAACTCTTTGGGATAAATTTAAGAATCAGATGAGTGAAGATTTTTTTGATATACAACAAGAGAACTAGAAATATGCTCATAATTGTGCTCTAAATAAGATCAATATGTGCTTAGAATCAATGGGAAAAAGTTTATCAGACTTCAGTTTGCCATCTATTGTTCAAAATGAACATGAGAATTTATATAAAGAGATATAAGAGGAACTAAGAATCATTGTATCTAATGATGATATGCTAACAATTTCACAGCTAAATTATGATCAAACTCGTGCTTACAAAACTATTATGAATTGAATTAATACTGGAAGACAGGGAATCTTTTTTATTGATGGTCCATGGGGGACAGGAAAAACATTTTTATATCGTGCTCTACTTGCTAAAATAAGATCATGTGGTCAAATAGCACTTGCAACAACATCATCAGGAGTGGTGGCATCTTTATTACCTTTTAGTCAAACTGCACACTCAAGGTTTAAGATATCGTTATATACTGAAGTACAAAAGATATGCAATATATCAAAACAAAGTCGTTTGGGAGAACTCTTGCGAAGAACTAAACTTATAGTTTGGGATGAGGTATCCATGGCAAAAAAACAAGTAATTGAGTCATTGGATCTTTTACTACAGGATACGACAAGCAACAACCAACTTTTTGGAGGAAAAATTGTCATATTTGGTGGTGACTTTAGACAAATTCTTCCTATTGTTCCACAAGGAGGAAAACAACAAACAATTGCAGCAAGCTTTGTAAAATCCTATATATGGAAGCACATTGAAAAGTTGCACTTGAAAGAAAATATGAGAACTATATCAGATCCCTCCTTTAGTACATATTTACTTGCTATTGGAAATGGTACAGAAGGGGCCAAAGATGTGGATCGAGTTCAAATTCCTCGAAGTATGGTGATCCCATTTACTGATGAATCATCATCTAAACATGAACTAATAGATACAGTTTTTCCAGAGCTTGCTATTAATGAGAAAAATATATATGCTCTCACAAATCATGCTATTCTGACTGCAAAAAATGAATTTGTAGATGAAATAAATGAGCTATTGATCGAAGGATTTTTAGGTGATAAGAAAGAATACATGAGTTTTGATTCTGCTATGGATAACACCAATCAATTTCAAGAATAAGAATTCCTAAATTCTTTGACTCCTTCTGGACTCTGACCTCACAAGTTGGTGCTTAAAAGAAATTGTCCAATTATGCTTCTTAGAAATATTGATCCTTTTTAGGGCTTTGTAATGGAACATGACTTATTTGTAGAAACTTTAACAAAAACATTATTGATGCTGATATAGCAGTTGGACACAAGAAAGGACAACATGTATTCATCCCAAGAATTCTGTTGATGCCAAAGGAACATGAGAAAATGCCTTTTTCCTTTAAAAGACTATAATTTCCAGTCAGATTGTGTTTCTTAATGACAATCAATAAAGCACAAGGACAAGCTCTAGAAAAAGTTGGACTATATTTACCTCAACCTGTATTCTCCCATGGTCAATTATATGTGGTTTTATCCAGAGTCAAATCGACAAAAGATATTAAACTTCTTATCAAGCCAACTTCAGATCAATACTACACATCAACTAGAAATATAGTCTATACTGAGATATTATCTATAGCAGAGATTACTTAGGCAAGAATCTCGATCTTTCTGATTCATCTATGACAACATGATCAATTATATAGTCTATTTTTAGCATATTTATAAATAGTTTTATGATTATGTCACTAACATTTGATATATGTGTAAGGACCCTGACCTTCGTTTAGGGTTTACCCTGTTTGCTTTTCTTAACCCTGATGCTTAGTTGCTTGCTAATCACCTTTGGTGGTGATTAGGGTTTGGTTGTGCTTTGTTGAGAGTCGGAGGGGCTACTTGCAAATAACCCAATTCTAGGGTTTGTGGGCAAGTTTGCCACCTTGAGAGGTGTTCCTCCCTCTCCTTACTTCCCCTAGTGTAGAGAGGATGGTTTGGACTCGTTGCTTGAGTTCCTTTGGGCTTGGCTGAGCTTGTTGGGCCTTGTGGTGCCTTGCTTTTGTTCCCTTTGGGCCTTGTATCAGCCAGGAGATGGGTGTGTCTCCCAGGGCAGTGTCACCCAGAGGGTGTGTCGTCCAGTTGTGTCGCCCATGACCCTTAACCAAGCTTTGACCTCGTTTGTGTCACCACTAGTGGACACTTGGTGCTTGACGCTTGCATGTGGCAATAACCTTGGACATGTGTTTAGGGCTTGCTAGAGTGGTGGCTCGTGCCCTAGGACAAGTGTCCCTAGGTGGCCGACACCTTGCTTGGCTTTTCCTTGTTTTCTCCTCCCTTTCTTTCTATATATGCGTTTCCCTTTCTTTGCAAAGGATCCCTTGTAGCTCTTTAGTCTCCCTCTCCTTGGTGTGCACGACACACCCTTCTCCTTTGCAAGTTGGTGGCTGATACCCCTTGGAGGAGCAAGCTTGGTGGCCGATATCCTTGGAGTCTTCTTCCTCCTTGGATCTTGGTGGTCCTAGGAGCTTGGAGCTTGCTTAAGGCGGGTTGCATAACTCCTAACCCTAACTATACTACCTCCTTTCATGTTCTTATATGTTGCTAGCTTTGTTTCTTGCTTAGTCTCCATGATTGGCCGAACCTATGATCTAGGGTTTCTTTGTGAGCAATACTCTCTTCTCTCCTAGGTCTTGAAGAGTGAGCTTGAGTTCTAGGATCATGAGCAACACTCCTCTCTCATTTAAGTTGAGAGGTGAGCTTGTGATCTAGTAGCTTGAGCAACACCCTCCTCTCACCTTGGACTAGAAGAGTGAGCTTAGCGATAGTTGTGGACATCATTTAGGGTTGTCCCCTGGGTTGCCCGATGGATGTTAAGAGATGTGCAAGACCCCTCTCTCATTTAAGTTGAGAGGTGAGCCATCTTCTGGGTTTTCGGGTGTCCTTGTGCTTGAGGTGGAAGATGAGCTTGTGAGTCGTACCTTGGATGTTGTAAGTTTGGGAAGGTGCTACCCGACAGCCCTCTTGACCTAACCTCTTAGACGATAGGCCCTGTTTGTGACGGGTGATATCCCTTTCTCTTGTGATGGGTGTCACACTATCTCCTTGCCCTGTGACGGCCGTTAGGACATGGCTTGTGTGGCTGGACATTAGGTCTATAATGTTAGTTTGAGATGGACCCTTGGACGATATGTTTTGCTGGTGGTGGACGATACCTGATCTCTGTGATGGGTGTCACCTTGGCTTTGTATCGGCCGATAGCCTATCTTGTGACGGGTGTCACCTTGGCTTTGTATCGGCCGGTAGACTATCTTGTGACGGGTGTTGCCCGATAGGCTGGGTGCCCGACACCCCTAGTGCGCGACACCGACGCGGCGTTGCTTAGCTGCACGCTTGGCTGTCCTGGGTGGTAACGCAGCGTTGCTGGTTGCTTTTATGTCGGCCGTTATGTGATGAGCAATAGTTGAGGGTAGGTTGCTCGATACAGCCTTAAGTGAGGGTTTGTGATGCTTTATACATATATATATATATATATACGTCGTTTTACTTAATAATAATGGTTATGGTAACACTAGTCTGTTTCATCTAACATGACTATATGCATGAATTTGATCATCATGACTATCTGTATGATGCTAAGGAAATGATAAGTATGTAGTATGGGTTGCTTAGTAATGTGCCTGCTACATATGATTACAAGTTGAGATAACGGTAAGCATATAAGTGGTTTGCCTAATGATGTGTCTTATGCACATGATCATCAGTTGATGTACGATTGATAAAGTATATAATCTTTAATGTCACCCTATATTGGTAAGTATAGTCTTTCTATTAAGCCTATGATTATTGTATATACTAACCATGCAGGTGATGCATAGCCAAAAATAAGGGGCTATGAGATATATGTACATGTTGAGTAACTCTGCTGTGATTGTTACTCTTAATGTTGAAATAATTTGTATGATGTACATGACTAAGTACTAGGGGATTGCTATCCCATGATGATGATGTAAGCCTTGAGAGGCAGTGGCAATATATGATGAGGGATTGAGATCCCATGGTATGTGATGATCCTTGAGATGGATCTGGATGATTGGCAAAAGGCCAAGTGATAACATGTGAGGTTGGATCCTTGTGATGGGCCAGGTTGATGTGATTATAATAAAAGCATAATGTTGAGATTTATGTTGTTTATTTCCTGTTATAGTTTGCATGTTATACAACTTGATTGAATCTTGCAATCCACATGAAAGATACTAATTAATCACAGTGGAATATATCATGTAGTTGCCCTGGCCATAGATCCATCATCATCAGGAGCTGGTGATGGTGAAACGGGTTCTCTTACAGGTTAACCCAGAGCGCATATTATTGAATATGTGAGGTTTCTCCTAGCCTAAAGTGAGGAGGTAAGAGTGCAACTTCGGTTGTAGACTCGGGACATGTGATGAGCATGGTGAACATTCCCATGGCTCCGGATAGGTGAGATAAAGAGCATGAATGCGTTCATGGCTCAGAGCATGGTGAACAGGCCCGTGGCTCAGATATACTAGCGCCGTGACCTGTATCGAGGTGGGCTAGAGAAAGGGTAGCCTGTAGATCTGACCCTGTGGCTGAGGCCACTTGAGCATGAGACTGCAGTCCTGCTTTGGTTCTCGTGCATTTACCACGAGGGGAAAGGTTGTGGAGTCCGACTCTTCCATCGACCTTGTATGGCACCGGTTATGGGCTTCGCAGCCGAAGGTTGGATTTGAACAGTACGGTTCACTTCCTCAGGGCATAATAAAATGTAATCCAGCCGAATAGTATTTCTTGCTTAAGGAAAAACATGGAACATTGGTTGAGGCCTTGCTTGTGTAATTAATCTTGTTATATCTTGCAGTTGCTTATATGTTCCTCATGTTATGTGGAATTATATCTTATCTTGTTAATCCTGCTCCATAAAGAGATAAGTGGTGATATGCCTTGTGTACAACCTGGTAAACATAATGGTACGAATAGCCTTGCTATATGGACTGTTATTATTCTACGTTTACTTGTTATCTACTGATGTTTCCTTATCTTCCTGGTTTTATAGTTTCGGCGGGGAGTTATGTTTCTTGCTGGGACAATGTTCGATTGTCTCACCCCACTGGTTTTCAGGTGTTCGTGCTAGGCATGGTGGTGGTCGCGGAGTTGCGGCTGAGCAGCGAGATGAGTAGTAGAAGGCAAGAGATGGATATGCTGCTGTTTTGGTGTTTTGTAGTAGAGTCTAGAGTCATCCTTGTACTCTCAGGTCCTTGGGAGAGTTTTGACGTTGTTTCACGATGAATGGTTGTTGATCCTTTGTATATCCTGCTGCTGGCCTGATGTGGGCCTTTATGTGTATATATAACAGGTGATGAACGCAAGTGATGATTAGACAGTTGTTCCTTTAAGCTATGGACACGTATCAGATCTGGTATATGTTTATATAACATGTTTCTTTGCAGGATGAGGATTTGAATGTAATAGTTCCTCAGTCGGTTTTAATTTACCCGTGTTTTTGGTAATCTGTGGTTATGGTGTTTTCCGCACATTTTCGCGTAACACCTCGTTATCTGTGTGATAGTGGGATGTGTTGCCACAAGTTTTGGTATCAGAGCCCTAGGTTCGCTGAGTCTACATGGATTTAGGACTAGGTTGTGTCTGTTCTTGTAAGTTGTCCAGATTTTCTTATGATCGTCTTCTGCCCTCAGCGGAAGAAAAGTCAAGATGTCTGGAAACCATGAAGAACACGCTTCTGAGAATAGCGATGTTGCATCAGTTGATGGAGCTTTTGGGCAGGCACATGGAGATCGGGTGCCTGAGGTCCCCCAACCTGACCCAGCCATTCTTGAACACCCTGCCTACCAACAGCTTATGGGGCAGATGATGGCTACGATGAATCTCATGGTTGAAAGACTGCAAGGGCCTCCGCTGAGAGCACAGGCTCCCCATGGTGAAACATCGGGTATTGGGAAGACCTTCGAGCGGCTTCGCCGAGTCGGAGCTTCGGATTATGCTGGAACGGCTGATCCATTGGATGCAGATATGTGGCTGACAAGTCTTGAGAAGGCTTTCCAGATCCTCGACATCCCCGAAGCAGACAAAGTAAAGCACGTTGTCTACCTTTTGAAAGGTAGTGCTGGTCACTGGTGGACCATCGAGGAGGAGAAGCGGCCTGGTGAGGTGATCAGTTGGGAGGTTTTCTGGTGTGAGTTTGTCAGCAGATACTTCCCGAAGACGTATCTGGATGAGAAGATCAGTCAGTTTGAGCGGTTGCGACAAGGAACGATGAACATCACCGAGTATGAGGCTAAGTTCATGGATATGTTGAGGTTTTGTCCTCATATGGCAGCAACAGATAAGGAGCGGATCAGACGTTTCGAGAAAGGTTTGAGTTCTGAGCTGACAACACCTATTTCTGCGTTGGAGAATCGTGTCTGGTTTGCTACGTTTGTGGAATCTGTCCAGAGGATAGAACGATCAGTAAAGGAGAAAAGATAATCCATGTCTATGAAGAGGCCTACTCAGTCCCAGGGCCAAAGGTTTGGTGGCTTCAAGAAGCCCATGTTTTCAACACCCTTTGTGATGAGAGGTTCCAGTGTACCGTCGCAGTGGTCTCCGAGTAAGGGAAGAGGTTATGTTTTTTCACCGTCTAAGGCACATAGTACAGCTTCTGTGGCAGTGACAGGGCCATCTAGGCCACGGTTTGAAGATAGGGCATGCTATCTTTGTGGTCAGACCGGACATCTCAAGTTACATTGCCCGAATAGAGATGTTGAAGTGACGCAGTAGCTGAGGCAGAATCTGCAAGGATCAGATAGGCAGCAGCCCAGTGGTAGCAGAGGGCGAGGACGCGGTCAAGCGTCGCAAGCTGGATCGTCTGCTCAAGGAAGCAGAGGACGTGGACATCAAGCAACGACTCAATTCTATGCTATGAGTCAGTCGGAGGTGGTAGTCAACCCGCGAGTGGTGACAGGTCAGATGAAGTTATTTCATTCTGATATGTCTTCTTCTTGCTTTATATTTGTTCTGGTTGACCCGGGTGCTACACACTCTTTTATCACCTATAGTATGCTTGAAAATTATCGTTTACCTGTTAGTCATAAGAAGGATAGTTTGTTGTTAGAAACCCCTCTTGATGGTTCCTCGATGCTTCGAGAAGAGTGTCCATCTTGTGTCTTGTCTTTTTTGGGACACTGTATATAAGTGGATCTTATACCACTTGATCTGCATGGTTTCAATGTCATCCTTGGGATGGATACCTTAGAGAAGTATAAGGTTGTTTTGGACTGTGGTTCCAAGCAAGCTGTGTTTGATGATGCGGGAGAGAAGTGGATCTTCCAGGGAGATAGGAAGATTCTTCTGACGTGTCTGGTATCAGCTATGGTGGCAGAGAAGATGCTACGACAAGGGTGTGAGGCGTTCCTAGCTCACGTTGTGGATACCGTTGTGGCTACCAAGGCCAAAGGTCCTAGTCTTGAGGAGGTGTCAGTTGTCTGAGAGTTTGCCGATGTGTTTCCTGATGAGTTTCCTGGTGTTCCTCCATCTCGAGAGATTGATTTTGAGATCAATCTAGTTCCAGGAACACAGCCAGTTGCACAGAGACTGTACAGGATGGCTCCAGTAGAGATGGCAGAACTTAAAAAGCAGTTGCAAGAGTTGTTGGAGAAAGGTTTCATCCGACCGAGTACGTCGCCTTGGGGTGCTCCAGTGTTGTTCGTCAAGAAGAAGGATGGATCGATGCGGTTGTGTATAGATTACCGGCAATTGAACAAGGTCACGATCAAGAATAAGTACCCGTTCCTGAGGATAGATGATTTGTTCGATCCGTTGCGTGGTGCGACAGTGTTTTCAAAGATCGATTTACGGTCCGGTTATCATTAGTTGAGGATTAAGGTGGATGACATACCAAAGTCAGCTTTCATGATGAGGTATGGTCACTTCGAGTTTGTGGTTATGCCGTTTGGGCTAACCAATGCACTTGCTGCTTTCATGGATTTGATGAATCGAGTGTTCCGTCCGTTCCTAGATCAGTTTGACGTAGTCTTTATAGATGACATTTTGATCTATAGTCGGGACAGGCTAGAGCATGAGCAACATCTTCAACGAGCGTTGACTCTTCTTCGCCAACATCAGTTGTATGCCAAGTTCAGTAAGTGTGAGTTCTGGTTGGAGGAAGTGACTTTCTTAGGTCATGTGATATCTGCTGAAGGAGTCAAAGTGGACCCAAAGAAGGTGGAATCCGTTGCAGAATGGGAATAGCCGAAGACGCCGACTGAAGTTTGTAGTTTCCTGGGTTTAACAGGATACTACTGGAGGTTTATCAAGGACTTCAGTGCGATTGCGTTGCCGATGACAAAGTTGACCAGAAAAGATGTACCTTTTGTTTGGGATGATCGATGTCAGTAAGCTTTCCAGAGTTTGTAGGAGAAGCTAACCAGTGCCCCAATGTTAATCCTGCCTGAGCCTGGAAAGGGCTATGTTGTTTTCTGTGATGCTTCCAAGAAGGGCTTGGGTTGTGTGCTGATGCAGGAGGATCATGTAGTTTCTTTTGCTTCGCGAAAGCTTAAGAAACACGATGAGAACTATCCAACTCATGACTTGGAATTGGCGGCAGTGGTTCATGCATTAAAGATTTGGAGACATTATCTTTATGGGGAAGTGTGCCAAATCTTTACTGATCATAAGAATCTGAAGTACATCTTTTCGCAGCATGAGTTGAACATGCGACAGTGTCGATGGATGGAGTTAATCAATGATTATGACTGCACTATCGAGTATCATCCTGGAAAGACAAATGTGGTAGTTGATGCACTGAGCTGAAAGTCTTCTTCTCTTTCTACAAAGAAGGCATAGTTGAGTTCCCTGGTATGCCATTGACGGGATATGTTTGTTGCTTTGCGAAAGATGAATGTGCAGATGGAAGTTTCCTTGTTAGCTGGACTTTTAGCACAGATGCAAGTCAAGCCTACGCTAAGACAGCAGATCAAGGATGCATAGTAGACAGATGATGCAGTATAGTTGATCAGATCAGAGTTCGGTAGTGAAAAACGTGATGGGTTCCATGAGTCCGAGGATGGGCTAGTTTGCTATCGTGATAAGATGGTGGTTCCAGATGCTGATGATCTGAGGAAGTTAGTGCCTGAGGAAACACACACATCGATGTATGCTATGCATCCAGGTGTCACCAAGATGTATCATAATCTAAAGGACTTGTATTGGTGGCCCGGCTTGAAGAAGAATGCAGCTGAGTTCGTGGCAAGATGAACGGTATGTCAACAAGTGAAGGTTGAACATCAGAAGCCGGTAGGTACGTTGCAACCCTTGCCAATACCGCAGTGGAAATGGGATCACATAACTGTGGATTTTGTAGTTGGTCTACCCAGGAAAACTACGAATCATGATTCCATTTGGGTAATAGTGGATAGATTGACAAAGTCTGCCCATTTCATACCAGTAAAGACGGCATATATAGCTGAGAAGCTTGCTCGAGTATATGTATATGAGATAGTGCGTTTGCATGGTGTGCCATTTACGATAGTTTCCGACAGAGGTCCACAGTTTACGAGTCGTTTCTGGGAATAGTTGCACAAAGCGTTGGGAACACAGTTGAGGTTCAATACCGCCTTCCATCCGTAGACAGATGGACAGTCTGAGAAGACTATTCAGACTTTAGAAGATCTCCTTAGAGCTTGTGTTTTGTAGTTTCTAGGCAAGTGGGATATACATCTTAGTTTGATAGAGTTTGCTTACAACAACAGTTATCAATGGAGCATTGACATGGCTCCTTATGAGGCTTTGTATGGAAGGAAGTGCAGATCTCCTTTGTATTGGTATGAGTCTGGTGAGTATCAACTTCTGGGTCCTGAGTTAGTACAACAGACGACAGAAAAGATCAAAGTGATACAGCAACAATTGAAAGTGGCACAAGACAGGCAGAAGTCTTACGCAGACAATCGTCGACGACCTTTGGAGTTCCAGGTAGGAGACAAAGTATATCTTAAAGTCTCTCTGTGGAAAGGTGTGCTAAGATTTGGCCGGAAGGGTAAGCTAGCACCCAGATATATGGGGCCATACCCGGTCATAGCACGAGTTGGCAAAGTAGCTTACGAGTTAGAGTTGCCTCCATAATTGCACAGATTACATCCAGTATTCCATGTCATTATGCTAAAGAAAAGCCATCCAGATTTAGGAACAGTGATACAGTCTGTTGAAGTTGAGCTAGATGAAGATGTGACCTACGAGGAAGGTCCTATGGCGATCCTTGACAGAAGGGTTAAGAAGCTGAAGAGGAAGGACCTGGTTCTTATGAAGGTTCTTTGGCATCATCGTGGCGTTGAGGAAGCACGTGGGAGCTTGAGGAAGAGATGAGGAGGACGTATCCCTCACTTTTCTCTTCGGATTTCGGGGACGAAATCCCTTGAAGGGGGTTATCTTGTAAGGACCTTGACCCTCGTTTAGGGTTTACCCTATTTGCTTTGCTTAACCCTGATGATTAGTTGCTTGCTAATCACCTTTGGTGGTGATTAGGGTTTGGTTGTGCTTTGTTGAGAGTCGGAGGGGCTACTTGCAAATAACCCAATTCTAGGGTTTATGGGCAAGTTTGCCACCTTGAGAGGCGTTCCTCCCTCTCCTTGCTTCCCCTAGTGTAGAGAGGATGGTTTGGGCTCGTTGCTTGAGTTCCTTTGGGCTTGGCTGAGCTTGTTGGGCCTTTTGGTGCCTTGCTTTTATCCCCTTTGGGCCTTGTATCGGCCAGGAGATGGGTGTGTCGCCCAGGGCAGTGTCGCCCAGAGGGTGTGTCGTCCAGTTGTGTCACCCATGACCCTTGACCAAGCTTTGACCTCATTTGTGTCACCACTAGTGGACACTTGGTGCTTGACGCTTGCAAGTGGCAATAACCTTGGACATGTGTTTAGGGCTTGCTAGAGTGGTGGCTCGTGCCCTAGGACAAGTGTCCCTAGGTGGCCGACACCTTGCTTGGCTTTTCCTTGTTTTCTCCTCACTTTCTTTCTATATATGTGTTTCCCTTTCTTTGCAAAGGATCCCTTTTAGCTCTTTAGTCTCCCTCTCCTTGGTGTGCACAACACACCCTTCTCCTTTGCAAGTTGGTGGCCGATACCCCTTGGAGGAGCAAGCTTGGTGGCTGATATCCTTGGAGTCTTCTTCATCCTTGGAGCTTGGTGGTGCTACGAGCTTGGAGCTTGCTTAAGGCGGGTTGCATAACTCCTAACCCTAACTATACTACCTCCTTTCATGTTCTTATATGTTGCTAGCTTTGTTTCTTGCTTAGTCTCCATGATTGGCCGAACCTATGATCTAGGGTTTCTTGGTGAGCAATACTCTCTTCTCTCCTAGGTCTTGAAGAGTGAGTTTGAGTTCTAGGATCATGAGCAACACTCCTCTCTCGTTTAAGTTGAGAGGTGAGCTTGTGGTCTAGTAGCTTGAGCAACACCCTCCTCTCACCTTGGACTAGAAGAGTGAGCTTGGCGATAGTTGTGGACATCGTTTAGGGTTGTCCCTTGGGTTGCCCGATGGATGTTAAGAGATGTGCAAGACCCCTCTCTCGTTTAAGTTGAGAGGTGAGCCATCTTCTGGGTTTTCGGGTGTCCTTGTGCTTGAGGTGGAAGATGAGCTTGTGAGTCGTACCTTGGATGTTGTAAGTTTGGGGAGGTGCTGCCCGACAGCCCTCTTGACCTAACCTCTTGGACGATAGGCCCTGTTTGTGACGGGTGATATCCCTTGGTCTTGTGATGGGCGTCACACTATCTCCTTACCCTGTGATGGCCGTTAGGCCATGGCTTGTGTGGCTGGACATTAGGTCTGTAATGTTAGTTTGAGATGGACCCTTGGACGATATGATTTGCTGGTGGTGGACGATACCTGATCTCTGTGATGGGCGTCACCTTGGCTTTGTATCAGCCGATAGCCTATATTGCGACGGGCATTGCCCGATAGGCTGGGTGCCCGACACCCCTAGTGCGCGACACTGACGCGACGTTGCTTAGCTGCACGCTTGGCTATCCTGGGTGGTAACACAACATTATTGGTTGCTTTTGTGTCGGCCGTTATGTGATGAGCAATAGTTGAGGGTAGGTTGCTCGATACAACCTTAAGTGAGGGTTTGTGATGCTTTAGTAAGGGTTCTGCCTATATATATGTCATTTTACTTAATAATAATGGTTATGGTAACACTAGTCCGTTTCATCTAACATGACTATATGCATGAATTTGATCATCATGACTATCTGTATGATGCTAAGGAAATGATAAGTATGTAGTATGGGTTTCTTAGTAATGTGCCTGCTACATATGATTACAAGTTGAGATAACGGTAAGCATATAAGTGGTTTGCCTAATGATGTGTCTTATGCACATGATCATCAGTTGATGTACAATTGATAAAGTATAGAATCTTTAATGTCACCCTATATTGGTAAGTATAGTCTTTTTGATTAAGCCTATGATTATTGTATATACTAACCATGCCGGTGATGCATATCCAATAATAAGGGGTTATGAGATATATATACAGGTTGAGTAACTCTGCTGTGATTGTTACTCTTAATGTTGAAATAATCTGTATGATGTACATGACTAAGTACTAGGGGATTGCTATCCCATGATGATGATGTAAGCCTTGAGAGGCAGTGGCAATATATGATGAGGGATTGAGATCCCATGGTATGTGATGATCCTTGAGATGGATCTGGATGATTGGCAAAAGGCCAAGTGATAACATGTGAGGTTGGATCCTTGTGATGGGTCAGGTTGATGTGATTACAATAAAAGCATAATGTTGAGCTTTATGTTGTTTATTTCCTGTTATAGTTTGCATGTTACACAACTTGGTTGAATCTTGCAATCCACATGAAAGATACTAATTAATCACAGTGGAATATATCATGTAGTTGCCCTGGCCATAGATCCATCATCGTCAGGAGCTGGTGATGGTGAAATGGGTTCTCTTACAGGTTAACCCGGAGCGCATATTGTTGAATATGCGAGGTTTCTCCTAGCCTAAAGTGAAGAGGTAAGAGTGGAACTTCGGTTGTAGACTCGTGACATGTGATGAGCATGGTGAACAGGCCCATGGCTCCAGATAGGTGAGATAAAGAGCATGAATGCGTTCATGGCTCAGAGCACGGTGAACAGGCCCGTGGCTCAGATATACTAGCGTCGTGACCTGTACCGAGGTGGGCTAGAGAAAGGGTAGCCTGCGGAGCTGACCCTGTGGCTGAGGCCACTTGAGCATGAGACTGCGGTCCTGCTTTGGTTCTCGTACACTGACCAGGAGGGGAAAGGTTGTGGAGTCCGGCTCTTCCATTGACCTTGTATGGCACCGGTTATGGGCTTCGCAACCGAAGGTTGGATTTGAACGGTACGGTTCACTTCCTCAGGGCATAATAAAATGTAATCCAGCCGAATAGTATTTCTTGCTTAAGGAAAAACACAAAACATTGGTTGAGGCCTTGCTTGTGTAATTAATCCTGTTATATCTTGCAGTTGCTTATATGTTCCTCATGTTATGTGGCATTATATCTTATCTTGTTAATCCTGCTCCATAAAGAGATAAGTGGTGATATTCCTTGTGTACAGCCTGGTAAACATGATGGTACGAATAGCCTTGCTATATGGACTGTTATTATTCTACGTTTTACTTGTTATCTACTGTTGTTGCCTTATCTTCCTGGTTTTATAGTTTCGGCGGGGAGTTATGTTTCTCGCTGGGACAATGTTCGATTGTCTCACCCCGCTGGTTTTCAGGTGTTCGTGCTAGGCGTGGTGGTGGTCGCGGAGTTGCGACCGAGCAGCGAGACGAGTAGTAGAAGGCAAGAGATGGATATGCTGCTGTTTTGGTGTTTTGTAGTAGAGTCATCCCTACACTCTCAGGTCCTTGGGAGCGTTTTGACGTTGTTTCACAATGAATGGTTGTTGATCCTTTGTATATCCTGCTGCTGGCCGGATGTGGGCCTTTATGTGTATATATAACAGGTGATGAACTCAAGTGATGATTAGACAACTGTTCCTTTAAGCTGTGGACACGTATCAGATATGGTATATGTTTATATAACCTGTTTCTTTGCAGGATGAGGATTTGAATGTAATAGTTCCTCATTCGGTTTTAATTGACCCGTGTTTTTGGTAATCTGTGGTTATGGTGTTTTCCGCACGTTTTCGCGTAACACCTCGCTATCTGTGTGATAGTGGGATGTGTTGCCACAATATGTATGATATATTTGTAGTGTATCTTAAAGAAGATGAAGAAACCCTACAAAATACTACACAAAGTTGGCAAAAGTGTTCCTTTTTGGACAATTAAGATAAAAGTGACTTACATGACAGATCCTACAACATTAAAAGATGGAAAACATTCATTTCGAAGAATGGGTTTCATTGATGAAAAGGTTTGATCAAAGTTTTTATAACTAACAACTTAATTCCTTATTACAATCATAGATGTGAATTGCCCCATCTTTTTAGGGAATGAAGATACATGTAGTCATATTTAATGACAACATCCAAAGATTCAATGACACATTCATGTTGAACAAAACCTACTATGTTTCAAGAGCTACATTATCACTACTTAAGACCCAATATTATTCTGGTAAGCCAGATGACCATAAATGCCAAATGATCATAA
Organism: Alisma plantago-aquatica; assembly: GCA_963693085.1. Lineage (NCBI taxonomy): Eukaryota > Viridiplantae > Streptophyta > Magnoliopsida > Alismatales > Alismataceae > Alisma > Alisma plantago-aquatica. The sequence continues at coordinate 1,047,478,083 of OY856409.1, read as the reverse complement.
AAAGATTCACAATTGTAGAAAAAGCAGAATGTGATATAATGTATGAAGAATCAATGAAGTTGGATCTTTTATCTCTATCAGATTTCTTCCATCTAGACACACCACCTCCAGAAATAAGTATGGTTTTATTGTATATCCTTTAATATATGCACATGTTTATAGTCGTTAAATAATTCAACAATCCTCTTGTCTCAAATTAATGTAGATGTGGTTGCATTGGTTATAGATGCTCTTCCAAAACAACAAACCAAAAGAAAGAGAGATCAATCTGATGCCACATTTTGAGAACTTCTTCTAATTGATGCTTCATATGTTTAACATCAAATACTTTCATATTTATTAGTATAATATTACTTTCATACTTATCTCAAATACAATTACAGCTTGCAGATCATAACTCTATCAACTTGGGGAAATTTCATGACTGATCACAGTGAAAAGATATTGAAGCTTCTAGACCAGAAGCCTATCATTGCTGCAAAAAGTTTGATTTTGAAGAATATCTACGGTAATTTTTACTAAGTCCACTACATATGATAATTCAACAGTAACTTATTGAGTTTTTCTCATATTATAACATATAGGAAAACGAACCCTGTCAACTGGTAGGGATACAAAAATGTTGATAAACCCAAAACTTGAAGAAGTAAAGCCACTCCAAGAATGGTATGAATGCTACTTTAAAACATCAAATTTTTTAGTATTAACTTTATTACTACTAGAACCTACTTTGATGTAGGAAAATGACTCATTTTGGTCTACTTGAGGACACTTTAATTGAGTATAAGAAGAAAATAAATCAAATTACTCCAATTGCAGAAGTTTTAGCCTCTACTAATCCGGTAATATTAAAGATTTATTTCCTTTATATAAAACATTCTCTACATAATTTTCATTAGAAACTGACATACCATATGTATATAGGAAGCAATATACATCATAAAGCCAATACAAATTAATGTTTCCAACCAGCAAGAACTTTGGTATATGGCGCGCAACAAGTGTCACAAGAAAACCAACACTGCCTACGATGCAAATTACTTCTGCCAATACTGTTGTAGTGAAAACACTGCAAAGCCTTGATAATTATAATTAAAAAATTTTCATGATAACTATAACTTAAAATTTTCTATCTACTATTATTCTTGAACATTGATTTCAGGTGTATTCTAAGCCTTCAATTAGAAGATGGTACTAATGTAACCTTCTGTACATTATTTGGAAAACAAGTGGAAACTCTTCTCTCATGTGATCCTAATATGCTGATGACACTTGGTCCCATGGTAAATACATTCATATGATATTATCTCTCTCTCTATATATAAATACATCTTTCTACATGCGTCAGCTATTAATTTGACATTCATAATGTACATGAACAATACAACCTTATTGAGAAATGGCAAGCCAATCTCACAAGAATGCATCTCACATTTCAAGTACAAGCTGAAAAAAAGTATAAGAATTTGGTGCAGTTGAAAATTTTAAAGATCCAAGAACAAGAAGACTAGGTTGTTTGTATATATGTGTTGTAAAAACAGTGTATATACTTAGATGTGCTATGTAAATATGGAAAATCACAATTTTGATATAGTTGTATATATATGTAATAATCTAAATTTCTATACCTACTTTTGTTATTATGACCAATTAAATATGAATCACGTGCTTAGCACGTGCATTTTGCTAGTATATATAAAGACGAGTCTATTTTTGTAATTACATCAATAAAAGAACACTGTCACTTGTCGATGGTACCCAAATAGTTAGCATATCTCCTTTCTATTATCTTAATTTCAACAATTTTAAAAAAATATAACTACCATAAACGAAATAGCCTTCTGTTCTTATAAAAACACCAACAAGTAGACAATAAATCAATTAATGCTCACGTGCATGGCATTCTTGTATTTACTAATGAAAAAAGAAGAGGTAGCACATGTCTTTCAAGGGAAAGATATTATAGACCCACCCTCGTAATCTCTCACCTACACGTTATACCAATTTGTATATGTGGTAGTTGCGAATGAAAAAATGACACTCGTATGAAATAAGAAGCCACTTAAATGTAGGTACGCCATTGAATGGAATTTCCCAAGAAAGAAATACAGTGAACAAGTCCACATTGTATTTAAAACATCATTATGTCACACGGAATGCACCGGTTAAGGTTATACAGGCATTTTCGCACTGCACATAAAGCCAATCAGAGCGTTTAGTCAGTTACTCTTTTGTTTGTGTTTTCTGCTCTGACAGCTGCTGCATGCAGACTGGTACTGGTTCCATTTTCCCGCAATGAGGAGGAAAGGAGCAATAAATCCCCTTTCCGCAGATGGGGCGGGGTTTTGGGCGTATCTTGCTTAAAGTCGCGGGCGAGTGAGAAGAGATTTTAGCCTTCTGGCCGGTGGTCGGCGTTCAAACCCCTGCCTCCGGCGAGAAGGACACCGCGCTGCCGTCGCCTGAAAGGTCCACGAAGCACGATCGTCTGATACATTTACGGTCTCTTTCCCCTACGCTCGCGCCTTCGCCTCCTTTTTGACCGGCGACCGCTTTTCATCCTATTTCCTTATCCTGCTCATGCTGACAGGGCGACTTGTTTTTCTCTTGATGCAGCGTGGCGCCGTAATCCTCTATGATGTCTCTTCCTTGACGCTTGCTTTGCGCAGTAACTGGCAACAATTGTGACTCCTCTTGTCAAAGGCCGCTATCAGGTAACCTTCCTCCGCCGCTACTCGTTCGGTCTATTCTCCTATCCTCATTCTAGTTTATAACATTTCCTCTACTCCTCTCCGTTTCTGTCTTCATCCTGAACTCACCTGTACTTCCGTTCTGTTTCCATCTCTCTCCTTGTCGACATCTAAGGTGGGCATGTCCTATGAAGTATGATGAGGCAACACAACAGCCGAGATAGAGTCATCAAGGATCACAACAATGATAGTTTAGTAGTGGTAGAGGACGAGGATGTGGTAAGATGTCACAAGCTGGTTTGTCTAGGAAAGCCAGCTGAGGACGGGGGCCATAATAGGCAATGACTCGATTCTATGCTATGAGTCAGTCGGAAGGAGTGGTCAACCCATGAGTCATGACAATTCATATGAATTTATTTCATTTTGATATGTTTGCATCTTGATTTATATCTGTTTTGGTTGACCCGAGTGCGACACACTCTTTTATCACTAGGGAAATGATTGCTAGTTGTTCTTTGCCTATTAGTCATAGACATGATAATCTTTGCTTAGAAACCCCTTTGGTTGGTTTCGCCTAGTTGCGGGAGGTGTGTCCTTCTTGTGTTCTTTCTTTCTCAAGATGCACCATTCAAGAGGATCTTATACCGCTTGACATGCATGGATTAGATGTGATCCTTAGAATGGATACTTCAGATAAGTATCGGGTGACCTTGGACCTCTCTGGAGAGAGAGAGAGAACTTGAGGAGCAAGGACGAAATATATACCGGTCCCTCTAAAGGAACCCTAGCTTATATATGTTGCATAAGATGATGCTAAAGACTGCATTAGACTGTAAAGAACCCAAACCTGTCAAAATGAGTAATTTCCTGTGTATAGGCACAGTATAGGCACTTATATGAGTGTTGCTACCGAAACTTGATCCAACTCCTTTAGTTTGTGGGAAAACTAGGTGTACTCAAGGGTGGATAATTGATAAAAGAAATAAACATACTTCTCAACAAGCATGAATGTGCCTTTTACATGTTTATGCACGTGAGTCATGTCATGCTGTGCATTTTTATTATTTTGAAGCAACACTTATTGTGTTATTTTGTGCTATTTTTTGTTTGTTTTGTCTGTAGAAACCGGCCAAACATGTCCGTAACATGCAACACTGTGATCTTTTGTCCTGGTTAGATCAAGTGACTAGAAAATATTCATACGAGTTGATCCACTACTGCTCGGATTATGTAGTGGAAGTAAATATGGTCGTGCGCGAAACCTGGTATTCTTGACATGCATCCTAACCCACCATCCCACCTAATTTGATTGTTCTAGTAGAATTCATCCTCAATAGTTGGTGCTATGCGCTTCTAGGGAACCCAATTACGGTGAAGATGATGGGAAAAAATCCTTATGATAGTGGTAAATAATCCCTATGATAGTGGTAAGGAGGATAAGGCACTAACACTCTCGCGGTCATGACCTATTTCTCTGAACACTGAGCATTTATGGCTGTTGAAAAAACTCTGATCAACAATCCAATTAGAAGATCCATTTTACGCTGTTCTCTTTACGAAAGTAGACATCTGGCATGCCAATGTGAGCTTGATATATTTTTCTCATGGAATGGTTACTTCATTGCCGAGTATGAACCTTGTGACAAAGTATACATAAACCTTTTTGAAAGGCTACACCTCATATTGGAATGTGTATACACATCCTACCTTGGTGTCCCACGTTCCTTACTAAGAGAAGATCATAATTATGATTTACATGTCTATATATTTGAGAATTATCAGTCAAATTCTTCAATGAGGGAATATTTTGAGAAATCTTAATGATTGGCGTTCCTTGGAAACTTGACGACAACATCAACACGTCGAACTAATGCTGAGTTGCTTGCATTTGTATGTAATGTTGATCTCGTCCACACATTGTTGCCTAGTGATGATCCAGGACCAAGTTTTCAACTTTTAACATTTATTACGATGGGCTAAAGTTAAAAGGTTTACAATATGGTTTCGTTTTCCATCATAAGGGTAATTTTACGTTAAACTCTAGAGGACATTAAGAAGAAATACCAACAATAGGCGACGAGGCAATGCACCAATCATACCTTAAACATCAAGCAACCAAGTTAGACTAAATGACATCAACTTTTAGTAATGAAATTTGGGCATTGACACAATTATCAAGAGTCGGGGAATGGAACATGTAGGGGAAGAGAATGTATTGCCATATAGAATATACAAGGTTGCTTAATCTATACTTGTTAAGGCAAAATGAGCTAGGAAGCCATCACTGGGCACCTTGTCGGCATAAATTGTTTCAAATGTCATGCTAGTTTGTCTATTGTAATATACATATATATTATGTTATTTGAACTATTTTTTTCCTTAAGTTAATAGATTATATGGTTGTATGCATAGATTATATCTATATTATGACTTATCCTCCATTTATCCCACAATATTCCCTAATAAGAGAAATGAATTCAAGGCATAGATCAATGGTTATATGAAAATGGACAATAAATGGTATAGTGGACAATAATGGTATATTGGACAATAATGGTATGAATCCTTCAAAATGTAATATGAATAACAACCTTCAAGTAGAAGATTATGACCCTAAAAGGGACAATAATAACCATGTTATGGGTTGGCAACCCATAAAAATGATTAAGGAACACAGAAATCAAGGTGCAAGCCAAGACACACCCCATTTGAGTGTGTTGACACCTTGGCCCGGGCCTTGGCAAGTATGGTTTATCGAAAGACTGTTGCTCAAAGGTGAAATAACATTGACACTAACATGGAGGATGAGTCTGAGGGATAGAAATAATAAAAAATCATTATTGAAGGTGATACCACAGATGCGTAAAGGAAGAAAAAATCAATAGGATCCCACCTTCCCCTAAAGGAGGATTCTGACATAAGTGCCATTCACTGATCCTCATATATAATTTTGCATCCAAGCATATAATCCATACCAGGCCTATTTAAACCAGCCAAACCCACATGTTTGTCCATTCCATCCATTATCAATAGTGGGTAATGCTATACCTATATGCAAGCAGACATACAATCAACCATTCACACTCGATATGTTACTAGCCCTAATCCTAAGTCCAGGTGAAGAATCCTTCACCCACCAACAATGCTAACAAAAAGAGGGAGAATTATCATCAAGGAAAATGTGCTTACAACTAGGAAGCATGAATACAGATACGTATCCGATACGGGTACGGGGATACGACAATTTTAAAAAATATAGGATACGGGTACGTCATGGATACGACGATTTTTTAATATTTATTTTAATATTTTTAAAAATAATCAATATATTTATCTTAAAAATAGATGAAGCCTATCGATTTTCATTCAAAAATCACAATATTTCTAAAGAAAATGGAAGCCAATACCATAATATCAAACAATGATTTAAAATGGGGTCTTTCATTCATATTAATGTGAGATAGAAGTTATAAAAAGACATGATAATATCATATTCTAAACCTTTCACATTTCAGGTATCATGTAATGTTGTGTTGTAAATTGAGTTGTGTCATCTGTGATACCAAACTATCTTCTGTCATGTATGACTAGCTACTATGAAGCGCGGATATAGATACAAAAATGGATACAGGTACAGTACGGGATGCGACAATTTTCGAAAATATAAGATACATGTACATGGATACAACAGTTTTTTGAATGTGTATTTTAAAATTTTAACAGAAAATACCAATTTCATTCTCAAGTCACAATACAATAGGGGGAGTCTAGAGTTGGAAGTCACATGGTTTTGGGATTTTGAGGGATCACATGAGTGGGGTGCTCTCTTGGCTACTAAATGGGTTAGTTATATCCTGGCTGCATTGAGGTCATATCCTGCTAATAAAAAAAGGAATACGACTTAAGAAGTATTTGGTATGTATTAGAGAGTATCTAGGGAGTTTTAGCATCAAATATGCATTCAGTATTGGTAGGATACCTATTTTGGAGTATCGGTGCTCGGAAGTTCTTTGAAAAGTGAAATCCAAAAAAAACAGAGGAGGTACAAACAATAAAGAGAAGAAGGAAGATTGGCATTTAGCAAGAGGAATGGTGACTAACCTTGAACTACATCAAGGAAGCAACTGTGACAGCCTTGCTGCAAGCTACTACTTAGCAGAAAGGGTTGAGACATGAGTTGGTGTCAAATGTTAATCAAGCAATGTCATGCCCAAATTTTTTTTCTTCTAGTTTTTACCGACTGGATACGGCTTGGATACGGATGGATACGGATTAGGAGTATCTGATACGTATCCAGGAGTATCCATGGAGTATTGGTATCCGATACGTATCGGATACGGGTACGACATCTATTTTGGAGTATCCGTGCTTCATAGGCTTACAAGTGAATCCTATATATAGGAGTAATAGAGAGAAGAGAGCTTAGGCATTTACTTAATTTGTATATGGATCCACTTAAGTATATTATAGAACAAGCAAATAAAGCATGTGGGACCAAGCCCAATACTTAATAAGTAAATGCCAAAACGTTTTGGGCCGTGTCCGGAAAGTGTCCGTGTCCGAAATGTGTCCGACACGGACACGGGGGCTGTCTAGAAGTGTCCGTGCTTCCTTGTTAATAACTAATGATCAACCTCCCCCTCGAGTTGAAAGACACATCCCGCAGTTCCTTCTTGTGACACATGTTGGAGAAGGGCTGGAGGTAGTGGTTTGCTGAGGGCATATATAGGATAGGGTCCAAAATACCACCTTAAACTACAAAATGTGTCCAATTAATTTACTAAATTTTCAAAAGAAAAAAATTAAATAATGCAAAATCTAATGTTCTTGTGATTACCGAATAGTTGAGGGAAGGGTATGAGAAAGACGAGAGGGTGGATTTTGAGGTTCCATTGGAAACATCAGGACAGAGGCATCATAGTGATGGTCAATGGGCATTATCACTAACTTGGACACAACCACACATGAGGCAGGATTTATGGTGAAAAGACAATCTTATGATGCCTAATTTGTATTTAACTTTTTATCAAAACTACAAGGCCTGATAGGATAGAGTTGTAACTGATATTCAACTTTATTTTGTTAAATTTTGATTTGGGATAGATTTGTTGTTTGGCTACATAGTTTGGACCATTGTATGGGACTACGACTCCCATGTCAACTTCTCCAGAGGTGGAAGTGGAAGCTCCTGGAAATTTAGAGGAAGTCTTGAGGAAGTTTAGATGCAAACTTCAATAAATACCGATGCCATTTTTGGAAAAAATGATGTGAATATGAAGGAAACCTTGATCAGGAACTTCTAATTATGTTGTGCCTCTATCTTATATATGCAAATTTAACACAAAAACATGATTTATGACTCTTATAGCCCTTAGTAGGTTGATAATACAATGTGTTATTTGCAAGGGTCATATGTGCAATACAAATAGTAGTTACACCACCTCTAGGAAGAGGGGTAGCCAACAACATAGAAATTGATATTCGGAGTTTGAGAGAGGGTTGGAGGCGCCACTTATGCCTTATATGGCCTTTAGGGCACTGGTTAGGATTAATGTTCAAAGATGAATCAACTTTGCCCCAACTTTGAGGAAACATCGACGACTTAGGGGATGTTGGGATGCAAAACACACCTAAAAGTTAACTTTGTTGAAAACATTAAAAATTAGCCACGAAGTTTGGATGAGATGAAGTATTGGGGATTCAATCTGCCTGAGGTCTAAACTCAAAATTTTGGAGAATTTTCATGGTTTTACCCAACTTCGACAATGTTCAATTCCATGGTCTGGATCCTATCATGTAATTATCTCTAAAATTAACAATTGTTTCATTGTATTTATGGATTTTATCGAATATTAACCACAATCTCCTGCTTCATTTATCAAGTGAAAGGTGTTTTATCTAGGAAGCATGAGGTAACACAACACAATTTGGGTTGTGTGGTACATCTCACAATTGGTCGTACGACAATTGCATTGGCTAGTCTGACATGAAGATGGTTATGTGGTTGAAGAAGTCCATTCTATTTTCCATATAATGTTTTTGCATAATAACCACCTCGCAAAAGTTGCATCCACGGAACTTGTAGTGAAGCTACACTATTGAATGCTATCCTAATGTAAGACACATGCTTTCTCATTTTTACGTGAAAGAAAGATTGCTTAACTAATAATATATGCCAATACAACATCTATAAGAGTTTTCAAACACATCCAAATACAAATCTTATAACATTGAAGAAGCTTGTTCTCCAAGTGAACAAAGATCAAGAAAGGTTGATGGTTATGCCTATGTATGCCATAAAATTGTTTTATAACATAACCTTTCATGAGGGGGTCTTTCAATTTGGTGCAACTTCAATCTAGACTGGACTACAAAAGAGGGATCTTCTTCTCTTGCACCTCCATATGAAACACCACTATTCAATACACTAGAATAACCATGAGAAAACTAGACAAATTGGTTAGCTCAACACTCTCCCGTTAAGGGAGCATCACTCTCCCAAAGGTCAAAACCCTAACATGTAGGAGGGACCACCCTTTCTCCGGAGAGCCTCATCTTGTTGAAAATGGAAACATGAAAAAGAGTGAGAGAGATCAAGAGGAGGGCCAGGGGAGGGGGCGACTCCATAGCGTTGTACCTACTTTACAAAGATATGTACCACCATCAATTTACCACAACTTTTGCACTAAAGACATGCTTTATCTGATTGTTAATCTTTTATTATTTATCCCCATTAAGTGGACTACATTATATGCAAATATCACAACATTTATTTTAAAATTGTCTTATCCTCAAACCCATACATTAACTTTTTATCTATATCTTGAGTACTAATAAAAGGGGTATGAATATGGCACCAAAAGGACTCATATTAGACCCAACATATGGTAAGATAGAAGTCTTACCTTTTTTTAATAATATCATTACCATTAACAAACTACTAATAATATATCAAGGAGATAAATGTGCATTCTATTAATCATTCGGTTTAGGGAATAACCTTAGAAGTCTTAAAGGATCGTCTTCACTTGATAAAGGGCTGTATACATATGATACAAAAAAGATAACCGGTAAAATCCAAAGGTTGTAAATGGCCCATATGTGATAATAACAATTAACAAACATAGAGAGACAATTTTGCTTAACTGTTTTTTGTGAGTAGAAAAAGCAATTGATTTGTCCCCTATAATGTACTATTACAAAGACGGGTACCACCATTAGTTTACTACATAAATTTGCATTAAAACATGCTTTCTCTGATTGTTAATTAATCTTGCTTGGTTTATCCCTATCAGTTGGACTACATCAGATGCATATAGGGCAACACTTTTTTTTAGTTGCCTTATCCTCAAACCCATACATTAACTTTCACTCTATATCTTGAGTACTAATAAAAGGGGTATAAAACTATAAATGTGGCACCAAAAGGACTCATAATAGATCCAACACATGGTAAGATAGAAGTCTTACCTTTTTTTAAAAATTCCACTAACAAAGTAATAATAATACATCAAGGAATTAGATGTGCATTCTAATAATTGTTCGGTTTAGGGAATAACCTTCGAAGTCTATAATAAATATCTTGACCTGAGAAAGGGTTGTATACATATGATACAAAAAAGATAACCGGTAAAATCCAAGGGTTGTAGATGGCTCACATTTGATAATAACATTAAGCAAACTTAAGAGAGACAACTGTTTTTGTGAGTGGAAACAGCTGAATTGTCCCCTATATTGTATAAAATATGTTGAAAAAATTGATGTTAATAAGTGCAAAAACAATATAATCGAATGAATCTGATGAACATTCACCACATAAGAACACTAGATTTACGTGGTTCACCCATAGCAGGCTATGATTAGGGTTACAAAATGGATTGCCTACAAAAAATAAAGGTGATAGATAACCTTGCCAAAAAACTAACCCCGTAGGTATCACCTATAGGTCCCAAAAAACAAACTCTCAGATAGAGTAAAATCTCAAAATAGAGTTACAAATGCACACATTTTTCGCCAAGGCGCTACCTCGCACCTCGTTGGTGGGTAGAGATCAAACTCAAGCCTGGGAATCACAGAATGGTTAGGATTCAAGGCATATCTAACAAACTCCACCTTCATTAAATCATCTCTAGTTTGAAGAGCTAGGTGCAACTTTTGGCACCGCCAAGTGCTATCCTGAATGGGGCTACTGCCAGCTATAAATGTTGAGCAAGTCCAAGCAATATTTAAACTTGCGCCTTGGTGAGCATATTGGTTGGATTATCCATTGTGCCAATCCTCTTCACCTTGATCCTCTTCTTTGTCTTGACGAAATGGTATCTGACATCAATGTGCTTGTTATTCATGATGCACTTGATCCTTCACCAAACATATGGCACTAACTATTACAGAATATGATAGTTAGATCTTGTAGAAGGCCAAGATCGTTGGTAAATCCTTTCAACCAGATTCCTTCTTTAACAGCTTCAATCAGAGCCATGTGCCTCGCCTCTATAGTTGAGAATGTCAAAGTGTTTTAGTGTGAATTTCCAACTGACAATCGAGACGCCAACAGTAAAGACATGGCTTGTCATTGATATCCTTCCATCTAGATCTACAACATAATCTAAATCAAAGTGACTTACAACCAAACTATCAGAGCCACCTCCATAAATGAGGCCAGCATTAGACGTTCCCTTCAAATATCGAGATATGCACTTTAGTGCTTGCCATTGTATCTTGCCAGTTAGCCCATGAATCCGCTCACAACACTAACAACTTTAGCAATATCAAGTCTAGTGCACACCATAGCATACATTAGATTCCCAACTGCACTGTCATTTACACTACAGATCTAGATATCAGACTTCTTCATTAGATTAAAGGTGCAAAGTCTGTAGGCAGAATAGGCTTTGCAATAAAAGGAGTATCAATGGACTTTGTTATAGACATCTTGAAAAAATGTAAGACCTTTGTGTACCTATTTAAGGTAGAATATCTTTTTCTAATTACGGCCCCTATAGATTTCCATCTCCAACATCATCTGAGATGCACCAAGATCCTTCACACCAAGAACTATCTTTAGAATTTGAATTTCTAATTTGTCCCGAGCAGCTATAAGCATATCAACCACTGACAAGAGTAAGTAGATACATGAACCGTCACTAGTTTTGTTGTAATACACACAACATTCTTACAGCATATGAGTGTAGACTTGCATAACCATGAAGTTGTCAATCCCATTTCAAACCATACAAGGACTTCTTCAGTTTGCAAACAAGATCAACACGTCCCTAGATAGAGAAACCTTGTGTCTGACTCATGTCGATGCCCTCAGGCTCTCTAGGAACAAGGTATCCAATACTGATGCTGCTTCGGCAGCCTGGAAATAGTTAACTGGCGGTATACCGACGGAAATTTCGAAAGATGCAATCCAGGCCGTTTCGACGCCAAAACGTACGAATTAAATCATGAAATTTTACAGGCGTAATCTCTACACCTAAATGCACCGTTTTATGCAATGAATACACACACTTATGCAATGTATCAGAAAGCGGAAAGCGGGAGGCGTGCGGACAGCACCCTGTAACTGATTAAGCGGTAGGCGGGTGATTTTTGAAAAAGCGGGTGTCTAAATTTTATATATTTTTATACAAAATTACATGTATGTGTATATAAAAAATATATTTATAAGGAACTTCTATACATATCTAATCAGCAAATCAGTAATTAACTAAGTATTCATCAATACTTACTATTAATCAGTATCTCTAATCACTAAAATCAGCAAGCAGATCAGTAATTGTAAATAACAAACTATGATTGTTGAAATAAAGTAATCACTAAAGTAATACTAACCAGTAGTACCAATCATTAATCACTGAAAGCAGCAAGGAAATCAGTAAAACTAATCATGCATTACTAGTATAATAGAGCAATAGGATATTTACTTAGATGCATTACAGCAGTACCCAATTATTACAGCTTACACACAAAGTATGCATTCTAAATTAGGACTAGCTATATCATAGAACATTTAATGTATACAAGTTTCATATATTATAGTCAACACTACTTGGACTATGTAATTAATTAATGTTAGATGCTTACATTAGGATTTTTAAACAAAAGCGGGAAAAAGCGGGAAAAAGCGGGTGAGGCGGGCAAAAAGCGGGCGATTATGTTCAAAACGATTAAGCGGGCGTTTAGGGGCTAAATTAGGCGGATGAGGGTCATGGGCGCTTAAGCGGCCCGCCTGGCCGTTTTTTAATTCACTGCACTTATGCAATAATATCCAATTTATACACATGAATAGCATAGTAACTTACCAACTCATATCAGTTGCATGGTGAGTTACACACTGATTCTCCAAACAGTATTAAGTTGATATGATTGACATATTGCTCCCATGACATGTACATTATGTAAGGTTGGTTGTATGAAGTTACATGTTGCTCCTACACATCATGTACAATATTGTATAAGTGTATGATACTCATTTGTTTATGTAATCAAACACGATGTATTTTAGAAATTTATTTAGAATTCAGCTTCTAAAATAAAATTCTAGAATATAATAGAGAGGTGTTGTTTAAAGTAAAAACACTTGTGAAAGCTTATCAAATAAAAACTTTTAACTTATACAACATTAATAAACACAAATATATGGAAAGTTAAATAACTCATCAATTTTATTGCTTCTAAAATACAAAAAATATATAGTTCTACAATATTTTCTTTTATATATGTTCACATTACTGTTTTGTAGAACGTCTTCTACTAAACATAAATAAGCAACTAATTATAATGGTACTTATTGTAACAATACTAGTGATTAGATTATTTGCATGATAATAGTAGTTAATAGTGTTGTAATTAGGTAGATCTAGTGATAATATGATAGATCTACATTATATACTTATAGATATGTAAGCTAGCATCAGACATATCAATATTGGAGAAATACTAGGTTTTGGCAGTAGAAAATCGGTTTTTAAGGTGAAAGTTAAAGCAAATAGTCAGAAAAAGAGATGGTGAGGCTGCAATTGGTAGAAAATGGAAGAGATTAGTTAAATTTACCTTGATTTGGGTTGCTTTTAGCTTCAATCACCAAAAATCACTCAAATGCACTTTCTTTTCTCCTCCTAAGAAGTAACAACAGTCATTCTCGCAAAAAATAGTATGCCCGTCGGCTAGGAAGCACAAAAACTGAAATGGACATGGACACATCCATGGACATAGACACGTGACACGATGATTTTAGAAAATATAGGACACAGACACGGACACAGACACAGACACAAACACAAATATGGACACGGCAATTTTTATGATAATTTTTGTAACCAAACTAATTACATATATGTATTTATATACTCATAAGAAATAAAAAATAAGGGTTCATAAAAAAAAGAAATAAAAAATAAGACAATTAAGATAAATGAAAAAATTTAACTGAATGGCAATTGTATAACCACGACATTGAAATAATGAAGTAGAATATCCATAATAGTAGTCATTTCATTTTTTTGTCAAATACAAATTATAGTAAATACAATTTGATTCCATTCTAATTTCATGTATAATACCCAAACACAACGAGAGATAAAGATTAGATATGAGAAGACATACCGGTAGATTCATTAAGAGAGATTGTAACACAAAAGGTGGAATTCAATTTTGAGATTTTAAGATGTATGATTGGACTCACATGAATGATGTAAAGAAACCCCAAGAACTTAAGTAGTGTGAACTTTGAAGTCTAAAGTACTCAAAAGATAGAAAGATTGGGGAATTTAATAAACAAAAAGCAAATTTTGCAGTTGCAATAGCCTAGTCCAAGAATGGACTTCACAGATTCACTTCCAATGATGTCTTAAGCTGCTGAATTTTGGAACATTGACCATTGGACATATATAGAATCTGTAAGTCAGTACTCATTAATTGCACATGTATTGATAACAAAGTAACATTCATATTATCAGATTGTTCATAAGGAATTTATTTAGACACACAACAACAATTAATTTATATGCATAACTGCACATTCAAGAAAGTGATAAACTTGGAAACATTAGTTGAACAAGGTAATAATGGATAGAGGGTGATAATTTACCTGAGTTGATCAGTATTCCAGAAATAGAGGAAATCCCCAAGCCCAAGAAAAGATGAATGAACCGAGAGATTGAATGAAAATAAGAATAGGGAGACAGATGTTGCTGCTCTAAACTTAGATATGCGATAAGAATAGAAAGTGTGCTCACTTATGTGTTTACTTCAGTAGTTTAGTCTCATATTGCTCATCTCTACTTTAGTCTTTAATCCCTTCTGTTATATAAGAGAATGTACCGTACACTGGTTAAATCATTCAATAAGCAATTCCCAGTTTCTCTATATGGTATCAAGAGTAGGTCCGGTTCCCCGAGTTTCATTCCCCCCCAACCACCCCCTCCCCACCCGCCGCCGCCTCAGCCCGCCGCCGCCCCTCCTTTTTCCTCTACCAGCCGCCGCCCCTCGTCCCTCCACCTACCGCCGCTCACCTATCCACACTTACAACCTTCCGACAGCCATAGCCGTCACACGTTGAGAGTCTCCTATCTCTCTGGTTGTTTTTTAGCCTGCACCTCATGATGGAATATTGATCTTCCTCATGACGGCGTAGGTTCCTTTATCACTCTATCTGCCCGACACGGGTCTCTTCTGATCTGATGCGTCAGATCTCTGCTGCTGCTACTGCCCCATAGCGGGTTCTTTATCCACTGCCTGTTGCTCTTGCGCCGCCTCTTCACTACTGCCTGCCTCTGCTCATCATGGCTTCGATTGAACCTCCTCGCTCTGTGTGTTACCATCGTCAAGCTCGATGGCTCTAATTACCATATGTGGTCGGTGTCCTTCGTCCTCTATATCAAGGCCCAAGGCCGGTACTCACATCTTACTACTGATCCTCCTGCTGCTACTGCTTACGAAAAAAGCAAGTAAACTTATGCACAATGGTCCAAAGACGACTCTGGTATTATGTCCTCTTTTCTTAATAGCACCGAGTCATGAATCAATCAGTCCTTGTTATGCCTTCATGATGCTAAGCTATGAAGCACATATATTCCAAAACAGGTGCCGTACCCGTATCCGATACGTATTGGATACCAATACTTCGTGGATACTCCTGGATACGTATCGGATACTCCTAATCCGTATCCTGCCGTATCCAGGCCGTATCCAGTCAGTAAAAACTAGAAAAAAATCTGGGCATGACATTGCTTGATTAGCATTTGACACCAGCTCATGTCTCAACCCTCTCTGCTAAGTAGTAGCTTGCAGCAAGGCTGTCATAGTTGCTTCCTTGAAGTAGTTCAAGGTTAGTCACCATTCCTCTTGCTAAATGCCAATCTTCCTTCTTCTCTTTATTGTTTCTACCTCCTATGTTTTTTGGGATTTCACTTTTTAAAGAACTTCAATATGTAATCTGGATTTTTGTTTGTTCTTTATTGCAAACCAATTCATTCACCTTTACATGGTACTTCCGGATGCTTTCCCTGCCAAGGTGCAAGTTTTATGCACATTGATGTCCTCCATATTCTATGAAAGGCTTCAATTTAGTATCGTTGGGTTAACATGCCTCTTGTTTTGGTGACTAAATCCGTTGTGATTTATTCTGGATTTCTATCTAGACAATATCTATTTCATCTCCTTTGAAGATAATCATTGCATCCCCATCCTTATGTCTCCCCCTATGAAACACCGATACTCCAAAATAGGTGTCCTACCAGTATTGAATACATATTTGATACTAATACTCCCTAGATACTCTCTAATACATACCAAATACTTCTTAAGTCGTATTCCTTTTTTTATTAGCAGGAAATGACCTCAATGCAGCCAGGATACAACCAACCCATTTAGCAGCCACGAGAGCACCCCACTCGCGTGATCCCTCAAAATCCCAAAACCATGTGACTTCCAACTCTAGACTCCCCCTATTGTATTGTGATTTGAGAATGAAATTGGTATTTTCTTTTAAAATTTCAAAATAAACATTAAAAAAACTGTTGCATCCATGTTGTACCCGTACCTTATATTTTTGAAAATTGTTGTATCCCCGTACCACACCCGTATCCGTATGCATTTCTGTATCTATATCCGTGCTTCATGGTAGCTAGCTATACATGAGAGATGAGAGTTTGGTATCACAGATGACACAACTCACTTTACAACACAACATTACATGATACATGAAATGTGAAAGGTTTAGAATATGATATTATCATGTCTTTTTGTAACTTGTCTCACATTAATATGAATGAAAGACCCCTTTTTAAATCATTGTTTGATATTATAGTATTGGTTTCCATTTTCTTTAGAAATATTGTGATTTTTGAATGAAATTTGATTGTCTTCATCTATTTTTAGCATAAATATATTGGTTATTTTTAAAAATATTAAAATAAATATTAAAAAAATTGTCGTATCCATGACGTACCCGTATCCTATATTTTCAAAAATTACCGTATTTGCGTACCCATACCCGTATCCGATACGTATCCATATCCGTGCTTCTTAGATGCTAAGGCAATGTGGGGCAACTCTCCCATGTCTACTCCCATCAGCAAAATCCTAAACGTGTTTTTGAAATTTTCAAAAACCTGGCCAAGAAGGAGTTTTCTTCTGATACTCCCATCGAGGACTTCTACAACCAGTGCTTTGCTCTCTGGAATGAGTATGAAATCTACCATCATTTGACAACCAACATAAAAGAAGCCCAAAAGCAGCACAATGAACTACAACTGGTCCAATTTCTGGCTGCCCTTCCTGTTTCCTTCTCCGACGTGGTCGATCAGATTCTGTCGAGTGACCCTCTGCCTACTCTTCGAGACGTCCTTAAGCGAGTTCAAAGACTACCGTCGGTGACCTCCAATCCTGTTATTGAGCATCCTGCTCTAGCCGCGGTCGTGGCGGACGTCTACCTCCCACTGGTGGACGCGGCTCTTCTATTGCTCCTAGACGAGGTCAAGCTACTGGCCCTCGTTTCTGCAACTGGTGTGGTCGTGATAATCACAATGAAGATAGGTGCTGGATCAAGCACGGTAAGCCAGCCTGGGCTAACCAGGCCTCTACAAAAACCGCCGCTGCTATTGCATCTGACTAACCGTCAGCTCCGCCGTCTACTGAATGGCTTTGCTCAGAGTTCGAGAAGTTTTTCCAGGAGCGCATGACTCAGCTACCTTTGACATCTGTTGCTGGTTCCTCCGCCATGCTTGACTCTCCTTCTACTGGTAACAATAAATGGTGCATTGATTCTGGTGCGTCTGTCCATATGGCTGGCGACATCCAATTATTTTCTGCTCTGACTAAAACCTCTAATATTCCACCTTTCCCTGTTGCAAATGGCTCTAAGACTCCTGTTCATGGCATTGTCACTGTTCCTCTATCTCGAAAGCTGCATCTCCAATCTGTTTTATACATAACACAATTTCTTGTTAATTTATTATCTGTCAGTAAAAATGTAAACAACTTCAGTGCTCTATTAAATTTGATCCCTCTGGTTATGTTTTGAAGGATCTCCGCACGAAGACGAGGATTGGTTCGGGCCATGAAGGACCGGATGGACTATACTATTTGGATGGACCGCCTGCAACATCTGCTCTTCTGTCTACATCAGTCACAGGACTTCAGTGGCACTTCCGGCTGGGTCACCCGTCTGCTACAAATTGGAAGCATTTATTTCCTTCATTATCTGAAAACACTTTTTCTTGTGCATCTTGTGTTTTGGGAAAACAAACGCGGTCTGTATTTCCCGCTAAAAAGGAAATTGGTTCTAAGGCACCTTTTGATATTGTTCATGCGGACATCTGGGGTCTATGCTCTGTTCCGAGTCACTGTGGTGTTAAATATTTTCTAAATTTTATTGATGATTATTCCTGTACTACTTGGTTGTTTTTGATCAAAGATCGTGGCACTGTTTTGGACAATATCAGTATCTTCTTCTCTGAAATAAAAACCCAGTTCAATAAACCCATTAAAATTTTCCGTACCGATAATGCCCTAGAATTTATGCAAAAGTCTGTCACATCTTTTTGTTCTGATCGTGGCACTATCCATCAAACCGCTTGTCCTTATACTCTACAACAAAATGGTGTTGCTGAACGGAAAAATTGCCACTTATTAGAGGTTGCTCGCACTCTTCTTCTTCATTATAAAGTCCCTCACCTTTTTTTGGCCTGAGGCGGTTTCTACGGCATGCTATCTTATGAACCGTATGCCATCCTCTATTTTACATAATCGTATCTGTTACACCCCGATCTCACAATTTCCACTAATCATGAGATTAGGGCATAAATTGAGGATTTAACGTAATACAAAGATCACCCTTAACCTTTTCTTCTCTTTCAAAACTCTTTTTTTTCTCGCATTGAACCACATAAACCAACTTTACAAGGGAATCTAAACATTGATTTCTCTAATCTGATTTCAACAGTAAAAATGCATGTATGAACATTCATCATGTTCCTCATACTTTTAAGAACATAAGACTTGCTGATTCTCACATATTGCTAAAAGAGGAATAATGTTATACATCATCATTTACAACTCTCTCTTATTTCTTTACAAGAACCTAGAGTGACAAAGACCGACTGAACTTAACTATACTCAGATTTAACTCTTGTAGAAAATCTACTCTGATGCAATGATATCTTCTTCAAGTCCATGTGATTTCCCTAAAAATTGTGAGTAGAGGGGTGAGCCTACTCGCTCAGTGAATGAGTACTTCAAAGAAACGGTCTAAAGCACTGATATAGTTACATATATACTTTTGAGCAATTAATATCAATTATAACAACAGTAAGCTTTAAAGAGTCTAATAATTGACAATCATAAATATTGCAGGATACTCTAAATATCTATAAGAGTGAATCAATATATGAAATGCTTGATTGATCATAAAGAGAACTATTAATTCAGAAACATACAAAGAATAATTGAATAACTGCACACACTTGTTTGACCTCTCATTTATTTTATTATGCCCTGATCATATGCAGTGTACTCTACATATGAAGACTCGTAGTGCACTACGATCACACCGTACAAGACTTAGCGGACACACTCGGGAAATGCTAAGTCTGATTACTCTCCTAGTCTGCAACAGGGAAATGGCTCTCTGGCCTAAACTGGACTCCTCTAACCTGAGCACACAGGCGGAGAGTCAAGCCACCTCTTGGCTTTTCTGTACTCTAGTGCCACCAGGACTTCTGGTTGATGTTGGACACTGCAAACTATAATTTAAGGAGACTTCCACTAGGGCTTCGTCCCCCGTGCCACCTGATAGCACGTTTCGACCCTCGTATACTGGACGCTGCTAGGGTTAGGTCGTTTCACCCCTTAGGCGCAGACCTCACATAGGGGTTTTACGGTGTTCATGGCTCCTAAGTCTATTATTTTATTATTCCTAGAAAACTCTTTCTACATTGTACCCTTCTCTTACTTATACTTGACTCTGGTATCTCTATGGTGTCGCATCTACTTATTTGAAGTTATAATACAACATGTATATCATTCTAAACTTGGCAGAGCAGTATATTCAAAACACTGTAATATACTGAGTAATCAACATACTATACATGCAGGCAGACTAAAATTCTTAAATAAACAGATTTCATGTCCACTTGGCACATACACACTAGAATCGTGCATATCGACCCAAATCTTGAGTTGTGCATCTCATAACTCAATTAAGAGTTAATTACTTATCATGATAAGAATTATTAATAATAACTGAGAACATGGATATCACAATACTTGATTCATTGAACACCCTACCCTTAGGGTTTCATTTAATCACCACAAATGCTACAAAGAGAGGTGTAATACATCTATCACGTATTTTTCAAATCTTTAAAACACATGATACCCGGGATCTCAATCCCTTATCACATTACTGGGAATTCTCATCCCTTCACATCATTATCATGATTACTAGATCTGGGTATTCAAACCCTTAGATCATCACATAGCATTGTTACCTCTGTAACAGGTAACCATTACCTCTAGGTCCTTAGACCAAGGTATTCATTTCATTGGTTGTACAAGTATTCTCATGGCTCACAAGGCCATCACACATCTTGTCACCTCTCACTAGGCAACGACTTATTCACATGGCTCCCATAAAGATTTCATGCGACATAAACATTCATTGAATAAAGACTACTATCAAGTATCAACAAATCATATAAAATTAATATATGTATGAAACCTTGGAACTGAGTTGAATTTGGGGTTCCATACCATTCACTAGGATATCATGCATCAATAATAACATTGAATAAATAAAGTCTATCATGTCAAGAAAATCCCTTCAAATGGATTTCACGATATCTATTCGCAAATATCCAACTTTCCTCACATCTAGGGTTTCACCCTCTTTACTGAGATATCAAACAAACACTATTCACTTTGAACGAAATCCAAGATAGTATCTGACATATTTGTACTATGAATTTAGATAAACAATCATTCAAAACCAAGGGGATCTAGATAAGCAACTTTCTCTATTTACTTATACAACAAATTTCAGTCATAGACAAATTCCTTATATTTCAGTTTACTCTTATAACCTCTGCGAATACTTAGGGAATTCTCATTAGAATGCATTGTATACATTTCTAATATGATTTTATCATCTGAAATTCATTCAAACAAAGGAAGAATCCATTTCATATTATTTTGCAACAACTTAGAACAAATAGACAATTCAGGGTTTGTAGTCGCATACTAAGCAATTAAAGATTATGGTTGATTGAACCAATTTTCGTGCAATATACTGTTTAAAGGAAGTTCTCACTCACCCTAAGGTGTGAAAACACCTAAAAACATAGCTCATCCTTGAAAATCTCGATCTCATATCAAATCCCTAGCAATTCACCCAATTCTTCTTCCTTTCAACTCAGAAACCCTAAAAATGAGGGATTATGAAGAAAGAGTGAGAAAAAGGGAAGTTTTGATATCATTTTGGATCAAATCAGAGGAGGGACGGAATTTTGACATGTGAGGGAAGATACACCATGAAAATATATCCAAAGAAGCTAAACTTACATGATTTCATCATTCCTCGGACCGCAAAACCCTAGGTCAGCATCTCCATCAATTTCTCCTCTCAAACCCTAACTCTCCCTCTCTCTCTATGATTTCGTTTCTCTGGATTGAATCACGAATTATGAGAGCTCCTTGTGTGTTAGGTTGACCATATAGAGCAATTGAGCTGCTTGAGTCAATTGCACTTTGACCCCTTACTATACCTTTTCTTATTTCAGTAATTTTTTTTTTCTGTCATAAAAAGGTTTCTGTAAATTCGTGTATTTCAGAGATCAAACCTCCTTCAAAAATTATGATAATTTAGTATGTTGTGTATAATTGAGTTACAAAGCTTCAGTTAAAATTTGAGATCATTCCAAGTTTCCATTAAATAATTAAAAATCGAACAGTGCACTGCTATCCAGAATTCTGCAGAAATGTCAGTTACTGTAATTCGTCTACTGATAAGGTCTAAACGCATCCAAAAATTATAAAAATTTTACATGTTGTTTATGATTGAGTTTCAGATCTCCAGTTAAAATTTCAGATCATTTGGAGTTACCAATAAATAATTAAAAATAAAACACTACACTGCTGAAAAGCACTCTATCAACATTTTGGTCGAAGTATAGTTCGACTGAGAACCACATTCAAAGAAAACTCAAATATTCTGAAATTTTTCTCCAATATGCATGATTGAGTTATCCATATCATATCCAAAATTCAATTAAATGCAAAATTTGTAGAAAATATGAAAAATTATTTACCACACTGCTATCCTGATCAAATTCCATACTCATGTACCATCAAAACCCTAATTTCAGCCAACTAGGGTTTATATTTCTCAAACCCTAATTTCTCAAACAATAGAACACTTAACGTTCTTATTAGGTTTAAAACATCATAATTGAATTATTATCATTAATTAGATTTAAGCAATGATCAATCCAATTAAGCATATAATCATCTAGGTAAACCTTAGTTTACCAATTAAGCTCAGATGCGGTCATAACAATATCCCTTACTCCATTTTGTTTCCTGATGCACCTCTGTTCTCTGTCCCTCGTATTTTTGGGTGTACCTGCTTTGTTAAAAAGTTACGCCCAGGAATGACGAAACTTGATCCTCTATCCACTAAATGCATCTTTTTGGGATATTCTAGAACCCCGAAAGGTCACCGCTGCTTTGATCCGATACTCAAACAACGGTTTGTCAGTGCGGATGTGATCTTTTTTGAGCATATGCCCTATTTTTATGATGATGGAGCAACGCTATCCAGTGATATATTGGCACCCACACCTTTATCAGATATTGTTGAGGACTTGCCTTCTTCTAACCAGCCTGAAGGTCGCCCTTTGCAAGTGTACAAATGCCGGCCTAAGACAAGCGCT
This sequence comes from Alisma plantago-aquatica, assembly GCA_963693085.1. Lineage (NCBI taxonomy): Eukaryota > Viridiplantae > Streptophyta > Magnoliopsida > Alismatales > Alismataceae > Alisma > Alisma plantago-aquatica. Next base: position 1,047,454,961 of record OY856409.1, on the reverse strand, counting down.
CCTTCCAAGGCCCCTCCACAACCAATTCCTCCGTCTGCGGATGATCAAACAAACACCGAGGTAACTTCTGACTTGCACCTTCCTATCAACCTGCGCAAAGGTGTTCGCTCCTGCACTAAACATCCTATCAGTCATTATTGCTCTTCTGCCAATCTGCATAACAATTTTGCATTTTTACGTCTGCGATTTCTGCTGTCACTATTCCAAAGATTGCTGTAGAGGCTCTAGTTATTCCTGCATGAAAACATGCAATGGATCAGGAAATGCATGCGCTCTGTGATCGCAAGACATGGGAACTTGTGGATCGCCCTCCTTCATGCCCTACTATTGGCTGCCGCTGGGTCTTCACCATTGAGTATCAACCTGATGGTACAATTGAACGTCTGAAAGCTCGACTTGTTGCAAAAGGCTACACACAGACATATGGTGTTGACTATTTTGAGACCTTCTCTCCTGTTGCACGATTAAATTCTGTTCAAATTCTGATTTCTGTTGCTGTTAATAAAAACTGGCCTCTCCTTCAGTTAGATGTTAAAAATGCATCTCTATGGAGATCTACAGGAGGAAGTATACATGGAGCAACCACTCGGTTTTGTTGCTCAGGGGGAGTCTGCCTTTAAAGTCTGTAAACTAAAAAAGGCCATATACGGTCTCAAACAGAACCCACGTGCTTGGTTCGACAAGCTCAGTCAGATCTTAGTCCCTTTTGGCTTTTGTCGCTCTCACTCTGATCATTCAGTCTTTATCCGCAAAACAGTGGTTGGACTTGCCATTCTTATTGTTTATGTTGACGATATTATTTTATCGGGCAGTGATACCGTGGGTATACAGACAGCTAAAACCTACTTAGAAAAATATTTTGTCATTAAAGATCTCGGAAAACTGAGATATTTCTTAGGCATTGAGGTTTCCAGATCATCTGCAAGGCTGTGTCTCTCTCAACAGAAATATGTACTTGATCTCTTGCAGGAAATTGGTATGCTGGGCTGCAAACCAGCCAACACTCCCCTTGACCCAAATATGGATTGGGATGATGAAAATTCTCCTCCATATGTTGATCATCACCAGTTCAGAAGGTTGGTAGGCAAGCTTATTTATTTGACGGTCACAAGAGTTGACCTCACTGCTGCCGTAAGATTCATCATCAGGTATCTTGATAAACCCCGACAATGTCATTGGGATGCTATATGTCACATTCTACGATATCTTAAAAGCTCTCCAGGAAAAGGCTTGTTGTATAAGAAGCATGGTCTATCTGGTTTCTCAGACTCTGACTATGCAGGAAGTCGTTCTAATCGTAAGTCAACATCAGAATATTGTACATTTGTGGGTGGAAATCTTGTTATCTGACGAAGCAAAAAGCAGACTGTTGTAGCCAGATCCAGTGCAGAGGCAGAATACCGAGCTATGACTCATACTACATGTGAACTTCTGTGGGTCTAGAGTCTCCTCTAGGAGTTCGATATATCCTATTCCAGCCCTATACCGATGTTTTGTGACAACAAGGCCTCCATTTTTATTGCGAGCAACCCCACTTTTCATAAGCAGACAAAACATATTGTGGTCGACTGTCACTTTGTTTGAGAAACAGTCCTATTTGCACTCCATATCTCAGCACAGAAAAGCAAGTTGCGGACATCTTCACCAAGATACTTCCTAAAGCTCGTTTTCACACTCTAGTAGACAAGCTGGGCATGTTCGACATCTACGCTCCAACTTGAGGGGGAGTATAGAGATATGTTGTGTTTTGTTGAGTGTCATGTGCATAGCATGTGCCACACTTATGTTTTTACTTCAGTAGTTTAGTCCCATATTGCTCATCTCTACTTTAGTCTCTAATCCCTTCTGTTATATAGGAGACTATATTGTACACTGGTTAAATCATTCAATAAGCAATTCCCAGTTTCTCTATAGAAAGAATGCAGTTGATGTCCCAAGTCCTATTGCTAATAGAGTTAGATTTGAACTAAACTTAGACATGTGATAAGTATATCAAGAATGCAACTGCTATCTAATCTTAGATTTTGTTTGTGGGTTGTAAATGGGCTTGGCTGTGTCCAGGTCGTGTCCAAGCTGTCCACTTGTAAACAAAAAAATTTGGACACGATTGGAAAAGCGTCCAATACGTATTTAGGCGTGTCCACGAAGTACGGGTCCAATACATGTTGGACACGGGTACAACACCCGTTTTGATATGTCTGTGCTTCCTAGCCTGTTGGTTTATTGTGGGGTTTGGTCGGTACAGTGAAGTCAGTAGTGCATTTTGCATTATAACCATCGAAACATGGCGATATTGGCGGTATACCCGTCAGTATACCGTTACTTGCAAGCCTGTCGGTACACACACGTTTCCATATCTGATGGCGTCAGTATCGGTATTTCGGTCGAAATATCGACGATATCTCGTTCCTTGCAAGATCTCTATGTAGAAAGGTTGTTTTCACGTCAAGCTGCTCTAGCTCCCGATTCTTATGTACAACTAAAGCAAGAAGCACTGATATGAAAGTCTGCCTAACAACTAGAGAGAATATCTTGTTGTAGTCAACTCCCTCTTTTTTATTGTAGCCCTTAGCAATAAGTCCCTCCTTGTACTTGATACCTTAATCTGAGGATAACCCAACCTTTCTTATAAAGATCCGCTGGCACCTTAGAAAAGATCTCCCATTGGTAATTTGACAAGCTCTCAAATAGGATTCTTGTGAAGATATTCCATCTCCTCACCCATAAAAGCAATCGAATGAGTAGATATAGAACATGTAATGGCTTCATGATAAGTAGGATCTAGCGACTCCACCTCTTTTGCCACATGTAGTCCATATGCCACCATCTCTTCAAACTGTATCTCATAGGCGGGCCAACAATTCTCTGAGTGCATCCAAAAGCAATGCTATATGTTCTTTTAGATTGTTGTTAAGAATTAGATGACGGTTGAGTCTCTTCTTCATTTTGATCAGTCGGTGGTGAACTGTGTCCCGCTATTCTGATTGGAGATGCATCAAGCTTCACCCGTCCTATGACACCCTCAGACTGTAGTTTTAGTATCAACGACATGTCACATCATATATACATCAAAGGTTATATCCCCACTAAATGTTCAGATGCTAACCCCATTACCGTAGCCCATCGATTTTCATGTGACTGCCCTCATTTCCAATTTTCCAGCATTGACATGATAGCATGTTCAATAGACAAAAACTCTCAGATTAGAATAACTATGTGGTTTTCCACACCATAACTCCATAGGCATCTTACAATCGATGACGGTTGTAGACTCAGATTTACCAAATATCCGACAGGTAACCCAACATTAGCCCAAAACAACTTGCCTAGACCTGCATTAGAGAGCATGCACCTTGCCCTCTCCAGTAATGTTTATTCATCCTCTCTGCTACTTTGTCGCGGAGTATCTCTAACTTTGTGCCTACAATTCCTCCAAACTTGCAAAAATGATCAAACTCCTTTTAGTAGGATTCAAGCTTAGTATCAATATGGAGGCACTTCACATTCTTTTTAGTCTGATTCTCCACTAGAGTCTTCCATTGCTTGAAGATTTTGAAAGCCATGTTCTTGTGTTTCAAAATTAATATTAAGTCCTCCCTGAGTAGTGATCAACTACAGAAAGGAAGTATCAACTACCTGATAAGGATGGAACACGATAAGGGGCTAAACAATTAGAGTGGATGCAATCAAGTGTCACCTCCATTCTATGTACTTCAATAGGAAACACAGTTTGATAATGTTTTCCATAGAAACGATGTTCATGAAATTCAAGTTGTATCTTTTTTAGATCACTGAGTAGACCATGCTTGTTGATTTCAGTCATCCCCTTTTCACTCTTGTGGCCAAGTCACGTATGTCGCAGCTTGGACGAATCAGATTCAGATAGCATTTAGGAAGATGTTGATGCAGAGTCTGACAACTGTTGCCCTCTCTAGGATGTAGATATTACCACACTCCTTGTGTCCTGCAAAATTACCATTTGCCTGTGAAGATTTCCAGAACTCCAATTCAGTTGTACCCTTATGGTCTTTGTCATCAAGAGTACCAACTAAGATAAGATTCTCCATTAATTCTAGAAAATACATAATTTGGTAAGGGTTCTGACTATGCCATAATGTGTTTTTATTTGAATAGATCCGATACCAATTGTCTTGCATGACACATCATTTCTCATCAAGATGTCTGTATTGTTGATGATCTCTGAAGATGAAAACCAACTTTAGTTAGGATACATATGATGCAAGCAACTGAGTCCATAGCCCACTGGTTGTATGCACAAGCATAACACTAAGTCCTTTTCATAGTTGGAGTTTTCCTAGCTAGCAAAAATAGTTCGTTTGTTCTTTTTTAGACACGTGCTTTCAGTGATCAGGTTCCTTGTAATAGTGACAGATTTCCTTCAGATTGTTGGATTTAAACTTGTTCCCCCCTTCCTCTTCTTGTTGATCTGCTTCTTCCTGTGATCACAATTTGATGTCATCAAGACAGTAGAATTGCCGGATGCCAACAGACAAGTTGGGGAAAATGTAGACTAGAGAAAACTTCTTCAAGCGTAATACTCTCATTCTTGACAAGCAACAACTTTATGAAGTTCTCATAAGACAGAGGAAGAGAGACGAGAAAGAACACAACGTTCTCATTGCAAATGTCGTCGCTGATTTTCTTTAAGCCCGTCAGAAATGAATTCAATTGATGAAGATCATTTGTCAGAGATGATCTTTCTTTCATTACAGGGCGAGAATAGACATTTTAAAAGGAACTTGTTGGTGAGATGTCTCGTCATGTAGAGACTCTCCAACTTCAGTCACATACCAGATGTGGTGTCTTGATCCGATACTTCGTAGATAACTCTGACCTCCGGATAGAGGGTGACAGTCGAGTACGCCTTCCCTTCCATACTGGCCAAGGAGACATCGTCAATTTGTCAAGTATGCTTCCACTTAGAGGTGTTCATATGTTTTGCGGCTTCAACAAGGAGTGCATCATGATGCACCACTGACTGAAACTGTTCTTACCATTGAACTTTTTGATCTTTTAGTAACATGTGTCCATCTTTGTTACTCGAACCGCGCAACGTATTAGCTCTGATACCAGTTTGTTGAGAAAAATCTATGTTGATACTCGCGGAAGCAACATAATTGAGCAAATGCGATGAACACTCACCACATAAGAACACGAGGTTTATGTGGTCTACCCAAAGCGGGCTAGGATTAGGATTAAAAAAAATTACCTACTGAAAAATGCCAATAGATTACTCGCATAACAAGCAATAATCGTGTTGGCCTTATTTATAGGTCCCCAGATAGAGTAAAATTGTGAAAGAGTTATAGAAGCACACGGATTAGAACTCCTACTTCTCAACCGTGGGACCCTGGTCCTACGCTAGTGGGTATAGATCAAACTCAAGCCTGGAAATCACATCAGGGTTAGAGTTCAAGGCATATCTAACAAAAATGACCAAAAGATCAACTAGTATGCCTGATGGCTTGGTTACTCTCTAGAAACAGTTATACAAGTAATAATCGTGTTGGCCTTATTTATAGGTCCCCAGATAGAGTAAAATTGTGAAAGAGTTATAGAAGCACACGGATTAGAACTCCTACTTCTCAACCGTGGGACCCTGGTCCTACGCTAGTGGGTATAGATCAAACTCAAGCATGGAAATCACATCAGGGTTAGAGTTCAAGGAATATCTAACAAAAATTAATACTAAAAGATCAACTAGTATGCCTGATGGCTTGGTTACTCTCTAGAAACAGTTATACAAGTAATAATCGTGTTGGCCTTATTTATAGGTCCCCAGATAGAGTAAAATTGTGAAAGAGTTATAGAAGCACACGGATTAGAACTCCTACTTCTCAACCGTGGGACCCTGGTCCTACGCTAGTGGGTATAGATCAAACTCAAGCATGGAAATCACATCAGGGTTAGAGTTCAAGGCATATCTAACAAAAATTAATACTAAAAGATCAACTAGTATACCTGATGGCTTGGTTACTCTCTAGAAACAGTTATAGAAGTAAAACCGACTAATCAATAAGAAGCTAGTCGTGTTTGGAACTAGGAAGTAGATACAAACATAAAACTGGTTCTATGAAAACTGAAGCAAATAAACCAATAGGAAACAGACTGAAAATGTTGGTTTATGCAGGTTAGAGGACATAAATGTGATACAGATGCCAAAGGAAGAACTTTAGGAAACTGATGGAGTAATACATAGATAAAAATCCATGTATAGTTATTCCATCATATACTAGTCGTTCTATTCAATTAAGGCAATCCACGCTCTTGTACATTTATTTCTTACATGAAAATGCAATTGCATCTTGCCTTTTTATGCTTTCTGTATTGGTTTTCGATTGGAAAGTTCAACTTCCTCGGTTTAGTTGCTTGAATTATGTTGATTGTTCTTGCTTGAGACTTGAGTATTTCGTTTTTGATATTTTGGTATGCTATGAATGCTAAATCTGTTTGATCTCTATTTTCTGACGGTGCTTTCTGAAAAGTATCGCTTAAAGAGAATTTTTGTATGCTAATTCCTTCTGTCTCTATTCGGGTTTACCTGTATTTTCGTTCAGCTGGCCCATATGGCCTCAACATTTTGTTTCGCATTAATGGCATTTGTTTTGCCTTCGGTACATCAAGAATGTTCTCATTTTGTTTATTTGTTCTCTTGAACCTTTTTCTAATTGCCACCATTGACGTTGTATGCAGGTTCTTGATGATTTGGTAACAAACATATCTTTTTTTTCCTGACACTGGATCAAGTGATGTTATCATTGATTGACAACTTAGGGAACTGGGATTGGTTGCACTTTTCCTAGGTAAACAACAAAACAGATGATGGATTGCAATAAGGATGAGGCCCTCAAGGCAAAGGAGCTCGCAGAGAAGAGATTTCATCAAAATGACTTTGATGGCGCCTGGCGGATGGCCCTCAAGGCCCAGAAAATTTGCCCTGGGTTAAATGGAATTGCACAGATGATCGACTCATTGCGCGTTCTTGTTTCAGCAAAGGTGACGATCGGCCAGGAAAAGGACTGGTATGCAGTGTTGTCTGTGGACCCCTCTGCCAAGGTGGATGTAGTGAAGCAGCAGTACCGGAAAATGGCGCTGATTCTCCACCCAGATAAAAACAAGTCAATTGGCGCTGATGCTGCCTTCAAGCTTGTTTCTGAAGCATTTAGTATTCTGTCTGATAAGAAGAAGAGGCAAGCTTTTGACTACAAGAGGCAGTCACGGTCTAACCATCTCCAGAAAGGCCCACAGCTGGATCCTGGATCAAGTACTTCTATAACCCAGAAGAATGCCACAACTTCTGCAACTAATGTCCATGATTCCACATATGCTCCTCCTACCATTTGGTTCACCTGTAAAAGATGTAGAATTGAGTGTGAATTCCTGGAAGCTGTCGTGAATCAGGGTATTCGTTGCCCTGACTGCTATGAGCCCTTCTTGGCTGCTGAGTCTGGGACCTTCGGTTCCATGGATCCCCAGCAGCAGCTCAAACAACAACAGAAAGAGACAGAAAAGAAAGATAGAAAGGTGACAAGTGAAAGAGCAGAAGCTTCGTCCTTAATTTCAGGTGCTAAACACACTGCTGCTACCATTTCCTTCATACAAATGAAACAGGATTTTCCTGGGAATGCCAAACCAGAGAGTGATCCTTTGAAAGTTGTCAGTGCTTGTCCCAACTCCAGTACTCTTGACTGCAATGAAATGAAAGAGAGAGAGGAAGTTGAAGAGTCACAGAGTGAACCTGACAAGGCAGTTAAGAGACAGGCACCTGATTCAGTTAATCCAGCTGGTGGAACTCGCGTGACTGTTGAAGCAGAACCTCATAGTCATAGCCCAACTTGTCCCACAGCTGCTTCTTGTCCAGATCAGCAGCCTACAGTCACAAACAAAATGAAGGGCAATTTATCTTCTGACATCGCCTTAGCGAAAGGTAACAACAACCATCCTTATGCTCCACACTCTCCAAAAGTATGGCATACAAAGACAACCTGTTGGAAAATAGTGGTTGCCGTAGCTCTGTAAGACAGATGTTAATTAGATATTGCAAGCAGTTAATCACCAAAACGCAGCAGTAATATTAACTGTAAACTGGATTCGGAGAAAACAGCGAATGAGTTTAGAAATCAAACACCAGAGTTTGATGATGAAGGTGTGTGAAACACTTTCTTCAAGACAGATTCCGCCGCTCCTAGCACGAGCGTCTCCGGCGATCTATCTCTAAGATTCAGCCACCCCAACTCTGGTACAGCCGCTCGGTGCAAGCGAGAGTGCTGTGTTGAACTCGTTCCTTAGCCCTTTGTCGCAAACAGCAAAACGGACGTCGCGAAGTAGTCGCCGACGCAAGACAACAGCAAGGCGTGGTGGTGTTTGGGAGAATAGGCTTGTTGTGGTGGAGAAAGGAACAAAGGAGCACGAAGGTAACCTCTGTACAACAGGAAAGGAACTAGTGTATAGTAGTGAAGGAACCAACGTACAGCAATAAAGTAACCACAACTTTGTACTGGAGGAAAGGAACCACAGTACAACACTAAAGTAACCGCGGTACAACAACAAAGGAACCGCGATACACCAGTAAAGGAACTGATGTATATCAGGAAAGGAACTGTTGTAGATCTCTCTCTATCTCTAGGTGTGTTTTGTATATATCTCTCAAATGAGATCAGACGCCTCCTTATATGGAGCGCGTCTCAGCCGCCGCGGTAACTGCCCACGCCTGTTGGTCTCTCCAACGTGCGTCATTAACATCGTTTTAATGGTCGGCTTTAACGGGTAGTCAAGAGAGGTTTATTGCTGTGTCTTAAACGCTGTCAACTGAACTCCAAACGACGCAACACCGAAAACAAAACGTTGTTTCGGGAAACAAAACAAAATAAAATATTTCGTAAAAAGATAAATCCATGCACGCACCGAACCGAACCGGGCCGGGCGAGCGAGCGAGCGAGGGAACGAACGAACGCGCGCGCAGGCGTGTGTGTGTGTATTTATTTCATTTGAGAGAAATACATAAGACAAGCCAAACATCGTTAAATTCCCATGCCCTTGAGAGGTCCTGACCTCTAGGGGACCACTAGCACATATAAGGAGCTGTGTGGTTTCTGCTGTAAGCAGTATGGGATAAAAGGTTGGCTGTAGAAAACTGAATTCTGGAACAGGAATACAACATTCCCCCACATGTTCCATAATTCTTTTCGGAAATTCAATAAATAATAAAAATTTAAAATTTGCGACATTACTATGTTTTTCAGCATTGGTAGCTTGTGGCTTTAAACCATTGCCTAAAATGACTCACTTCAATCCGGAGAGATGTGGTGAACTACATCTTGAACCAGACTCCCTGATTCGGACCTTAGTAAATCAAACAACCATAGTGCGTGCACTAGAACGAGTTCGTATCGGTGTTGCGCATAAACGACCTTCGCAAGATCTTGTTTTTGAGCGCTCTAGTGAGTATGCCCAACTCACATAAACCCCGACTCTCAGGTTACACTCAAATAGTAGGGATCTCTAAGGGTATCCTGTCCGGTACATACCCTGCCAATAAATGGCCTTGAACCCATTCAAAGCAAAGCTCTTCCTATACTCAGACAGAGTCGAAGCACTAGCGCCATAGGGAGGGTCATGGAGTAAAACTCTAAAGTGTGCTTCCGCATAACACGACATCTTAGTTGTCCCTTTAAACAATTCCTCATAGGATCTCCAGTTTTAGAAAGGTAGGGTTACCACTGTAATATTTATTCTATGGGCAGAAGACCCATCCCCCTCGACGAACTGAGTACTAGCTTTCTAGCTAGACCCTTAGTAAGTGGATCAACAATGTTACTAGCAGATTTCACATACTCTATAGATATGACCCATCAGGTGATGTGATCTCTCACATCTTCATACCTTAATCTCATAAAGCGCTTTCCCGGGTTGCCTTTAGTTTGCTTAGCTTTGTCTATGGCTGCTTTATTATCACATAATAAGCAAACAGGAGGAAATGGTTTAGAAACAATAGGTAGACCAATAAGTAAATTTCTAAGTCATTCAGCTTGACAACAAGCTAAATCTAAAGCAATAAACTCAGCCTCCATTGTGGATCTAGCTCTCACAATTTGCTTGGATGATTTCCAAGAAACTGCACCTCCTCTAAGGCAAAATACATACTCACTGGTAGATTTGGTTTCATCTGAATATGCAATCCAGTGAGCGTCGGTATATCCTTCTAATATAGGTGGAAAACTAGTATAATGAAGGTTGTACGTAGTTGTACCTTTAAGGTACTTAAACACTCTTACCAAAGCTTTCCAGTGGTCCTCATTAGGACAACTAGTGTACCTGCTCAACCTGCTTATAGAATAAGAAATATCGGGCCTAGTGCAATTAGCAAGGTACATAAAGCTTTCTATAACTTGAGCATATCTATGTTGATCCACATGAGTGCCCTTATATACAGCAAGATGTAAGCTAGCATCATAAGGTGTATTAACAGGAGTACAATCAATCATATCAAATCTGTGTAAGATTTTATCAACATAATGAGTTTGATTAAGTACATAATTAGAAGTAGATCTACTCAATTTAATACCAAGTATTACATCAGCAACTCCTAAATCTTTCATATCAAAATTGCTAGCAAGAAAAGATTTAGTTTCAGATATAATTTCAGAATTAGATCCAAACAACAATATATCATCTACATATAAACACATTATTATGCAAGAATCATTAACAATTTTAGAATAAATACAACAATCAGATTCATTCGCAATAAATCCAGCAGATAAAATAATTTTACCGAACTTATCATTCCACTGTTTAGGTGCTTGTTTCAGTCCATACAAGGACTTGACAAGTCTACAGACTTTGTGTTCTTGTCCAGATGCTACAAAGCCTTCGGGCTGATTCATATAGATCTCTTCTTCAAGATCTCCATTCAAGAAGGCTGTCTTGACATCCATTTGATGAATTTCAAGCTTATGGATCGCAGGCTCGCAGCTAAAGCAACCAGGACACGAATGGAAGAGATTTTGGTTATGGGTGCATATGTATCAAAGTAATCAAATCCTTCCTTTTGACTAAAGCCTTTGGCTACTAGTCTGGCCTTAAACTTATCAATGGAACCATCTGCCCTCATCTTCTTTCTAAACACCCATTTACATCCAATAGTCTTGCAGCCTAGAGGAAGCTCAGTTAGAATCCAAGTATGATTGCTCATAATTGATTCTATTTCATTATCAACAACTTCCTTCCAAAAACTAGAGTCTATGGATTTCATGGCATCCTCATAGGTACGTGGGTCTTCTTCTACTATGAAGGTGTAGAAGTCGGGACTATAATTCTTATCAATTTTAGTCCTTTTACCCCTACCTAGATCACTCGGAGGTTCATTTACTAGGAGTTCATGTTCTACTTCATAAGAAGGTGGAACTACAAGAGGTTTAGCAGGAGAAGAAGAGGGATTTTCACTAACTTGTCTAGGAACCTTTTCCTTATGAGGAAAGATAGTTTCATAATAGACATCATCTACATGTCTAGTCTCAAGTATAGAGTTAACTCTAATGTCTGAGATTTCAAATTTTATTACTAGGAATCTATTGACATTACTGTTTTCAACATATCCTATAAAGACAGTGTCAACAGTCTTAGGTCCTAGTTTTCTCTTCTTATTCTCAGGGATCTTAACCTTGTGGCCAAACACCCCCACACTTTGAGGTATTTCAAACAGGGTTTCTTGTTAAGCCAAAGTTCATAGGGTGTTTTGTCAAGGTGCTTAAAAGAGATGCGGTTAAGAAGGTAATTGGCTGTATGAAGGGCTCCCCCACAGTCTGTGACTAAGTCCAGACTCGGCTAGCATTGAGTTGACCATGTCAATCAATGTTCTATTCTTCCTCTCAACAACTCCATTAGATTGAGGATTATATGGGGCAGTGGTTTCATGAATAAGACCATGGTTCTCACAGAACTTGTTAAGTTCATTAGAAGTGTACTCACCACCTCTATCAAACCTCACTCTCTTAATGTTCTTCTCTAGTTGGGTTTTATAGATTCTGAATTTTTCTAATTGTTCATCCTTAGTTTTCAGCAAGAAAATAGAACAATATTTCGAAAAATTGTCTATAAAGGTAACAAAGTATCTCATACCATCACGAGTAAGAACATGATTTAAATCACAAACATCAGTATGAATTAACTCAAACAAGGATGTACTACGATCTACTAATTTAAATGGCTTCTTAGGAAGCTTAGCTTGCACACAAAGTTGACATCTATCAGAAATATCAACGTGTCTTAGGAATCAGATCTAAATGAATCATGTGTTTCATCATATTTTTATTCACATGACCAAGACGTGCATGCCAAACATCACTAGTTTCAGAAACTAAAACAGTAGAAGATATTTCATTACTAGAAGAAGCATTACATGAAATAGAAGATAGTTTAATCAAACCACTACACTACAAGTGTATGCAAAACCAATGTAAGAACCATTCTTAGAAATTACAACTCTATTGCCTTGACATAACAAGGTATAACCAGAATGTTGTAAAACAACTTGATTAATCAGATTTCTACGAAAAGAAGGTACATGTTGGACATCATGTAATCTAAGGACATTCCCAGAAGTAAGCTTTATGTCAACACGTCCAAAGCCAACAATCGGGATGGTGAATGAATGATCTCCCCATTTGATCACTCTGCCGGATTCGGCCTAGTAGGTAGAAAAGAGGGATTGGTCAAAGCAAATATGGCAGGTGGCACCGGAGTCCAAGTACCAATCTGAGGATAAGTCAGCAAAAAGAATAGAAGGATTTTCTAACCTTTCTATAGAAGAGGAAAGGACCGCCCCCACAGTGATCATATTTACTTCAAAATTTTTAGGAGTCTGGACATTCTGCTTTCTCTGACTTTTGCGAAATCTACACACATTCGCTAAGTGGCCAGGTTTATCACACACAAAGCAGACACGTTTTTCTCCTTGATCACGATTATTATTACTCTGATTTTGGTGGTGCTTGCTGCCCTTAAAGGAAGGTTTAGATTTCTTATGAAGATGGGATTGGTTGGGTTTTTTCTTAGTCTTATCACTTATAACCATATTGACAGACGAGTTAGACTTCCTGTCTTGTTCTCTATGTCTATCCTCGGTTTGTAGGGATTTAACAAAGGATGCCATGGACATGTTCCCTTGTTTATGCCTAAGGATCCTGGCGAAATCCTTCCATGAAGGAGGGAGTTTCTCTATGAGGGCTGCTACTTGAACATTCTCATCAAGGTTGTAACCTTTAGCCATTGATTTAGACACTAAGTTTTGGTATTCTAGGACTTGAGCCGAAGCAGGTTTATCATCAACCATATTATATGTTAGCCATTCAACAAAGGCGTAACTCTCAAGACCAGTGTCTTCTAGACCAAATTTAGAGTCTAAGGCAGTCCATAGTTTAAGAGCAGTTGGGATCCTATGGTAGATGTCATACAGTTCATCAGAGAAGGCTGATAGGATCCTACCATGACAAAGGTAATCAGTTTCCTTAGAAATAGGAGTGGGGACAACCGGTTCAGGAACAACAGGTTCAGGTTTGTTAACATATATTCCTGTTTTATATATTCTGTTAGTTGTTTTGTTATTTCCATATTATATGTGGACCTCTCTGTAAATGTTTCAATGTTATATATATGAGGGTGCACACATTGTGCAACTCTACGCTTCCCAAAACAGTTTTGTGTTTTACATGGCATCAGAGCAGTAGATCCTGCCGGCCGTCACCCTCCCTTCCCTCCTTCTCTCTCCGGCCGCCTCCCCCCCCCCCGCGCGGCACAGCAGCAAGCCGCCGCCGCCGGCCCGCAGCAGCAGCAGCCGCCGCCGCCGGGTAGGCAGCAGCAGCCGTCGGCTTTCCGCCGCCGGTCGGCGGGCGTCGGGCCAGCCGCCAGGGCCGGTCCTCCTCTCCGCCGCAGGGGGCTAGTGCGCCTCCGCGGCCGTTTGCCACCGGGCAGTTGGCTCCGTGAAGGTCTGGTGGCTTGAACTGACGTAGACCGTTTTTCGGTCCTGTGCCTGCCTGCCCGAGTAGACCTTTGTGTCGCCGGGTTCTGTTCTGCGCTTCGGCGTAGACCGTATGTGAGGGGTCTTCTCCGTGTTCCTTGTGCTTGCTGTGCCTGTCTGACGGCATAGCCTGTCTCCTGCCTGATCGTGCCTGTTCCTGTTGTGCCTACTGCTCCCATGGCGTCTTCGCATGATGACTTCCGCCGTCAGGTTACCACTGTGAAGCTTGATGGGCGCAACTATCCGCACTGGGTCTGCTCCATGACGATCTATGCCAGATCCCAGGGCAAGTACTCACATCTTATCCGTGCGGGTCCGACAGCACTCGCAGAGGACGCTGATGCTAAAGATGTAAAGGCGTATGACGACTGGGTTCGTGATGACTCCACTGTGATGACCTCGATTCTCAATAGCAGCATTGAGAAGATTAGCGTCACACTTCTTCACCTACCTACGGCGAAGCAGATGTGGGATCAGCTCGCCGGTACTTACTCGCATAGTCAGAACCCCAAGAAGGTGTTTGACATCACCAAGCAGCTGGGACGTCTACAGTTCACGGGGACGGACATTGCGAATTACTTCTCTGACTTCACTGGATTATGGGGTGAACTGGAATCCTATCACCCTCTCTCCACTGACCTGGCTACTATGCAGCGTCAGCGCCAGGAGCTTCAGTTGGTCCAATTTCTCTGTGGATTGCCTGAGTCATATGCTGGAGTTGTGGACCAGATCTTAGCCAGTGACCCTCTGCCGTCACTACAGAGTGCCTACAAACGCCTTCAGCGTTTGCCTTCGTCTTCCTCGTCTCTGACTACTGATGTTGGAGACTCTTCGGCCCTTGCTGCAGCTTCTGGTCGTGGCCGTGGTCGCTTTACTGAGAGCCGTCCTCCCCTGGGCGGAGGACGAGGACGGGCTGCTCCTGGTTGTGGAGCCTCTTCTACTGCCCCTACTGCTGGTGCGCGTCCTCAGTCAGGACAGCGCCTTTGTACCTTCTGTGGCCGGTCCAACCATATTGAAGAAAAATGCTGGGAGAAATATGGTAAGCCGGCGTGGGCCAATGCAGCTACTGACTCCACTACTACTGCATCAGAGGGAACGACTCAGTCTACTGACTCTGCCTCCTCGGGTGCGACTGCTGACTACATCCGTGCTGAGGTGGAGCGTCTTCTTCTTGAGCGAGCCGGTGCGTCGTCTCAAGCTTCGACTAGTGGAGCTCATGCCGCCACTTATTCTGGTTATGACACTGCCTTCCTGAGCTCTTCTTCTACTCCTGGTAATACTAAGTGGGTCATCGACTCCGGTGCCTCTTCACATATTTCTGGAAATAGATCACTGCCTTCCTGAGCTCTTCTTCTACTCCTGGTAATACTAAGTGGGTCATCGACTCCGGTGCCTCTTCACATATTTCTGGAAATAGATCACTGTTTCAAAATTTATTTAAACCTGCCAGACCCTCATATGTTATGTTGGCTGATGGTTCCAAGTCTGCGGTGTCTGGAGTGGGGGATATTGTTTCTGACTTTCTACTGAAATCTGCCTTATATGTGCCGAGATTTCCTTTGAATCTGTTATCTGTTAGCAAGATATTGCGGAGCCTACAGTGTAGTCTGACTTTTATTCCTGGTTCATGTGTTTTTCATGACCTTCGCACGAGGATGAAGATTGGTGGGGGGTATGAAGGTGCTGATGGACTCTTCTATCTGGATCATTTGCCAAAAGCAGCTAAAGCATCTGTGACTCCTGCATTATCTACCTCAGTTTCTGCATTACAGTGGCACTACCGGCTGGGCCATCCATCATCTGAAAAGCTTCGACATTTAGTGTCTGATCTTGGCATTTGTAGTTTTCAGTGCGAGTCATGTCAACTTGGAAAACAAACTAGAGCTGTTTATCCTAGACGCAATCAGATTAGCAGTAAAAATATGTTTGATATAGTGCATTCTGATGTATGGGGACCCTGTCATGTGCCGAGTTTATCTGGTCATAAATATTTTATTTTGTTTATTGATGACTTTTCACGGACTACTTGGTTGTTTATGATGAAAAGTAGGTCCGAAGTTTTGTCTGTTATCAAGTTCTTTTTTGCTGAAATAAAAACTCAATATGGTATGCCTGTCAAAATTTTTCGTACTGATAATGCATTGGAATTTGTTAAAAAAGATGTGGATGTTTTTTGTAAATCTGTGGGTACAATACATCAGACCTCCTGTGCTTATACACCCCAGCAAAATGGTGTGGCTGAGCGTAAAAATAGACATGTGGTAGAGGTTGCTAGAACTATTATGATGCATGCACATGTTCCTCGCTCGTTTTGGCCTGAGGCTATATTGACTGCTTGTTTTCTGATAAATCGAATGCCATCTTCTGTGATTGGAAACAAAATACCTATTCAAGTTCTTCAACCCGATATTCAGCTATTTACTGTGCCTCCTCGGATCTTTGGATGTACCTGTTTTGTACGGTTAGTTGGACCTACTTCTGATAAACTGTCTCCTTGTGCTGAGAAGTGCATTTTTTTGGGATATTCTCGTACCCAGAAGGGATATCGGTGTTACAGTCCTACTGCAAGAAAATGGTATACTAGCAGTGATGTAGTTTTCTTTGAGGATACTCCTTACTATTCGACTCGTGGTGACAGTTTACAGTCTGATCTTATTGCCTCACCTCTACCTGTTACTTCTGATTGTGTGCCTGATACTACTGACAAAGTCACTACTGAGGCTGATAAGCCTCCTCTTATAGTTTATCAACGCAGGAACATAGCACCTTCTACTCAAGAAACCCCCCATGACAACCAATCTTCACCTCCAGAAGGTTCTACTACACCTGAGGTACATTCTGATCTTGATTTACCCATTGCTCTTAGAAAGGGTACTTGTTCCTGCACATCACACAGTATTGCTCAGTTTGTTTCTGCTGATCATCTGAATGTTCATTCTAGCAATTTTGTATATGCCTTATCTGCTGTTGTTGTTCCAAAGAATATCCAGGATGCTCTACAGAGTACTGGATGGTTGTCTGCTATGAAGGAAGAGATGTTAGCTCTTGCGGAACGAGATACTTGGGAGCTGGTGGATCCACCTCCTCAGTGTAAACCTGTAGGTTGCAGATGGGTGTATGCTGTGAAATATCAACCTGACGACACTGTTGAAAGGCTGAAGGCACGGTTAGTTGCTAAAGGCTACACCCAGACGTATGGTATTGACTATTTTGAGACTTTCTCTCCTGTTGCTCGTCTTAATTATGTCAGAATTCTTCTGTCTGTTGCTGTTAATCTTGACTGGCCACTGTTGCAACTAGATGTGAAAAATGCCTTCTTGTATGGTGATTTACAAGAAGAGGTCTATATGGAGCAACCTCCTGGGTTTGTTGCTCAGGGGGAGTCTCACAAAGTTTGCAGGTTAAAGAAGTCTATTTATGGGCTTAAGCAGAGTCCCCGGGCTTGGTTTGATAAATTGAGCAAAATTATGATTGATTTTGGGTTTCTGCGATCTCAGGTGGATCATTCTGTTTTTATCAAGAAGACTTCAGCTGGTATTATTATTCTGATTGTCTATGTTGATGATATTATCATATCTGGCAGTGATTGGTATTCAGGCTACTAAATCTCATATGGGCAATCACTTTGCTACCAAAGATTTGGGCAAACTTAGATATTTTCTGGGCATAGAAGTTTCTAGAAATTCTAATGCTCTTGTGTTGTCTCAGAGAAAATATGTTCTAGACATACTGCAGGAGACTGGTATGCTGGGGGCGAGACCTGCTGATATTCCTCTAGATCCTAATGTAAATTGGGATGATGATTCCTCTCCTCTGTTTGCTGATTATAAAAAGTACAGGAGGCTGATTGGTAAACTCATTTATTTGACTGTCACCAGAGCTGACATTTCTACTGCAGTGGGTCTTCTTAGCAGATACCTTGATAAACCCAGACAGTGTCATTGGGATGCTCTTTGTCAGATTCTACGATATTTGAAGAAGTCTCCTGGCAAGGGACTTCACTACAGGAAGCATGGACACTGTTCTCTTGCAGTGTACTCTGATTCTGATTATGCTGGTAGCAGAGTTGACAGAAAATCTACTTCTGGGTATTGTACGTATGTTGGAGGCAATCTTGTTACCTGGAGGAGTAAAAAACAAAATGTTGTGGCCAGGTCAAGTGCTGAAGCTGAATATAGGGCCATGGCCCATACTGCCTGTGAATTGTTGTGGGTGCGCTCTCTGTTAAAAGAGTTCGGGGTTGACTCTTCTTCTGCTATACCTATGCACTGTGATAATAAAGCTGTTATCTTTATTGCGAATAATCCAGTTTATCATGAGCGCACTAAACATATTGAAGTAGATTGTCATTTTATTCGGGAATCCATTCTGACTGGCAAGATCTGCACTCCCTTCACTCGTTCTGAAGACCAAGTTGCTGACATCTTCACCAAGCTGCTGGCGAAGAAGCAATTCTGCACACTGACGGACAAGTTGGGCATGATTGATATCTATGCTCCAACTTGAGGGGGAGTGTTAACATATATTCCTGTTTTATATATTCTGTTAGTTGTTTTGTTATTTCCATATTATATGTGGACCTCTCTGTAAATGTTTCAATGTTATATATATGAGGGTGCACACATTGTGCAACTCTACGCTTCCCAAAACTGTTTTGTGTTTTACAAGGTTGATCTTCTCCAAGAAGGAGGTTTTCTGGTTGTGGTGTAGGCACCGCAGGTGTAGACTCATCAGGAGGTAAGATGGCGGACATAAGTCCAAGGGATGTGAGCCAAAATCGCATTTTCTGTTGCCAACGATGGAAGTGCAAATCAGAAAAACGTTCTGGACGAAGGGAGGTTACATCGTCAAGCGATAGCATAGTTTTCGAATCCATATTATTCAAATTGGCAGTAAGATGTATATCTAATTAACAACTATTTAGGAACGAACTGGTCTGTCTATGCAATTGTTTATACAATCTAAAGCAGAGCAGTAAATGGATTAATTTGTCTTGAAAAATGTTGGAAAATAGTGGTTGCCGTAGCTCTGTAAGACAAATGTTGATATTGCAAGCAGTTAACCACCAAAACGCAGCAGTAATATTAACTGTAAGTCGGATTCGGAGAAAACGACGAATGAATTTAGAAATCAAACACCAGAGCTTGAAGATGAAGGCGTGTGAAGCACTGTCTTCAAGACAGATTCCGCCGCTCCTAGCACGAGCGTCTCCGGCGGTCTATCTCCAAGATCCAGCCACCCCAACTCTGGTATAGCCGCCCGGTGCAAGCGAGAGTGCTGTGTTGAACTCGCTCCTTAGCCCTTGGTCGCAAACAACAAAACAGACGTCGCGAAGTAGTTGCCGACGCAAGATAGCAGCAAGGCGTGGTGGTGTTTGGGAGAATAGGCTTGTTGTGGTGGAGAAAGGAACAAAGGAGCACAAAGGTAACCTCAGTACAGTAGGAAAGGAACTAGTGTATAGCGGTGAAGGAACCATCGTACAACAGTAAAGTAACCGCAACTTTGTACTGGAGGAAAGGAACCACAGTACAACACTAAAGTAACCGCGGTACAACAACAAAGGAACCGCGATACACCAGTAAAGGAACCGGTGTATATCAGGAAAGGAACTGCTGTAGATCTCTCTCTATCTCTAGGTGTGTTTTGTATATATCTCTCAAATGAGATCGGACGCCTCCTTATATGGAGCGCGTCTCAGCCGCCGCGGTAACTGCCCGCACCTGTTGGTCTCTCCAACGTGCGTCATTAACATCGTTTTAATGGTCGGCTTTAACGGGTAGTCAAGAGAAGTTTATTGCTGTGTCTTAAACGTTGTCAACCAAACTCCAAACGACGCAACACATAAAACAAAGCGTTGTTTCGGGAAACAAAACAAAATAAAATATTTCGTAAAAAGATAAATCCACGCACGCACCGAACCGAGCCGAGCCGTGCCGGCCGGGCCGGGCCGGGCGAGCAAGCGAACGAACGAACAAACGCGCGCGCGTGTGTGCGTGTGTGTTTTTATTTCATTTGAGAGAAATACACAAGACAAGCCAAACAGCCTTAAATTCCCATGCCCTTGAGAGGTCCTGACCTCTAGGGGACCACTAGCACATATAAGGAGCTGTGTGGTTTCTGCTGTAGGCAGTATGGGATAAAAGGTTGGCTGTAGAAAACTGTATTCTGGAATAGGAATACAACACAACCTACATGTTAAGTTACTAGTACAGTCAAATGGGCATATCTTTTTTATTTGCAAAAGAGAGGGTAACACGCTCGGGTCATGCGGGCGGTTACATGCCTCTCAAAAGCACAGATAACAAAGAAAATACACGATCTTTAGATTCTATTGGTTTGTTCCGTGGCAAAATCAGCGGTACAGATTCCATGTCACCCGTAGTGATGGAAATTGCTCCCTTTCTACTTATCTTTCATATATGGCATCTCGTTGTGAAAATGTTATTCTATTTTATCTCCTGTAGGAAATATTGTCTTTCCTTCACTCATTCACTAGATTTGCAATTAAATACAGGTGTGATATTTATCACGTACTTTCTGTTAATTTGATATATTGCTACCAAAACTAATATATTTCAATATGATATATATGATATATTCATATGAGCCATAGCTTGAATTTTGATAAAAATCTTGATTGTGTTATAGTTATTATCCATTGGCTCTCTGTCTTTGCTTTATATCCGTCCTTGACTCTGCAAGCACCACCTAGCAATTAATATTCTGAGGCTTGTCTGTCGAGGCTTCCAGACATCCACTGAATGTGATGAGAGCCTAATCATTCAGGTGTCACCTAGTGATGGGTGTTTTTGAAATATTCTAGACACAAACTCTTTTTAATAAAAAATATTAGATATTATGGTCTTATTTTACACTTCGAGACTCCACCATGAAATACATTCTTGATTTTATACTCTAGGGCCCTAAAATCAATTATTAAGATCGAAAGGTAGATATTGCAACTGAAAAATCAGAAGTCAAGATCTTAAAGTTCTATGTGCCAACCTAGACAGAGCTCCTTTGGGCACCTTACACCTAGGCATCAGCTTTTTGTCTTGTTTTTCTATTGGGGTTGGAAGAGGAATAGTTCTGCTGAAATTTTCCCTGGCCAGTACCCGCATTTGCAGCTTATTGACAAACTTAAGAGCTTGTTTGATCATACAAAAAGTTTGACGGGATTGTTATAGCCAAAGGTAAGAACAACCACCTCTGTGCTCTTTCCTGCTTTCCAGTTTAGGTTAAATAACATCCCTATTATTTTTTGAAAGCACGGCTCACGGGATTCCTCGGTCATTTGTAGCAGTTAGCGACAAGATACTGCTTGCCTTTGACTTTTCATGATTATGTACCCTTTTAGATTAATATGTTAGTTACTAGTCAAATTACTGTTGTTCACGGCAGAAGTGGTTTTAAGTAGTAACATCTTTCCACTATGATATATAGCTACACTGATACAAATCCAAAATTTAACAATCTTGGTTTGATGTTTGATTGTTACTGATGCACTTTTTGTATTTTTGCTCTGCCCTTTTCCTGAAAAGCACCACCTAGAAATTCAAGTTTTGATGGGAATGCGCCTTGTTCAGTAGAACCGCCTAATAATTCAAGTTTTTATGGAAATGCTGCAGGTTCAAAGGCACCGGTTAGCAATTCAAGTTTTGATTATAATGCTGCAGGCCAGGACCAACAGCATGCAGTGAATAGCAAAATGAAGAATTGTAATGCTAGTGACAGTTGTAGTTCTCATACAAACAAGCTTGAGGACATCATAATAGTGAGAGGTAGGAATAACCATCATTGTGCTTCTTGCTCAATTTCCAAATTAGGATACCATATATCTGTAGTTATAAAAAATTGCATACAAAGACTATCTGTAAGAATATCTTACTAGATAAGTGAATTCATAAGTTCTACCATATCTTGCATATTTTCATAGATTACATTTTTTGATGAAATTGCATTGGCAATGTATCTACAGTAGGAAGCTATTCTGTTTTACATTTTATATTAGCAACATATACAGTGTGAATTCAATATTACTTATCTGTATTTCTATATAATTGGTATATCGCTAGTAAAATCACCGTAGTTCATAATAGATGTTGTTGACACATTTTCATTATAATACATAGATAATTAAAATAGGATATGGTTACGAATTTAGAATGTTGATTGTGTTTTAGTTGTTATTGACCAACTTCGCATCATTTTCTTTAGTCTCCGCCTTACGCAGAAGCACCACCTAGCAATTCCTGTTTAGAGAGGGAGTGATTTGAGTGTTTTCCGGGGAGGGTGGAGAATACGCGGCTTATTTAGCAAAGGAAAGAAAAATGGTGAAAGTGGATGGTTAATGAACAAACCGCAATTGGAGATAATTACAGATTCACTGGATGATGGAAGATGGGATAATTTTGTTTCAATCTCAAGTTTATATGAGCTTGTAGGAAAAGATAGTAATAAGGGGATTAAAACTTGAGAATGGAATTGGTGGGGAGAGTGGATGCTAGTTAGCAGAATTGAGATCATGCATGATGGTAGGGGTAATGTATTATTGGTTTTCCATCCACCTGGTCTCACGCCAATGATAATGTAGTGGTTAAGAGTTTTGAATGTGGTGGTTGTCGATTGATAAAAGTGGAGTGCAAATAAAAGGGAATGTGGGACTTGGTATTGCGATGGTTTCAAAATGACTCCTTTATTATTATTGTCACTTCTATTCTGTTATTTGTATGTACGCGTGATAATTATTCTGAATTGTGAATGTACAGGTAGGGTAGCCTCGGATGAGGGGAGAGAGAGATATCATAGGAGTTATAGGGAGGGAGTGGAGTGGAAATGCTGAAAAGGGGGTGACTGAATCGTCGCTTTGGGGGTAAGATGAAGGGTAAAAATCAAAGTTGTAAAATCTTTGAAAAAAGATAGACGAGAAAGAGTCTAGGAGAGTGTAGTATTTTCAAAACCATGTAATCCGATTAGCTAGTTGCATGTTTTTATTTAGATGGAAAGAGACCCTATTTTCACAGTAGTATCGATAAATATGTGCTCAAAACTAATCCTTCATGTGCCCAGATTGTTGTAGGACATTGTAATCTCTTACTTCCAAAAGTCTTGATGCTGGCAAATAACTTATTATACACTGCTACCATTTCTATTCATACACTAAAAAAAGATACAGTTTCAAATTTGTCTTCTGATGGAAGTAAAGAAGCAATTTTAGTTATAGGAGAAACATATTTGAGAAGATGTTTCTAGCTAGAGTGGGCGATAGCCATAGTTACGATCCTTCCCACTTTCAAACAAAGGTAACATATATGATTTAAGTTACTGGTTAAGTCAAGTCGCAATTGCTTTCATATCTTTAGATTCTATGTTAGATGGTATCTAGAATGAAAATGTACCTTATAGTAGAATACATTTTATCTTGCAGTAGAATTTTTTTTCCTATCTTTTGGGTTTTATAATAATCATGTAAAATTTACAATTGATATTTGTTGATCTGTATTGTTTGTTAAATTGATATACTACTAGTAAGATCACCACAGTTCCCAGTAGAAGTGATTTAAACACACCTTTGTTATCACATATGGATCATCATAATCATTATCTAAGCTTGAATCTAAACCATGTTGGAGTCAGCTACATGGATCCTTCTTTTCCAATTAGCTCTGTTGTGGGTCATATTTTGATCAAAGATGTAAACATTCAGAATCTTCCTTATAAGTTCTTCTCAGGTTAATTTAGGCTTGCTTCTTCTTCTTTCAAATGTGCTCAACTGAATAGAATTGCTTCGAATAGTCGCATTAGTCGGTCTGTGTTGCACATGCCTGTACAATTTCAGATGACCCTCATGCAACTTGTCGTCAATACTCACCACCCACACTTCTTTCCTAATTTACATAAATTTAAAAAATATATGATTTCAAAATTTGTATTCCTTTATTAGAATGTAGTATTTTTTTTCACTTGCGTCATTTGATTTGGTCACTCCTTGCCTGCAGAAGCACCGCCTATCAGTTTTTGTTCTGATCAAACTTCTCCAGCCCAGGACCACCAGCCTACAGACGATAACAAGTCGAACAGCACAGATATAAATGACATAACTCATTACACGAACAGTGACAAGGACATCTTTGTAGCTACAGGTAGGATTAGCCATCCTTGTGATCTTTCCTGCTTATCAATTTGTCACCAACAGATCCTTACACTCCCATCCTTTTTTACTTGTAGAGTACCATCAAATGGACATGCCACATGAGAATACCAAAAGCAGGCACAAGAAATTTCATCAGTGTGGGGGTTCAGATGAGGTCCATGTAGAAGGGAGAAATGATTCACCAAAACTGGTGGTACAGAAGCCAATACTCATGATTGGCAGGGAGGGAAAAAAGATGATGGAGAATGAGAGGAAAGAGATGAAGGGCCTAGCAAGAAGTATGATCCCCATGTGTGACGAAAGAAAGAAGAAGAAGTATCGGCTAATGAGCACATTGCTTGAGATGTCTGCCACTGCAGTTGCTAATCCAACTGTTATGCATGTGTCAGAAAGCAAACAGAAAGTGAGGTGTACTGAGAGTGCAGAAGCAACAAGCTCGTCACCTCATTGCAGTTCAAACAGGGAAACTCGAGTACCAATCCCTTTTCCTGATTCAGATTTTTATGATTGTAACGAAGACCGTGGTAAAAGATCTTTTGGGGAAGGACAGATCTGGGCAGTATATGACAACGAAGATGGTATGCCTCGACTCTATGTGTTGATGGAGAAAATCTTAACATCAACTCCTTTCAAGATCCAAATGGCCTTCCTGACTTCCAACCCGACACCTGAGTTTGGCACTGCGATGAATCTGGCACAACAACCAAGGTTCTTTAGTGGCTGTGGGTACTTCCAAAAGGATGTTGTCCTTGATTTCCACGATGACTGCATTGCCATATTCTCGCATCAAATGCACTGGGAGAAGCTGCCCAGAGGAGATGATGGTGAGGAATTCCGGATCTTCCCATGCAAAGGAGATGTGTGGGTGTTGTACAAGAACTGGTCCCCAAACTGGGGCAGCCATCAGCAAGATGTGGCGTGCGAGTATGAAGTGGTACAGGTTATGGAGGAGTATAGAAAAGAGATAGGTGTGGTGGTTATGCCACTGGTAAAGCTGAGGGAATATAATGCAGTATTCTGCAGGTGCATGGAGTTGGAGAATCAGCGGTTGGTGCCAAGAAAGGAGTTGCCCCGTTTCTCTCATAGGGTTCCTGCACACGTGCTGATGTCTAATGATGGCACAGGGGCACTGGAAGGGTTTTTGGAGCTGGACCCTGCTGCGATGCCTATGGAACTGTTAGTCGATGGGGAAAACAAAAACCCAATAGGAAAGCTGACTGGTTCCAGACGACAAAGGAAGACCAACAATGCCAATTACTCTTTGCCTTGCAGTTCCATTCTCTCTGGCCGGAACAAAAGGCGGAAGACCGTGCCCACACCATTGGCAACTGGGGTTCTTGTAGAAGTGTAATTTGGTTCATATGGTGCGAGTCCCTCTGAGTGCCGTCCTTCCCATGACTGTCTAGGAAGCAGAAATCTGTCAGATGGGTTCATTAACCGGGTATATGTTGGTGAGCCGTCTCATTTTATCGCAATTTAGGTGGAAATTTGGTCAACTACTCAAGACATGGACGTTGCCGACCTATTTATATATCTTTGTTGTTCCTGGATACCTCTACGTGAACGATTAGAATTCAAAAGAATAGAATGAACACCTCTAGGTTAGGTTGATGTCTTTTTGTAACGTCTGAGTTAGGTTCTTTAATTACTGATTCTTTAAGTTAGCTTCTTTAATGACTGATTCTTCTTACATCTTGCGTAGTTGTTTAATTGTGGTAATTCATACTTGTACATGAGCGACATGCTTTCTATTTGAAGAGGTGAAAGAAATCTGTACAACAAGGTTCCTTGAATATTCCAATAGAGGAGCAACTTACTAATCAGGTTTTCTGTTGATGAGCGGGCAACATTTGCCTAATTATGGGCTGTAATTATGGGGTGTTACTGAACAGTAAATGACGAATAATAAAGGAGATGCTCAGTTCAGCCACTATAGTAAAACGTTCACAACAACATTCACTCAATCGTATACAACAAACAAATTCAGCTATAGTTTCTATTATTTTTTACATAGACAACAACATCATTTTATTGTACCGTCTTTATTTAACTAGTTGCCTCGACACTAGCAACTAATTTTGTTTTTTGACAAAGAATAGTGGTGTAGCCATTGGTTACGACATAATGAGCTGAGCTTTTCGCTACCTATTTAAACTAGCTCATTTAACCCAGACTTGCAAAACCTATGCCTATAGAGGCATGCATTCAGAGCAGACAAGCCCTACAAGCATCCTATTAGCAATAACTCTTGCATAAGACTCGTTCTAATAAATATGGCATAAATCACTTGTGTTTGATAATATCATATATGATGTGGGCAACTGAGTTGATTAAGACCCTTGGTGTGCTACCAAGAGGTCTCAGGTTCTACCGGCCACGAGATGAATAAAATGACCACTTTATATATTTATATATATATATATATAAATATATAAATATATATATATATATATATAAATATATAAATATATATATACAGAGAGAGAGAGTCATGTTAGAATACACTCGAGTGTACAGATCATGACGTACACCCCAATGGTGTTTGCCTATCTAGACCATGTTTTTCCAAAATCTAATCCATTGATCTTCATGGTTACAATAATAATAGGCCACATATAAAATTTGAACTCATTTGGATGAGTGTAAGTCACTCGTCCAAGGACAACAAAATCGACGCACAAAACTAATTTGAAATGCATGATTTTTGCCTCCTTTAGATGCACGACTTCAAGTGTCCAAATGAGCTAAAATTTATTATATAGTATGTTCTTAAGATAATTAAGAAGATCAACGGTTTAGATTTTCCAAAAAGTTACTGCATCTTCAAAAATGACTGAGGTGTACGGTGCCTCCGGTACACTCGAGTGTACACTAGCCTGACTATATATATATATATATATATATATATATATATATATATATATATATATATATATATATATATGTGTGTGTGTGTGTGTGTGTGTGTGTGTGTGTGTGTGTGTGTGTGTGTGTGTGTGTGTGTGCACTCAGAGTGTACCAGAGGCATCATACACCTCAGTTATTTTTAAAGATGCAGTAATTTTTTGAAAATTCTAAACGGTTAATCTTCTTAAATATCTTAAGAACATACTATATAATAAATTTTAGCTCATTTGGATACTTATAGGTCATGCATCTAAAGGATGCAAGAATTATGCATTTCAAATTAGTTTGTGCGTCGATTTTGCTGTCCTTGGATGAGCGACTTACACTCATCCTAATGAGCTCAAATTTTGTATGTGGCCTATTATTATTGTAACCATGAAGATCAATGGATTGGATTTTGAAAAGACAAGGTCTAGATAGGCAAACACCATTGAGGTGTACGGCGTAATCTGTACACTCGAGTGTATTCTAGCCTGACTCTCTCTCTCTCTCTCTATATATATATAAATATATATATATATATATATATATATATATATATATATATATATAGAGAGAGAGAGAGAGAGAGAGAGAGAGAGTCAGGCTAGAATACACTCGAGTGTACGGATCGTACGAATACACTCAAGTGTGCTTGCATATCAAGACTATTTTTTGCAAAATGTAAACCGTTGATCTTCACCGTCATACTATAACTAGGCTACATACAAATTTTGAGCTCATTTGGATGAGTGTAAGTCACTCATCCAAGGGCAACAAAATGGACGTGCGAAACTAATTTAAAATGTATAATTTTTGCGGTCTTCATAGCATGAGCTATACATATCCAAATGTGCTCAAATTTTGCGTATGAGTTGTTCATGAGATGTTTAAGAAGATCAACGGATTAAATTTTCAAAAAAAATATTGCATCATGGAAAACTACTTGAGTATATTCCACTCCGGATATACTCGAGTGTATTCTAACCTGACTCTCTCTCTCTCTCTCTCTCTCTATATATATATATATATATATATATATATATATATATATATATATATGATTTGGGCATGTGGCATTAACTTATATATGGAAAATATAGGTATAGATTATATACGTCAGAATAGTACTATGATGACTCGTATCTATCACACACTTTTTCCTTATAGACGTTAAGAGAGGGATTAGAAAATTTCTACACCAAATATCACAAGTGATGCTTTTAAGTTATAATACAGCGGCCGCAGTATAGTGCGGGGCTTCCGTATCACACCATCAACATGCTGCTTGGGGTGTTGATTAGTGGCGATAGGTGATCTTCCATTCTTCCGCATAATTTTACGGTCGAGATCCACAAGTCGTCATATCATGTAGCATATCTCTGATCTAGAGCCAATTCTGCATTATTTATTGTAGAGATCCCAGCTGTTTTTGGTGTTTAATAGGTTTTTAATTGGGTGATGGCCGCAAAGCATTTTGATTGAATTGCAGCCATTTTTTTTTTTGCATTCAACCCCAGTCGACAACCCTTTCTAATCTTATTTGTAAAGGAAAACTACAAGATTACAAGGAAATAGAACGGAGGCGGGTAACAAGTTGTGCCGCCACCCCTTTTTGAATGGTAAATCTAATCCTCCGAAACACAACATCCACAGATCAGGGAGTCATTACATTACTATGCACAAAAGGGTGCCGTCAAACGGCCACAACGGACGCTCCTAAACCCTAGAAGGGTGCCGCCAGATCTCTTTCTCCCAAGCCGAAGAAAACGGCAGTGCGCTGCCGTTACTGATCATGACCGGTTTCTGTTTTGCTCCTCATCCTCATCTTCAGTAAACCTTTGAAGCCCTAGAATCACCCCTTTTCATGTATAAGAACTAGATACCTCGAGCAAGGGACAACACCTCATGATCCCCGAATCGGATCTGCGACTCCTTCCTCCCCGTAGGCTCCTCAGATCCATAACTCACCAAGGTTAGAATCTGATGATCTGAGGATGATCGCCCTACCTCTCCGCGACCTCCTTGGCCTTCACGTGAATTCAGGAGCCAGAAGACCACTTCTTCCTCAGTCGATCGTGTCATGGTAACTTTCATACCATCATCTTCAACCAACAACTCCAAAGCTACTTCCATCCCGTCCTCCTTCCACTGGACCTTTGGACCTCCTCCAAACATCCCCTTTCTCTCCACCTAGACCCAACCAACGATTCCCTGTAATAACCAGATCATGGAGTTGGCTCCTGCGGTCGCCCCACCTCCCTTTTCCCTTCTGTTGATCTGTGGCACCGTCAGCCAGTAGTAGGTCTCGCCAGCCACCACCACCACCACAGCGCCGCCGTGCTGCCTTCTTCACCCAACAACATGGGTCAGATTAGCACATCACAGTCAAGCCCGATCAGATCCGGTTATTAGCACATCACAGTCAAGCCCGACATTGAGAGCCGCGAAGTAAAGCAATATACGATCCACACATGAGGCCTACATTGTCCATTTCGAAATTTCCACTACTGTCCGGATGGCAGAGAAGGAAGCAAAGGATTTTCATATATGATCTCTCATCTCAAGAGGTTACACCTTTGCAGCGAGGAACGCAACAAGGTTTTGTAAGATGCCATTCAGAACGATCTTGATTTATTTCTTGCAGTTGAGGAGATTTTGAGAGTCCTTGATTAGTGGATGTGTGGGAGATGTATGAAGATACAAGCAGTGAGTCGTGCATGTCATCATGATGATGGTATTGTTCGGGTTTTTGGTGATAACGGAGAAATCCAGGGACAGATTGTTGGCATTTTAAAGCCCCTCCCATTGGGCCTTGAGATATCTAATGTCACCCATGGGTTGGCCCTTGATGTTGTGCTTCTTGATCGTGTTTTTTGAGCACCCATCACCACTGTGAAGAGCATCCCACATGCTTGTCATCTTGCCTTCTCTCAAGCACTGAAGACAACTCTTTACAAAGTGGTTGCTGAGCTAGGGTCAATAGCTGTCTGGGTGAGATTGTTACTTCTTCCCCGCTGCACATTGCAAGTGTTTAGACCGAAAAATAGGTGGGACAGGAGATCTGGAAATATAAAGTCTCTACAACAACGCCATACTCTGAGCTCGCTCGCTACTTGGGGCAGAGCAGATGGTATCACTGAATTAGTGGACAACATGATGAATGTTTGTGCACAAGAGGATATGGGTCATGAAGATGACTACTTTTTGGAGGATGATATAAAGGAGATCACTAACGTCAGGCAATGTCTTCTCAAAGTCACAGATGGTCACTTTACATCAGTAGTGAAAGTCTTGTGCTCTTCAGGTGTGGCCCCTTATGATGATGATACCTTGAAAGCCTTGGAGGCTAAGCATCCTTACAAGTTGCCTCCTTCCAAGCCAGATATTCTAATTTCAGAAGCCCCTCTTGTTGTTGATGTTGATACTGTTTTCATGTGCATCAAATCCTTTCCTAAAGGGACTTTATGTGGCAGAGATGGCTTGATAGCCCAACACATTTTGGACGCTTTGTGTGGAGAGGGTTCTGCAGTTGTCACAGATCTTCTACATGCTATCACCTCAGTGGTTAATCTATGGCTGATAGGGAGATGTCCTTTGAGTTTGGCGGAGTTTGTAGCTTCTGCACCTCTTACTCCATTACTTAAGCCTGACAATGGCATCCGCCCTATTGCAGTTGGCACTATTTGGAGGCGCATAGTGTCTAAAGTTACTATGGTAGGAGTAGGCAAGGATATGGCTAAGTATCTCAATGACTTTCAAATTGGAGTTGGCGTCTCTGGTGGAGCTGAAGCAGTTTTACATAGTATCAATAGGCTTTTGAGTGCATATTATGAAGACGGGTCTCTCTCCATGCTTATAGTAGATTTCTCTAATGCTTTCAACTTGGTGGATAGATCTGCGCTGCTCCATGAGGTGAGGAAGAGGTGCCCATCTATCTCTTTATGGGTGGAGTTTATTTACGCTCAAGTAGCTAGGATGTACATTGGAGACAAACATATCTGGTCTACCACCGGGGTGCAACAAGGTGATCCTCTGGGCCCACTTCTTTTCTCCCTTGTATTACACTCTTCATGAGATCAGAGATAATAGTAAGATGCTTCTTCATGCCTGGTATCTTGATGATGGGACCGTCATCGAAGACACTATGGAGGTAGCCAAGGTGTTGGACATTATTCAACGCAGTGGTCCAGAGCTGGGGCTTGTTTTGAACATTCATAAAACGGAGGTTTTTTGGCCTACTTGTGATGGAAGGAAGGTTGAGAAGGGGTTGTTCCCTATGGACATTGGGAGGCCTGTGTTAGGAGTAAAACTACTTGGAGGAGCTGTTAGCAAGAATAAAAGTTTTATTAAGGAGTTGGCCATGAGAAGGGCTACTAAAGCTGTTGACTTGATGCCTCTACTCCCTCAGTTGCATGACCCATAAAGTGAGCTTCTTTTGTTACGGTCTTGCATGTGTACGTCTAAGCTTATGTTCAGCCTACGGACATGCCAACCCACACATGTACATCAGGCTGCAACCTTTTTTGACAAAGGGTTGTGTGGATCTATTGAGGATTATGCGGTATGTACAGGTCCTTTCTTTGGGGATCTTCAATGGCGTGTGGTATCCTTACCCATTAGACTTGGTGGTTTGGGCCTATATTCAGCAATGGAGGCTTCTTTATATGCTTTCGTGGCCTCTAGAGCCCAATCTTGGGTGCTCTAATACCATATTTTGCGAGATAGTGAGATACATGATATGTACTTTGATTTTAACTACGCTTTAGATTGTCCACGTGTTACAATTTTGTCTTTCGATCTTAATTCACTACTACAGAAATAGCGTTCAGTATCGCTTTTCTGGGCGTCGGTTATTAAGGAAAACCGACGCCTATAATATCAGGCGTCGGTTATTTAGGCAAACTGACGTCTATATTCGAAGACCAGCCAGACACGGGTACCGCTTTGTATTCAGCGTCGGCTGACTATAACCAACCGACGCCTAAAAGTGCCCGCGAAATCCAATTTTCGGACGAAAAAAATTTGGGCCACATACAACGTCGGTTTTTTAACTATTCACCGACGCCTATTTAAAATGAAATTTTGCGCGAAAAGTTCCACTTTAGGTGTCGGTTATCCAAGGATAACCGACGCTGATAATGGTTCCCGCCAAATAATTTAGGGTAAAAGTTTTCTATTTGGGCGTCGGTGTTTTACTATTAATCGACGCTAAAGCATAATATGCGTCGGTTGTGTAGATAACCGACGCCGTTGATCAACTTAATAGACCCGATACCCGGCTCTTCGCCCTTTCTTCCTATTTCATCGCGACTTCTCTTCTATGCTGCTGCTCGCCGCCGTTCTCCCAAAATCACCCATCGTTGGTTGCTGCTGCTCGCCGCCGCTGCTCTGGTTCTCTTCTGCTCACCGGCGCCGCTGCCCGCCGCCCGCCGCTGTTGCTTCTTCTCCTGGTGCTTCTCCGGCCGGCGCCTGCTGCTTCTCCGACCGTCAGTTGCTTCTGCCCGCCGCCCGCCCCCGGTCGTTTGTTGATGTCGCTGCCACTGCTGCTCTAGCTCCTCCACACGCTGCTGCCGCCGGCGGTCCTCTCCACACTAGCTCTAGGTAGCGCTACCTCTCCTTCTCCCTAGCTATTTACCAATATGCAGCAAGCACGACCATGGCTGTGTTGGCCTACCACGGCCGTGCTGGACAACACGGCCGTGGTAGGCCAACACAGCCACGACCATGCTTGTTGTTGGTAAGGATATGAACAAATTTTCATGTAATGTTTTATATAAATCCTAGGATATGAACAAATTTTTTGCTTGCATATATTTGTGCTTCTAATCCTAATGTTTGACTTAATTCAGTAAATTTTGATGCATGTTGAAATAAGATTTAAACTTGTAAATTCTAGCATCCTAATTTGATTTGATTAAACCTAACATTGATGAAACCCTAACATTAAATGTGATGAAACCCTAACATGTACATATCTATTATTGTCTTTGTTGGCCTAGAAACCCGTCCAAGATTGACTCATTAGGAGTAAATCTTGGATAGTCCCCAGTTTGGGACTGTTCTTGAACACCTAATCTCACTTAGGATGTAAGTGTATAATGTGTATTGGGTTTTCGAGAAAATTTCGATAGCATTTCCCCGTTTGTTCTCTAAGTACATATGTACTTAGAGAACAACGGGGAAAT
Source organism: Alisma plantago-aquatica (assembly GCA_963693085.1). Classification (NCBI taxonomy): domain Eukaryota; kingdom Viridiplantae; phylum Streptophyta; class Magnoliopsida; order Alismatales; family Alismataceae; genus Alisma; species Alisma plantago-aquatica. Next base: position 1,047,421,696 of record OY856409.1, on the reverse strand, counting down.
GCTGCCGAAATTTTCTTGAAAATCCAATACACATTATACACTTACTAGTGAGATTAGGTGTTCAAGGATGGGATAGGTGGTACACATTTATTATATATAAGAATGACATCAAATGTGTTTGTTGGCCTAGAAACCAGTCCAAGATTGACTCATTAGGAGTAAATCTTGGATAGTCCCCAGTTTGGGACTGTTCTTGAACACCTAATCTCACTTAGGATGTAAGTGTATAATGTGTATTGGGTTTTCGAGAAAATTTCGGCAGCATTTCCCCGCTGTTCTCTAAGTACATATACTAGTGAGATTAGGTGTTCAAGGATGGGATAGGTGGTACACATTTATTATATATAAGAATGACATCACATTATACACTTAGGATGTAAGTGTATACCCTAATCTTTTCCTAATATATACTTTTTTCCTAATATATACTTGTTTTCTCTGATCATAGAATGGATAGATCATGGATGTCCATTCGTAATCGTTGCACCCTAGAGTTTATATCTGGTCTTGATCAGTTTATTAGATTTGTCGAGGAACATAGGAAAAAACCTACAGATAGGTTCTACTGTCCATGTAGGCATTGCGGTAACAACTTGAAAGTCAACACTGGTGAGGAAATCAAAAGTCATGTCATGTGCAACGAGATTGTACAAGGCTATACAGAATGGCACTGGCATGGAGAGATTTCAAAATCGAAACCAGTAGATGTCGATAGCAGTGCTTGGGTGGAAGAAGAAATTGCCTCCGATGACGTAAATGTGAACGAACCAGTTCCAGCAGACATCGTTGATGCGATGCTGGATAGTTGTAGGGTAGAGCACACCGATCCACCTCCTATCTTTAGAAACATTGTGCATGATGCTGAGATACCGTTATACACAGACTGTGCTAAGTTTACGAAGCTTAGCGCTGTGTTGAGATTGTATAAGTTGAAAGCTAACAATAGATGGAGCGACAAAAGCTTCACTTCATTGTTGACTTTGTTGAAAGAAATGCTTCTTGAAGGAAACGAGCTGCCAATCTCAACATACCAGGTAAAGAAAATGTTGTGCCTAATGGGAATGGAGGCCAAGAAGATACACGCATGCCCGAATGATTGTGTATTATTTCAAAAGGACTATGTAGATTTGAAAGACTGTCCAAAATGTGGTGCGTCACAGTATAAATTGACGACTTTGGGGGAGTCTAAAACTGGTTCTCCTGCCAAGGTGTTGTGGTATCTACCTATAATATCACGGTTTCAACGCTTGTTTGCAAATCCGAAAGATGCGAAAAATTTGAGGTGGCATGCATATGTTAAGAAAAATAATGATGGGATCCTACGACATGCGTCTGATTCCCCACAATGGAAGAAGATTGATCTATTATACCCCAAATTTGATGAAGAAGATAGGAATCTAAGACTTGAGCTTTGTACAGATGGGATGAATCTGTACGGGACATTGAGCAGCCAACATAGCACTTGGCCAGTCATGCTTGTTATATACAATCTTCCTCCCTGGATGTGTATGAAAAATAAGTACGTTATGTTGTCGTTGTTGATATCGGGCCCTAAACAACCCGGAAATGATATCGATGTTTATCTTGAACCTTTGATTGATGACTTAAAGAAACTTTGGGCTGAAGGTGTGATGACCTATGATGCTTCAGCAAGAGAGACATTTCGTTTGCACGCTATGTTGTTTTGCACTGTTAATGACTTTCCAACATATGGGAATTTGTCTGGATATAGTGTCAAAGGAGCTAAAGCGTGTCCTATATATGAAGAAAACACTGATTCAATAAGACTAAAACATGGCGGCAAGACTGGTCTTGGTCATCGAAGGTTTCTTTCAAAATTCCATCCATATCGTAGGAAGCGCAAAGCATTGAATGGATGGAATGATGAACGGAGTGTACTTAAACCTATACCAGGGGATGTTGTTTATGCAAGAGTAAAAGACATTGTCAATGAATTTGGTAAGAAATCACAATGTAGTATGGCCACACGGAGTGACAATTCTTCATTCAAGAAGAAATCAATATTTTGGGATCTTCCTTATTGGAGTTCTTTGACAGTCATGCATTGTATCGATGTAATGCACGTTGAGAAAAATGTCTGTGATAACATCATTGGTACTCTGTTAAATACACCAGGTAAGACTAAAGATGGGATAAAATCCAGACTGGACCTACGTGAAATGGGAATAAGGTCAGAATTAACAGAATTACGTAAAATGGATAATAAAAGAACATACTTACCTCCCGCTTGTTACACGTTGTCTAGAAAGGAGAAGAAAACTTTTTGTGAATGCTTGGTAAATGTTAAGGTGCCACATGATTACTCATCCAACATCCGTAGATTGGTATCAATGAAAGATCTGAAGTTGATAGGTCTTAAATCTCATGATTGTCACACTCTAATGCAACAAATATTGCCCGTGGCAATTCGATCTATATTGCCGAAGCATGTAAGGTTTGCAATTACCAGACTTTGTTTCTTTTTCAACAGTCTATGCAGCAAAGTTATTGACCCTGATACTCTCGATAATTTGCAAAGAGAAGTGGTTGTTATCCTATGTCATCTTGAGATGTATTTCCCTCCTTCGTTCTTTGATATCATGGTACATCTTGTTGTCCACTTGACTAGGGAAGTGAAAATATTGGGACCAGTTTTCTTGCATTGGATGTATCCCTTTGAATGATACATGAGCGTTTTTAAAGGTGATGTTCGAAACCGTTATCGGCCTGAAGGGAGTATTATTGAAGGTTATGTGGCGAGAGAGGTTATGGATTTTTGCAATGACTTTCTCAGTGGTAATGACACTCCTGATAATGACAAGAATATTGAGGAGGGCAAAGGAATTTTGGGATCGCGGGTGAAAGTAATCAGCCGTGAGCAGTTGGAACAAGCTCACTTATATATTTTACACAATATGGACGAAGTGAGTGTTTATATCGAGGAACATACCAATTTCATAAAGAGACAACATCCTCGAACAAGTTCAATGTGGCTTGCTAGAGAGCATAATAATACTTTTACTAAGTGGTTTGAAGATAAAGTCTTACATCAACTATCTCAAACACCAAATGATATTACAGAAACTATCAAATGCCTCGCCTTTAAACCAAAACCGAATGTTATGTCTTATGAAGGGTTTGACATTAATGGATTCACATATTACACAAAGCGCCAAAATGATAAGAGTGTCGTCCAAAATAGTGGGGTCACTCTTCAAGCGTCGACAATGTACTTTGCAAGTGCAAAGGATAAGAGTCCACGTGAAGCTAAAATGTCATATTATGGTGTCATTGAAGACATTTGGGAGTTTGACTATATAGATTTCAAAATTCCGCTCTTTAAATGTAATTGGGTTGATAACACCAAAGGAGTTATAGTGGATGAATTGGGTTTCACTTTGGTGAACTTTGAAAAGATTGACGAGAAGGGTGAACCATTCATATTGGCATCACAGGCAAAACAAATATTCTATATCGATGATCTTGCAAATGATAAATGGTCAGTTGTTCTTCATGGTAAAAGATAGTTCATTGAAGATCCTATAGATGAAGAAGAGTACTATGATAAGTATGATGACTCCAGTCCATTCTCAGTTGGGTTGCCAACTCCACAAAATATTGAAGCTAATGATGACTTATATGTGCGCGGAGATCACAATGAAGGATTGTTAATTGATAAAAGATCACAATTTTAGAGACATGTATGTTTATACAAATGCTAAATGTTTGCCTTTTTCTAGTTAATACAAATGCTAAATGTTTGCCTTTTTCTAGTTAATACAAATGCTAAATGTTTGCCTTTTTCTAGTTAATACAAATGCTAAATGTTTGCCTTTTTAATGACATTTTCAGATGGCTGACCATGATGAGCATGATGTCCATGATGAGCATGAAGTCCATGATGAGCATGCTGTCCATGACGAGCATGGCGAGGATACCAATATAAGTTCTAAAAACATATCCTGTATTTCTATAAAATTCATTATCTTCTAGTTATGTCATATATCCTATATTTCTATATTGGGCTAATTCAGTGTGTTTATTTTTGTCAAATTTTAGGTTGATGATGCACATGTACCCACTGAAGCACTGGAGCAACTTGATGCGCAACACCAAACACTTAACAAGAAAAGGGGCATCACTCTGTTGAAGAAGTTAATAGCGCTAAGTGGCAGTGGATCCAAATAGGTTGTGGAGTTTGATAATGGAGGAAATGCAATTGGAGTGAACCGCAATAATTTTGTAAACTATCTTGGGTGTACCACTCGGAGCCATTGTGGTGTTAAGTATGATAATTGGCATAAAGTTCCTCAGGGGAAAAAAGACTTGATATGGAAGGATTTATGCGTGAGTTATTATTATTTGCAATTCTATTTTGTAGATGACAAATTCTATTATTTGCAATTCTATTTTGGATACTAGTTAATAACATTTCTATTTTACAGAATCTGTTTGCATTGGATGAGAAGTTGCATCGTAAAAGTGTGATGGAACGCGCTGGAAAGATGCTTAGGAATTATAGGACAAATCTGAACAGAGAATACATAAAAGAGGGTGATAAGAAGAAGTCAGCCCTTGAACAATGGAACTTCTTGGACAAAGAAAATTGGGACAATTTTGTTGCTTCAAGAAAATCTGAAAAATTCAAGGTATTAGGCGTCACTCCCAATTTAATTAATATATATTGTATTCACCTATTCAAGATTAACATTTAGTGCTACTAACCAAATCATTAATGTGCATACTAACTAGGCCCTCAGTGACGCACAAAAAGCAAGGCGTGCACTGAATGTGCATGACCACACTATGGGTCCAAAAGGCTATACAAGCGTTTACCAAAGACTACAGGCGGAGTCTGCGGCTACTCAGGAGTCTGCTCCTACTCAGGAGTCTGCCACACCCATGCCTCGCCATGATATCTGGATAGCTGGGAGGCAAAACAAGAAGGGTGAAATAAAGAAGCCCGTAACTGCTGAGGCGACTGCAAAAATGGTAAAATACAACTCTTAGAGCAATCGTTTGAATATTGATTATTTGTGGTGTTAACTTACCAATTTCTGTTGATGGTGATTAGCGGGAGCTGCACGAGCAGAGGAAACAAGGCACGTTCATCCCTCAAGGCATAAGGGATGAATTGACAGTTGCTCTGGGTAACCCAGAGTATCCTGGACGTGTTAGGGGTGCAGGCGCTGGTGTGGGCATCAAAGCATTCTTTGGGCCATCCCAGCGCAAACCCAGAGCGGGACTTTATCAAGAAGAGGTAACCTATTCTTTTTTTAGAATGTTACTGCAAAAGGAAATTCAATAATAAGAAGCTAATGTTTCTTTTATCCATGTATAGGAGAATAAGAGAGTCGAGGATATAGTTGCTAAGAAGGTCAACGATGTAGTTGCTGAGAAGGTCAAGGAAGAATTGCTGCGGTGGCAGGCATCTCAGGCTTCCAATCAGCCTATGGCGACCCACTCTTCTCCTGATGCACAAACTGCGAGTAATCCTGGAGACTCATCACCTAACACGTCTGCTGTAAGTATTGTTTATGACATTGTAGCTAGTCTTTTCAAGATGATATGTTTTCAAGATGATATGTATATATGTATAACATTCTTTACGTAAATTTGTAGGCATTGAAGCCATGCCGCTTAAGAATACAAGATTATGTTGTTGCAAAGGTGCAGGCTTATCCGTCCCTTCCTGGGGAAAGGTTTCACAGGACTCCAATGCCACATGGCTATGTTCTTGTGGGCCCATTACATGTGTTACCCGATTGGAGGGAAGCTACATTGCCATATTCCCATCCGGATATTGATACACTTGCTGAGGCAGAAGGCGGGGTCATATTGTGGCCCAAAGCAGACGTCGTCTACACTACTGAAATTGTAAGATAAATTTATATTGATTTAGACTGTTAATGTGTATATATGATGTCAACTGATCTGAAATTATATATACATGTTAAAAAGAAGACACCAGGAGCACCTAAGCCTCCACCTCCACTTCCCGCATTACCAACTTGGGTTCCAACTGACCTAACATACCCGTTAGGTCCTGCTTGTAGGGGAATGGCATGTTGGCTACAGGCACATAATATACATTGCCCGATAATTGTTTCTTTAGATGCAGATTATGCAGGTCAATCATACGATAGCTCTTTATTTATATAAGATATTATTGAGCTGTTTATGTATGATTGGCTGAATACATCAATGATAGAGACATGGATAAGGTGAGATCTTGTTTATACATCCATATACCTTGTGTAAGATTCGGTGATCTGATTTCTTATATATTAATGCATACGTAATACATGTTTTGCAGCTACTTAGTCGAAGATCATTGCAAACAATTTGCATTTGATCATGTGGGATTTTTGATTCCATCATTGATTAGTATGGTAGCTAAAGACCCTGATAGTGTTCAACAATACTGTATAGATGCTTTTAAAATTTTCGGTCAGCAAAACAAGAAGATAATAATAGCTCCATTCAATGTCAAGTAAGTTTACTTTATTTATAATTTGGACATAAGAAAATTCAATTTTTATTGTGCATTTTGAGTTATTAATTGTTAACTTTTTACCTCTAGCGGTAGACATTGAGAGTTACTAGTTATTGTCCCCGGGACGTTCACTGTTTATTATCTAGATCCCGCGGGAAGTACATTAAATACTAAAATTGGACACGTAATGAGAATGCCATTATTCTGGTGAGAAATATTTCATTTTTGTATCTGTTAACATCTGTTATTACATTACTATTTACTTATGTAATTTACTGTGTTATATTAACATGTAGGGGTTTAGATGCATTCAAAAAGGCTGGAGGAACGGTCCCAAGGAAAAAGAACCAGCCAATAAATTGGCAGAACGTACAAGTAAATTCCCGACTCCAATGTATATATTATTGATGTGAATTGTGCTTAGTTGTATTATTTTGTATGTTTCAATTTATAGTGCGCTACACAAGACAATGGCTGGGCATGCGCATACTATGTGATGCGATTTATGCAGATGATTATCAAACATGCCGCATTGGACATCGATACCATACATGATGTATTATATATAGTCTCATTAGTTAGTATGAAATATATCAATATTATTTTTATATTATTACTTATATATATACATCATTCTCTTTGCAGGTGTTTAAAACTGACAACACTATAGGTAAACGCTTAAAAAATATACATGCTCCATATACGATGGAAGCATTAAATGAAATAAGAGAAGAATGGGCAAAAGCCATACAAGTAGTGGCAACTGTAAGATATAATTGGGATGTTGATAGCGATAATGAATGATACTTTGTAAATGAATATTTCTGAATGTTAATACATGTATTTGAATGTTTCTATATGTGTGAATGTGAGAATTGAATTGATGTCTGAATGTATCTACTTGAGTGAAATTTTCCTTGGGACTTTTGCAGGTTTGTGGCCTGTTTGTAGGCTGATATCAATGGATGTCGTAAACCTGCAGTTCAGAAAACTGAACTGCAGGTTCTCATCCTGCTGACCAGCCACAGCAGGCCTACAAACTGATATAAAAAAAAAAGATATAGGCGTCGGTTATTTACAGAAAACCGTCAGCAAAGACCTACATCGTCGGTTATTGGATAAAAACCGACGCCTAATATTACAAACAACCCGACCGTGCAGGAAAGCACGACCGTGGTGGAAAAGGCGTCAGTTATTCATATAAAACTGATGCCTATAGTACTAAACACGGCCGTGCAGGGAAGCACGGCCGTGTCGTCTTGAAGTATGGTGTCACGCCCCGATCTCACATTAACCACAAACCACGAGATTAGGACGCGACAAGATGGGATTTACACTTAAGCCAACCATTCTTCACTTTTTAAAACATATTAAAGACATTAACAGGGAAATCCGATTTATGCTGTAAAATGAAACTAAACAATCTGCGGAAGCATCTTTATTAAGCTGACTAGCAAGATAAACAGAGTCTACAGCATATTACATTGTCCGACATAAAATAAAGCATAACAGATAATTTACATCTTATACACATTCACTCTCTCACTCACACCTTGTCCCAAAGATCGAGGGGAAAGGACTAAGAGACCTCTAACTACTAACTACATATTCCTTCTACAGACTAGGCTGAGGATGAAACGATCCTTCAGATTTCCTGCTGCTAATGATAATCTGAAAATGTTTTGAGTAGAGGTATGAGCCTACTCGCTCAGTGAATAGCATTTCACTTAGCTATCACTAAACAACTCATCAGGTTTATAAATTGAAATTAAACATAAATGCAGAACTAAGCAAGGCAGTTTAATAACATAACAGATTTGTAGAATATAATCACATTTCCATGCAATAGCACATAATTTGAACAGATAAACAGATATAAAGAAATAGTACACAAGTTCGAATACTTTAATTTACTGTGATCCTATATGATTACATATTTATATTATTATGCCCTAATCATATGCAGTGTACTCTGCATATAAAGATCCGTAATAAGTTCATGCTACGATCCCACCGTACAAGACTTAGCGACACACCCGGGAAATGCTAAGTCTGACGCCAGCCCTGCTCTGCTACAGGACCCCAGGCTCCACGGCCTCAATGCACAACCACGTGTGCTGCACAACCACGTGTGCTCCAGACTCCTCCTGACAAACCTGAGCACACAGGCGGAGAGTCTCACAGGGTTACCTTCGTGACACAAGCACGAATGGTGTTGGATAACCCCCCTTTTCCCCAGTGCCATCGTGACACAAGTACGATTGTTGTTAGACACTGCCTCTCTTTCCTCGTTTGTCCGTGACACAAGCACGGATGATGTTACAACACGAGTTTCCCCCCTAAGAAGCAGATCTCTCTTAGGGGTTCTACGGTGTTAGGGCACCTAAGTCTATTAACTGATTAACAAATAAACATTTAAACAGGAATATCACATTTCATGCATATTGCACAATATAAATATCACATGAAGCAAATATATATCCTTTATCATCATTAAACATGTTTCAGTATCATTTATCCACTTTCGATGCTAAACATCTATTTTTAAATCAGCAAATACATTGCAAGTATAATACAGGAAATTTCATCATTTTCACTAAGCATATTAGGTATTTCAAGTTCCAATGAAACTAACATACTTTATTGTATGTACTACACTGTTTAAAAGTTATACTAACTGATACAGAGGCAATTCAACATTTAAATTGAGTTAATTAATGATTACTGAATGAACTACTACTCACCTAATTCGAATCGCCCAGATCCGTCTAGAAATACGTCCAGAGGTTGTCTTCAACCTTGGAATTGCCCAATTTGAATCTGCAGCAGCTTCCCAACAGTACCATGCTCACATGTACAGGTTGAAATTGAACGTCTTGGTTGGGTGTCGATCACTGTTGGAGCTGCAACTCGTACTTGGACCTCAGAGTCAGAGTTTAGGCTGCCGTTTGAGGTGCTATGGGGATGCCCATCCATCCCTGGCTGCTGTTGCCGCTCTGGGCACCGTCCAACAGCTTGGGGCATCCAAGAAATGAGAAAGGAGAAGGAGGGGAGGGGCAGGTGCTGCGGATTCATGCTCGAGGCACTAGGCTGAGCTCGTTGGCACTGCTTGGTGCAGCTCCTCGTGCTCAAGAAGGATTCTGGCCGGACCTGCTGCAAGTAGCAGCTCCACACACATACAAGAAGGAGAGGGGGAGTTGGTTGGATCGCTGCTCGTAGCTAGGGCTGCGGATCTGTGCCTGGGCCTTAAGGCCGAACTCCATGGCACTGTTTTGAGGTACTGGCCACGCCCAAGGCGACCACTAGCTGCTGCTTCGCACAACTACTGATGTTGCTGGCCGCAGCTACAGGGGCGCCACCCTAGCTGGTGGTTGGGATCACGGGTAGGGAAAGGAAAGGGGAAGAAGGAAGGAGAAAGAAGAAGGGGAGAGGTGGGCGATGCAGGAGAAGGGGCTACCAAGCCCTAGATCGCCCTTAATCGCCCTGCCATTCGCCTCCTGCTGCCGCGAAAAAAAAATCGCACAGCTACAGTGCGTGCGCCGCTTCAGAATAAATCAAGGAAGGAGATAAGCGAGAAAATGAAGGGTTAAATAAAAGGCTAATTTGGAAAAATTGCACAATAGGTCCAAGGAAACTAAAAATGGTATAAGTATCGCCTCAGAGGTCCGATTCAACTGATTTTTCTTGCAAACTTTCAAGCAAGGGATTCTCTACAACTAGAGGCATCAAAATCATGCTAATTAACTAGTAACACATGATCAAATCACTAATTGCATTAGTCAGCACTCAACTCAACTCAATTAACTTAAAAATCATCATTACTATTATCATTAATTACCTCAGATGATTAAATCTTGACTATTGATTCACATGTTGTCTTATCTTGATTATTCCTGATGTTTAACAAAAACTTAGCACTAATTGAGGTGTTTCACGTAATTCGAGGTATTTATTAGTTATTCATGGAGTGGGTCATAACATATGGCATCGGTTGTTTATAGAAAACCGACGCCAAAAGGGTTCGCGCCACAGAAAACAACGTCATCTAGGACACTTTCTGCGTCGATTACCAATTAAACACCGACGCAGAATGTGTCCTAGATGACGCCGTTTTCTATGGCGCGAACCCTTTTGGCGTCAGTTTTCTATAAACAACCGACGCCTTTAAGTTAAATAGGCGTCGGTTAAAAAACCGACGCCGAAGTGTTAAACCTTTAGCGGCGCCCACATAGGCGTCGCTCAGAAACCGACGCCAAAGCGGGTTAAACAACCGACGCTAAAAGGCATTTCTGTAGTAGTGATTGTTTTACTAACAAGGACACCGTCCCCCCTAAATCCCAAATGCTTTGGCGAGTTCCCTTTTTAGCAAAATCTTTAAGGGCATGGATGTTGAATTTGATATGACCGTAAGACAGAAAGCAGTCTTTCAATGTTTACAGACTGAACATGCTCAGGACTTTCTACTTGCTATACCTATTGATGGCCTTGGACTACATATGTCTCCAGTGGAGTATCATATTGTTCTCAGATATCGTCTTATGATTCCACTATTTCCTATTGATGAAGTATGCCCAGTGTGCCACAAATCTTACTTAGATACTTTTGAGGAGCATGCTGTTCATTGTAGGGAGCTCCCAGGCTTCAAGTATCGACATGATCTTGTAAGAGATGTTCTTTATGATGTTCTTAGACATGCATGAGTTGCAGCTAAGAAGGAAGCTCCTGTGAACTTTTTGACTGATCCTCAGGAGGGCAGATCGACACTTAGGCCAGCAGACGTTCTTATTTTTGGCTGGGTTGGAGGAAAACATGCATGTGTAGATCTAACAGGAGTTTCTCCATTAGTTGGTCTGAAGGATGGCGACTTTACTGTGGGACATGCTGCCCGTAAAGCTGTTTCTACTAAAGTGGCCAAACATGAGAAGGCATGTATCGACAATTAACATATTTTTATCCCATTTGATTTTGACACTTTTGGTTTCATAGCACCTAAGGCTGTTGAGTTTCTTAAGAGAGTTCAAAAAGTTATGCATAGTAATGTAATGACTCCTAGATCTATGAAAATTTGGGACAATGTATCCCGTGCCTAAATTGGCTGTCGTCAAGTGCCAGTTGTTTGAGTTTATAGTTGGGTATAGTCAGATATAGTTGTGTGAGTTTGTAATGTAAAAATGTACATTAAACTCGCACTTTGTCATCCCAGTATACTCTACCAAACAGCCCCTGAACGTTGTTGCAGTCAGAAGACGAGGTATGGCCCTGCACGTTCATGTGTTCAAATCACGTCTGGACTTGTAAAAAAAAAGCATGACAGGCGTATCGATAAGGCCCGATTTGGTTGGGTGTAATCATAGGGGGATGAATGGTTTGAAATGAGTGGTTCTTATAAGCAATGATTTCTGGGTGCATACAAAAGTTTTGATACAATACACCAGGTGTGGATGTTTAATAAATTTATTTGGAAGGGTGTTGTTTATAGTTGGAAAGCTTAAAGTGACATGAAAAAATCTACATGATGTCAATTTCTACGCCTGACCATGACTTAACCGGCGTGGTACCAGTTTTAGGATTTTTTAGACCTATAAATGGATATCCTGAATCCGCACATTCGATTCGGATTCGAGTATGAAATTTTGAAAAAAAATCCAACATCCGCATTGAATTTAGAATATCAAATTTCATATCCGAAAATTTTGGATAGCATTTCAGATAGGCTATATCCGCGCCGAAAAAAATCTGAAATTCACCACACACACACATATATATATATATAATCAAATATATATTATTTATATATAAAACATAAAAATATAGATATTTTATCATATATATTCATAGTGATATCAATGTTTTCTATATATAATGTATGAATAACAATATATTTATGATTTTTGGTTCGGATCGGATATTTATCTAAATTTGGATATTATTTGTCAGATCGGGTTCAGATATTATAACACAATATCCGTCAAATATCGGATCGGGTATCAGATCAGATTTTTTTGTTTGGATATTGAATATAGTAGTATCCGCTCTGTATTCGATCCATCTACATGTGGAAGATTTTCCCTCAAAACAACTCTTGCGGGTGGGTTCAAAATCAACAAATTTATTTTCCTGTTAGCTAACCAAACGAAAAACATACCCAGATTCTTGGAATTCGGATGTGAGGATCTCCTTTTACTCCCTACCAAACAGGGCCCAAGGAAAGAAGCATGATAGGTGTAGTGCTCATAGGTTACAACGAATTTTAAAAGTACACTTCAACAAATACTATATTCGTGAATAGGCGCGTATCTGACTAGCTGATATAGACCCTAAGGTCCCGTTTGGCTGGAGCACTCATGAATACCTCTGTACTTGGAGATTACAGGAGTCCAACTGCATCAAAGTAGATTACTGTTGTTGGAGAATCGAACGTTTGCATACCCACAGATTCAATAGCAGGTATTTCTGCTAACGTGCCCAGCAAAGCAGGAGCACCTCTTGCCGTCACAGCTTCTTCTCACTCACAGAAGGTGCAGAATAGGAGGGAGGAGCGAGAAGGGAGGTAACGATGTGTGTCGGGGTAATGCAGACGTAGGCTCCGGGAAACCAGGCTGCGTCGTTGCGCCCTGGAATTTCTGAATCACGTAGATCTCGACGGGATTTGAAATGCTGTATTCAACCACATAAGAATACCGTTCCAAGAATACCGGTAATCAGAGACTACCCTAGCAAATATACAAACGACATATTGATATAAAGACCATTGTTTAGAAGACCGTGTTTAACTGCAATCCTGCCGTGAAATACTTTACTCAAACGGCTCCTAAAGTTAGACCGGGAGGTGGTACTATACTATGGGTAGACTGACTCTTCGATGATCTATCTCTATGCAAGAAGGCGTTCTTGACATCGACGTAAGATTTAGCGAGCCCAATTGCAGTCCCAAGGACTAGTTTATCAGATAGAAAATCGCGGTGTACTCTATGAACTTAGTAGTTTATTTACATGTTGTGGCACTCTTCATTTGGTTAGTTAATATGATTAGTTATTTACTAAATAATTTTATTTAGTATGATGTCACGACGTAGCATTTATATTATTCATTTGACATGTCTTAACCATTACTAAATGCAATTTAATTAATAATTCATATCTGGATTATTATGTGTACCTGGTGAATTTTCACACATTGAGGCAATATCAAACTCCACAAAATAAAAATCTGGTACATGAACCTATCAACAAGAGGATTGAGAAGCAGGTCTCACTTTGACTAGACGAGAAGAGAGCGTTTAAAGAGGATTACCTAGATAGTAAATGGTATCTTATTCTTCTTGTAGCTATGCGAATGTGATAGTGATGATGAGATAAGTTTTCTATAACATCTTAAATGATGCAAATTCAATATCTTAACTACTTTGCTTGTGTTATCAAGTATGTTTTAATAACTACATAATTGTTGACAATTTACTCTTGTAATCTAAATTTTATTTGATTACACAATTTATCTCTAGTGTTTCATAATAGAAAATTTTAAGGAATTCTTCAATTATATACAAAAGGAATGGTTAGCTTAGTCTCATCCTTGATGGACCTAAACCCTAAATCATTTGTGTAAAGTTTGGTATTTGAGCTTAGATTTGGGACACATGTAAATAACATTCAACATGATTATGATGGCTTCTTCTTTGAGTTGTAATCACCTTACATATATGGTTTTGTTATGGATACACAAATGTCAAAAAGAGGACATAGTGAATACATGATAAGAATCACTATGTTGTTGATTCTCACCCATTGGATCAAGGTGGACGTAGGGATGATGCAATGAGTGAGGGAATGTATCAAATCTTTCTGGATATGAATGAAGGGTATATGATGGATAAGAGACCTTCACCATATAATAAGGATAAGATGGGTTCATATGAGTTGGTGAAGAAGCGTAGTGGGAGAGAGTTTTTTGGAACAACATATCCACTTCTAGTGGATACGTATATTTGACAACCAAAGAAGGTCTTTCTCCTTATATAATTTCAGATGATAAACAATTTAATTATGCTATATATTTGCTTCAAGGAGATTCTAGGTTGTAGTGAAGAAGACAAGAGGAAATTTTGTGTGATAATGTGGAAGGACTTTGTCTATGAGTTTCACTTACAATATTTTCCTTGCATTTTTCTTAGTAGTAGGATTACTAAACAGTATTCTACAAGCAAACATGATAGTTAAAGAGTGCACACACATTTCATTGGAAACTTTTTCTAAACTTATTCCAGATGATATAAACAAATGTGGAAGTTTTGAGGATGGACAGGAGCGGAAGATCTCATACAATATGTTAGTCATTTTAGAAGAGATACATACAATTTTAGAGAGTTTGTTGAAGTGGTGCAACATATTGATGAGTCACTTAATGATAAAAGAAAATATGAGGGTAGAAAAATAATTTGAGACTTTAGAAGGGGAGGACACAATAGTGGTGGACCAACTAGAGGATGTGGTTTCTTTTTTAGGATTGTTAGAGGCCTATATGTTGTGGTAGTGTGGTTCTAAATCATGTGATATGTCTCTTCTTATAGTAGTGACAGATCTATCCATATCAGTTTGACTGCACCACCTAGATGGACACCGCCAACAAGCCCCTCTAGTTCATCACTGTTAGTGAAAGAGCTATATGGGTAGGAAACACAATGTGTAATATATGTGGAAGATTAAATTTTGGACAATTTGGGAGTAGACTTCTAAGAATACCACTATTATGGACCGATGTGACACTTCAAGAGAGATCATCCTAGATTCTATACATGCTGATGCAGGGGTTTTGAGTCGCTTTTATAGGCTAGTTTTACACTCATTTTATGCTCTTATTGGTCATATTTGTGGTTAATATCGCATGATTCAATTCCTTTAGCCTATTATCCTTGCCTGCATGAAACTCATCTTGTTTTATATTGTTTTGTATAGGTTATCATATTTCTCAGATTTGATTTGTGTTTTTCTCTCATTTTCAGGAAATTTACAATTCTGGACCCGTCGATAGCATCGACATAGCAATAGTGACAGAGTCGGAGAGGAAGCATATAGTTTTATACCATCAACACTTTGTCTATGGTCTCGAAAGTCCAACAACGAGCCAAATATCGTCGAATTGACGGGAACGGTCGATGGTATCGAGATGCCATCAGGCGGCTTCCAAAAATTGAAGAAAGCATCGGTACCCTAAGGTGTCGATACCATCAACACCCCGTTGATGGTATCGACATCATCATATCAGAGTTTTATCCAGCACGACTTCAATCGGACGACTGTGTTCTGTTGCCGGCCGTAAGTGGTATCTATACCTAGAAAAAGACGGCCCAAAGCTGTTATGCACGTTCTATTCCATTGCACAAGTCCGGAAGGAGGAGAGAGAGCGAAGAACTGAGCCGAGAGCTACGCCCTGGGAGATTCTAGAGACACAGACGGAGCTTTTCACTGTCGGAAGGCTGCATAATGCTCATCCCGTGTCGAGGATCATCTGGTTCTTCTCCGTTCTGGGGTTACACCATATCCATCCATGTTTTCTCCTTGTGTTCTCACTCTTCATGGTGTTTTGCATTGAGATGAATATGCAGGGCTAATCCCCTTTGTCTCTAGGATCGGGAGTAGCCCGGGCAATCATTGTATGACTCTTTTTACATAGTTTATCATAATTTATCCCTCAAATCCGCAATATGATATCGTTTTCTCCATTGCTATCATTGTGCTTGATCACCATAATGACAATCTAATACCTTTAATTGCTTTTGACGAAGAATTAATGGTTGAAAAGAGGCGGTAATCACATTAACTAATAAATCCTTTGGAAAAAGTGATGTACGGTTAATGGTGGGAACCCAGAGACATGTTTTTCATGCACCTAGTCTAGGGCATAGGTTACTACTGGCGTGGAACCGACCTAGATTAAGGTAGTGAATTGTATCGCGGAAGCGAGCAATTCTGGGTACATGCCATTATCCGAAAAGGGAGACGAGTTGTGATAATTGTGAAGGAATTAGTACAACGAGAACCCACGGTGAAACCACAATCCTAGAGATTTCTTTTGAATTGATTAAACCAACCATTTAATCGATTATTTTGTTTTCTTTCATTTTTCTTTTTCTTTTTCAAAATAACTTCCAAACTTTTATAATCGGTTTAGATGATCGTGAGTAGTTAGTAGTAGTCTACCGATAATTATGTTTCCCTATGTGCGACTCGGGCCTCACAAGGCCTATATTACATTGACGCGTACACTTGCGTTATACGCACGGTAAAGTTGTGTCAAGTTTTTGGCGCCGTTGCCGAGGAAACGACAATTTTCAGCACTACGAGTGCTACAAGTGGCCACTCTAGGCCACTTTTAATAATTTTAATAATTGAGAGTAAATTATCTATCTTTCAAATTCTTTATTCATCTAGCACTGTACTTAATCAAATTTTCACATTTCAGGTACTAGTGCATGGTGAAGACGCGTAGTACGAACTACGCACAGTCGACACCTGAGATTCTGCCTTCGGGATTGGGTGACGAGGAGGAGCATACCCACAATCAACCCAAAGACTTAGACACATATTCTGAACCTGAAGTAATGGCTAAGGAACAGACAATATGGGAGAAGATCAACGCTTCTTCTTCATCCGTGTCCAAGGGGCCGATCAAAAAGTAGGCTATCAACATTCCTACATACAAGATTGATCTGACATTGATAAACCTGGTCAAGTCTAATGCTTTTCATGGGCTAGACAATGAAGATCCAGTGGCCCACATCAACATATTTGTGGAAAACTGTGATATGATAAAGATTGACAGGTTCCCGCAAGAAGCACTCTACTTAAAGCTTTTTCCAGTTCTCTAGCGGGAAATACACGTGAATGGCTGCACAATCTCGATGACGAGTGCATTGAGACCTGGGTCCAGATGGTAGAGGTCTTCTTCGAGAGATTATTCCCGCCCGAGAAGACGATGACCTCATGAGAAAGATCCATAACTTCAGTCAAAAGGCCAGCGAGACTTATTCAGAGACATGTGAGTGCTTTCAGATCATGCTAAGGAAGTGCCCACATCATGGGCTGAACAAGAACAAGCAAGTTAAAATTTTCTACTTTGCTCTCAATGAGCATGACAGAAGCAACTTAGATTCAGCGGGATCAGGCTTCTTCTTGAACAACACATGTACAAGGTGTTGGGAGATCTTGAAGAACATGGCCAAGAAGTAGTCGTGGGGTAATAGAGATGCACCAGAACAAAATAGAGTTGCAGGGGAATCAAAGGCAATTAAAGAGCTAAATGAGAAAATGGACTTGATAGCAAAGAGATTGCTAGTAAAAGAGGATGAATGATCTGATGATGGGGCACATGTCAAATTCATGCACCAACAACAAGGGTACATGAATAATGATTACTCTGAGAGGAAGGATAAGAAATTTTCATGGAAGGATCCAAATAATTTTCTACAAGATCCGGATCAGAAGCCACAACCTAGTGCAGAAGATAGGAGTAATGAGTTGCTCAACCAGGTGATACAACAAAACCAAGAGCTGATGAATACATTTGGCAAGCAAATTCAGTCACATGGGAGATTTCTGAATCAATTTGGTCAGACTCTACAGAGTCATGGTGCACAACTGAGGACTTTAGAGACAACCATGACCCAAATTGTGACTGAGGTGGCTACGATGAAGCAAATCATTAAAAAAAAATCATATGGGAATGTAGAGCCCGCTCAGCCACATCAATAAGTTAAATATATTTAAGTCTGCAAAGCATCAGAGCTTCATGTTGACGGGGTACATGAGCGGAGTATTATGCATAAAGACTTGGGGGATAAACCCAAAGTCCCATACCCTCACAGTTTATATGGATTTCCAGGAAGATGTAGAACGCCATTCAAATCACCCCAAGATTCAACCACTGTTCTACCCACATCTCAGATTTCTGAAGAGATTCCTATTCCAAAAGAGCAGGTGAAAGTTTTACTTCATAGTGGAGCAGCCACTAACAATACAGAGAAGCAGCCACAAGTCATGCCATCCATGGATGATGTACCCAATCTTATCTTAGAAGGTGGCGTTGAAGCAAGATTAGGGGAGGATATCCCTAAAGTCCCATATATACCACTTCACAAGCGAACAAAGGAGCCAAGTGTGCCAATCCCGGATAGTCTAAAGCTGAGGAAAGAGCAAAGGCACTTCAAGAAATTTCTTGAGATCTTATGGAATCTCCACATTAACATTCTGTTGGTGGAAGCTATAGAGCAAATTCCTTCATATGGAAGATTCATGAAAGACATCATCAACAAGAAACGGCAGATCAAAGACACATATGTTGTACGTGTCGACGAAATAGTGAGTTCGATAATTCATGGAAGGTTGCTAAAGAAGAGAAAAGATCCAGGATGTTTCTACATCCCATGTTCCATAGGCGGTCAACATTTTCCAAAAGCACAATGTGACTCAGGAGCAGGCATTAATCTTATGCCACTTGCCACTTTTTAAAAGCTGGGATTGAAGAAGCCAACACAAACCTCTATTACAATCGAGTTGGCGGATGGATCCATTGTTAAGCCACACGGTATATGTGAGGATGTGCTAGTCAAAGTCGACAAATTCATCTTCCCTGTTGACTTTGTGGTAATGGACATGCATGAGCTAGAAGTATGTGAGATGTTATTGGGAAGGCCGTTCCAAGCTACGACTGATGTAATCACTGCCATTGGGCGAGGTTACTTGACACTTGGGATTGGTGATGATAGAGTTGAATTCAAATTTCCAAATGAATCATTAGAGACATCCCTTGACAACCCAGGTTAAAGGCATCCTTGTGTCTAGCCCAAAATGTTAAATGAGGCGCTTGTTGGGAGGCAACCCAACCTTGGTAGTGTACATGTTTGTTTCTGTACATTTTTCACATTCCTAGGTAGTTTTCATTAATTTAACACTTAGTCTCTAAAAATGATATCCTGATGTGTTTGTTGAGTGTGCAGGCTGGGGAATGGTTGATACCATCGACATCTGGGTCGATGGTATCGAATTTGGAACAGCAAAAAATTCTACCGAAATTTCATTCCGTCGATACCATCGACGGCCTCATCGATGGTATCGAAACTGGAACAAGTAGAAAAAGGATCCAGCATCAATTATATCGACTCGTCGTCGATGGTAGCGAGTTTTTTGGAGATTTTTAGACGGATTGTCTCAGTGATTTTGATACCATCGACACACTGGTCGATGGTATTGACATGTCAACCGCAACATTGAATTGGTCAGACTTTGTGGGGATTGAAGGAACATATAGGTGTCGATACTATCGACACATGGGTCGATAGTATTGACGACATGTCAGTGATCCGTGGTCTTCATCGAGCGGTCCACAATGCCTATCCGTGGACTGTGTCGATGGTATCGACACCCTGTCACTACCATCGACACGAGGCTGATCCGAGTCCCTACATCGAGCCATCAACAGCCGTCAATTGTAGCGAGAGGTGGATTCCAACAACCGTCGATACCATCGACGGGACTGTCGATGGTATCGACGCATCGACAGTAGACCCGACCGTCAATTATAAAAAGGAGGGAAAATCTTCATTCTAATCACACAATCTCATTGCCTACCCTTCACATATGAGGCTTAGCATCTATGAGCACCCAAGAGAAACCAAGATCACCGTTGATGATCGTCTCCGAGCATCTTCTTTGGCTTTGCGGATCTCAATCTTCTCCGAGTGCCCCGATCATCTTCTCCGAGCTCCATTCTCTTTTCTTTTCCTCACTCGTTGCCGTGCAACCATGGTGAGATCAGGAGCATCATCATCTAGGGATTCACCACCTGCACTACCCGCCCCGCAACAAGGATTAGTCTCTCGGCCGAGGCTAGTCCACCCATCGATGGAGATAAAGAAGGTTTATGAAGAGTTATGGAAGCGGCCAATTGAGCCAACCCAGTATGGTGACCGTGAGCTTATCAAGGATCTGGGTTTTGAGGACAATCTCACCTATGTTCTTCAGGGACAACGATGAGAGTCCCCCATGCTCTGCCATGACCATGAGGATGGGCATCCATTCTTCAGCGGATGGCCTACCTATAAGGAAATTGTAATCGAGTTCCTGGTGTCACTCGATATATGTGTAGTTCCCAATGACCTACTACCGGTGCGGACAACAAGGAACGAGGGGCGTGTGTCTTTCTGCCTCTACAATAGGGACTACAATCTTACCATATGTGAGTTCAATAGGATATATGGGTGGTGCCATGGTTATCTGCGTCAGCCACCACAGAATGTTGATTATGAAGCAATGTATGCAAAGATGGTTACCATACCCGAGGGGTATTCTATCAGCTGGCACCACACTGCTGTAGCTGATTTTGAGCATCCTTTTGTCCAAATTCTTCACCGAATAATTTCCAAGTCATTCTTTGCAAGGTACAAGTTGTCTCAGAGCAAGTTCCAGGAGACAAATCTTTTCTTCCTCCATTGTCTGCTAGAGAGGACACCGATCAATTTTGGAGCCTTCCTTCTCACGCGCATGATGGCGGTAAAGAAGAATGTTTCTCACCGGGCTCCAATCTACTTTGGGGGCCTTATTACTCATCTTGGCACACACTTGGGGCTTGATCTTTCTAGGCTCGACAAGATAGAGAGTCGAAACACGCTCAACCTCTCTCACTTTGTCAACTCCGGCCTTCTTGAAGTCCGACATGGCATCGCCTATGCCACATGTCATGTGCGAGGTGTGTTTGAAAGGGCACAATTGTCCGACCCTACTTTCAACATCAGACCAGGCCAAAGCTACAGGTGGTCGATCATTGATGTTGATGATGAGGAAGAAGAAGCAGCTCAAGAGGCAGAGGCTTCAGAGGGCGACGATGATGAGGAAGGGGAGGAGGAAGCCACTATTCCTCTTCGACGACGAGTTGCTCTGAGAAAGCATCCACGAAACTAT
This sequence comes from Alisma plantago-aquatica, assembly GCA_963693085.1. NCBI lineage: Eukaryota > Viridiplantae > Streptophyta > Magnoliopsida > Alismatales > Alismataceae > Alisma > Alisma plantago-aquatica. The sequence goes on along the minus strand of OY856409.1, from coordinate 1,047,400,248 downwards.
GGAGCATCCTCTTCTTCCCAGCCACAACCACCACATCCCTCCCACGACGGAGATGACCCCTATTCTATGCAGGGGATGTATACCATGCTCCAGTCGATCCAGGAGTCCCAGTAGACAATGCTGCAGTCACATCAGACATCTTTTGCAGGGATCCAGGATATGCAGAATAGGCTCTATGAAAATCAACAGACGATCTTTGAGAACGAGCGCCAACTCTTTGCCAACCAGCAACAAGTCTATGATAGGTTGGGTAGGATAGAATAACAACAACAACCTTTCTATGATCATTACTAGAGCAGAGACTACTTTGGGGGATATCCACAGCCACCGCCCATGCCACGCTATGATCCCAACTTTCAGGGGCAATATCCAGAGTGGAACCCCCATACCCACCAGTACCCACCGTACCCACCACCTCAGCAGTAGCAGGGTATCACTGTTCCACCTTCTGAGTTTGTTCTTGACTATGAGGCCATAGTCGAATTCAAGCTGGGGGGGATTGAACATTTGTAATGCATCGATTGTAGTAGTTATGTGAAAATAAGCCCGGGAAAAAATTATGTTTTGTCAATATTTTCGTAGTCAATTGAGAAAATTGGGGCTTGAAAAAGAATTGAAAAAAAAGAAAAAAAAGAAAGAAAAAGATAAGTAGAAATCAGAGGGAGAAAGGAACTTGTTTCACCTGCATAATATGAAGAATAAGCACATGTTGTAGTTTCGTAGACATTCTATCTCACATTGAGACGGAATAGTAGAGCATGCATCATTCCACCTAAAATGTAGGCATTAGGTCATTTTCATATGTATATGTATCATTTAGGTCATTTTTGTTGTTTTTTCATGTTAAATTGTATTGTGCTTTTTGTTCTTTCACAACCGCCCATTCCATCCACCCGTTGCTCAAAATGGTAGGCCACCCATGATTATCTCCTCATTCTTGTATAATCAGGAGATCTGCTTCCATTGTAGATGGTAGTTAGGGTTTGAGCAACGTAGATAGGAGATCACAAGATGCACCACCCATGAACTGGAGGAATTTATTATATTATCTACTTTATTTGATTGTGTTCATTGATTACAGGGTGGACATCTCTCATGGATGATCATTATCACCTTTAGGGTAGTTATCGTTCCGTGGTTAGTGAGAGCCGGTATGTGCCTTGCAGGTGGGAATCATACTATGATGTCTTTTATGTGATTATGTTCTTTAGTTGACCCTCATAAATTTATTCTATAGTTTTGTTGCTCGAGGACGAGCAAAGTTCAAGCTCGGGGGAGTTTGATGCAGGGGTATTGAGTCGCTTTTATAGGCTAGTTTTACACTCGTTTTATGCGCTTATTGGTCATATTTGTGGTTAATATCGCATGATTCAATTCCTTTAGCCTATTATCCTTGCCTGCATAAAATTCATCTTGTTTTACATTGTTTTGTATAGATTGTCATATTTCTCAGATTTAATTTGTGTTTTTCTCTCATTTTCAGGCAATTCACAATTCTGGACCCATCGATAGGATCGACAGAGCAACAGTGACAGAGCCGGAGAGGAAGCAGATAGTTTGATACCATCGACACTTTGTCGATGGTCTCAAAAGTCCAACAGCGAGCCAAATATCTTCCTATCGATACCATCGACAGGAACGGTGGATGGTATCGAGATGCCATAAGGAGGCTTCCAGAAATTGAAGAAAGCATCGGTACCCTAAGGTGTCAATACCATCGACACCCCGTCGATGGTATCAACGCTGTCGGATCAGAGTTTTGTCCAGCATGACTTCAATCGGACGGCTGTGTTCTGTTGGTGGCCGTAAGTGGTATCTATACCTAGAAAAAGATGACCCAAAGCCGTCATGCACGTTCTATTCCATTGCACAAGTCCGGAAGGAGGAGAGTGCGAAGAATGGAGCTGAGAGCTATGCTCCAGGAGATTCTAGAGATGCAGACATAGCTTTTCACCGCCGGAAGGTTGCAGAACGCTCATCTCGCATCGAGGACAATCCGGTTCTTCTCCGTTCAGGGGTTACACCATCTCCATCCATGTTTTGTCCATGTTTTCTCATTCCTTCATGGTGTTTTGCATTGAGATGAATATGCAGGGCTAATCCCCTTTGTCTCTAGGACCGGGAATAGCCCGGGCAATCGTTGTATGACTCTTTTTACATAGTTTATCATAATTTGTCCCTCAAATATGTGGTATGATATCATTTTCTCCATTGCTATCATTGTGCTTGATCACCATAATGGTAATCTCATACCTTTAATTGCTTTTGACGATGAATTAATGGTTGAAAAGAGGCAGTAATCACATTAACTAATAAATCCTTTAGAAAAGGCGATGTACGATTAATGGTGAGAACCCAGAGACATGTTTTTCATGCACCTAGTCTAGGGCATAGGTTACTACTGGCATGGAACTGACCTAGATTAAGGTAGTGAATTGTATCGCGGAAGCAAGCAATTCTAGATACATGCCATTATCTGGAAAGGGAGACGAGTTGTGATAATTGTGAAGGAATTAGTACAATGAGAACCCACGGTGAAACTGCAATCCTAGAGATTTCTTTTGAATTGATTAAACCAATTATTTAATCGATTGTTTTGTTTTCTTTTATTTTTATTTTTCTTTTTCAAAACAACTTCCAAACTTTTATAATCGGTTTAGCTGATCATGAGTAGTTAGTAGTAGTCTACCGATAATTACATTTCCCTATGTTCGACTCAGGCCTCACAAGGCCTATATTACATTGACGCGTACACTTGTGTTATACACACGATAAATTCGTGTCACATGCCCACACAATATTTGTAGTTGTAGTTTCAGACATCTTTAGGACTAGTTTTGATAGGAGGAGTGCATTCTTTACTAGTTTCTAGATCTAGAGGGGGAGCACCCAATGGTAGCAGTGGTCAACATGACACTTCATTTTCCCTACACCCTATAAAGGGGTTATCACACCCATATTTATCATAGGTGTGATGCTTCTTTTTAACATCCTATATATTACACTTTAGATAAATATTGGTGTGTTGCATTTTTTCACACATGATTCATTTGTTAGTAGTTTAAGCCTTATGACTCAAGATTTATCTTGTTAATTGTTGTCAAGGAACTACTAGGAAGACTGAGAATTTTTCTTCAAAATGTATCCATGTTTCCTTTTGATATGTAATGGATACACTATAGTGGTTAATATCATACCTTCAATTCCTAAATATTATCCTAGGTATGAGTTTCCTTGAGATTTATTATGTTCAGTTGGATTGCTTGAAGAAAGAGGCTATCTTTCTTTAAGGTGTCTCTTCATGTGTCTTAATGGAGATAGGAAAGTCTTACCCACTTAACTAGTATCAGTTATTGTACCTAGTAAGGTACCAAGGAAAGGATTTGAAGTCTTTTTTGACATGGATTATATTTTAACAAAAAGGGGGACAATCAATATAGAAGATGTGTCAATAGTGTGCAAGTTTCCATATGTATTTCTAGATGAGTTGTCAAGTATACCTCTAGAGATAGAGGCCAAGTTTGAGATACAACAATTACCTAGTAGTCACCCTTAAGATTTACCAACATATTAGATGGCACTAGTAGTGTTGAAGGAGTTGAAGACTCAATTGCATGAACTATTGGATACGGGTTTCATCAAACCAACTTTGTCACTACAGGGTGATCTATTCCTATTTGTTAAGAATAACAACAATGTTATGTCTCTATATAAATTATAGACAACTAAGTAAGACTACTGTCAATGATAGATATCCATTGTTAAGGATTGATGATATGTTTGATCAGTTGCAAAGAAAAACAATTTTCTCTAGGATATATCTTGGGTAGTGGACACCATTAGTTAATCATTATGGTATAATATGTATCCAAGTCATCCTTTATAACAAGGTATGCACATTACAAGTATATAGTCATACCTTTTGGATTGACAAACACCACTATAGCCTTTATGGACATGATGAACAAAGTCTTCAAACTATATATGGATCAATTTAAGTGATCATTTTGATTTATTTCAATGATGCATAACAACGTGAGTAACACCTAAGGTTAACTTTATTTTTTTTGAGACATCATTAGTTATATGTGTAAGGAGTGGGACCCGAGAGGGGAGTCACTCATTTACCCAATGTGAAAAATAGAAAACCATCTAATGCCAAATTTGAGAATAATTTTTTGTAAAGAACAGAAGACTAAAATTCAAGTATGTATGTATCATTCACCATCAAGTGTAGCAGTAGAAAATAAAAATCTAATTATTACAATATTCATATCTATCATTGTTCTTCACCATGTAGGGTGTATATAAAATAAAACTATAGGAAATAAGTCTCAGAGGGTAAATCAACTACTTCAAATCGACCTCCCAAGAAATAAAAGAAAACTATAGAATATAAGCCACAAAGGGTAAATCAACTACTTCAATATACCTCCCTAGAAAGATCAACTAACTCTTGGATAACTCCTGGTAAACTTTGGTCAACTCTACCTTTCTATCTACCTAAGGGGTTGGAAGCATACCCCACAAGAGAAGACAAATTGGATGTTGTCTGCATGAAAATGCTGGTATGTGCATATAAATATTGATTGAGTAATTATATAGGAAATATGACACCAAATATAATAAGGATTCCTAAACAAAGAGGAAAGCATCATCTAAGTGGATAGAAAAAGAAAACATTTCAATAAGACAAAAATAAATAGATGTACTTGCAATGAATTAAAAAAAGTATACCTCAAGGGCATACACAGAGCAATTAGGGCACATGACCCAACAACAATTATAAATAATCAGTATGCATGTGAGCTAAGCATAGTACTAGTGAACTATAATAAAACAAAGGTGTCTAGAGAACATAACCCTAAACTAATAGAGCATGTAACATAACCAATATCCAAAATATATAAAAGTAGGCACAAAACCTGGGTATGGGGCAAATAGCCTCCATAAAAAAAGATAGAACACATAACTCAAAAACCAAATCATATTATAAAGCCCTAGTACTATTGAGTCAACAAACATGCTATGTAGAGACAAGTAAAGTCTAGTTGTGCCATTTGTTTTGATAAGATTGTCCAATTAAAAGTGGAGCACCAGATCATAAAACCCCATCATGAGTAAATTAGGGTTTCCATGTACGAATGTCATAATATAGGTCAAATCCACTAATTAAGGTTCAACTAGAGATAGAATGAACAACATTTAAAAAACTTAGAATTCAAAGTGCAATATCAACTGAGTAGGATCAAAACATAACTGATTTCAATATTAGAGACTCAAAATAATTCAAATAGATCTCAAAGGAGAGATTTCACATATATCCTTTAAATTAGGTTAAAAGAGAGAGGAAATAGAACAATTTCTAAATTTAAACTTAGAGGGGATGCAACATACCTCAGTGATGTGTGTAATAGGTCATGATCCAAACCTTAGATCTGAATTATGTACATTCTCCTAATAATACATTAAGTTATAAATAATTAATAAGAGTGTGTATTATACATCCTAAAATATCAACGTTTAGTACGAGTTGATTTAGCTGATGAAAATGACACCATTGGACATGTCTTTTTTTAAAGTTTTAGTACATATTTTTACATAACTTTTTGATAACAATAACATTAGGATGAATTTTATCAGTTTAAACCAATAAAAAATTAAAGAAAATCCATGAAAGCACATGTGATAACTTGGAACTTCACACATTGAATATGACCTCTAATTTTGATCTCACTCTTGTTCTCACCATCAATTTTATGTTTTTATATTTTTTGATGCACAGTTGGTCCATCTAGTATGCATGTATCACCTTGGTAATACACAAGCTGACAAAAATCAAGTTTACATTCATGTCACACATCATCACCTTTTTCTTAAATTTTGGTCATATCCTTGTGAGTATTTACATACTATTCTTGTGCTCATGTTGTATAACTCTCTTTCTCGTTTCCAAGGCACTTTGTTCGTCCAAATCAGAATTTGCATGAGGGAGTTATGGCTATTCAAAGATTTAGGGTTGATCTTTTAGGGCCCATTACAGGGCGTGTGACCCACTCAGACTCTCCCTTTTTCCTTCTCTTCTCTTTTCCATAAGTGTGATCCAAAGCCCTCCCCCTCAACCTACCAAATGCCTTGAATCCATGAACAATGGTTTTAGAACCCTTGGATCATAGAGCCATGGATTTGGGTCATCATCTAACGGTCCTCCTTTCTTCTTCTACCTTTTTACAATGCAACAATGTATGATGTTGCTTGGTTAGCTCACCCCTGCACCCCGACTACCCCATCTTTGGCTCCACTCAATATCACCCCTTTACCTCCAATTGACACATCTTTTCACATCATTGCACCTCCTTCTTTCTACCCCCCTCATTTTCCCTCTCTCTCTCGAGCCCTAATTCACCCCCACCTCTCACCTTCTTCCCCATCCTTCTTGCTGCATCCGCCATGGGAGACTTTGTAACTTCTCGCCTTGAACTCCCTCTGCTTCAACCAAGGCCATATTTGGGCTCATAATCCCTTGGCGGTCTTAAATAGCTAGGATCAGGGTGCCACCATGTCTGGGATGCGCTCTAGCCTGGGACGACGACGAGCTTGTTGGATAGCAGAGCCACGCATGAGCCTCCTCTGTCTGAGGATAAGGAGGATGATGGCGGGCGGGAACCAATCACTAGTTGCCGCTCGTGGCAGCCAAATGCGGTCGGAGACTGGGCAGACATGAGCCAATAGTCGATGGCTCGACTTGCGTAGATGGCTAGTCAGGCCCAACTACAGAGGATTCCCCATTGAGGGGGATGTGCAACCCTTCCTTAGAATGTCAGATCGAGTTGTGAGGCTCCAAAATAACTATCCTCTAGGTAATCTTCTAAAAATCATATCTCCTCCATATTATGGCTAAATTAGTAATATTATATATGATTTTGTATCTAAAGAATGTGATATACTAAATAAAAATATCTCCAAAACCTTTTGATGCTTTTAGTTCCCATATTTACTCAAACAAGCTCTATTTTATGTTTTGTCTTACTTAATGCATTCTTAGATTAGATCATTATGGAATAACGACCCCTCTTTCTTAGTGTGACCAAAATTAGTATTTTTATGCAAAATTGTCTATATTTTGACATTATACTCTTATGTACATCATCTTATGATCTTAGACTCATTCCTTAAATGTGCGCTTTCATGTAAATATTTATTATTTGATGCTAAAAAAGTATCAATAGTGACTCAAATCCTTATATTGGCCCCAAATCAATAACATATATCCTCTTGTAACATAAAGATTTGAGTTCACACTTTGCATGCTTTATGAATGAACATTGCTAAAAGTGCCATAAAAGTGACATTTATGGACATATATGGCTAGATCTTGAATATTTGGGAAAAAATAGATCAATAATGATCATCACTCTATTTTGATCCTCAATATCAATAGACCTGATGCCATGTAACACTAAAATTCCATGTGGATCATTATTGTACTCTATTTTGACTAATTGACCCAATCTTCACATGAAGAATGACCTCTTATGCATGTTGCTAATGCAAGGTAAAATCTTGCTGAATCTTGCTCTAAAAGGGATCCATGCTACCTTATGCATACCAATTAGTACTTTAGTGATGCTTATGACCATTAATATAAGTGGATTGCATCTATTAACTAGTGCTTGCTAACTTGATTGAAATGGAACTTATATGCCTAGTTATGGTCATGCATGATTAAATCATGATAATAATCTAACTCTCATGCTTTCCCTATTGTCAAATCAGAGTTTATCCTTATCTTGTATTACTCATAATATGGATGGTTTACCTAGACCTAGGTCTTAATGTTGATGTTTTTGCTATGTTAAATCCATCCATGAATGTTTAGAACCTTGGAAATCATGTTTGATCTAATTGAAACCTAGGACTAGGGGAATATCCACACGACTTATATGAGGTTTATATCAGCAAAACCTATTGATCTAAGACCCTCTATTATGTATTTTATATCTTAGGTCCCCTTGGGGTTGGACCTTCTCTAGAATCTTACTCATGGGTTGTGACTTGTTCACTACCCTCAAGGTATGCTTAATCTCTTGACCATACTATGATATTGGCTTGTTTATAGGTATGTTCATATAAATGCTTGGATAGATAATTACTTGTTTGAGATATTATTCTTATTATTAATACTTTCATGTTTGATTATACTAAAACCTTGAACATAATTTAGAGAAATCCATTATATATCCTTGTGCACCTACTTGAAGTTTTAGGGCAAGGACACAAGGTTGGGCATCTTACTTGAGATATCAAGATAAGGCTAACTATTATGATACAAGGGTTAGCTCTTGGAAATGTCCTTGAGTTCCTTTAAGGATAGGCTTAGCTAATCTTTAGCACCCTTATAGACTATTCCAATGGGAAGTTAGTTAGGCTCTTCTAATGGGAAGTTAGTCAAAAGGCCTACGACTGATATAATGGTTAAAGGAAACCTAAAACATGCTTTGTATAAAACAATGTCATTAAGTGTTCTTGCCTTGTTTCTACTTCTTGCTTATTAAGACATTTCTAGTCAAGAAATTTTTATATTACTCCTAGGTTGTGCTTACATGTTTTTGATAGCATACTCAATGCACTCACATTAGTATATTTTGTTTATAAAATTTGTAGTTGTTAAATGAAGATTTGGTGCACTCAAGACTCTAAGCTCTGAAATGTATCACCAATAGGTGTACTTGAATATAGAAATGGGTACATATCTCCTATCTCCATGTTTAGTATCTTGTGATATCTTTAGTTTTGGTATTGCCTTTTCATATATATATATATTGCTTGTGTGAAACTGTGTACCATTCTAGGGATGCATGTCCAAGTCCTCTCACCTTTGTCTATGTATCCATAGGAGTGTGGACTTAGGGTAATAATTGGTCGTGACAAATGGAATCAAAACCATACACATAGGCCTCTATTTAAGGGATAACACAATTTAAGAACGTAGGGAGGACTATAATCCTTTCCTTAAAGTTTATAGAGACTTCTAGCATCTCATCTCTTCTTTAAGGACCACCTAATCCACCCAAGTAGATGATGATGGGTTAGCTTCCTTGACTCCTCATGTGATTCTTCTCTCATAACTATTAACAATTCTTGATTTTGGGTAGCTTATGCATATGAAAACTAATATTAATTTGAAATCATGAAAATTAATTAAGATAATAATGCCATGATATGATATTAAATTGAAAACCTGATCTAATGTATGAAAGTACTCTTGGAAGTAATGCACTCATGTGTGCAGTTATGCAAACTCAATGCCCCCCAAATCTGACGTACGTGCTTTCTATGTTTGAGGTAAATCACAAATCCTTGATGCGGTGAAATAAGGTGGAACTCACATTCTATACCTCATGTTTTGATGAGGTCCCTATTGATTAAACCTATGTTGTCCCTATTTTAATCCAATCTCAATCTCAACTAAGAAAATCTCTCCCTATTGATATCATGCCCATACTTAGGCAAGACTATGTTTTTGGACCCCAAAATCATGATGAAAAACTTGGATACAAGAGGCACTTCCCTACTGATTTCTTTTCCTCTTTGTAAGCTCAATTTTAAATAATACGATGGACATGGATCTCACTTTTTCCCTTTTATGCTCAGACTCTTGAAGTTCCCAATTTGACTTCTCAATTTCTAAAATATACCCTTACCTTGATCATGAAAGGAAGGGAATGTAATTATGACTTGATCTTAAAAAATCTTGAAACATGGTTACCCTATTATGACCTCGATCCTTGATCTCAGGTTACCCTATTATGACCTCGATCCTTGATCTCATGACCTCGTGGAATATTATTTTATCATTGATGCTCTCCCTATTTTGATATGCTTGATGTTTCATGACTAATGAGGATGAATAAGATGGGTGGTATTTGAATTATGACCCCCTAACCTAGGCCACATCCCAATCATGATTGCCTCTAGATTTTCACCCTCATAATTATTTAGGTTTTTGAAGAGGTAATCCCTTCCACCCAAATTTGATTTCTTGACCTAAGCCTCTAAAAGGTCAAATCCATGATGATATTGATACATGATTTTGAATATATATTTAATGACGATCTTGAAATATAATGATGTTGATTACATCTTGTGGTTAAAATTTCTTGAAAGACTTAGGTTTAGATCATTCATCAACCTTGAATACCATGATAATGAAATCAAATTGATGTCACAAAATGTTGCTTGATTTTTGTCTATGTATGAATGATCACCCTTAAGGTCTGAATAGGAATCTAAACCATATCTTCAAAATGTTTGGACTAATGAATCATATGTCCAAACTTTGACCCTCAATATTGATTTCGAAAACTTGAATCATGACAAAAGTGATATCGATATTGATTTGACTCCTATGATCACTCTATTTGGATCTTGAGATCACCCTCTATATATAATTAATGACTTTCATGTTCCCAATTCTCGAAAACTTGAAATTATGATTATGTTAACTAGATCAATTTATGACTTAAGGGTGAGCTCCATGTGTACTAAGTGGGACCTCTCATCGATTTTGAGCATGAAATTACGATGTTGAAATATGATGTTGGTCTCAAATTGTTGAAATAAAAAATCTCAATCATGGATGTATAACCCCATCTAGGCTAATGTAGAAGCTAAAACCCTAAATGTTGAGAATGAAAGTCATTATTTACTTTTGATTAAAGATCTCTATTTATTTGGCCAAAAATTGCGATCTCTCAAAATTTGTGATCTACATGATAATCTCTATACATTTGTGATCTATGTAATGGTCTCCCCAGTTTGATGATAAATGTGACTTTACTTTAACCATGATGCACCATTGATCAAATTTGACATATCTTATTATTGAAGGAATATCAAGTTGATTATGATATGAAGTATGGAATTTCTGATCTTGATTTGTGGATTGTGTTTTCTGGGGACAAAATTTCTTATAAGGTGGGGAGGATGTGATGACTTGGAACTTCACACTTTTAATACGACCTCTAATTTTGACCCCACTCTTGTTCTAACCATAAATTCATGTTTGTATGTGTTTTGATGCACAATGGGTCCATCTAGTATGCATGTATCACCTTGGTAATATAGAAGCCGAAAAAAATCAAATTTACATTCATGTTACACATCATCACCTTTCCCTTAAATTTTGGTCATATCCTTGTGAGCAGTTGTACCCTATTCTTTTGCTCATGTTGAAGAACTCTCTCTCCCTCTCTATCTCTGTAACCCCCCTAGCCTGGGTTTTGGGATAACCCTAGAAGCTTTGCTTAAATAAGTTGCTTAGAACATTGTCTTAATCTTTTGAAAAGTAATTAAGACTTGAGAAGAGTTTATTTCTCAATTAGGAACTTATTTACAAATTGTTTGTGCCTTATATGATAACTTTGGTAAGAGTTGCAATTCACCCAAATGAAGGGCTTATGTGCAACCTATCACCTCTAGAATGTTCCCTCTCTCTCTTAGTATCAACTAGAGGAAAGACAAAGAAGAGTTGCCTTGTTTGAGTCTTGGTTGAATGATAACACTCTTTGAGGTGAAAGAGCCAAAGAAGTGTTGAGTGTCTTGAACCTTAGATGAGATTGTATCAAGTTTTGAAGTGTGTATGGGAGTGCCTATCATCTTAGAATCCATACAGGAGGTCCCATATCCGTTTTTTAACCTTTGAAGGTGTTCATGATGGGATAAACACCTCAAGTAGGTGAAGCCTAACAGTTTGCATGTTCTTTGCAAAAGTGGTATCAGTTTGCACATAAAGCAAGATTGGGTGATGATATATTGTCAAGCAAGATACCCAAATGACTGATATCATGCATATGGATTATCCTCAAGAGTTTTTCATGGAAAGATAATTATGGTTGCATGAAGTTACCATGCATGAACACGTGTCACTTAAGTGCACATAGTGATGACACCTTATACACAATCTCTTTCATGAGCCTCTTACTATATATACCTCTCTTTTCACCTCCTAGTAAACCTTTCAACTCCTTTACTACTTCTTTCTTATAGGACGACCCTAGGATCTCAAGGAACAAAGAGAAGGCTGATGATATTGCCTAAGGTGAATCCATGATCGTCTTCAACCTTGGAAAGACTATGCTTCTTAGATCATGATTCTTTCCTTTTCTTGTTTCCTCACCAAGTTCCTAACTGTGATATATTCTTTCACAGAGAAGTGTTGTGATTGATTTTTGGACTTTTGATAAGTCATCTTCAACCTTGGAATGTGGAGATTTGAAGCTTGAATCTCTTGAGTTGATCTTGAGGCGGGTTATATAACTTGAACCCAATTTTATTATTATTCACTTTCTATCATGCAATACTTGGTGATTCCTTTTCTACTTTGATTTTCTTGTTTGAATGATGGTTCTATGAGTTCTAATGAATATATAGGACTGTTGTCCATGAACTAGAGTATTTATGGACGAAGAGTTTGAGCTTGAAGATGATGAAACTGATATGCACAAATCGATATTGGTTTGTGGGAAACCCTAACCCGATACAAGGGTATAAGTATGGAAACCAATACATATGTACTCTTATCCTTTTGGGTTGATTTATTGAGTAGGACTACTATTTTCTTAAGTGTTTAACCTTTCACCTAATGCTAAGAATATGACAGGACCGATATCTATAAGATATCCAAGTTGACACATATGTTTGCACCATAACATGGATGGACGATATAACTTGTGATGCTTTAAAGCAATATGTTGTTGTTAGGCTGATATGTTAGTTGTTCTAAAAATGATATGCCTCAAATTCGTTAGCTTGTCATGACCAAGAGATTTCTAGTGAAGATAGAATATCAAATGGTGATACTTTGGTTGAGTGTAGAGGCTGACATGGTCTACTCTAACCCTAAATCTAATACACTTACAATCCAATATTCCTTTTCGCCCAATGCATGTGTGATGGGCGACACCCTTAGCCCGACATACTTTATGAAAGTATACACAATAATTTCTTAGAAGCCTTGGATGATACACAAAGTAGTGTTGAGGCTGATAGGTGCAAAAGATAAGGTGTTGAATGAGGGTTCATCCAATATAGTATAAACCCCAGAGGTCGACATCCCATAGTGAGCAATGGCCGATACTCAAAGGGATAGTAAGGCCAACACCCTAAGTGATGTTGAGTGGCCGATACCTTAGTTGATGTTGAGTGGTTGATACTCTAAGTTGAAGGGGTGGCTGATACCTTAGTTGATGTTGAGTGGCTGATACACTAAGTTGATGAAGAGATTGATACCCTAGTTGAAGGTGAGGCCAATATACAAGGGGTTGAAGTGGCCAATACCCTAGTTGTTGGTGAGGCCAATACATAAGTTGATGGTGTGACCGATACCCTAGTTGTTGTTGGGTGGCCGATACACTAGTTGGTTGAGGTGGCCGATATAAAATAAGATGGTATGGTCGACACACACAAGAATACTTTATGGCCGATATACCTCAAGCACCATATAAATGATACCACTCTAAGCATCTCTAAAATGATAGCATTTAATGTGCTTTGGCCCACACAAGTAGATGTGTCTTGGCCGACACAAGTATATGTGTCTAGGCTGACACAAGTGATGTGACTAGGCCGATACAAAGATTGGAATGAAGGTTGATACACCTTGATGAGTGTAGGTCGATACATCTTGAATACAATTAGTGAATACATCATGAAAGTAATGAGATGAATACACTTTAATAAGTGTAGGTTGATAACCCTAAAGAAGATTAAATCAATGTAATAAGTATGTTGAAGTCAATATCCTGGTAAGGATGAGAAAGAAACTTGTACCTCATGTTGACAATTAGTTGATGATATTTCATGAAGTATGCTTGAACATTTATGGCAATTAAGTAGCTTGTATAATGTGAATAAGGATTTGATTGATAAATATTCACTTGGAAACCCTAAATCAGTTATAAGGGAAAACCCTAACCCTAATTATGAGAGGGTTGCAATTTGAATAATTCTCTTTATGGCATGGTCATGATATTTTCTTGCATTTACTATGAAATCCTAACCAATTAGGTATTATGAGATGATGAACATAGCCATGTATGAGCTATGATGATTTAGCATAATATAGATTATATAAGGCCTTGTGAGCCATGTGATATACTCTTACTACATGTATGACTTACATGTGGGTCTGATGACCTAGAGATAATTGGTGCCTAGTGGAAGGTGACACTATTCAATAATGGTTTGAGGGTTTGATACCCAAATCATATGATCATGATAATTATAATATTGAAGGGATGGAATTCCCAATGAAGTGTTCAAGGGACTGTAATCCCAGGATAAGTGAACAAGATATGTACCAATTGATATGAGATCTCTTGAAAATATGTTATACTTTTCTATATTGCATTAATCTATAATTCATGCTTGTAACTTGATTGATGCTAAACGATGATGTAATGCACATAATCTATCAAGTGAACTAAAAATGTAGTTTCCCTGGCCATAGAATCATTCCGTGTCAGGATCTATTGAATGATGAAATGAGTTTTACTCAGAGGGCATATTTTTGAATACGTGAGGGTGCAAGACGAGTATTACCTTGATTCCTTCAAACTCTAGGATTTGTCCTTGAGCCATTTTCCTAAAAAGAGTGCAGTTGTAGGTTGTATCTCTATTGCAACATCGGGATTGGCGGTAAAGTCATACCCCCATAAGAGTATGGCTATAGGCCATGACTCAATATATACAAGCATGATTGAATGTAGGTCATACCTTCGACAGAGAACATGCTACACGTTGTATCTCTATAGCAAAGAGCCTCTATACGCCAGGCTAGCTAAAATGCAAAATGACTCATAATGTCATTGCCACTCTCATACTGACTGAGAAAGGAGAGGTCGTGGATTCCAGCTCTTCCATAGACCTATATGGTACTAATGCTAGATTTGTAGTGGTCAGTTGGAGATGGAAGGTATATTCCCACCTCTACAGGGTATAATAAGATGGAATGTTTAAAGATATAATCAGCCGTGTAGCGTATTTGCTTAAGGACCAAATACGGAAACATTGGTG
Source organism: Alisma plantago-aquatica (assembly GCA_963693085.1). Lineage (NCBI taxonomy): Eukaryota > Viridiplantae > Streptophyta > Magnoliopsida > Alismatales > Alismataceae > Alisma > Alisma plantago-aquatica. The sequence continues at coordinate 1,047,385,173 of OY856409.1, read as the reverse complement.
GATGCCTTGCTTTGGTTTTATACTGCTTAGTTTATAATAGTTATACATGTTCTTCATATTCCTCTTAAAAGTGATTAAATGATCTATTGCTCAGTTGTAGATATTTGAACTAATAAGATGATGAGACTACTCTTCGCTGCATATAATCAACAATTATACTTATTTAATTTAGTATAGGTTTATTCTACTCTCATTCATAAAAGTTAAACTGTGACAATAATTTTTTTGGCGGAGAGTTATATCTCTCGCTGGGACAAGTTGTCTCACCATGTGGGTTCCACAACTTTTTAGGTGGACGTGCACGAAAGGGTAAAGATCGTGCAATAGAGAGAGGGCAACAACAACCAAAACAACAATAACAACTAAGGTTGAGTGCACTGCTATGTGTCATGTAGAGATAAAGTCCTATGTGTCATTCCTGCACTCTCAGGTCCTTTTAGGAGATAGTGTGTAAAGAATTTTATAATCGATATGATATTTTGGCTAGTACGCCTCGATGCATAATGTTGCTTTTGTGTATGTTTTGGTAAAACAACTATTATCTCATATCCTTACAAGGTGATGGAACATTGTATGTACAAGTAAACCATGATGTATATATATGGTTTGGTTCTTTCTGAAAAGAGTTTTTTGGTAGTGGATCTCTTGGCAAAAATGTTTTAATTTTTAGTGATTTTTGATAATCTGTTGTTAATGATTAATTCTGCATAGTTTTGTGCGATTAAGCTGTCGGTTTGATAGTGGTTGTCACAATTTTTGGTATCATAGCCTTAGGTTAACTGAGTCTATAGGGACTCTTTTATTGTCCTCCAATTTACCTTATAGTGACTTTTGCTTATATATAAGAAGAAATAAAGCTCAAAGATGTCTAGAGAACACGAAGAACATGTTGCTGAGAGCAACATTGCTACACTAGGAAGAGGTGCAAGGGAACATGTGAGAGAAGAACAAGTGCCTGAGAATCCTCATGTGGATCAGACTATGCTGGAGAACCCTACTTTCCATGCTTTATTTGGGCAATTTATGATGTCAATAACACATATGGTAGACAAGATACCAGTACCACCCCCTAGGGCACCCGTTCCTAATGAAGCTTCTAGTTCTAGTAAGACTTTTGAATGGCTATGCCGTGTGGGAGCCATAGAATATGTTGGAACAACTGACCCAACAGATGCAAATATGTGGCTCATTGAGTTAAAAAAGCCTTTAAGATCCTTAGCATCCCAGAAACTGGTAAAGTGAGGCAAGCTATGTACTTGTTAAAGGGAAGTGTTGGCCACTGATGGGCCATCGAAGAAGAGAAAAGGCCTAATGTTGAGGTCGAATGGGAGGAATTCCAATGTGACTTCACCAATATGTACTTTCCTCGTACATACCTGGATGAGAAAATATCATAGTTTGAACGGATTAGGCAAGGGTCTATGAAGATTAATGAGTATGAAACTAAGTTCACGAAACTTTTACAGTTTTATCCGCACATGGCTACTACAGACCAGGAGAGGATTCAACAATTTGAAAAAGGTATGAACGCTGAATCGACTACACCTTCTACTTCTCTAGAGAATAGAGAGAGCTTTGCTACATTTGTGGAATCAGTTAGGAGGATAGAAAGGTCAATAACTGCTAAATGTGAGTACAATTATAGGAAAGGACCTACCCAATTTCAAGGATAGTGGTTCAGAAGCTATAAGAATCCAAGGTTTTGTACACAATCAACACCACATAGGTTCAGTGCTCAGACGTAGTGGACATCAATTCAGGGTAGAGATCATAATTTTCCACCTATTGGATTCCAAAGTACGACGTCAATGTCAGTGACAGGGCCGTATAGGCCACAATAGGAGACTAGAATATGCTACAAGTATGGGTAGACAAGACATCTGAAGATAGAGTGTCCAGTAAGAGATACTGAAGTAACTCAACAATCAAGGCAAAGTCAGCAAGGCTCTCAGAGGCAACATTTCAGTAGTGGTGCAAGAGGAAAAGACGTGAATAGGCGTCTCAATTAGGTTCATTTGCATAAGGTAATAGAGGACGTGGTTGACATTAGGCAACAACAAGATTCTATGCTATGAGTTAGCCGGAAGTAGTGGTCAACCCACGAGTCATGACATGTTAGATGGAATTATTTCATTCTGATATATCTTCATCTTGCTTCATATCTATTTTGATTGTCCCGGGTTCTACACATTCCTTATCACTTGAGAAGTTATTCATAACTGTCTTTTTCCTATTAGTCATAGAACAAATAACTTGCTGTTAGAAACTCTGTTAGTTGGCTCTGTAGTATTACAAGAGGTATGTTCCCCCTGTGTTCTTTCTTTCTCAGAACATAACATTCAAGTGGATCTTATACCACTTAAGATGCATGGATTTGATGTAATCCTTGGGATGGACACCTTGGAAAAGTATAAGGTAGTCTTGGATTGTAGTTCCAAGCAAGCTATGTTCACATATGGTGGTAAGACATGGACCTTTCAGGGAGACAGGAAGATTCTTCCAACATGTCTAGTATCGGAAATGGTAGCTAAGAGATTGTTGTGACATGGGTGTGAGGCATTCTTAGCACATGTTGTGGATAGCAAGGTAGAGAGTCCTAGTATTCTAGAAGTTCCAGTTGTCAGGGAGTTTAAGGATATGTTTCCTGAGGAATTTTGTGATATTCCTCCACCTCGAGGAATTGATTTTGAGATCAATCTAGTTCTTAGTATGCAACTGATAGCTCAAACACCTTATAGAATGGCACCTGTTGAGACGGAAAAATTAAAGCAATAGTTGCAAGAGTTACTTGACAAAGGTTTTATACAGCCAAGTACATCACCGTGGGGTGCTCTGGTACTTTTTGTAAAGAAGAATGATGGATCTATGATGTTATGTATAGACTATAGATAGTTAAACAATGTGACAATAAAGAACAAATATCCTTTGCCAAGGATAGATGATTTTGTTTGACCAGTTGTGAGGTGCAACAATATTTTCTAAGATAGACTTGAGGTTAGGATATCACCAGTTACGGATTAAGGAATATGACATACCCGAGTCAGCCTTTAGGATAAGGTATGGTCATTATGAGTTTATAGTTATGTCATTTGGACTAACTAATGCACCAACAACGTTCATAGATCTAATGAATAGAGTGTTCCAGCCATTCCTTGATAAGTTCATGGTGGTATTCATAGATGACATTCTAATATACAATCGACATAGCCAACAACATGAACAACATCTTTGACAAGCATTGACTTTGTTGAGACAACACAAGCTATATGCTAAGTTTAGCAAGTGTGAGGTTTGGATGTCAGAAGTATCTTTTATAGGACATATTATATCTGCTAAAGGTATTTGTGTTGATCCTAAAAAGTTAGAGTCAGTTCTAGAATGGGAACAACCTAAGACACCAACAAAGATTCATAGTTTCCTAGGTTTAGCATGTTACTATAGAAGATTCATCAAAGACTTCAGTTCTGTAGCATTATCCCTAGCTAGGTTAACAAGGAAGGATGCTCCTTTTGTCTGGAATGACAAGTTTCAACACTCTTTCCAGTTGTTGAAGGAAAAGTTGACCAGTGAACTAGTGTTAGTGTTACCCGAGAAAGGGAAATGATACATTGTCTTTTGTGATGCTTTAAAGAATGGTTTGGGATGTGTGTTGATGCATGATAAATGAGTGATGTCTTTTGCCTCTCAAAAATTAAGAAACATGAGAAGAATTATCCTACACATGATTTGGAATTAGTTGTAGTGATTCATGCCTTGAAAATTTGGAGACATTATCTATATGGGGAGAAGTGTCAGATTTTCACAGACTATAAGAATTTGAAGTATATCTTTTCGTAGTAAGAATTAAACATGATACAACATCACTGGATGGAACTAATCAAAGATTACAATTGTATGATTGATTACCATCCAAGAAATGCTAATGTGGTGGCAGATGCGCTAAGCAGAAAGTTGTCATCTTCATTCACATGTAAATTACAGTCGAATTCTTTGGTGTGTCACAAGAGGGACATGCTAGTTTCCTTAACACATATGAATGTACAACTGGAAGTATCTTTGCTAGTTGGATTGTTGGCACATATGCAAGTTAAACCTATGCTAAGATAATATATTAAAGAAGCACAACATGCTGATATTGTGGTTTAGCAGATCATATCAGAATATGGCAGTGAGAAGTAGGATGACTTTCATGAGTTAGAAAATGGAATAGTTTGTTACCATAGTAGAATCATGGGACCTGATGTTAATGACCTAAGGAAGATATTTATGGAAAAAGCTCACTCATCTATGTATTCTATGCATCTAGGAAGTACCAAGATGTATCAAAATCTAAAAGATATGTATTGGTGGCCTAGTTTGAAGAAGGATATAGCTGAGTTCGTTATGTGGTGTCCAAAGTGTCAGCAAGTTAAGGCTGAGCACTAGAATCTGGCAGGAACGTTACAACCATTACCTATACCACAGTGGAAGTGGGATCATATGAGAATGGAGTTTGTAGTTGGTTTTCCTGGAACAGCCAAGGGTCACAATTCCATTTGGGTGATTGTTGATAGATTGACAAAGTTGGCACATTTTCTTCCTGTTAAGACAACATACACTCCTGAGAAACTTGCATAGGTTTATGCAGATGAAATAATACAATTGCACGGAGTCCCAACAACAATCATGTCGGACAGAGGTCCTCAGTTTACAAGTCACTTTTGAGAGCGATTACATACAACTTTGGGTACATAGTTGAAGTTTAGTATTGCTTTCCACCCTCAAATAGATGGACAATCTGAAAGGAATATACAAAATTTGGAAGACTTACTTAGGGCATGTGTTCTTCAATTTGTAGGTAGTTGGGATATACATTTGAGCTTGATAGAGTTTTCTTATAATAATAGTTATCCGAACAACATTGATATGGCACCATAAGAAGCATTGTATGGTAGATGTTGTAGATCTCTGCTATGCTGGTATGAAATAGGTGAATATCAACTTCTTGGTCTTGAACTTGTGCATCAGACAATAGAAAAGATTAAAGTAATAAAACAACAGTTGAAAGCTGCATAGGGCAGACATAAATCATATGCTGATAATCATCGTAGACTTTTAGAATTCTAAGTTGGAGATAGAGTGTATCTCAAGGTTTCTCCTTAGAAAGGTGTTCTCAGATTTGGAAAGAAGGGCAAGTTGTCTCCTAGATTTATGAGACCTTATCCGGTGATAGCACGTGTTGGAAAGGTAGCCTATGTAAAGAGTGGGACCCGATAGTGGGCCCACTCAATGGTACAGTCACGAGCCACGAAATATTTAAGTAGTGGAAAAAATAACTATTTACAGAGCTACAACTTGTTTCCATGTACATAACTTTCTCACCCTAAGGGTGTTACATAAAATGAAATATTTAAATCTATAAATACATAAGCCCATATGCAGAGGGTAACAAGGCTATCTCAAGTTGTTCTTATGTCCATAAATTAACTCACTATCATCCCGAGTCTCTTCCCTGTAAAGAATCTACACCTGGGTGGAGGGAACACCTAGAAAAATAGGAAAACAAGGTATGTATCAGCAAAAGTTGAGTATGTACATTAGAAGATTAACTAGGGCATTAAAAAGTAAAGTATGATGTTCCCAACAAAAAAGGGGCCATATAAGATAGGTAAGTTTCAATAAGAATTAACAAAAGAAGGAATTTTCAAAAGAATGAGGCAATATAAGTAAAACATTAAACCAGGATTCTTGCCATAATCAATCATCAGTATCATGAAAAATATTTGCATGCATATATATATTGGACTAAAGTAACTATAGTAGGGCCATGACACCACTGAGTCATTGGCCTAAGTAAAATGGGTGGAAAAGCACACCTTAGGCGGAAAATCACACCTCTCTATATATAAGGGTAGAAACACATACCCCAGGTAGAAACACATACCCTAATGGTTACGCATAAGCGTCTACAATAGTTAAACTAGTAAAATTATATAACATGCATAAATAGAGTGGCAAGATACATCTTTCACAAACATACGTGGCATGATTTAAGCACAATAGCAGGTGGGGTCATTGACCCAATTCAACATGATAATTGTAATTTTAGAAGAATAACAATAAGTCCAATTGAGAGTATATGAATTGTCCAACATGAACAAGAGCAAGTATTGTAAAAGTTGCCTCATTATAGGAAAATATAGTCATAAAATGCCAATGGGCATAAATAGAGAGGAGTACATACCTCATCTTCATAGCTACATGTCAACTTACTGGATATAATTGGTCCCCAAATTTGAGTATTCATCAGGTTGCATGAGGTGTCGAATGTTGACCTAGAGGTTGTACATTACCTATATTTTGATAATGACTTAACCATTCCATTCATATGTATCTAACATGTGCGTTAAAGATTGTTTGCAGACATTAGGTACATGAAAAGGATCACATATACAAGCCCTAGAATGGGCCAAGTGCAAGCCAAATTGACTACAAGTGTGCAATTTAGGATTTCCATGTAAATCACCTTAGAACATAAATGTAATCACTTGTAACGATGAATATGCTTGTAACTTAGAAGAGAAAAATGTTTGGGACAAAATTCACCAAGTGCTAATCACTTTTATTGCAAATTAGAAAATCCATTTCAGGCACTTGGTCGGTCGAGTTTCCCACCCTGAAACTCGACCGATCATCCTGAGTCGATTTTCTGAAGATTGCAATCGGTCGAGTTGTGCACTCACAGAACTCGACCGATTGGGTAGTAGGCCAATTCCAGTTGGAATGGTCGGTCGAGTTTCCTCAGGACAAACTCGACCGATCAATTCAACATCGAATTGCCTGCTACCTGATCGGTCGAGTTACACCCATTGATACTCGACCGATTGCATTGTACGAAGTTTGCAGAAAAAGTAATATGACCGTTGGTGAATTGTTTTGGGCAAAAATATAGCCGTTTTCTTAAAGGAAAAATGACCACTTATGTACCCAAGTGTCCCACAACATAAAGGGCCACCCTCAACTATAAATAGAACCCCTTGGATTTCATTCCAAGCTGCTCTTCCATTGCAAACTTGGTTCTAGCTTAGTTGAGAGTATTCCAAGCCCTTGAGCCCCTTTCTCTCTCTACCTTCAAGACAAATTCGTGAGTGAGATAGGTTCCTTTGTATGAGAGCTATCCTTTGTGCTATGTAAAGCTCTATCTTCTTTCTTCCCACCTCCAAATCAAATAGAAGATTGATTGAAGCTTCTTCTCCGAGTGAAAGAGGAGTTGCTGTTGTTCTTCTCCGAGTGAAGGGGAAGATGTGTTGCTGATCTTCAAGAGTGAAGATTGATCGTTGTTCCAGCTCCCTTGGTGAAGGGAAAACGTGGGCAAGCTCTCCAAGTGAAGGAGAGGTGCAAGGCAAGCTCAAGTAAGATAGGTAATTCCTGCAAGGCTGAAGACAAAGGTGAGATTGGGTAAGTCCTTTGTAGAAGGCTGAAGAATCTCGCTTTGTGGGTAAGTCCTTGGATAGGTTGAAGATCTTAGCTTGTGTAATTAAGCCCTTGGTTGTGTGGTTTATGTTTCTTGTAATCTTATCGTGATAAATAAGAGGACCAAGTTGCAAATCCTAGAGTCTAACCAACTCTAGGTAGTGGACTGACATAGCTCCTAAGTTTAGGACGTGGAACCACTCTAAACCACCTGTCCAAGTGCATGATATTCATTATCTCTTATCCTTGCTTTGTATGCTAGAATAGGATATCAAATTGCTGCTTCCATTAGTTTTTACACTTCATTTAAATTGGTGGTCTAATCGATTTTGTGAAGTGTGTGTAGCTCTACTCACCCCCCCTCTAGAGCCCATCGATCCAACAAGTGGTATCAGAGCAGGTCTTCTCCAAGCTACTTCTACAAGTAGGAGAAGATGGGCAATTCATCTCTTGGGTCACTCAACCTTTAAGGAAGCTTCTCCATGAGACCCCCGGTCTTCGACGGCACAAACTTCTTATATTGGAAGAGGAGAATGCAATTCTATCTTCAAGGGGTGAGTTTCGAAATGTGGAAGATTGTCCATCTCAAGTATGAGGATCCAAAAGGCGACATCACCACATGGACGGAAGCGGAGATGAAGCGTGCTCAACTCAATGCTAAAGTCGTGAGCATCATCTACGCCGCCCTTACACCATCAGAGTTCAACCGCATCTCTTCGTGGGACACGACGCATGAGATATGGCACAAGTTGTGTGTCACCTATGAAGGGACTGAGCAAGTCAAGGAGGCCAATGTCTACATGCTTGGTGGTCTTCTTGAGAACTTCAAGATGGGGAAGAATGAGAGGGTAGCGGATATGTACACAAGGTTAAATGTCATCTTGAACAGCCTTGCAGCCCTTGGAAGTGTCATGGATAGAGGTACAATCAATGCCAAAATATTGAGATCTCTTCCAAAGAGATGGGAGCCAAAGGTCACCTCTATTGAAGAAGTCTACAAGCTAAGCGAGTTATCAACTGAGGAGCTGGTTGGTAACCTTCAAGCCCATGAACCTAGGCTTGAAAAGAAAGAGGAAGAGGAGAAAAGAGAAGAGAAGGAATCAAAGAAGATAAAGGACACCGCCTTCAAAGCTCAAATTGAAGAAATGGTCCGACAACAACAACTTGCCATGAAGTCTCCCTGCCCTTCCTCAAGTGAAGATGAAGGTGTAAATGATCATGAAGCCAACTACTCAAAAGGGAAGCACTTCAAGAGCAAGCCCTCCTCCTCGACTCCAAGGTGCTACGAGTGTGGTAAAAAAGGCCACTACAAGAGTGACTGCCCAAAGGTCAAGAAGAGCCATCATAAGAGTAGCCACAAGAAGGATGACAAGTACAAGAGAGAAGCAAAGTACAAAAGAAAAGACAAGAAGGAGAGAAGGTCCAAAGATGCAGCTCATGCGGCATGGGAATCCTCTTCTTCAAGCTCCTCAAGCTCCGAAGATGGAGAATGTCATCTTGCCCTCATGGCCTCTACAAGTGAAGATGTAATTGAGGTAAATGAGGTAAGCAAAGTAAGTGATATTAGTTTACATGAGCTATCTAAGGAAACTCTTATTGACATGCTAAATGAATGCCAATCATCTTTTGCTAAATGTAAATCTAAAAGGAAAAGATTAGGCAAAATAGTTGATGACCTTTATGCAAAAATTGACATTCTTGATGAAAATGAAAAATTACATCTAGATAGCATAGACTCCTTGTAAGGGCAATTTCTTGACCTTGAACTCCAATATAATGGAGTAGAGGTTGAGAATGGTACATATCTTAAAACTATTGAAAATCTTAAGATAGAAAACCAAAATTGCCTAGATGAGCTTGATACTCTTAAAGTTGAAAATGTTGAACTCAAGCTTATTGACGATGCTAGGAGAGAAGAAGTCCATGCTTATCAAAGAGAAATAGTTGTTCTTAAATATGAAAATGCTAAATTGCTTGCTCAAACAAATGATTTATCTTCTAGACCTATTTTGCCTAGAAATGAAGTTGCTAGCTTAACTCTAGAAAAAGACTCTCTTCTTACTAAAGCCCTCTGTCTTGAGGCCGACCTTTTGCATACTAGAGAAGATCTTGCTAGTTTATCTACTACTGTTGTAAATCTTAGTGATGATAATGCTAAATTAAGATCTACTTTGCAAAGGTTTCTTTTGGGTAAGAAATCCCTAAATGATGTTCTAGAGCACTCTACCAAACAAGTTGGTACTAGTGGTCTAGGATATAATGGGACTACTCCAAAAGGTAAGAAGAAGAAGAAGGGTAAGAAAAAGAGTGTGGAACCTCCAATTTTCAAAGGAGACTCTTCCGGCTCTAAAAACCCCATGGTTTGTATTCATTGCAAATGTGATGACCACTATTCTACCTATTGTCCTTACAAGCCTAAGGGGACCAACCCAAAGATGAAATGGGTCCCCAAGCTAACCCTGGACCCCAAAGTTTGAGTTGGGTTCCGACATCCTCTTTTCTTGCAGGTTAAAAAGAAATGGATTGTTGATAGTGGCTGCTCTAAGCATATGACTGGAGAAATCAGCCATTTCAACAAATTTGTGAAAAAGAAAGGAGGATCGGTAACCTTCAGGGACAACAAGAAGGGTAAGGTTATAGGTGAGGGTGATGTAGGAAATGAATTATGCATTAAAAATGTATTGCTTTTTGATGGCCTACATCACAATTTAATTAGTGTTAGCCAATTATGTGATAATGGTTATCTTGTGCTTTTTACTTCTTTAGAATGCTTGCTTCTAGATTCCCTGTCCTACAATGTTATATATAAGGGAACTAGAAATGGTAATCTCTATGTGATTGTTCTCGATGCTCTTAAGCCCATACTAAATAGATGCTTAGTTGTGGGTAAAAACGATCTTTCGCTTTGGCATCGTCGTTTGGGTCATGTGAATTTGCATCAAATGAAGAAATTGAACAAAAAGGACTTGGTTTGAGGACTTCCTAAATTGGATTTTGAAAAGGATGAGGAATGTCAACCTTGTACACAAGGGAAACAAACCAAATCCTCCTTCAAATCCAAAGGAGTCATGAGTACCAAGAGAGTTCTTGAGCTTCTTCATATTGATCTTTTCGGACCAATGAGAACACAAACGCTTCGTGGCTCCAAATATTGTCTTGTTATTGTTGATGATTTTTCTAGATATACTTGGACTTTCTTTCTCGTTTCTAAAAGCGATACACTTGATGTTTTCTCGAGCTTTTGTAAACGAGTTGAAAACGAAGCTTCTTGCCATGTTGTTTCCATCCGTAGTGATCATGGGGGAGAGTTTGAAAATGATCTTTTTGAACGTTTATGTGAAAAATCGGGTTACTCGCACAATTTCTCTTCTCCTCGCACACCTCAACAAAATGGAGTTGTTGAGAGGAAGAATAGATCGCTACAAGAGATGGCTAGGACCATGCTTCTTGAGTATGACACTCCTAAGAAGTTTTGGGCTGAAGCCGTTAGCACCTCATGTTTTGTGCAAAACCGAGTTTTCACACATCCGACTTTCAAGAAAACCCCCTATGAACTATGGCGTGGTAGGAAGCCGTCTATTGACTTCTTTCATGTTTTTGGATGTCCTTGTTTTGTTTTAAACACTAAGGATTCTCTCGACAAGTTTGATCCGAAATCATACAAGGCTTTCTTCCTAGGCTATAGCACTACTAGCAGGGCATACAGAGTGTTTAACATTGAACTATCTAAAATTGAAGAATCTATAAACGTTAAATTTATTGAAACTAACCCTGTTATTGGCAAGCATATTGGTGATGATGATGTTGCAGATGAAATCATTCCTATCTTAAAAGAGCTCAACATCAAAGACAAAGGCAAGCAGGTTGAAGAAGAAGAAAAAGAAGAAGAAAAGAAGGATCCCACTCCCCGCTTTGCAAAGAATCACCCCAAGGAGTTGATCATTGGCAATCCGTTTGAGAGAGTGAGGACACGAGCTGCTCACAACAAAGAACAAGCAGATTGTGCCTTCATCTCCCAACTAGAGCCAAAGAACATCAAAGAGGCCCTTGGTGATGATGAGTGGATCCTTGCCATGCAAGAAGAGCTTGAGCAATTTGAGAAGAACCGTGTGTGGACTCTAGTGCCAAGACCAAATGATAGAAAGATCATTGGCACCAAATGGGTCTACCGCAACAAGCTTGATGAGCAAGGAAAAGTGGTAAGGAACAAAGCAAGGTTAGTAGCACAAGGTTACAACCAACAGGAAGGTATTGATTTTGATGAAACTTATGCTCCTGTTGCTAGATTAGAATCTATCCGTATGCTACTTGCTTTTGCTAGTTATAAAAATTTCTTGCTTTATCAAATGGATGTTAAAAGTGCGTTTTTGAACGGTACAATCGAGGAGGAAGTATTTGTTGCTCAACCTCCAGGCTTTGAAAATGACAAATTACCCAATCATGTTTATTTGCTACAAAAAGCTCTCTATGGACTCAAACAAGCACCTCGAGCTTGGTATGAGAAATTAAAGAACTTTTTGTTAGATAATGGGTATGTCATGGACAAAGTTGATTCTACTTTGTTTCTAAAACACACTTCTAACCATTTTCTTCTCATACAAATATATGTTGATGATATCATTTTTGGCGGGACTGATCTTGATCTTTGCAAGGAGTTTAGTTCTCTTATGCAGAGTGAATTTGAAATGAGCATGATGGGTGAGTTGACCTTCTTCCTCGGCTTTCAAATCAAGCAAACAAAGGAAGGAAACTTCATCAACCAAGGCAAATACACAACTGAACTACTCAAGCACTTTGGGATGGAGAACATGAAGCAGATGGATACACCCATGTCAAACACCGCCAAACTTGATAAAGATGAAGAAGGTGAAAAGGTAGATGAGAAGCTCTATAGAGGTATGATAGGAAGTTTACTTTACTTAACTGCCTCTAGACCTGACATTATGTTTAGTGTTGGATTGTGCGCTCGCTTTCAATCTTGCCCTAAGAAGTCGCATCTCACTACTGTTAAGAGAATTTTGAGGTACTTAGCCAAAACTCAAAATTTTGGTCTATGGTATCCTAAATCAAGGGATTTTACTCTTACGGCATATAGTGATGCGGATTATGCAGGGTGTTTGATTGATAGAAAGTGCACAAGTGGCACTTGCTTCCTTCTAGGACCATGCTTAGTGTCTTGGTTCTCCAAGAAACAAAACACAGTGGCATTATCAACTATCGAAGCTGAATACATTGCAGCCGGGAGTTGTTGTGCACAGGTCCTATGGATGAAGAAAATGCTCCAAGACTTTAACATATTTTTTGATGCTTCTCCTATCTATTGTGACAATACTAGTGCAATTAACCTCTCTTATAATCCTATATTGCATAGTAGAGCTAAACATATAGAGGTTCGCCATCATTTTCTTCGTGACCACATTGCAAAGAAAGATATCTATATCACACATGTGGACACGGAAAATCAGTTGGCGGACATTTTTACAAAACCCCTAGCTAGAGATCAATTTAACTTTATTCGATCTAAACTGCTCATTATTGATTTAAATGATATTTCTATGTGATCTAGCTAGTGATCTCTATCCTATATGCTTGCTCATGTCATTTCTTCACCTTATGTGCCTATACATGCTTGCTTATGCTTAATTTGCCAATCAATATGCCTAGTTTTTGCTTGTTTTTGGGTTTTTATCGAATTTTGCGTTTTATCGCTAAATAGTGCCCAATGATGAGCATAATGTGCCTAGGTATGTTATTTATGCATAATAGAATAGAAAAATAAAATTAATAGGCATGTATGTGGCTAGAATCTAAGATTTAGTTTGCTAGGTCAGGTTGACCTTCGGTCGAGTTTCACCCCTGAAAACTCGACCGATCAGGAGCCGAGAGTGGTTCTTCAGTGGACTAATCGGTCGAGTTGTCCTGTCTCAGAACTCGACCAATCGACGGGCTGCGCCAACTTAAAACTTAGGATCGGCCGACTATTTTCCCTTGCAACTAGAAAATAGCCGACCGATTCCTCTTCTCTTGGCCCGTGCTCTCCACCCTAGCCCTAACCCTTCCCCGTTCCCAGCCCTAGGGTGCCCTAGAAGCTTCCTCCTGACCTTCCCGGGCGACGGTTGTGTGTTCTTGTTGGGTTTCGAGGTTCGTTTTGCTTGTGTGTGCGTTTTATTCTCTTGCTTTTTGCTTCCATGGCTTCCCACAGGAGAAAACGACCCGCCCCTAGCAATGCCCCAGCTTCTTCCTCGACCCAACGGTTGATTCCCTTTGATAACACCACGTTTGTCTCTCTAGAGGCTGTCAATAGGTATAAGGATTTCCTTCCTAGGTCTCCTTTTCCTTTCCGCCCCCTAGTTGGTCCAACTCGTTTTCAAAACCATATCAACTCCATCGCATAGCTTCTTGAACATCACAACCTTTCCGCCCTTGCGATCGAGAGTGACTGCTTCAACAATCAGTTAACTAGTACCAAAGCAGTTCACGAGTTCTATGCTAATCTATGCTGGAACTATGATTCGATTGTTCCCCCGCCAAATACTGAAATAGTCCTAACATCGATGATCGCCGGTCATCGGTTTCAACTCTCCGAGGAGACTTTCAATCTCTATCTTGTCGGAGATGAAGAAACCACTACTTGGCGCCGGGGCTATGATGAGTTTTTTGATCTTTTAGACCCGGAAGCCTTTTACAAACATCATGAATTGACTTTACCGGATATTCATCGATATTTGAAAAAGCCTGACGTGGCCTATAAGAAGTGGTACACCCTTCCCTCCTCCTCCCTTGATCTCCGGAAGCGCATCCTAGCCCTTGTGCTTAACTGCAACATCCATCCAAAGCGAAATCAAACGGATATTGCGGAAAACACAACGGTTCTGATGTATTGTTTGTTGAACAACATAGGTGTCAAGTGGGCTCGTTACATTCTTCATCATATGACCTGCTTTGACAAAGGCAAGAACACCAAGGGCACCCACCCTCCCTATCCAGCCTTGATCTGTGGTCTCTTCCAGTTCGCCACTGACAAATCACTCTTTTCCGACTTCCATTACCCGGTTGCTCGAAAGGGAGTGTGCATTAGTGAAACCACTCTTCTAAAGTCTGTGCCTGCCCCTGGTGCTTCTGGCTCTGCCTCTGCCTCTGCCCCTGCACATTAGTCTGAGCTGTACTATTTTCTTATTCTCTGTTTTCTCGCTTTTTATGGTTGTAGTCGCTTATGAGAACATATGTCTGAGTTGGAATATCATTGCTACACTTTGGCTATTTCATCCGTGTTATCTTCTGCTTGGTGTTTGATGAGCTATATTTTGATTCTGACTTGGATTATATGTTTCTCCTCTGTGGTTGTATGTTATATGCCTTTACACTGTTGTTTATCATCTTTTGCATATCTGTGTGGTTGAGTCTTGGAGAAGACCTTGATTTTGCTCTTGTACACCCCCTTCCTTTTTGATAATGTCAAAAGGGGGAGAAATATCTCATGGTCTGAAACTCAATCATATTGTTTTTATGGTGATAATACTATTGCTTTCTTGCCTAAGTGATCCTTTTCTTGTAAATTTGCTGATTGATCATATGACATGTAAGGGATTACATATTACATTGATTTTGGTTTTGCTATGTATAGAAAACCTAACATGCAGGTGAGAGGAAGCATAAATTGAGGGGGAGCAATTCCAATTGTTCTTATCATGAATCCCCCTAATTCACAAGGCAAAGGTTTAATTTTCTTATCCTTTTCAATATGTTTGAGGAATGGTTTGTCATTGTCAAAAAGGGGGAGAATGTTGACCTAGAGGTTGTACATTACCTATATTTTGATAATGACTTAACCATTCCATTCATATGTATCTAACATGTGCGTTAAAGATTGTTTGCAGACATTAGGTACATGAAAAGGATCACATATACATCCCTAGAATGGGCCAAGTGCAAGCCAAATTGACTACAAGTGTGCAATTTAGGATTTCCATGTAAATCACCTTAGAACATAAATGTAATCACTTGTAACGATGAATATGCTTGTAACTTAGAAGAGAAAAATGTTTGGGACAAAATTCACCAAGTGCTAATCACTTTTATTGCAAATTAGAAAATCCATTTCAGGCACTTGGTCGGTCGAGTTTCCCACCCTGAAACTTGACCGATCATCCTGAGTCGATTTTCTGAAGATTGCAATCGGTCGAGTTGTGCACTCACAGAACTCGACCGATTGGGTAGTAGGCCAATTCCAGTTGGAATGGTCGGTCGAGTTTCCTCAGGACAAACTCGACCGATCAATTCAACATCAAATTGCCTGCTACCTGATCGGTCGAGTTACACCCATTGATACTTGACCGATTGCAATGTACGGAGTTTGCAGAAAAAGTAATATGACCATTGGTGAATTGTTTTGGGAAAAAATATAGCCGTTTTCTTAAAGGAAAAACGACCACTTATGTACCCAAGTGTCCCACAACATAAAGGGCCACCCTCAACTATAAATAGAACCCCTTGGACTTCATTCCAAGCTGCTCTTCCATTGCAAACTTGGTTCTAGCTTAGTTGAGAGTATTCCAAGCCCTTGAGCCCCTTTCTCTCTCTACCTTCAAGACAAATTCGTGAGTGAGATAGGTTCCTTTGTATGAGAGCTATCCTTTGTGCTATGTAAAGCTCTCTCTTATTTCTTCCCACCTCCAAATCAAATAGAAGATTGATTGAAGCTTCTTCTCCGAGTGAAAGAGGAGTTGCTGCTGTTCTTCTCCGAGTGAAGGGGAAGATGTGTTGCTGATCTTCAAAAGTGAAGATTGATCGTTGCTCCAGCTCCCTTGGTGAAGGGAAAACGTGGGCAAGCTCTCCAAGTGAAGGAGAGGTGCAAGGCAAGCTCAAGTAAGATAGGTAATTCTTGCAAGGCTGAAGACAAAGGTGAGATTGGGTAAGTCCTTTGTAGAAGGCTGAAGAATCTCGCTTTGTGGGTAAGTCCTTGGATAGGTTGAAGATCTCAGCTTGTGTAATTAAGCCCTTGGTTGTTTGGTTTATGTTTCTTGTAATCTTATCGTGATAAATAAGAGGACCAAGTTGCAAATCCTAGAGTCTAACCAACTCTAGGTAGTGGACTGACTTAGCTCCTAAGTTTAGGACGTGGAACCACTCTAAACCACCTGTCCAAGTGCATGATATTCATTATCTCTTATCCTTGCTTTGTATGCTAGAATAGGATATCAAATTGCTGCTTGCATTAGTTTTTACACTTCATTTAAATTGGTGGTCTAATCGATTTTGTGAAGTGTGTGTAGCTCTATTCACCCCCCTCTAGAGCCCATCGATCCAACATCGAAGACACGGGGATCTGTGGTCTCAAACATCCACATGAGTCCACATAGGGCACACAATTGTTGGCGGCAAGTTTCCTAATGCAAGTTGTTGGGCGCGATGGAGTGTATGGTGGATAGAAGAGCCATTGTTGGCTAGACACAATAGGTGGTCATGACTACCACAATTGTAGTAGAAGGTCGTGGTACAATGCTACTACCTCAATGGTCAAATCAAGGAGGGAGTAGGACATAGGGAAGTGATGAGGCATGGTTGGGAGTGGTGTAATGCTACTGGTGAAGGTTTCACCATGAAGGATGAGGAGATATCATATCCTCCTGGTGGCACTGGTGCTGACAGCGGGCACCTTAGGTCTCTCGGCATTGTCCTTTGTCGACTCTATGGGTAGCAGCGCCATCCTTACAGTTTTCACAGTCATATGACACAGGGTGAAGGGAGAAAGAGGTGGACTGTGGCGTTACCAATAGGTGCCCAACACTATCTGGTGAGATTGGTGTTGCTCGATGCTTTGTGGTGCTTTTTGGCATAGTTGGATCATGGAGGCTATAGGGAAGCACATGCATGTGGTGGTTAACACAAGGGGAGACTAGTGATGCCATAGTTGTAGGGGGTGACATCAGGTTGATGGCAGCAGTTTGCAGGCTGCATCATCAACGCTGCACTTGCGGTTAGTTGTTACCACGATGGCAAATTCTTGTGGCCATGAGTGGCGGTGCAAAATGGAGGATGAGGTGTGTTTTTACAGGTCTTGTGTTCAGATGGTGAGGTGCCAAGATGAGGAATATAGGAGAGGAGAATGACTTTCAACATGAACACCTACAATTCATCCATCAACTAGAGATGGCGACTAGTCTCATGGTCATGGCCATTAGGCACTGGGTGAGGGAATGTCGATAGCCATGGAGATGTTGGAGGCAGACCCCTCGGTGGCGTTGTAGTTGATCAGGAGTCATTAGTGTTGCACCTGAGTAGCAACATGGGAGGGGCATAGTGGTGGCGCATATTGATTGCTAGTAAGGTCAAAGAAGGAGAGGAGAGGATGAGGAACGTCGGGGTTGTAGGTTGCAAGATCCACGAAAGACGACGGTGAGGTGGTCAGGAGGAGGGAAACCCTTGTCATCGTCAGTGTTGTCAGCGTTCTATAGATCCATACCACTCTTGCAATGCCTAATGGTGAAGGAGGGCATTGCAGCTTCCTCTCTACCAGACATTGACCGCAGGGGCGGGATGGAAGATCAAAATGGAAGTGATGGGGGTGGGTGGTGATTTGGTGGTATGAAGGTGCCACTATAGATCACGATCTGGAGGTGATGAAACTTGGTGAATGCATGGTCTCAGGATGCAACATGGCGGAAGAAAGCCTCATTGATGGGTTCTTGGGTGTGGAGGAAGAGGAACTGGCAGATAGGGTTTTGGGGCACAATGGAGAAGAAGGGGGTTGCTTCTTGTCATGGCCGTGGACACCAGGGAGGGACGACAGTTGTAGGGATTTTAAGAGGCTAGGAAGGGGGAAAGGATGAAGAGGAGGAAATGGGAGAGAGGAGCAGGAAGTGTCGTCAGTTATAGGGTGGCAACAACATGCAGTGTGAGACCCATGTTTTGGTTAGGGGGAAGAAGTAACGCACGCGTTACACTAATGATGAATTAATCACTAAATTGACAAAGCTATTAAATGAGACATTGAATGTATAATATGCATAGTTATGATCAATTAAATTAGTATTCACTTGAAATCCTATTGACCTGAAATTGGGCATGTTGGCCAAGTAAGACATAATGAATAAAATTCAATGCTAATTTCATCTTTTGATAATATTTGATATTTTATTTAATTACTTGTATTTTAAGTACTCATATATATATATATATATATTAATTTAATGTATTATTTCAAATTTATTGAATTCCTTGTATCAAGTAGACTAATGGAGCTATAGATTCTAAAATTAAGATCAATCTTACTTAATTCATGAATTTTTTACTTATATAACTAACCTAAGGGAAGGGAAATTAAGCTACATACTCATATTCGAGTGTGTTACAACACTCCATCCCTTTAAGAGGATTTCATCCCTAAAATCCACCTAACTATAATGTGATATCCCTTAGACTAATATATAGGTGTAAAGAACACTTATTATAGGGGACCACCATATATCCCACTTGTAGCCCATGGGTATCCATATAAAGAACATTTAATTATGATAATTGATTAGTAAATATACATGCCTAAATTTAACACTAGGAACTGCCCAGGTATAACTTATTACATCCTCTATTAATTTTTGATAGTTCATAAGTTGAGTTACACTTCTATTGCCTGAAGATGTAAGACTTCATTCCTTACAAGGGTTAACTATAACTTAGTCAATCATCTAGAGGGGATCCAAGGGTGGACATTAGGTCTTTATTTACCTAGAACCTCTTCTATGCATTTACTACAATACACAGAGGCTTAGGGACTCGTTGTTGATCATTCCAATCAAAGGTTTCTTTTCTAAAAGATTTACTACTACTCAAACCTCTTTATAGTGGTGACTTGGTTCCAAAACCCATCGATAAAATCTGAAAGTTTTTCTCTTTTTGTACATATATAGTTTAATTTTAAAAATAACCTTAACGATTAAAAACTTTGCGATGAGAATCCAAAAATGGCGCCAAAATCAATATGAGAACCAAGTATACCACATTCTACTACCTACAACATATACTATTACCACAACATCACTTCCTCTTCACAAAAGAGGCTTATCTACACACATTATCGAGTAAAACTAGCATATCCAAAATTTAGAAGAGGGGATACATATTTATTCTAACATGTCGTTAACTTCTAGTAGGTCCTACTAGGCACGAACTCCACTATCCCACCATTCTCTTTATCGTGACTTAGGCCATCACATCCCCAAAAAAACCAAATATTTATAAGATCGTGGATCCATAATAGGAAGAGATTAAGGTCTCTTCTCCCCTAGTTGGTTTGCATCCATGGCGTCATTATGAGCCCATGATAACTAGATAGTCAAACTATTCTTCATCTCATACATCATATAAACTAATTACATAGTGGCGATGAGAGAGTGGTCAAATTTTTAAGGATTGTCCCTAGAAGTACCTACATCACCGAACCTCAGTGTTAGTGTATACCCAAAGTTTTAAGAAAAATAGTTTCCACTATAGCTTCCAAACATGATTGTGCCTCCATATGTTCTTAGGGAAAAATAACATGGTAAACCATTTTATTATGTGATCCAACTATGTGATCATCTTTTTAGGACAAGGGAGATAAGCATAATTCCTAACTTATGGGTATGCGAGGGATGGAATCCCAAGTATCATTACTCAAAACCTATATCAACCATAAAAAAATCCTCATTTATGAGATATTGCAAGTTCAACTAAGATAGTATGCAACCTTTGGATGTCGAGTCTCAAACAACCTATGTTGAAATAACTCCATGTTATAGGAAAGACACACCTAACCTCAAGGATCTAATTCATATCCACATATTCCATCAAAGAGCATCCCAAAACCTAAAATCCATGTTGATATTCTAAGTTCGTATCCATGCATGTACAATTCACATAATGTGTGTATCGTAAGCATTCTAGAAAACAAAAAAAAAAGTAAAAGGTTTAATGACTTGTACTAGGGTTACACAATAATGGGGGTTTAAGTCAACCGACTCCCAATAGTAGATGAATTTTCCTCTCCTAAGGCAGGATCTTGGAGCTACTCCCCAGGAGAGTCAACCTCTACATATAGATAGTGATACCTATAAAGAGGGGATATGATTGATAAGAGTGTACCCAATACCAGGTCATCCACATACTTAGTTTGGGACACATATATACTACTAAATTTGATGGGGGTGAAACCTTAATTGATAAACACAATTTAGATTTATGTATGACAATAACCTCTAAAGGGTTACCTACCTACTCGGGAACAACCTAGGATAACTTGAAATAGTCTAGTTAGAGACTGATTAGGCTCTAATACCATTTTATAAAGAGTGGGACCCAATAGTGGGCCCACTCAATGGTACAGTCATGAGCCACTAAATGTTTAAGTAGCAGAAAATATAACTATTTACAAATTTACAATTTGTTTCCATGTACATAACTTTCTCACCCTAAGGGTGTTACATAAAATGAAAGAGTTAAATCTATATACACATAAGCCCATACACAGAGGGTAACAAGGCTATCTCAAGTTGTTCTTATATCCACAAATTAACTCACGATCATCCTGAGTCTCTTCCCTATAAAATAGCTACACCTAGGTGGAGGGAACACCCAAAAAAAGGAAAACAAGGTATGTATCAGCAAAAGCTGAGTATGTACATTAGAAGATTAACTAGGGCATTAAAAATAAAGTAAGATGTTCCCAACAAAAAGGGGCCCATTAAAGATTGGTAGGTTTCAATGAGAATTAACAAAAGAAAGAATTTTCAAAAGAATTAGGCAATCTATGTAAAACATTAAACCATGATTCTTACCATAATCAATCATCAGTATCACAAAAAAATTTCATGCAAATATATTGGACTAAATTAACTATAGTAGGGCCAGGACACCATTGAGTCATTGGCCTAAGTAAAATGGGTGGAAAAGCACACCCTAGGAGGAAAAGCACGCCTTTGTATATATAAGGGTAGAAATGCATACCTCAGGTAGAAACACATACCCTAATGGTTACACATAAGCATCTACAATAGTTAAACTAGTCGAATTATATAACATACATAAATAGAGTGGCAAGATACAACTTTCACAAACATACGTGGCATGATTTAAGCACAACAGTAGGTGGGGTCATTGACCCGATTCAACATGATAATTGTAATTTCAAAAGAATAACAATAAGTCCAATTGAGAGTATATGAATTGTCCAACATGAACAAGAGCAAGTATTGCAAAAGTTGCCTCATTATAGGAAAATATAGTCATAAAATTCCCAATTATAAATAGGGAGGAGTACATACCTCATCTTCATAGCTATAGGTCAACTTAGTGGATATAATTGGTCCCTAAATTTAAGTATTCATCAGGTTGCATGAGGTGTCTAAGACATGGGGATTCGTGGTCTCAAGCATCCACATGAGTCCACATAGGGCACACAGTTGTTGGCGGCAAGTTCCCTACTGCAAGTTGTTGGGTGCGATGGAGTGTATGGTGGCTAGCAGAGCCATTATTGGCCAGACACAATAGGTGGTCATGACTACCACAATTGTTGTAGTAGGTTGTGGTACAATGCTACTACCTCAATGGTCAAAGCAAGGAGGGAGTAGGATGCAGGGAAGTGATGAGGCATGGTTGGAAGTGGTGTGATGCTGCTGATGAAGGTTTCACCATGAAGGATGAGGAGCTATCATGTCCTCCTGGTGGCACTAGTGCTGACGGTGGCCACCTCAGGTCTCTCAACAACATTCTTTGTCAACTCTATGGGTAGCAGCACCATACTTGCGGTTGTCACAGTTATGTGATGTAGGGTGAAGGGAGAAGGAGGTGGACTTTGGCACTGCCTGTAGGCACCCAATGCTGTCTGGCGAGATTGGTGTTGCTCGGCACTTTGTGGTGCTACTTGGCATAGTTGGATCGAGGAGGCTATTAGGTAGCACCTGTGTGTGGTGGTTAACACAAGGGGA
The DNA here is from genome assembly GCA_963693085.1 of Alisma plantago-aquatica. NCBI lineage: Eukaryota > Viridiplantae > Streptophyta > Magnoliopsida > Alismatales > Alismataceae > Alisma > Alisma plantago-aquatica. Next base: position 1,047,362,761 of record OY856409.1, on the reverse strand, counting down.
AATGGGTGATTTCATGGTTGTAGGGGGCGATGTTAGGTTGATGGCAATAGTTTGCAGACTACATCATCGACGCCGCACTTGCAGTTTGTTGCTACCAAAATGGTGAATTCTTGTGGCCATGAGTGGCGGTGCAAAATGGAGGAGGCATGTTTTTGCAGGTCTTGTGTTCAGACGACTAGGTGCCAGGATGAGGAATAGAGGAGAGGAGAAGGACTTCCAACATGAATACCTACAATTCATCCTTCAACTATAGATGGCAACATGTCTCATGGTCATGGCCTTTGGGCACTAGGTGAAGGAACGTCGGCAGCCAAGGAGATGTTGGAGGCAGACCCCTCGGTGGCATTGCAGTTGATCAGGAGTCATCGGTGTTGCACCTGAGTAGAAATGTGGGAGGCGCAATGGTGGCACCTACTGGTTGCTGGTGAGGTCAAAGAAGGAGAGGAGAGGAAGAGGAAGGTCAGGGTCGTAGGTTGCAAGATCCACGACGGACGGAGACCCTTGTCATCATCAGTGTTGTTAGCATTCTGTAGATCCATACCACTCTTGCAGTGTCTGGTGGTGAAGGAGGGTGTCACAACTTCCTCTCTCTCAGACATTGACCACATGGGTGTGGTAGAAGATAAAGACAAAAGTGATGGAGGTGGGTGACAATTTGGTGGTATGAAGGTGCCATTGTAGATCATGATCTGGAGGTGATGAAGCTTGGTGAATGCATGGTCTCAGGATGCAACATGGCGGCGGAAAGCCTCTTGTTGATGGGTTTCTGGGTGTGGAGGAAGAGCAATTGGCAGCTAGGGTTTTGGGGCACAATGGAGAAGAAGGGGGTCGCTTCCTGTCATGGACGCGGACACTAGGGAGGGATGACATTTCTAGGGATTTTAAGAGGCGAGGAAGGGGGAAAGGATGAAGAGGAGGAAACATGAGAGAGGAGCAGGAAGTGTCGCCGACTACAGGGGCGGCGACAACATGTAGTGTGAGACCCGCATTTTGGTTAGGGGAAGAAGTAATGCAAGCGTTACACTAATGATGAATTAATCACTAAATTGACCAAGTTGTTAAATGAGACATTGAATGATAATATGCATAGTTATGGCCAATTAAATTAGTATTCAATTGAAATCCTATTGACCTAAAATTGGGCATGTTGACCAAGTAAGACATAACGAATCAAGATTGAATGATAATTTCATCTTTTGGTAATATTTGATATTTTATTTAATTATTTGTAATTTAAGTAATCATATATATATATATATATTAATTTGATGTATTATTTCAAATTTGTTGAATTCCTTGTATCAAGTAGACTAATGGAGCTATAGATTCTAAAATTAAGGTCAATCCTACTTAATTTGTGAATTTCATACTTATATAACTAAGGGTGAACCTAAGGGAAGCGAAATTACGCTACATACTCATATTCGAGTATGTTTCCATTTTGTAAAGAGTGGGACTTGATAGTGGGCCCACTCAATGGTACATTCATGAGCCACAAAATATTTAAGTAGCGGAAAACATATCTATTTATAAAGTTACAACTTGTTTCCTTGTACATAACTTTCTCACCCTAAGGGTGCTACAAAAAATGAAAGAGTTACATTTATATACACATAAGCCCATATGTAGAGGGAAACAAGGCTATCTCAAGTTGTTCTTATGCCCACAAATTAACTCACAATTATCTTGAGTCTCTTCCCTGTAAAGCACCTACACTTGAGTGGAGGGAACACCCAGAAAAATAGGAAAATAATGTATGTATCAGTAAAAGTTGAGTATGTACGCTAGAAGATTAACTAGGGCATTAAAAAGTAAAGTAAGATGTTCCCAACAAAAGGGGCCATTAAAGATAGGTAAGTTTCAATGAGAATTAACAAAAGAAGGATTTTTCAAAAGAATGAGGCAATATAAGTAAAGCATTAAACCATGATTCTTGCCATGATCAATCATTAGTATCACAAAAAATATTTGCATGCATATATATTGGACTAAAGTAACTATAGTAGGGCCATGACACCACTGAGTCATTGGCCTAAGTAAAATGGGTGGAAAAGCACACCCTAGGCGGAAAAACATGCCTCTGTATATATAAGGGTAGAAACGCATACCCCGAGTAGAAACACATACCTTAATGGTTACGCATAAGAATCCACAATAGTTAAACTAGTTGAATTAGCTAACATGCATAATAGAGTGGCAAGATACATCTTTCATAAATATATGTTGCATGATTTAAGCACAATAGCAGGTGGGGTCATTGACCCAATTCAACATGATAATTGTAATTTCAGAAGAGTAATAATAAGTCCAATTGAGAATATATGAATTCTCCAACATGAACAAGAGCAAGTATTGCAAAAGTTGCCTCGTTATAGGAAAATATAGTCATAAAATGCCCAATTATAAATAGGGAGGAGTACACACATCATCTTCCTAGATACATGTCAACTTAGTGGATATAATTGGTCCCCAAATTTGAGTATTCATCAGGTTGCATGAGGTGTTGAAGATATGGGGATCCGTGGTCTCAAGCAGCCACATGATTCCACATAGGGCACATAAGTGTTGGAGGCAAGTTCCCTACTACAAGTTGTTGGGAGTGATGGAGTGTATGGTGGCTAGCAGAGCCATTGTTGGACAAATACAATAGGTGGTCATGACTACCACAATTGTTATAGTAGGTCGTGGTACAATGCTACTGCCTCGATGGTCAAATTAGGGAGGGAGTAGGATGTAGGGAAGTGATGAGGCATGGCTGGGGATGGTGTGATGTTGTTGATGAAGGTTTTACCATGAAGGATGAGGAGATATCATGTCCTCCTGGTGGCACCGGTGCTGATGGTGACCACCTTAGGTCTCTCGGCGGTGTCCTTTGTTGACTCTGTGGGTAGCAACGCCATCCTTGCAGTTGTCACAACCACATGATGTAGGGTGAAGGGAGAAGGAAGTGGACTATGGCACTGCCTGTAGGCGCCCAACACTATCTAGAGAGATTGGTGTTGCTTGGTGCTTTGTGGCAGTGCTTGGCACAGTTGGATTGGGGAGGCTATAGGGTAGCGCCTGCGTGTGGTGGTTAACATAAGGGGATACTTGTGATGCCATGGTTGTAGGGGGCAACATCAGGTTGATGGCGGTGGTTTGCAGGCTGCATCATCAGCACTGCACTTGGGTCTTGTTGCTACCATGATGGCGAATTCTTGTGTCCATGAGTGGTGGTGCAAAATGGAGGAGGAGGCATGTTTTTGTAGGTCTTGTGTTCAGACGGTGAGGCGCCAAGATGAGGAATAGAGGAGAGGAGAATGGATTCCAACATGAATGTCTACAATTCATCCATCAACTATAGATGGCAATAGGTATCATGGTCATGGCCGTTGGGCATTGGGCAAGGGAATGTCGATAGCTAGGGAGATGTTAGAGGTAGACCCCTCGACAATGTTGCAGTTGATCAGGAGTCATCGGCGTTGCACTTGAGTAGCAATGTGGGAGGGGAACAGTGGTGGCACCTACTGGTTGCTGGTGAGGTCAAAGAAGGAGAGGAGAGGAAGAGGAAGGTTGGGGTTATAGGTTGTGAGATCCATGGCAGACAAAAACGAGGTGGAGTCAGGAGGAGGGAGACCCTTGTCATCATTGGTGTTGTTTGCGTTCTACAGATCCATACCACTCTTACAACGTCTGGTGGTGAAGGAGGGCATCGTAGATTCCTCTCTCTCAGACATTGACCACATCAAAATGATAGAAGATGAAGATAGAAATGATGGAGGTGGGTGGAGATTTGGTGGTATGAAGGTGCCACTATAGATCACGATCTGGAGGTGATGAAGCTTCGTGAATGCATGGTCTCAGGCTGCAACATGGCGGTGGAAAGCCTCTTGTTGATGGGTTTCTAGGTGTGGATGAAGAGGAACTTTCGACTAGGGTTTTGGGGCACAATGGAGAAGAAGGGGGTCGCTTCCTGTCATGGCCGCATACACTAGGGAGGGACGACGTTTCTAGGGATTTTAAGAGGTGAGGAAGGTGGAAAGGATGAAGTGGAGGAAATAGGAGAGAGGTGTAGGAAGTGTTGCCGGTTATAGGGGCGACGACAACATGTAGTGTGAGACCCACGTTTTGGTTAGGGGGAAGAAGTAACACACACGTTACACTAATGATGAATTAATCACTAAATTGACCAAGTTGTTGAATGAGACATTGAATGTATAATATGCATAGTTATGACCAATCAAATTAGTATTCAATTGAAATTCTATTGACTTGAAATTGGGCATGTTGGCCAAGTAAGACATAACGAATCAAGATTCAATGATAATTCCATCTTTTGGTAATATTTGATATTTTATTTAATTACTTGTAATTTAAGTACTCACATATATATTAATTTGATGTATTATTTCAAATTTATTGAATTCCTTGTATCAAGTAGAATAATGGATCTATAGATTCTAAAATTAAGGTCAATCCTACTTAATTTGTGAATTTCATACTTATATAACTAAGGGTGAACCTAAGGGAAGGGAAATTAAGCTACATACTCATATTCGAGTATGTTACACCTTATAAGTTGGAACTTCTACCTGAGTTGCATAGACTAAATCCAGTGTTTCATGTATCTATGTTGAGAAAATGTCACCCTGATATGGAGCTTGTATTACAACCTGTAGAGGTAGAATTAAATAAGGATATATCCTATGTGGAAGGTCCCGTGTTGATTCTTGACAGAAGAATCAAGAATTTGAAAAAGAAAGACATAGTGCTCGTAAAAGTGCTTTGGCATCATCGTGGCATTGAAGAAGCCACATGGGTGTTGGAGGAAGATATGAGGAGGAAGTACCCTTCTCTTTTCTCTTGAGATTTTAGGGATGAAATCCTTGTTAGGGATTGATAACTTGTAACACCCTTGACCTAGGTTTTGGGATAATCCTAGAAGCTTTGCTTAAGTAAGTTGCTTAGAACCTTGTCTTAATATTTTAAAAAGTAATTGAGACTTGAGAAGAGTTTATTTTTTCAAACATTAAACTTATTTGCAAATTGTCAATGCCTTATATGATAACTTTGGTAAGAATTGCAATTCACCCAAATGAAGGGTTTATGTGTAATCTATCACCTCTATAATGTTCCCTCTCTCTCTTAGTATCAACTAGAGGAAAGAGAAATAGGGGGCACCTTGTTTGAGTCTTGGTTTAATGATAACACTCTTTGAGGTGAAAGAACCAAAGAAGTGTTGAGTGTCTTGAACCCTAGATGAGGTTGTATCGAGTTTTGAAGTGTATGTAGGAGTGTCTATCGGCTTGGAAGCCATAGAGGAGGTCCCATATTGGTTTTTTAACTTTTGAAGGTGTTCATGAAATGATAATCACCTCAAGTAGGTGAAGCCTAACAGTTTGCATGTTCCTTGCAAAAGTGGTATCAGTTTCCACATAAAGGAAGATTGGGTGATGATGTCTTGTCAAGCAAGATACCCAAATGGCCGATATCATGCCTATGGATTATGATCAAGAGTTTTGCATGGAAAGATAATTATAATTGCATGAAGTTACCACACATGGACACGTGTCACTTAAGTGCACATAGTGATGACACCTTATACACACTCTCTTTCATGAACCTCAACTGTATATACCTCTCTTTTCACCTCCTAGTAAACCTTTCGACTCCTTTACTACTTATTTCTTAGAGGACAACCCTAGGAGCTCAAGGAACAAAGAGAAGGCCGAGCATATTGCCTAAGGTGAATCCATGATGGTCTTCAACCTTGGAAAGACTATGCTTCTTGGATCATGATTCTTTCCTTTTCTTCTTTCCTCACCAAGTTCCTAACTATGATATCTTCTTTCATAGAGAAGTATTGTGATCGAGTATTGGACTTTTGATAATTCATCTTCAACCTTGGAATGTGGAGCTTTGAAGCTTGAATCTCTTGAGTTGATCTTGAGGCAGGTTATATAACTTGAACCCAATTTTATTATTATTCACTTTCTATTTTGCAATACTTGGTGATTCCTTTTCTACTTTAATTTTCTTGTTTGAATGATGGTTCTATGAGTTCTAATGAATATATAGGGATGTTGTCCATGAACTATAGTAGTTATGGATGAAGAGTTTGAGCTTGAATATGATGAAACCGATATGCACAAACTGATATTGGTTTGTGGGAACCCTAACCCGATACAAGGGTATAAGTATGGAAACTAATGCATATGTAATCCTATCCTTTTGGGTTGATTTCTTGAGTAGGACTATTGTTCTCTTAAGTGTTTAAACTTTCACCTAATGCTAAGAAAATGGTAGGCCGATATCTATAAGATATCCAAGTTGACACATATATTTGCATCATAACATGGATGGCCAATATGATTTGTGATGATTTAGAGCAATATGTTGTTGTTAGGCCGTTGTTCTAAAAACAATATGCCTCAAAGTCATTAACTTGTCATGACCAAGAGATTTCTAGTGAAGATAGAATATCAAATGGTGATACTTTGGTTGAGTGTAGAGGCTGACATGGTCTACTCTAAACCTAAATCTGATACACTCACAATCCGATATTCCTTTTTGCCCAATGCATGTCTGATGGGAGACACCCTTAGCCTGACATACTTTGTGAAAGTATAGACAATACTTTCTTAGAAGCCTTGACTGATATAAAAAGTTGTGTTGAGGTCGATAGATGCAAAAGCTAAGGTGTTGAATGAGGGTTCATCCAATAAATTTAAAACCCTAGAGGTCGATATCCCATAGTGAGCAATGGCCGTTACTAAAAGGGATATCAAGGCCAACACCCTAAGTGATGTTGAGTGGCTGATACTCTAAGTTGAAGGGGTGGCCAATACCTTAGTTGATGTTGAGTGACCTATACTTTAAGTTGAAGGGGTGGCTGATACCTTATTTTATGTTGAGTGGCCGATACCCTAAGTTAATGAAGAGGCCGATACCCTAGTTGAAGGTGAGGCCGATATACAAGGGGTATAAGTGGCCAATACCCTAGTTGTTGGTGAGGCCGATACATAAGTTGATGGTGTGGCCGATATACTAGTTGTTGTTGGGTGGCCGATACACTAGTTGGTTGAGGTGGGTGATATACAATATGATGGTATGGCCGTTATACCTCAAACACCATACAAATCTTTATGGCCGATATACCTCAAGAACCATACAAGACTTTATGGCCGATATACCTCAAGCACCATAAAAACATAAGACTTTATGGCTGATATATCTCAAGTACCATACAAATGATACCACTCTAAGCATCTCTAAAATGATAGAATTTGATATGCTTTGGCCGACACAAGTAGATGTGTCTTGGCCGACACAAGTATATGTGTCTAGGCCAACACAAGTGATGTGACTAGGCCAATACAAAGATTGGAATGAAGGTTGATACACCTTGATGAGTGGAGACCGATACACCTTGATGACTGTAGGCCGATACATCTTGAATACAATCAGTGAATACATCATGAAAGTAATGAGATGAATACACTTTTATAAGTGTAGGTTGATAACCCTAAAGAAGGTTAAATCAATGTAATAAGTATGTTGATGTCAATATCCTAGTAAGTATGAGAAAAAAACTTGTACCTCATGTTGATAATCAATTGATGATATTTGATGAAGTATGCTTGAACATTTATGGCAATTAAATAGCTCTTATAATGTGAATAAGGGCTTGACTGATAAATATGCACTTGGAAACCCTAAATTAGTTACAAGGGAAAACCCTAACACTAATTATGAAAGGGTTGCAATTTGAATAATTCTCTTTATGACATGGTCATGATATTTGCTTGATATTGCATTTTCTATGAAATCATAACCATGCAGGTGTTATGAGATGTTGAACATAGCCAGGAATGAGCTATGATGATTTAGCATAATACATATTATATAAGGCCTTGTGAGCCATGTGATATACTCGTACTACATGTATGACTTACATGTGGGTCTGATGACCTAGAGATGATTGGTACCTAGTGAAAGGTGACACAGTTCAACAATGGTCTGAGGGTTTGATACCCAAATCATATGATCATGATAATGATAATGTTGAAGGGATGAAATTCCCAATGAAGTGTTTAGGGGACTGAAATCCTTTGATAAGTGAACAAGATATGTACCAATTGATATGAGATCTCTTGAAAATATGTTACACTTTTCTATATAGAATTTATGTATAATTCATACTTGTAACTTGATTGATGCTAAAAGATGTTGTTATGCACATAATCTATCAAGTGAACCAAAAATGTAGTTGCCCTGGCCATAGAATCATTCAGTGTCAGGATATGTTGAATGATGAAATGAGTTTTACTCGGAGCACATATTTTTGAATATGCGAGGGTGCAAGACGAGTATTACCTTGCTTCCTTCAAACCCCAAGATTTGGCCTTGATACATTTTCCTAAAAAGAGTGTGGTTGTAGACCGTAGGTCTATTGCAACATCGGGATTGGCGGTAAAGCCATACTCCCAGAAGAACCTACCACCTTTAAAGCTTATAGAAGTCTACCTCTAACTCTCAAAAGTGTTATTAAATGGAAAATCTTTAACATTGTCTACTTCATGTTTGGTATGCATGATAAAAAAATGATCATTTGTTTGGGAATGAAATTAGTTGACATACTTAAGAAAAGTAATAATTGAAAGTTTAGCATTAGAAGAGCTTTGAATCTGAAGCAAGGTTTATTGTTGTTGAACAAGCTTAAATGTTGAAATAGAACTTTATAGGATGGTGCCTTATGGATGTGTTCATTTAATCTAAATTCAAAAAAACAAGAGGATATTAGTTCACATAGAATGTAGTGAGATTGAAACTTTCTCCATGTTAAAAAAAATTCACTTAATATTATATATATAACCTATAGAGATAGATCGGGGAATGTTACTTTTAATTATAAAAATGAATTGGATCTTTTTTAAACCTAGCCTATCCATAAAGGTTATGGTGGTTTTCATATGTGATCATGTCTCTCTTTCCTATTTGTATGGGTACATGCATGGTGTAGCTTAAATTTTAACCCCATTTTATTGGGTCAACAAAGCATAACCAAGGATTTCTGATCCATACATTCACACAAAAACACATACATACATATGCACATGCATACACAGATGAATACATGCATGCTAAAATTGATGTGATACCACTCCATCCTTCTTAGGTTTGTCTAGTGACAGACATGGTGGTCAAAGGAAAGGTTCGAGGCCAACCACCGATAATCATGATTGTCGATAATACATCCCCACAAAAGCATCCCCTCCACCCCATATGATCCACACATACCATCCAATCCACCATCAAGCCTAAATAAAAACACAAGCCATATCCCTAATAGTAGGAAGAGGTAAGACTTCAAGGAATACATATCCCAAGGAAATTGTATAGCTATGTTTTCAATGAATATAATCAAAGGAATTTGATGGAGATGGACTATGGAGTTCTTAGAGCATGTACAAAATGATGGAAAGTTATACTACGATCTAGAAAGATAAGGGTATGAACATACGAAGGATGTATATGAGAATTCAATATTGTTGTACATAATATGTAAGAGGCCATACTACCCGCAACTCATTGCATGGATAAGGATAATATGGAAACCTACATGTGACTATGAAATCTTAGCAAGGGAATAATGGTTCTTTATTGTTAGATAATGATAAGGATAAGAAGAGTGATTGGAACTGTTGCCCCATATGGTATGCCAAACTTCTTGTGGTGGTCAACAAGAAGAAGCACATGGAAGAGACAAAGATGGCCATACTAACATTAGTTATAATATGGGTTATAATACCTTATATAGGAATAAAATAATTGAGAAGGGTGGTGTCTAAAAGGTTGTTCACATTGATGTTAGAACTTTGGACGATGAGAGCACCAGAGACAGAGCCTTAGTGAACTTAGAGGTAGAAAGGGAGAAACCATGCACCCTCTAGATGTGGTTTCTAGGCAAGATGAAGATGCTTGTTGACATTATCTATAATAATTTAGATACGAGACAAGATCCACTTCTCACACAATCGAATAAAAGAATAGTCCCACTGTCAAGCACCAACATAAATTGCTCTTATGTGAATATAATATAGTTTATTCAATTTTGTATGTCCAGAGCACTGAAGACAGTAGAGGAATAAAATATTTTTGACTACAAAATTTTATAGCAATGCAAGGTTGACATCCATAAGGGTGAATACATTAGTTACAAGTAATATCACCAATCCTATAATGCAGAGGATAATCCAACTACTCCAACTCTATATCTCAAGGAACATCAAATACACATATGTACATACATCGTAGTCATCTTGATCATCCTTTTAAATTATCCTAACGTAAGGAGTTTGAAGCAAACCTCAAAAAATTCGAAAGGTGGGAATATATTAGAAAATGCTATATGTACATGTAATAGGAAATTTATTAATAAATAAGGTAAAGGACATCAAATAATATATCAAGGCTCCCAATAGAAAAAATATGAAATCATCTGATTGGATATCAAAATAAAACATCACAAGAAAGTGACTAATAAAAAGATGAGCCATCATTAAGATTTCATAATGGAACTTGCTAGACTATTTTGAAGGTAAAAATAAAAAATTTCATTATGAAGAAGACATACAACATCTACATGAGGAGGAAGACAAACCAGAAGACCACACAATAGTCAAGAGAAGATGAGGTTGCTGCCTTAAAGGCACCACACACAGGTCTCCAAGAAAGCTTAGACCACCAAAAAGTATCCTGAGAGACAAACTTTCTCCAAAGATGCCCAAGATCCAGACCCATGGGTCTGTAAAAATGTCTCCACCATCAGCACCAAGAAAGTCAAAGAATAAAGAACCACGCCTCCTGAAGAAGAGATCTTACCAACATTGAGCAAGAAGAGGTCAAGGGGAGTGAGGCATTGCTTTGTAATAGCAAAATTTACCTCCTCTAGCCATTCACCACTAAAGGAGTAAATCATAGCCACGCTAGAGTGAGGGGGAGAGGAGTGATATTTTTTCACATAGAATTCTTCTCTGAAACTTGTTAATTACTTGCATAACAAGCATGATAAAATCATTCATGTGTTTTACATGTGATAATGCTAGAAAAATATAATACATGTTGGTAGGAAATAACACATTTACCATGAATATAGGATACGAGTAGGAAAAGATTCACATATACTATAAAATATGGGTGAGAAGGAACATGTACACATCTCCTCTAAGAAGGATAACATACACATATTATCTAATAAATAAAGTTGTGACAGTTAATACCTTTGCACAATCACAAGGTGTGTGAACTTACACAACTACACAAACTTACACATATTACATTATGCCAATAGACACCTCATGAAGAAAAATAAAAGAACAAACAAGTTCAATTTCAAATATGAGGGATGGAAACATACATAATAGAGCATGTGAGGTCATATGACCCATCAATAAAGATTAAATTTTTTTGTGTTTCTAAGGATATAAATTGATCATAATGAGGGACTTTTTATAATGATCTCAAAAGAGATACATGTAGGAATCAAATTAGTGTTTCAAGCCATTAAGTAGATCAAGAGAGAAAAAGATAGGTAATCACCTAACTATGATTCAAAGAAATGCAACATAGATAATCAATTGCAATCAATATTCATGTTAGAACCCTAGGTTCAAATAAGGTCTTGACTCACCTATTAAATATATTGATGAAATAAGGGTTAAACTCTCATTCATTACACAAACCCTAAAATCATCTTTCTATTATTACTAAGTCAGTCCACATAACTCATACCATATTACATAGAAAACTCTCTGTATTCCAAAACATCTTTTTATACTCTTCCGACTTACCAATATTTTGATATGAATTATTCTCCAAATTCTAAGAACCAAAAAAATCCTTGAAAATACATATTTAATATATTAGAATTCGATGATGAACCTTGAAAATACATATATAATATATTATAATTTGATGATGAAAGCACACCATTTGATGGCAGATAATATTTTGATTCCATCTTATAAATTTATAAGTTATGAATAATTAGATATGGATTTTAGAGACTCACAACATTTTATGAATTAATAAATAGAAATATGGCCAAAAGACAAAAATACCCCTCTATCATACATCATAGAATTGACGTGTGACATGGCTTTCACTAAAACAATCATTTTATAACCTACATGGATAGAAGCATGAATCAAGAAAAAAAGGATTGAATTTCCCTTCATCCAATAAAATGAAAACAAGGCATTTTAAGGGACTAAAAGGAGAAATCATAATACTAGTTCTCTCAACATGACGATGCATAAGTCATGGCCATGGCACACAACATTAAGAAAGAAGGGGAAATAAAGATCTTGATGTTCTAGGAATCGCATCCAGAGAACGTCTATAGACCTCCTTGCCGTCCCCTAAGTTTATTGAGATCAAATTCAAGATCCATAAGTGGTCAGAGGCTGGCCAGAGCTCCACCAGAGCCTTCGGCCACAAAAGCAGGCCAAACCAACACCCAAGAATAGTCTCCCAGGCCACATAGTGAAAACAAGACTAAAAATCGAATCCATCAAGACAAAGTAGAGGAGATACCATTAGAATTACAGTGAACCATTGATTATAACATGAAAAAAACTCAAATATAGAGGAAGAGGAATGAAATACGATCAAAAAGGATGTTTTGATTCTAGGAGGAGTTCTGGGCCAACGCCAAGATCCTCCATGGTCAAGAGCACTCTCTGAACACGTGGTAAAGCCCAATGAGAGATGAGTTTTGTTTGGTATTTCTCAAGGGCAAAAGACATCATAGGAGCAATGAAAACAAGTTTGTATAGGTTTCTCAATGGTGAGGGAGTGGGTAATGTAGTGTTGAAGTTCAGGAGAAGCTACAAGAAACAAAAAGTAAAGAAGGAAAAAAGAAAATGATACTAGGGTTTGGGAGAAAAAAACTAATTGATGAAACATGTCCAAATTTGGGGTTGATGGAAGTAAAGAGATGCAAGTAAATAGAGAGAGAGATAAATAATTGTATCATAAGGAGAAAAGGAGAGAGATAACCCATTAGGCGAGAGACAACCACTATTCTTTTGGTTTCCTTTTTGGATAAAGGTATAAGACAAGAGGGTATCCATAGATCCCAAATCCAATAGACCAAAAAGATTTCCTCAAGCCTACACGAGACTGGGATCATTTTCTTGATTAAACCTTATTTAAATATTGGCTACAATTAATGTTTTTTTAGTTTATCTGGGATTCGAAAAAAGGTCCAATTAGGATGATATTTGACATCCATGCTACTTTTGACATGTTAAATGTAAATATTCCATTAGTTTCCACTTTTAGGTGTTATTTAATATTTAAGACTTTAACTTATGCATTCTTTCCTTAGTGAAATTAAGGCATATAAGATTATTCAATTTGTGTGAAACTTGGTCCATAGACCAGTAAAATATGGAGAATTAGAATATCATGTTACTTTATCATTTTGAAATCACTAATTATGTTACCCTATGGATGAGGGTTAAAAGATGGTATTTTCATATTTACTCACTAAATAGATTTCTATAGATAAAAAATTAGAATTAAATTTATTTTTAGGATTATCTTCACTCTATTTACTTTCCTTATATCTATATGAAACCACATCCACTTTTTTATTACAAAACCATATTCACTTTTAAATACACGATTCTTTTTAAATTTATTTTTTTATATTATCCTTCAAATAAGAACAAACCAATTCTCCAAAAACTGATATATTTCATTTTATTGCTATTAATGGTTTGCCCATGTTCTAAAAAATACAGATATATTCAATCTCCTTTCCTCCACAATTAAACTTTAATTGTATCAATTACCTTATCGAGGGTTGGGGACCATTAGCATTTATACATGCATGTATATTGATTATATGAATATTTCCATATATGGTCATTGGGCCTTCTGAATCATACTTTATTAGTTCATTTTAAGAGTATGAGGTTTTTACATTATATGATCTTGGATTTATTACACATAGGTCCTATTATTCATTATACATCAATATTACCCACCTAAGAACTAACTAATTGTTATTTAAATCCTATTTTCATTAAGAGTTAAAAAGGACTTGTCTTTTACATTATTTAATTCCTAACCTTTCCATTAAGACAAACAAGACATCTAATGCCATACAAAGTCATTATGTGGCCATGACATGGTGTGTTCTATATTGTGTTTTGGAATTATCTTAAGAGATAATTGCATTGGTATCGAATTCACAGAATTGAGGTTTTGGGAATAAGGAATCCATGTTCAGGTTTGTCATATTATCTAAGAGCACATATCTCCCAAGTGCATGGCATGCAATGTTTTTGGCCATGATGACGAGAGGTTCTCCATGAAGAAGAATCATGAATAAGATAAGGATGGGTTTGTGATGCTCAAACCCCAAAAGATCTATCAAATTAAGAATACATGTATAATCTATACATGAAGATCCCAATAAATAAAAGGAGAATGAACATAGTACAAGGAAGGAAAACATTGAAATGAGAAAGAAAGTAAATAAGTTGAAGAGGGATAAATCATCAGATAAATAGGGATATTCATAAGAGATCTAAGTATACTAAAAGAAGGGATGAAGGAGTTCTATTAATACTTTAAAATCATAGCTTCAAAACACTACCTGACTTGGACATTGATGAAAATGAGGTGTTTGATAGTGAAAAAGCTAAGAATATTCTAAACAAAAGTGAAGACAAGACAAAAATGCCAAGCCATACTAGATTTCAAGTCAAATAATTAATGTCTATCCATTATGTAGAATGTAAATGTTGTGAGAAACCCTACAATAAAAAAAGAGAAAAAGGAGTTTGAGTGGTAGATGTAGGGTATTTATTTCAACTGTAATCGTAGCCAGGATTAAAAGAGTCAATGTTGATTCTTTCAGTTACATACATATGAAAGGGTAGCAATGCTTATCCAACCATTAGAACGTAGGTTTGGACCAAATTTGGTTAGGGCAGAAAACATGTGGATTAGTGAATTTATAGGATATGATTGAGAAACTTAAAACTATAAAATGCACAAACGATGCATGAATAAACATCACACCACTATGTAAATCTAAAAAAATGAATTGCCATAAATTGGGTAAAGTTATGTTTTATGGATATTGGTTGAATATTCTTCCTTACGATAAGGTGGAAGTTGGTGAATCTGATCTTGGTGGTGATACCCAAATCATGATTGAGATAATTGAGAAGTAGCTAAAGAGGAAGGATGTTTTTGTCAACTTTTGGATCAATAGACAAGTGTTCAAGAATGTTATCAAGAAAACATTAGATTTTCCAATAAGGGAATTCTTGTGTATCTATTTGCAAAGGATTTAAATAAGATGAAGAATTATACTAATGAGGAAGTAAACATCCCTAATCTACCAAAAAAACCATAAGAGACAACAATGAATTGAGAAAAATTCTTTCTACATGATCATCTATATGAAGAGCTAATCAATATTGATATAAAGACATAGAAAGTTCTCAATGATCTCAATAGTGTTGAGGAAAAGTTCTATTATAAGGCAAGTTGAAATATATGTTGCTGATTGGTAAGGAAAACAAAGATATACCAATTGTTAGATAAAAGAAGAGAAGATTTCTATGTTTATATGAGCTAGTTCACAAAGATGGATATATTGTGAGTAGGAAAGATCATAGGAAAAGTAAGCCAATGAATTATGCAAATTTTTAAACAAGAAGAATCATGATGAAGAGATCAATCATATTGATCTCCCTTGGATATTCAGACGCACACACACACAAATTCTTAATAGATAGGTGAACAAGTAGGTATTAAGAGAATCTCTATGATATCGGGATCATAAGACATTAGCGTCTAATACACATCATCACTAGTTGATTTTAGACTGATCACCTTCTTGACTTTTTGGATATGCCACACTCATATTTTGATGATGCAAACATCTAGCATTTACGTCACGAATATGTGCATTTACTATATCACGTGATCAAGGAATTTAGACAAGATCACACAATAAAGAATATGCAATAGTAAATGTGTTTGGATGCTTGTAGGTCAAGTTGTACAATGTATATGCTTCGTACAAATGCATTTTGTACAACTTTATGGGAATGATGTAAGAACATGTGGTGAACTACCTAATCCTATCATAAACCCTTCTACACATTTATATAAAGTCTTTAGGATATTTATGTGTCATTAAAATATCCTTTGATATGTTTTCCAAGTTTTTGTAGTGACTATATAGGGAATATTATAGCTAAACAATTGCTTGATCAAGATCCATTTTGATTGAAGTGCAGCCGATTGAGAAGGAGTCATTACAGGAAAAAAAAGTCGTTGCAAGTTTGTCTGAGAATCATCCTCAGTCAAATACAATTTGATCGAGATGGATCTCAATCAAAGTACAATTTGATGGAGAATGTTCTACAGTTAAAATCTATATTAGTTTTATGACCATTATAACTCAATTTTTGACATTTTCAAACCAGTTTAATTTTTAACTCGGCATGAACATTCCCAATATCTATATTGGCCACTACTAAGTATTTCCTATATATAGGAGTGCCTTATGGTCCCATAAGAAATAAACTTGAATAATGTTTTACATGATATCCTACTCCAATCTTATAATTCTATATTGCTATCTTTAGATCTAAATTGTAGCTAAATAGTAGTGTCATACTTCACCAAATACAACCTTGCCTAATATTTGAGAGAGTAAATCACAACTTGTCCATAGAGAGATACAAATTGTATATTGTGAGAGTTATAATTTCTTCTCCCTCTCTCATTCTCTTTACTTTTTCTTGTTTCTACCAACTACTCCTTGTGAGAAAGTTGTGGGGAATCTTCATGGAGCTACTTCCTGTGAGAAGGTTTCTACCAAGGTGAGAGGGTTGATTGTGATCTACTCTATTGTGCTAGTTCTCCTTGACCTAGAAAAGGAAGGTTTTCTTGAGCCACAATGACACCAATTATTTTATGTATTTTGTATCAGTAAAGAAAAAGAATAAAATATAGATTACAAATATTGGTTGGGAACAACTAAGTAACGTACTGAAATATTTTCATAGAGAGAATCTATATCTTGTGTTTTGTAGGGTTTCTTTCATTGTCCAATTACATGATTTATATTTCCATTACTTATCATTTCAACAATTTGTAATTAACCTTCCTTTGTGTTTTAAATTGCATAAATTTCATTCTTAGCTCTATTCACCTTCCTCTAGAGCACACTAGTTGGTATTAGAATACACTTCAAGGAACTTTCAAAATCGCTTGGTCCAACTCAACCTTAAAGTCATGTAGTCAACACTCTTTAATGGTTCCAATCATAAATATTGGAGGAGGCTCATGCAATGATTTAGCCAAGGCTTGAGTTTTGATCTTTGGAAGAGGATTGCCTTAGCATATGAACTTGCAAATACGAAGATGGAGGAATGAGATTCGAATACGGTAAGAAAGGCACTCTAAATTCTTGAGTAGTTTGTATTTTATACTTTTATCTAACTTCTGGAAAATTTTATAGAATCTCTTCTTTTGAAACCGAATATGATATATGGAGAGAAATTTTTGTTACATATGAAGGAACTCGATAAGTTTTTTTTTTGGTTGGTCAAAACTTCTGGTGCTTTTTTTTCATTTTTGATTTTTGAAAAAATACAAACTTGTTAGCTCTCAAAAAAGAGAGACAACTAAAGAGAAACAAAACTCTTCTATACATTAAAAAATTGTATGTGAGAACCAAAGAAACTAAACCATCATAACCATCAAAATTGTGCATTTCAACAAGATCAACTAAAGTTCATGTAACTCAGCAACATTTATCATGTTGAACCTAACTCTAATGCAATTAGAGAAAGATGACTATTCATGTTTAACATGATTATATGATGGAATGATGGTGGAATAACCTCCTTAACATGATCATAACCCTAATGTGTTAATTGGTGGTTATCATAGCCACATGGTTGATACTTTCTTATGCTGAACATGTGCATTGTGAATATGATGAGTGTTAATCATATCTAGATTCCTTGCATGTTGATGTAATAAAGGAATGTTCTTAATGTTAATATAACCTTGCTATGATTGTTTATGAATATATCCTAGATCATTAATGCAAGATTGTGCCGATCTGGTGTATTATATGTAAGTGATGTTGTTGAGCCTTGTTATAAGGCATGGAAAGATAATGATGATCTTGCACATAATAGTATGATGGTCTTAATGACCTTTGGGGATGGTTGAGCCCTGAATGAGGTGTAATCCTCTTATGTTGATAAGGGTTCATTCCATGTGATATTGTGAAAATGATTTATATCTTGTGATAGTATGATGACTAGTGTGATCTCATGAATGGCAAGTGAATAGTACCATGTGACGATGAGATGAGAAATTATGTTTCACACATTTTATATCTTTTCAAAGTTGTGATATTTATATGCTTGCTAGAAGTGAATTAGGGTTTGTATGTCCACTTGTTTGATGTAGCCTTAACTCACCCAATTGGCATAACTAATTAAGTGCAACTCTAATCATGTAGTGCCCTGTGCCGTAGAGCCATCTTCAGTGTCAGAACTTGCTGGATGGTGAAATGAATATTCCTAAGGGAAACTCAGAGTGCATACTATTGATTATGTGGGGGTGGTAGGTTGAGGATATATCCTTGTCATCCACAATGCAAATCATAGAGGTTGGCTATGGGCATGCCTCATACATCTAATGTGATTGAGAACGGCTACGGTCGTGTCTCGGTGATTATAACATGATGTGATTAGAGGACAACTGTGGTTGTACCTCAGTGATTGGGTTTGAATACCCTAGTTTCTAGTGTCATGGCCTGTACCAAGGTTAGACTAGTGGTTATTAGCTTGACTATATGTCACTATGGTGGCAGCTTTGACTAATATGTCACAACCTTTTTACTTGTACTGACCGAGGGGAAGAGATCTTAGGATACCGACACTCCTAGATCTTGTACGGAACTGAATAGCCCTTCACAGGGGTCAGTTGGACTTTGAATGGTATGATTCAAATTCCCCAGGGCGAAATAAAAGATGTAATACAACCGTGTAGCATATTTGTTTAAGTTTAAACACAACATTTCACATTAGATGATAACCCTTGTTTATTCTCTTTACATAAAGATGATGCTTAGTGAAATTAATAGATAGTAGATATACTTATGTTGTGGATATGCTTAAGATTGTAGATGCGTACATACAGTAGCCATGATTATGTTGATAACTATACTGCAACTGTTGATTATAATCATGATGCTAGCTATCTTATGTTGTTATTTATGTTTAGCATGCTTGCCATGCCTTTGTAACTAGATATGCATATATTGTTAATCATGCTTATCCAGATAGTTGTGCTTATGGTGGTAGCTCTTTTTTTATGATGTTGATATGATCAACCTATTAGACATGCTAATGTTGTTATCTATGCTCATGTGGCTAGAATTATTCATAATGATAGAGATGCTATGTTACTAGACTTGCTCATGATGCTAGATATGCATATGCTACTGAATTTCTTATATTGTCAACAAGATAAAGGACAATAGTCTGGCTAATGATGATAGTTATTATCTTCTCCTTTATGTATTTTGTTAATCATTAGTGTTGTTGAGCTTATTTGTTATATCTGAATAAACTTCTTAACTATTTAATTACTTAAAAATGTTGTAATCAATAAACGTTGTTGGAGGTTATATCTCTTGCTGAGACATGGGTCTCACCCTTGTGGTTTGCCACATTTTTTTAGGTAATCGGAAGTAAAAAAAACAAACATGTGGCAGAAAAGAGGAGCTATAGTAATGAATCTTTAAGAAAGTTGATTAGATGTCTACTGTGTCCTAGAGTCGTCCCTGTACTCTCAGGTCTGGACAGGAAAAGTTTGTACATGGTGTTTCAAATAAATTGAACTTTTATTAGCATGTTAATGCTTTTTTGTGTGGCATATATGAATATTGTTCTCTTATGTATATATGTTGTGGCTAAGGAAATATAACATTTGTATCAAATTATTGTCCTAGTATGGATAAAAGAAAGATGTTGTGGTCTTATGAAAATGTTTCTGAGTAGATACTGACATTGAAATCGGTTTTAATTTACCCATATTTTTGGGTATGTGATTAATTAGTGATTGATTGTGTTTTATGTTTTGAGTAATCTCATTTAGTGTAACAGGTTCTCACAGGTTGGTATCAGAGCTTTAGGTTCACTGAGTCTACAGGGATACTAGGACTTAGGACTAGGATGATGTCTAAGTTAGGAATATGACATAAAAATATGGTGCATACTGCCTAATCTCAGTATTTGGGTGCCCTGGCCAGATATTCAATTATTGAAGAAAAGGTAAGTATGGAACTCTTAGATTGTTATCTTTTTTATTACTCTGATCAAGTAGTCATTTTGAGACAATGTAAAGAGCATAACAAATAAGAAATCATGGTGTGAATATCTCAATCCTACCTTAAAGAAGATGAGAATTGCATAATTATCTATCAAAACTTGAATGTTTGGTAAATATAAGAGAAATATACAACACCATGAAATCTAAATCTGAATAAAAATAAGGAAAAGGGGAGTTCTTGAAGATTTGATTCAAGAAGATAATAAAGTAAAAGACTAACAAGTCTATGCTTATAAAGTGAATCAAGGTATGAAATCCACATAAGATAGAGAGAACTCCTATAACAAGTACAAAATGAGAAGATGAATGGGAACAATGACAAAGAAATAAGGTGGAACCTGAGTTAATCTCAGACCAACACATGCATTTAAGAAAGTGTTAATGAAAAATCAGAATGACATGTGAAAGAAATTAAGGGAGATGATCCCAATTTGATGAAGAAAATGTGGAATATGATGATTTACCTATCGATAAGTGGTTGAAAAACATAATAAAATAAGAGAACATACCAAGTGTGATAAATAGTTGTCAAGGAAGGAGTAATGAGATATGTTAATCATGATGATTCCTATGCTAATGGCAAGGAACCTGAAATGAAAAAGGTAAAATGATACATAAGAAGTTGTAACTTGCATAATGAAAATAGAATTGGTTACCTTTTTATAGTGACATTGAACAATGTTGCTATGATGTGGGAAGTGTGTTTCCCTTTGTGTCTTTCCTTTCTAGGGCACATATATCAAGTGGATCATTGCCACTTGGTACATGTAGATTCACTACAAACATGAAGGTGGATCACTTATTATAGCATAAGGTTTCTTGGACTATGGTTCCAAGATCATAAAGTTTGTGATGAGTTTGCTTTTGAGCCTTCTAATAATTTGGGAGACTCCTCTTATATGTTTTGAAATTTATTATGTTGGTAAAAGTAGATGAGATAAGGATGTGAGTTCCTTATAGCACATGAGGTGGATACCAAGGTAATGAATCCTAGTATCCAAGATGTGTCAATAGTATGGGAAGTATGTGAAGGTTGGAGATGTTTATTAAATGAACATTACAAGTATTCCTCTCCCTTAGAGAGAGAGAGTTGATGATGACCCTTTAAATGTTGTTAGGAAGGAAAAATAAAAGTGATTCTATAATGTTGTGTATGGTTTAGTGATAGCTAGACAAGACCACTTTTAAGGATAGAAGGTTTATTGGTCAACAGATATGCGATACCATGTTCCTTTAAGATAAACTAATGATCAAATATCAATGCATAAGATTTAGATTGGATTGCATAATTCACATGACCATGATGAGTTTAGAGTTATGTCCTATAGACTAACCAATGTACAAATAAAATTTATGAATTTTAGGAACAGAGTGTTCCAAGCATGTCATACAAGTTATATCAAGCTTTGAATGATGACATGTCAAACTATTTCAAATATGGTCAAAAATATGAGCAATATTTCTTCAAAAACCTTAGGGTTGCCGAAGTAGCAATAACTATGAGACAAGTTGAACAAGAGTGAGTTGGGGGTTGACTAGGGTATCCTCTAAGGGTTATGATACCTCTGTTAAGTATGTTATGTGAATCCTGATAAGATGAAGACAATGTCATTTCTCCACCCCTAACAAGGTCAATCAGGAAGTTATATTTATTAACAGTTATGTACAAGTGTATGATTCTTCAACCAAATAGATGGATAGTCCACCATTGATATGATTGGAGAATCCTCTAAAAACATATTCCTCATAATTTCTTGAAAACTACAGGGTGCCTACATGGTTGATTGAGTTGTTGATTACAACAACCATTAAAGGAGCATAGAGATGAAACCTTGTAAAGTTGCATATGATAATAGATACCTGGCATTTTATGTTTGGTAAGATCCAGTGAGTGTGACCTTTGAGTGATGTGTGATACAACATATAGAATAGTTCAAGATGACAATCGAGTCCCAAAGTTGAAAGTTACTATTAGATTTGTACAGGTGGCACAATAAGTTTCTATGTTCCATATTTGCAATTGTCTTCTTATGTGGGGGTTTTTTGTGTTGACCCAAGATGAGATATGTATGAATGATGTGACATTACCATGATATGCAAGTAACCATGTGAAGGTAATAGGATGAGGTGCAGAAGAAGTACCCAACTTTGTTTACCTTGGATTTTGGGGGCGAAATCCCTGTTAGGGGTTTATAGTTGTAAGGCCCCTAAACTTGCTTAATGAGTTGAATAAGCTTAATTACCATAATATAATGCTTAGAACCCTGATATAACATTTTTATATGTTTTGAAATCATAATACAAGCTTAAGTTTCAAATTTGGTCCAATTTGGACACTGTTTGAACAAGTTATGCAATTTTCTATACATTTTGGACTTTTATGCAATTTACCCAATTGAGGGGTTTTCTTTGCAATTTTTCACATACATCAATTTGGACACTGTTGAACAAGTTATGCAATTTTCTGTACATTTTGGACTTTTATGCAATTTACCCAATTTAGGGGTTTTCTTTGCAATTTTTCACATACATTATGTTCCTTAGATGCTATATTATCATTCTGGATATTTTTTAACCATGGGGCTCCTAGTTGATCCATGGTTTGAAGGTGTTTTCATCAAGGGTATTTTAGGGTTTACCCCTTTATGGATGAGCTACCTTTAATAGCTATCAACTAAGGAATTATGTGATTGGCTGGGAATTTCGACAAAGGAAAGCTAATAAGGTCTAGAGGGACGGTGGGAGAGCTTCTTGTGTGTGTTCTTATATATTATTAATAATTTAAGCCATGGATACTTGGATATATACTAGAATTTCAACTTTTTCTTTTTCTTTATATTAAAGTGTCATATACTTATCCCCAAGCACCAAAACGAGCCATTTCCTCTCCACCACCTCTCTCCTTTTCCCATCTTCATTCTACCTCTGTTCATCTGCGAATTTTGCTGCCCAAGGAAGAAGAAAGTGGGGATCTTCTTGGAAAAAATTCTAGGGTTGCAATTGATTCCCTTTTTGGGTCTATAAAGCTTCTTCCTAGTGATATTGACCTAAAAGTGTTAGTTTTCTTATTTCCTCCATCCATTTCTTTGTTATCCTTCCCCCTAGCTTTCTCCAGGTCGGAACCTTTCTGTTCCATGGTAGAAATTGCTCTAAAACTCTAAAACCCTACCTTTCTTGCTTCTTATGCTTAGGGTTTGCTCATTTGATGAAGAAAGGTGCTAGATGGACGAATTCATAGATTATTCTTGGATTTTCTACCCTACCTGCTTGAGATTTCTTCTGTGTGGGGTTTCATATTATCATTAGATGCAAGTTTTATAACTTGCTCCACGTTTATTGCTTACCATAAGCTTTCTAGATCATATTCTTGCATGAAAATGATGATCCATGCACTAAAGCGTTATGCTTGACTAGGATTTCGATTTTTATATTGTTTCCTATTCTTATTTCAGTTATATATGAACCTGTGATCATGTGTACATTATTCCTAAGGTATTATATGACTTGGATCAGGTTGTTTTGACAACCTATGGTGCTAAGCACCTATCAAACAATGGTCAATTTTAGGGTTTAAAGCTGATTTCTTCTATAAACCATGACCCGATGATGGTACCATTGCAACAACCCTATGGTGTTGTCTTCATAACAACTCATGGTCATAATCAAGGGTGTAAAATTATGGTTACAACCTATGGTCACCCCCTTAGGTCAGGTTTTGTATCAATTAGAAGTATAATGATCAACCATTAAGCACCCTACTGATGTTATCAATCAATGATGACATCAACTCAATATTTGATGATGATTAAGGAATATAGTGTGGATATAACAACCTATAGTGATTTAATGATAACTAATGATGGTGGATCAGGTCTATAAAATCTATGGTGAGTTAATCATATAGTTTTAGCATCAATTAAGCCTTAGACTAATGGTTTCTTGGGTCACTTGATGCAATGGTCGAACCTATAGTGTAATTGATGGTTTTAATATATGAAATTGACCCAATGGTCAAGATCTAATGTTTATTCCTACAATAAAGTGGAATGATGGATAATGTAATATGTTGGTCCTAATAATGGGATTTAGATGGTTTCCTTTATATGATCAACTTAAGGAGCTTACTTGTTGACAATGGATGGCTTGTTTTAACTGAACAATCGATTGTGGGTTTAACCCTACTCTCAATGGAACTTTTTGTGTTGTTACTCAAGGGATGTCTAGAATTAAATGGTGAAACTTTCGAGAGCACAAATCAAGGACTTCATAGGTGGTTTATTTAAGGTGTTTACTTATGTAAACAACCAAAGGTCTTACCTTTTAAACATCCAATGGTTCTGGGTGACATTGTGGTATGGTGATACGGGTTGAATGATGATGGAACAAATGGAGGGTTACCCTTAATAAGTTAGTCTTACCTATTCACTCATATGAATAGAAGGGATAATAACCGTATTGTGTTGATATGTAACCCTAATGAGGTATAGCTTGTTATACCTAGCTTTAATATAACTAAATGATGGTAATTGGGTATGAATAGTCCTTGAATGACTAATACAATCATGGAGTACTCTATTATTGTTGAAACCCTAGTATGCTATAACCTGATGGTTACACCTTGATTTATGTGTGGTTTCATACTTGAGAATAGTATGGGATGTGATGGTGATGCTTCACCTTATGCGTCCATGATCCAATGGGGATGTCGTGAGTTAGGGTTTGGGTATGAGTGTTGATTAGTAACAGTGATATAATTTATCATGTTGAACCTAACACTAATGCAATTAGATAAAGATGAGTATTCATGTTTAACATTCTTATATGATGAAATGATGGTGGAATAACCTCCTTAACATGATCATAACCTTAATGTGTTAATTGGTGGTTATCATAGCCACATGGTTGATACTTTCTTATGCTGAACATGTGCATTGTGAATATGATGAGTGTTAATCATATATGGATTCCTTGCATGTTGATGTAATAAAAGAATGTTCTTAATGTTAATATAACCCTTATATGGTTGTTTATGAATATCTCCTAGCTCATTAATGCAAGATTGTGTCGATCTGGTGTATTATATATAAGTGATGTTGTTGAGCCTTGTTATAAGGCATGGAAAGATAATGATGATCTTGCACAGAATAGTATGATGGTCTTAATGACCTTTGAGCATGGTTGAGCCCTGAATGAGGTGTAATCCTCTTAAGTTGATAAGGGTTCATACCCTGTGAAATTGTGAAAATGATTTATATCTTGTGATAGTATGATGACTAGTGTGGTCTCATGAATGGCAAGTGAATAGTACCATGTGATGATGAGATGAGAAATTATGTTTCACATGTTTTATATCTTTTCAAAGTTGTGATATTTATATGCTTGCTAGAAGTGAATTAGGGTTTGTATGTCCACTTGTTTGATGCAGCCTTAATTCACCCAATTAGCATAACTAATCAAGTGCAACTCTAATCATGTAGTGCCTTGTGCCGTAGAGCCATCTTCATTGGCATAACTTGCGGGATGGTGAAATGAGTATTCCTAAGGGAAACTCAGAGCGCATACTGTTGAGTATGTGGGGGTGGAAAGTTGAGGATATATCCTTGTCATCCACAATGCAGATTGTGGAAGTTGGCTATGGTCATGCCTCATACATCTGATGTGATTGAGAACGGCTGTGGTCGTGTCTCAATGATTATAACATGATGTGATTAGAGGACAACTGCGGTTGTACCTCAGTGATTGGGTTTGAATACCCTGCTTTCTAGTGTCGTGACCTGTACCAAGGTCGGACTAGTGGTTATCAGCTTGACTATATGTCACTGTGGTGGCAACTTGTACTGATATGTCACAACCTTTTTACTCGTACTGACCGAGGGGAAGAGATCTTAGGATACCGACACTCCTAGATTTTGTACAGAACTGAATATCCCTTTACAGGGGTCAGTTGGACTTTGAATGGTATAGTTCAAATTCCCCAAGGCGTAATAAAAGATGTAATACAGCCGTGTAGCATATTTGTTTAGGGTTAAACACAACATTTCACATTAGATGATAACCCTTGTTTGTTCTCTTTACATAAAGATGATGCTTAGTGAAATTAATAGATAGTAGATATACTTATGTTGTGGATATGCTTAAGATTGTATATGTTTACATATAGTAGCCATGATTATGTTGATAACTATACTGCTACTACTGATTATAATCATGATGCTAGCTATCTCATGGTGTTAGTTATGTTTAGCATGCTAGCCATGCCTTTGTAACTAGATATGCATATACTGCTGATCATGCTTATCCAGATAGTTGTGCTTATGGTGTTAGCTCTTTTTTTTATGATGTTGATATGTTCAACCTATTAGACATGCTATTGTTGTTAACTATGCTCATGTGGCTAGACTTATTCATAATGATAGAGATGCTATGTTACTAGACTTGCTCATGATGCTAGATATGCATATGCTACTGAATTTCTTATATTGTCAACAAGATAAAGGATAATAGTCTGGCTAATGATGATAGTTATTATCTGCTCCTTTATGTATTTTGTTAATCCTCAGTGTTGTTGAGCTTATTTGTTATAACTGATTAAACTGCTTAACTATTTAATTACTTAAAAATGTTGTAATCAATAAACGTTGTTGGAGGTTATATCTCTTGTTGGGACATGAGTCTCGCCATTGTGGTTCGCCATATTTTTAAGGTAATCGGAAGTGACAAAAACAAACATGTGGCAGCAAAGAGGAGAAATAGTAATAAATCTTTAAGAAAGTTGATTAGATGTCTAGTGTGTCCTAGAGTTGTCCTTGTACTCTCAAGTCCGGGAAGGAAAAGTTTGTATATGGTGTTTCAAGTAAATTGAACTTTTATTAGCATGTTAATGCTTGTTTGTGTGGCATATATGAATATTGTTCTCCTGTGTATATATGTTGTGGCTAAGGAAATAGAACATTTGTATCAAATTCTTGGCCTAGTATGGATAAAAGAAACATGTTGTGGTCTTATGAAAATGTTTCTGAGCAGGTGCTGACGTTGAAATCGGTTTTAATTTACCCATATTTTTGGGTATGTGATTAAATAGTGATTAATTGTGTTTTATGTTTTGAGTAATCTTGTTTAATGTAACAAGTTCTCACAATGATGATGATGATGATGATTATGATATGATTGATGATTGATGATAGAGATGATGATAGTGATGATGATGATTATGATCATGATGATGATGATGATGATCTTCATCATCACTATCATCAATCATCATCATCATCATCACCACCGCCAATCACCAACAATCATCATCATCACCATCAATAATCATCATCATGATCACCATCACCATCACCATCATCATCACTATCAATCACACCATCAATCATCATGATCATGATCACCATCATCATCACTATCAATCATCATCATCAATCATCATGATCATCATCACCACCATCATGATTGATGATGATGATGATTGATGATGACGGTGATGATGATTAATGATGATGATGATTGATGAAGATGATAGTGATGATGATGATGATGATGATGACGACGACGACGATGACGATGACGATGGCGATGACGATGACGATGACAATGATGATGATGATGATGATGATTGATCATCATCATCATCAATCATCATCATCATCATCATCAATATGATGATTGATGATGATGATTGATGTTGATGATGAATCATAAATCATCATTATCATCGTCATCATCACTATCATCAATCATCATCATCATCAATCGTCATCATCAATCATCACCATCACTATCATCATCAATCATTATCATCATCAGTCATCATAATACTCATCATCATCATCAATCACCATCATCAATCATCAACCATCATGATGGTGGTGATGATGATGATGATGATGATGATGATGATTGATGATGATGATTGATAGTGATGATGATGGTGATGATGATGATGATGATGATGATGATGATGATGATGATGATGATTGATGATGATGAAGATGATCACCCATCACCAACATTATCATCAATCATCATCAACATCACCACCATCATCATGATGATGATGATTACACAATGATCATATAATGATGTCCATCTTGCATTCAGATTGATACCCGGGGTGCCTTTCTTTGGAAAAGATAATTCACAACAATTAGGCATATATGTTCACAGCTCCTCTGTTACCTTTGCACTCAGTGAGAATGGTCTCTCATTTTATTTTGTAAATGTTGATGTCGCACTTTGTCACCAAAATCTTGAGCTAACACTCTATTGCAGCATCATATTATCTCCATACTCTTATCACCTCAAGTACTAGCTACTACCACACTTTGTTTTATACTGATGAAGAGTATGAGGATTATGTGTGGGAGTACCAATTTTATTTTGGAGATAAATGGCCACCTCTATGGGCTGACGATTACTCGAAGGAATCGGAAGACTATCCCTCAGAGGAGTTAAAAGACCAACAACCATCATATCCTACCATAAATATTGGACCTCCGCCTGGTCTTGAACATGTAACACCCATTCCAAAGAGGCAAAAAAAAATAGTCACTCCCTCAACATCTAAAGGAAGACAGGACAGTCCTGAAATAAACATTGGACCATAGTGATAAGGTGAGTGATATTAGTTGGTATTTGAAAAAAATATTATATCATGTGCTCAAACTTGTACTTATTTATTACGTTAAGCATTTTTATTTTGTAGATATCAATGTCACGCTCCAAAATCGAAGAGGCCACAGATATTACTCATGCAGATGACACCGAAGAAGACTATTCAGTCTTATGGGAATAGTATGATGACTTCTGTAGGGGGTTGTATGAGCCAAGGACACTGTTCAAAGATCTAATGGATATACTTCAAGATATAGTCATCTTACACATGTGTAGAAATTATATTGTGCAGTTTGAATATGTTGTAGATGTTGCATCTATGTGCATAACTATGAATCTTCTTGAACATTATGCAACATCTACAACATATTCAAACTGCACAATAGAATTGTTGCACATGTGTCTGATAGTAACATCATAAGAGATGACTATATCCCAAAGTATAGCTATTAGATCTTTGAATAGTGTCCCTGGCTTGTACAACCCCCTCCACTAAGGTTTTTGTAATATTATAAGGTCTACTAAAATTATGTAATAGAATTAGACATCTTTTTGCTACCTACAATATTATGTAAGTCTACTGCAATTATGTTAGATTTTTGGAAGAGTTTGATTGTGATGTGTATTTGAAATGTGATTGAAGAAATGTCATATGATTTTTTTGAAAGAGTTTGACTGGAATGTAGATTGTGATGTGTATTATGTGCATATTACATTTGTTATTATAGGTTTAGTGGCCTATTATTCAACTGAACTCATAGGATGTTGTTAACCTGTAGTTCAGAACTAAAGTTCAGAACTGAACTGTAGGTTCTATATCCTATTGACCAGCTGGGAAGTAGGCTGCTGGCCTTCCATTAAAAAAATGGAGTCATCGATTGTATCAATAAAACTGACACTATAGGCCTGAATTGTTAGTTTTAGTAAAATAACTGACATTAAAGGGGAAAAAAAATAAAACGGTCATTCTGAACAACACGACCTCATTGGGTAGCATGTCATAGGTTTCAGTTTATTAGATATAACCAACAATTTAGGGTCCTTTACCAGTTATAAATTTGACCTAGTACATCATGATATGTGTTGATTTCTTTTATCCATACAACGGACGACTAGATCTCTGGCGTCAGTTTTGTCTTTCCCAAAGAACCGATATCTTAGGTATGTGGCTTTGTCACCCACTTAGGTGTCAGTTTTAAACTGACTTGAAAGGGTTATTTTAACCAATGCCAGAGATAGTTTCTATACTAGTGTGTGTTGAGAAGAATTCTTATACTGTTATCTAGTTTCTTGTGAGTAATCTAAATTATCCTTAATCATTGGGATAGACTAGCATTCCTGATTGAGGAAGGAGGGTTGGGTCTGTAATGTTCAGTTGAGCTAGCTAATCTTCATTCCATGTTGATCATCAAAAAGCCCATGAATGAGGACTCAACCTTGGGTGTAACACTCGAGCCCACTACCCAATGATCTAGTAGAGTTTCAGGAATGATGACTGGCCCCAAAGACCACCACTAGCATTAAATGTGTGCTTTGTCCTCACTCATGTGCAAGCCAGGGTCAACTTCCTGGCTGGTCACTCATCCTATTACTACCCTGGGATGAGCACGCTTAACCATATGTTCTTTAGTGATGGGACCCCTAAAAAGGAGGTGCACCTTGGTGATATGAGAGGTCCAATCATTCCATTTAAGATCATTATATCCGAGGTATGAAATCTTGGAATGTCAAATCTCCCCTACTTAGACTCTTGACATCCTCATCAAGGTGCAAATATATAGCCTCATAATCTTTCCCCATTTCAATACAAACCTGAATGGTCCATATAAACCCATCTCCCAACATGGCTACCAGTGCAAGGGTGGCTCCATCAACTCGGATAACACTTTCAAACATGCCTAGATACTACCAGTACAAGGGAGGCTCCATCAACTCTGATACCCTTTCCAACATGTGTGGACTGCACGGCTCAAAGACCGACATGCCGCCGGCCCTTGGGGGCACCACCTATTAAAGGAGAATTGGCTCTGATACCATTTATAACACCTCATCCCACTACCCAATGCTCTAGTAGAGTTTCAAGAATGAAAATTGGCTCCATACATCACCACTAGTCTTAACTGTGTGCTTCGTCCTCACTCATGTGCAAGCTGGGATCCACTTCCTGACGATCACCTGTCCCAGTACTACTCCAGGTTGAGCACACTTAACCATAGAGTTCTTTAGTGATTGGCTCCCTAAAAAGGAGTTGCACATAGGTGATATGAGTATTCTAATCATTCCTTTTAAGATCATTACATCTGAGGCCTCAAATCCTAGGATGTTACATTGGGATTTTGGATGAGTGTCAGGAATATGTACTTTATCTCATAAATCAAAACCCAGAATGGGTTTCTCAACAACGTGAAGAAGAATGGTCAATATGTGGCCTAAATGCATAATTGTAGCTGAAAATGATGATCTATGGGACCTACACAAGAAAAATCCCTCAAGATGATGATGGAAATAGTGTCTGAATTAAACTACACAACCCTATGTGGGTTATGTACAATCCATGACTCAATATATACAAGTAGGATTGACTGTAGGTCATACCCTGGACAAAGAATATGCTACACGCTGTATCTCTATAGCGAAGAGCCTGTATACGCCAGGCTAGCTAAAATGTAGAATGACTGATAATGTCACTACCACTCTCGTACTGGATGAGAAAGGAGAGGTCGTGGATTCTGACTCTTCCATAGACCTATATGGTACTAATGCTAGCTTCACAGTGGTCAGTTGGAGATGGAAGGTATATTCCCATCTCCTCAGGGCATAATAAGATGGAATGTTTAAAGATGTAATCAGCCGTGTAGCGTATTTGTTTAAGGACCAAATACAGAAATATTAGTTGATGCGTTGCTTTGGTTTTATTTGTGCTTAGTTTATAATAGTTATACATGCTCTTCATATTCCTCTTAAAAGTGATCAAAAGATCTACTGCTCTACTATGCATATAATCAATAGTTATATTTATTTAATTCAATATATGTTTCTTATTTTCTCATTCATACAAGTTTAACTGTGATAATATTACTGTTGGAGAAGAGTTATATCTCTCGTTGGGACAAGTTGTCTCACCCCGTGGGTTCCACAACTTTTTAGGTGGATGCACACAAAAAAGTAAAGGTCGTAAGAGCAGAGTGCAGCCAACAACATCCAGAACAACAGTAATAGCTTAGGTTGATTGCGCTGTTATGTGTCTTGTAGATATAAAGTCATATGTGTCATCCCTGTACTCTCAGGTCATTTGGGAGATAGTGTGTAAAGAGTTTTATAATCGATCTGAGATTTTGGCTGGTGCGCCTCGACACATAATTACTTTTTTGTATGTTTTGATTAAACAACTATTATCTTTTTTTTTTTAGTTTAAGCCAGAGGATCTTCTATTCATCCCACTCCTCTCTTTGTGGGCTAAAATCAAGCAAAAAGGTTACAACTCCTGCTTACTAAGCAGGTAAACATCCATCAAGAAAACAGACCAAAGGCAGAAGACAACCATACACGGGCCACCCACAAAAGATAAGGAACGACTAGCCATTCTCCCATCTAAAGAAGATATAAGGTGTGTCGTTTCTCTCTAAGATGTTCATCCCTCTTATCCGCATGGGAAGAGATGAAGGATCAGAAATGATGTAGGTATGATCGAAACAACTATTATCTCATATCCTTGCAAGGTGATGGAGCATTGTATGTACAAGTAAACAATGATGTATATATATGGTTTGATTCTTTTTCAAAAGAGTTTCCTGGTAGTGGATCTCTTGGCAAAAATGTTTTATTTTTTTTGGTGATTTTTGGTAATATGCTGTTAATGATTAATTCCGCACAGTTTTGTGCGAGTAAGCTGTCAGTTTGATAGAGGTCATCATAATCTCTCTCTCCCTCTCTCTCTCTCTCTTGTTCCCAAGGCACTTTGTTTAGTCCATCATAGAGTTCGTATGAGGGAGTTATTTTTATTAGAAGATATAGACTTTCTAAACCTAATTTAGTCCTTTTATCCTTGATGTTATGTCTGTGGACTAGTCTTTTAGGGCCCATTATAGGGAACATGGCTCACCCAGACTCTCCCTTTTTCCCTCGCTTTCCTTTTCCTTAGGCATGATCCAAAGCCCTCTCCCTCAACCTATCAAATATCTTGAATCCATGAATAGAGGTTTTCAGACCCTTGGATCATACAATCGTCAATGTGGGTCATCATCTAACGACCCTCCTTTCTTTTTCTACCTTTTTACATTGCAATAGTGTATGACATTGCTTGGTTGGCTCAACCCTATGCACCACCTACCCAATCTTTGGCTCCACTTAATCTCACCCCTTTACTTCCAATTGATTCCTCTTTTCACCTTGTTGCACCTCCCTCTTTCTTTCCCCTTGTTTTCCCTCTCTTCCGAGCCATAATTCACCCCCAACCTTCACCTTCTTCCCCATCCTTCTTGGCGCCTCAACCATGGGAAACTTTGGGGCTTATCGCCTTGAGCTTCCTCTGCTTCAATCAAGGCCATATCTGGGATCATAAGCCCTTGGAGGTCTTGGTCGTCTAGGATCTGGGTGCCACCATGACCAAGATGCCCTCCATCCTGGGGTGCCGACGATCTCATTGGATAGCAGAGCCACACACGGGCCTCTTCTATCTGAGTACAAGGATGAAGATGGTAGGTGGGCGCCAACTTTCAGTTGTTGCTTGTTGTAGCCAAACGTGGTCGAGGATGGGGAAGACATGAGCCAGCTATCGACAAGTCGGCTTGTGTAAAATGCTTGATGAGGGCCCAACTACAAATGATGCCCCATCGAGGGGCTACACGAACCTTCCTTAGAATGTTGGATCGAGATCCGAGGTTCCAAAATCACTATCCTCGAGGTAATCTTCTAAAAATCATATCTCCTTCATATTGTGGCCAAAGTAGTAATATTATATATGATTTTGTACATATTGAACGTGATCTACTCAATAAAAATATCTTAAAGACATTCTGATTCTTGTAATTCCCATGTTTACCTAAAAAAATCTCTATTTTGACATTTTGGCTTACTTAATGCATTCTTGGATTATATCATTATGGAATAATGACCCCTCTTTCTTAGTTGACCCTAATCACTAGTTTTTTGATGCCAAATTATCTATGTTTCTACAGTAAACTCTTACGTACAACATCTTAGGATCTTAGGCTAATGAGCTTCTTAAATGTGCACTTTAATGCAAATATCTATCATTTGATGATAAAAAAGTACCAATAGTGACTCAAATCCTTATATTTCTGCCAAATCAGTAACATATATCCTCTTGTAACCTAAAGATTGAGTTTGACCACACTAAGCATTCTTTATGACTTAAGGACAGTAAAGGTGCCCTAAAAGTGACATTTATGGGCATCTATTGCTAGATCTTGAATATTTATAAAACAATAGATCAATAATGATCATGACTCTATTTTGATCCTCAATATCAGTAGACTTGATGCCATGTAACACTAAAATTCCATGTGGATCATTGTTGTACTCTATTATGACTAATTGACCCAATCCTCATATGAAGTATAACTTCTTATGCATGTTTCTAATGCAAGGTAAAATCTTACCCAATCTTTCTCTAAAAAGGATCCATGCTACCTTATGCATACCAATCAGTACTTTAGTGATGCTTATGACCCTTAATCTAAGTGGATTGCATCTATTATCTAGTGACTACTAACTTGCATGAAATGGAACTTATATGCCTAGTTATGATCTTGCATGATTAAACCATGATAATAATCTAAATCTCACACTTCCCCTATTGTCAAATCAGACTTTATCCTTATCTTAAATTACTCATAATGTGGATGGTTCACCTAGACCTAGGGATTAATATTGATGTTTGTGCTATGTTGAATCCATACATGAATGTTTAGAACCTTGAAAACCATGTTTGATCTAATTGAAACCTAGGTCTAGGGGAACATCCACACAACTTATATGAGGTTTATATTATAAAAATTACTGATCTAAGACCCTCTATTATGTCTTTTATATCTTAGGTCCCCTTGGGGTTGTGACGTGTTCACTACCTTGAAGGTACACTTAATCTCCTGACCCTACTATGATATTGGCTTGTTTCTATGTATCCTCGTATGAATGCTTGACTAGATAATTACTTGTTTGAGGTATTATTCCTATGATTACTACTTTCATGTTTAATTATACGACATCGACAAACCTTGAACATAATTTATGCAAATCCATTATATAGTCTTGTGCACCTACCTGAAGTTTTGGGGTAAGGACACAAGGTTGGGTGTCTTACTTGAGATGTCAAGATAAGGCGGACCATTATGATACAAGGGTTAGCTCTTGGCAATGGCCCTGAGGTCCCTTATAGATAGGGTTAGCTAATCTTTAATACCCTTATAGACTCTTCCAAGGGGAAGTTAGTTAGACTCTTCCAATGGGAAGTTAGTTAAAAGGCCTATGGTTGATATAATTGATAAAGAAACCTAAAACATAATGTTGTTAAG
The DNA here is from genome assembly GCA_963693085.1 of Alisma plantago-aquatica. Taxonomy (NCBI): domain Eukaryota; kingdom Viridiplantae; phylum Streptophyta; class Magnoliopsida; order Alismatales; family Alismataceae; genus Alisma; species Alisma plantago-aquatica. The sequence continues at coordinate 1,047,327,176 of OY856409.1, read as the reverse complement.
TGTTCTCACCTTGTTTCTACTTCTTGTTTGTTATGATGTTTCTAGCCAATAAACTTTTATGTTACTCTTAAAGTGTTCACATGTTTTCTACGGTTACCCAATTTTTAGGGTTTTTATAACCAATTATTTGAAGTCCAATGATATTTGTGGTTAGTTAATTCCAAGGTAGGGTGAGTTTTATTCAAAATTGGCTTCTTTTGACACACAAGTATGATCCTAATTACATTATATGTTCAATAATAGCTATCCAATGCCATTTATGTACATGGAGATGATTTATACTAATGATGAATTGATTTGGGAAGTTATGAGTCTGAAGGGCCCATTTAATAGTCTCAACGAACTCAAGGAAAAAATTGATGAAATGTTAAGGTATGTTAGGATCATAAAAGGTATTTTTGGACTTGTATGATTAAGAGTTAAGGAGTAAGTAACTTGATTTGAGGTTTATACAATTAATATGAGGCTATTTGAGAGTCAACTTAGAGGATGAGCTGTTGAAATTTTGGGTTCAAACCTGATAATGTGGGGATTTAGGTGATGAAGAACCCATGATTCAAGTTTCATGGAATTACGATTAACCATTTAAGAGATATTGAGGTTTGAATATTTGATTCAGTGATACAAGTATAATTGGATGATAGGAATCTAATTTCAGTTAGCTTGTGGGTTTATAACCTTGTTATGTAGAGTTTTATTTGAGCGGAATGTGTGACCCAACTTGGAACTAGACTTGGGGCCCAAGACTGGACCCTAGGATGAAGATTGCATGGCTCTTGGTTTGTCTTTCTCCTCCGTCAATAGTAGGACTAAGATTCTGACTGAATGACCCTCACCGGATGGACACATGAGAGTCGTGAACCTATGCAAATTTACAAGTGTTGGGAGTGATCCACAATGCTTGAAACTTCCTAACGACCCCTTACGATAAGCGTGAGGTGTGGGATCACAGAAAGTGAACTACCTCTCAACCTATCACCATGGTTTCACATAGGAGGTTGGCTAAATGAAGGGAGAAGGAGTGAGAAGATTGGAGAAAGAGGTGGAAACCTACAATGAGTCAGCCTCCTCACTACAAGCCTTCCTAGACACTCACTCAGGGTGTGATCGGTTTCCCTAGACTTGACAAGCTCCACCATGACCAGTTGAGAGAGAGAGAGAGAGTTGGAAGATCGAGCAATCAAAGTTCCTACGAAGAATTGACACTAGAGATATGTTCCTCAGGATGTTGTGGGAATCCCTAGTGTGTTTCCCTACAAGGAGAGGACAAGGGGAGCAAAAACCATTCTCTCTGCCGCAACACCAAGAAGGGGTTGGGTATGGTGATTTAGACCACCCTGAACCTCAAAGCTTTTCCATAGAATCCCCTCTCACCTTTATGAGTGTGAAGGTCACATTTTTTCTCGAGTTTGACCTCCAACCACCCTCCTTTTTCTTATAAGAGCCCCTCTCTATGGCAACATCTTCATGTGGTTGGAACAAAGAAGTCACACAAAGAGCATGATTGAGAGGGATGGGAGAGGATAAACAACACCCAACACCAATCCAGCCAGCTCAATCCCTGACCCAGCCAGCCCAAACAACAAACCATTTGCTTCAGCTAACCTAGTGTGAGCCAAGGGAGGAACCACATGCCCTCCTTATAGGTAACGTGGCGTTCATCCAGGAGCCTTAGCATTCAATCTGACGACTCAAGTTATTCAAAAAGTTAGTCCTTTTTATTTCTCAGAATTTGACCAGTTCTTATAAGTACAATTAAAAATAATCCCTTTGGTCAATAATTTCCACAAAAATACCACTAGACTCGTGAAAATATCCCCTATGTTACTGGACCCCTAGATTAGACCTTTGATCCCTTATTAATGATTTTTTCTAATTTAAATGTCAATGCTTCCTGTCATGGTTAGTAAATTAAAATAATTAACAAACGATGTGTATAATGTGAGATAATTATTTCAGAACCCTAATATCATGTGGAAACCAAATATGACTGTTGATCAAACTATTATGTCAAATTATTAGGTCATTCCACACTAATATCATTAAATGCTTTTAGTCTCATTTAATTCTAGAAAATTGATAAAGCTTCAGAAAAATATGGAAATTGAACCAGGGCATGGTTATGATATATAGATCAATTTGAAAATATTAGAGAGAAATCTAAGATCAGATTGAATCTAGGTTAGGCTAAACTCAAATTTGGACCTAAATAACAATAATAATATTGAACCTTGTATTAATGATGATTAATTGATATCATTAGGCGATGGCTAGACATGTAGATGTCCCAAAATATAAATAGAAATATCTAAACTTAGGTAGTTGAGCCTTATCTAAGTACATTATTAATTTTTTGTGTGTAATAGCTATGTTGTATTGTTTGTTCTTATTATAGAATATTGCTTGGATGTACTATGATTATAGTATTGATATTCACCATGTCACTAATAACAACAAAGAATGTGGATGGTTTGTAGCTACTAAGTGTTTACACTCTCTCTCTCTCTCTCTCTCTGAATATAAAGTTGACACATCCCCATAGCCCAAGGGGAAGGAAAAATAAAGTGCGACACCACTTAGTAGTACAATCCCATTAGAATACATCTAAAAATATGTATTTACCTTATTTTCACATTAAATAATGTTTTTTACTTCTTCTTTTCTTTCTCAAATTATTTCAATTATGCAAGCATATTAGTATGTATCTTTCTACCCACTTACATAACATCGTGTGTATTGATCCGATGTTTCACGTATGTTTTAGGTTTAGACCTAGCATGGGAAAAAAGTTGTGAAGTGAGCAATGTCCAGGTTGTACCTATTGTGTAGATCCTACTTAGCATAAATGTTCAGACTTGTAAGATCTTCCAATATGTAATTGTAATTCATGTTGTAACCATTCATTTCGTAATATACATAGGTTGAATGTTGATAAATGTTTTAGTGTATGCATTATAGTTGAATGTTCATGTATGCATATATTTCTTCTACAAAATAGTCTGATATGATTGTCTAACAATTTTGGATTATTCCCTCTCATCCCCACATGGTTTGGGGAAGGCAGATTCTGGGGATGTTACATTTTTCATAGCGTACTCAATGCACTCACTATGATATATTTTATTTATTGAATTTGTAGTTGCTAAATGAAGATCTTCTACACTCAAGACTCTAAGCTCTGAAATGAATCACCAATGGGTATACTTGAATATAGAAATGGGTACATATCTCTTATCTCCATGTTTAGTATCTTATTATCTCTTTAGTTTGGTTATTGTCTTTACATTTATATTGTTGTGTTAAACTATGCACCATTCTAGGTACGAACACCCAAGTCCACTCTCCTTTGGCTATGTAACCGTTGGGAGCGTGGATTTAGGATAATAAATGGTCCCATGACAGCACACATTTTTACCCAGTTGGCGATGGGGTTGAACTAGTTGCCCAACCAATACCATCCACCTAGCTAGACCCGTTCTTATAGAAAAGTGACCAAAGAGAACCAAAAATAAAAATCAAAATACCTAAATACCCTTTTTGAGCATGACACATATGAATAGATGCGATGGTAAAATCGTGAAATGAGGGGTCATCATCTTCTTCATATGTTCCATTCACACAAGAACTAGACAGGGATCTGGAGCTCTCCAAACCAAAATCTGGGATCTTTTGTGAGGAAATCTACAAACTTGTATTCACCATCACATCCTTTAACTTCTTCCAATCTCAATGACCCATAGATCGGGTCTAATCGGGGTAGGAGATGCAAAAGAAACACGACGTTAGGGCTTCCTAAGGAGCAGTAGCTTGAGAAACAAATAACAAGGAAAAACTCCCAAAATCACTGAGTTGAAACACTTCTACACGCAATAGAGAGCCCAAACACATGATTAATTGATTGAATTTGGTGACGCAAGCACTGGGACACCACCACAGTCAAGAATCATGCACACAACCACCAATAAAAAAGGAAAAGAAGGAAGGGAAATTCACTAGGTCAATTAGGACTACCAATAACATCTTCAAGGATGCCTGAGTCTAAACAATCATCTAGGTTTCTACTTGGAGGTCAAGTTTGGGTCATCGATCTGGTGATGGGTAGAAATGATGACCGGAGATTGGTGATACTAAAAAAGATGAAAAGCATGCCAAAGGATGTAAGGAGTTGCCATTTGGGGTCTTGACGAAGATGAGAAGGTACCTATTTATAGTTTTTGCAGTCACAGAGATCTAGGGAAACTGGTGTAAGTCAGAAATAGGGGAGGATGAGAACTCCTGAGTCGACTACATCATCATGTGAAAAAATCCCAACAGATTAGGGATTGGGAGAAATGTGACAGTGTGAGGATGAGACATAGATACAGAGGATAGGAGGTGAGAAGAGAGAGAGAGCGATTGAGGGAAAAATACATGGGACTATAGAGTCTTGAATCACCTAGGGACTGGGTGGAGGAGACATGGTATAATGGACAAAAGGCCCCAGATCTAGAGTCTAATCCGGATTGAGAAGCAAACAGGGTGCCTAACACCAAAAATTGAAATTTAACTATGTTAGACTACATTCCAATTTAAATTGGGTTTTTATATTTAAATATTAGCTTCTTTTGTTTAATGGAATTAATAAAAATTATCCAAATGTGTTCAAAATTGAATCCTAGACTAATTAGGGCTTAAAGAATCCAATCTTGGATAGATTTAGGTTCCGAGGTTAGCTAGTATGAGTGTTAGAAAAACTAGGGTTTAAGTCAATTATTTCATTATTTATTAGTATATATTACCATTATCCTCAATGTTTAATATTAAGAGTTCTAATGCCCTCATATCATTACCATAAGAGTTATACCAGATTATCTCACACGAAAAACATTATTTTAATCAATTTCTCACTAATTCCATTAACATTACATTAATTTAAGTTATGGCACTTTAATCATTTCTATTTTCATGGTTCTAATTCTTGTCCCATTACACATATTAAACACTCTAGATACCATCCCAATCATTTATGCACATTTGTACACATCTAGTCCTTATTCATCACATTTAGGTCATTATATGTGAATTATTGAATAATGTGACATATATTTCATATACTCATTGACATATTAGGTCATGTTTAGGTTATTAGGTAAATATGAGAGTATCATGCTATGTGATATGATTACATATCCTAAAGTCATTTAATGAATCTTGAATGTCATCAAAGGCACATATATTAGGGGCAGTCATTAACTATTCATTAGGGTACAAAAATGTGAATTACTCAGTATTTGTGCATTATATGTTTATCAGGGCATGATCAAGCATGTCATGACATATTTCTAACATTTTTTGGTTAAATATAAAGATTAAGCATACTAATATCCTATTCTAGGAATCATGGTTTCTAAAAGTCAGGATAGCCAAAGCTCCACATGCTACAATATGCTAAATTTTGCAACATTCTGGCTAGCTAAAGTTGCTTATCTTGGACATGTTATATCAGGAGAAGGAGTTAGTATGGATATTATGAATGTGAAATTTTTACTTATGTAAGAGCAATCTAAAACTCCTACTAAGATTAGCATCTTTCCATGATTAGCAGGATGCTACACAAGGTTTATAAAAAAATTAGTGTGATCATTGAAATACATGTTAAACACTTTATAAGGAAGGATGTGTCTTTTATTTATTTAGAAGCATTTTAGAGAAGTTGTTTGACCTTGGAAGAGAGATTGACTACAAAACCAATTGTGATATAAGTTGAGAGTAACAAAAGGTATGCATTTTTCTATGATGAATCCTGAAGATGTTTGGGGTGTTTAATTATGTTTGATGGTAAGGTAGTAGCATATGCATCCAGTGAGCTCAAGAATAATAAAGAGAACTATGAGACACATGATATGGAGCTCAAAGTAGTGGTAGATGATTTGAATACATGGTGTCATTACCTACAATGAATCATCTAATGCATTATTGATAAAAAGAGTTACAAGTGTAAGTCCACCAAAAAATAACTTAACCTGAGACAACTTAAATGGTTAGAGTTTATCAAAGATTGTGGTGTTACCATTGATGCCATCCTGGTAGGGATAATGTTGTAGCATATGCCATAAGCAGAAAATATTCCTTTTGAAATGTTTTCCATGTCCGGTGAAAAAAAATAAACCAATTGTTAAATATAAGATATGAACCTTGAGTGATACATGTCATAGCAAGGTGGGATGATATCACAGAGTCAGGTCTACCTAATTTATATGTTTAGATCAAGGTGATACAATAGAGTGACAATGAATTGATACATGTTACACATGATATAAAAGAAGATAGGAAAAACGAATTAAATTATTCAGATGATGGTTTATTGTACCAAAAGGACAAATTTTGTGTACTAAATGATGCTAAATTGAATAACTATATTATATAAGAAACACAAATTTGTATGTATGATATGCACCCAAGAAACTCCAAGATGTACAAAAACCTCAGAATTTGCATTGGTGATTGGGATGAAATGAGATATAGTTGAACATGTAGAGAAGTGAGTTGTGTGTGTCAACAATCAAAGTTGAGCATCTGAAGCTAGTTGGAACTATTGAATCACTCTCTATTCCTATATTAAAGTGGGAATACATCATTGTGAATTTTATGTTAGGCATACTTAGGTCATCACTTGGTTTATTATGTACAGACTCACAAAATAATCCCATTTTCTTCATGTTAAGCCATAGAGGGATGCATCAAAGCTATTCAAAGTCTATATAAATTAAATGCTCAGGTGACATTGAATACCAGACTCCACCATATCAGATAGAAATCCCAAGTTCAGTTCCAGATTCTGGAATCCAATGCATCATACTTATGAAATTGGTTTGAAGTTCAACACAACATTCAATGATCAAATAGACGAATAGTACAAAAGGATAGTACGTTTTAGATCTTGTGTACTTCATTTAAGTGGACTTGGGATTGACAACATAGTATTATGGTGTTGCATATAATTATATCCATAACTTTAGTTTTGATTAGCTCCACATGAAGAAATATACATAGAAAGTGTAGCTCTCCTACCTTCTAGAATTAAGTTGGTGAGAATTAGATTCTAGGTCCATAATTGGTAAAGGAAACAATAGAAAATATATTAGTGATTAGAAACTTTCTTACTATGAAGAATTCAGTCTCATATAATCGAATAAGATAAGAAGTTATTATTGCAACATGAAAAGACAATATACATGATGGATAAGCAACACCTAAATTGAAAGAAACACAAACGAGATAGATTTTTTTAGAAAGATACAAATACCATAGGAGTTTTGTAACATCCCTCACCTGGGTTATGCTTTAACCCTAGGTGTTTTGTTTAAGAAAGATAATTATATGCTTGCTCTTATCTTTTGAGAAGTGATTAAGGCTTAAGAGGAACTTACATTTCAATTTTAGTCCATTTTGAATAATGTTGAAAATAATGTTTTGCTTGTGTTGGACTAAAGTGCAATTTACCCAAGTCAAGGGGTTAATTTGCAAATGTTACATGATAAGATGTTCCTCATGTGTTGAAGCATCATGAGAATGAAGATGATTCAGAGGTATGGCTTGTGGTAGCCTGAGTACCAAGAAAGAGTTGATAAAGCAATGTTTGTGCATTAAAACCTAGTTTTGGTGTAATGTGCAATTTACCCAAAACCCAGGGTTCAATATGCAAATTACCACTTCAAAATAGTCCCTAATATTTCTTGGAATAATGTAGAATAGATAAAATTAGATGGGCATCTCATTTTTACCTCTTTGAAGGAGAGATAATCTTGATATTAAAATAATCAAGATTTAAGCATGATTGAAATTATAATTCAATATAATGAAAAAATTATTATATTAATTGGATTTCCCTTCAACCAAAATTGTATATGTTGAAATACACATATATGGAAGTCCTTGAGACTTGCAAAGGAAAAGGAAATATCTATGTGAGTGGAGAATCCACTCACATTAAGAAAATAAAAAGAAATATCTACTAACTTATGGATATTATTATTATAAGGGTTAAGGTGCTTAATTTTATTTTCTTTAAATCATGGATAATTGAGAGGAATAAGAGGAAAAGGAGATAGCCTCGTAACCAAGGAAGGTAAGGGGGCAAGTGGCAAGGAAATGTAGGAGATAATCCCTACTTTCTCTCTCTTAAATGAATTTTCAATAAAATTCATATATATGCTCCTTTATCCATGAGTTGAAAGGGTAATTTCGAATCCACTTTCACTTCTTGATTGAAAAACAACCAAGGGAGCTTTGTAGGATCAGGAGGACGACCCCCAACCTGTAGGTAAGCTTCATGACCTCTTTTCACCTTGATTTCATGGTGGAAATCACAAATCAATGCTTGATTTCTTCTTTTCTCCACTCAATCTTCAATTCTAGCCAATCCTTTTCACTCAAAAGCTTGAGGAACGAACCTTTTGGTTTGAGAAAGCTTTTTCCACCATTTTTGACGTGAAGCTCCAAGATTTGAAGCTCATTTAAAGGCGGGTTATATAACTTGAACCCTTATTCATTGTTATTGAATTCAATTCCTCAATTCAATATGTTCAATTGTTCTTCTTGAAATTCCTTTGATTAATTGATGAAATTATCATGGATATGGAAGTAGAATTTGAGGGGTTGAAGCCTGATGATGATGACATCATCTTAAGCACACATCTCAATAAGATCTAGTTGCAAACGATTTCAACAATATGGTCCAATCGGTTTCACCAAACCATTTGGTGACCAAACGGTTTGCAAACCATTTGGAGGTTTGGGTTCCAAACAGTTTGGAGTGGTTGACCGAATGGAGGGGGTTGACCATTTGAGGGGGGGTTTCTGATGTGTTGAATAATGATCTAATAGATTTAATTGATTGGCTTCTAAAGGTTCCATGATTGGATAAACTACCAATTGCAAACCCTAATCAGATTGAAGCATTTTAAACCCTAATTGATTTGATTCAATTTCATGTTGGTTGAGTAAACAGTTTCATCAAACCGTTTGGTGCTCAAACGGTTTTCAAACCATTTGAGGATCAAGGGTTGACCGTTTGAGAAAGGTTGACTATTTGTAGGAAACGGTTTCAAAACCGTTTGATGGGGTTGACCGTTTGGTAAAGGTTGACCGTTTGAGATAAAACAGTTTCAAACCATTTGAGAAGGGAAAGGTCTTCAAGACCATTTGAAAGGAAATAGTTTCAAAACCGTTTAAGGGGATAAGGGCCAAGACCTTTTGAAGGTCTGAACCCAAGACCGTTTGAAGGTCTAACCCCAAGACCGTTTGAGGGTGTGAACCCAACACCGTTTGAAGGTCATGATCAAAACCGAATGGAGGTCTAAAGTGATCAAATCGTTTGGAGATTTAAGGTGATGATTGATCCATTGATCCAATGGTTGATAATAATGATTATCAAGGATAGGTACAAAGGTTGAAACCCTAAAGTACCTAGATGATCAATACCTTTAAAATGATTAACCCTAAAAGTTTATGAAAGCAATCATTCACTATGTTAACCATTGTTCTTTGTACTTGATGGAAAGGTTGATGTAACCTAATAAAGTTGAGAGGATGAGAGAGAAGAGTTCATACATGAGTGTTAATCATGTAGAGTATGTGATTAGGGTATGATATGTTTGTGAAGAGATCATGAAACCCTAATCGAGAAGGTTAACAAACCCTAACCCTAATTAGGGCAATTTTGAGTGAAACCCTAATCTAGGGTAATAGTGTAACCCTAATTATGGGTGATGGAATATGAAACCCTATTTGGGATGAGTAGTAAACCCTAATTGTGGATTATTGAATATAAACCCTAATCTAGGGTGATGTGATGTGAAACCCTAATGTAATGATGTGATGTGAAACTCTAAACCAGGGTGATGTAAGTAAGGCTATATGAAAACCCTAATATTGGGAAATATGGTGATAAACCATAACCCTGATCTGGGTAATGGGATGAGTATCCCCAATTGACCTGAAATGGGAAACCCTAACCCTAGTGAGGGAATAGTGGTGTTACCCTTGAATAGTGATGCTATGTTCATTTTGCATGGTGCTGATATGAAATTGATGTAACTATTATCATCTGTACTAACCATGCAGGTATCATGAGATGATGAACATAGCCAGGTATGAGCTATGATGTTTTATTTATTAAAATTATTATTGGGCCTTATGTGCCATAATATGCCTTGTTGCCTAGTAAGAGGTAATAAGAGAATTAATGGGCCTTAAGTTCCATGAGAGATGCTTGTGTAATAAGTATCAGGTTTACCTTGGTTAGATGACCTGAAGGTGATAGTTACCTGAAAAAGTGGTAACACTGCTCAGTTATGAGTGAAGGGCTTGAATACCCAGAACCATATGATTATGGCATTGAGTTTGTGAAGGGATGAGTATTCCCAGTATTGAAATGAGGGATTGAGATCCCAATGTCTTATAAAGACTGATAAGTAATTGATGAAAATAGTACATGTTTCTTTGTAGCATTTTGTCCTAATAAGTTATGTTTGAAAACTTGACTGATGCTAAAAGAATATGATAATGTACTTAATTAATCAAGTGAAATCTTTTCATGTAGTGCTCTGACCATAGATCCATCATCGTCGGTAGCTGGTGATGGTGAAATAGGTTTTCCTATGGGATCTCTTGGAGTTCACATATTTTTTAATATGTGGGGGTCAATGGGCGAAAATATACATACATCCTAATGGGGGAATTCGTGGAAGGTAAACATTAAACCTCTCAATCCTTCATTATATGTGCCGGGATGGATGTATCATGAATCTCCCGATGATGTTAATGCCGGATACATGGAGGTAAATATGAAATCTCTTGATTGTGAAGAGAGTACAACCGCCACTATAACTCTATAGTGAAGATGCCACTATACCCTGGAAAACTATGTTGTAGAGACACAAGATGTCCTGCATGTGATCTTGGATTGACAGAGATGTGGGAGGTCATGGAATCCGACTCTTCCATTGACTTTGTATGGTACCGATTTCGACTTCGCAATGGTCGGTTGGAGTATGAGCAGTATACCTCATCTCCTCAGAGCTTAAGTATGTTTGTAAAATGTAATCAACCGTGTAGCGTATTTACAAAAGATTGAAATACGAGAACCACTGGTTGATGTTATCTTGCTTAGCATGTCCTTGATACATAAATGTTACTTATGTTCTTTAATTCTGTATTGAATAAGAGACATGCTGCCTTATCAAGTTATAGTTGAAATACTTGAATAGGAATGTTGCTCTAATATGCATAGATATCGATTTATCTGCTACTGAAATATATGATTCCACTGTTAAGTTATTTCTATTAAACTGCAATAATAATGTTTTCGGCAGAGAGTTATATCTCTCGCTGGGGAAATTTACAAATTGTCTCACCCCCGTGGGATCCAACATTTTTAGGTAGACGCCGACAAAGAGGTAGGAACCCTACAACCGAGGAAGAGAAGCAACATCAACAACAGGGACAACAACAATCCTTCAGGTGGAAATACTGGCTGTCAAGCTTTGTATATAAAGTCCTATGTGTCATCTCTGTACTCTCAGGTCCTAGGAGTCTATGGATAGTGTTTTTATAATTGATCTGAGATTTTGGTTTGAAAACCTCGAGGATTTGTTTACTTGTACTTTTATCAAGGCAAAGTACTGTATATATATTCCTCGAGAAGAGATGATACATGGAATTTACAATGTGGACCGGTAGGTAATTATAATATTATGGTTCTTGTTTAAAGAGTTTTCCTGAGAATGGATCTCTTTGTAAATGGTTTTAATTTTTAGTGATTTTTAGTAATCTGCTGTGAATGATACACTTCCGCTTAGTTAATGACGTTTTGTTTGAACAGTGTATCACAAATTAGTGGTATCATAGTTCTAGGTTCGTTGAGTCTACAGAGACATATGATTAAGGTTGTTGAGTCTATTCTAGTGTCTTCCAGTTTATCTGATAGTGTATTCTGCTCATATAGGAGAAGAAGAACTTGAAGATGTCTGGATCACATGATGAACACGCTGCTGAGAGCAGTGTTGCTACACTAGGAAAAGGTGCAAGGGATCAATCTAGGGAGGAACCCGTACCTGAGATTCCTCAACTTGATCAAGATGCATTAGAGAACCCAGCTTTCCATACCCTATTTGGGCAGTTTATGGTGACTATGACACATATGGTGGATAGGATGCCACCACCCGCACCAAGGGCATCAACCCAAAATGAAGGATAAGGAGCTGGAAAGACCTTTAAATGGCTTCGCCGGGTGGAAGCCATAGACTATGCTGGTACAACTGATCCAGCAGACGTCGATTTGTGGTTGACGGAGCTGGAGAAAGCTTTTAGAATCCCCAACATCCCTGAAGTAGAAAAGGTGAGGCATGTTGTCTACCTATTGAAAGGGAGTGCTGGTCATTGGTGGACCATAGAGGAAGGCAAAAGACCCGGTGTTGAAGTCAGATGGGATGAATTCCGACGTGAATTTGTCACTAGATACTTTCCCAAGATGTACCTAGATGAGAAGATCTCTCAATTTGAGAGGTTGAGGCAAGGACAGATGAACATTAGTGAGTATGAAGCTAGGTTCATGGAGCTTTTGTGGTTCTGTCTGCACATGGCAGCTACTAATGAGGAGAGGATTCGGTGTTTCGAAAAGGGGTTGAACACTGAATTGACCACTCTGGTGTCTGCTTTAGAGAACAGGGAGAGGTTTGCTACATTTTTGGAGTCCGTGAGACAGATATTGAGATCTGTGATCGAGAAGCAGAAGACCAGTGGTAATAAAGAGTACACTCAGTTTCAAGGACAAAGGTCTGAGAGCTTTAAGAAGCCGAGGTTCTCTGCACCACCACCACCAAGGTTTAATACCCCGATGCAGTGGACGTCAAGCAGGGGTAGGGGCCATAGTTTTCCTCCAAGTAGAGCCCCTAGTACAACATCAACATCAGTGACATGACCACCCATGCAGAGTTTGGGATGCTACAACTGCTTCCAGTGTGGGAGGTCGGGACACTTGATGAGAGATTGTCCTGAGAAAGTCAGAACTGTAACTCAACCCCAGAGGCAGAATCAGCAAGGCTCACAGAGGAGACAATTTTCTAGTGGTGCTAGAGGACGTGGACAAGCGTCACAAGCTGGATCGTCGGCATCCAACAATCGAGGATAGGCTCAACAACAAGTAACGACTAGATTCTATGCTATGAATCAGCCCGAAGCAGTAGTCAACCCTCGGGTTGTGACAAGTCAGATGTAACTATTTTATTCTGATATGTCTTCATCTTGCTTCGTATTTGTGTTAATTGATCTGGGTTCTACACATTCCTTTATCACTCGAGAAGTGATTCATGTCTGCAACATGATTTTCAGTCATAGAGCAGATAGTTTGATGCTAGAAACCCCTTTGTCGGGATCTGTAGTGTTGCGGGAGGTGTGTTCTCCCTGCAATCTTTCCTTTTCTGATCATCGCATTCAGGTGGATCTAGTACCACTTGAAATGCATAGGTTTGATATAATCCTAGGGATGGACACCTTAGAGAAGTATACAGTTGTCTTGGATTGTAGTTCCAAGAAGGCTGTGTTCACAGACAACGGTGACACATGGATGTTTTAGGGAGACAGAAAGATTCTTCCAACTTGTCTTGTGTCAGCTATGGTAGCTGATAAGTTGATGAGACAGGGATGCTTTGCATTCTTGACACACATGGTAGATACCACAATGGAGAGCCCTCATCCTTCTGAAGTTTCAGTAGTTAGGGAGTTTGAAGATGTATTTCCTGAAGAACTTCTAGGTGTTCCTCTATCTCAAGAGATTGCTTTAGAGATTAATCTAGTCCTGGGCACACAACCCATAGCACAAACACCGTACAGAATGGCACCTGCTGAGATGGTAGAGCTCAAGAAACAACTATAAGAGTTGCTTGAGAAAGGATTTATCCGACTGAGCACTTCACCCTGTGGTGCTCCGGTTCTTTTTGTTAAGAAGAAAGATGGGTCTATGCGTTTATGCATAAACTATAGACAGTTGAACAAAGTCACCATAAAGAACAAGTATCCTCTGCCTAGGATTGATGACTTGTTTGATCAGTTGCGAGATGCAACTATCTTCTCTAAAATAGATCTGAGGTCGGGATGCCATCAATTGCGTATCAAGGAGAGTGATATACCTAAGTCTGCCTTTAGGACAAGGTATGGTCACTATGAGTTCATAGTTATGTCGTTTGGACTAACTAATGCACCAGCTAGATTCATGGAACTCATGAATAGAATCTTCAGACCTTTTCTTGTTCAGTTCATAGTAGTCTTCATAGATGACATCTGAATCTACAGTAGAGTTGCTCAAAAGCATGAGCAACACCTCCGTCAGGCTTTGACTTTGCTAAGAGAGCATAAGCTATATGCTAAGTTTAGCAAATGTGAGTTCTGGTTACCAGAAGTTTCTTTTCTAGGACATGTTATGTCTTCTTCAGGTATCCGTGTTGATCCTAAAAAGGTAGAATCTGTCCTACAGTGGGAACAACTAAAGACACCAACAGAAATACACGGTTTCCTAGGGTTGGCAGGCTATTACAGGAGGTTCATCAAGAACTTCACTTTGATGGCTTTACCCCTAGACAAGTTGACCAGGAAGGAAGTTCCTTTTGTCTGGAATGACAAGTGTCAACATTCTTTCCAGTTGCTAAAAGAAAGGTTAACAAGTGCACCTGTGCTGGTGTTACCTGAGCAGGGAAAGGGGTACATAGTTTTCTATGATGCATCTAAGAATGTCTTAGGATGTGTGTTGATGCATGATAAGAAAGAGATTTCTTTTGCTTCTCGACATCTTAAGAAATACGAGGAGAATAATCTGACGCACGATCTAGAGCTAGCTATTGTGGTCCATGATTTGAAGATCTCAAGACATTATCTCTATGGAGAAACATTCCAGATTTTCACAAACCATAATAACCTAAAGTATATCTTCTCATAGCATGAGCTGAACATGAGGCAACGCCGCTGGATGGAATTAATCAAGGACTATGACTGTACAATTGATTATCATCCAGGGAAGGCTAATGTAGTTGTTGATGCACTAAGTAGGAAATCAACAACACCAGCCTTAGGTAAAGCACAATTAAACTTTTTAGTGTGCTTTAAAAGAGATATGCTTATTTCCTTGAGGCAAAACAACATACAACTCAAAGTATCATTGTTAGTCGGCCTGTTAGTTGAAATGCAAGTGAAACCTACTCTAAGACAACAGATTAAAGAAGCACAACAAGCTGATACTGTGATTCAATAGATTAGGTCAGAGTATGGTAGTGAGAAACAAGATGGTTTCCATGATTCAGATGATCAAGTAGTCTGTTACCATGGTAGGATGGTAGTACCTGATGTTGATAACTTAAGAAAGTTAGTTCTGGAAGAAGCTCATTCTTCAATGTATGCTATGCATCCAGGGAGCACCAAGATGTATCATAACTTAAAAGATATGTATTGGTGGCCTGGATTGAAGAAAGATTTCACTGAGTTTGTTATGCGGTGTCTGGTGTGTCAGCAGGTTAAGGTTGAACATCAAAATCCCGTAGGAACAATGCAACATCTACCTATACTGCAATGGAAATGAGATCATGCAACCATGGACTTCGTGGTTGGTTTGCCTAGAACAACCAAAAGTCATGATTCCATATGGGTGATAGTTGATAGGTTTACAAAGACAACACATTTCCTTCCTATCAAAACAAACCACATAGCTGAAAAGCTTGCACAGATATACATAGATGAGATAGTGCATTTGCACGGGGTTCCAGCTACAATTGTTTCTGATAGAGGTCCCCAGTTTATGAGTCGTTTTTGGGAATGACTTCATAAACCTTTGGGTACACAGTTAAGGTTTAGTACAACCTTTCACCCACAGACAGATGGACAATCTAAGAGGACCATACAAACCTTGGAGGACTTGCTTAGGGCATGTGTCCTTCAGTTTGTAGGAAATTGGGATCTACACCTGAGCTTAATAGAATTTGCTTACAATAATAACTATCAGCACAATATTGATATGGCACCATATGAGGCATTATATGGTAGACGATGTAGATCTCCTTTATGTTGGTGTGAAATAGGAGAATATCAACTTTTGGGTCCTGAGCTAGTGCAACAAACTACTGAGAAGATTAAAGTAATACAACAACAGTTGAAAGCTACCCAGGATAGACAGAAATCTTATGCTGACAAACGTCATAGACCCTTAGAATTCCAAGTTGGAGACAGAGTATACCTCAAGGTCTCACCTTGGAAAGGTATCCTGAGATTTGGAAAGAAGGGGAAATTAGCTCCTAGATTTATGGGGCCTTATCCAATCATTGAGAGGATGGGAAAGGTAGCCTATAAGCTGGAGTTACCACCTGAGTTGCATAGATTGCACCCAGTGTTCCATATCTCCATGTTGAGGAAATGTCATCCCGACACATAATTAGTTCTGCAACCTGTCGAGGTAGAGTTAAATGATGATATATCATATGTTGAAGGACCTGTGTTGATCCTTGATAGAAGAATCAAAAAGCTGAAAAAGAAAGACATTTGTCTTGTGTAAGTTCTCTGGCATCACCGTGGCATTGAAGAAGCTACGTGGGAGCTAGAAGAAGAGATGAGGAGGAAGTACCCTTCTCTTTTCTCTTGATGATTTCGGGGACGAAATCCTTGTAAGGGGTGGATAATTTGTAACATCCCTGACCTGGGTTATGCTTTAACCCTAGGTGTTTTGTTTAAGAAAGATAATTATATGCTTGCTCTTATCTTTTGAGAAGTGATTAGGGCTTAAGAGGAACTTTCATTTCAATTTTAGTCCATTTTGAATAATGTTGAAAATAATGTTTTGCTTGTGTTGGACTAAAGTGCAATTTACCCAAGTCAACGGGTTAATTTCCAAATGTTACATGGTAAGATGTTCCTCATGTGTTGAAGCATCATGAGAATGAAGATGATGCAGAGGTATGGCTTGTGGTAGCCTGAGTACCAAGAAAGAGACGATAAAGCAATGTTTGTGCATTAAAACCTAGTTTTGGTGTAATGTGCAATTTACCCAAAACCCAGGGTTCAATATGCAAATTACCACTTCAAAATAGTCCCTAATGTTTCTTGGTATCATTTATAGAAAAGATAATGAGAGGGGCATCTCATTTGTACCTCTTTAAAGGAGAGAGAATCTTGATATTAAAATAATCAAGATTTAAGCATGATTGAAATTATAATTCAATATAATGCAAAAATAATTATATTAATTGGATTGCCGTTCAACCAAAATTTTAGAGGTTGAAATCCACATATATGGAAGTCCTTGTGCCTTGCAAAGTCAAAGGAAATATCTACGTGAGTGGAGAACCCACTCACATTAAGAAAATAAAAAGAAATATCCACGAACTTATGGATATTATTATTATAAGGGTTAAGGTGCTTAATTTGCTTTTCTTTCAATCATGGATATATGAGAGGAATAAGAGGCAAAGGAGATAGCCTCATAACCAAGGAAGGGAAGGGGGAAGTGTCAAGGAAATGGATGAGATAATCCCTACTTTCTCTCTCTTAAATGAATTTTCAATAAAATTCATATATATGCTCCTTTATCCATGAGTTGAAAGGGTAATTTCGAATTCACTTTCACTTCTTGAATGCAAAACAACCAAGGGAGCTTTGGAGGATCAGGAGGACCCCCAACCTGTAGGTAAGCTTCATGACCTCTTTTCACGTTGATTTCATGGCGGAAATCACAAATCAATGCTTGATTTCTTCTTTTCTCCACTCAATCTTCAATTCTAGCCAATCCTTTTCACTCAAAAGCTTGAGGAACGAACCTTGTGGTTTGAGAAAGCTTCTTACACAATTTGTTACGTGAAGCTCCAAGCTTTGAAGCTCATTTGAATGCGAGTTATATAACTTGAACCCTTATTCATTGTTATTGAATTCAATTCCTCAATTCAATATGTTCAATTGTTCTTCTTGAAATTCCTTTGATTAATTGATGAAATTATCATGGATATGGTAGTAGAATTCGAGGGGTTGAATCTTTATGATGATGAAATCATCTTAAGCACACATCTCAATAAGATCTAGTTGCAAACAATTTCAACAATATGGTCCAATCGGTTTCACCAAACCGTTTGGTGACCAAACAGTTTGCAAACCATTTGGAGGTTTGGGTTCCAAACCATTTCGAGTGGTTGACTGAATGGAGGGGGTTGACCGTTTGAGGGGGGTTGCTGATGTGTTGAATAATGATCTAATAGATTTAATTGATTGGCTTCTAAAGGTTCCATGATTGGATAAACTACCAATTTCAATCCCTAATCGGATTGAAGCATTTTAAACCCTACTTGATTTGATTCAATTTCATGTTGGTTGAGTAAATGGTTTCATCAAACTGTTTGGTGCTCAAATGGTTTTCAAACCATTTGAGGATCAAGGGTTGACCATTTGAGAAAGGTTGACCATTTTTAGGAAATGGTTTCAAAACTGTTTGATAGGGTTGACCGTTTGGTAAAGGTTGATCGTTTGAGATAAAATAGTTTCAAACCATTTGAGAAGGGAAAGGTCTTCAAGACCGTTTGAAAGGAAACTATTTCAAAACCATTTAAGGGGCTAAGGGACAAGACCGTTTGAAGGTCTGAACCCAAGACCGTTTGAAGGTCTAACCCCAAGACCGTTTGAGGGTGTGAACCCAAGACCGTTTGAAGGTCATGATCAAAATCGAATGGAGGTCTAATGTAATCAAATCGTTTGGAGATTTAAGGTATGATTGATCCATTGATCCAATGGTTGATAATAATGATTATCAAGGATAGGTACAAAGGTTGAAACCCTAAAGTACCTAGATGATCAGTACCTTTAAAATGATTAACCCTAAAAGTTTATGAAAGCAATCATTCACTATGTTAACCATTGTTCTTTGTACTTGATGAAAAGGTTGATGTAACCTAATCAAGTTGAGAGGATGAGAGAGAAGAGTCCATACATGAGTGTTAATCATGCAGAGTATGTGATTAGGGTATGATCCTTTGTGAAGAGATCATGAAACCCTAATCGAGAAGGTTAACAATCCCTAACCCTAATTAGGGCAATTATGAGTGAAACCCTAATCTAGGGTAATAGTATAACCCTAATTATGGGTGATGGAATATGAAACCCTAATTGGGATGAGTAGTAAACCCTAATTGTGGATTATTGAATATAAACCCTAATCTAGGGTGATGTGATGTGAAACTCTAAACTAGGGTGATGTAAGTAAGGCTATATGAAAACCCTAATATTGGGCAATATGGTGATAAACCATAATCCTGATCTGGGTAATGGGATGAGTATCCCCAATTGACCTGAAATGGGAAACCCTAACCCTAGTGAGGGAATAGTGGTGTTACCCTTGAATAGTGATGCTATATTTGTTTTGCATGGTGCTGATATGAAATTGATGTAACTGTTATCATCTGTACTAACCATGCAAGTATCATGAGATGATGAACATAGCCAGGTATGAGCTATGATATTTTATTTATTAAATTTTTTATTGGGCCTTATGTGCCATAATATGCCTTGTTGCCTAGTAAGAGGTAATAAGAAATTAATGGGCCTTAAGTGCCATGAGAGATTCTTGTGTAACAAGTATCATGTTTACCTTGGTCAGATGACCTGAAGGTGATAATTACCTGAAAAAGTGGTAACAATGCTCAGTGATGAGTCAAGGGTTTGAATACCCAGAACTATATGATTGTGGCATTGAGTTTGTGAAGGGATTAGTATTCCCAGTATTGAAATGAGGGACTGAGATCCCAATGTCTTATAAAGACTGATAAGTAATTGATGAAAATAGTACATGTTTCTTTGTAGCATTTTGTCCTAATAAGTTATGTTTGAAAACTTGACTGATGCTAAAAGAATATGATAATGTACTTAATTAATCAAGTGAAATCTTTTCATGTAGTGCTCTGACCATAGATCCATCATCGTCAGTAGCTGGTGATGGTGAAACAGGTTTTCCTACGGGATCTCCTAGAGTTTGCATATTTTTGAATATGTGGTGGTCGATGGGAAAATATATCCGTACGTCCTAATGGGGGAAATGATGGAAGGTAAACATTAAACCTCTCAATCCTTCATTATATGTGTCGGGATGGATGTATCACAAATCTCCCGATGATGTTAATGCCGGATCGATGGAGGTAAACAGGAAATCTCTCAATTGCGAAGAGAGTACAACCACCACTGTAACTCTATAGCGAAGATGCCACTATACCCTGGCAAGCTATGTAGCAGAGACACAAGATGTCTTGCATGTGATCTCGCACTGACTGAGATGTGGGAGGTCATGGAAGTCGTCTCTTCCATTGACTTTGTATGGTACCGATTTCAACTTCGCAATGGTCAGTTGGAGTATGAGCGGTATACCTCATCTCCTCAGAGCTTAAGTATGTTTGTAACTCAGCCGTGTAGTGTATTTGCATAAGATTGAAATACGAGAACCACTGGTTGATGTTATCTTGCTTAGCATGTCCTTGATACATAAATGTTACTTATGTTCTTTAATTCTGTATTGAATAAGAGACATGCTTCCTTATCAAGTTATAGTTGAAATACTTGAATAGGAATGTTGCTCTAATATGCATAGATATTGATTTATTTGCTACTGAAATATATGATTCCACTGTTCAGTTATTTCTATTAAACTGCAATAATAATGTTTTCGGTGGAGAGTTATATCTCTCGCTGGGGAAATTTACAAATTGTCTCACCCCCATGGGAACCAACATTTTTAGGTAGACGCCGACAAAGAGGTAGGAACCCTACAGTCGAGGAAGAGTAGCAATAACAATAGTAGGGACAACAGTAGTCCTTCAAGTGGAAATACTGGCTGTCAAGCTTTGTATATAAAGTCCTATGTGTCGTCTCTGTACTCTCAGGTCCTAGGAGTCAGTGGATAGTGTTTTTATAATCGATCTGAGATTTTCAGTTTGAATACCTTGAGGATTTTGTTACTTGTACTTTTATCAAGGAAATGTGATGTATATATATATATTCCTCAAGAAGAGATGATACATGGAATGTACAATGTGGACCAGTAGGTAATTATAATACTATGGTTCTTATTTAAAGAGTTTTCTTGAGAATGGATCTCTTTGTAAATGGTTTTAATTTTTAGTGATTTTCAGTAATCCGTTGTGAATGATATGCTTCCGCTTAGTTAATGATGTTTTGTTCGAACGGTGTATCACAAGTTTGATGTTAGAGCTGAGTTTTATTTCAAAGTGTCACTCTAGAAGAATATATTGAGATTTTCTATATCAAGTTAAGATAATTCATAAATACATGGGAGTCCATATAATTATTCAAACAACTAGACTAGTGGTGTACAAGATTGATTTCCCCCTAGATTTAGCTATTATACATGATTTATTTGATTTCTCCATGTAGATTTAGCTAATGTACATGATTTATTTATTAGAAGGAAGATTAGTGACCTAGATGTAGTATGGTTGAGAGAAGTTCTCACCCATGTTGTGGGCCTAGCTTATATATTTGATTGCAAGACATAGAAACTCAAGAAATGGGAAATACCTCTAGTAATATGTGGGGGAGTCATAATGTCGAGAAAGAAACATGGGAGTTAGAGTTAGAAATGTGTAGGAATTCAAAAATGAAATTTTAATTAGAGGAGGGATTGTTACAATCCATTTCATTTGGTTAACTTATAATCCTAGCTTTAGGTAAAACCCTAATATAAGTTTAAATCCTTGCTACTTATTATTCATAATATTCTACTTATTAATGGTAATCATAGATTGAATTTCAATTTCATTTATCTAGAAATAGACTTTGTATATATATTAAAGTTAAGCTCAAGATAAGAAGCCTAAGTCTAAAGAAATTATAATATAAATTTATAGTCTTGCTAATTATTTCACATTATATATTATTTAATTAATTATAGATTCAATTTCAATTCTGTTGAAATCAAGCTTAAAAAAGGAAAGGTTTATCAAATTTTTACACATGAATGTCAATAAACCATTCCACACTTCAAAAAATGAGCACTAGGTCACATCAACTATCTGCTTCAATCAATCACATTAGTCGATGTCATATTATTTCATATAGACACCTTGATTGGTGTTGATATGCTTCAATCAATCATTTCAATTGATGTCAAGATGCTTTGATCACGATGCCTTAAATGATGCCAAACCACTTTGACCAACTACATCAATTGATGCAATAATTCAATGTTTAGGCTATTGCACCAGATGCTTCGACCATTTTGGGCTACTTTATATGGCGCTTCCCTTCTTCCTCCTTACTTTTGTAGGTTGTAATATAAATTGATGTAAATGGCATTTGTAACTATTCTTCCAAATTTCAGTTGAAATATCTTGGATTTTAGCACACTATCAAGAAACCAATTTGAGCTTAGTTCTAAATCACTAACTAACCACACTTCTACATCACCATGAAAAATCTAAAGTAAATAAAATATGTCTTTTTTTGTTCTCTTTCTTTTTTGAACATTTAAGTTCAAATTTGGACTATATGATTGAAGGAAATAGTTAAATATTTTTTGTTGTGAGTAAAATCATCTTCATAATTGTGGCAACACATCCCACTATCACACAGACAGCGAGTTGTTACGCGAAAACGTGTGGAAATCACCATAACCACAGATTACCAAAACACGGGTTAATTAAAACCGATTGCAGAAAACTGATAAACTGAGAAACTATTACATTCCAGTCCACATCCTGTAAGAAAACAGGTTATATAAACATATACAAGCCTTTGAAACTTGTCCACATCTTAGAACAACAGTTGTCTTGTCATCACGTGAGTTCATCACCTATTTATACATACATAAAGGACCACATCCGGCCAACAACAGGATATACAAAACATCAACAGCTATACATCATGAAACAACGTCAAAACACCGCCAAGGACCTGAGAGTATAGGGATGACTCTAGACTTTACTACAAAACATCCAAAACAGCAGCATATCCATCGCTTGCCTCCTACTGTACTTCTTGCTGCTCGGCCGCAACTCCGCGACCACCACCACGTCTAGCTCGACCACCTGAAAACTAGCGGAGTGAGACAATTGAACATTGTCCCAGCGAGAAATATAACTCCCCACCGAAACTACAAAACCTCAGATATATATATATATATATATATATATATATATATATATATATATATATATATATATAAGCAACTGACTGATAAAGAGTATAACAAGAGTAGTTATAGAATAGAGCTGTCCATACTTTAGCCAGCTTACCAGATGTACTCAATTATTACTTTGTGGAATATGATTAACAAGACAAGATATATAAGTCCTACTACATATGAGGAACATATAAGCAACTGCAAGATTTGATGAGAGTAACTACATAAACAAGGCCTCAACCAATGTTTCGTGTTTGTCTTAAGAAGTAGTACTATTTGGCTGAATTATGTATTATTATGCCCTAAGGAAGTGAGTCGTACCGCTCAGATCCAACCTTCGGTTACGAAACCCAAGCCAATGCCATACAAGGTCAATGGAAGAGTCGGACTCCACGACCTCTCCGCCTCATGGTCAGTGCATGAGTACAACACAAGCAGGACCACAATCTCATGCTGAAGTGGTCTTAGCCACAGGGTCAGCTCCCGCAGGCTACCCTCTACCTAGCCCGCCTTGGTACAGGTCTCGGCGCTAGTGAAACTGAGCCACAGGCCTGTTCACCGTGCTCTGAGCCATGAACGCATTCATGCTCCTCATATCACATATCCTGAGCCATGGGTCTATTCGCCATGCTCTTATCATAGTTGGGCTACAGGCCTGAACCCACACCCTTGAGTCTACAACCGAAGTTGCACTCTTACCTCCTCACTTTAGGCTAGGAGCAACCTCGCATATTCAACAATATGCGCTTCGGGTTAACCCATAGGAGAACCCATTTCACCATCACCAATTCCTGACGATGATGGATCTATGTCCAGGGCAACTACATGATATATTCCACTATGATTAATTAGTATCTTTTATATGGATTGAAAGATTCAACCAAGTTGTAAAACATGCAATAATAACAGAAGTAAACAATATAAAACTCAACAGTTTCTTTTACTACAATTCACATCATACTGATCCATCACAAGGATCCCACATCACATGTTATCACTTGGCCTCTTGCCAATCAATCTAGATCAATCTCAAGGATCATCACAGACCATGGGATCTCAATCCCTCATCACATAGTGCCACTGCCTCTCAAGGCTTACATCATCATCATCATGGAATAGGAATCACATTATACATGTTATCTCAGTATCAAGAGTGACTATCAAAGTAGTGTTATTCATCACATATACCTTACAACCATTTTTCTTGGCTAGGCCTCACCTACATGGTTAGTGTACAATAATCATAGAGTGATCATGCTATCACATAAGGTTACATCAATGGTTAGATATGCTTCCTTAACCATGCATCAACTTATGATCATATCTTTAAGCAAACCATATTACGTGCCTATCATTCTCCTTAGTATAATACAGAGAATCAAGAGGGTCACATTCATGTGTAAAGACATGCGTTTTACATAAACAAGGGTTACTTTAATAATTCTCATCGAGTAAAACAATTTATATTGGGGGTAGAACCCTCGCTAATAACACCAAGAACTCTCACTAAAAATTGTGTCGGGCAGCATGCCCTCACTATAGGGTATATCTGGCAGGGTACTCACCCTATCGCCCAACACCTGCCGGTCAACACATAACGGCCAAGCATGTGACGTGCAACGCTGTGTTAGCATCTAAGCAAAGAAACATGACATGCAACAGGGTGTCGGGCATCAAGGTAAAACGCAACGCCCATCATGGGCTGTTAGTCGACACTCACAGAACTTAGGATGATGCCCGTCAGGGTTCAGGGTGCAACGCCCACAACAGGCCAACTATCAACACTCTGTCCAGCAGGGCATAACGAAAACCAGCCACTTCTAAGTCAGGTATACAAGTTCAAACAACCAGAAAAGGCTACTGACCAACAAACCAACCAAGGGCCAAACGGCCGTCACAAGGGCAAGGTCTAAGAGACCTATCGTGCAACCAACTAAGCCAGGCCTATCGGCCGACACAAGGCAAGGAAGGTGTGACGCCCGTCACAAAGACATGGTGTCATCCACCACCTCCCAAGCATATCGTCCAAAGGGGGTAGGTTAAGAGGACTGTCGGGCGGCACCTCCCTTAAACTCATATCGTCCAAGGTGCACCTCACAAGGTTGTCATCTCCCTCAAGCACAAGGATACCCGAAACTCTAGAGGGTCAAGGAGATGGCTCACCTCAATCAACTAAGAAGGAGGGGTCTTGCACACCACCTATCACCCATCGGGCAACACAGAACACCCTAAACAAGGTCCACAACAACCAAGCTCACCCTTCAAGTCCATGGTGAGAGGAGAGTGTTGCTCAAGTAACTAGAACACAAGCTCACCTCAATCGACTAAGAGAAAGAGGGGTGTTGATCATGATACTAGAAGCTTAAACTCACTCCTCTAGACTAAGGAGAGAAAGGAGTATTGCTCACCAAGAAACCCTAAACCCTAAGGATCGGCCAACAAGGATACTAAGCAAGAAACAAAGCTAGCAACATATAAGAACATGAAAAGAGAGTAGTGTAGATAGGGTTAGGAGTTATGCAACCCACCTTGAGAAAGCTCCAAGCTCCACCAAGCAAGGAAGAAGAAGACTCCAAAGCTATCAGCCACCAAGCTGCTCCTCCAAGGGGGGGGTATCGGCCACCACTTGCCAAAGAGAGGGGTGTGTCGTGCACCAAGGTGGAGGAGAAGCAAAGGAACCAAAGGAACTCCTAGGAAAGGAAAGGACACGCCTATATAGAAGGAAAGGGAGGAGAAAACAAGGTAGAGCAAGGCAAGGTGTCGCCTACCTAGGGACACTTGTCCTAGTGCACGATCCACCACTCTAGCAAGCTCTATACACATGTCCACTGTTATTGCCACACGTAACCATCATGCACCAAGTGTCCACTAGTGGTGACACAAACGAGGTCAAAGCTAGGTCAAACACCATGGGAGACACAACAAGGCACCATGGGCGACACACACTCCCCTTGGCCGATACACTCCCCATCTTGGGCGATACAACCACTAGGGCGACACAAAACCTGGGTGCCACAAGCTCAGGCCGACACAACTTGCCCTTGCCCGACACAGGGCACAAAGAAGCAAAGGAAACACTCAACAAGGCCCAAACAAGCTCAACCAAGCCCAAAAGAACTCAAACAATGAGCCCAAACCCTCCTCTCAACACCAGAGGAATCAAAGAGAGAAGAATACCTCACAAGGTGGAAAACTTGCCCACAAAACCCTAGACTTGGGTTATTTGCAAGTAGCCCCTCCAGCTCTCAACAAAGCTCAAACAAACCCTAATCACCACTTAAAGGTGATTAGCAAGCAACATAGCATCAAGGTTAAGCAAAGCAAACTGGGTAAACCCTAAATGAAGGTCAGGGTCCTTACAATAATGATTATATACAAATATCATGAGATAATGACAACATATCTTTTAGAGGCATATAATTTTAGCCGACTCAGTCCTAGTTTCCTAACAGAAGAATATATTCCAATATGATAAACTTTCTCAGTTTCTTGTAGTAATGAATTCAAATTGATATGTCTTTAGATCTTTCATTAGTGTGGATTTACTCAGATTATTTGGTTAAAGCAATAGATGGTAAAAAAACTTAGATGTTCAGTTACCATATAAAATAAAAATTAGTTGTTGAATAATTTGGTTATAGTTCTAAGCTAGAAAATGTAAAACAATTGATTTATTAGTGAAATAAAATTACATATAAGACTCAAGATATCCTAAACACCATGAAATCCACCACAAAGATCTCCACCATGAAGGAGTAAACAGTTGTATCGAATTGAAGAGCCCATTATGACATAGACAAAATGAGTCGATGGGGTACAAGGTATTAAAATCAGTAAGGATAATCTCCTCATTATAGTTTGGTATTTAATGTTAACTAGTAATTCTAGTGGTACCTAGTTATGGATAATATTGTGATCTCAATTACTTCTCAATGAGTCAATCCTTGTGGAACTACTAATGTAGGATGTTAAAGCCAAGTTCTTTAACTCTCAGTGAGGTGGAGTCAAATTATCTAGCTTGCTGATACAATCATTGAGGCTAGACATGACAAGACTTTTTGTAGATTTAGGAGATAGTTTGGCAAACTTAGAGCATTGAGTCTACTCTAAGTTTTGTATGGGAAGATTGTAGCTTGCTTTGATATGTGCACATGTTGTGGAACACTTTATGTAATTCTAGGGTATAATTAAATGAATAGGAGAGTAAATAATTTTATTTTTTTGTTACGACTATAAGTTATTATAAATATACCTATAATGGTGTATGATTTATAGTTCTCAATTGACATGCTTGTATATCAATGTGTGTAATTTAGTTAGGTAATCATATACGAATTATCATGTCTAGCTGGTGAATATCCACACATCGATCCATTAGCTCAAATTCCACTGAAATATTCTTTTGGGTACATGTACTTATAAGCAAGTGGAACTAGAAGTACCTCATCAATAGGATTAGATTGTAAGATCCGTTTAGAGTGGATAAGTAAGATAGTACATGGTTTATTTATTCTTCCTATGGTCTTGGGAACATGAAAATAAGGACACAAGAAGCTTTACATAACTTCGCATATGATGTAAATTAAATTCCTAAACTAGTTTACTTTTGTTACCAAGTATGTTGCAAAAAATAGATATAATTTTTGATTGTTTACTCTAGCAAGCTTAATGTCATATGATCACTTAGTAAATATCTAGTGGCTGGAAAAAAACATGTTAAGGTTGTTTTCAATCAGAGATAAAATAAATGGTTAGCTTAATATCACCCTTGCCATGTCTAATTCCTGGTTAGTGGGTTTGAGTCATGTCATTACTCAAAATACAAATACTTTTATAAAATTCATGAAAAAAATATTTGAGACATGTATCATTTTATAATACCTTGTGAGGGTTATACATTTTTAATTACTCAAACTAAGGCTTACCTAAGACTCTTCAATGCATATTTTTACCTTACATTGATATATATTTCATTGTTACATGCCTTATTACAAACCAACTTAAATACATCTTTTTATGATAGTTCATCCATTTTCCTTTCCCTAGTATGATCTCTACAAGTAGACGATTATTTTTCATGTTCTTACTAAACCCTTTGTGAAAGATATATGGTTTGATTCCCCATTATCCCAAATCTTTCAATACTAATAGGTTTACTCTCTTCACTCATGATTCCATCACTATTTATCTAATACAAAAAACATTTTAAACTTTCTCACATATCTTAAAATATTTAAGAAGATATCTCATTAATGCCCAATGTGTTAGGCACATTATTAAAGGAGAGAGGACACTCATCTCCTCTTGCTTGATGTCATGTTCACATTGAAGAAATACTTATTAGGTATATGAATATATAGTAAAGGACAAATGTTTTTATAGCCTATCCTAAATCATCCATCTTATATCTTGATGCATTATATTTTTTCTTATCTTTGACATCATAATCTACTTTGGGAAGGCCAAAACTTAGACACCCTATTTTGTAGGACCCTGATGGGAGCTTATCTAAACCGTCAAAAACACTAAAAACCATCCATGTGTAGCCTACTATATTCTCATCATCCTATATGACTATGAAGAAAATATCCATGGTTCAAATTACGAGAAAAACAATATGGAATTCAATAAATTGTATACATGGTTGTAGGTCAAACAAACCTATCACAAATGGGTATCAAAACACGTAAATTCATTAGCTCTGATCACCCATAAAGTACATTTTTAAAATAAACTTGTCATGGCTGCATAAAAAACATATTCTTCTACATCCCATAATAAAAACTCTAATGCAACAAGCTTGACTAGGGTATAACAAGCTCACTTAATGAATAATGCGCATCAAACATGCACTCATGTTGTAAGATATTTTGATACACCTCTAATGCTTCAAATTTCAGTAGATGAAACTCACTAAAATCAAGAAATTAAGCATAAAAACTTCTTTGATATGAAGTCTACAACCAAAGAATAAAATACACGTCAATAGTAACATCTTGAATTGGATATTTGTTATAGGCAGAAACGTAGAACTTTGAAGATTGAAACTTCTCCGGTAACTTTAGTAATTAAATTTAGTATTCACTACACTATCAAACTACGAAGATAAAATAGTAAAATCACATGAGTAGAACATACTAGAGTGGCATTTAATGATCCCCAATCTAAGGAGAAGAAAGGTGGTGATTTTTTTATATAATAAGTCATTTATCCCCTTTTTGTTCTAGCCTCAATTTTGTGCAATAGCATACACCACCTTTTTACTATTTTCCACCTCTCTTACTCATTTTTTAATATTTTATAGATCCTCATGCTTTTCACGAATTACATCATCTCCAACCATTCATAAATATTTAAGATAATATGATACCCTAAACACATTTTGTAGTACTTTTCATCTTCACAAGATGTAGAAGAGACCCTTACCCTAGTTATTAGTCTTTAATTTCTTTTTCCATTATTTTATGGAGTTATTTGTGATTTTCTATATTTTTTCATAAATTATCATGGTAATAAACTCATTTCTCTTTGGTTCGTTCATCGTTATGCCCAAAATATCACTTGACATCATTTTTGTGGATATATTTAGAAGTCAGTATTGAATCAATAAGATTGTAATAAGATAGATGCAAACAAAATGTATTGTTAACAAAATAACATTGTATTTCATGTTAAAGTTATATATGGTGGTACAAGTTCATAATAACATTTTATTTTATACATGTAATACTTTTTGATGACATTAATTAGAGGTAGACATGTAAATTAATATTCAAAATGTGTGCATTTGGTCCAGACTCACATCTGAAATAAAAAGGGTAGATATATACAAGTTTCATATTTGATCTTGGATATCATATTTTTGAATACATAAATTAGTTTCACGTATTGAATATTCTTGTTTCCAATCAAGAAAAAGCTAAATTTGAAAAATTACATATTATTATAATTATATCTCATATATACAAGTAATACTTTTTTATGACATTACTAGAGGTAAACATGTAAATTAATATTCGAAATCTACACATTTGCTCCATATTCACATCCAAAATTTTAAAAAATTTAGATATCTGTAAGTTTTAGATAGGATCTTGGATATCATATTTTGGATACAAAAATTAGTGTCAGGTATTGAATATAGTTGTATCCGACCAGGAAAATTTTGAATTTGAAAAATTACATATATATATATATCATTATAATTGTATCTCATATATAATATGTTTATTAACATTATTTGTATTATTAATTATGTTCAAACTCATGTGGTATGTTATCAAATCAGATTTGTAATTTGCAATATGACATCCATCAAATACTGGATTTGAGTTTTCAAATTGATTCATGGTTTAAACTGCATATCTCTTCACGTTTGATCCATTTAGAGACCTATTTTGATTAAATAATCTTTAAATCCTTTACTTGAAATAAACTTAATCTTGAGGGAAAATATTAACTGAATGGAAACAAAAGATTGGGAAAAAGTATGTTGAAGAGTAACAAATTTTTGCATAAACTTTTACTTAGTGGGTAACTTTTTTGGATGAAAATTATTTGCATATAAGGAACCAAAATCTTAGTGTAAATATTCCTTGAATTTATATAACTTTTTGACAAAAAAAAAACAAAGTTGTTTTTAACATGGAACAAAAGTATTTGTGGAATAGTTTTGTTTGGAAGGAGGCAGGCTCTTGGCACAATTTTTTTTTCCAACACAAACAGAATGCAAATTCTTATTAGGTGTTTTTACTTAAGGCTCTGTTTGGTACGTGATGAAAAAATTGTGGTGATGGTGATAGGGGTGGGGATGGGGAAGGGGACGGTGATGGTGAGGAGAATTGTTAATATGTGTTGTTTGGTAAGATGTGCATGGTGATAGGGATAGGGATGGGAAAGAATTTAAGAAAAGTTATTTGTTACATGGTTATAGAGATGGGGAGGGGAAAATTCTTTATAAAAACACCCTACACTAGTAAGAATCATATTCATTAGAATGTTTTTTTTTGCATATGTATCTAAAAAAACAACGGAGTCTTAAAAAAAACTTCTTTGACCATGATTCTCCATACTTTCCAAATGGGGACA
Organism: Alisma plantago-aquatica; assembly: GCA_963693085.1. Taxonomy (NCBI): domain Eukaryota; kingdom Viridiplantae; phylum Streptophyta; class Magnoliopsida; order Alismatales; family Alismataceae; genus Alisma; species Alisma plantago-aquatica. The sequence continues at coordinate 1,047,295,903 of OY856409.1, read as the reverse complement.
AAAATAAACCAAATTTCACCATGGGTTCACCATGGACTCACCATGATTTCCTATCACCATGTCAAATAAACAATAATTTTCATTTCATCGTGACTCCCCTCCCCATGATTTACCATGTGACAAACACATCCTAAAGGAAAACTAGCACTTGGTGGAAAATTCTCTATTTGTAGGGTAAAAATATTAAGGGAACATTTTGTGGGAATACTACTGTACATAAATAGATTATTGATGGAACTTTTTTTATGGAAAGGAAACATTATTAATTCCAAAATGTAATACTTGAAAGGAATCATATTTTGGGAAAATATTTACGAGAAAAATAAGTTCTTAGTGGAAAAGTTATACTCTTGGTGGAAAACTAAATTGGAAGAAAATACATTCTTGTTGATAAAATGACATTATTTTGAGAGATGGAAACTTGGTAGGGATAAATAATCGGGGGAAGAATTTTATTTAGGAGGGAAGACATGTAAGACAAATTTCCCCATGACTTCCCTTTATTGTCAACTTCATAACAATGTAAGTGAACAACATTGACAAGTTTCTCTCCCATCTCTTCCCCATTATTTATATCTACTAACTACCCGTCACGTCATGTCGCCATCATTGATTTGGTAAACGTCAATCACTATCTACCAATTTCAAGAATGGTCAATAAATACAAAATTTAAAATCATTACTGGTTGTAAAGAAAGAAAGCACTCGGAGTATTATTATTATAACAATATTACTTGCTTTTTTGGGAGGGTGTTATTGTCTTTGATACACCTTTAGTGGGCCTTTGTATAGATACTTAGAAAATTAGTGGTATAAAAATTTAAAAATTAACATTAAAACTATGTGATTTTATAGAATTATTGTAAGTATCTCACATTTTTCATATTCTAATATTCTTTTTAAATGCCCATAACATATATTTTAACATCTAACATGTAATATTTATCAATAAGATAAAATGGTCGTTTGAAAAAAGATGTTTCACCTAAACAGAGTAACGAAATATAGTGTCGTTAGATATTTTTAACAACACAGTTGGATGAAGACTTTTTTATTATTTCTAAGAGAAATGTGACATACATCTCCTATAAGAAGCAATTTTCCCATATAAAAATGGGATAAATATCATACGTAGGTATTAGCCAACTATAATAGTGAAAGCATGAACCTACAAATAAATCTTAAACTATGATAAATAATACGCTTATTACGGTTTGGTGGTAATTGATGTTAAGTTTTATGCACTGAAGGTGGGGATTATAGTTAATATATTTGTTAAGTAGTAAAAGAAATTTTAGCAACAAACCTTGGGGAATCATCGTTGTCACGCTTGGTGATGGGCGTGGATGCTCGATGTTGTCCTTCTCTCCGAGGCACTCCTCTTGTTTGTCATTCCCTCGTTCACTTATTTCCATTTAATAAGATGAACGTCTTTGTAGAAAGAGTTACTTTGCTCTTGTCGTAGGGGAGGGGGCGAGTCTCTCCTTGGAAATGTGAGACATCTTTTCATAGGTATCTTGGGATATCTAGCTCTTCTAGCTTTCACTTACTATCTTGGTTGAGTTACTAATTCTAACACACATGAAAGTGAAAGAAAACACATATTACCGTATACAATTAAATCCTAATCAAGCTTACACCAGATTGAAGGACCCCCTCATTGATTGTTGATTTAAAAATAATATATTTTTTTTATAATGAGGAATCCCTCCCGGGATCGGCCACTATTGAACCCCACCCAACTAAGGATAAACTCCGGAATCAGCTGCGTACTTGGGGGTACCGTAGCGCGCTCAGTAACGTAGAGCCTTTATTGCACCCCGAGGGTTTAATCCTAAAAACAATATTATTATACCAGAGTATGTAAGTGACAACTTTGTTTGATTTTATTTTTTTAAGAAGATATTTTTTCTATGCCATTATATCAATACTTGTCTATGTATAATCTCATATAAATGTGGTGTGATTCATTATTTATGAATCAAGCTTTTCTTCAAAATCTTAAATTTCTATATTCTTCTATTCATATATTTGTCATGTACAATATACACATGGTGCATCTATGCATATGGAAGTATACAATGTTATTATGTCCATTACTGTTTAGTATTTAACATATTTTAAATAAATGCTCAGTTGATTTATTAGTACGCTATTATTGTTATTCAATTTTGGCCAATTGCCCACAAATTTTTTAAATCAAAATATTCATTTACTTCTACATAACTTCGAAATTATCCAGCATGTTACGAGATCTGTACATGCATACGTGCATGACTTCTTAACTATTACTGTGATGTATGAAAAATACACACCCGTATAAGTATAAGACAATGGGTTGCAGTACAATTGAAATGGCCATAAGACAATAGACAACACGCAAATACTTGTTGAGATATGCTTTTATTTTATTTAATACAAATACACACAAATTCAATTGCTAAAGCCATAAATATAAAAATACAAATAATTTACATATGGTTTAATCAGTGATTTTGAAGGTTGTGCCCAAATAAGTCCCACGAGGTGCTAAACAAAACGGAGCTACCAATGATTGTAAAATGAATATAAGATGTAGTAATTCACATACGTCTGGTCGTTTCTAACTATTTAGTAAGTTCAAAATCGTGTATATTGAATGACGTCGAATCATCCATGTGATCATTAAAAGATTCTTTGTTTTCATGGTTTTTTTTGTTTTGTTTTTTGTTTTTGTATATATTATGATATCATAAACACTTCGTTGTGTACTTAAATATAATATCAGATGAAGTCTAACAAATAACTATAAAGTGATCTTACAAGTCCCCCCTTCTAAGAATGAAATTCTTCACTTTGGCACATGCTTTGAGGGGTTCTAATGCGTAGTAAGTTGTAGAGAGAATTTATACACTGGACGTACTCCCAAAAGATCAAACATAACAAATATAAGAGAGCTAAGTCTGTAGTGATCGGCGTCTTTGTTTAGACAACTCAGTGTTGTTTTTCATATACTAAATGGCCAACCCCGTAACTTAGGGCCATAAAATTACGTCATATTGGTGTGTTGCAAATTATCTTATTAATAGTCCACCATGTGAATCTGTTCAGTAAATCTAAAGTCATGTAAATTAATAAACATAAATGTCTATACAATAAACATATTGAAGTTGGTTATACTATAACCGGCCTATTAGCTCAGTTGGTTAGAGCGTCGTGCTAATAACGCGAAGGTCGCAGGTTCGAAACCTGCATGGGCCAGCTACATTTATGATTTTCGAAAATAAAATCAGTTCTGTACTGTTTATGGAATAACATCCTATATTTGCAAATGGGGATGTAGCTCAGATGGTAGAGCGCTCGCTTAGCATGCGAGAGGTACGGGGATCGATACCCTGCATCTCCACTTATAACCAATGTAAGTTTATTTTAGAGCTGTTAGTTACCAGCTTAGTTTGGTCTCAAAATACTTCTACCCATACAAATTTCTTCGTTGTGAAAATAAACCCCTTTAACACTAACATGAAGCAATAAATGTAAAGTGATTAGTAATTTAGAAATTGTAAACCGTGTATATATATGTCGAGAAAAATTGTCACCACTTTACTAAACAAGCTCTGTAATCAATATCAGGAATTGGCCAGGACAAATATAAAATAATAATATAATGCAACACAACATATTAACCAATGTAAGTTTATTTTAGAGCTGTTAGTTACCAGCTTAGTTTGGTCTCAAAATACTTCTACCCATACAAATTTCTTCGTTGTGAAAATAAACCCCTTTAACACTAACATGAAGCAATAAATGTAAAGTGATTAGTAATTTAGAAATTGTAAACCGTGTATATATATGTCGAGAAAAATTGTCACCACTTTACTAAACAAGCTCTGTAATCAATATCAGGAATTGGCCAGGACAAATATAAAATAATAATATAATGCAACACAACATATTAACCAATGTAAGCTTATTTTAGAGCTGCTAGTTACCAGCTTAGTTTGGTCTCAAAATACTTCTGCCCATACAAATTTCTTCGTTGTGAAAATAAACCCCAGGACACTCGCTCTTTAACACTAACATGAAGCAATAAATGTAAAGTGATTAGTAATTTAGATATTGTAAACCGTGTATGTATATGTCGAGGAAAATTGTCACCACTTTATGAGTATATATATGCCGAGGAAAATTGTCACCACTTATAACCAATGTAAGTTTATTTTAGAGCTGTTAGTTACCAGCTTAGTTTGGCCTCAAAATACTTCTGCCCATACAAATTTCTTCGTTGTGAAAATAAACCCCTTTAACACTAACATGAAGCAATAAATGTAAAGTGATTAGTAATTTAGAAATTGTAAACCGTGTATATATATGTCGAGAAAAATTGTCACCACTTTACTAAACAAGCTCTGTAATCAATATCAGGAATTGGCCAGGACAAATCTAAAATTATAATATAATGCAATGCAACATATTAACCAATGTAAGCTTATTTTAGAGCTGCTAGTTACCAGCTTAGTTTGGTCTCAAAATACTTCTGCCCATGCAAATTTCTTCTTTGTGAAAATAAACCCCAGGACACTCGCTCTTTAACACTAACATGAAGCAATAAATGTAAAGTGATTAGTAATTTAGAAATTGTAAACCGTGTATGTATATGTCTGAGGAAAATTGTCACCACTTTATGTATGTATATATATGCCGAGGAAAATTGTCACCACTTTACTAAACAAGCTCTGTAATCAATATGAGGAATTGGCCAGACTGGACAAATATAAAATAATAATATAATGCAACGCAACATATTAACCAATGTAAGTTTATTTTAGAGCTGCTAGTTACCAGCTTAGTTTGGTCTCAAAATACTTCTGCCCATACAATTTTCTTCGTTGTGAAAATAAACCCCAGGACACTCGCTCTTTAACACTAACATGAAGCAATAAATGTAAAGTGATTAGTAATTTAGAAATTGTAAACCGTGTATGTATATGTCGAGGAAAATTGTCACCACTTTACTAAACAAACTCTGTAATCAATATGAGGAATTGGCCAGACTGGACAAATATAAAATAATAATATAATGCAACGCAACATATTAACCAATGTAAGTTTATTTTAGAACTGCTAGTTACCAGCTTAGTTTGGTCTCAAAATACTTCTGCCCATACAATTTTCTTCGTTGTAAAAATAAACCCCAGGACACTCGCTCTTTAACACTAACATGAAGCAATAAATGTAAAGTGATTAGTAATTTAGAAATTGTAAACCGTATGTGTATGTCGAGGAAAATTGTCACCACTTTACTAAACAACTTCTGTAATCATATTACATATGAGGAATTGGCCAGACTGGACAAATATAAAACAATAATATAATGCAACGCAACATATACCACTGTAAGTTTATTTTAGAGTTGTTAGTTACTAGCTTAGTTTGGTCTCAAAATACTTCTGCCCATACAATTTTCTTCGTTGTGAAAATAAACCCCAGGACACTCGCTCTTTAACACTAACATGAAGCAATAAATGTAAAGTGATTAGTAATTTAGAAATTGTAAACCGTATGTGTATGTCGATGAAAATTGTCACCACTTTACTAAACAAGCTCTGTAATCAATATGAGGAATTGGCCAGACTGGACAAATATAAAACAATAATATAATGCAACAAAACAATAATATAATGCAACGCAACATATTAACCAATGTAAGTTTATTTTAGAGTTGTTAGTTACTAGCTTAGTATGGTCTCAAAATACTTCTGCCCATACAATTTTCTTCGTTGTGAAAATAAACCCCAGGACACTTGCTCTTTAACACTAACATGAAGCAATAAATGTAAAGTGATTAGTAATTTAGAAATTGTAAACCGTGTATGTATATGTCGAGGAAAATTGTCACCACTTTACTAAACAAACTCTGTAATCAATATGAGGAATTGGCCAGACAGGACAAATATAAAATAATAATATAATGCAACGCAACATATTAACCAATGTAAGTTTATTTTAGAACTGCTAGTTACCAATTTAGTTTGGTCTCAAAATACTTCTGCCCATACAATTTTCTTCGTTGTGAAAATAAACCCCAGGACACTCGCTCTTTAACACTAACATGAAGCAATAAATGTAAAGTGATTAGTAATTTAGAAATTGTAAACCGTATGTGTATGTCGAGGAAAATTGTCACCACTTTACTAAACAAGCTCTGTAATCAATATGAGGAATTGGCCAGACTGGACAAATATAAAACAATAATATAATGCAACGCAACATATTAACCAATGTAAGTTTATTTTAGAGCTGTTAGTTACTAGCTTAGTATGGTCTCAAAATACTTCTGCCCATACAATTTTCTTCGTTGTGAAAATAAACCCCAGGACACTTTCTCTTTAACACTAATATGAAGCAATAAATGTAAAGTGATTAGTAATTTAGAATTTGTAAACCGTATGTGTATGTCGGGGAAAATTGTCACCACTTTACTAAACAAGCTCTGTAATCAATATGAGGAATTGGCCACTGGAAAAATATAAAACAATAATATATTGCAACGCAACATATTAACTTACAATGGTGATTATGAGATAGTTGGGCTCTGGTATGATTAAGATTGATTCATGATTCAATAAGCTCATCGTGAGTTATAATGGGAATTTTCTAAACCCCAGGACACTCACTCTTAAACACTACTAACATGAAACAATAAATGTAAAGTGATTAGTAATTTAGAAATTGTAAACCGTATGTGTATGTCTTATTGTTACTCGAGGAAAATTGTCACCACTTTACTAAACAAGCTCTATAATCAATATGAGGAATTGGCCAAGACAAATATAAAACAATAATATAATGCAACACAAATGGGAATTTTCAGTGCAATAAGAATCAATGATGAAAAAAATAGGTAAGCAACCAACTTCTAAAAAATCAATGGATGATTTCAATAACTTTGTTCTAGACCATGTCTTATTTGAATTGGAGCTTGGTGGGCCGTTTTATACTTGGGACAATCATCTTGATGGTGATGATTTCATCACGTCAAAAATAGATAAATTTTTGTTCAACTCTGATTTTCAATCTCGCTTTGATTCCTTTATGGTGAATGTATATCAAATACGATTAGTAATTCAAAAATATAAGTTTATTTTGGAGATGTCGGGTATCAATCCCCGTACCTCTTGCATGCTGAGCGAGCGCTCTACATTTGAGCTACATCCCCATTTCAAAATATAAGTTTATTTTGGAGCTGTTACTATCTTAGTTTGGTCTCAAAATACTTTTGATACTTTAAGATAGATACCTTGCCGATACAATTTTTCCCCGTTGTGAAAATAAACCTCATGACACTCACTCTTAAACACTAGCATGAAACAATAAATGTAAAGTGATTAGATTTTTTTGTTGATATTGAGTTGGAGGGAGCATCCCCCCTATCTAAATAGAATCCATTTTCTTTTTTTGAAATGGTTTTTAGGCGTAGTAGCTCGTCTCAGACAAGAGAAAAAGGGGAAGGGCACGAGGACCTCCCCCCCAATTTAGAAATTGTAAACCGTAGGTGTATGTCCTATTGTTACTCGAGGAAAATTGTCACCACTTTACTAAACAAGCTCTATAATCAATATGAGGAATTGGCCAAACTGGACAAATATAAAAAAATAATATGATGCAACACAATATACTGACTTACAATGGTGATTATGAGAGAGTTGGGCTCTAAAATGACTTAAGATTGATTCATGATTCGATCAACTCATCGTGGGTTATAATGGGAATTTTCAGTGCAATAAGAACGGATGATGAAAAAAATAGGTAAGCAAACCACCTTATGAAAAATCAATGGATGATTTCAATGACTTTGTTCTAGATTGTGTCTTAATTGAATTGGAGTTTGGTGGACCATTTTATACTTGGGACAATCATCTTGGTGGTGATGATTTCATCATGTCAAAAAAAGATAAAATTTTGTTCAAATTTGATTTTCAATCTCGCTTTGATTCCTTTCATGGTGAATGTATATCAAATATGATTAGTGACCACAGAAGGATCAAACTAGTTTTTGGCAATAAGAAAAGAATGAGGACATCATTGGATGATTGACGCAAAATACTTCAGCATTAGATGATCAATACCCACATCTCCAATTTTTACTAATTTAAGTTTATTTTGGAGTTGTTACTAGCTTAGTTGGTCTCAAAAAACTTATGATACTTTAAGATAGAGACCTTGCCGATACAACTTTAAGATAGAAATTGTAAACCGTATGTGTATGTCCTAGCAGAAGACACTATCAGATAAACTGGAAGACACTAGAACATACTCAACAACCTTAATCATATGTCTCTATAGACTCAGCGGACCTAGAGCTCTGATACCACTAATTTGTGATACACCATTCGAACAAAACGTCATTAACTAAGCGGAAGTATATCATTCACAGTGGATTACTGAAAATCACTAAAAATTAAAACCATTTACAAAGAGATCCATTCTCAGGAAAACTCTTTAAATAAGAACCATAGTATTATAATTACCTACTGGTCCACATTGTACATTCCATGTATCATCTCTTCTCGAGGAATATATATATATATACAAAACTTTGCCTTGATAAAAGTACAAGTAACAAAATCCTCGAGGTATTCAAACCAAAATCTCAGATCGATTATAAAAACACTATCCATAGACTCCTAGGACCTGAGAGTACAAAGACGACACATAGAACTTTATATACAAAGCTTGACAGCCAGTATTTCCACCTGAAGGATTATTGTTGTCCATGCTATTGCTGCTACTGCTCTTCCTAGGTTGTAGGGTTCCTACCTCTTTGTCGGCGTGTACCTAAAAATGTTGGATCCCACGGGGGTGAGACAATTTGTAAATTGCCCCAGTGAGGGATATAACTCTTTGCCGAAAACATTATTATTGTAGTTTAATATAAATAACTGAACAGTGGAATCATATATTTCAGTAGCAGATAAATCAATATCTATGCAGATTAGAGCAACATTCCTATTCAAGTATTTCAACTATAACTTGATAAATCAGCATGTCTCTTCTTCAATACGTAATTAAAGAACATAAGTAACATTTATGTATCAAGGACATGCTAAGCAAGATAACATCAACCAGTGGTTCTCGTATTTCAATCTTATGCAAATACGCTACACGGCTGATTACATTTTACAAACATACTTAAGCTCTGAGGAGATGAGGTATATCACTCATACTCCAACCGACCATTGTGACGTCGAAATCGGTACCATACAAAGTCAATGGAAGAGCTGACTTCCATGACCTCCCACATCTCGGTCAGTGCGAGATCACATGCATGACATCTTGTATCTCTGCTACATAGCTTACCCGGGTATAGTGGCATCTTCGCTATAGAGTTACAGTGGCGGCTGTACTCTCTTCACAATCGAGAGATTTCATGTTTACCTCCATCGATCCGGAATTAACATCATCGGGAGATCGTGATACATCCATCCCGACACATATAATGAAGGATTGAGAGGTTTAATGTTTACCTTCCATCAATTCCCCTATTAGGACGTACAAATATTTTCTCCCATCGACCCCCACATATTGAAAAATATGTGAACTCCAGGAGATCCCGTAGGAAAACCTGTTTTACCATCACCATCTACTGACGATGATGGATCTATGGTTAGAGCACTACATGAAAAGATTTCACTTGATTAATTAAGTACATTATCATATTCTTTTAGCATGATTAACACTCATGTATGAACTCTTCTCTCTCATCCTCTCAACTTGATTAGGTTACCTCAACCTTTCCATCAAGTACAAAGAACAATGGTTAACATAGTGAATGATTGCTTTCATAAACGTTTTGGGTTAATCATTTTAAAGGTACTGATCATCTAGGTACTTTAGGGTTCAACCTTTGTACCTATCCTTGATAATCATTATTATCAACCATTGGATCAATGGATCAATCGTCACCTTAAATCTCCAAACGATTTGATCACTTTAGACCTCCATTCGGTTTTGATCATGACCTTCAAACGGTCTTGGGTTCACACCCTCAAACGGTCTTGGGGTTAGACCTTAAAACGGTCTTGGGTTTAGACCTTCAAATGGTCTTGTCCCTTATCCCCTTAAATGGTTTTGAAATTGTTTCCTTTCAAACGGTCTTGAAGACCTTTCCCTTCTCAAACGGTTTGAAACTGTTTTATCTCAAACGGTCAACCTTTACCAATCGGTCAACCCTATCAAACGGTTTTGAAACTGTTTCCTACAAATAGTCAACCTTTCTCAAACAGTCAACCCTTGATCCTCAAACGGTTTGAAAACCGTTTGAGCACCAAATGGTTTGATAAAACCATTTACTCAACCAATATGAAATTGAATCAAATCAATTAGGGTTTAAAATGCTTCAATCTGATTAGGGGTTGCAATTGGTAGTTTATCCAATCATGGAACCTTTAGAAGCCAATCAATTAAATCTATTAGATCATTATTCAACACATCAAAACCCCCCCTCAAAAGGTCAATCTCATCCATTCGATCAACCACTCCAAACGGTTTGGAACCCAAACCTCCAAATGGTTTGCAAACCGTTTGGTCACCAAATGGTTTGGTGAAACGGATTGGACCATATTGTTGAAACCGTTTGCAACTAGATATTATTGAGATGTGTGCTTAAGATGATGTCATCATCATCAAGATTCAACCCCTCAAATTCTACTTCCATATCCATGATAATTTCATCAATTAATCAAAGGAATTTCAAGAAGAACAATTGAACATATTGAATTGAGGAATTGAATTCAATAACAATGAATAAGGGATCAAGTTATATAACCCGCCTTCAAATGAGCTTAAAAACTTAGAGATTCACGTCAAAAATGGTGGAAAAAGTTTTCTCAAACCACAAGGTTCGTTCCTCAAGGTTTTGAGTGAAAAGGGTTGGCTAGAATTGAAGATTGAGTGGAGAAAAGAAGAAATCAAGCATTGATTTGTGATTTCCACCATGAAATCAAGGTGAAAAGTGGTCATGAAGCTTACCTACAGGTTGGGGGTCGTCCTCCTGATCCTCCAAAGCTCCCTTGGTTGTTTTGCAAGCAAGAAATGAAAGTGGATTCGAAATTACCCTTTCAACTCATGGATAAAGGAGCATATATATGAATTTTATTGAAAATTCATTTAAGAGAGAGAAAGTAGGGATTATCTCCTCCATTTCCTTGACACTTGCCCCCTTAAATTCCTTGGTTATGAGGCTATCTAATTTGCCTCTTATTCCTATCAATTATCCATGATTTAAAGAAAAGCAAATTAAGCACCTTAACCCTTATAATAATAATATCCATAAGTTAGTGGATATTTCTTTTTATTTTCTTAATGTGAGTGGGTTCTCCACTCACGTAGATATTTCCTTTGCCTTTGCAAGGCACAAGGACATCCATATATGTGTATTTCAACATCTACAATTTTGGTTGAAGGGCAATCCAATTAATATAATTATTTTTGCATTATATTGAATTATAATTTCAATCATGCTTAAATCTGATTATTTTAATATCAAGATTCTCTCTCCTTCAAAGAGGTACAAATGAGATGCCTCTCTCATTTTCTTTTCTCTACATGATTACAAGAAAAATTAGGGACTATTTTGAAGTGGTAATTTGCATATTGAACCCTGGGTTTTGGGTAAATTACACATTACACCAAAACTAGGTTTTAATGCACAAACATTGCTTTATCAACTCTTTCTTGGTACTCAAGCTACCACAAGCCATACCACTACATCATCTTCATTCTCATGATGCTTCAACACATGAGGAACATCTTATCATGTAACATTTACAAATTAACCCCTTGACTTGGGTAAATTGCACTTTAATCCAACACGAGCAAAACATTAATTTCAACATTATTCAAAATGGATTAAAATTGAAATGTAAGTTCCTCTTAAGACTTAATTACTTCTCAAAAGATAAGAGAAATCATATAATTATCTTTCTTAAACAAAACACCTAGGGTTAAAGCATAACCCAGGTCAGGGATGTTACAAATTATCCACCCCTTACAAGGATTTCATCCCCAAAATCATCAAGAGAAAAGAGAAGGGTACTTCTTCCTCATCTCTTCCTCTAGCTCCCACGTAGCTTCTTTAATTCCACAGTGATGCCAGATAACTTTTACAAGACAAATGTCTTTCTTTTTCAGCTTTTTGATTCTTCTATCAAGGATCAACACAGGTCCTTCAACATATGATATATCATCATTTAACTCTACCTCGACAGGTTGCAGAACTAATTATGTGTCAAGATGACATTTCCTCAACATGGAGATATGGAACACTGGGTGCAATCTATGCAACTCAGGTGGTAACTCCAGCTTATAGGCTACCTTTCCCATCCTCTCAATGATTGGATAAGGCCCCATAAATCTAGGAGCTAATTTCCCCTTCTTTCCAAATCTCAGGATACCTTTCCAAGGTGAGACCTTGAAGTATACTCTATCTCCAGCTTGGAATTCTAAGGGTCTATGACGTTTGTCAGCATAAGATTTCTATCTATCCTGGGCAGCTTTCAACTGTTGTTGTATTACTTCAATCTTCTCAGTTGTTTGTTGTACTAGCTCAGGACCCAAAAGTTGATATTCTCCTATTTCATACCAACATAAAGGAGATCTACAATGTCTACCATATAATGCCTCATATGGTGCCATATCAATACTGTGCTGATAGATATTATTGTAAACAAAGTCTATTAAGCTCAGGTGTAGATCCCAACTTCCTACAAACTGAAGGACACATGCCCTAAGTAAGTCCTCCAAGGTTTGTATGGTCCTCTCAAATTGTCCATCTGTCTGTGGGTGAAAGGATGTACTAAACCTTAACTGCATACCCAAAGCTTTATGAAGTCATTCCCAAAAATGACTCGTAAACTGGGGACCTCTATCAGAAACAATTGTAGCCAGAACCTCGTGCAAACACACTATCTCATCTATGTATATCGGTGCAAGATTTTCAGCTGTGTGGGTTGTTTTGACGGGAAGGAAATGTGTTGTCTTTGTCAACCTATAAACTATCACCCATATGGAATCATGACTTTTGGCTGTTCTAGGCAAACCAACCACGAAGTCCATGGTTACATGATCCCATTTCCATTGCGGTATAGGCAGAGGTTGCATTGTTCCTGCGGGCTTTTGATGTTCAACCTTAACCTGCTGACACACCAGACACCGCATAACAAACTCAGCTACATCTTTATTCAATCCAGGCCACCAATACATATCTTTTAAGTTATGATACATCTTGGTGCTCCCTGGATGCATAGCATACATTGAAGAATGAGCTTCTTCCAGAACTAACTTTCTTAAGTTATCAGCATCAGGTACTACCATCCTACCATGGTAACAGACTACCTGATCATCTGAATCATGGAAACCATCCCGTTTCTCTCTACCATACTATGACCTAATCTATTGAATCACAGTATCAGCTTGTTGTGCTTCTTTAATCTACTGTCTCAGAGTAGGTTTCACTTGCATTTCAGCTAACAACCCGGCTAACAACGATACTTTGAGCTGTATGTTGTTTTGCCTCAAGAAAATAAGCATATCTCTTTTAAAGCACACTAAAGAGTTTAACTGTACTTTACCTAAGGCTGGTGTTGCTAATTTCCTACTTAGTGCATCAGCAACTACATTAGCCTTCCCTGGATGATAATCAATTGTACAGTCATAGTCCTTGATTAATTCCATCCAGCGGTGTTGCCTCATGTTCAACTCATGCTGTGAGAAGATATACTTTAGGTTCTTATGGTCTGTGAAAATCTGGAATGTTTCTCTATAGAGATAATTTCTCCAAATCTTCAAAGCATGGAACACAACAACTAGCTCTAGATCGTACGTCGGATAATTCTCCTCGTGTTTCTTAAGCTGTTGAGAAGCAAAAGAAATCACTTGTTTATCCTGCATCAACACACATCTTAAGACATTCTTAGATGCATCACAAAAAACTATGTACCCCTTTCCCTGCTCAGTTAACACCAGCACAGGTGCACTTGTTAACCTTTCTTTTAGCAACTGGAAAGAATGTTGACACTTGTCATTCCAAACAAAAGGAACTTCCTTCCTGGTCAACTTGGTTAGGGGTAAAGTCATAGAACTGAAGTTCTTGATGAACCTCTTGTAATAGCCTACCAACCCTAGGAAACTGCGTATTTCTGTTGGTGTCTTTGGCTATTCCCACTGTAGGACAAATGCTACCTTTTTAGGATCAACACGGATACCTGAAGCAGATATAACGTGTCTTGGAAAAGAAACTTCTGGTAACCAGAACTCACATTTACTAAACTTAGCATATAGCTTATGCTCTCTTAGAAAAGTCAAAGCCTGACGGAGGTGCTGCTCATGCTGTTGAGCATCTCTACTGTAGATTAAGATGTCATCTATGAAGACTACTATGAACTGATCAAAAAAAGGTTTGAAGATTCTATTCATGAGTTCCATAGATGCAGTTGGTGCATTAGTTAGTCCAAACGACATAACTATGAACTCATAGTGACCATACCTTGTCCTAAAGGAAGACTTAGGTATATCACTCTCCTTGATACGCAACTGATGGTATCCCGACCTCAGATCTATTTTAGAGAAGATAGTTGCACCTCGCAACTGATCAAACAAGTCATCAATCCTAGGCAGAGGATACTTGTTCTTTATGGTGACTTTGTTCAACTGTCTATAGTCGATGCATAAATGCATAGACCCATCTTTCTTCTTAACAAAAAGAACCGGAGCACCCCAGGGTGAAGTGCTCGGTCAGATAAATCCTTTCTCAAGCAACTCTTTCAATTGTTTCTTGATCTCTGCCATCTCAGGAGGTGCCATTCTGTACGGTGTTTGTGCTATGGGTTGCCTGCCCAGGACTAGATTAATCTCAAAATCAATCTCTCGGGATGGAGGAACACTTGGAAGTTCTTCAGGAAATACATCTTCAAACTCCCTAACTACTGGAACTTCAGAAGGATGAGGGCTCTCCATTGTGGTATCTACCACGTGTGCCAAGAATGCAAAACATCCCTGTCTCATCAACTTCTCAGCTACCATAGCTGACACAAGACAAGTTGGAAGAATCTTTCTGTCTCCCTGAAAGATCCATGTGTCACCATTGTCTGTGAACACAACCTTCTTGGAACTACAATCCAAGACAACCTTATACTTCTCTAAGGTGTCCATCCCTAGGATTATATCGAACCCGTGAATTTCAAGTGGTATAAGATCCACCTGAATGCGATGATCAGAAAAGGAAAGATTGTAGGGAGAACACACCTCCCGCAACACTGTAGATCCCAACAAAGGGGTTTCTAGCATCAAGCTATCTTCTCTATGACTGATAATCATGTTGCAGTCATGAATCACTTCTTGAGTGATAAAGGAATGCGTAGCACCCAGATCAATTAACACATATACGAAGCAGGACAAAGACATATCAGAATAAAATAGTTCCATCTGACTTGTCACAACCCAAGGGTTGACTACTACTTCAGGATGATTCATAGCATAGAATCTAGCTGTTGCTTGTTGTTGACCCTGTGCTCAATTGTTGGATGCCAACAATCCAGCTTGTGATGCTTTTCCACGTCCTCTAGCGCCACTAGAAAACTGTCTCCTCTGTGAGCCTTGCTGATTCTGCCTCTGGGGTTGAGTTACAGTTCTGACTTTCTCAGGACAATCTCTCATCAAGTGTCCTGACCTCCCACACTGGAAGCAGTTGTAGCTTCCCAAACTCTGCCTGGGTGGTCCTATCACTGATGCTGATGCTGTACTGGGGGCTCTACTTGGAGGAAAACTACAACCCCTACCCCTGCTTGACGTCCACTACGTCGGGGTATTAAACCTTGGTGGTGGTGGTGCAGAAAACCTCAACTTCTTAAAGCTCTCGGACCTTTGTCCTTGAAACTATGTGTACTCTTTCTTACCACTGGTCTGCCACTTCTCAATCACAGACCTCTCTATCCGTCTCACAGACTCCACAAAAGTAGCAAACCTCTTCCTGTTCTCTAAAGTAGACACCGGAGTGGTCAATTCAGCGCTCAACCCCTTCTCGAAATGTCGAATCCTCTCCTCATCAGTAGCTACCATGTGCGGACAGAATCATAAAAACTCCATGAACCTAGCTTCATACTTGCTAATGTTCATCTATCCTTGCCTCAACCTCTCAAATTGAGAGATCTTCTCATCTAGGTACGTCTTGGGAATGTATCTAGTGACAAATTCACGTCAGAATTCATCCCATCTGACTTCAACACCGGGTCTTTTGCCTTCCTCTATGGTCCACCAATGACCAACACTCCCTTTAAATAGGTAGATAGCATGCCTCACCTTCTCTACTTCAGGGATGTTGAGGATTATAAAAGCTTTCTCCAGCTCTGTCAACCACAAATCAGCGTCTGCTGGATCAGCTGTACCAGCATAGTCTGTGGCTCCCACCTGGCGAATCTTTTCAAAGGTCTTGCCAACTCCTTGTCCTTCATTATGGGTTGATGCCCTTGGTGCGGGTGGTGTCATCCTATCCGCCATATGCGTCATAGTCGCCATAAACTACCGAAATAGGGTATGGAAAGTTGGGTTCTCTAATGCAGCTTGATCAAGTTGAGGAATCTCAGGTACGGGTTCCTCCCTATCTTGATCCCTTACACCTTTTCCTGGTGCAACAACACTGCTCTCAATAGCGTGTTCATCATGTGATCCCGACATCTTGAAGTTCTTTTTCTCCTATATGAGCAGAAGACACTATCAGATAAACTGGAAGACACTAGAACAGACTCAACAACCTTAATCCTATGTTTTTGTAGACTCAGCAAACCTAGAGCTTTGATACCACTAATTTGTGATGCACCGTTCGAACAAAATGTCATTAACTAAGCGAAAGTGTATCATTCACAATGGATTACTGAAAATCAATAAAAATTAAAACCATTTACAAAGAGATCCATTCTCAGGAAAACTCTTTAAACAAGAACCATAGTATTATAATTACCTACCGCTCCACATTGTACATTCCATGTATCATCTCTTCTCGAGGAATATATATATACAACACTTTGCCTTGATAAAAGTACAAGTAACAAAATCCTTGAGGTATTCAAACCAAAATCTCAGATCGATTATAAAAACACTATCCATAGACTCCTAGGACCTGAGAGTACAGAGACGACACATAAGACTTTATATACAAAGCTTGACATCCAGTATTTCCACCTGAAGGATTACTGTTGTCCATGCTGTTACTGCTACTACTCTTCCTCGGATGTAGGGTTCCTACCTCTTTGTCAGCATCTACCTAAAAATGTTGGATCCCACGGGGGTGAGACAATTTGTAAATTGCCCCAGCGAGAGATATAACTCTCCACCAAAAACATTACTATTGCAGTTTAATAGAAATAACTGAACAGTGGAATCATATATATCAGTAGAAGATAAATCAATATCTATGCAGATTAGAGAAACATTCCTATTCAAGTATTTCAACTATAACTTGATAAGGCAACATGTTTCTTATTCAATACAGAATTAAAGAACATAAGTAACATTTATGTATCAAGGACATGCTAAGTAAGATAACATCAACATGTGGTTCTCGTATTTCAATCTCATGCAAATACGCTACATGACAGATTAAATTTTACAAACATACTTAAGCTCTGAGAAGATGAGGTATACCGCTCATACTCCAACTGACCATTGCAAAGTCAAAATCGGTACCATACAAAGTCAATGGAAGAGCCGGCTTCCATGACCTCCCACATTTCGGTCAGTGCGAGATCACATGCAGGACATCTTGTGTCTCTGATACATAGCTTGCCAGGGTATAGTGGCATCTTCTCTATTGAGTTACAATGGCGACTGTACTCTCTTTGCAATCGAGAGATTTCATGTTTACCTCCATCGATCTGACATTAAATTCATCGGGAGATTCATGATACATCCATCCCGACACATATAATGAAGGATTGAGAGGTTTAATGTTTACCTTCCATCAATTCCCCCATTAGGACGTACCGATATTTTTGCCCATCGACCCCCACATATTCAAAAATATGCGAACTCCAGGAGATCCTGTAGGAAAACTTGTTTCACCATCACCAGCTACTGACGATGATGGATCTATGGTTAGAGAAATACATGAAAAGATTTCACTTGATTAATTAAGTACATTATCATATTCTTTTAGCATCAGTCAAGTTTTCAAACATAACTTATTAGGACAAAATGCTACAAAGAAACATGTACTATTTTCATCAATTACTTATCAGTCTTTATAAGACATTGGGATCTCAGTCCCTCATTTCAATACTGGGAATACTCATCCCTTCACAAACTCAATGCCATAATCATATGGTTCTGGGTATTCAAATCCTTGACTCATCACTGAGCATTGTTACCACTTTTTTAGGTAACGATCACCTTCAGGTCATCTGACCAAGGTAAACATGAAAATTTTTACACAAGCATCTCTCATGGCACTTAAGGCCCATTAATTCTCTTATTACCTCTTACTAGGCAACAAGGCATGTTATGGCACATAAGGCCCAATAATAGTTTTAATAAATAAAACATCATAGCTCATACCTGGCTATGTTCATCATCTCATGATACCTGCATGGTTAGTATAAATGATAACAGTTACATCAATTTCATATCGGCACCATGCAAAATGAATATAGCATCACTATTCAAAGGTAACACCACTATTCCCTCACTAGGGTTAGGGTTTCCCATTTTAGGTCAATTGGAGATACTCATCCCATTACCCAGATTAGGGTTATGGTTTATCACCATATTGCCCAATATTAGGGTTTTCATATAGCCTTACTTACATCACCCTAGTTTTGAGTTTCACATCACATCATTACATCAGGGTTTCACATCACATCACCCTAGATTAGGGTTTACTACTCATCCCAATTAGGTTTCATATTCCATCACCCATAATTAGGGTTACACTATTACCCTAGATTAGGGTTTCACTTAGGATTTCCCTAATTAGGGTTAGGGTTTGTTAACCTTCTCGATTAGGGTTTCATGATCTCTTCACAAAGGATCATACCCTAATCACATACTCTACATGATTAAAACTCATGTATGAACTCTTCTATCTCATACTCTCAACTTGATTAGGTTACATCAACCTTTCCATCAAGTACAAAGAACAATGGTTAACATAGTGAATGATTGCTTTCATAAACTTTTAGGGTTAATCATTTTAAAGGTATTGATCATCTAGGTACTTTAGGGTTTCAACCTTTATACCTATCCTTGATAATCATTATTATCAACCATTGGATCAATGGATCAATCATCAACTTAAATCTCCAACTGATTTGATCACTTTAGACCTCCATTCTATTTTAATCATGACCTTCAAACGATCTTGGGTTCACACCCTCAAACGGTCTTGGGGTTAGACCTTCAAACGGTATTGGGTTCAGACCTTCAAACTTTCTTGGCCCTTATCCCCTTAAACGGTTTTGAAACTGTTTCCTTTCAAACGGTCTTGAAGACCTTTCCCTTCTCAAACGGTTTGAAACTGTTTTATCTCAAACAATCAACCTTTACCAAACGGTCAACCCTATCAAACGGTTTTGAAACCGTTTCCTACAAATGGTCAACCTTTCTCAAATGGTCAACCCTTGATCCTCAAATGATTTGAAAACCATTTGAGCACCAAACAGTTTGATGAAACCATTTACTCAACCAACATGAAATTGAATCAAAACAATTAGGGTTTAAAATGCTTCAATCCGATTAGGGTTTGCAATTGGTAGTTTATCCAATCATGGAACCTTTAGAAGCCAATCAATTAAATATGTCAGATCATTATTCAAAGCATCAGCAACCCCCCTCAAATGGTCAACCCCCTCCATTTGGTCAACCACTCCAAACGGTTTGGAACCCAAACCTCCAAACAGTTTGCAAACCGTTTGGTCACCAAACGGTTTGGTGAAACTGATTGGACCATATTGTTGAAACCGTTTGCAACTAGATCTTATTGAGATGTGTGATTAAGATGATGTAATATTAATCAAGCTTCAACCCCTCAAATTCTACTTCCATATCCATGATAATTTCATCAATTAATCAAAGGAATTTCAAGAAGAACAATTGAACATATTGAATTGAGGAATTGAATTCAATAACAATGAATAAGGGTTCAAGTTATATAACCCTCATTCAAATGAGCTTCAAAGCTTGGATCTTCACGTAAACAATGGTGGAAGAAGCTTTCTCAAACCACAAGGTTCGTTCCTCAAGCTTTTGAGTGAAAAGGATTGGCTAGAATTGAAGATTGAGTGGAGAAAAGAAGAAATCAAGCATTGATTTGTGATTTCCACCATGAAATCAAGGTGAAAAGAGGTCATGAAGCTTACCTACAGTTTGGGTGTCGTCCTCCTGATCCTTCAAAGCTCCCTTGGTTGTTTTTCAAGCAAGAAATGAAAGTGGATTCGAAATTACCCTTTCAACTCATGGATAAAGGAGAATATATATGAATTTTATTGAAAATTCATTTAAGAGAGAGAAAGTAGGGATTATCTCCTCCATTTCCTTGCCACTTTTCCCCTTCCCTTCCTTGGTTATGAGGCTATATCCTTTGCCTCTTATTCCTCTCTATTATCCATGATTTAAAGAAAAGCAAATTAAGCACCTTAACCCTTATAATAATAATATCCATAAGTTAGTGGATATTTCTTTTTATTTTCTTAATGTGAGTGGGTTCTCCACTCACGTAGATATTTCCTTTGCCTTTGAAAGGAACAAGGACGTTCATATATGTGGATTTCAACCTCTACAATTTTGGTTGAATGACAATCCAATTAATATAATTATTTTTGCATTATATTGAATTATAATTTCAATCATGCTTAAATCTTGATTATTTTAATATCAAGATTATCTCTCCTTCAAAGAGGTACAAATGAGATGCCCCTCTTATTTTATTTTCTCTACATGATGCCAGAAAACATTAGGGACTATTTTGAAGTGGTAATTTGCATATTTAACCCTGGGTTTTGGGTAAATTACACATTACACCAAAACTAGGTTTTAATGCACAAACATTGCTTTATCAGCTCTTTCTTGATACTCAGGCTACCACAAGCCATACCTCTGCATCATCTTCATTCTCATGATGCTTTAAAACATGAGGAACATCTTATCATGTAACATTTGCAAATTAACCCCTTGACTTGGGTAAATTGCACTTTAGTCCAACACAAGCAAAACATTATTTTCAACATTATTCAAAATGGACTAAAATTGAAATGTAAGTTCCTCTTAAGCCTTAATCATTTCTCAAAAGATAAGAGCAAGCATATAATTATCTTTCTTAAATAAAACACCTAGGGTTAAAGCATAACCGGGGTCAGGGATGTTACACCAACAATCTTCCCTTTTAATGATGATAGATATTTCCAAAAGATAATATGAAAGTAAACAATTTAGAGCGTCATACCTTTAAATTGTTGTAGTAGTCAAACTTAACTTCTTGGATTTTTCTCCACCTTTATCAAAGTAAAAAAGGAGTTATACTTAAAAATGCCCCCCCTCAAAGAGACACTTCCCCTCAACAAGACATCCATTTTAGAGAGGGAATATAAATACCCAATGAAAAATAAGGATGTACCAAGTAAATCAAATAACCAATATGAATACACCAATTGAAAAAATGGTACATTGTATAGACAAAAAGCAATATTTGATGAAGGAACAAAATGTTGTCAAATAACCAATGAGAGGAATGTTAAGTCCTTCATGATAAAAATATCTTGTTAAGAACAATACATCAAAAAGATACTCAAAGACAATGATAAGGAATGTCAAGTCCACAAGTGATATAGAGATTTCATGAAAAAAACACCAATTTTCTAAAGAATTTCTCAATATCAATGCAATGAATGTGAAGTCCTCTATTATATAGAGATTGCTAGAAAATCCAAAATGAGGTTACAAAAATTCTCTTGACTAAATTTAAGGGGTGTTAAGCCCATAATTGATAGAAAGAATCCATTAAAAACATAATATAACAAAGATGACAATATAAATCTCATAATTTGAGGCCCCCTCAATCTCATACTCATAAAAATTGAGCTCAAACAAAGAAACTAATTACCAATATAAAGATATCTATTTAAGAGTAAAGACCATGTCAGAAATATGTAAAATACTTATTTCATACCAAAAAGACCAAATAGACATGCAACAAACTAACTCTAAATACTAGTTTCAAGATAGTCAAATTAAAACTTGACATTTAGTATTTCAGTTGACCTATATTTCAACTGAACAACCCCTCAGTCAAACTTTATTTTGACTGAGAGACAATCTACAAGAAAATTTTAATTTAGCAAAAAATATGTATCTGCCAATTAACAACATATATAGTTGTTGTTTGGAAAACTAAACATTTAAAGGTAAATAAAAACATTTCATGACCAAAATTGATATCAAATGAAGCCCATGATCATATAACATATCATCTATAGAGAGGTTCTTGGTACTTAGACCATGTTGTTGTCACTTGTTCTCTTGAAAGGGTATGAGAAAGCATGACCAAATCTTCCACAAGCAAAACATGTAACATGGTTGATTGACAAAGAAAAACTAGTATTTGATTTTAGAAATTTAGGTCCTTACTTCTTCTTCATGTTTTCCTTTATTGGAAATAACCAAGACCACTTGCACCTACATGGACATTGTGAGAATGCAATATATTTTTCAATATGTTTCTACTGTTTGAAATTTTTTTCCAAAGATCTCTGAAGTTTTCATTTTCCTTAGAAAGCATCAAAGAGTTTTTAGTAGTAGAAATTAAACATTTTTTGTTACTATCAGTATTCTCTTAAAGTATATCAATTTTATCATTCAACCCGTCATTTATTTCAAGGATAAGATCATAATCAAAATGTGAGCAACAAATAGAATGCTTCTCCAAATTACTCAACTTATCTAAAAGAGTAGATATTTGAGTTTTCTAGGAAGTATTTTGACGAACAAGCTTATATATTCTTTTCTTATCACTAGCATATTGATCATTTTGTTCATTTAGTTCTTGATTTAAAGAATTGATAATATTTGCAAATTTAATTTTTTTATTATACCTTTCAACTTTATTTGAAGTAAGCTCAATAAGTTCTTCTTTATAAAAAATTAAGAGAGATACCTCATCATAATTACCTTGTGAATCTTTTTATTGTTTTTCATCATTGCCTTCATGTTTAACAATGAGGCATTCAACTACATGATGACATTTTTTTCATCACTTGCCTCCGAGTTTGAAAAATCATCCCAAGTAGTGCCTTCTTCTTCTTGTGTTTTCATTCTTATTTTTCTTGAGTTCTGGGTGTTCATCCTTCCAATGTCCTTTCTCTCCACATAGGTGAAATTTAGTAGAAAAATACCATGTATTTTTTGTTAGAAGAAGAATGTATATATTTCTTACCTTTATGATGTACTCTTCTTCACCACTAGATGAGATACTAGAAGAAGATGATTTTGAATCTCTTTCTTTGAATGCCACATCCTTTTTCTCATCAAGTTTTTCTTCTTCTTCTATTTTGACCTCTTCTTGAAGCTTCACTTCATGTGTCTCCAAGTTTCCAATGAGTTGTTCCATTAACAATTTAGAAAGGTTGCTAGATTCTTCTATAGCAGTTATCTTTTCTTTAAACTTAGGTGGCAAGGATCTAAGAATATTGGAAACATGTTCCTCATTACTTAAATGCTTTCTAAAGTATTTCAATTATTTATAAGAGTAGAAAATCTAGCATACATGTTGGAAATAGTCTTGCTAGTTTGCATATGAAATAATTCAAATTTGTGCTTCAACATGTTAAAGTGTGTACTCTTAAGTTATCGAGTTCCTGTTCTTGTTCCGGACTTACCATTAATCTGTCTAAAAGCTCTTATTTTTTTGGTAAGAATGTGAATGCAGGTAATATTTCTCAAGTGTTCAATATTAAGGAAGGGGTTTTAGAAAAAGCAAAATACCTTGGTCTGCCTTTATTTGTAGGTAAATTGAAAAAGAAGTTATGTGGTTCTCTTATTGATAGAATTAAAGTAAAGCTTGAGAGTTGGAAAGAAAAGTTATTATCTTTGGCTGGGAGAGCTGAACTTGTAAGATCTACACTTTCCACCATGCATCTGTATTGGACTTTGTCCTTTCCTATACCTGTTGCAATCATGGATGAGATAGATAAGATTTGTAGGGATTTCTTATGGGTCCATTCTGAAGGAGAAAGAAATTTACATCTTATTAAGTGGGATGTTGTCACCCTTCCCAAGAAAGAAGGAGGTTTAGGGCTTAAGGAAATCAAGGAAGTGGCTAGAGCTTGCATTATCAAAAATGTTTGGGACATAGCTAGAAAAAAGGACTCTCTGTGGGTCAAGTGGATTAACAAAAAATATATGAAGAAACTTTCCTTTTGGTGTTTATCTGAATATACTAATTATTCTTGGATGTTATGTAATATGCTGAGATATAGGTCTAGTCTTCTTCCGTTAATTGAATTAAACATAGCTTCTGGTTCAAAATTCACTGTTTGGCAAGATCCTTGGTTATCTGGTAGTTTTCTTAGTGATATTGTTGGAAGAGATAAGATCATAAGGGTTGGTATCCCGTCTGATGCTATGCTGAGTTCTATTATTTTGTGTGGTAAGTGGAATTTACCTCAGCCAAGATGTTCCTCATTTTTCCTTGAAGCTTTGAGCAATTTTAAAATTTGCAGTGAAGTGGAAGATAGTATTACCTTTAAAGGGTTGAAGAATCCTAGTTTGAAGTTTATCTGGGAGACTACCATGGATAAAGGTTACGAAGACCCTTGTTTCAAGTGGATTTGGAGATGTAGAAGTCATGTTAACTCTCAAATTCATGCTTGGAAATCGTATCATAACAAGTTGCCTACTTCAGATTATAGTAGAAGGAGAGGGTTATCCCTGGCCTCAATTTGTTTCTTGTGCATGGGTAACTATGAGGATACTAACCACTTAAATTTTAACTATCCTTTTGTTATGAATCTCTGGGGGAAAGCCATTTTCAATGGTCTTTACAGCTCGACTCCTAGTATTTGGATAGATTTATCTTCTATAAAGGATGGCAAAGCTAGAGCTATTTGTCCTCTTATCTTATATCATACGTGGCTTGAAAGAAATAGAAGAGTTCATGAGATGAAAAATATTACTACTGAGATGGTTTGGAAACATATTATGTTAGATTACCGCTCTTTTTTCTGAGGGTAGTTTCATACCAATGATTTCTTCTGTTCCTCTTGTTTGAGCTGTTCTTTTTTACAAAGTAGATTTGGGGATGTGTTGTTAGCTAGTTTTCTTTCTCATGTGTCTTTTCTTTTTGATGGATAAAGTTCTGAAGAGTTCTTTTGAGATTAGCTTCCTATCTCTTAAGTTCTGTGGATGAGGAGTTAGTCTGCTTGCCTGAGGATATTCTTGCTTGTTCTTAAGTCTGGGTGTCTCTATCCACATGTTTTGGTGTTTCTTAAGGGCTCACTCAAGGGATGTTAGTAGTGATGTGGATGCTTGCTAGCTGCTTGTTTTCCTGGGTTGAAGTTGGATGTGAAGTGGTAGAGTTCACTCAAGGATTTTTTGTTGTGTTCTCAGTTTTATGGTTTGATCTCTGCTTTGGGTGGAATGCTTTTCTTTGGTGAGTGAAGAGGTTGGATGATCATTTTCATTTTTCAGGGTTTTTCTGGGATCTCAAGGGTTATGACAGGGGTTAGTCTCTTGACCTTTGAGTTTGCTTAAGGTTTTGTTACAACCCCACCTCCCGATAACCCCCAATTAAGGGAGACCGAGAGGTTGAAGCCGCACCCATTAATCCCGGATCAAAGGTTCGACATATAACTATAACAATTATTAAATTCTAACAGTCTATACTGAAAAATTGTAAGAAAATAAACTTTGCATACCTTTTGAAATTTTTGGATCTCTAAACTTCTATCCATGTCGATACTAATCTATCTAATCCTCCTTTGTACTTTAATTCTCTTTTAGTATCACATGTGCCACTTTACTGTTTGTTCATTTCATTGTACCTAAAACGCCGACAAACAAAACGTCGGTCAGCCATAGCTGGTATGTGGGGGAAACAATAATCTTGCAACTATGATAACCATGTAATCATTCAATTAATCATTAATCAGTCAAGATTACATTTTACATATAACATCCGCGATCCACGAGTACCCTATCCTCTGTACTATCCCTACAGTGGACTTGGATCCTACCTTCCTTATGGTAGATCCCCATTAAACCCCTCATGGTCCCACCCATAGGTGAACCAGTTTCTAGGGTTGAGTCACATGGCACTACCCGTAAGTAGCCCACTCCTTAACTCATGGCAGGCTAATGAGTCGCATGGCACTACACGTAGGTAGCCCAATTTCTAACTCTCGATAACCTAGACCTTACTCTAGGATTACCCCTTTTTAGCCCTTTCAAAGTAACAGAGGTGGACCCGGATCTAGCCAGTTATATATCTACTCATTTATAGTGATAATCATAGTCACTTTATAGTTGCATGAAATAAATAAACATCCAATAGTTTAGTTGCATTCAATGCGATTAAACATTCGGGAATCCATCGGAAAACTAACTCGGGTAGTCATAAGCGTAACCACATACCTGACTTGGCGAGTCATGCAGATCATGTGTATACAATCAAGTTAATCAACAGATCCAAGCAAGTAATTCAATCATCACACAGTTCCCTGGCCAATAGGAGGTTGCCACGTAGGCCCTTGCATGCAACGTTGGCTGGTTTGAGTTTATAACCAAAATACCACTTTACCCTCGACTTAAGGTCCATCTCTTCTGGCCCGCGGAGGGCAATTCTGTCCAACGCGCCTTTGATCGTCTTCCACCTCTGGACAGCGTGACGCGGCCGCCCTAGGTCCGTTTGGGCGCGATCCTCCTCCTCCCCCGGACCCCGAAGACGTCCAAAACCGGTTCCTTCCTCTTGCTCTCCCTCCGCCGCACCTACAGATACCCTAATATGTGTCCACGGCGGTGGAACACGGCCTGGGCAGACCTGCAACACGGCCGCCCAAAGCAGCTGTGCTGCTGCTGCCACGGCCAGCAGGGATGAAGGGATACCCTCCAACCTCTTCGGCCCGTCATTGAAGCAACAAGGCTCCCTCGAGACCCAAACATGTAGCCTCGTGGCCGCGGAAACACCCATCTTTAGGTTAGTTAGGGTTTTGCATGTATGAAACAAGAAGGAGGAAGAGAGGAGTGGATGGGATATCCTCTGGGCTCGACCCTGGGCTCCTCCCTTATATAGGGGAGAGTTTTCCATGCCCCGTTATACTTGCCCTAAAAGAAACAAGGCTATTCCGATTAGGAAAGGAATTATTTCCTTAAAAAGTAGTCTCTCTCTTCTTAACAACTCCTTTCTTAACCATGATCCTTGGTCATTAAGGAATTCGAAATTCTCTCTTTTATCTCTTTGTGCTTGCCCTTTTTATTCATTGGCCACGAATTCCTATTCTCTCCTAATAGTAATTACTTCCTTTTTAACAATATCACAAATTCACTAATAATGTATCTATTTATCTTTTTATTTTGCAAATTTGCTATTTTCTCTTTCCACTTTGCAATTATCTCGGTATTTTAGGTCCCTTGGACCTCAAGAAACACTCAAGGCACGGATTCCCACATTGGGGAACATTCGTTTGCCTTTATCTTCCTTTAAAAGTCAATTTCTCATATTATATTTATTTCTTATCAAAATATATCCTTTTTGAGGATTTCCCTTAATTTCTCTTTTATTTTCCTCTTGGGCATCCCTTTTATCATAAGAAATCTTTGGGATACGAAATTCCATAAAGGGTAACTCAATTATCCATCTTTCCACTTAATGTTTTCAATTTCTTTCTTCATAAAGAAATATTTAATTAATCTTTTCTTTTTCTTATTTCTTTTCTTTGCAACTTTATACTCCTTGGAACCCAAGGAATCCAAGAGGCACGAAATCCTCTTTGGATTTGCCTTCTAGAGGTTTCTACATATTTCTTTTATCCATTATTCAATTATTCATTCACTAATTGAATTTTCTTTATTATTGCCATGTTATTGGGCCCAATAGCCAATAAAGCCCACAAAGCAACCAATCAAGGCTATTGTGCAAAGAATTCATTTATTCAAAACAAATCACATCATTATTTGTTCAATTATCCTTAATATGAGAAATTGCATTTCTCACCAATTGAACCTGAAAATTGAGGTTATAACATCCTTCCCCTCTTATAGGAATTTTGTCCTCAAAATTCAAACAAGCAAACAAACAATTCAGGATAAGACTTTTCCATGTCCATCATTGGCCCCTATATGGCTTTGTCGTACCCATGGCATTTTCAAAGAACCTTTATCATCACATATTCTTTTCTCTGAGTTCTTTCATCCTGGCGTCTATAAACTACACAGGTGACTCAGGCCATTTCAGCCTCCCTTGGGGCTCACTAGGTTCATTGCTCAACACATGGTAGGGGTACCTCACATAGTGCTCTAAATTGGACATATGGAAAACATCTCCCATTACTCTATCCTGAGGGGTAGAGTCAAATCTAACCTTCTCCACCCATCCATCTCTAATGGACACATGTATCGGGTACTCAGCTCTCTTAGTTATAACTTAGAGGGGTCGGATTTTCATGTCACATTTTCTCCCACAGTGTATTGAATGTCAGTCTACTTTGCATCTGATCACGACTCTTATCACTTCTAGGCTCCTTTAAGCCCTTGCGCAATCAAAGTGACTTAATCTACACGCACTGGGGTCCCTTTTCCTAACCATCATGTGGTCCTTTTCTAACCATCATGTGGTCCTTTCACCAACATCACCTTACTGAAGTGGTGACCGACACAACCTCCCTTATAGAGCTTCATATAAAACCCGATACTAGCTATGGTGGTCATTGTCACATCTTTCATAGGACAAGAAATGTCTCTAGATATCACCCTGAACAAGCACACATGCCCTCATCAGACCCTTTAGTCTGGATCATACTAACCATTGTTAGGGGTGATAAACTATACTATCATTGAGTTTTCCATGCACCTACTTCCATTTTATGGAAGCGAACCTTTAGGTCAAACTCAAGAACCTTTAAACTCACTTCATGGTGTAGTTGAACCGTCCCTCTCACATGGGTAGTTCAACTGCATTTGTCCCTTAACAGAACTCTTCCTTATCTAGGTAAGGCGACCTACCATAACCCACATTGTATCTCGACCTTCCTCGATCCAGGGAAGACCTATCACAACATCCATAGTGTTGATCTCTCATTCCCTCTCAAGGATTCTTTTATCCTCTATATCGATACACTGGGTTACTGGGGTTCGTCCTTTACCTCTTGGCTTGCATGTCCATACACCACATGCAACTTCATATTAAGCATCCAAAGTTCTACTGTTATTTTCCACGGTGTATGATGATCTCCAACCATGACTCCATGTATGTCATGATTCTTTCAAGATCAACTCCTCGAAACCCTAAACCACTCTAGTCGGGGTTTCATCACCTTCTCTTCCAAAGAAGTGCACTTGAGGTTCTACCATCATCCTTCCATCATATCAAGGATTAGACTGGCTAACCAAACAACCCTTAACCTTCCAACGTATCTTGTTACATACGTGTGTTATCCAATCACCTCTCCTTTTCAAACTTAGGGTTAGCCAAACAACCTCTTCTAGCTTCTGGTTAAACAAGTCAGATGTATCTCAACCAGAGCATCCATTACCACTTCACATCCTTAGGTATTAGGTAACATTACACTTCCATGTATTTCACTTATCATGTCACCGCAAACTATATTTTTATCTTCATAAGAACACTCTCTGATTTCATCATCATGGTGACCAAACTCAACCTGGTATAACTTGTAAGCTCCACTTAGCTTATTCTAGAAACATCCTCATATGGTGACTACCTCATTCCTCTTAGGGTTTACAAACCATCCATGTATCATTCACTTTACCAGGGTAGATATCTTCTCTATCCCATTCCCCGTGGAAATGCTCCAACCTACATCATCTCTTACCTTTGGTGTATGACATGCATAATGTCCTATCTCTCACTCCCATAACAAGAGGAAATAAGCATTTGGCTGCAGTCCAAATACAGAGTTCTTCCTGTTCCAAGAGTAGAGATGGTACATCCCACCTTGTCAGTACACCTTTAAATCTAAGTTGCAACGTTCCACATATGTCTCTTTATCACAAACATCATGATATCAAACTAGTCTTGAACCTACTGAGGTTTATATCCTTAGTCAACTCCTCTAGGTTCATAGGGTACCGACTCTTTTGGAGTCATCCCTCTTCCCTCATGCATCAAGAGAGTGCCCTACTCATCTGCCCTTTGGGTCCCATGAGTTCATGAAGGTGATCAATCTCCTAACCCATGGCCCTCAGACAGTGATAGCTGTTACCTCCTGACCCTATAGTCATGCGCAACTTGGGAATTAGGCAACTCCTACTTTCATCGGTCTTATCCCTACCTGACCCTAGGATAGACTTAGGATTTTACATTATAGTACATGCTCACTTAGAATCTTACCCAAGTCTTCATCATCTCTCTTTCTTTATTCATGGGACGACTCTCATCCGCTCATAAGCATTAAGGCAACCTGCCTACCTTGGTCAAGCCCCATACTGGTTACCTCCATGGTAACGCTTTCACATGCAATAGAGATGGATATCCATGGGTCTGTAGATTCAATCTCATACTATGTACCTTTCACTTAGCTTCTCAAGATCCTATGAGACCTCTTTGGGTTACTTTAAACCAACAAAACTGATATGCACCCTTCCAAAGGGGTCCCTCTCCCCGGATGGGAGGAAAACTATCTCTAAGGTCACAAAAGCTCTTAGGTCCAGGGTTTACATCTACCCGAGCCTACTTAACCCTAGCAAGCCATTAAGGCACGAGCAGATCGCTTATGTACCATGCTAGGTCATACTTGTCCTCTTTCCTCAATGTTGGATCAAGGTCATACCTTCCTTTATCATCAACCTATCTATGAGGGGTTCATTACTCATACCTTAAACTTTAGAGGCTTCTCTATGAGGTGTACCAAGCTCGAAACTATAACAACTTAATTCTCATCATGAGCATTAGGTATACCACGTCCCCTCTCAGGCCTAGGAACCCTAGGTTCACTTTTAGGTGTCCAACGGCACGCTCTATTTCTGAACCATGAATCAAATGGCAAAAGGCATCTCGTGCACTTCCTACCATCCTTCTTCTCGATCAACACTTAGGGTTGGGTCCTCCTTAAGAACAACTAACAAGGTACAAGGCCTCATAGCCTGCTACCACACTTTTCTAGATCTAAGGAACTCTTCTTCCTACTGTAACCACATAGGCACCAGATACTTCATCTTTTATCTCTAGGGCTTGGTCCTTCTAAAGGCAACCAAGATATCATCAACTTTTAGGGATCGATCATGAGGCAACCCACATCATCCATTGTTTAGGGTTTTAGGCTTCCAATCCTTTTTGCGGGGTTTCCTGCTCTCTCTAGAGCTAACCCTACATCCAACCTCACCATTAGAGATCCTTACTTACATGAAGGTTCATCCTCAGAGGCATTCTCTACATGGGTGAATCCTAGGTTCGAACTTATGGTTGCTCAAGATCATCCATAACCCTTTATACTCCATCATAATTCCTTATCCAGGGTTTCATCCTACCATCATCACTATGATGTGCCCTAGGTTCCAGCTATGCCCTACTGGTACAAGCCCATGGGGTTTCTATGGTCCTTCACTAACATCATCATCTATGGAGCTATCATGTACCCTAACATGCACGACCCTTCCCATGGTTGGGTTGCCAAAGGTGCTAGGTCACCCATGGATCTTATGGCATCCCAAAGGCATGTCCTTTCAAACACCTGGTCTAACTCATCTCTCTCTAACCATCACTTAGGGTTAGGGTTAGCATCATCCACAGAGGATGAGCCAGGTCTCTACTTGCAATGGAGAACTCTATCTCCAAAACGGACTTATCCTCCTGACAAGAAGGTCTAGCCTCAGGTCTCTTCTGAGGTCATGACATCTCATGTCATACGACCTAAGCATGTATCTATTATTTATTTTGCGCTTAATCTATTAAGCTTATGTCCATGACATCTTATTTACATGCTTTTCATTAATTTGATGGAGGATTCCTTAAACCTTATTAATCTTACCCATACCTCGAGAAGGTGAGGAGAAGAAAGGAAGCCCTAATCCTTTAGGTCCTTATCAGAAATTTTATGATGAGAAGAGATGAATAAGATGAGAAGTCCTAGAGGTATCTTATTTCGATTCATACCCTAAGACTTTGGCCAGGCGGTCACACGGGTCCGGGAGTCCTTGTATTCCGACTAGCGGTGCGGAGGAAAATCTTGCCAGCCCCCGGTCGTGATCCCTTTCTAGACACCTCCGTCTTTCGGATACTCCTCTAATAACTCCCTTGGGTTCTATGGAGTTTGTAAAATTTAATAATTATTAATGGTTAAATGAGGAACCTACGCTCTGATACCAAATGTTACAACCCCACCTCCCGATAACCCCCAATTAAGGGAGACTGAGAGGTTGAAGCCGCACCCATTAATCCCGGATCAAAGGTTCGACATATAACTATAACAATTATTAAATTCTAACAGTCTATACTGAAAAATTGTAAGAAAATAAACTTTGCATACCTTTTGAAATTTTTGGATCTCTAAACTTCTATCCATGTCGATACTAATCTATCTAATCCTCCTTTGTACTTTAATTCTCTTTTAGTATCACATGTGCCACTTTACTGTTTGTTCATTTCATTGTACCTAAAACGCCGACAAACAAAACGTCGGTCAGCCATAGCTGGTATGTGGGGGAAACAATAATCTTGCAACTATGATAACCATGTAATCATTCAATTAATCATTAATCAGTCAAGATTACATTTTACATATAACATCCGCGATCCACGAGTACCCTATCCTCTGTACTATCCCTACAGTGGACTTGGATCCTACCTTCCTTATGGTAGATCCCCATTAAACCCCTCATGGTCCCACCCATAGGTGAACCAGTTTCTAGGGTTGAGTCACATGGCACTACCCGTAAGTAGCCCACTCCTTAACTCATGGCAGGCTAATGAGTCGCATGGCACTACACGTAGGTAGCCCAATTTCTAACTCTCGATAACCTAGACCTTACTCTAGGATTACCCCTTTTTAGCCCTTTCAAAGTAACAGAGGTGGACCCGGATCTAGCCAGTTATATATCTACTCATTTATAGTGATAATCATAGTCACTTTATAGTTGCATGAAATAAATAAACATCCAATAGTTTAGTTGCATTCAATGCGATTAAACATTCGGGAATCCATCGGAAAACTAACTCGGGTAGTCATAAGTGTAACCACATACCTGACTTGGCGAGTCATGCAGATCATGTGTATACAATCAAGTTAATCAACAGATCCAAGCAAGTAATTCAATCATCACACAGTTCCCTGGCCAATAGGAGGTTGCCACGTAGGCCCTTGCATGCAACGTTGGCTGGTTTGAGTTTATAACCAAAATACCACTTTACCCTCGACTTAAGGTCCATCTCTTCTGGCCCGCAGAGGGCAATTCTGTCCAACGCGCCTTTGATCGTCTTCCACCTCTGGACAGCGTGACGCGGCCGCCCTAGGTCCGTTTGGGCGCGATCCTCCTCCTCCCCCGGACCCCGAAGACGTCCAAAACCGGTTCCTTCCTCTTGCTCTCCCTCCGCCGCACCTACAGATACCCTAATATGTGTCCACGGCGATGGAACACGGCCTGGGCAGACCTGCAACACGGCCGCCCAAAGCAGCTGTGCTGCTGCTGCCACGGCCAGCAGGGATGAAGGGATACCCTCCAACCTCTTCGGCCCGTCATTGAAGCAACAAGGCTCCCTCGAGACCCAAACATGTAGCCTCGTGGCCGCGGAAACACCCATCTTTAGGTTAGTTAGGGTTTTGCATGTATGAAACAAGAAGGAGGAAGAGAGGAGTGGATGGGATATCCTCTGGGCTCGACCCTGGGCTCCTCCCTTATATAGGGGAGAGTTTTCCATGCCCCGTTATACTTTCCCTAAAAGAAACAAGGCTATTCCGATTAGGAAAGGAATTATTTCCTTAAAAAGTAGTCTCTCTCTTCTTAACAACTCCTTTCTTAACCATGATCCTTGGTCATTAAGGAATTCGAAATTCTCTCTTTTATCTCTTTGTGCTTGCCCTTTTTATTCATTGGCCACGAATTCCTATTCTCTCCTAATAGTAATTACTTCCTTTTTAACAATATCACAAATTCACTAATAATGTATCTATTTATCTTTTTATTTTGCAAATTTGCTATTTTCTCTTTCCACTTTGCAATTATCTCGGTATTTTAGGTCCCTTGGACCTCAAGAAACACTCAAGGCACGGATTCCCACATTGGGGAACATTCGTTTGCCTTTATCTTCCTTTAAAAGTCAATTTCTCATATTATATTTATTTCTTATCAAAATATATCCTTTTTGAGGATTTCCCTTAATTTCTCTTTTATTTTCCTCTTGGGCATCCCTTTTATCATAAGAAATCTTTGGGATACGAAATTCCATAAAGGGTAACTCAATTATCCATCTTTCCACTTAATGTTTTCAATTTCTTTCTTCATAAAGAAATATTTAATTAATCTTTTCTTTTTCTTATTTCTTTTCTTTGCAACTTTAGACTCCTTGGAACCCAAGGAATCCAAGAGGCACGAAATCCTCTTTGGATTTGCCTTCTAGAGGTTTCTACATATTTCTTTTATCCATTATTCAATTATTCATTCACTAATTGAATTTTCTTTATTATTGCCATGTTATTGGGCCCAATAGCCAATAAAGCCCACAAAGCAACCAATCAAGGCTATTGTGCAAAGAATTCATTTATTCAAAACAAATCACATCATTATTTGTTCAATTATCCTTAATATGAGAAATTGCATTTCTCACCAATTGAACCTGAAAATTGAGGTTATAACAGGTTTCTAGCTATCTCTTTGGAAAGTATTCCTCTGTGTTCATATTTGGAGTTCTATATTCAGACACGCTTTATCTGGGATTCTAGTAATGTCTCTGTATCTACTTGAGTGGATGAGCTGATCCTGGTTTGGAGTGGCAGAGCTCACTCATGATAGATTCTTGATGAGTTTAACTGTGTATTATGAGATGTAGATCGAGTTTCTTGATTTCTGAAGTGGTCTTTGAGTGATGTGCTTATCCTTATGGAATGGCAATGTCTACTCAAGAAAGGTTAGTTGGAAGTTCTATTGATTTTTTTAGATTCTATGGTTTGATCTACATCTTTGAGAAATATGCTATGTTCTATGGAGGGAAGTCTTTGGTTGTTTGTTGGTATGTCTGGGGGTTGGTGGTGTGTTCTTATGAGCTCCCGCTAAAGGTTCTGGATATCTTCTTCTGGAGGGCTTTCCTTTGTGCTCAGTATAAGAAGTGTAGGAAGTTTGGATCCTGAAAGTTATGTTTCTCTAGTTATTTTATCTTATGAGGAAGGTTGGATCCTAAAAATATGGATGAGATCTCTTTTTGGTGTGGTTGAAGTCCTTACATTATGGGGCTTCTAGTGTTTTCTTGAGCGGATGAGCTTATCCTTATTGGAGTGGCAGAGCTCACTCATGGTTGTGAGAGGTTGAGCTTATCCTTCATGGAGTGGCAGAGCTCACTCAAGGGAAGTTAGTAATCACATTTTTTCTAGAAAAACATTACCAATCTCTAGTAAAAATTTCACATCAATCAGAGTTTCCAATGAAAAGACTAAAATCAAATATGAACTACTATTTTTCAGCCAGAATGCATGGTCCATTGAGTTTGTCCTAGGAAAACTCGACCGACACCACACTCAGTAGAACTCAAACATAATCAAGAAATTATGAAAATTTAACACTATGTCTAAATTGGTGTTTCTAAGCTTTAGCTAAAATTCCAGATCAATTGTAAGTACCAATAAAAGGATAAAATTCAAGTACCAAACTGTTATATTTCAATCTAAATACATGGTCGATTGAGTTTATCTTGGGGAAACTCAAATGACAAACAAGTCATAAAATTATTCAAAAAATTCTGATATTTTGCAAGAACACTAATAATTGTGTCATCAAAACCA
This sequence comes from Alisma plantago-aquatica, assembly GCA_963693085.1. Taxonomy (NCBI): domain Eukaryota; kingdom Viridiplantae; phylum Streptophyta; class Magnoliopsida; order Alismatales; family Alismataceae; genus Alisma; species Alisma plantago-aquatica. Next base: position 1,047,259,727 of record OY856409.1, on the reverse strand, counting down.
TATACAAATTTCAACTAAATCAAAATTTTATATAAAATACTAAAAAGCATTTAGTACACCAATATACTTATCAAATTATGTATTCATATGCCATCAAAACCCTAATTTTGGCCGATTAGAGTTTTCAATTCTCAAACACTAGTTATGTGAATCAAAGTATGATTAAAGCTTCTCTTTAGGTTTTAAACAACATAATTGAACCATCATCATTAATCAAGATTTAAACAATGATCAATCTAGTTAAGCATGCAATCATCTAAGTAAACCCTAACTAGATGACTAATTTGAAAATGGGTCATTACACCTACTATCTCAAATTAGCTCATATATGCTTAAGAGTGGCATTTTATGCCTATTTTTGTTTCTTAATACAACATTCACATACTTTGCCATTTCAAGATGGATTTTTATGGTGTTGTGTGACTGTAATATGAAGTGGGGTACGTAATTTTGTTACCAACATACAAGATTTTGGTCTCATATGGTTTTTTGTGGAGAATTTGGATTTTGGTGCCCTAATTTAATTTCTTGACCTTGGTATGGTCAAGGATAATTACTTATATCCTAATTTCAATAATTGGATGTGTTGTAATATATTTTATGTATTATAGATTTGTGAAGGCTTGATTAATCTTGCAATTATATTTTGTGTTTTTATGTAACTTGATTCTGGCAGTCAAAAAATGAGTTATTGGCATAACTATTCAAGTGTAACCCTGATCATATGTGTTATTTTTTATTAGTGGATCGTATTGTATGGTTTTTACTGCCCTTATTTTCATACAAGTATTATTTGTGGCATATAAATCATATATGTAACTAAATCTATATTTGTTCTTATACACATATGTATAGACTTGCTAATTAAACAATTGTATGAACTAATCCAATTACATAATTGGTGTAAAATTGATAAATGTTATAGATTGTTATCTATATTATATTGTTGAGAAATGGGTCTCACCTCATGGTTCTTCATAAATTTTAGGTGACCAGAGGTGCAACTCGACCTTTCGTGGAGAGGATCCTCCTCTTGTTAATAGTAGAGTGAGTAGTTTGGTATTGGTTCTATGTAGAGTCCTATAATCATCACGACACCCTTAGATTTGAATGGTTACATCAACTCATGATACTTGGTTATATGACTTACATAATATACATGTCATTAATATTTGGCATGATATCTTTTGAATACATGTTGTGATGGCAGTCATTGAACACTTTTTATATTTACCTAATGTTATATGAATAGAAAGTGGGCCTATATACAAATGATCTAGTGGATATGTTTGAATTTGTATACATTTTCCTTTAGCACGGAATTGGCAGTGCTGATCAATTCACGAACAATTGGTCTTAGTGTTGAGTAAAATTGACTTTTTTATAGCGAGTTGCCGCATTTGATGGTATTAGATCTTTAGATTAACTTATTCTATTAGGAGATAGGATAGGATGTTTTGTTTGTGCTAATGTATACACCACTTCTAATCATTGTGATTGGTTATGCAGATGGACCACATGAAGAATAGATGGAGAGTATCTACGTGGTACTAGGAGGTGGTGAGAGGTAGAGGATATCAGTCGGAGGAGTACTTGAGACCTGGACAGATTAGCCCGTCCATCAACCTTTAGACTAAGCAACCATAAATGAGCCATATTTCCAATATATCTTTAGATAACTAATGGATACAATGACATGTATGGAATATCAAGTACTTTTACCTCCACTTAGGGTACCTGAACCAAATGTTGAATCATCATAGGGTCCTTGGAAGACCTTTAAGAGGTTGAAGCACGTAGCATCCATAGATCATGTGTTTACAACAGATCTAACAGATGTGAATCTATGGCTGGTAGAGCTTGAGAATGTGTGCAAGATCTTGGAAGTTGCCAAGGATAACAAGGTTAAGCATATGACCTAACCAAAAAAGAGTAAAAATGGCTATGTTTGGAGTTTGATGGTTGTATTCCTCAATATATAGTGAGAAGTGGACCCCCTATAGGGTTCTACTCCTTACAACTAGTGTATGTGTCATAGAATTGTTTGTTATCCAAATCCTCACTCCTAACGCTAGAAAGGCAAAGGTGAGAGGACCCAAGTGTCCGTTAGTAAAATGGATCACATAACATATGAATGAATAAAACTACAAATAACAACTAAGGTATGAGACAAAAAAGCATAAAATCATGCTAAAATAATACATGATATAAGATCTTAGGTCCCATATCTCCAACCAGGTGTACTCCATATGAAAATCTTATATATCATTAGAGTAAGAGCATATTATCATAAGTGTGGAAGCAATGATCATTGTAAGATTATCTAGTTCCAACAAGGAACATGTAGCTAACACAAGTATATTAAGCCAATCATTTATACTACATGCATACATGCAATTTCAATACCACTAATCTGGCCAATATGAGGATAATGAGTACCTTAATATGAGAAAACTAGCATTAAGGACAATATTTGATCTTTAAACAGAGCCAATCAAAGAGGTCACAACATTACAAGCAAGTGTGACTAGATTAACATCACAAAACTTAAGTCATTTTAAACATATTCATCAAGGGTGGATGTTTCACCTAATCTAAGTTCCATATATGTAAATGAGTGATTTTGATATCTCCAATGTTCATTTAATATCCATAGTCAAGCTACATCCTAAATCATATATCATTTGTCTTAGGATGAAACATCCTAACAAGATTAGAGATTTCAAACTTAGGTTTCATGGATCTTAATAGGGAAAACATAAGATTTGAACAAGATTAATGACATACTCATCACATCATCCATTTAAGTCATACTGGGTCATTTTCATGCAATCTAGTCATTAAGAGATTATTAAAGATATCATCTTGATCTAGTGTCATAACATCATAAATGTTATTGATTTGAAGGCATCAAATAGCACATGTGACCATAGGATGAGATTTGTACAATATTATATATCCAGTTAAGCATTATGCAAATTAGATCACATATATAATGTTTAGTCACTTAGTCATAATAGTTTACAAGAGCGTTTCACGTGATATTTTGCATCACAAGTCATCATGTACTGATATAAAGGCCAAGATATAGTTTTGATCATATTTGATCCACATAAGCACACGGTTTAAGGAATCGTCATGAAATCCCATAAATATCACATTTATGTCACGTTTCATATCATCAAGTTGCAAATAGAATCTAAATATGAAAAAATTCTATTATTGGCTCAAACATGCATCAAACATTACTGATTTGGAGCAATAATGATGACTTGGAGTTCATATAATCAAGTTCATCATCAATTTTAAGATCTTTAGTAAAAAAGTCTATAATACACACATTTTATGGATATCGTTTCATTGATTAGAGTCATTAATAGGGCTAAGCATGATAAAAATTTGATTCACATAGTAAAATTTGGCATAAGTTATAGATTATAGTCATAATAGTCAAGGGGGGTCATAGTATGATCATGGTTGAGCATTTAACATCATTACTTTTGCAAAAGAGGACAATTAGATGTAATTTTCAACATAATAGAGGCTATGAGTAAAATTTTGTCATGACACAACTTCATTATATAGCCATCATTCTTTATATGAAATTTCATATATACTATGTTTCACTTGGTTTTAGGAATGATTTAATATGATTTTTCTAAGTTTACCTTGATTTAGGATGCTTTGGACCCTTGGATCTAGATCCAAGGGCTCGAGCGGGTGCTTTAGTCGACGCCTTGCTCTAGCTGGTCCTTGGTTCAGGGAGATATGGACCCACTACCTCCTTGGCTATGGCAGCGTGGCTAGACACTGCCACTCATTTACATGGGAATTTGGCTAAGGTTTCTGGACCATGTCCATCATAGATTACTGCTACTACTCTGTGCACGCCCGCCCGCGTGAGGTGCCATCTTCCACAGAGTCATTGCGGAAGCTGCACACTAAGGTTGGTTTGAAGCACAAGGTTTAGCCTGCAAGGTGACTCAAAAACTATCCATCCAGCACCGGTGGGGTTGGGCGAGTCTAGAGGAGGCCTTTTGGGCAGCGGATCAACACTATAGGGGAAACACCCAACTAGGTTGTAAGAGGCGGCGCCATGGATGGAGCTTACACTGGAGCTCGTGAGAGAGGAAGAAAGAATAGGGGAAAGGATGTGAAAAAATGGTAGAAAACAAAGAGGATGAAGAAATGAAGCTAAAATGTGTATGAATTGGTTGTGAGGCATGGTCAAACAATCCCATCATGGGTTCCCCTACTCCCCACCATGCCCCTAGGGGGCTAAGGGTTGTAGATGATCGAAAGCCATCATATCATGTCCAATTCTATGGGGGGATAATACAATGGTCATGATTGGCCACTTCCATGCTCCACAAGGAGCATGTCCTAGGTCGAGCTCAATGAGAGGAGAAAGGTCGAGGCCCAGGAAAGGAAAAAAAGAAGAAAAAGGTGTGAAAAGGCTAGAAAAGTGGCAAATTTGCAATATCCATAACTTTCACCTCAAAATTTTGATTTGGGTGAAATCTTCACCATTGAATAAAAAATTTCCTATTATATCTTGTATACTAATAATGAGATAAAGATAAGCATGTTTAATGTTCTCAAAATTTAAAAAATCTCGATGTTAATTAAGCCACTCAATATTATATAATTTAGTTCAAAATTACAATTCATTAATCATAATTCATCAATTGAATAACATATAGTTTTCAAAACTTCCAAGTTATGATGAGGTAGGTCACTGAATGAAATTGGATGTATATGATTCAATATGTGCATAGTTAAATGAGAGAGAAAATCTTAGATGCTAAATCCTCCTCACGTTAAAAGGAATTCTGTCTACAAATTATAACATATCCTCAACATACATTTGGACTATATATTCCATGTCATATCCATCACCATACTCCACAAATAATATCGTCATCCTTCATTGATCACATTTTTCCAATATCAAGAAATCAAACATCAAAATCCAAGCATAGACATGTAGATCACAAATTTGGATAGGTCACCATTTTGGTCAAACAAATAGGGCTCTTTGATTAAAGAGTGAATCATGACTTTTAGTACCAACATTTAGGGTTTTAGATTCTACATTAGAACTAGGTGGGATTATATGCCCTTGATAGGGATTTGTACTTCAACAATCCGAGATAAGCATCATATTTCAATATCATGGTTCCATGCTCTCAATCAATGGAAGGTTCCACCCTAGTCCAAAGAGAGCTCATCCCTAAGTCAAAAATCGAGCGGGTCAACATAATCACCATTTCAATTTTTTTGAGATTTAGGAGCAGACTATCGTCAGTCATATATCTTGAGTTATGTCAAGAACCAAATAGGGAGATCATAGGATTTGAATCAATATCATGATGAGTTATCACTAGTAAGGATTTTGCAAATCAATATCGAGAGTTGTGATATTGGACAAATAAAGTCATAGGTCCAAAATTTTGAAGCTAGGGTATAAGATTCCTAATTAGACCATAGGTGTAATCATTCATCCATAAGAAACAATTTATAAATTCCTTGATATCAACATCAAAATCATTATCATGGTATTCAAGGTTGATGAATGATCTAGACCTAGGTCTTTATAAGAACTCAACCGCAAGTTATAAACAACATCATCAAATTGAGATTTTGTATCGAGTTTTAATATCAACATAAGATCTGACCTCTTATAGAATTAGGTCAAGATATCAAAATCATATGAAAGGGTTTACCTATCCAAACTCTAAATAATCAAAAATATGAAAATCTAGAGGCAATTTTAATAGGGACGTGACCATGGTTAGAGGAGTTATGAAACAAACTACCATCCTAATGGCACATTTGTCCCCATTAGTCAAGAAATATAATGTCTATCAAATTAGGAAGAACATCAACTATCTATTTGTATTTCATAAGGTTATAAGATCAAATATCATTTATCATCATAGAGTAACCATGGTTCGAGATTCCACATATTCAAGGTCATGATATTGTTCCCTTCTCTTCATAATTAAGAGCAAGGGGGTATAACTGAAAATAGAGAAGTCAATATCGACTCTTTCATCAATTTAAGCATTACAAGGTATGGTTGAGATCTCATAATCAATAGAAAATTTTCCTATTTGCATAAAAGTCTTTCAAGATGATTTTGGGAGTCTAAAGGCATATTAGTTTCAAAGCATGATCATGATACATGTCAAAATAGGGGAAAAGATTTGCTTAGTCATCTTTAAGGTGTAATCAACAATAGGGACAATATGGACTTAATCAATAGGGACCTCATCAACAATGATGTATATGACATGAGTTCCCCTAATTTCATCATATTAAGGATCACTATCAATTTCCTCAAACATAGGGAGAACAAGAGCTAGATTTGGTAAAGTTGAGTTTACATGACCTGAGACATTACATGTGAGTACTTAACTTCAAGAGTACTTCTATTAATTATAACTGAGTTTTGAATTAAGATCTAGTCATGAAATCATTATGATATTAATCAAAATTTACCAATTCATTCGAATTTCAATTTCCTCACTATCATAAAAGGGATCACATGAGGAGATGAGAAACTATCTAATCATAATCTAATGGATGGCTCGGTATAGTCCTTAAAGAAGAGATGATATGCTAGAGGACTCTCTCAGCTTTGTATGAAAAATCCTCAATCCCATCTTGGATTCACTTTGGTCGGGTAGGTATATAAGGGAGACCTCAGCCACTGTAACTAGGCAGATAGGAGATACATCAACCCCCATGTAATGACCTATCAAAACACCTCAAATTCACCATTATGGACTTAGGTTTTCAAAATTTTCATACAAGTAATTAGGTCACTAAACACGCATAGATGATTTCTATAATACCATCCACCATAAGACCGTTTGTCAGGGAACTGTTTATTACCCTAATGTCCACACTCCTCATGGCTATATAGCCAGAGGCGAGTGGACTTGGGCATCCGTCCATAGAATGGTTCAAATATTTCACACAGACAATATATATGCAAAAGTAGTAACACCAAGAGATAATAAGATACTAAACATGGATATAAGAGATATGTACCCATTTCAAGATTCACGTATACCCATTTGTATTGCATTTCATAGCTTAGAGTCTTGAGTGCAACAGATCTTCATTTGGGAACTACAAATTCGATAAACAAAACATATTGATGCTAAAGCATTAAGTACACTATGAAAAACATGTAACCTCAATTTAAGAGTAGTATAGAAGTTGCTTGGCTTGAAACATCCTAATAAGTAAGAAGTAGAAAAAGGCATAAACAATTAACATTATTGTTTTATACAAAGCATGTTTTAAGTGTATTTCCATTATACTATACAACATATTATGGCCATTGACCAGCTTCCTCAAGGGAAGGGTCCATAAGGGTGCTCCACATTATCCAAACCTTTTCTATATGTGAGGGACCTAAAGACCTAAGCCAATGACCTAACCCTATTTTGAACATGCCATGTTCCCTTACCCTTAAAATACAAGTAGGTACACAAGGTTTGTATAATGGACAAGTTCAATTATGTTTGAGGTTTGTTCAACATATTTCAAGAAAAATTAAGGTACTAATCATAGGGAACAAGTAGCTCAAACAAGTAATTATCTTTCCAAAAATTTATACGAGCATACATACAAACAAGCTACAATCATATCAGGGTCAAGAGATTAAGCGTACCTTACGAGTAGAGTACAAGATATTATAAGATCTCTAGAGATGGTCCACCCCAAGGGGACCTAAGATGTGAAGAGATACCACATAGAGTCTTATATCACTAGATTTTGATAAGATAATCACCATACAAGTCATGTGGATGTTCCCTTAAACCTAGGTTTCATATAGATAAAATGAAGTTTTCAAAGTTCCAAACATGCATGCCATTAGTCAACATAGTCCAAGGATCAACATTAAATCCTAGATCTAAGTAAATCATCCACATTAGAGTAACACTAGATCAAGATAAGGTTTGATTTAGGAGTAAGGGAGGCATGGTATTTAGATTATTATCATGGTCCATTCATGCAAGATCATAATTATCCATATAAGATCAATTCATGCAACATGGTTACATTTCTAAGTCATAGAAGCATTAAACAGAACAAGTTAGGATGTAGATCTAAACATGATGATTCTACTTATTTAGAGTCATTAAGATGTTGTGGATAGCATTAGAGCATCATTCTTTAAATATTAGAGTCTAACAAACAACATATGCATATAGATCACATTAGGTGTTACATGTTGTCAATAGGAGTATAGGAGTATGCTACTTGGCATTTAGTAAGACAATTCGTTTAAGGACTGATATAATGATGAACCATAGAGATGAATAGTAAGGATCTACTTTAGTACAAGAATAAAGATCCAATCATGTAAGTACTTGAACATCACAATTAGGGCATAGTAGTGCACAAAGGTGAGTCCTCTTTAGGTCACAAGAGGTATATTAAGCAAGGAGGCATAAACTATTAGTCAAACATGGCACACATGATCATAAGGTTTACTGATTTTGAGATTATAAGGCTATATGATAAAAAAATAGGCTAAAGCTTAAGACTTAGTCAAGTCATAGCATGCATTCACTTAAATGAGTCAACAATAAACATTTTAGGGTCAGAGTAAACCTTAGGGTTCATTTAAAAAGCCCAAGAGCACATAACATTAAAAGATATTTAAGGTTCACTCATTTAAGGGATATGAAAGCCTAGAGGTCATTAATGATCATGTTGTGCATGATTTAGGTTGATTAATAAGTACAAGATCACAAGGGCATCATTTTTGTTGAAACATGAATAAAATATGCAAAAATAGCATGACACATTAGCCACATTACAAAGATGACAATTTTCTGGTCAAAATGGTATATAACATCATAAATTATAATTAAGAGACCAAGGAGATATAAAGGTTAGAAATTTGTTCATTTAAATTGAGATTTTGAAGAGAAATACCCTGAAAGAAGTTGAAACGAGGCTCGCGGCCTTAATGGTCATGGCCTTGCTAGGATCATGGCTCATTCGGTTGTGCATCACCCCCAGATGCTTGGGGGTAGTTGTGTATTCAAACAAGCATAACTTTGTCATCATAGCTCCAAATCAAGTGGCGTAAAGTGTGTTGGATACAAGCATGAGTGTTCTATAACATGAATAGAAGAATATGACACAAAAGTTTATAAGGGAATGTTCAAAATCAAGGACAAGGTGGCGATGTGTGATATGAACTAAAAACTATATTAGAGTCATTTTCAGTGTCACCAGGGTAACAATTCCACTCTTTATCTTATAAAATATGCATAAAATCATAAACAACTATAAAATTGAAGGTAACACAAGAACATTGAGAAAAGTAGGGTTTATAATTACATAATGGAGAAGAGAGAAAGATCTAATCTATCACATCCTCCCCACCTTAAAAGAAATTGTGTCCCCAAAATTAAGTTAAGTCATGAATCAAGATTGAGTCTTCCTATTTGATGTAAAAATCATCTTGGTATTCTCATAAGGTATCGTCACTACTTACAATATCCCTCTCGTTATAAAATAAAGCAATCAAGCATCATGGTCATAGCATAGTAACATTGATCATGAAATTGGAAGGATCATCATATCAGGAGATATTATCACATAGATCGCCAATTTGAAGAGATCATACTTTTAGGTCAATCAAATAGAGCTCTTAAAATAAGAGTACAATAGGAATTTCCATCCCAATATTTTAGGTTCCTAGCTCCTACATTGGCCTAGGTGGGGTTATACATCCATGATTGAGATTTTGTATTTCAACAATTCGAGACAAACATCATATATCATCAATTGTGATTTTGTGCTCAAAATTGATGGAAGGTCCCACCCTAGTCTCCATGGAGCTTAACCCTAAGTCATAAATTGAGTGAATCATCATAATCATCATATCAATATATCGAGTTTTGGGAACATGAAATTTGAAAATCATATATCAAGGGTGATCTCAAGATCTAAATTGGGTGATCATGGGAGTCAAGTCAATATCAATATTATGAATCATGAGTCAAGATTTCTTCATTCAATATCGAGAGTCAAGTTTGGATAATAAATTCATAGATCCAAAAAATTCGAAGCTAGGGCTTAGATTCCTATTAGACCTTAGGGATGATCATTCATCCATACAATCGACCAACAATTGAGCAAGATTTCGAGCATTATTCAATAATTTTATGACATCAATATCAAGTTCATCTTATCGTACTCAATGTTGATGAATGGTATGGACTTAGGTCTTTATAGGAACTTAACCACTAACTATAGTCAAAATAATCATATTTGGAGATCATCATCGAATCTAGATTCAAGATCGAGCAGTAATATTGTCATGGATTTGACCTATTAGAGACTTAGGTCAAGAAATCAAAATCTGGAAGAAGAGATTACCTTTCCAAACTCTAAACAATCATCATGATGAAATTTTAGAGATAATCTTAATAGGGATGTGACCCGGATTAGGGGATTCATAAGCCAACTACCACCCTACTTTATCACATTAGCCTAGATTAGTCATGGATCCTTAAGGGTAACAAAAATAGGGAGAGTATCATTCATCAAATCATACTTGATAGGGTCATGGTATCAAATAGCAAGATCATAATATGACAACCATATTTCAAGATTTTGTAAGTTCAAGGCCATAATAGAATTCCCTTCGTTTCATTATCAATGTAAGGGCTTATTCTGGAAATCGAGAAGTCAGATTGAGAACTCAAGAGTTTGAGTATAGTAGTGCATGATTGAAATCTAGGTCTATCATATTATTCAAATTGAGTTTAGAAAGAGGAATAGTGGTCAATAGGGGATTTTCCTCTTGTAACAAGTCTTCACATCATGATCTAGGGTTCTGATAACCTCCAATTTTGGGTTGTTATCTTAGTCTTTTCTTCAGTTTTCCACACTCTTTCTCAATTAAAATTAGACATAATCCCTAAATATCCCCTCTTATTGCAAATATACTATTAGAATAACTTTTCCCCTTTTTACTTGCAGAAAAAGACAAAAAAAAATCATAAAAGACTCAACCAGCCCAAGACCGCATCGAGTCACACGGTCCCAAGACCGCATGAAGCCAATTGGTCCTGAGACCGCATGGAGTCACACGGTCCCAAGACCGCATGAAGCCAATCGGTCCCGAGACCGCATGGAGTCACATGGTCCCAAGACCACATGAAGCCAATCGGTCCCGAGACCGCATGGATTCACACGGTCCCAAGACCGCATGAAGCCAATCGTCCCAAGACCGCATGGAGTCACACGGTCCCAAGACCGCATGAAGCCAATCGGTCCCGAGACCGCATGGAGTCGCACGGTCCCTAGACCACATGAAGCCAATCGGTCCCGAGACCGCATGGAGTCACACGGTCCCAAGACCGCATGAAGCCAATCGGTCCCGAGACCGCATGGATTCACACGGTCCCAAGACCAAATGAAGCCAATCGGTCCCAAGACCGCATGGAGTCACACGGTCCCAAGACCACATGAAGCCAATCGGTCCCGAGACTGCATGGAGTCACACGGTCCCAAAACTGCATGAAGCCAATCGGTCCTGAGACCGCATGGAGTCACACGGTCCCGAGACCGCATGGAGCTAACCGGTCCTGAGACTGCATGGTCCAAATGGTCTTGAGGTCCAAACGGTCTTGAAGCCCAAACGGTCTTGAGGTCCAAACGGTTTGAAGTCCAAACGTTCTCGAGGTCCAAACGGTCTTCAAACCGTTTGGACTTCACTTAAGGCCCATAAATAAGACCCCAAGGGTCCTCCAAAAAAAGAGTTTTCAGACTCCCAGAGGCTGCCTCTCCTACTCTAGAGCTATTCCATCCTCCATCCTCTGCCCAAAGGCTGCCAGTCTGAGATCCACACTCCGGTCAAAAGCTACTTTCTCTCTCATCACCAAAGAAGGTGGGAAGAGGAGTCCTCATCATTGAGCAACCTACGAAGTGTGAAGATCGTCCTTCTCTCTCTCCAAGGGGTTGACTTTCCTCCCTCCTTCATGGAGATGATGTTCTCTCTCTCTTCTCGCCTCCTTCTTTGCCCTTGTCATGAGTGAGTAGTCTCATTTCACTAGGGTGCGGGGAGTAGCCCCGCTACCCATGTTTTCATTTCATGTAATGTAATCCATAGTTTGCAATATAGAGATACTTTTTGCTTAGTTCGACAACAATCGTTTAATGAATGCTTGTTGCCTGATCACCAACTTGTGTTATCTTTTATGTTTTAGTATTAATTGTCTATGTTTGTACTATTAGATTCGAAACTCGATTGTATGTTGGTTCTTGGTGCATGTATCCACCATGCATCTGTTTCGGTATCTAGGAGTGCTTCCAAGAAGTGAAGTAAACTCACTTACATCGTTGCACTTTCATACTATGAAATGGAATCAGTTGACGTATGAAAGTACAACCTTGAAAAGTCGAGGAACACACTTTGCGGAGGGAATGTTGTAAAGTAAGTGACCATTCCTATAAGGATGGCTGGCATAACGACATTCCCACACTCCTCATAGTTAGTTCTCCGAAAGGAAGCTAAGTCTACGAAGATACTAACTGACCTAACCCTTATTGCAGGTTATGCTTTTATGATTGCATGTTTTGATCCATGTGTAGTGGTGGTGAAAACCGATCACATCCTAGTGATTCCTTATCATTGTTAACAACCTAAGTCTACTTTCTTGCTTTTACTTTACTTGCATTTAGTTTAAAACAACCAAACCAATCCTTTGATCTAAATACCAACTACTAAGTGATTAAGTGAAATTCCAATGTTTTCCATCTTGTTGCTCCCAATAAGACCGTTGTCCCATGGATTCGACCCTTAACTATACTATGATAAGACTTCCACATATCTTAGCATACGTGGGTGGAGTTCTCTATCTAGTATAAGCAAGGCTAAACTTGAAGACTTACCATCTTTAGGATTTTTAGTGGTGCATGCAATTCCACGTAAGTGGAAGCTCCATCAAAAATTGGCGCCGTTGCCGGGGACAACGGAACGTTTTAATTTCATTTACCATCTTTCTAGTTGGTTAGGGTGTTTCACTTTTCTTTAAAAATTACTCCATATCTTCTTGATTTCATCACACCTTCCGCATCATCTAACGAGTGTGTTTCTTCCTCTACTCAGGTAGAAGACGTGTATGCAACCATCGCATAACCTCAGATTCTCCCCTGATCCAGAGTATGACTCTGAGGTAGAGAGAAGCTTCCACCGCCGCATAAGACTCAATCGCCAAAGAGCCAGGAAAATGGCTGAAGATCAACGCCAGGCTGCATTGGTGATGGAGAGGGTCAACGCTGCCATCGCCACTCAAAGAGCACAAGTCATCGCTGATACTCATGCTCAGATTCAAGCGGAGATTCGTGCGGAAGAACAGGCCCGCATCTGAGCTGAAAATGAGGCAGCAAACCAAGCTGCCCAGTTAGAACTAAGAAACAAGCAGTTGAGTGATTATGCTGTCCCTAAGAACTACGAAGACAACCATCCGGTTCGACCTCCGATCATCAACATACCCAACTTTGAGATCCAGACCCAATGGATTCAGATCATGCAGGGCATCTTATTCTCTGGAGGTTCTGGAGATGACTGCATGGACCATCTGAAGAGGTTCAAGGCACTATTCCGACTGGTCCCACAGGCCGGAGTTGCCTTCGACGCAATAATGCTGCATCTGTTTCACTTCACTCTATCTGGGAGAGCTCTGAGCTGGTATAACTCACTTGAAAGGGAGCCAATAATCACCACATGGGCTCCCCTGGAAGAAAAGTTCCTGGAGAAGTTCTTCCCCCCTTCACTAACTTACGAAATTAGGGGGCAGATTAATCACTTCGCCCAACTTCCCGGGGAATCACTTGCGGAAGCATGGGAAAGGTTCAAAGAGCTTCTGCGAAAGTGCCCTCATCACGACATCTCCCAAAACCAATTAATAGAAACATTCTATAGGGGAGTGAGTGATGAAATCAAGCAATTTCTGGATTCCTCATCTGGAGGAAATTTTATGAGAAAGAATTATGAGGATACCTGGAAAATAGTCACACTTGGAGCTGAGAATCAGTCCAACTGGGGACGATCAGTTGGCAAAGGAGTCCTCAAGGTCTATAAAGCTGAAGAATCAATGGAGATGAAGGCTATTGCTGAAGCCTTAAAGACCATAGATCATAAGCAACAATCTCTTGAAACTTCTCTTGGAGAATTTGACAAGAAGAAAAACCCTCAGATTCAACAGGTTAAAGAAGCCACAGGAACCTGTGAAGCTTGCCATGCATCTGATCATCCAACTCTTTCATGTGGTTTGCTTTACAATGTGATGATGGATATGCATCCACCACCACAACAGTATGAACCAATCACTGACCAGTCTGAAGAGCAATTGCCAGAACAAGTCAATTCTATTCATTCCATTCCTGGACAAGTTTATTATAATCCTAATCAACCAAGGAACCACCCAAGATTTCAATACGGGAACCCTACTGGGACCACAAATCCACAACACCAGATGTAGGGCAGATCCTCCAGTAGGTTGCCACTAGGATTCCCAAGCAACTTCAATCAAAATCAGGGGAACCCCAGAAATAACTTCCCGATATCCAACTACCCCAGGAATCCATCTACCTACTATCAGTATACTCATCCTCCTCTACACCCACACCTGCACCCGCAGTTGCAGCAACCTCAGTTAGCGCTGCCTCCGCAACAACCTCAACAAGGACAACAACAACTTCCTCAGAAAAATACCCCTTCTCAGCCAGAAGATGAAATGACTTTGATAAGGCAGATGTTGCAATCCCAACAAACTATGCTCGCTAATCAACAAGCTCAGTAAAAGGCAGTAGAGGCTCAAATAGACCAAATTGCTGCACAACTAAAGCCTCTAGCAGGCACATTTGCAGGGCAGCCCGAATCGAACCCTAGACATGGACAAAATAGGCCTGAACAGTTGAATGCTGTCACTACGAGATCTGGACACACCCTTCATGAAACTACAAGGATCACTCTTGATGATGATGATACATATGCCTTTATGCCAAATGAAAACCCAAAGCCAGGAACAGAGAAGTCCACAGAGGGCGCAAAGGGTAAAGAAAAAGAACAAGTGTCCACAGAGCCAGAAATCTTGCAGTATAAACCAAGGATCCCATATCCAGGAAGACTGTGAGAAACAAAAATGGATGCCAGGTTCCAAAAATTCAAGGAGGCGATGAAGAAACTTTACATCGATATCCCACTCCTTGATGCTCTCTCTGAGGTGCCGGCTTGGGCTAAATACCTCAAAACTCTATTATCAAGAAAGTATATCACTGAGGAACAAGAAACAGTCAAACTTGCCCAAACCACCTCTGATATCATCCTCAACAAAATGCCAAAGAAAAAGAAGGACCCAGGTTCCTTCAGCATTCAATGTTGTATTGGAAATGCATCAACCAAAAAGGGATTAGCTGACCTAGGGGCCAGCATATCCATTATGCCCTATTCTTTGTGCAAACGATTAGGCTTCACCGAATTGCTGCCCACAACCATGACAATTCAGTTAGCTGACTCTACCATCACCACACCTCTTGGAATCATTGAAGATATTCTAGTTAGGATAGGCAAAGATGCCTATGCCCCGTGCGACTTTGTCATCATGAACATCAAGGAAGATCTGAGATACCCAATCATTTTTGGCAGGCCTTTCCTCGCCACAGCTAGGGCGCTTATTGATGTTGAAGCTGGCACCATCATTCTAAGACTCGGAAAAAAAGCAATTCAATTGCGAGTTCTCAACAGCATGAAAGGACCCCACATTCAAGAGGAGGTTTTCCTTTTAGACGCAATACATCAAATGTCTCAATTAGAAATATCTGAGCCATCGGACGAGTTAGAGAATGTTCTAACCAACCCAGAAGTCGAATTCTCTGCAAATGAATTGGTTCAACAATGTCTGCAACACTTACAGAAGGCCGAAGAAGCACCGACGGCCACCTTTGAGGAACTCAAAGTTGTCACCATTCTAGAAGCAACAGAGCCACCTAAGGCTCCTGAGATGAAGACTCTACCCATGGGACTTAAACATGTCTTCTTGGATAAGGAAAAATTATGTCCAATTATCATCAGTTCCATCCTAACAGAAGGCTAGGAAGAAAGGCTCCTGAATGAGCTGAAGAAACACAAAAAGGCCATTGGGTATAAGATAACTGACCTGTCGGGCATAAATCCAGCCCTATGGATGCACAGACTACCCATGGTCGAAGAATTTAAGCCATCACACGAACATCAGAGGAAGATGAATCCTAATCTCAAAGAGGTGGTTCGCCTTGAAGTTCTCAAATTACTGAAAGATGACATAATCTACCCGATTTCAGACTCCCAATGGGTCAGCCCCGTCCAAGTAGTTCCTAAAAAGGGAGGCATTACTGTCGTGCTTAATGACAAAAATGAGTTAATTCCCACCAAGACGGTGACGGGGTGGAGGATGTGCATTGACTATAGAAAATTAAACAAATCCACGCGGAAAGATCACTACCCTCTGCCCTTTCTCGATGAGGTTCTAGAATGTTTAGCCCATCAGAAATACTTCTGCTATCTAGATGGTTATTCTGGGTTCTACCAAATACCCATACACCCGGAAGACCAAGAGAAAACTACCTTCACCTGCCCTTTTGGAACCTATGCTTTTAGAAGAATGCCTTTCGGGTTGTGTAACGCACCCGCTACTTTCCAAAGGTGTATGTCTGCCATTTTCACAGGATTAACATAATTCATAATGGAAGTGTTCATGGATGATTTCTCAGTTTACGAAGATTCTTTCGATAACTGTCTAATCAACCTTGGACAAGTTTTACAACGATGCGAGGAAACGAACCTTATACTGAATTGGGAAAAATGCCATTTCATGGTAACTGAAGGTGTCGTCCTTGGGAACAGAGTGAGTGACAGAGGGATCGAGGTCGATAAGGCAAAAATTGATGTTATCTCGAAGCTTTCGCCACCGAAAGATATAAAAGGAGTACGAACTTTCTTGGGTCATGCGGGGTTCTACAGAAGATTTATTAAGGATTTTCAAAAATAGCAAAACCCATGACCCAACTCCTGACTAAAGATACTGAGTTCATCTTTAACCAAGACTGCTTGCAAAGTTTCTCAACTCTAAAAAATGCTTTAATTTATGCACCTATTCTGAGAGCCCCAGATTGGTCGCTACCATTTGAAATCATGTGCGACGCAAGCGATTACGCCATAGGAGCTGTATTAGGACAGCGGATCGACAAGAAACCTTACGTAATTTACTACGCTTCTAAAACGCTAGATGAAGCACAGAAGAACTACACTACTACAAAGAAGGAGTTCCTGGATGTCATCTACGCGTTTGAGAAATTCCACTCCTATTTGATTGGATCCAAGGTCATCGTCTACACTGACCACTCCACCATTCGATACCTAATTCAGAAGCAAGATGCCAAACCCAGACTTATCTGCTGGGTGTTGATGCTTCAGGAATTCGATTTGGAAATTAAAGATAAAAGCGGAGTGGAAAACGTCGTAGCCGACCATCTCAATCGTATTGAAGTGGAAGACGAAGATAAAATCCCTATCCGAGACTCTCTTCCAGATGACCAACTATTGAAGGTTACCCATGGATTCCCTTGGTATGCGGACATTGTCAATTATCTAGCTACAGGAATCATTCACCCCTTCGCTTCCTACCACGAAAAAAGGAAAATTCTCCACGATATAAAGCAATATTATTGGGATGAACCTTATCTGTTTCACCTATGTGCTGACGGACTTTTCCGTCGCTGCTTGCCGGAAGAAGAGATTACCCCCGTCCTAGAGCATTGCCATTCAGGACCCACGGGGGGGCACATGAGTGCAAAGAAAACCGCTATAAAAGTTATGCAATCAGGCTTCTTCTGGCCAACCATAGCAAAGGACTCCTATGATTTGTGAAATCTTGCAACAAATGTCAATTTGCTGGTAGCATATCCAAAAGGAATGAAATGCCCCTCACAATGTGGCAGGAAATTGAACTTTTCGACGTATGTGGGGTAGACTATATGGGCCCCTTTCCTTCTTCCTATGGTTTCTCCTACATCCTGGTTGCGGTGGACTATGTATCAAAATGGGTCGAAGCTATACCCACTATTTCTAGCGATTCCAAACCAGTTATTAAATTGTTTAAAGATATCATTTTCCCCAGATTTGGAGTCCCCAGAACTGTCATATCAGATGGCGGGACCCATTTTCTAGAATGAAGTTTTGAAGCCCTGTTGAAAAAATACGGAGTCAATCACAAAGTAGCCACGCCTTACCATCCACAGACTAGTGTTCAGGTCGAGGTATCAAATAGACAACTAAAGGCGATCCTAGAAAAAATAGTTAATAGAAACCGTACTGACTGGTCCACCAAGCTTCCCGATGCCCTTTGGGCTTATCGAACAGCCTATAAAACACCAATCGGGACAACCTTGTTCCTCTTAGTATATGGGAAGTCATGCCATCTTCCAGTAGAACTGGAACACAAAGCTTGGTGGGCCATCAAACAACTAAATTTTGATCTTAAAAGTGCCGGACATAACAGACAACTCCAGTTACAGGAGCTAGAGGAGCTCCGAATGACCGCTTATCAAAGTGCCATGATTTATAAGAAGCAAACTAAAATGTGACACGACAGTCATCTTAAGAGGAAAGACATCGCCATCGGCGACAAAGTACTCCTTTTCAACTCCAAGCTCAAGTTTTTCCCTGGAAAACTCCGAACAAAATGGTCCGGGCCCTTCACCATAAAGCATATATACCCAACTGGAGCTGTCATAATTGTCGACAATAACGGAGGAGAAAGGACGATCAATGGCCATCGATTGAAAAAATACTACACTCCAGCAGATAAAATGCCGAGACAGACCATTGAAATCAAAGATGCCACAACATCAGCATAACAACATCTCAGCTTCATCGAGCCAGCGACGTAAAACCCAGGCGCTACTTGGGAGGTAACCCAAGATCTGAGTTTCTTCTTTTATTTTCTTTTCTTCTCATTAACTTAGGTTTGTCTTTCCAAAAAATATAAAATTCACATAACCAAAACAAAAATACAAAAATCAAAATAACGACCCGTTTGGAGCCAAACGGTCTTCATACCGTTTGGAGCCAAACGGTCCTGAAACTGTTTGGAGCCAAACGGTCGTGAAACCGTTTGGAACAAAACGGTCTTGAAACCGTTTGGAGCCAAACGGTCTTGAAACCGTTTGGAGCCAAACGGTCTTGAAACCGTTTGGAGCCAAACGGTCATGAAACCGTTTGGAGCCAAACGGTTCCTAAACCGTTTGAGCTAGGGTTTTTGCGAGGTCAACCCCTTGAATCCTATAAATATAACCCCCACCCTCCTTCTTTCTTTCGACTCCCGAGCCTTCTGAAACCCTTGCGCAATTGCTGTTCCATCGCCCCTGTTCTTCTTTCCCGTGCTTCTTGCAACCTTTCCTTCTGCCACCATCACCGACACCCCCCCTTGTGCGTCGTCGCTTGCACTACCTTTCCCACTTCGCTGCAACGCCTTCATCACCTCCTCAGACAGCCGGAAGGTAACCCACCCGGCCACATTGTCGGTGACTCCATCTGTATACCGCCGCCGTTTTCACCTTAGCCAACGTCTTCTTCACCTCAGTAGCTCCCCTAGTCATCCTTCTCGGCTCCGCCGCGGTCGTCATCATTTTATCAGCGCCGCCTCTATCACCATTGCGCTAATCGTGCTCATCATCGTGTTCGTCGCCTGTTGTTCCCCGACGCTCTACCTTCCAAACGGTCTTGAAACCGTTTGGGACCAAACGGTCTTCAAACCGTTTGGGACCAAACGGTATTGAAACCGTTTGGAACCAAACGGTCCTGAAATCATTTGGTCTTTTCAAAATCGCTTGCTTTTAATAAAAACACATAAACACATATTTTATTTTAAATAAACTTCTCTTTCTAATACATGACTATCTTACTTTCAGTAATGGCATCACCAGCAAAGCAACCCACCGGATGTGAGGATGCTCCCTTTTGGACACCAGAGGAACTCATAGCGGACCGAGCCAAGCTTCAAAAGATCATAGATAACTACAACGCGACTGGAAAGGCCCCTCCAAATGTCAAAATCATGGCGGTTCTGTGAGAAATTGGCCGCATCAACAAATGCCTAGCTGAGGCACCTGAAGAAGAAGTGGAAGAAATTTCTTCCGATGATGATGAAGGCTCAGAATATGAGCCGACTCCTGAGGCGGAATCCCCCACCACAAAGAGCAAGGGGAAGAGGAAGGCCCAGGAAGCCGCTACAACTCAACAACAAAAGAAACGGGCAAGGAAGCAAGTTCATCCTGCCACTGCAAGGGAACAAACCCTAGCTGGGTATGTCCCACCAACCACTACCACCACCATTACCCCTCCCCCTTCTACCACCACCATCACTACCCCCATCTTCTCAATTATCACCACCACCGCACCACCACCAGAAAACCTTTTCATCCACACCATCCAATCCACTAACAAAATCCTCAAACCCACAAAGTACGTTTGCTCAAGCGTACTACTAAAAATGGGGATTTATGACAGAATCCTCACACTTCTTGACAATGCAAATCTTTCAAAACTGTGTTTTGTCCCGGAACCCTCTTTTATCGAGCCTACTACTGAATTCTTCACCTTCCTTGCTAAAGAAGTCGTCGACATCACAGATAGATCAAGGGATGGAGGTGACCGTAGGCTGGTCACTAAACTCTTTGGCAGCAAGGTTGTCATCACAGAAAACATGCTGAACAAAATTTTTATAGACAACCAGGAGCAGCTCAAGAAAGCCAAAGCTGTTGGAACCGAGAATTCCCAGTTCAACATACATAACTTTTGGAAGTCCTTGATAGGAATCCCCAACTACGATGCAAAAACATGCAAAGCCTCGAATATACAATCTGGTTTAGTGCGCACACTACATAAAATTCTTACCGGCGCATTCTTCCCCAGGACAGAAGGCGGAAATGTCATCACTTCAGATCTTTTTGTCCTTTGGTCAGTCCTACATGGGATGCCAGTCAACATTGGACGTCTTATGATTCAAAAGTTATCCACATATGCCCTGGGGAAAGAAATCTGCATGGGGGTCATATCACATCCATCATCAAATATCTCAAGATGGATAGACTTCTACAAAGATGCAAGCAGATAAAGGGCGACATCCTAACCAACGAACAAACCTTGAAGAAGTCCTACATCATCAAGGAAAAGGATGCGAAGTTATATTATATCTTCTTCCCTACAGTCAGATCTTCCAGAACTCTCCTCCCGCTTCCGGAGCTCGCAAATTATGACACAGAAAAGCTCCTCTTCTCTGATGAGGAGCTTACACAACTCTTAGCTCCGGAAACAACTGAAAAGAAAGAAAAAGTGAGACATACGGAGCTAAGTATCACAGCCCCGACATCTCGATCATCAAAAATACCTGTAAAATGACCTTCCAGAAGGCAGTTGCAGGCACAACAGCTGTCGGGGACACCGACATCAAGGCCACATCCAGAGGTCGAACCCCTCCCCGAAGAAAACATAACCACCTCATCAATCGACTCTTTTATTAGGAGTCTGAATGTTGAGCTCTCCTCCACCACCCCTTCCACACTACCACCCACCACCACCACAACCTCCACCTCTACCCCACCAGCATCCACCCCTCCCCAATCCACCGCTCTCCCATCATTCTATACAATAATGTCCACATCCCCTTTTCCTAACTCATCCCTTTCACTTCTAACATCCCCTTCTCAGCTTCAACGCACAACTTCACCACCTTCACCTCCATTCCCACCAATATTCACCCAACATTTTCACTCCCACCACTCTCACCACCTTTTCCGTCCACCACCACCCCGACACCGCTGGTGACCCCATCTACGGTCACCACACAGTTCGCGGGACCATCATCAGTGTCTCTTCCGCAAGACACTACCGCCCCTCCACCTCGACCCCAACCATACCACCCTTCCGCATCTGGGGTCCCTTTTTTAAATGTCGGTGAGGAATTTGGACGTCAATTCGACACCCTCTGAAACCTCCTCACCTACCCTTCTAACATAATGCAATCTATTTTTTTCATGTGTGTAGGGTATTTCTGAACAGGTCGCCAAGATCAATGAGCAAAACATCACCCTGCCAGGCATCCTCTGAAGCATCCAGAAATGACATGACATAGTGGCCAAGCAAATCGATCATATCGATGACCACTACAAACACCTGCCCGAGCAGGTACTTGAAGTAAAAAGCCAGCATGAAGCGCTGGCTAAGCAAGTTGATAGAATATCAGCGCAGACTCAACCCCTGCTCGAGACCCTGCGCGAGCTTAAGCAGCAACAAACTACTTTAAGCACGCGCCTAGACGACATCACCAATACCCTCACGTAGCTATACAACCGCCAAGAGGAGTCAGCTAACACTGAGCTTCAACAACTACGTGCTCAAGTAACAGATCTTACAGCATGACTCCTCTCCGCCGAGGGCCGCTACAACGATCTCAAAGAAACACACGAGGCACTGCTCGAAACACACATGCATGTGCAAGTGGCGTTCGATGAGTTACAAACCATCCATCGGCGGTGCAAAAAGAAAGCAAACAAGAAGCTAGCGGCCAAAGCAGACGCTGCCAAAGACAGTGATAATGAAGACGAAGATGACTCCGACTCCTCCGCCGATTCTAACAACGATACCACCTCCTCAGATGACAAATCTGATGATGGCGAGGGCCCAGGACACGAGGCAAACCCCCCTCAGAAAGGATATGACAAAGGCCACCAAGAGGGTGGACATCATCCCAAGTCCCCCACCCACAACGAACATGTAAACATATCATATGGGGACCAATTCCTTGATTATTCTGCTTTGGGATCCATAGGGGAGTCTGCAAAAGACGCAGCTTTTGCTGAGTTCCACCAATGTATCTTAGGAACCAACACAACCACACCAGTAGGGGCCCCTCAACCTTTCTCCGCACTTGACCAATTAGTGCCCTTTCCTCTAGAACAGGAAGATTCAGAACGAGTACGTTTAGACACTGACGAAGAACTCAATTCTACTTCCGACTCAGATGAAGACATGCAATTTTTTTTAGATGATCTGGAACAAACCTCTTCACCCCCTCCGCAGGAGCTTCCCCCGCCACCACCTCTGCCGTATAAGATGCACGATCTAGATATTGCGGCCATCACAACACTAGATGCTCAGGATATCTTCATCCTGAACACTATTTTCGATGATGCCAAAGAGGGGAGCGATATCATCTACCACAACACAAAGACTAAGCGCAAGTTAACATGTGAAAACTTCCGCAAAATCTTGCGACCACGGTCAACGATGTCAATGGCAATCTTCCGTGTCTTACTTGCCAACTGCATAGAAGTCTACAGAAGCTCAAGGAGGCAGCAGCCAGTGTTTAATGCCTCACCGGCTCTATCCATAGGCTTGTTATACAAAGAAATACGAGCCAAGTCAATAGAGCGGTTGCGTGTCGGCCTAGCACGGAGGGCACGATATCTTACAGTACCATTCCAAGTGTCCGACCACTGGCTGTTTATGATTGTGGACACCAAGGCTCGTGACGCCAAGGTGTACAATTTCTGTGCCGCTGAGCTGCCAGCCGGAACAATAAACTTTGTTAGAGAAGGAGCAGAAGAAGCACGATGTATACCCTTCCGTCTCCTTAAGCTAATTTGGGCTGCACGCCCGTCCCTCCGACAGGACTGGAGCCAACCATGGTTCCAAATAATAAACCCACAAGTCCAAACCACTGAAGGCTCTGGGGATTGCACTTTTTGTACTATCTGTCACATTCAAGTGCTAAACCAAGAAATCCCCTTCAATGAGCTAGCTGCTGAAGATTTTCACTCCTTGCGAGGACATTATGCCATGGAGCTTATTTGCGATTGACGGTTCTTCAAGGACCCGAAAATGGCACCAGATGACGTCCCCCGTTACCTCTTTTCAGCAATTCAACATCCACAAAGGCAACCCTTCAGACAAACCTTAAAGGAATCAGAAAAAAACAAATAGCCTGCCATAGTCCCCGCGCAAAGCAAATGGGACCCTTCCCAATTTGATCTGGCACAGGATAAAGGGGACATAGATCTTTTGTCAGGGGCAACCATCAGGAGATCCTCATCACAAATGGTGCCCCTATCTGCCATAGAACCAACTTTCCCAGACTTCGACCTCAGTGCCGGCAAAAGTCTTTCGGACAATGAACTTCGTCTCATCATGTCAAGGCTTTAAGCTGAGAACGATGACCTTGTTTTCATGTCCGGTGACATTTTGGTCATGGCAGATGCTTTACGAGAAACTGTACAATTCAAGGGGTCTCTATCCGTGAGCTTGATGGCTGCCTATCAGTTTCTCCTCAGACGGAATCACCCCACAACTTACATGGCATCTGCTTATATGAAGGACGATCTCCTACAACTAAAGAACTTCGGAACAACTGAAGCTCTAATCTCCTTTCTACAACATACAACACCGAAGTTTATAATGCTCCCCTTCCTTCACCATGAGCATTGCCTGCTTCTGGCAACAAACCTACATGAAGGAACGACTATCATCTACAACAGTTCCGACAGCCAGTTCAACCCAAAGCAGAAGAAATATGTAGTGACACCAAAGACGCCCACAGAGGAAGTGGCGAAGGATTGTGCAGACAGATTAATCAATGTTCTAAGTCAGCACACAAGGGCATATGACAAAGAACACTTTCATCGCCCATCTTTTAACCACAAATGCCCCCAACAAATTCAGGAATCAAATGACTGTGACTTCCACGTCCTCTACTGGATGTACACAATCATGGCCCTTCAAAAACCAGTAGAGGATACGACAGACGTCGATTACCACGCCTTACGTGGAAAGTTTGATGCCAATCTCCTTCGCACACATGGCGTAAATAAAGGACTAACGGACACCTGATGCCCTTGTCCTTGTACCTCTCAGCCTATTCCCTTTGACACTCTGAGGACAGAGTGAGTGATTAGTTTGGGGGGAGTACACTAGACAAGGGCAAGGTATCAATTCTAAATCCTTCCCTTTCTATCCTCTTTTCAGTTTTCGTATAAATTTTTTTTCTTAAAATTTCTTTGCTCATACTTAGTTTTTTCTTTAATTTCTTCCCTGATAATAAAACCTACCTGGAACAAAGTCATCCCCAGCTAACTTTAGAATCCAGTAGCCCTCAAGAGCAATAACAAAAATAGCACATAGACATGCAATGGCGAGTTAATAAATCATCTTCACTCAATTTTCATGCTTCTGCTTTAATTCTATATCTGACTCTCCATAGGACAACATCAGGGCTGCAATAAGCCAAAACAATCTCAAGGACGAGAGGGACATCATGTGACATCCAAATCATGAAGCCTTGCAAGTGGACCACTAGTAGAAACCAAATAAGTGCATGTCGAACAACTCTAAGAACAGTTTTCTTCTCTCCAAATAAAAGAGGCTTGGCCGCCCAAATCAAAATCCCTAATTATCCAAATCCCAAGCCCGTGAGTTTACGAATAAAAGCCAGAGTGTTGAATAAAACCATGAGAGTTGTGCCATAAATAAGGATCTATATGAAGAACCAATAAAGGTCTCGCCCAACCAGTACATCCAGTTGCCCTCACAAAGGCAGATGTGTCATGCCCGGTAGTGAAACCCTAAGGTATCTAAATATATGAAAGGTTGATAAAGGACTCGCCCGGCCGGTACATTCAGCTGCCCTCAAGAAGGCAGATGTATCGTGCCCGGTAGTGAGATCCTAAAAGCATAGACAACCCCTCCCCCACTTGAAGGGGGAGTTACACACTAAGCCTTTAGCCAACCCTAATACCCACTCTAGTTTCTGGTAGGATCTTCAGAGGAGTATAAAACTGATTAGAGTCAACGACATGCACCGAATAAAGAAAAAAAAGTGGTCCCAACGCGAGCTAAGATATGGAAGAAACCTGAGATCCAAACAACTCTCAATACCTGAAAGAGTTAAGGCAAAAAGCCCCGATATGACCTTGGGAGAACTCAGGTTGAGAATTGAAGCAAGAGTATGGAAATCTTAACTAAATAAAATCGCCTCGCCATTACATGCCTCAGCTCTATCTAACTTGAGGACAAGCCAGACTCTAAGTTAGGGGGGGTGATAACCTCCAATTTTGGGTTGTTATCTTAGTCTTTTCTTCAGTTTTCCACACTCTTTCTCAATTAAAATTAGACATAATCCCTAAATATCCCCTCTTATTGCAAATATACTATTAGACTAACTTTTCCCCTTTTTACTTGCAAAAAAGACACAAAAAAGATCATAAATGACTCAACCAGCCCAAGACCGCATGGAGTCACACGGTCCCAATACCGCATGAAGCCAATCGGTCCCGAGACCACATGGAGTCACACGGTCCCAAGACCGCATGAAGCCAATCGGTCCCGAGACCGCATGGAGTCACACGGTCCCGAGACCGCATGGAGCCAACCGGTCCCGAGACCGCATGGTCCAAACGGTCTTGAGGTCCAAACGGTCTTGAGGTCCAAACAGTCTTGAGGTCCAAACGGTCTTGAAGCCCAAATGGTCTTGAGGTCCAAATGGTCTTCAAACCATTTGGACTTCACTTAAGGCCTATAAATAAGACCCCAAGGGTCCTCTAAAAAAAGAGTTTTCAGACGCCAAGAGGTTGCCTCTCCTACTCCAGAGCTATTCCATCCTCCATCCTCCGCCCAAAGCCTGCCGGTCTGAGATCCACACTCCGTTCAAAAGCTACTTTCTCTCTCATCGCCAAAGAAGGTGGGAAGAGGAGTCCTCATCATCGAGCAACCTGCGAAGTGTGAAGATCGTCCTTCTCTCTCTCTCTCCAAGGGGTTGACTTTCCTCCCTCCTTCGTGGGGATGACGTTCTCTCTCTCTCTCTCTCTTCTCGCCTCCTTCTTTGCCCTTGTCATGAGCGAGTAGTCTCATTTCACTAGGGTGCGGGGAGTAACCCTGCTACCCATGTTTTCATTTCATGTAATGTAATCCATAGTTTGCAATATAGAGATACTTTTTGCTCAGTTCGACATCAATCGTTTAATGAATGCTTGTTTCCTGATCACCAACTTGTGTTATCTTTTATCTTTTAGTATGAATTGTCTATGTTTATACTATTAGATTCGAAACTCAATTGTATGTTGGTTCTTGGTGCATGTATCCACCATGCATCTATTTCGGTATCTAGGAGTGCTTCCAAGAAGTGAAGTAAACTCACTTACATCGTTGCACTTTCATACTATGAAATGGAATCAGTTGACGTATGAAAGTACAACCTTGATAAGTCGAGGAACACACTTTGCGGAGGGAATGTTGTAAAGTAAGTGACCATTCCTATAAGGATGGTTGGCGTTATGACATTCCCACACTCCTCATAGTTAGTTCTCTGAAAGGAAGCTAAGTCTACGAAGATACTAACTGACCTAACTCTTATTGCATGTTATGCTTTTATGATTGCATGTTTTGATCCATGCGTAGTGGTGGTGAAAACCGATCACATCCTAGTGATTCCTTATCATTATTAACAACCTAAGTCTACTTTCTTTCTTTTACTTTACTTGCATTTAGTTTAAAACAACCAAACCAATCCTTTGATCTAAATACTAACTACTAAGTGATTAAGTGAAATTCCAACATTTTCCATCTTGTTGCTCCCAACAAGACCGTTGTCCCGTGGATTCGACCCTTAACTATACTACGATAAGACTTCCACGTATCTTAGCATACGTGGGTGGAGTTCTCTATCTAGTATAAGCAAGGCTAAACTTGAAGACTTACCATCTTTAGGATTTTTAGTGGTGCATGCAATTCCACGTAAGTGGAAGCTCCATCAGGTTCCAAAGACATGGTCATTTTGTGGCATGATCATCGTACATATCAAATAGGGGAAAAGTTTTCTTAACTATGTTTGAGGTTTGGTCAAAAATAGGGAAACATGGGTTTAATCAATAGGGACATGGGCAAACATGAGGTGTAAAACATGAGTTACACCTTTTCGCCATATCAAGAATTTACCTCAAACATAGAAAGCATTTATATCTGATCGGGTAACATTGAGTTTCATAAACTTTAGATATGAGTACATCACTTCAAGTGTAGTTTCATACATCAAACAAGGTTTTTAATTTAAGATCAGATTATGGAATTATCATATTAATCAACTTTCACAATTTCAAATGAGTTTTACTTTTCCCGTGGATAAGCTACCCAAAATCAATATGTCATGTGATTAATAGTCAAGAGAGAAGAATCGCGTGAGGAGATGAGAAGACTAACTAGTCATCATCTACTTGGGTGGCTTGGGTGGTCCTTGAAGAAGAGATGAGATGCTAGAAGACTCTCTAAACTTCAAGAAAAGGATTTTAGTCCTCCCTGGGTTCTTAAGATGTGTTATACCCTTGAACATATATAGAGGCATGTGTATATGGATTTGATACCATTTGTCATGGAACTATTTCTTGGCCTAGGTCCTCACTCCTAATGGCTACATAGCCAAAGGCAAGTGGACACAGGTGTCCGTCTGTAGAATGGTTCAAATATTTCACATAGGCAATATATATGTAAAAGCGGTAAGAACAAGAGATAACAATTGGCTACAAGAGCATCATGGAGGCAACTGTCCATGCGACTCAAGGTGTGATTCCCCACCACCAATCGCTATCTTGCCGACCTAATATGCAATAGAGGAAGAAAGGTGATGGAGTAGGTCATATTGAAAATTGTGGAGGCTCTCCTTTCTCTCCAGGGTCCAAAAGCTGGTTGGATCTACCATGTTCTGGTGCTTCTGTTCTTCCTCTAACATTAACAACGAAGTCTATTGACATAGTTATTGGTAAGATCCTTTTCCCTAAGGCTGAACAAAAAGAGAATGTTACTAGTTGGAAGATGTTCCTTGTTGGTTATATCATCAACTTCAAACCTCATCTCCCTACCCTCGAAAACTATATGCACTGGATCTGGAATCTTGTTAGCTCCTTAGATATAATCAATGCATGTGATTGAATGTTTCTAATTAGGTTTTTTTATGCTTTAGATCTTGATAATGTGCTTTCTCATAACTTGTTTGTCAAGAATATACTGATGGTTCTTCTTAAGTGGAAGTAGGGTGATCCTATTAAGAGACTTAAACTAAAGGATGTTCTGGTTTGGAAAAGAGTTTATGGTCTCCCCCTTGATCTATGGGTAGTAGAATGTTTGAGAATATTGGTTCTGTAATTGGTATCCCAATTTGTACGGATGAAGCTACTGAATCTGCTTCTAGATTTGAATATGCTAGAATTCAATTACTAATGAGTCTGGATTCGAGTTTTCCGAAGAGTCTATCTCTTATGAGTGATGAATGTGATTCATATGATATTAACATTATTTATGAATGGGTTACCTGCCTATGTACTAAATGTGTTTTTATTGGTCATGTTGATTCTCAGTGTGTCAAGGATGCAGAGTTCAGTGATACTCATTGCATTCCTATTATTCCAGAGGAGAAGTATATTGAAGAGAATGTATCAATTTTTCTGAATCTTGTTGGTGTTGAACATAATCATAGACTTGTGGATAAGTATAAAGAGTTAGGCTCTATCCCTTCTATGCCAATTA
The DNA here is from genome assembly GCA_963693085.1 of Alisma plantago-aquatica. NCBI lineage: Eukaryota > Viridiplantae > Streptophyta > Magnoliopsida > Alismatales > Alismataceae > Alisma > Alisma plantago-aquatica. The sequence continues at coordinate 1,047,230,077 of OY856409.1, read as the reverse complement.
CGGTTTTCTTGTCCTCCTAATTTTGTGTAGGGTTCCTCCTCTTTTAACTCTGTTGATTCTCAAGATGTCAATAGGAGGTTGGTTCAGGAATCTCCACCTGAATGACCCCTAAAACTAATGCTACTAGTATTTTTGTTAGAGTTGCTTCTTCTGGTTTTTCACCCATGCATAATAGATCTAGAGGTGTATAGGGTATCAGTGAGAATGAGAATGAGAATCAAAATGTGACTATTGGTGCTATAATTTCTTCTACTGAGGCTGACAACACAACAACTGGGAACATCAAATGAGTTTGAATCTTAGCATTTCATCTTGGAATATATGGGGCATTAGTAATAAGATTAAAGTCCAAGATGAAATAAGAAGGTCGGGTAGTGATATTTTTATTCTTGTTGAAACTAAACATAGGTGTCCTAAAGCAGAGAAGTTTATAGATAAACACTTTCCTAAATTCCAATGGGTTTCTAATAGTAAATGTCATGCTTTGGGTAGAGTTTTTGTTATGTGAAAGAGTGCTTCTATTTCTATTATTAAAATTTCTAAATTTGGTCACTTTGTTAATTGAAAGTTTTAGTTAACAATGAATCTTTCCTTCTAACTGTGATACATGGGCATAATGAAGATGGTGACAGATCTGCTCTTTGGTCTGATTTAGATGTTCTTGTTCCTTCTATTGTTTATTCTTGGATCCTTATAGGTGATTTTAATCATGTAAGGAAAAATTGCGAGAAAATTGGTAGATTACCTACTTCAAATAGATCTATGCAAGAATTCAATGACTTTGTTCTTAATAATGCTTTGATTGAGTTAAATTTATTTGGTCCTTACTTCACCTGGGACAATCATCAACCTAGGAAGGATTTCATCACCTCAAATATTGAAAAAATCCTTTATAATTCTCCTTTTTTGTTTGCCTATGAGGAATTTTCTGGTTCTATTATTTCTAACATTGTTAGTGATCGAAAAAGGATTGTGTTATATATTGGTAAGCAAAGAATTTTGAGAGCTCCTTTTGGATTTATCAATAGTTGGATAAAGAGTGTTAACTTCATGCTTGTTGTGAAGGAAGCTTGGAACCATAGTGTTAATGGTTTTGCCATGTTCAGATTATACAAGATTTTTTTTGTCCTTAGAGTTAAAATTAGGAAATGGAACCGAATTTTCTTTGGTGATATCTATGGTAATGCAAGATCTACTTGCTTTAATTCCATGTCTTCTTAAGATCTATCTAACCTTAACCCTCTTGATTCAAATCTCAGAGATACTGCTCTCAATATGACATAGGAAGATAAGGTTGCCTCTGATATTGAAGAATATTTTCTTAAGCAAAAATCTCATGTGCATTGGCTTAAGGAGGGGAACTTTAACTCTAGCTTCTTTTATTCTTCTCTAAAGATTCATAGGGTGAGAAATAAGATTAATCATCTTGTAAATCATGAAGTCTTTATTGATGATCCTATTAGTATTAAAAGTGAAGTTTTGAATTTTTATTTTGGCCTTTTCAACCAAGAGCATTCCTCCTCGGGGTTTTGGGATATGTATGATATGGTTCTATTCTTTCTAGTGAGAAGAGAACTAAGTTGATAGGTTCGGTTTTCAGGAAAGAGGTGGATGATATTGTCAGTGGTTTAAACATTGAAAAGGATCCTCAGCCTGATGGTTTTAATGGGTTATTTTTCAAAGAAACCTGGGGTATTATTGGTGATGACGAGTTTCAATCTATCACAGAATTCTTTTTAAAAGGACCTCTTGTAAAAGAAGCTAATAGAACTTTTATTTCTCTCATTCCTAAAAATGAAAATACCTCTTCTTTAACAAAGTGGTGACCTATTGCATTATGCAATGTTTTATAGAATTATCTCAAAAATCCTTGATAACAGACTCCAAAGTGTTATCTGTTCAATAATTAACTTTAATCAGTTGACGTTTATGAAAGGAAGATCTATTAAGGATGCCATCCTTTTGACTAATGAGATTATTACTGATTTTAAGAAGTCTTCTAATGAGTTTATGTGCATTCAAGATGACATATATAAGGCTTATGATTCAGTCAATTGGAATTTTCTATTTGCTATTACGTATCGCTTGAATTTCCCTCCTTTATGGATCAAATGGGTTGAAACTATCTTCAGGACCACGTCTTATAAGGTTCTAGTGAATGGAGAGCCTACGGAAGCCTTTTTGCCTTCAAATGGGATTAGGTAGGGTGATCCCCTTGCCCCTTATGTGTTTGTCAATGTCATGTAGGGTTTTTATGAGCTTATGAAACACTTTGTCAAAGATTCCAAGATTGATCCTATCTTTTCTTACAAGAATTTTAATATTTCACATATTATTTTTGTTGATGATTTAGTGATCTTCTACAAAGTAGACTCAAAGAATGCCAATAATATCAAAAGCTTATTTGATATTTTTGGTAATGTTTCTAAACTTCGATTGAATCCTGATAAAAGTTGCATTCTTTTTTGTTCCAAGGATAATGTTTATGAAATTACTTAGATTATGAGTATTCCCCAAGGATCCTTTTCCTATAGATATCTTGGACTCCCTCTTTTCAAAGGCAAATTGAAGACGAAGATCTGTTGCATTCTCATTGATAGAGTCAAATACAGGTTGGAAAGCTGGAAGGCTAAGTCCCTTTCTCTAGATGGAAGACTTGAGCCAATTAATTCCACCTTGTCAGCTATGTACCTTTTTTGGGCCTTTTCTTTTCCTATTCTAAGTTATGTTCTTGAAGAGAATGATAAATTGTGTCGATATTTTCTCTGGGGTCGATCTAAATAAAAAAGAAATCTGCATTTAGTGAAATGGAGTATTGTTACTCTACCTAAATCTGAAGGGGCTCTTGGTATAAGGTAAAGAACAGATATTTTGAAAGCGTGTCTTATGTTAAACTACTAGGATACTGCCAAAAAGAAGGACTCACTCTTAGTCAAATGGATCTCAAATAAATATTTAAAGAACACCACCATTTGGTTCATCTAGGAATCTTCTAACTTTCCTTGTTTGTTCAATAATTTAATTAAGATTAGTTTGGATGTTTTGCCTTTCATTGAGTTCCATGTTGGAAAGGGAGATGATTTTATGTTGTGGAAAGATCCTTGCTTAAAAACTAAATTTCTTAGTAATTGGTTGGGACCTGAATTCATCATCAGAGCTGGTCTTCCTCATAACTCTCATGTTATCCTTATTCTATCTAACAATGGTTGGTGTGTCCCTAATAGTAGATGCTCTGATCAGGTTCTTGAAGTCATTAAAAATGTTGGTGTCCATTTGGGTAATCTTGACCACATCACGTTTAATGGATGTGTTATACTAGTATTAAGAAGATTTGGGAAGGTATTAGAATTAAAGGTAGTTATGATTATGCCATGGAATGGATTTGGAAGTGTAAAGCACCTAAGAACTGACTTGTTCATCTTTGGAAAGCAAGGCATAACAAAATCCCAACTTTCGAATATGTGAGAAGAATTGGTAGTTAGACAACTTCTATTTGTTTTTGTTGTTTCAATGGATATGAAGACACTGATCACATCATTTTTCAATGCCCTAGTAGTATTAATATTTATGAGCATGATGCTCTTATGGGTTTTCTTTCCAAGAGCCCTCATAGTTGAGATGATATTATGTCTTTCGCTACAAATCGACAGAGGTCTACCTTTGCTTTTATTGCTTATTGTGTTTGGAGAGAAAGGAATTGTAGAGTAGTGTAACATCCCTGACCCGGGTTATGAACTAACCCTAGGTGTTTTGCTTAATTATGTAATTAGATACTTGTGATTATCTTTTGGTATGTAATTAAAGCTTTTGAGGAACATATAATTCTATTTATGTCCCTTTTGAACAATGTTGTAATATTATTTTGTAATATATGGACCTATGTGCAAATTACCCAATTAAGAGGGTTTAACTTGCAAATTGCACATTTTAATATGTTCCTATAGTTTTGAGACATCATAAGAATGAATATGATGAAGTATGATGGATTTCCCAAGCTTGGGCATCAAGATGCAGCTTGTGGGGCAATCCTTGTACTTAAAACTCTAGTTTTGGTGTAAAGTGCAATTTATCAAAAATATGGGGTGTAACATGTAAAATACACCTTATAGAGTATCTTTTATGACTCTTGGCATCATTTATAGTAAGAATGATGAATAGGGCACTTCAATTGAATAATCAAATAAGAATGATAACCCTTATAAATTAAATAATCAAGTTATAAGCCTAATAACCCTTCTATATGTGCAACTTAGTAAAAAGTTGGCTTTTTTCACCTTTATACCTTGGGTTTAAGATGATTTTTTCTTTATTATGGAAGGTAGAAACGTGTCTTAGAAGAAGGGAAGGACCTAGATGAGAAATGGAGAAACAAGTTGTCCTTATGTTGGAATTTCACCCAAAGTATATATACACCTTTTCTCACTTAGCAAGGATCGTTTCCTTCACTTCCCTTCTTATCCCCTTGCTTAGACCAACTTAGGATAGAGATCTAGAGCAGAGGAGGACGGCTAAGGAGTTCTAGGTAATCTTTGGTCATCTTCTTGCTCGGATTCATGGAGGAATTCATGGTGCAAGGTTGGTTTTATGGTCTTCCTTACTTGTTTCTTCTTTCTAGTCGATCTTTCCCAACCAATTCTTGGAGAAACACCCATGGCCAACCTGTGGAACTCAAGACGCCATTAGAGGCCTGGAAGCTTGAAAGCTTGGAGCTCTAGGAACGACCTTAAGGCGGGTTTTATAACTCTAAACCCTTAAACTTTGTTATACATCTTTCTTTCTTGCAAAAGTAGCTTGTTCTTCTTTTCCCCATCCTTCCTTGCTTTCTTGCAACTAAAACCATGAAGAACAGACCTTGATCTGGAGGTAGAAGAAGATGGGTGTGATTACCAATGTTACTTTATCAAACGGTCTTGTTCCCCCCCCCTTTGGCCAAATGGTTTGCAAAACCGTTTGAAGGGAAAACGGCCGGTTTCACAAGGTCGGTTGGAGAAAACGGTCTCCAAGACCGTTTGGGTGAGTTGACCAAGGGTTGACCGTTTGGGATTCCTGTTCATAATTATGGTGGTTGATAACCCTCCAAATTTGAGGGATTAACTCCAAAGTAATCGTGAGTTGAAGGCAAATCAATTAGGTAAACCTAAATGGATTAAGTGCTGATTTCCAACCTGATTAACTTGACCTTTTTGAGCAAACGGTTTCAAAACCATTTGAATGAGTTGACCAAGCGTTGACCGTTTGGGATTCCTGTTCGTAATTATGTTAGTTAATAACCCACCAAATTTGATAGGTTAACGCCCAAGGAATTGAGAGTTGAAGGCTAATCCATTAGATAAACCTAAATGGATTAAGTGCTGATTTTTCAGCTTGATTAATTGAACGTTTTGGGAAAACGGTTTCAAAACTGTTTGAGGGCGTTGACTGTTTGAGATTACTGTTCATAATTATTTTGGTTAATAAATCACCAAATTTTATAGGTTAATTCCAAAGGAATCATGAGTTGAAGGCTAATCAATTAGGTAAACCCTAATTGGATTATGTGCTGACTTTCAACTTGATTGATTTGACTTTTTGGGTTTTCTTGCCCAAACGGTCTCAAGACCGTTTGCGGATCACCCAAACAGTCTCAAGACCGTTTGTGGGTCACCCAAGACCGTTTGAAGGTCTAGGGTCAAGTATGGATATGTGTTTGAAGATCCAAAGATGTGGTATGAACCCTAATCGGCTAAGTGCTGATTTTGCAAGTGATGAGTTGATTGTTTTAGGTTGATTGGCCCAAACGGTTTCAAGACCATTTGGGGATCACCCAAACGGTCTCAAGACCGTTTGGAGGTCTGGGGTTAAGTATAGTTGACCAATTGAAGGTCCAAAGGTACACAATTACAAAGCAATCAATTGCTGATTTGATGATCAACTCAATAGCTCAAACCCTAATGGGTTTTCACTAGAATCCAAGGGTTGGGTGATCCAAACGGTCTCAAGACCATTTGGAACTCATCCAAACGGTCTCAAGACCGTTTGGAGGTCACCCAAGACCGTTTGGAGGTCTAGGGGTGAGTATGGTTAAGCAATTGATGATCCAATGTTACTAAGTTAAAGTGTAATCAATTGCTGATTTGGTGATCAATCCAATGATCCAAACCTTAATTGATTGACTTGGATTTTGATGATATGATGGGCAAATGGTCTCAAGACCGTTTGGAGGTCATCCAAACGACCTCAAGACCATTTGGGGTCAGGTCATACCCAATTTGGATGATGGTTCTATGGTTTCAAAGTAACTAGTCTTACATTGATTAGTATTGAAGGATCATCGATTCCAAACCCTAATTCAATTGAATCAAACCCTAATTGATGAACAATTGAGGGTTAATTAAGGGTCAAATCAGTTGAAGGTTGACCTATTAAACTCAATTGAGGTATGAGTATAGGTCCAATTGATGATTGGTTCCATGAATTCAATGATTGAAGTAATCAACATTGGAAACGCTAATTCAATTGGATACCTTATGTAATGGAGGTCCAATGTGATTGAATATTTGAGAATTAAGATGATGAATGTTCTATTGATCCAATTATGATTAGTAATGATAGTCAATGAAGGTACAAAGGTTGAAACCCTAATAGTACCTAAGTGACTAGTACCAATTAAAGGGAGAATTCTTAATTGCTTATAGGATTAATAGCTTGATACACTATGTTAACCATAGTAGTATGAACTTGATTGAAGGGTTGATGTGACCTAATCAAGTTGAAAGAATGAAAGATTAGAATACACACACACAGATATATATATATATATATATATATATATGAATCATGTAATGATCTTCTGTAGCACGACCGTGTAAGGGAGCACGACCGTGGTAGCCTTAACTTGCACGACCGTGCAAGGGAGCACGGCCGTGGTAGCCTTACTTTGCACGACCGTGCAAGGTGGCACGGCTGTGGTGGCCTATAAAGAAATTGGAAAGTTTTGGTATTGTGCTGACATTGTTATATATGCATGTCCTTATTTGTATAAGTCATACAGGTTGATATTATGAGGTGATCATAGCCAGGTAAGAGTTATGATGTCATATTTCTTGAAAACAATTATAAGCTTTAGAGTAATGATATGTGAAAAGTATATACATTGCTTCAATCATGGTCATGTTGTTAGATGACTTGATGCTTATATGTCACTTGGTAGCAAGTGTTATGATAATCTGAGGGTTTGAATAACCATGTTCCTGAATCATATGATGAGATGGTTAAGAATTAATATCCATATGATAACTGATGTGAATTAAACTTGATACATTTAGTATTCTTCTTTTATAGTAGTGTTTTAATGATTAATGATTGAGAACATGCTTGATGCTAAAAGAATGCTAAAATGTACCTAAATAATCAAGTATAATCATATCATGTAGAGCCCTGATCATAGATCCATCATTGTCAGAAGCCAAATGATGGTGAAACAGGTTTTCCTAAGGGAACTCCTGGAACACATACTTTTGAGTATGTGGGGGATTATGGACACGAAAATCCTTACGTCCTGGTGTAGGAATTGATGTAGATGTATCTTAAATCTATCAACCCTTCACTATATGTTTATGCCGGGATGATGTATCACTAATCTCCCGAGGGAATCTTTAATGCCGCATCGATGAGAGATAAACAAGAGATTTTTCGATGACGAAGAGAGTACAAAATGCCACTGTAACTCTAATAGTGAAGTGCCAGAATACCCTGGTAAGCTATTGTAGCAGAGACACGAGATGTCATGCATGTTGATCCTCACACTGACTGAGGAAGATGAGGTCATAAGAATCCGGCTCTTTTGATGACCTATGTATGATACCGATGTGACTTCGTAGTGATCGGTTGGAGTATGAGCGGCTTACCTCATCTGTGCAGGGCATAATAATGATTGAAAATCATAATCAGTCGTGTAGCATAACTGCTTAGGTTGAACTACGAGAAACAATGATTGATGTTACATTGTTTATAAATGTTCTAGTCAAGTAACTAGTATACATGTTTTTCATATTCCTTATTGACATGATTGCTTAAGTAAATGTTGTCTTACTTAATACCAAATCTATTGTTGAATGCCTTAAAGATTATATCGCTTATGTTAATCCTTTATTGCTATAATAAAGCTTCTGGCGAAGAGTTATAACTCTCGCTGGGACAATTATTTAAAATTGTCTCACCCCCATGGGATTCAACTTTTTAGGTGGGCGTCGAGGACGGAGGAACCAATCTAAGGGTGGGCAGTATCAGCAGCAGCAACACCAGGGGCAGCAGTGTATCTCAGGTGGAGATACTGACTATAGAGTCCCGTAGATAGTATGTCTTATGTCATCTCTGTACTCTCAGGTCCTAGGAGTCAGTAGGTCTGAGGTTTTTGGCTTAGTGCCTCGAGATTTTGTATCTTGCCTTCTTCAGATAATAAGGCAATGGATGTATGTAATCACAGAGATGTAATGTCAAGCTATGATGTAAACAGTTTACCTTGTTTTCTTATAAAGGAGTTATGGTTTAAAGATCTCTTTCCAAAAAGTTTTAATTTTCAGAAATTTTCATAATTCTGCTGCTAATAATTCGCTTCCGCATTAGTTAATCTCGTTTTCCATGACGGGTCGTCTCAAGTAGCATGATAATAATTTCGTTACTTGGTCTAAACTTTGGTCTTCCATTGAGAGGGATATTTGTTTATTCTGTGACTAGTTTTTGGCTGGTTATGTAATTTTTTGGTGTTCTAGGGATGATGGTAATGGTATATGCTTTGAATTCTTGTTTCTGGATCTGCAGTTTGTCAGTCAACCATACACTAGTTTTTGGTTTCCAACTCCCTTATCTTTCTCATTTTGGTGGAAAGGTTCTTTCATCCTTTGGTATTTTAAGACTTTCCTCAGGTTGTTTTGAAGATGGTTATATGTCCTTTTCAATCTCTATGGATTTGTCTAAAGTTTATGGATTGTTGGGCCTTTTCTATTTCTGTTTGGCCATTTAGATAAGCCTGTACTAAGGATGGTTATAATATTTTTTCCCTAACATATGAACAAAAGCTGGATTTTGCTCTGGCATTCTGTCTGATTGCTCTGTTGTTACTGAAGATGTTGTTCACTATTTTTTTTCTTCTGGAGACTTGGATTCATGACATTCATATTTGGCTCAAAAAGAGTTTTTCTCATCTGCTTTGAGTTTCTCATTTGTGGAGATCTGAAAGCATATTCTTTATTCTTTTAATACAGGGCTTCGGCCTGAGCCTCTTTTATTTCTCTTTTTACTTACCTTACATTGTACTTAAAAATCATAAAAATAGTAAAAGGAGTGTTGTTGACTAAAAAAAGAGATAATAAGATACTAAACAAGGAAATTAAGATATGTACTAATTCTTAGATTCAAGTATACCCATTTGTATTTCATTTCAGAGCTTAGAGTCTTGAGTGCAATGGATCTTCATTTGGGAATTATGAATTCGATAAACAAAATATATTAATGCTAAAGCATTAAGTACACTATGAAAAACATGTAAGCATAGTTTGATAGTAGTATAAAAGTTTCTTGGCTAGAAACATTATAATAAGCAAGAAGTAGAAAGGGCGTGAAACACATAACGACATTGTTTTATACAAAGCGTGTTTTAAGTGTATTTCCATTATACTCAACAACATATTATGGCCAATGACCAGCTTCCTCAAGGGAAAGTTTCTTAAGGGTGCTTAACATTAGCTAACATTTTCTATATGTAAGGGACTTCAAGACCTAAGTCAATGAGCTAACCATGTTTTCAACATGCCTTGTGCCCTTATCCCGAGAATATAGGTAGGTACACAAGGTTTGTATAATGGACAAGTTCAATTATGTTTGAGGTTTGTTCAACATATTTCAAGCAAAATGAACATACTAATCATAGGGAACAAGTAGCTCAAACAAGTAATTATCTGGTCAAGCATGTGTATGAACATACATGCAAACAAGCCAATATCATAGTAGGGTCCAGAGATTAATGAAAAACACTAGAGGGGGGTGAATAGAGTTTTTAAATAATTTTAACAATTTATTGAACTCAAACAACCACAATTGAAATTGGAAGAAGGAGACAGGTGTTTAGAGTGGTTCCAACTTTAGCAAATACTAAAGTTGTCAGTCCACTACCCGGTTTCTTACCCAACTGGGATTTTGAAAGTATTTATTTTATTACCTTCTCAAGGATTTATACAAAATACAATACTTTCCTTTACACCCTTTGAACAACCTTCACTTGAAGTAGGTGCACAACTTTGAGGTAGCCTTCTTGAAGTAACTCCAAGCTCCCCCTTGAAGTAGCCTTCCTCTCTAGAAGTAACCTCCCGTTGCACCAGCCTTCTGAAGTAGCTCAAAGTCACCTTCTTCACCAAGAAGATCTCCACCCTCTCCAATCAGCAGCCTCCAACCTAGGAGTAGCAAGGAGAGTACAAACGGTAATAGAGAACAAGAAAGGAAAAAGGAAATTACAACTTATCCTTTGTAGCCCAAGGCTTGATTTGCCTAGATCAAGCGTGTAGATCTCCTAACCAAGTGTATGGACTTGTGATTGCAGTGGGTAGGAGATACTAGCCTATAGGACACAAATTTTGAGCTAAGGAAGGAAGTAGCCAATTGTCACAATGCTCAAATTGCTCACAAACAGATTGCTCAAAGTATGCTCAAGGATTTCTCAAGTATAACAAGTATGTTTGAGTGTCCTATGGCTTGTCCTATTTATAGGAATGGCCTAAGGATGCTTAAGGACGTTCTAGACAACTTCTAGGGGTTTCTAAGTGCTTAACTAGCCGTTAGGTACAAGTTTGTTGCTTTAACAACGGCTAATTAATTAATTATGCAGTTGCTGTCAGAGACCATCTCGGTCGAGGAATGGTCGACCGAGACACCTACTCGGTCGAACTTTTGTCGACCGATAGGCTCTCTGGAACAAGTGTTTTGCAACGTTTATCTCCAAATGCCAACTACCTTGTCAGTTGTGTCTAACGGCTACTTTGGATCTTTCTCGGTCGAGAAGATTGTCGACCGAGAGTGTCTCGGTCGAGGAGTTGGTCGACCGAGATTGATCCTGTTTCAATGTTTCAATTTAGGCACTCATTATATGTATGAGTGTGCAAATGTAATCCTATTTGAAGGGGATGACTTATCTAAATGTGGTTTTTAGCTAGGGAGAATCTAACGCTTGATTTACATGAAATCTAAGTACTTGTACATTATATATTTGTACAAGTTTTTTACAAGGCGATTACATTTCATGAAAACATAAACATGTAAGCATATGTATTTCCCTAGTTACTTTGTCATCCACCTTAATCCTGCACACTCAAGTAGCTTGTTAGATCAATAAGAATGAAATGTTTGTCATAATAAAAACAAAGGGATTTATAGATGTCCATTTAGCGAACAATCTCCCCCTTTTTGAAGATGACAAACATTTCCAAAATATAAATGAAAGAAATATAAAACATATGAGTTTCATACCTGAAGATTACCTTTTGTAGCCATTCTTTTTTTGCAAGTAAGTGCTTGGCCTTTTTCATTATGAAACTCATTTATTATAGTTTTGATCTTTATTTTATTTTGATATTCTTTTCTCCCCCTTTGTCATTTCAAAAAGATATCCATGTTGAATATTTGATATTACTTCTCCCCCTTAATTTTATACTATGCTCCCCTTTAGATAGATATCCCAAGGTATAAGTGCTTTGCAATAGATGTCAATTTAGCCATAACTTTAACTTTTAGGTATTTGCAAAGATTTTCATCCTTTTTGATTTATTTGTATTTATTACTCCCCTTATTTTGTATGCTCTACAATAGTCTTATAATCCAAATTCAAATGATGCCAAAAAAAGATATCCATTATAAAGATAACCAATTTCATTACAAGCATGAAAAGATAGCCAAATCATGTAAAGATAACCCATTTATTACAATTTTGCAAAGATTCCATTACAACTAATACAACTCCAAATCTCACTGGAAAGACTTAAGAATTACATCAACATCAGGGTCTTTCCCAAGAAAAGGCTCAGCTCCATAATACTGGACCAAAGTTTGCCACTCCAGAGCACCTGTCTTGGTTAAGGCATATGCCTCCAAGAAGGTTGGAACACGATCAAATCAGAAATGAGCAGCAATATCTTGTAGTTGTATTGATGAAAACTGAGTATGCGTGAGATCTGTAGATGGTGGAGGTGCAGGTTGATAGTAGTTGTAAGATGGATTATATGGATTGAGCATGCCAGGATTTAAAGAGTAGGGATATTTATCTGGTTGGTTTGGAGAAAGAGTTTGCATTCTTTGGTTTAGATAATTCATGGCATGATGGTTATAATCTAGTTGTTTACTAAGATGATATTGTGACCCAGCAACATAGGTTAGAGTGTTTTGTATGGGATCATAGGGTAGGCTGGTAGGAGGAGGTGGACGTGGTATATCTTGGGTAGATGTCTCTCCTTCTACCCTAGCCCTCTTATGACCGAAATCAATTCCCATTTTTTCTACAGTATTCTTACTTATTTTTTGTGGTCTACGCTCCCATGTATATCCCATATCCTCAATTTGGGTCTTAAGAAAATGTTGAGTAATTTGGCATACAAGATCAACATATGGAGGATTGCCAGAAAACTCAAGCATGTTTTTAAGAATGATGCGGATAAAATTTGTGGGAATACGTTGGATAATAGCATATATTAGACACATACGAAAAATAGGAACTTCAGACTTATTTGCTCTAGGATGTATGTTTGTTGAAACAATAAGGTTTACAATCCTAGCAGCTGGTTTGAGATTGATAGCATAGTATGTGCCTCTATCTTCGTGACAGGTTGTATTGGATTGAAAAATGGTTCTTTTGATGTCACTAAGACTAACGGTATGGTTATCTTGGGAAAATTGATTAAGTGGGTTTCCAGTGGTAAGGTCAAGGGTGTCTTGATATTCATCTAGGTCAATATTTAGCATGTCAAGAATATCCTATTCAGTAAATCGAAAGCTATGCCCATTGACCATAGTATAGAAGAAGATGGTTTCATTTTCAGAATGGGAGATGAGGTTAGCATAGAATTCATTCACTACCTTGGTTGAATAGGAAGGGAAAGAAGGGTTGATGAATTCTTTCAACTTTTGCACTTCAAAAAGGTCCTCCAAGTCGACAATGTTGAGGAAGTCCATAACTTCAACTGGTCATCGTGGGAGAGGAGCTTTGGAGGAGAGCCGTAGATAGCGATCACCAGCATCTCCGTCGACGAAGGCAATGTCGTTGATGATCGTCAATGGTGGAGTAGCCTCCCTTTGTTTCCTGCCAGCGACCTTCTTCTTTCCACGAGCAGAGGATGATGCCATTGCGTTGCTTGAAGGTGGAGAAGAAGCAAGGAAGTCTTGGGGATGAGGATGCTAAAGATTTGCACAAGAATTCACTAGAGAGAGCCTATGGAAACAAGAATATGAAAGTGTGAAGAAGTGACCCATTTTTGGTCCCTTTTATAGCAATCCAGTGACCGGGTCGGTCGACAATTTTTCGACCGAGCGTCCGCAACGGTCATATTCCAGACGCGCCACTCGGCCGTCCAACGGTCGACTTGCAACGGTCGGCCGTTAACGGTAACGGTCGGATTGCAGCGGTCATATCCCAACGGCTCTTTCTCGGTCGAGCAATTGTCGACCGACACTGTCTCGGTCGAACAATTGTCGATCGGAAGTGTGTCCGATGTTAGGTTTGTCTAGATTCTGTCGGTCGAGAGAGGTGGGCAGACCGAGAGGTTTTCGGTCGAAGATTCGTCGACCGACAGACTTACTAGGTACGAATTTTTAAGCTGATTTTTAATGCAAATGATAGACTGAATTTGTAGAGCATATATATATTTTTTCTAAGGGAGTAATATTGCTGTTTTATTTTTGACAATATTGGGACAATTTTGTGATCATAAATTAATTTTGCTTTTAATCACAATAAAATGATATTCAAATAGTTGTTGTGTCAAACTTATTTTAGGTCGAATTTGACTACGACCATAGCGCCCCTTGGTCAAATTTCATTTTAACCAAGAGGCAAATTTGCAGATATTCAAATTGAACATATCGAGTATAATATCTGCATAAAATAAGTATCAAGTTGAAGCATACTTACTTGATATAATTCTTAAATGAAGGCACAATTAATATCTCAATTCTTCAAAGATACTAATTTAGAGATTTTGTCTTATGTGTTGCAAGCAATATCATATAACCAATAAATCATTTTGCTTGCCGGATATCATCACGGATCCATGCATACAATTTATCTGAAAAACTACTAGAGGGGGGGTGAATAGAGTTTTTGAATTATTTTAACAATTTATTGACTTCAAACAACTACAGTTGAAATTGGAAGAAAGAGACAGGTGTTTAGAGTGGTTCCAACTATAGCAAATACTATAGTTGTCAGTCCACTACCCGGTTGCTTACCCAACCGGGATTTGAAAGTATTTATTTTATTACCTCTTGAGGATTTATACAAAATACAATACTTTCCTTTACACCCTTTGAACAACCTTCACTTGAAGTAGGTGCACCAACTTTGAGGTAGCTTTCTTTGAAGTAACTCCAAGCTCCCCCTTGAAGTAGCCTTCCTCTCTAGAAGTAACCTCCCGTTGCACCAGCCTTCTGAAGTAGCTCAAAGTCTCCTTCTTCGCCAAGAAGATTTTCACCCTCTCCAATCCGCAACCTCCAACCTAGGAGTAGCAAGGAGAGTACAAACAATAATAGGGAACAAGAAAGAAAAAGGAAATTACAACTTATCCTTTATAGCCCAAGGCTTGATTTGCCTAGATCAAGCGTATAGATCTCCTAACCAAATGTGTGGACTTGTGATTGCAGTGGATAGAAGATACTAGCCTATAGGACACGAATTATGAGCTAAGGAATGAAATGGCCAATTGTCACAATGCTCAAATTGCTCACAAACAGATTGCACAAAGTATGCTCAAAGGTTTCTCAAGTGTAACAAGTGTGTTTGAGTGTCCTATGGCTTGTCCTATTTATAGGAATGGCCTAAGGATGCTTAAGGACGTTCTAGACAACTTCTAGGGGTTTCTAAGTGCTTAACTAGTCGTTAGGTACAAAGTTGTTGCTTTAACAACGACTAATTAATTAATTCTGCAATTGCTGTCAGAGACCGTCTCGGTCGAGGAATGGTCGACTGAGACACCTACTCGGTCGAACTTTTTTCGACCGGCAGGCACTCTGGAACAAGTGATTTGCAACGTCTTTCTCCAACTGCCAACTAACTTGTCTGTTGTGTCTAACAGCTACTTTGGATCTTTCTCGGTCGAGAAGAATGTCGACCGAGAGTGTCTCGGTCGAGGAGTTTGTCGACCGAGATTGATCCTGTTTCAATGTTTCAATTTAGGCACTAATTATATGTATGAGTGTGCATATGTGATCCTATATGAAGGGGATGACTTATCTAAATGTGGTGTTTAGCTAGGGAAGATCTAACGCTTGATTTACATGCAATCTAAGTACTTGTACATTATATATTTGTACAAGTTTTTACAAAGCAATTACATTGCATGAAAACATAAATGTGTAAGCATATGGATTTCCCTAGTTGCTTTGGCATCCACCTTAATCCTGCACACTCAAGTAGCTCGTCAGATCAATAAGAATGAAATGTTTGTCATAATCAAAACAAAGGGATTTATAGATGTCCATTTAGCCAACAATCTCCCCCTTTTTGACGATGACAAACATTTCCTAAATATAAAAATAAAGGAAATATAAACCATATGAGTTTCATACCTTTAGATTACCTTTTGTAGCTTTTCCTCTTGTTTATAAAATGTGTGCTTATTATTCCCCTTGAATTATGGAACATGAAATCCAATTCTCTAGGGAATATAGCAACTTTCAATGTAAAGCCAAGAGTTTATTTATGAAACTCATTGATTGAGTTTTTATAAGTTTTAGTTTTATATTTATTTCTCCCCCTTTGTCATTTCAAAAAGATATCCGTTTATAAATAAAATCTCCCCCTTAATTAGATGTCCCATCAAATCTAATGAAAAAGATGTCCATTTAAAAGCCAAAATATCATGATGCAAATAAGAGTTTTTGTTTAAGTAGCACAAATATCATTCATAGATTTCTTCATAACCAAGAGTAAAAATACTAAGGTCGTAACAAGCTCCAAATGATGTTTGCAATGTTTTTGTAAGCTTCTCAATCAAATAATCAAATTTGTTTCTATGAGCTCCCCCTTAATCTTATACTATGCTCCCCAAGATATAAGTATTTTGCAATAGATGTCATTTTAGCCATAACTTGAACTTTTAGGTATTTGCAAAGATGTTCATTCTTTTTTATTTACTTGTATTTATTACTCCCCTTATTTTGTATGCTCTACAATAGTCTTATAATCTAGATTCAAATGATGCCAAAAAAAAATCCATTATAGGGATAACTAATGTCATTACAAACATGAAAAGATAGCCAAAACATGTAACAATAACCCATTTATTACAATTTTGCAAAGATTCCATTACAACTAATACAACTCCACATCTCACTGGAAAGACTTAAGAATTACATCAACATCAGGGTCTTTCCCAAGAAAAGGCTCAGCTCCATAATATTGAACTAATGTTTGCCACTCCAGAGCACCTGTCTTGGTTAAGGCATATGCCTCCAAGAAGGTTGGAACACGATCAAATCGAAAGTGAGCAGCAATATCTTGTAGTTGCATTAATGAAAACTGAGTATGCATGAGATCAGTAGATGGTGGTGGAGGAGGTTGATAATAGTTGTAAGATGGGTTATATGGATTGAGCATGCCAGGATTTAAAGAGTAGGGATATTCATCTGGTTGGTTTGGAGAAAGAGTTTGCATTCTTTGGTTTAGATAAGTCATGGCATGATGGTTATAATCTAATTGTTTACTAAGATGATATTGTGATCCTGCAACATAGGTTAGAGTGTTTTGGATGGGGTCATAGGGTAGGCTGGTAGGAGGAGGTGGAGGTGGTATATCTTGTGTAGATGTTTCTCCTTCTACCCTAGCCCTCTTATGACCGAAATCAATCCCCATTTTTTCTATAGTATTCTTACTTATTTTTTGTGGTCTACGCTCCCATGTATATCCCATATCCTCAAGTTGAGTCTTAAGGAAATGTTGAGTAATTTGGCATACAAAATCAGCATATGGAGGATTGCCAGAAAACTCAAGCATGTTTTTAAGAATGATGCGGATAAAATTTGTGGGAATACGTTGGATAATGGCATATATTAGACACATACGAAAAATAGGAACTTCAGATTTATTGTCTCTAGGATGTATGTTTGTTGAAACAATAAGGTTTACAATCCTAGCAGCTGGTTTGAGATTTATAGCATAGTATGTGCCTCTATCTTCGTGACAGGTTGTATTGGATTGAAAAATGGTCCTTTTGATGTCACTAAGACTAACGGTATGGTCATCTTGGGAAAATTGGTTAAGGGGGTTTCCAGAAGTAAGGTCAAGGGTGTCTTGATATTCATCTATGTCAATATCTAGCATGTCAAGAATATCCCCTTCAGTAAATCGGAAGCTATGCCCATTGACCATAGTATAGAAGAAGATGGTTTCATTTTCAGAGTGGGAAATGAGGTTTGCATAGAATTCATTCACTACCTTGATGGAATAGGAAGGGAAAGAAGGGTTGATGAATTCTTTTAACTTTTGCACCTCGAAAAGGTCCTCCAAGTCGACGATGTTGAGGAAGTCCATAACTTCAACTGGTCGTCGTGGGAGAGGAGCTTTGGAGGAGAGTCGTAGATAACGATCACCAGCATCTCCGTCGACGAAGGCAATGTCGTTGATGATTGTCAATGGTGGAGTAGCTTCCCGAGCTTCCCTTCCTTTCCTGCCGGCGACCTTCTTCTTCCCACGAGCAGATGATGAGGCCATTGCTTTGCTTAAAGGTGGAGAAGAAGCAAGGAAAGCTTGGGGATGAGGATGCTAAAGGTTTACACAAGAGTGCACTAGAGAGAGCCTATAGAAGCAAGAGTATGCAAGTGTGAGGAAGTGACCCATTTTTGGTTCCTTTTATAACAATCCAGCGACCTGGTCGGTCGACGATTCGTCGACCGAGCGTCCGCAACGGTCATGTTGCAGACGTGCCACTCGGCTCTCCAACGATAAGATTTACAACGGTCATATAACGGTCATAAACGGTTATAACGGTCGGTCATATCCAACGGCTAATTCTCGGTCGAACAATTTTCGACCGAAAGTGTGTCCGATATTAAGTCTGTCTAGATTCTGTCGGTCGAGAGAGGGGGGCTGACCGAAAGGTTTTCGGTCGAAGAGTTCGTCGACCGACAGACTTACTGAGTAAAAATTTTGAAGCTGATTTTTAATGTAAATGATAGACTATATTTGTAGAGCATATAGATTTTCTAAGGGAGTAATATTGTGTTTATTATTGACAATATTGGGACAAGTTGTGATCATAAATTAATTATACTTTTAATCATAAAATGATATCCAAATAGTTATTATGTCAAACTTATTTTAGGTCGAATTCGACTACGACCATAGCGCCCCTTGGTCAAATTTTATTTTGACCAAGAGGCAAATTTTGCAGATTTTCAGATTGAATATATTAAGTATAATATCTGCATAAAATTTGATTAAATGTCAAGTTGAAGCATAATACTTAATATGATACTTAAATGAAGGCACAATTAATTATCTCAAATCTTCAAAGATACTAATTTAGAGATTTTTATCTTTATGTGTTGCATATAACCAATAGATCATTTTGCTTGCCTATATATATTTTCATGGATCCATACAATTTTCATTATTTATGCGCACCCAATAATGAAAGCATATCCATGGTGTAACAATAACAGCATATAATGATGATTCCATCACATGATTTGTATATGAATAGATCAGAAGATACTTTTAGGAACAATCATGTGAAAATAGGAATTTTCTTTTCATTGAACTAAGCATAATTTCAGTTTAAACTTAAATCATCCAGGGAATAAACTAATATTAATTTAATTTAAATTTGTAGAGATGATTTCCAAAAATATATCCAGTCATCAATCATAAGTAGATAGCAATTTCATCGGATTAAAATAAATGCAGCAATTTTGTAGTAGACTGGAGAACAGTGATGTGCTCGGTCGACAATTGTTCGACCGATGGTCTTTCAGTCGACAGTTTTTCGACCGACAAGATTCCTGGAACTGTTAATAAAACATAATTATGCGAGTTAACTATTTAGATACTTACATTTATTTGTAATCTCATTATGTTGAGTTGAGATAGACATAGAAATATGCAACTAATGTCTCTGGTCATATATCAACTTAATCTTATTTGTTTAGTTTGGAGGTTTAGGAACCCAAACTAACTCAACATCTCTTCTTTTGTAAGGGCATGAAAAAGAATAGTGACCAAGGCGCAAACAGTAATGACAACATATTGAGTCAACCTCATATCTTTTTCTATGGTTGTGTCCTATGTCGTCCTTGGGTGAGGATGTCCTTTTAGGTACATATATAGATTGATGGGTTTGTGACTTTCTCCGACTAGGTTGTTTATGGGATTTCCCTTTAGGCTTGTAACCTAGTCCCCTTCTCCCAATTTGTTGATAGGGATTATCTAGAATTTGATCAAGAATGCCATTGTTATTCAAACTACGAACTTGTTGTTGTAGCTTGGCAATCTCATCCATTCTTTTCTTGATATCTATTTTTCCTTGGTCTAGATTAGATGACAATGAATTTCTTTCTTTAACAATAGTGTCATAATCTATATGGGTGCACAATATGGGTTGTTTTTGAAGATCGTTTACTTGAGTCTGCAAATTGATCTTTTCCAAAGAAAGTAAATTGCAATTTGCCTCTATAGACTTTATCTTATTATCGTAATTTTCAATGATCTTTTTAAGATCTTCATTTTTGGATGTCATGGCAAGAAGCTTAGCATGTAATTCATCGTTTGCTTTATTTGATTTCTTTAATTTCTTCTTGCACTCAACATATTTAATATGTGTTTCTTCAAGACTAGAAACTAGTTCTTCTTTAGATAAATAATAAAGACTTACCTCCTCTTCTTCTTCACTAGTTGTAGCAATAAGACATTCTTTGTGCTTATCCTCTTCCTTTGATCTCCATGGGCATCTGGTTGTTTTGTGGCTTGTTCCTAAGCACCAATTGCAGCATGTTGTGGTTTTGTCCAAGCAGCACTTTTTGTTGTAATCACCATTTCCCTCCATTCTTCAAGACCTGGTTAGGGTTCCTTGAAGCCTGCTCTGATACCAATTGAAAAACTACTAGAGGGGGGTGAATAGAGTTTTTGAATTATTTTAACAATTTATTGAATTCAAACAACCACAGTTGAAATCGGAAGAAAGAGACAGGTGTTTAGAGTGGTTCCAACTATAGCAAATACTATAGTTGTCAGTCCACTACCCGGTTGCTTACCCAACCGGGATTTGAAAGTATTTATTTTATTACCTCTCGAGGATTTATACAAAATACAATACTTTCCTTTACACCCTTTGAATAGCCTTCACTTGAAGTAGGTGCACCAACTTTGAGGTAGCCTTCTTTGAAGTAACTCCAAGCTCCCCTTTGAAGTAGCCTTCCTCTCTAGAAGTAACCTCTCGTTGCACCAGCCTTCTGAAGTAGCTCAAAGTCTCCTTCTTCGCCAAGAAGATTTTCACCCTCTCCAATCCGCAGCCTCCAACCTAGGAGTAGCAAGGAGAGTACAAACAATAATAGGGAACAAGAAAGAAAAAGGAAATTACAACTTATCCTTTATAGCCCAAGGCTTGATTTGCCTAGATCAAGCGTATAGATCTCCTAACCAAATGTGTGGACTTGTGATTGCAGTGGATAGAAGATACTAGCATATAGGACACGAATTATGAGCTAAGGAATGAAATGGCCAATTGTCACAATGCTCAAATTGCTCACAAACAGATTGCACAAAGTATGTTCAAAGGTTTCTCAAGTGTAACAAGTATGTTTGAGTGTCCTATGGCTTGTCCTATTTATAGGAATGGCCTAAGGATGCTTAAGGACGTTCTAGACAACTTCTAGGGGTTTCTAAGTGCTTAACTAGCCGTTAGGTACAAAGTTGTTGCTTTAACAATGGCTAATTAATTAATTCTGCAGTTGCTGTCAGAGACCGTCTCGGTCGAGGAATGGTCGACCGAGACACCTACTCGGTCGAACTTTTGTCGACCGACAGGCACTCTGGAACAAGTGATTTGCAACGTCTTTCTCCAACTGCCAACTAACTTGTCTGTTGTGTCTAACGGCTACTTTGGATCTTTCTCAGTCGAGAAGAATGTCGACCGAGAGTGTCTCGGTCGAGGAGTTTGTCGACCGAGATTGATTCTGTTTCAATGTTTCAATTTAGGCACTAATTATATGTATGAGTGTGCATATGTGATCCTATATGAAGGGGATGACTTATCTAAATGTGGTGTTTAGCTAGGGAAGATCTAACACTTGATTTACATGCAATCTAAGTACTTGTACATTATATATTTGTACAAGTTTTTACAAAGCAATTACATTGCATGAAAACATAAATGTGTAAGCATATGGATTTCCCTAGTTGCTTTGGCATCCACCTTAATCCTGCACACTCAAGTAGCTCGTTAGATCAATAAGAATGAAATGTTTGTCATAATAAAAACAAAGGGATTTATAGATGTCCATTTAGCCAACATTATCATTATCTATGCGTACCAAATATTGAAAGCATATCCATGATGTAATGATAACAACATATAATTCCATCACATGATCATGTGAAAATAGAAATTTTCTTTTTTATTTGAGCTAAGCATAATTTCAGTTTCAACTTAAATCATTTATGAAATAAACTAATATTAATCTCATTTAAATTTGTAGGGATGATTTTCAAAATATATATCCATTCATCAATCACAAATAGATAGCAATTTCATCAATTTCAAAGAAATTCAGCAATTTTGCAGCAGACTGGAAATCAGTGACATGCTCGGTCTACAATTTCTCGACCGACAGTGTCTCGGTCGACAGTCTCTCGACCGACAATATTTCTGGAACTGTTAATTGCTTTTAAATAAAACATAACTATGCAAGTTAAATATTTAGATACTTAAATTTATTTGTTATCCCATTATGTTGAGTTGAGATAAACGTAGAAATATGCAACTAAGGTTCTTGGTCATATCTCAACTTAATTGCGTTTATTTAGTTTGGAGGTCTTGGAACCCAAGCTAACTCGACATCTTTTCTCTTGTAAGGACATGAAAAGGAATAATGACCAAGGCGCAAATAATAATGACAGCATATCGAGTCAACCTCATATCTTTTTCTATGGTTGTGTTCAGTGTTGTTCTTGGGTGATGATGTTCCGTTAGGTACATATATAGATTTATGTGTTTGTGACTTTCTCCAACTAGGTTGTTGATAGGATTTCCCTTTAGGCTTGTAACCTAGTCCTCTTCTCCCGATTTGATGATAGGGATTATCTAAGATTTTATCAAGAATGCCATTACTATTCAAATTACTAACTTTTTGTTGTAACTTGGCAATCTCTTCCATTCTCTTCTTGATATCTAGTTTTGCTTGATCTAGATTAGAAGACAATAAATTTCTTTCTTTGAAAATAGAATCATAATCTAGATGGTTGCATAAGATGGGTTGTTTTTGAAGATCATTCACTTGACTTTGCAAATTATTCTTCTCTAAAGAAAGTAGATTACAATTTGCCTCTATAGATTTTATCTCAATATCATGATCTTCAATGATCTTTTTAAGATCTTCGTTTTCAGATGTAATAACAAGAAGCTTAGCATGTAATTCATCATTTGCTTTATTAGATTTCTTTAATTTCTTCTTGCATTCAACATATTTAATATGTGTTTCTTCAAGGCTAGCAACTAGTTCTTCTTTAGATAAATAAAAAAGACTTACCTCTTCTTCTTCTTCCTCGCTAGTTGTAGCAATGAGACAATCTTTGTTCTCATCTTCCTTCTTTGATCTCCATGGGCATCTAGTTGTTGTGTGGCTTGTTCCTAAGCACCAATTGCAACATGTTGTAGTTTTGTCCAAGCAGCACCTTTTGTTGTGATTGTAATCACCATTACCCTCCATTCTTCAAGACCTGGTTAGGGTTCCTTGAAGCCTGCTCTGATACCAAATGAAAAACACTAGAGGGGGGTGAATAGAGTTTTTAAATAATTTTAACAATTTATTGAACTCAAACAACCACAATTGAAATTGGAAGAAGGAGACAGGTGTTTATAGTGGTTCCAACTTTAGCAAATACTAAAGTTGTCATTCCACTACCCGGTTGCTTACCCAACCGGGATTTTGAAAGTATTTATTTTATTACCTTCTCAAGGATTTATACAAAATACAATACTTTCCTTTACACCCTTTGAACAGCCTTCACTTGAAGTAGGTGCACCAACTTTGAGGTAGCCTTCTTGAAGTAACTCCAAGCTCCCCCTTGAAGTAGCCTTCCTCTCTAGAAGTAACCTCCCGTTGCACCAGCCTTTTGAAGTAGCTCAAAGTCACCTTCATCACCAAGAAGATCTCCACCCTCTCCAATTAGCAGCCTCCAACCTAGGAGTAGCAAGGAGAGTACAAACGGTAATAGAGAACAAGAAAGGAAAAAGGAAATTACAACTTATCCTTTGTAGCCCAAGGCTTGATTTGCCTAGATCAAGCGTGTAGATCTCCTAACCAAGTGTATGGACTTGTGATTGCAGTGGGTAGGAGATACTAGCCTATAGGACACGAATTTTGAGCTAAGGAAGGAAGTAGCCAATTGTCACAATGCTCAAATTGCTCACAAACAGATTGCTCAAAGTATGCTCAAGGATTTCTCAAGTGTAACAAGTATGTTTGAGTGTCATATGGCTTGTCCTATTTATAGGAATGGCCTAAGGATGCTTAAGGACGTTCTAGACAACTTCTAGGGGTTTCTAAGTGCTTAACTAGCTGTTAGGTACAAGTTTGTTGCTTTAACAATGGCTAATTAATTAATTCTGCAGTTGTTGTCAGAGACCATCTCGGTCGAGGAATGGTCGACCGAGACACCTACTCGGTCGAACTTTTGTCGATTGACAGGCTCTCTGGAACAAGTGTTTTGCAACGTTTATCTCCAACTGCCAACTACCTTGTCAGTTGTGTCTAACGGCTACTTTGGATCTTTCTCGGTCGAGAAGATTGTCGACCGAGAGTGTCTCGGTCGAGGAGTTGGTCGACCGAGATTGATCCTGTTTCAATGTTTCAATTTAGGCACTAATTATATGTATGAGTGTGCAAATGTAATCCTATTTGAAGGGGATGACTTATCTAAATGTGGTGTTTAGCTAGGGAGAATCTAACGCTTGATTTACATGAAATCTAAGTACTTGTACATTATATATTTGTACAAGTTTTTTACAAGGCGATTACATTTCATGAAAACATAAACATGTAAGCATATGGATTTCCCTAGTTACTTTGTCATCCACCTTAATCCTGCACACTCAAGTAGCTTGTTAGATCAATAAGAATGAAATGTTTGTCATAATCAAAACAAAGGGATTTATAGATGTCCATTTAGCCAACAATTAAGTGTACCTTGTGAGTAGAGTACAAGCTATGATAAGATCTCTGGACATGGTCCAGCCCAAGGGGACCTAAGATGTAAAGCGATACCACATAGAGTCTTATATCACTAGATTTTGATAAGATAAGCATCATACGAGTCATGTAGATGTTCCCTTAGACCTAGGTTTCATATAGATAAAATGAAGTTTTCAAAGTTCCAAACATGCATGTCATTAGCCAACATAGTCTAAGGATCAACATTAAGTCCTAGATCTAAGTATGTCATCCACATTAGAGTAATACTAGATCAAGATAAGGTCTGATTTAGGAGTAAGGGAGGCATGACATTTAGATTATTATCATGATCCGTTCATGCAAGATTATAATTAGCCATATAAGATCAATTCATGCAGATCAATTAGTACTCTATAAAATATACCTGCTCCTAGCGTTTTTGCTCTGGCGTTCGGAGCGCCTAGGGTTTTCCCTCCCACGACGATCGTCTTGGGGGGAGGGGGGTTTTGCGGCTGGGTGCGCCGCTCCTTTCCCCCTAGGCTCTTTCCTCGTCTGTCGTTGTTGGTCAGTGGTTCGGCGAGGCGTGCGGCTGGTTCTTGTTTGTCTGCCGAGAATGGTGACGTCGTTGGCTGGGTCGTGACCCGGCTTCTGCAGTGGCGATTAGGGGGCTTGTTGCTGTCTGCGGCTCTCTTCGGTCTAGCTCATGCTCTTCTTTTCCACCCTCGTTTTCTCCATGGCTGGTTGTTAGCTTCTTCTTCCTCTGGTCTGGCTGTTGCGGGTGGATCCTTCTGACCCCCTTTCTTTTCCTTTTCATTTATGTTCTATTTTCCTTTTCCTTTTTCGGCTTGTCTAGGCCTGGCAGTGTACGACTTCTGCCCGAGCCTCTGTTCTGTAGGTGTGGGAGAATCTTCGGGGGTTCTCGGTTGGGTGATGGACACCCCCTTCCGTGTTGGTTTGTCCTTCCTTTTCTAGTGCTTAGGCTGGATTCGGGGGGAAAGGCATGGTTGGGTGGTTCTGGTGGTGGTTCTTCCCCGAGCAGTCCACCCCTTTATCCTGTATCAGTAGCTCGTTTCTACACTCCCTGATTGGTGTTGCGGGGGCATTATCCGGCTATGTCTCTACTGCCCTTTACCTGTTTGTTTGTTTTCCTTTTAGGTGGTGGTTTCGTGTGTGTCGTGTTAGGTTACTAGTTTCCTTTATGTTTAAAGAGAAGGTTTATCTTCATGCCTTCTTGTGCTTGGCATTTGGTTTTGCTCTGTAGAATTTGGAAAGCTAATGGTGCTTATGCGGACCTTTACTCTGATGGTTTTGGACTTAGTAGTGGGGGTCTCATTGATGCAAGCTCTACCCATGATCGTGGAAGAATTCCGATTGAAGGTTGCTTTGTCCAGCGTGTTGGGGGGGGGAATTCAAGCAGAAGTGTATTTTTTTCATCCGATCAAACTTGCATTACGTCTTTGTACCTCCTACTTCTTTGTCACCAAAATTGTTTAGATCTTGTGTCTTTGTAGATGCCGTATGACATTTCTTATTAAGCTTGCCTTAAAAAAAAAGATCAATTCATGCAACATGGTTACATTTGTAAGTCATAGAAGCATTAAGTAGAACAAGTTAGGATGTAGATATAGACATGATTATTCTATTGATTTAGAGTCATTAAGATGTCATGGATAGCATTGGAGCATAATTCTTGCAAGATTAGAGTCTAACAAGCTACAGTGGTGAACAAGATTTAGAGTCTAACAAGATTTAGAGTCATTAAGATGTCATGGATAGCATTGGAGCATAATTCTTGCAAGATTAGACATGATTATGCATATAGATGACACTAGGTATTACATGTTGCCAATAGGAGTCTAGGAGTATGCTACTTGGCATTTAGTAAGACAGTTCATTTAAGGACTGATGTAGTGGTGAACCAAGGATATATGAATAATAAGGATCTACTTTAGTACAAGAATAACGATCCAATCACATAAGTACTTGAACATCACAATTAGGGCATAGTAGTGCACAAGGGTGAGTCCTCTTTGGGTCACAGGAGATATATTAGGAAAGGAGGCTTAAACTATTAGTCAAACATAGAACATTGTGATCATTAGGTTTACTGATTTTGAGATTATAAGGTTAGATGATAACAAAATAGGCTAAAGCTTAAGACTTAGTCAAATCATAGCATGCATCCACTTAATGAATCACCTTTTGATCAACAATAAACATTTTAGGGTCAAAGTAAACCTTAGGGTTCATCTAAAAGGCCCAAGAGCACATAACAGTAAAATATACTTAAGTTTCACTCATGTAGGGGATATGAAAGTCTAGAGGTCATTAATGATCATATAGTGCATGATTTAGGTTAATTAATAAGCACAAGATCACAAGGGAATCATTTTTGTAGAAATAGGGATAAAACATACAAAACTAGCATGATACATTAGCATCATTAGAAAGATGATGATTTTCTGGTCAAAATGGTATATAACATCATAAATTTTGATTAAGATACCAAGGAGATAAAGAGGTTTGAAGGATGATCAGTTAAATTGATATTTTGAAGAGAAATACCCTGAAAGAGGCTGAGAGTGGGCTCACGGCCTTGCTGCGGTTGTGGTTCGGTCAGTTGTGCATTGCCCCCAGATGCTTGGGGGTGGTCGCGTGGGACGGACGCCCGATCTGGGCCGTCGAGTTGCGATCTTGAGCCGCCAAAGAGCCCCCCACCCCTGACCTCCGTTAGAGCAATTTTGAGAATAGACTCCCCATTTTTCCGAATAGAAAATAGGACCGCATGCCTGTGTCCGTGTAGACACCTCAACGAACTCATGTGGACACTCATCAGCCCAGCCCGAGGACGAGCCTCCCATCACCCTCATCACTACGCTAAGCAGCGTGCATGCGTGCGTGGTCGACTGCGATGGCGTGAGGTCACCTGCTTGTTCGTAGCATTGATCTACGGACAATTGGGGGAGTTTTGGCTATCTGTCCAAGTCTGCCACTCCTGCGCGGATGCAGCAAATGGCCAAGAGGAGGCGTCGGAGAGGGGAGACGAGAGGGTGAAAGCAGCGGAACAGCTGTCGACAGTAGTACGGGGAGAAAAGAAAAGTAGGGTGAAATGGAGGGGAAAAAACGAGAAAGAGGGGGGGAAAGTGGATGAACTCCTGGGATTCACGAACCCCTACGGTGATACTATTCGCTCAATGTTACATCGTTGCTGGGCCAAAGCGAACATGCTCTCGCTGGGGGGAATTTTGGCAGGAATACTCCCATCCATGGTCTGTTGGGCGATCTGGGTGCAGAGATGTCGGAGAAGGATTGATAACAAGTCTGAGTAGGCTGACCGAACTTGGGAGAGAATGATCTATAACATGGGTACAAGAATTGGACACAAATGTTTACAAGGGTGTGTTCAAAATCAAAGAGAAGGTGGAGATGTGTGATATGATTTGAAAACTATATTAGTGTCATATTGAGTGTCACCAGGGTATCAATTGCACTCAGTAGCTCATCAAATATGCATCAAATAATAAACAATAATAAAATTGAAGGTAACACAAGAACATTGAGCAAAGTAGGATTTAAATTACATAATGAAGAAGAGAGAAAGATCTAGTCTATCACATCGTTTGTTACCCAAATCCTCACTCCTAATGGCTAGAAAGCCAAAGGCGAGAGGACCTGAGGGTCCTTCTAAAAAATTGACCACATAATATATGCATGAAAAAGACCAAAAACAACATCTAAGGTATGAGAAAACAAAGCATAAAAGAATCCTAAACTAATATTTACCCTAAGGTCTTATGTCGGGTAATAGTTTTGTTTCTTTTGATATATATGTTGTCTCATACCTTAGTTGTTGTTTGTGGTTTTATTCATGCATATGTTATGTGATCCATTCTGATCCTCTAGGCTTTGGCTTTCTAGCCATTAGGAGTCGAGATTAGGGCAAAAAAATGTTTCCGTGTCAATACACATATGTATAATCTTCTTTCTATGACTTTGTTCACCAACATTTTATAGCTATCACAGATCTGACGGCTAGGATAAAACATGTAGGATTTTTTTGTTATTTTGTTGCATAACCTTCATCAAAATCCTACAAGAGTTATTTCATAATTGTATAGGTTGCACAATGTGTTCCTTGTTTCCATGTTGAGGAAGTACCATCTAGATTTAGAACATACAATAGATCCAATGGAAGTTTAATTAGATGATGACACCCCACATGTTGAAGGACTAGTGTTGATCTTAGATAGGTGTGTTTAAAAGATGAGGAAGAAGAATATATTCTTAGTGAAGGTGTTATGGCATCATCATGTGAAGAGAAAGCCTCATTGGGATTTAGAGGATGAGATGTGTAGGAAGTACCCATCTTTGCTCTTATATGATTTTGAGGGGAAAATTCTTATTAGGTGTTTGTCGTTCTAAGAACCCTAATTGGATTAATACTTAAACATGTTTAATATTGACATTTGGTACTTAATTATCAAAGTTGAACATTTTATTATGTTTTGGAATCAACTGATAAATGCATATCTAATTTGAGACTTATGGCGTTTTGATTGCTTGAATTTTCAATTTAATGTACATTTATGAATCAATATGCAAATTCACCATAATCAAGGCTCAAATTTAAACTAAATGAATATTATTATAGAAGTTTTTGTTCCTCATAATCTTTCATATTTTTGGTTTAGATGGGTTTGAAATTTGTTTGAATGTGGTACAATCCCTTACTTCTCTCCTAGATATGTGTAGCGGCGATGATTGTGTGTGAATAGTTGAGGGGAACCTTAGTTCCATCAACCAATGGCAAGGTTGGATTCCACAACCTAAGAGGGAGCTAGTACACCACCAATAATATGATACTAGAACTCTACTACTAACATCTACTACTGTGAGAACTCGTTAAACTAAATGAGATTACTCAAAATATAAATCACAATCAATCACCAATTAACCACATACCCAAAAATATGGGTAAATTAAAACTGATTTCAACGTCAGCTCCTGCTCAGAAACATTTGCACAAGAGCCCAACATCTTTCTTTTATCCATACTATGACAAGAATTTGATACAAATTGTTCTATCGTCTTAGCCACCACATATATACATAGGAGAACAATATTTGTATATGCCACACAAACAAGCATTAAATGCTAACAAAAGTTTAATTTGTTTGAAACACCACATACAAACTTTTCTTGCCTGGACCTGAGAGTATAGGGACGACTCTAGGACACACTAGACAGCTAAGTAACTTTCTCAAAGATTCATTACTATAGCTCCTCTTTGCTGCCACAAGTTTGTTTTTGTCACTATCGATTACCTAAAAAGATGTGGTGAACTACAAGGGTGAGACCCAATCCCAGCAAGAGATATAATATCTAACAACGCTTATTGATTACAACATTTTTAAGTAGTTAAATAGTTAAGCAGTTTAATCAAATATAACAAATAAGATCAGTAGTACTGATGATTAACAAAATATATAAAGGAGCAGATAATAACTATCATCATAAGCCAGACTATCATCCTTTATCTTGTTGACAATATAAGCAATTCAGTAGCATATGCATATCTAGCATCATGAGCAAGTCTAGTAACATAGCATAGCTAACAACATGAGCATGTCTAATTGGTTGAACATATCATCATCATAAAAAGAGATAACAACATAAGCACAGCTATCTGGATAAGAATGATTATCAGTATATGCATCTCTAGTTACAAAGGCATGGATAGCATGCTAAACATAACTAACAACATGACTAACAACATGAGATAGCTAGCATCATGATTATAATCAGCAGTAGCAGTATAGTTATCAACACAAGCATAGCTACTGTATGTACGCATCCACAATCTTAAGCATATCCACAGCCTAAGTATATCTACTATCTCTTAATTGCACTAAGCATCATCTTTATGTAAAGATAACAAACAAGGGTTATCATCCAATGTGAAATGTTGTGTATAACCCTAAACAAATATGCTATATGGTTGTCTTACATCTTTTATTATGCCCTGGGGAATTTGAATCATACCATTCAAAGTCCAACCGACCCCTGCAAAGAGCTATTCGGTTCCGTATAAGATCTAGGAGTGTCGGTATCCTAAGATCTCTTCCCCTCGGTCAGTATGAGTAAAAAGGTAGTGACATATCAGTCAAAGTTGCCACCATAGTGACATATAGTCAAGCTGCTAACCTCTAGTCCGTCCTTAGTACATGTCACATAACTAGAAACTAGGGTATTCAAACCCAATCACTGAGGTACAACTACAGTTTTCCTCTAATCACATCATGTTATAATCACTGAGACATGACCGCAGCTATTCTCAATCACATCAGATGTATGAGGCATGACCATAGCCAACCTCCACAATCTACATTGTGGATGACAAGGATATATCTTCAACCTGCCACCCCTACATACTCAACAATATGCACTCTGAGTTTCCCTTAGGAATACTCATTTCACTATCCAACAAGTTCTGACACTAAAGATGGTTCTACGGGACAGGGCACTACATGATCAGAGTTGCACTTGATTAGTTATGCCAATTGGGTGAATTAAGGCTTCATCAAACATGTGTACATACAAACCCTAATTCACTTCTAGCAAGCATATAATATCACAACTATAAAAGATATAAAACATGTGAAACATAATTTCTCATCTCATCATCACATGGTAGCATTCACTTGCCATTCATGAGACCACACTAGTCATCATACTATCACAAGATATAAATCCTTTTCACAATATAATAGGGTATCAATCCTTATAAACACAAGAGGATTACACCTCATTCAGGGCTCAACCATGCCCAAAGGTCATTAAGACCATCATACTATCACAAAATATAAATCCTTTTCACAATATCACATGGTATCAACCCTTATCAACACAAGAGGATTACACCTCATTCAGGGCTCAACCATGCCCAAAGGTCATTAAGACCATCATATTATTCCCTACAAAATCATCATTATCTTTGCATGCCTTATAACAAGGCTCAACAACATCACTTACATATAATACACCAGATCAACACAATATTGCATTAATGGCTAGGAGATATTCATAAACAATCATAGTAGGGTTATTTTAACGTTAAGAGCATTCCTTTATTACATCAACATGCAAGGAATCTAGATATCATTAACCATCATCATATTCATAATGCACATGTTTAGCATAAGAAAGTATCAACCATGCAGCTATGATAACCACCAATTAGCATATTAAGGTTATGATCATATTAAGGAGATTATTCCACCATCATTCCATCTTATAAGAATGTTAAACATGAATACTCATCTTTATCTATTTGCATTAGCATTAGGTTCAACATGATAAATTATATCAATGTTACTAATCAACACTTAAACCCAAACCCTAACTCACGACATCCCCATTAGATCATGGATGAATAAGGTGAAGCATCACCATCACATTCCATACTATTCTCAAGTATGAACCCACACATAAATCAAGGGTTAACCATTGGGTTATAGCATACTAGGTTTTCAACAATAGTAATAGAGTAATCCATGACTGTATTAATCATTCAAGGACTATTCATACCCAATTACAATCATTTAGTTATATTAAATCTAGGTATATAAAGCTATACCTCATTAGGGTTACATATCAACACAATATGATTATCATCCCTTCTATTCATATAAGTGAATAGGTAAAACTACATTATTAAGGGTAACCATCCATTTGTTCCATCATATTTCAACCCATATCTCCATACCACTATGTCACATAGAACCATTGGATGTTTAAAAGGTAAGACCATTGGTTATTTACATAAGTAAACACCTTGGATAAACCACCTATGAAGTCCTTGATTTGTGCTCTAGAAAGAGTCACCATCTAACCCTAGACATCCCTTGATTAACAACACAAAAAGTTCCATTGAGAGTAGGGGAAAACCCACAATCATCTATTTAGTTAAAATAAGCCAGCCATTGTCAAAAAGTAAGCTCCTTAAGTTGATCATATAAAGGAAACCATCTAAATCACATTATTAGGGCCAAAATATTACATTAGCCATCATTCCACTTTATTAGAGGAATAAACATTAGATCTTGACCATTGGGTGAAGTTCATATGTTAAAACCATCAATTACAGTATAGATCCAACCACTGCATCAAGTGACCCAAGAAACCATTGGTATAAGGCTTAATTGATGCTACAACTACAATGCTTAACTCAACATAGGTTGTAGAGACCTGATCCACCAATATTAGTGACCATTAAATCACCATAGGTTTTTAGATAAACACTATATTCATTAATCAACATCAAATATTAAGCTAATGTCATCGTTGATTGATAACATCAATAGGGTACTTAATGGTTGATCATTAAACATCTAATTGATCCAAAACCTGACCTAAGGGGGTGACCATAGGTTGTCACCATCATCTGACACCTTTGATCTCGACCATCAGTTGTCATGAAGACAACACCATAGAGTTTTTGCAATGGTACCATCATCGGGTCATGGGTTTATGAAAGAAATCAACTTAAAACCCTAAAACTGACCATTGGTTGATAGGTGCTTAGCACCATAGGCTGTCAAACCAACTTGATCCAAGTCATATTATACCTTAGGAATAATTTAAATATGATCATAGGTTCATCTATAACTGAAATCATAATAGGTAACATTATAAAAATCAAAATCCAAGTCAAGCATAGCTTTTTAGTGCATGAATCATCATTTTCAAGCAAGAACATGAGCTAGAAAGCTTATGGTAAGCAATAAACATGGAGCAAGTTATAAAACTTGCCTCTAATGAGAAGATGAAACCCCACACAGAAGAAAACTCGAGAAGGTAGGGTAGAAAATCCAAGAACAAGCTATGAATTTGTCCATCTAGCACCTTTCTTCATCAAATGAGCAAACCCTAAGCATAAGGAGCAAGAAAGGTAGGGTTTTAGAGATTTAGAGAAATTTCTACCATAGAACAGCAAGGTTCCAACCTAGAGAAAGGTAGAGGGAAGGATAAAAAAGAAATAAATGGAGGAAAGAAGGGTATTCTTACTCTTTTAGGTCAAGATCACTAGAAAGAAGCTTTTTCAACCCTAAAATGAAGTCAATTACAACCCTAGATTCTTTTTCCAAGAAGGTCCTCTCTTTCTTCTTCCTTGGACAGGAAATTCATAGCAGTGCAGAGGGAGGACGAGTTTTGTAGAAGGAGGGAAGTGGCAGATATAAAATGGATCATTTTGGTGCTTAGGGATAAGTATATGAAACTTTAATATAAAGAAAAAGAAAAGGTTGAAGTTCTAGTATCTTTCCAAGTATCCATGGCCTTAAACCATTAAGAATATACAAGCACACACACAATAAGCTCACCCAATATACACAGAGACATACTTATCCCTCATTTCTTGAATTTCCAAGAAAAACAAATAACTCATCAGTTGATAGCTACTAAAGGTAGCACATCCATGAAGGGGTAAACCCTAAAATACCCTTGGCGAAAACACCTTCAAACCAAGGTTTAAATAGGTGCCCCGTGTCTCAACAAGCTCAAGAATGATTATATAATATTCAAGGAACATAATGTAAGTGATAAATTGCAAATAAAACCTCTCAATTGGATAAATTTTAGAAAAGTCTCAAATGTGCATAAAATTGCATAACTTGCTCAAACAGTGTCCAAATTGGACCAAATTTGAAACTTAAGCTTGTATTATAATTTAAAAGAATATCACAAGGTTATATTAGGGTTATAAGAATTCAATTATGATATTAATCTCATTCAACTCATTAAGCAAGTTTAGGGGCCTTACAACTATAAACCCCTAACAGGGATTTTGCCCCCGAAATCCAAGATAAACCAAGATGGGTACTTCCTTTGAACCTCATCCTATTACCTTCACATGGTTACTTGTATATCATGGTGATGTCAAATCATTCATACATATCTCATCTTTGGTCAACACACAAACCCCCACCTAAGAAGACATTCTCAATATGGAATGTAGAAACTTGTTGTGTCATCTGTATAACTCTAGTAGTAATGTTCAACTTTAAATTCTAGCTATCATCCTAAAATTATATCTATTGTATCAACACATTACTCAAAAGTCATACTTTCTAGCTTTTTAACAATCATGGCATGTGTCCCATACCATTCTTTGAAGCATAAAAAAGGTCTATGTATCCATCTTTTTTTCTTCTAGATACACTGACAATGGAACACTTGTGAGTTCTTTTTCAGCATCAAAAGAAATGTTGACGATGGAACCTGTTATTCCATATAAGGATACATCATTCCTAGTCAACCTTGTTAGGGGTGAAACAACAACACTATTTTCTCCTTACTAGGATTTACACAACCTACTTAGAAGCATATCATGATCCCATAAAGACACTTAATCAACCCCATCTCACTCTTGTTCAACTTGTCTCATAGCTATTGCTGCTTCATCAACCATATGGTTTTTGAAGAAATATCGATCATTTTTTTGACCATATTTGAAATACTTTGACATGTCATCATTTAAAGCTTGATATAACTTGTATGACATGACTGGAACACTATGTTCCTCCTATTCATAAATTCTATTTGTACATTGCTTAGTCTATAGGTCATAACTCTAAACTCATCATGGTCATGTGAATTATGTCATCCAATCTAAATCTTATGCATTGATATTTGATCATAGATTTATCTTAAAGGAACACGATATCACATATCTATTACCCAACAAATCATCTATCCTTGATAGTGGTCTTGCCCAACTATCATTGAACCATACACAACATTATATAATCACTTTGTTTTCTTTCCAAATAACATTTAGAGGGTCATCATCAACTCTCTTTCTCTCTCTAAGGGAGATAAACACTTGGAATGTTCATTTAATAAACATCTCCAACCTTCACATATTTCTCATATTGTTGATACATCTTGGATACTAGGATTCATTACCTTGGTATCCACCTCATGTGCTATAAGGAACTCACATCCTTATCTCATCCACTTTTACCAGCATAACAAATCTCAAGACATATAAGAGGAGTCTTCCTAATTATTGGAAGGCTCAAAAGAAAACTCATCACAAACTTTATTATCTTAGAACCATAGTCCAAGCAACCTTATTTTATAATAATCTATCCACCCTCATGTTTACAACGAATGCACACATATCAAGTGGCAATGATCCACTTGAAAATTGTGCCCTAGAAAGGAAAGACACAAAGGGAAACATACTTCCCACATCATAGCAACATTTTTCAAGGGTCACTAGCAAAAGGTAACCAATTATATTTTCATTATGCGAGTTAGAACTTCTTATGTATCATTTTACCCTTTTCATTTTGGGTTCCTTGCCATTAGCATAGGAATCATCATGATTAACATATCTCATTACTCCTTCCATGATGACTATTTATCACACTTGGGTATGTTCTCTTATTTTATTATGTTTTTCAACCACTTATCAATAGGTAGATCATCATATTCCACATTTTCTTCATTAAACATGTATCATCTGCCTTAATTTCTTTCACATGCTATGCTTATTTTACATTAAAAATTTCTTACACACATAGGTTGGTCTGAGATTAAATCAGGTTCCACATTATTCCTTTGTCATTGTTCCCATTTATCTTCTCATTTTGTACTTGTTACAATTCTTTCCATCTTATGTGGATTTCATACCTTGATTCACTTTATAAGCATAGACTTATCTATCTTTTATTTTATTATCTTCTTGAATCACATCTTCAAGGATTCCTCCTTTTCTAATTTGTATTCAGATTTAAATTTCATGGTGTTGTATCTTTCTCTTATAGCTACCAAACATTCAAGTTTTGATAGATATTGATGCAATTCTCATCTTCTTTAAGGTAGGATTAAGATATTCACACCATGATTTCTTATTTGTTATGCTCTTTAGATTGTCTCAAAATGACTACTTGATCAGAGTAATCAAAAAGATAATAATCTAAGAGTTCCATACTTACCTTTCTTCAATAATTGAATACCTGGCCAGGGCATCCAAGTACTGAGATTAGGCAGTATGCACCATGCTTTTTGTGTCACGTTCCTAACTTAGACATCATCCTAGTCTTAAGTCCTAATGTCCCTATAGACTCAGTGAACCTAAAGCTCTGATACCAAATTGTGAGAACCTGTTACACCAAATGAGATTACTCAAAACATAAAACACAATCAATCACCAATTAACCACATACCCAAAAATATGGGTAAATTAAAACTGATTTCAACGTAAGCACCTACTCAAAAACATTTGCATAAGCGCCCAACATCTTTCTTTTATCCTTACTATGAAAAGAATTTGATACAAATTGTTTTATCATCTTAGCCACCACATATATACACAGGAGAACAATATTTGTATATGCCACACAAACAAGCATTAAATGCTAACAAAATTCCGATTTGTTTGAAACACCACATACAAACTTTTCCTGCCCGGACCTGAGAGTACAAAGATGACTCTAGGACACACTAGACATCTAAGAAACTTTCTCAAAGATTCATTACTATAGCTCCTATTTGCTGCCACAAGTTTGTTTTCATCACTATCGATTACCTAAAAAGATGTGGCGAACCACAAGGGTGAGACCCAGTCCCAACAAGAGATATAATCTCCAACAACACTTATTGATTACAACATTTTTAAGTAGTTAAACAGTTAAGCAGTTTAATCAAATATAACAAATAAGATCAATAGTATTGATGATTAACAAAATATATAAAGGAGCAGATAATAACTATCATCATTAGCCAGACTATCATCCTTTATCTTGTTGACAATATAAGCAATTTAGTAGCATATGCATATCTAGCATCATGATCATGTCTAGTAACTTAGCATAGCTAATTGGTTCAACATATCAACATCATAATAAGAGCTAACAACATAAGCACAACTATATGGATAAGCATGATTATTAGTATATGCATCTCTAGTTACAAAGGCCTATCTAGCATGATAAACATAACTAACAACATGAGATAGCTAGCATCATGATTATAATCAGCAGTAACAATATGGTTATCAACACCAGCATAGATATTGTATGTATGCATCCACAATCTTAAGCATATCCACAACCTAAGTATATCTACTATCTCTTAATTGCACTAAGCATCATCTTTATGTAAAGATAACAACCAAGGGTTATCATCCAATGTGAAACGTTGTGTATAACCCTAAAAAAATATGCTACATGTCTGTCTTACATCCTTTATTATGCCTTGGGGAATTTGAATCGTACCATTCAAAGTCCAGCCGACCTCTGTGAAGGGCTATTCGGTTCTGTACAAGATCTAGGAGTGTCGGTATCCTAAGATCTCTTCCCCTCAGTCAGTACAAGTAAAAAGGCAGTGACATATCAGTCAAAGCTACCACCACAATGACATATAATCAAGCTTCTAACCACTAGTTCTCCCTTGGTATAGGTCATGGCACTAGAAACCAAGGTATTCAAACCCAATCACTGAGGTACAACCACAGTTGTCCTCTAATCACATCATGTTATAATCACTGAGACACGACCACAACCGTTCTCAATCACATCAGATGTAAGAGGCATGGCCATAGCCAACCTCCACAATATGCATTGTGGATGACAAGGATATATCCTCAACCTGCCACCCCCACATACTCAATAGTATGCGCTCCGATTTTCCCTTAGGAATACTCGTTTCACCATCCAGCAAGTTCTGACACTGAAGATGGTTCTACGGCATAGGGCACTACATGATTAGAGTTGCACTTGTTAGTTATGCCAATTGGGTGAATTAAGGCTGCATCAAACAAGTGGACATACAAACCCTAATTCACTTCTAGCAAGCATATAAATATCACAACTACAAAAGATATAAAATGTGTGAAACATAATTTCTAATCTCATCATCACATGGTACTATTCACTTGCCATTCATGAGACCACACTAGTCATCATACTATCATAAGATATAAATCCTTTTCAAAATATCATAGGGTATCAACCCTTATTAACACAAGATTATTATACCTCATTCAGGGCTCTACCATGTCCAAAGGTCATTAAGACCATCATATTATCACAGAATATAAATCCTTTTCACAATATCACAGGGTATGAACTCTTATCAACACAAGAGGATTGTACCTCATTTAGGGCTCAACCATGCCCAAAGGTCATTAAGACCATCATATTATTCCCTGCAAGATCATCATTATCTTTGCATGCCTTATAATAAGGCTCAACAACATCACTTACATATAATACACCAGATCAACACAATATTGCATTAATGAGCTAGGAGATATTCATAAACAATCAAAGCAGGGTTATTTTAACGTTAAGAGCATTCCTTTATTACATCAACATGCAAGAAATCTAGATATGATTAACCCTCATCATATTCATAATGCACATGTTTAGCATAAGAAAGTATCAACCATGTGGCTATGATAACCACCAATTAACATATTAAGGTTATGATCATATTAAGGATGTTATTCCACCATCATTCCATCATATACGAATGTTAAATATGAATACTCATATTTATCTATTTGCATTAGATTTAGGTTCAACATGATAAATTATATCAATGTTACAAATCAACACTTAAACCCAAACCCTAACTCAAAACATTCCCATTGGATCATGGATGCATAAGATGATGCTTCACCATCCCATTCCATACTATTATCAAGTATGAACTTACACATAAATCAAGGTGTAACCATTTGGTTATAGCATACTAGGTTTTCAACAATAGTAACAGAGTACTCCATGATTATAGTAGTCATTCCAGAACTATTCATACCCAATTACCATCATTTAGTTATATTAAAGCTAAGTATATAAAGATATACCTCATTAGGGTTACATATCAACACAATATGGTTATCATCCCTTTTATTCATATAAGTGAATAGGTAAAACTACCTTATTAAGGGTAACCCTCCATTTGTTCCATCATCTTTCAACCCATATCTCCATACCACTATGTCACTCAGAACCATTGGATGTTTAAAAGGTAAGACCATTGGTTGTTTACATAAGT
Source organism: Alisma plantago-aquatica (assembly GCA_963693085.1). Taxonomy (NCBI): domain Eukaryota; kingdom Viridiplantae; phylum Streptophyta; class Magnoliopsida; order Alismatales; family Alismataceae; genus Alisma; species Alisma plantago-aquatica. The sequence continues at coordinate 1,047,190,393 of OY856409.1, read as the reverse complement.
AAACACCTTGGATAAACCACCTATGAAGTCCTTGATTTGTGATCTAGAAAGAGTCACCATCTAACCCTATACATCCCTTGATTAATAACACAAAAATTTTCATTGAGAGTAGGGTAAAACCCACAATCGTCTGTTCAGTTAAAATAAGCCATCCATTGTCAACAAGTAAACTCCTTAAGTTGATCATATAAAGGAAACCATCTAAATCACATTATTAGGGCCAAAATATTACATTAACCATCATTCCAATTTGTTGGAGGAATAAACATTATATCTTGACCATTGGGTCAAGTTCATATGTTAAAACCATCAATTACAATATTGATCAGACCATTGCATCAAGTAACCCAAGAAACCATTGGTCTAAGGCTTAATTGATGCTACAACTGCAATGCCTAACTCAACATAGGTTGTAGTGACCTGATCCACCATCATTAGTGACCATTAAATCACCATAGGTTGTTATATCAACACTATATTCATTAATCATCATCAAATATTAAGCTAATGTCATCATTGATTGATAACATCAGTAGGGTACTTAATGGTTGATAATTAAACTTCTAATTGATCCAAAACCTGACCTAAGGAGGTGACCATAGGTTGTCACCATAATATGACACCTTTGATATCAACCATCAGTTGACATGAAGTCAACACCATATAGTTTTTACAATGGTACCTTCATCAGGTCATGGGTTTATAAAAGAAATCAGCTTAAAACCCTAAAATTGACCATTGGTTGATAGGTGCTTAGCACCATAGGTTGTCAAACCAACCTGATCCAAGTCATATTATACCTTAGGAATAACGTAAATATGATCACAGGTTCATCTAGAAATGAAATAAGAATAGGGAACATTATAAAAATCGAAATCCAAGTCAAGCATAGCTTTTTAGTGCACGAATCTTCATTTTCAAGCAAGAACATGAGCTAGAAAGCTTATGGTAAGCAATAAATGTGGAGCAAGTTATACAACTTTCCTATAATGAGAATATGAAACCCCAAAAAGAAGAAAACTCAAGAAGGTAGGGTAGAAAATCCAAGAATAAGCTATGAATTCGTCCATCTAGCACCTTTCTTCATCAAATGAGCAAATGCTAAGCATAAGGAGCAAGAAAGGTAAGGTTTTAGAGCTTTAGAGAAATTTCTACCATGGAACAGCAAGGTTCTGACCTGGAGAAAGGTAGGAGGAAGGAGAAAAATGGAGGAAATAATAGGATTATTACTCTTTTTGGTCAAGATCACTAGAAAGAAGCTTTTTCAACCCTAAAATGAAGTCAATTACAATCCTAGATTCTTTTTCCAAGAAGGTCCCTTCTTTCTTCTTCCTTGGATAGAAAAATCGCATAAGCACAGAGGGAGGACGAGGTTTGTAGAAGGAGGGAAGTGGTGGAGAGAAAATGGCTTGTTTTGGTGCTTAGGGATAAGTATATGAAACTTTAAGATAAAGAAAAAGAAAAAGTTGAAGTTCTAGTATCTTTCTAAGTGTCCATGGCCTTAAACCACTAAGAATATACTATCACACACATAAGAAGCTCCCCCACCATCCATAGAGACATGTTTATCCCTTATTTCGTGAATTTCCAAGCAAAACAAAAAAACTCATTAGTTGATAGCTACTAAAGGTAGCTCATCCATGAAGGGGTAAACCCTAAAATACCCTTGGAGAAAAAATCTTCAAACCAAGGTTTAAATAGGTGACCCATGTATAAAAAAGATCAATAATGATGATAGAATATGCAAGGAACATAATGCAATTGATAAATTGCAAAGAAAGCATCTCAATTGGGTAAATTACATAAAAGTCCAAAATGTGTTTAAAATTGTATAACTTGCTCAAACAGTGTCCAAATTGGACCAAATTTGAAACTTATGCTTGTATTATGATTTAAAATAATATAACAAGTTTAGATTATGGTTATAAGATTTAAATTATGATAATTAAGTTCATTCAACTCATTAAGCAAGTTTAGGGGCCTTACAACTACTGTCCAACCTTCTGAGACTACTGATCACCAGACTGCTCCTCTTCTACTGCACGATCTCGACCATTCCACCCGTCAACCACCTAAGAAGATGTGGTGAGCCATGAGGTGAGACCCATGTCCTAGTTAGATATATAACTCTCCGCAATGGTTATTTATTACAACATATTATTTAATAGTAAACAAACTGAGTAGATTGAGTATTTAGTAAGCAATTAAGAAAATTCAACAATTCTAGCATACTAAGCAAGTTAAGTAGTTTAAGTAATTCAACAGTTGAGCTTAGAAGCAAGTAGGATTAACAAGATATGTAAGATATCAAATAGAACTTATCATTTACTCACAATTAATCTCTCTAACTACATATATAACATTTAGCAATGTAGAGGAATAAGGCAAGGGTTAACATCCAATGTGAAGCATATTTAACCCTACAAGATATACTACATGGCTTGTATTACATCTCTTATTATACCCTGGGGAGTTTGAGTCGTACAACCCAAAGTTCAAATGACAATTGCAAAGTTGAAATCAATTCCGCACAAGATCTAGGAGAACCAGAATCGTAAGATCTCAACTATGCTCGGTCACTATGGGTCAAATGTAGTGGCATATTAGTCAAACTGCCAACAAAAACATATAGTCAAGTTGATAACACCTGGTCCACCCTTGGTACATATCATGACACTAGCCACTAGGGAATGCAAAGCAAAACCCAAACACCTGATGTACCGTCGTAGTGTATATACTCACTCACATCATATACGTGTCAAGTATCCAAAACACAACCTTAACAACTCTCAATAACCTAAAGATTAGGATGTCAATGATGTACACTCACTTGCACCCCACATTCTCAAAAGTATGCTCTTTGAGTTTCCCTTAGGAATACTCGTTTCACTATCCAGCGAGTTCTGATGTTGAAAATGGTTGTACGGAACATGGCACTACATGATTAGGGTTTCACTTGATTAGTTATGCTAATTGGGTGAATTAAGGTTGCATCATACAAGTGGACATACAAACCCTAATTAATTTTTAACAAGCATATAATTATAACAACATTAGAAGATGTAAAAGATTTTGAGGTATATTTCTTAATCACATCATCACATGATAATCTTCATTGACATTCATGTGAACACACTTATCATCATACCATAACAGGGTATGAATTCTCATCACACTATATCAGGGATTCAACCTTTGTCACATCATGAAGAAGATTATACCTTCATCAGGTCTCAACCATGCCCAAATGTCACTAAGACCATCACATCATTCCCTGCAAGAACATCATTATCTCTCTATGCCTTAGAACAAAGCTCAACAAGTCATCAACACACATGTGACATATAAGTTTTAAGATAGCAAGGAACTATGCAAAGTCAAAATCAATTCTGCACAAGATCTAGGAAAACCATAATCCTAAGATCTCAACTATGCTCAGTCAGTAAGGGTAGAATATAGTGACATATTAATCAAACTACCAACAATGACATATAGTCAAGTTGATAACACCTAGTTCACCCTTGGTACAGGTCATGACACTAGCCACCAGGGTATGCAAAGCAAAACCCTATCACCTGAGGTATAGCCGCAACATACTCAGTCACATCATATACATGTCAAGTATCTGAAACACGACCTTCAGTTCTCTCAATAACCTCGAGATCAGTATGTCAAGGATGTACACTCACTTGCACCCTGCATACTCAAAAGTCATTTCACCATCCACCAAGTTCTAACGCTGAAAATGGTTGTACAGAATAGGGCACTACATGATTAGGGTTTCACTTGATTAGTTATGCCAATTGGGTGAATTAAGGTTGCATCATACAAGTGGACATACAAAAACTAATTCATTTCTAGAAAGTGTATAATAATAACAACTTCAAAGCATATAAAACATTTTGAGGTATATTTCTTAATCACATCATCGCATGATAAAATTCATTTCCATTCATGTGACCTCACTAACCATCATACCATCACAGGGTATAAATTCTTATCACACTATTCCAGGGATTCAACCCTTGTCACATCATGAAGAGTATTATACCTTCATTAGGGCTCAACCATGCCCAAACATCACTAAGACCATCACATCATTCCCTGCAAGATCATCATTATCTCTATATGCCTTAGAATAAAGCTCAATATGTGATCAACACACATGTGAAATATAAGTTATAACATATAAAGAAACTATGATGTTCAAATAGCATCATTTTAGGGTTTCAACAATAATAAGAGAGTATTCCATTATCAAGGTAATCATTCAAGAAAGTTGATTACAATCTGTAAGGCCCCTAAACATGCTTAATGAGTTAAAAAACTTAATTATCATAATTGAATTCTTATAAACCTAATATAACCTTGTGATATGATTTGAAATCATAATACAAGCTTAATTTTCAAATTCGGTCCAATTTGGACATTGTTTGAGCAAGTTATGCAATTTTATGCACATTTTGGACTTTTCTGCAATTTACCCAATTGAGAGGTTTTCTTTGCAATTTATCACTTTATTTATATTCCTTGTATATTATCTCATCATTATTGAGCTTGTTGAGCCATGGGGAGCCTATTTAAACCTTGATTTGAAGGTGTTTTCTCCAAGGGTATTTTAGGGTTTACCCCTTCACGGATGAGCTACCTTTAGTAGCTATCAACTAATGAATTATTTGCTTGGCTGGGAAATTTGACAAAGTAAATCTAATAAGGTCTATACACATGGTGGGGGATCTTCTTGTGTGTGTGCTTGTATATTCTTAATATATTAAGGCCATGGACACTTGGATAGATACTAGAACTTCAACTTTTTCTTTTTCTTTATCTTAAAGTTTCATATACTTATCCCCAAGCACCAAAACGAGCCATTTTCTCTCCACCACTTCCCTCCTTCTCCCAACCTTGTTCTCCCTCTGGGCTTCTATGAATTTTTCTGTCCAGGGAAGAAGAAAGTGGGGATCTTCTTGGAAAAAGGATCTAGGGTTGCAATTGACTTCATTTTAGGGTTAAAAAAGCTTCATTCTAGTGATCTTAACCTAAAAGAGTAAGAATTCCCTTCTTTCCTCCATCTATTTCTTTTTTATCCTTCTTCCTAGCTTTATCCAGGTCAGAACCTTGTTGTTCCATGGTAGAAATTTCTCTAAAGTTCTAAAACCCTACCTTTCTTGTTCCTTATGCTTAGGGTTTGCTGATTTGATGAAGAAAGGTGCTAGATGGACGAATTCATAGTTTATTCTTGGATTTTCTACCCTACCTTCTCAAGTTTTATTCAGTGTGGGGTTTCATCTTCTCATTAGATGCAAGTTTTATAACTTGCTCCACATTTATTTCTTACCATAAGCTTTCTAGATCATGTTCTTGCTTGAAAATGATGATACATGCACTAAAAAGCTATGCTTGACTTGGATTTTGATTTCTATAATGTTCCCTGTTCTGATTTCAATGAATAGTCCTTGAATGACTAATGTTTTACCCTACTCTCAATGGAACTTTTTGTGTTGTTAATCAAGGGATGTCTAGGGTTAGATGGTGACTCTTTCTAGAGAACCAATCAAGGACTTCCTTGGTGGTTTATCCAAGGTGTTTACTTATGTAAACAACCAATGGTCTTACCTTTTAAACATACAATGGTTCTAGGTGACATGTGGTATGGTGATATCGGTTGAATGATGATGGAACAAATGAAGGGTTACCCTTAATAAGGTAGTCTTACCTATTCACACGTATGAATAGAAGGGATGATAATCATATTGTGTTGATATGTAACCCAAAAGAGGTATAACTTGTTATACCTAGCTTCAATATAACTAAATGATGGTAATTGGGTATGAATAGTCCTTGAATGACTAATGCAATCATGGAGTACTCTGTTACTATTGTTGAAACCCTAGTATGCTATAAACCAATGGTTAGACATTGATTTATGTGTGGGTTCATACTTGAGAATTGTATGGAAAGTGACGGTGATGCTTCACCTTATGCATCCATGATCCAATGGGGATGTCGTGAGATAGGGTTTGGGTATAAGTTTTGATTAGTAACATTGATATAATTTATCATGTTGAACCTAACTCTAATGCAAATAGATAAATATGAGTATTCATGTTTAACATTCTTATATGATGGAATGATGGTGGAATAACCTTCTTAACATGATCATAACCTTAATGTGTTAATTGGTGGTTATCATATCCACATGGTTGATACTTTCTTATGCTAAACATGTGCATTATGAATATGATGAGGGTTAATCATATCTAAATTCCTTGCATGTTGATGTGATAAAGGAATGTCCTCAATGTTAACATAACCCTACTATGATTGTTTATGAATATCTCCTAGCTTATTAATGCAATATTGGGCTGATACGGTCTATTATATGTAAGTGATGTTGTTCGGCCTTTCTATAAGGCATGGAAAGATAATGATGATTGCAGGGAACAATATGATGGTCTTAATGAGCTTTGGGCATGGTTGAGCCCTGAATGAGATGTAATCCTCTTGTGTAGATAAGGGTTGATACCATGTGATATTGTGAAAAGTATTTATATCTTGTGATATTATGATGACTAATGCAGTCTCATGAATGGCAAGTGAATAGTACCATGTGATGATGAGATGAGAAATTGTGTTTCACATGTTTCATAACTTTTGAAGTTGTGACACTTATATGCTTGCTAGATGTGAATTAGGGTTTGTATGTTCATTTGTTTGATGCAGCCTTAATTCACCCAATTGGCATGACTAATCAAGTGGAACTCTAATCATGTAGTGCCCTATGCCATAGATCCATTTGAGTGTCAGAACTTGCCATATGGTGAAATGTGTATTCCTAAGGGAAACTCAAAGCGCATACTGATGAGTATGTGGGGTGCTTGTCATCCTGAATTCAATTGTTTACGGAGGATGACTGCGGTCATACCTAGCCCTCAGTTTGAGAACGGCCACAGTTGTGTCTCGGTGATTATATATGTGATGATATTGGAGGACAGCTGTGGTTGTACCTCGGATGGTAGGGTATGCGTACCCACCTCCTTTCACTAGTGTCATGACCTGTGCCAAGGAAGAACTAGGTTGTAGCAGCTTGACCTTATGTGTCATTGTGGTGGACCCATACTGACCGGGGGTGGAGAAGATCTTAGGATTCCGACTCTTCCTAGATCTTGTATGGCACGGATTTCGACTTAGCAGTCGTCAGTTGGATTTTGAGTGATATCCTCAAATTCCTCAGGGCATAATAAAGATGTAATACAACTGTATAGCATATCTGTCTAGGGTTATACATGACGCTTCACATTGGATGATAATCCTTGTTTGTTCATTTTACATAAAGATGATGCTTAGTGCAATTAAGAGATAGTAATTATACTTATGTTGTGGATATGAATAAGATTGTAAATGTGTACATACAGTAGTCATACTTATGTTGATATATATACTGCTACTGCTAATTATAATTAGGATGCTAGCTATATCATGTTGTTAATTATGATTAGCATGCTAGCCATGCCTCTATAATTAGAAATGCCTATACTGCTAATCATGCTTATGCAAATACTCATGCATATGTTGATAGCTCTTCTTATGATATTGATATGTTCAAACTGTTAGACATGCTAATGTTATTAGGTATGCTTATGATGCTAGGCTTATTCATGTTAATAGAGATAATATGCTACTAGACTTGCTTATGCTAGTTATGCATATGCTATTGAATCTCTTATACGGTTAATAATAAAAATGATGATAGTTAGCTTGATGATGATAATTATTATTAGCTCCTTTATGTATTTTGTTAATCATCATTGTTGCTAATCCTATTTGTTGTATATGATTAAACTACTTAAACTATCTCATTACCTAAAATGTTGTAATCAATAAGCGTTGTTGGAGGTCATATCTCTTGCTGGGACATGGGTCTCACCCTTGTGGTTTGCCACTTTTTTTAGGTAATCGGAAGTGACAAAAACAAACAAGTGGTAGCAAAGAGGAGCTATAGTAATGAATCTTTAATAAAGTTGATTAGATGTCTAGTGTCACTAGAGTCATTCTTGTACTCTTAGGTCTGGGCAGAAAAAGTTTGTATATGGTGTTTCAAATAAATTGAACTTTTGTTAGCATATTAATGCTTGTTTGTGTGGCATATACGATTATTGTTATCCTATATATATGTTGTGGCTAAGATGATAGAACAATTTGTTCTCCTGTATATATATATTGTGGCTAAGATGATAGAACAATTTGTATCAAATTCTTGGCATAGTATGGATACAAGAAAGATGTTGGGCTCTTATGCAAATATTTTTGAGTGGGTTTTGATATTGAAATTGGTTTTAATTTACCCATATTTTTAGGTATGTGATTAATTAGTGATTTATTGTGTTTTATGTTTTGAGTAATCTCGTTTAGTGTAATAGGTTCTCACAAGTTGGTATCAGAGCTTTAGGTTCATTGAGTCTACAGGGATACTAGGACTTAAGATGAGAATAATGTCTAAGTTAGGAACGTGACACAAAAACATGGTGCATACTGCCTAATCTCAGTACTTGGATGCCCTGGCCAGGTATTCAATTATTGAAGAAAGGTAAGTATGGAACTCTTAGATTGTTATCTTTCTGATTACTCTGATCAAGTAGTCATTTTGAGACAATCTAAAGAGCATAAAAAATAAGAAATCATGGTGTGAATATCTCAATCCTACCTTAAAGAAGATGAGAATTGCATCATTATCTATCAAAACTTGAATATTTGGTAACTATAAGAGAAAGATACAACACCATGAAATCTAAATCTGAATACAAATTAGAAAAAGAGAAGTTCTTGAAGATGTGATTGAAGAATATAATAAAATAAAAGATAGATAAGTCTATGCTTATAAATTGAATCAAGGTATGAAATCCACATAAGATGGAAAGAACTCCTACAACAAGCACATAATGAGAAGATAAATGGGAATAATGACAAAGGAATAAGGTGGGACCTGAGTTAATCTCAGACCAACCTATGTGTGTAAGAAAGTGATAATGTAAAATAAGCATAGCATGTGAAAAAAATTAAGGCAGATGATCCATTTTTAATGAAGAAAATGTGGAATATGATGATTTACCTATTGATAAGTGGTTGAAAAACATAATAAAATAAGAGAACATACCCAAGTGTGATAAATAGTCATCAAGGAATGAGTAATGAGATATGTTAATCATGACAATCCTATGCTAGTGGCAAGGAACCAAAAATTAAAAAGGGAAAATGATACATAAGAAGTTGTAATATGCATAATGAAAATAGAATTGGTTACTTTTTTGCTTGTGACCCTGAACAATGCTTCTATGATGTGGGAAGTATGTTTTCCTTTGTGTTTTTCATTTCTTGGGCACAACTTTCAAGTGGATCATTGCCACTTGGTATGTTTGGATTCGTTGTAAACATGAGGGTGGATAGCTTATTATAGCATAAGGTTTCTTGGACTATGGTTCCAAGAGCATAAAGTTTGTGATGAGTTTTCTTTTGAGCCTTTCAATAATTAGCTAGACTCTTATATTTCTTGATATTTGTTATGTTGGTAAAAGTGGATGAGATAATGATGTGAGTTCCTTATAGAACATGAGGTGGATGCCAAGGTAATGAATCCTAGTATCCAAGATGTATCAATAATATGAGAAATATGTGAAGGTTGGACATGTTTATTAAATGAACATTCCAAGTGTTTCTCTCCCTCAGAGAGAGAAAGAGAGTTGATGATGACCCTCTAAATGTTGTTTGGAAAGGGAAAAAAAAGTGATTCTATAATGTTGTGTATGGTTCAATGATAGTTGGGCAAGACCACTATCAAGGATAGATGGTTTATATGTCAATAGATATGTGATACTGTGTTTTTTTAAGATAAACCTATGATCAAATATCAATGTATAAGAGTTAGATTGGATGACATAATTCACATGACCATGACGAGTTTAGAATTATTTCCTATAGACTAACCAATGTACAAATAGAATTTATGAATAGGAGGAACAGAGTGTTCCATTCATGTCATACAAGTTATATCCTACTTTGAAAATGATGACATGTTAAAGTATTTCAAATATGGTCAAAAATATGATCAATATTTCTTCAAAAACCTTAGGGTTGTCAGGGTGATGCGACCCTCGACTGCGGTTGGACGCTGCCTTGGCAACCCCGGTGGTGGATCCTCATTGGGTGGCTAGGAGCTCCCTGATGTGCTCGATGGAGGTTCTTCCTCTAGGTTTCTTGTGGCGTCTACTGTTTGGGGTCTCTGTCCCCGACATTGGACGAATTTGCGGTGGCGTGATGGGCGAATTCCCTTTTGGGAGGCAAGAGTTTGTGTCCTCATCTTACACAGCATCCCCGTCGAGTAGGACCTCTTCGGTCCTGTTCCGGCGGCGCCATCCGACTTGGTCTCTGCTCACCAACATAAAGAAGTCCAGGCCTACGGGAGCTCTTGTTGCCTTGTGGTTCCAGTTCACTGCCGCGGGTTCTTCTCCGACTGGTTTCTCCCAGGAGCTTCACACACCAGGTGTATGGTTGGCCCTCTATTGTTGCGAGGTAGAGCACCCTCAAGGTGTTCGACCAGGTGCTCCTCGGAGCTTGTTTCCTATTCAAGACTATAGCAAGGAGATTCTGGGGTCAGTTCTTTCATCTCGATTAACCCTCCTTTGCTATGTGTAGGAACACCCCTAAGGTTTTCAACGAGAAGCCTCTGTGTAAGAAGATGGTTGTTGTTCCTTTTTTCTTTTTTCTATTGTAGGACATCAACAGAGTGGCTGCTTGGTTAGGAAGTTAGTTGAATTCCCTAATTGTTGGCATAGGACCATACATTGTGGATAATTCTATTAGACAGTTGGTACCGTGCCAAGAATGTAAGGATTGACTTGAACCTCTTAGCCTCACAGTTCTCTGTTGGTAGAATGTGATAGTCTGCATTTGTTTTCATACAGATCTTTCTGGTTTCCTGGCAACCTGAGAAGATCAGAAGCTAGTGATGCTTTTCCAGGCAGGGTTACCTAGTGGATGTCATGTTGTAATCTGTAGTTACTATTTGTGGGTGGGTTGATTGCATGTATCTATAGGTTGTAATAAATCATTCTCCTGGTATGAATGCCTAGCTTTAGTTTTATTAGTTTGATGTTCTTCTCAGTCCTTGTTATCTTTAAGTCTAGTGCATATCCCCTGTGTGGGGTATATGAACCTTGGTCAAGCTTTTTAGCTCCTTTTGATGTAAAGGGGTACTCTGTGCCCAAAGTTTTTGTTTTATAGTAACATGCCTTTTGACTGACAAAAAAAATGGTAGGGTTTCCGAAGCAGCAATAGCTATGAGACAAGTTGAACAAGAGTGAGATGGGGTTGATTAAATTTCTTTATGGGATCATGATATGTCTTCTAAGTAGGTTGTGTAAATCCTAGTAAGGTGAAGTTAGTGTTGTTGTTTCACTCCTAACAAGGTTGACTAGGAATTATGTTTCCTTATATGGAATGATAGTTGCCAGTGTCAGTATTATGCTGAAAAAGAACTGACAAGAGTTCTAGTGTCAGTGTATAAAAAAAGGATGGATACATTGCCTTTTTTTATGCTTCAGGGAATGGTGTGGGACACTTGCCATGATTGGTAAAAAGCTAGCAAGTATGAATTTTGAGTAATGTGTTGAGACAATAGATATAATTTTAAGATGATGGCTAGAATTTAAAGTTGAACATTACAACCAGAGTTGTACAGATGACACAACAAGTTTCTACATTCCATATTGATAATGTCTTCTTAGGTGGGGGTTTTTGTGCTGACCCAAGATGAGATATGTATGAATGATGTGACATCACAATGATATGAAAGTAACTACGTGAAGGTAATAGAATGAGGTGCAAAGGAAGTACCCATCTTTTTTTACCTTGGATTTCGGGGGTGAAATCCATGTTAGGGGTTTATAGTTGTAAGGCCCCTAAACTTGCTTAATGAGTTAAACAATCTTAATTATCATAATTGAATTCTTATAACCCTAATATAACCTTGTGATATTCTTTAAAATCATAATACAAGCTTATGTTTCAAATTTGGTCCAATTTGGACACTATTTGAGCAAGTTATGTAATTTTATGCACATTTTGGACTTTTCTATAATTTACCCAATTGAGAGGTTTTCTTTGCACTTTATCACTTTCATTATGTTACTTGGATATTCTCTCATCATTATTGATCTTTTTGAGCCATGGGGCGCCTATTTAAACCTTGTTTTGAAGGTTTTTTCTCCAAGGGTATTTTAGGGTTTACCCCTTCACGAATGAGCTACCTTTAGTAGCTATCAACTAATGAATTAGTTGATTGGCTGGGAAATTCGACAAATAAAAGCTAATCAGGTCTATACAGATGGTGGGGGAGATGCTTATGTGTGTGCTTGTATATTGTTAATAAATTAAGGCTATGGACACTTGGATAGATACCAGAACTTCAACTTTTTCTTTTCTTTATCTTAAAGTTTCATATACTTATCCCCAAGCACCAAAACGAGCCATTTTCTCTCCACCAATTCCCTCCTTCTCTCAACCTCATTCTCCCTCTGTGATTCTATGAATTTTCCTATCCAAGGAAGAAGAACGTGGGGACCTTCTTGGAAAAAGGATCTAGGGTTGCAATTGACTTCCTTTTAGGGTTTAAAAAGCTTCCTTCTAGTGATCTTGACCTAAAAGAGTAAGAATCCCCTTATTTCCTCCATTTATTTCTTTTTTATCCTTCCTCGTACCTTTCTCCAGGTCAGAACCTTGCTGTTACATGTTAGAAATTGCTCTAAAGCTCTAAAACCCTACCTTTCTTGCTCCTTATGCTTAGGGTTTGCTCATTTGATGAAGAAAGGTGCTAGATGGACGAGTTCATAGATTATGATTGGATTTCCTACCCTACCTGCTCATGTTTTCTTATTTTTGGGAGTTTATCTTATAATTAGAGGTAAGTTTTATAACTTTCTCCATGTTCATTTCTTACTATAAGCTTTCTAGCTCATGTTCTTGCTTGAAAATGATGATTCATGCACTAAAAAACTATGCTTGACTTGGATTTCGATTTTTATAATGTTCCCTATTATGATTTCAGTTATATATGAACCTGTGATCATGTATACATTATTCCTAAGGTATAATATGATTTGGATCAGGTTGGTTTGGCAACTTATGGTGCTAAGAACCTATCAACCAATGGACAATTTTAGGGTTTTAAGTTGATTTCTTCTATAAACTCATGACCCGATGATGGTACCATTGCAACAACCCTATGGTGTTGTCTTCATGACAACTGATGGTCAGGATCAAAGGTGCCAGATTATGGTGACAACATATGGTCACCCCCTTTGGTTAGTTTTTGGATCAATTAGAAGTTTAATGATCAACCATTAAGTACCCCACTGATGTTATCAATCAATGATGACATTAGCTTAATATTTGATGTTGATTAATGAATATAGTGTTGATCTAACAACCTATGGTGACTTAATGGTCACTAATGATGGTGGATCAGGTCTCTAAAACCTATGGTGAGTTAATAATTGTAGTTTTAGAATCGATTAAGCCTTAGACCAATGGTTTCTTGGGTCACTTGATGCAATGGTCGTACCTATACTATAATTGATGGTTTTAACATATGAACTTGACCCAATGGTCAAGATCTGGTGTTTATTCCTCCAATAAAATGGAATGATGTCTAATGTAATATGTTGGTCCTAATGATGTGATTTAGATGGTTTCCTTTATATGATCAACTTAAGGAGCTTACTTGTTTGTAATGGATGGCTTGTTTTAAATGAACAATCGATTATGGGTTTTACCCTACTCTCAATGGAACTTTTTGTGTTGTTAATCAAGGGATGTCTATGGTTAAATGGTGAATCTTTCTAGAGAACCAATAAAGGACTTCATAGGTGGTTTATTCAAGGTGTTTACTTATATAAACAATCAATGGTCTTACCTTTTAAACATCCAATGGTTCTGGGTGACATTGTGGTATGGTGATATGGGTTGAATGATGATGGAAAAAATGGAGGGTTACTCTTAATAAGGTAGTCATACCTATTCACCCATATGAATAGAAGGGATGATAACCATATTGTGTTGATATGTAACCCTAATGAGGTATAGCTTGTTATACCCAACTTTAATATAACTAAATGATGGTAATTGGGTATGAATAGTCCTTGAATGACTAATACAATCATGGAGTACTCTGTTACTATTGTTGAAAACCTAGTATGCTATAACCTGATGGTTACACCTTGATTTATGTGTATGTTCATACTTGAGAATAGTATGGAATGTGATGGTGATGCTTCACCTTATGCATCCATGATCTAATGGGGATGCAATGAGTTAGGGTTTGGGTATGAGTGTTGATTAGTAACATTAATATAATTTATCTTGTTAAACCTAACTCTAATGCAAATATATAAAGATGAGTGTTCATGTTTAACCTTCTTATATGATGGCATGATGGTGAAATAACCTCCTTAATATGATCATAACCTTAATGTGTGAATTGGTGGTTAACATAGCCACATGGTTAATACTTTATTATGCTAAGAATGTGCATTATGAATATGATGAAGGTTAATCATATCTAAATTCCTTGCATGTTAATGTAATAAAGGAATGTTCTTAATGTTAATATAACCCTACTATGATTTTTTATGAATATCTCCTAGCTCATTAATGCAATATAGTGTTGATTTGGTGTATTATATGTAAGTGATGTTGTTGAGCCTTGTTATAAGGCATGCAAAGATAATGATGATCTTGTAGGGAATAGTAAGATGGTCTTAATGACCTTTGGGCATGGTTGAGCCCTGAATGAGGTGTAATCCTCTTGTGTTGATAAGGGTTGATACCTTGTGATATTGTGAAAAGGATTTATATCTTGTGATAGTATGATGACTAGTGTGGTCTCATGAATGGAAAGTGACACTACAGCAAAAATGTCCATTAGTGGCCTTTTAGAAATGCCACAAAAAAAATAAACGCCACTAAACATGTTTAATGGCATTTGTTGACACTTAAAAAAATGCCTCTAGTACTAATTCCACTAGAAAGATAGTGGCGTAAGTTGTAAACACCACTAAACATTTGTATTTAGTGGCTTCCAATAAATGCCAAATAAAGGCCACTAAACTATCATTTGGCATTTATAAAAAACCACTATCCATCAATTGGCTTTTATACAAATGCCACTATTTTGTATTATGTTGTTGTATGAAATGGTTCTTATTGAGTGTAATGGCGTTTAAAAAAGCCACTAATGACATACTAATTTTGTATTACTACATTTTCATGGTTTTTAGTCATTTAATTTTCAATTTATTATCATGTTTTCTAGTTGAATGTCAATTGCAACTGAACTCAAATTTTCAAAAGTATGAATATTTTTTATTTATAATCAAGTGACAATTACATGGGGAGGACATTTTACCTTGTCCCTTAGATTGAATACAACACCAATGATATACTTCCGTACAACATTTTTCTATTCAACATAATAACTTCTACATCATTGGATGTGTGTTCCCTGATATGACTATCTACTTTTCAGCATGCCGACTTCAGAGCTCCTTCAGGAAATAGCTTTACTTTCTGGTGGAATCCCTAAACCACCTCCTAGAACCACTGGATAGCACGTGATGCACTGCTATAGCCGGAGTATTCTGTATTCTGAAGTAATAAATAACCATGATATAATTGGAATTGAAGTTTCTGGAAGGTTATGCGTTGTTTCAGTTGTTAAAACCTACATTACTTGAAAATGATTCAAACTCGTGTTAGGTTCAACTGAATTTTAGCATGTATGCAATAAAATGAATAGTAGGGAAAAGTTGGTGTTTATTGTCTGGATTTTAGCATTTATGCAATAAAACAAGTAATCTTAATAAGTAGTTGTACCTGAAGACTAGCATGAACAGAAGATTCAAGACCATTGTGGAAACAATAATAGATAGCAACTTGCATGGGTTCTGATTCAAGAAACTTGTCTTCAATAGAACCAATAGAATATGCCACCATACTTACAGCCTACAAGACATCTTCCACATCTTCAAATGTCTCTTTCCAGTGGTTTCCCCTCAACTAGGGGTGAGCATCGGTCCAAAACCGGACCGGACCGGACCATACTGTGGACCGAAAAAAATAGAAAACACAGACCGCAAAGTGGACCGTACAATATTAGGATCGGACCGCAAAATATTGAGACCGGACCGTTCAGACCGAACTAGAAAACACAGTTGCTATTTCAAATTTTACAAATCAAAAGCATGATGTATAGAAATGATATTTTCTCTAATATCGGAACTGTTGCTGGTTTCTAAATATGATAGCTCATTAGCTATGCTTTGAGTATTGTTGTTATCCTAATTTTTGTAAACAACTCAATAATTTAGTCAACAAATCAATATCTCAGAGCCATGTTGCTGTAAAAAAAATTCACAAGATTGTAGCCAACAGTGCTTGTGAACATATATCACAAGCACGAGCTTTTAGAAAACTTTTCAGTTTGGTTTTTTCATTCAAATACAATTGATAGCAATCATGAGCAAGGGTGAAGCGAGATGACAAATTAAAATATGGGCAAACAATAGATAGGAAATGATGAAATCTAGGGTGCTCAACAAACTTAAATGGCAACTCATCCACTATGACCATGTAACATAGAGCATCTCTAGCATCTACCTGATTCAATATGCAACATTTTAATTTTCCTTGTCCTTCTTCATTGCTTCTTGTTTCTAACACTATCTGAGTTTGTTTCCCCTTAGACTTGTTTTCAGGGTTGTTCTCACATTTAGGCAAATGGTCCTTCTTGTTTTTAGTTCCATTCTTTGAAGAATGAGTCACAAAAGATTTATCACAGTACTTGCATTTAGCTCTAATTTTATTTTCAAAAGAAACATACTCAACAAAATGTAGCCAAACATCTGACGTCTTACATGATCTTTTCTTCACTCTTGGCTTCCCCACCTCTTCTTGCTCGAAGTTTTCTTCAGCGGAAGAGCTTTGTGCTTCCTCAACATTCTGATTTTCCATACAGTCAATTAGCATTTGAGGTGAAGGTTCATTCGTATCCGTTGTGTTTCCTGACATGCCAATATTGATGTCTGTCCTTTTGGATTGGGAGCTCATTTGTAGATATAAATGACACAACGTCAAAACATGGCTAAAATTTAGGAACATATGGCATATAATACACGTGAAATAATATCTTACATTACAGGATAATCTCGTAGACGAAGCCGTAATGACAAATTGCTCAGAAAATTTGGTACCAAAATAAGCTCTATTTCAAAAGAAAAAAAATTGGGTTTACAAATAAAAGAATACAGACACTAAGAAATAAATATGTGAGTAACGTCCTAAATTTTCAGACAGAGAGGAAAAAACATCAACAATATTGACCTGGTTACAGATAAACTCAGCAATTCAAGTTTCAAATAGTTTGTAACCAACACAGAGTACTTCGGTATACCAAACCAAAACATGTGTCCATGGCTTGATTCCAAAAGGCCAACAACACCGTCCCTGAATTCAAAACGGATTCTAGTTATATTGGTAATCACGGTATGCAGACACTTTGTCATCTTAATATTTAAAATCCCATATCAAAGTGAGTCAGAGAGATGTGCGTTCCTGCCCTAATTGATTCATAATAAAAAAAATGATTGTTTGATTTGTGAATTAGGCTGAAGGTTGGTCTTGGTATTGGCTGTATCATTGGTGAGAAGGTGGATTTTTAAGCTGGTGTGGAGCTGTAGGTGGAGGGTTATCATGGATGGATCAGACAAACTTGGAATGTCTAGTAGATGCTTGCCGGAAAGCGACTGTAGGTGGTGGGTGATCATATGGATGGAACATATTGAATTAAACAGTAAGGCTTATACAAAGACCAGAAAAATTAGAAAAAATAGGTGGCGGCTGCAGGTGGCGACTTGGATGTATAGTAAATGATTGTCAATGGAAAGGGAGTGCTTATAAAAAGACCAGGAAAATCAAACAGTAAGGCATTGCGTACCAGTTCATTGCAATAGTTTGATTGCAACTTCAACGCATCTGGATCAGCTCTACAACTCAATCGGACACCCTGACTTAGCTTCTCGGCGTTTGACTCCTTTGGCACGATTCAAGAATGTCTGATGCTCCACTACAGTCCTAATCACAAAAGTTGGCAACTGGGGTTGTAGCTCGGCAGGCAATGGAGTTGCGAATAGGCCAGCGGCCAACGCTGGACTAGCAGAAGATGCAGAACTTCCTTGGTATCACTTGCGGCTGTGTGAGTGTATGCCTCCTTGCATCTTGCACCAGCATGCTATGTTTGGACTTTGGTGTGTCACATGCAGTAGGCCTAACGTACGGTCATTTCTAATCAGCCGTCGTCGTTAGATTCAAGCCATAGCTGACTCTCTTTCAGCGGACATCGGTGGGTGAGGGTATAGGAGATGGAATGGTCGAAGCGTAAGGGACTCTAGGTCTAGGAATATTACTCTGCCAATATGTTGGTTTGGTCCGTCTATGTGTGTAAATTGAATTAGGTTAGATTATTACTCAAAGAATCTGCGGTCCAGGTTGCGGTTTTGGACCAGATCGGACCGTGGACCGTAAATCCAAATTTTTAGGACCGCTGACCGGAACGACTTCATATTCGGTCCAAGAACGGACCGAACCGAATGTACAATCTGGTCTGGTTTTGTGGTTTGGACCGAGATTTGCTCACTCCTACCCTCAACCACCCAGCCTCCACCTGCAAGCCAGCTTGTCGGTTTAGGCACCATGTTACCTTCTTCCCAGCCAACTGTGCCTCAAGGGTTGTCATCTACTTTGCGTAGTTCAGTACATGTACAAGGAGCACTGGTAACGCCAATCAACAACAATTACCTCGATTAAGTATAGCACAGTTGCTTCAGCAGCCCATTCAGTAAGCACCTTCTCAGATGGTGCTTCAGCAGCAGGGACAAGTATTACAATCAGGTTTGCAACCTTCTCAACCATCAAATTCCCAGCTTCAGCAGCAGTTGCAGCTAAATAATTCATTGAGCTTGAGTCAGCAGTAGTTCCAACTATTGTAACCGGTGCAATTTCGGTGACCTGTAATTGGATGAACTGAAAAAGATTAGTCCTGGAGACAAAACACTACAAAAAAGTGACATTCCATATTATCTTTTACAATTTTTTTGTAGTCACAATTGGCTCTCATATTGGATGGAAGATATATCCATTATCATCCTACAAAGATATCACTTGGAACATAATGCTTACAAACCCCATTTTTCTTCAATATTATCTTGCCATGCCCTTTCTTACAAGTTCCTCAACTGCAACAAAAGTTTGTAGCTACTGAGAACTTCTTTTAGACTTCCAATGTTAAATTTTGCACTGGCTCTATTTTTATCTAACATCACGTATAAAAAAGAAATAATATTGTCTGCTATAAAGCATTTTAAATAAGTGGCAGATGCCACAATTGCAACACAATGGCCATAGTCTGATTTTTCTTTATAATCCTGGGAAAGAAAATATACATTTGAATTTTGTTAACAATAAAGAGAGACTAGAGATGCCATTTGAATCAAACTATATCAGAAAGGAACTTGGACAAAAAAGGATAATGTGTAGGTAAAAGATGATAGTGACCGTTTAGCTCTGATGCACTTGGATAGGCATTTGGATAGCTGTAAAATAATTTCTCAGTCAACTAAGAACTTAGGACCCCGTGTAAGGAAGAGGGATACATACCATTATTCCAAGCCTCTCAATGCATTGCCTTCGTACTTCATTTTCCACCTCCTGAGCAGTTCGTCCGACAACAACACATGCCCAAGCACTAAATAGGTATATAAGCATTGAGCCCAACAACCCACCAAAAAAGACCTCAGGAATAGCTGTCAACCTTCAAAATGAAAATTACAACATATAAATATAAGAAGTATGATGATACACGGATAAGATACTGCTAACAAAAAATTAATAGTAGCAATTAATCATGATAGATTTTCACAATAAAGGTGCAAAACATGTTTAAAAGGGACACGAGAAAAAGTAGATACTTCATCCATGTAAGTACTGAAAAGAAGAAATGAAGCCAATGTTGCAGATCCAATTGCAAACCCTTTCATTGTTGTCTTTGTTGTATTACCAACAACATCCAGCAAATCTATTGTCTCTAACACTTTCAGGATGTACGTAATAAGTATGAATCATTTTAGCTAGTAGCAACTGAAATTACTGCCAAAGATGGGAGCACCAAATAGACAAGAAATGTAATAGAGTCAGACACATTTATGGGTTTGGGAGCTCAAAAGTTAAGAGAGTTCAAGAATATAAACAATGCTGGAAACTCCTATAGGAATCTAAAATAATCTATCTACCTCAGTGACATATCTAGCTTAAAGAAACATGCCTGACCAGTGATCAATAAAAAATCATGTCTAGACATACTCAAATAGTCAATGCAAGTACGTCATATCTAGCTTAAGTATGTCATTGGTCCTCTCATATAAAATATTTTGCTAAGTGAGTTAGGTAAATAAAAAATCTATGTACTCATCTAGGAGTTTGATATATGAAGTAGACACCCCATCAGTGCATTTCGTTTCAAGGAACTTCCCAATGGATTTAACCTGAATAACAACATAATTGGGATAAGGATTTTGCAAAATTGATCCTAAAACTAAGTATTGAATAGATAACTTAAACATGTCATGGTTATTGGAACTAACAAATTCATATACATCATCTCCAGCTCCGTTTGCATCAAAATACATGTTTGTAAAAAGGAAAATGACTATAGAATGTCAGGAAACTCTGCCGCCAATTGAGTTACAAAGCTCATACAGATAAATTTCAACATAGGGAGGGTTAATGAAAATGACAATCAAGTAGAGTCATAAGAAAATAGAATATACTATGGGGGTGAAGGTTTGCCCTTCTTACGGGAGAGCATCATGCTCAACAAAATCAATCTTGTGCTTGTCAATGAATTCTTAAGTTATCACCCAAGGTGCATCAGGTATGACTTCATCAACCCATCAGAAGGAAAAAGAAGATTTACAACAAAAAAATCTATACCTGACGTAAATGCAAGAAGGGAGCATGTGTAATTGAGATAGATAACTACTTCACTCCCGGCAAAGGGAAGCAACAGAAGCAGTAACGTTGGAAACAAGAAAAATATTGCGCCCATGAAGATGAGTCAAAGAGCATGTCAGATGTGCAGTATGCAAAGAAACATGCAATGGTGAAGGGACTCATATCTTTCCTCCTCTGTCATGATGGTCTTGCCTTTGAATTTGTGGGTGATCTCGTCACTACAGCACCCGACGAGCATGTAGGTGTTAGGGAAGCTAGAAAGGCATTGAGAAGGATAGCAAAGTCAGCTTGACAGAGAAATTCCATAAATAAATTGTCAAGAGCAGGAGTTAAAAAATAAATTAGAAAATCTAGAGATGGAGAAGCTAGTTTGTATAGCTTTTTGGCCTGCTCCAGAGCTCGAGCATGCCCGAAATGGAAGAGATCATAAATTCCATCATCTTAGACCCATACGGGCCGCTCCTTGTGAGCAGAAGGGCTATCATGGCCATGGGCGCCAACGTCTCGGGACACCGACGGATTTACAGAGATTGGCACCATGGTTGATGCTGGATTGGGAAGATTTGGCAGGTGGGAAAGATGTGAGACCATGGGTTCTGAATGACTGGTGCTGGAGAATGATAGGTTGCTTAATCAACCTGGGGTGAGAGAGAGGAGAGCGTGGGGGGGTGTGCTAGGCCGACGCAGAGAGCTAGAGCTCCTAGTACCCGAAGGAGACAGCCAAGGGACCTGGCGAAGGTTGAAGCCCGACATCAGAGGAGGACAACCCAGAAGGATCACAGGAAACCACTGAGGATAGATAGACCCAAGATGGAGATGGGGGAGAACACACGGGGGATACAGGCTGGGCACGCTGGCCGCTGCCCTCCCCTATGCGGAGAAGATGAGCCCTAGGTCAGTCGTCTGATCGCCAGAGCAGGGACTCACACGGGTTCACTAAATTCTTCCATTGGCTAACTATTTTAAATTAGCTAATCCGCTTTTAATTTAGCAATTTTAGATTGCCACTAATTAGATAGATAAATGCCTTTAATATTTAGTCTTTTTTAGAAACTCTATAATAGGTGGTTTACTGGCATTTTAATTAAAAATGCATGTAAATTGGATAGATAGTGGCCTTTTTTTATAAAAGCCACTAGAATAAACGCCACTAATGGGCATTTTTGCTATAGTGTGAATAGTACCATGTGATGATGAGATGAGAAATTATGTTCCACACATTTTATATCTTTTAAAAGTTGTGATATTTATATGCTTGCTAGAAGTGAATTAGGGTTTGTATGTCCATTTGTTTGATGTAGCCTTCAGTCACCCAATTGGCATAACTAATCAAGTGCAACTCTAATCATGTAGTGCCCTATGTCGTAGATCCATCTTCAGTGTTAGAACTTGTTGGATAGTGAAACGAGTATTCCTAAGGAAAACTTAGAGTGCATACTGTCAATTATGTGGGGGTGGCAAGTTTAGGATATATCCTTGTCATCCACAATGCAGGTTGTGGAGGATGGCTATGGTCATGCCTCATACATATGATGTGATTGAGGACAACTGTAGTTGTACCTCAGATTAGAGGTTTTTGTATACCTTGGTTTCTAGTGTCGTAACATGTACCAAGGGTGGACTAGTGGTTAGCAACTTGACTATATGTCGTTGTAGTGGCATCTTTGACTAGTATGTCACTGCCTTTTTACTCGTATTGACCGGGGGGAAGAGATCTTAGGATATCAGCACTCCTAGATCTTGTATGGAACCAAATACCCTCTCACAGGGGTTGGTTGGACTTTGGATGGTATGATTCAAATTCCCCAGGGCATAATAAAAGATGTAAGACAGTCGTGTAGTATATCTATTTAGGGTTATACACAATGCTTCATATCGGATGATAACTCTTGCTTGCCTTCTTTTCACTGAGATCATGTATCGTACAATAAGAGATAATAGATATACTTATTTTGTAGTTATGATCTTATTGTAAACATGCTTATGTTGTCAAATATACTTACACTGATGGTTAAGATGTTGTTGCTAGCTATGTTTAATATTGCTAGCCATTCTTATGTAATTAGAAATGCTTAAACTACTAATCATGCTTATGTAGTTCATTGTGTTATGATGTTAGTTCTTCTTATGATATAGATATGTTCCCTTTATTTGAGATGCCAATATTGATAGCCATGTTATGTTATTAGACATATTCATGATGTTAGGGATGCTTATGGTACTAGATTGCTTGTGTTGTTAGCAAGGAATATGATGATAGTCAGATTAATGATAATGATTGTTATTAGATGCTATTTGATGATATTTGAGGAGATATCTATCCCAAGAAATGGATTTATTTATTATCTATATATACATTGATGATCATACTTGTTGCTAAGATTAATTGCTTAATATGTTTAGCATACTTGAACTATTCAATCTATTCAATTGATTATTAAAGCTCCAACTGCTTAGTTATCTACTATTTCAAATGTTGTAATCAATAAACGTTGTTGGAGGTTATATCTCTTGCTGGGACTGGGTCTCACCCTTGTGATTTGCCACATTTTTTTAGGTAATGAAAAGTGACGAAAACAAACCTGTGACAGCAAAGAGGAGCTATAGTAATGAATCTATGAGAAAGTTGATTAGATGTCTCGTGTGTCCTAGAGTCATCTTTGTACTCTCAGGTTCGGGCAGGAAAAGTTTGTATATGGTGTTTCAAATGAATCATAATTTTGTTAGCATTTTAATGCTTGTTTGTGTGGCATATACAAATATTATTATCCTGTGTATATTTGTTATGGCTAAGGTGATAGAACAATTTGTATCAAATTCTTGTCATAGTATGGATAAAATAAAGATGTTGGGCTCTTATGCAAATGTTTATGAGCAGGTGCTGATGTTGAAATCGGTTTTAATTTACCCATATTTTTGGGTATGTGGTTAATTGGTGATTGATTGTATTTTTTGTTTTGAGTAATCTTGTTTAGTGTAACAGGTTCTCATACCATTATTAGGGTTATGGTTTCCCTTTCTAACCGATTAGGGTTTCAGATTCATATCATCACTATGTGATACAAAAGAAATACATCCTTCCCATTATTAGGGTTAGGGTTTCCCATTCTAACCGATTAGGATTTCAAATTCATATCATCACTATGTGATATAAGAGAAATACATATTTCCCATTATTAGGGTTAGGGTTTCCCTTTCTAACTAATCAGGAATTGAAGTACATATCATCAAGAATCAAACCCTAATTCATACTTCTACACATATTAGGAGTATCAATGTATGCACATTGCATGAATATCACATAAGGATGAGTTTCTCTCTCATCCTCAATAGGATGTTGATTACATCATGCTTTATTAAGTTGGCTCAACCCTTCCTTCAAGGTACATTGACCTACTTAATCAAAGTGCATTAAACTCTTTACATCTTAATGTATCATTTGACATAGCATACTACATGTGTTCTACATGTGTTACTCAATTAAGTGTATTCGATTGAGGTGCTTCCACCATATCGGGCATAGAGGTGTGTACTTGACACCATATCATGCTTCCCTATCGTGCTTGAAGTATATCCTCATCACCATATCATGCTACTATATCGGGTTGCTTCATCATTAGGGTTTGCATATCGGGTTAGATCCTTATGCTCATATCCCATCAAACCTTCATGGTATCATCCTACACTTCATCATGTGATAAGTGATAGGCTAGATATTAGGTTAGTCTAAACCAAACCAGATCTACAAACTAATAGGGGTTTGAAGTTCCAAAGTATATAGGGTTCCCTATTACTATGTTGGGTTTCAACACCATATCGGGTTAGAGGTATATACTTGACTCCATCTCATGCATAGGGTATGTGCTTGACCCCATATCATGCACATAGTGTATACTTGACACCATATCTTGCATAAGGTGTGCACTTCATCATCATATCATGCACAAGGTATATGCTTCATCATTGTATCGTGCTACTGGTATGTTCACCTCACCATATCGGGTTAGAGGTGCTTCAACCCGATATCGGGTTGGATCTTGATGATGTCATCATCATCAACCTCTAGACTCTTCTTCTTACTGTTCTAGTTCATGGAAAATAGTCCAAAACAACTTTTAGAATGCATATGATCTTCAATTATTCAAGAGAATTCGAAATTGAAAGTAGATCAACAAGTATAACAAAATTGAAGGTGAATAATAACATAATTGGATTCAAGTTATATAACCCTCCTCAAGAACAACTTTAAAGATCCAAGATCCAAAGATTCACATTCCCAAGGTTGAATATGAGCTTCACAACTCCTCTATATGCAAAGAATCACCATGGATAAATATTTGGTGAAGAAGAAAAGAAAGAAAGATCACAACCCTAGATCCATGCTTTAGTCCAAGGTTGAAGATGATCATGGCTTCACCTTAGGGTTAAGGCTTGAGCTCCTTCTTGTTCCTTAGCACCATGCATGATACCTCACCACTCATGCACGATATCCCCTCACTTTTGATGGATATCCCTTCACTTGTGGCCAATATCACTTCACTATGGCCGATATCACTTTGTTATGGCCGATATCACCTTACTATGGTCGATATCACCTTGCTATGGCCGATACCAAGTCTCTATGCATGATACCCTTTCATCTATGCATGATACCAAGACAATATGCACTATATGTAAGAGAAATAGGGTGGTAACTTTCGAAAAATCTCACTAATAAGTGAAAGGAGTGGTACATATAGTTGAGGTTCATGAAAAAGAGTGTATATGAGGTGTCATCATTTTAAGATACCAGGTGCCACATGTACATGCATGGTTGAAACGTGTACATGCATGCACTCATATTTATCTTGACATGCAAAACACTTAAGGATAATCTATAGATGAAATTTTAGCCATCACTTATCTTGTTCGATAAGATATTTCAACTCAATCACCACTTTATTCACAACACGATACAACTTTTATAAGGAAGTTGTAAACCAATACACTTCACCTCTTTGAGGTGCTTAGCCCATCATGGATAAGTCCAAGAGTTCAAAAATAGATATGAGACTCCCTCTATGGATCCTTGGCCGATAGGAACTCTCGTATGAACTCTACAACCTGATACAACTCAAATTAGGGTTTCACATTCAACCTTTTCTTGGTCATTTCATCACCAAGAGTACCATCACTCAAATATGATTCAAATATGGTGTATCCTTCTTTCTCTCTCCTCTAAATGATACATAGAGGGAGAATGGACACTCTAGAGGTGGTAATTTGCATATCAACCCTACATTTTGGGTAAATTACAATTTGTATCAAAATTGATACATAAGGCACTAACATTATTCAAACAAGCTCAAACTTGGAACTTTAGGCTTTCCACAAGCCGTCCCTTAGCATCATTATTTTTATTATGATGATAAAACACATTAGGTGGATTCAACATGTGACATATTGTAATATAAACCCTCATCTTGGGTAAATTTCATTTTGGTCCAAAATAACAGAACATTGCTCAAACATCATTCAAATAGGACCAAACTTGAAACATAAGTTTGTCACCTGATAAAAAAACACTTTAGATAATTATATTAAAGTTCTAAGAAACTTATTTAAGCCAAACATATAGGGTTAGCCCTAAACCCAGGTCAAGGATGTTACAATAATTGTGCATTGTCTGTAGATAATGATAAATATGACTTTCTACTCAACACATCAGCTACCACATTCACCTTTCCTGGGTAATAGTCTATTGTGAAATCATAATACTTGATTAGCTCCATCCATCTCCTCTGGCTCATATTCAACTCCTACTTTGAAAAGATACACTGTAGATTCTTGTGGTCGGTGAAGATGTGACACTTTTTTCCATAAAGGTAGAGCCTCTAGATCTTCAAGGCATGGACCACTGCTGCAAGTCCCAAATCATGTGTTAGGTAGTTTTCCTCACATTTCTTAAGCTGTCGCAAAACAAAAGAAATCACATTCTTGTCCTGCATCTGTACACATCCCAGTCCATTCTTCAAAGCATCACAAAAGACAATGTAGCTTTTCCCTTTCTATGGAAACACTAATATCAGTTCACTAATCAACTTCTCCAAGGAACATTGACACTTGTCATCCCATGTAAAAGGAACATCCTTCTTGGTTAACTTAGTTATAGGTAACACTATATAACTGAAGTCCTTGATAAACCTCCTGTAGTAGCCTGCCAAACCTAGGAAATTGCAAATCTCTGTCGGTGTCTTTAGATGTTCCCATTCTGGTACATACTCCACCTTCTTAGGTTCTACAAAAACACCCTTAGAAGATATAGCATGTCCCAAAAAAGACACCTCAGACAACCAAAACTCACACTTGTTGAACATAACATATAACTGATGTTTCCTTAACATAGTCAACACCTAACAAAGGTGTTTCTCATGTTGTTGACTATCCTTGGAGTAGATAAAGATGTTATCTATAAGCACTACCACACAGTAATCTAGATACAGTCTGAACAACCAATTCATTAGATCCATGAAAGCTTTCGACACATTGGTTAGCCCAAACGGCACAACCACAAGCTCATAGTGACCATACCTAGTGCTAAAAACTGAATTGGGTATGTCATCCACCTTAATCCTCAACCGGTGGGAACCTGATCTCAGATTTATCTTGGAGAATACTTTAGCACCTCTGAACTGATCAAAAAGGTCATTAGTCCTTGACAATGAATTCTTGTTCTTTATCGTCAACTGTCGGTAGTCTATACATAACTTCATGGAAATGTCTATCTTCTTGACAAACAACACAGGAGCACCCCAGGGGGAAGTTCTTAGTCTGATAAAGCCCTTCTCTAACAGTTCTTGCAACTATTTCTTTAACTCTTGCATCTCTGTCGGTGCCATTTTGTAAGGTGTTTGCGCTATGGATTGTGTTCCATGAATAATATGAAACTCAAAATCAATCTCTCTAGGAGGGGGAACACCATGATACTCCTCAAGAAAAACATCCTCGAATTCTCTCACCATCAGTACCACCTAGATAGTAGGGCCTCTTGCCTTGGTATAAATATCATGAGCCAAAAAATCTTTAAAAACTTGCTTCATCAACCTCTCTGCTGTCATAGTTGATACCAAACGTGTGGTAAGAATTTTCCTATCACCTTGGAAGATCCATGAGACATCCTCATAATGGAATGTCACCAATTTAGTACTACAGTCCAACACCAAATTGTACTTCTCCAAGGTATCCATTCCTATGATCACTTCCAATCCATGCATGTCAAGTGGCATAAGATCTACTTGAATGTTTCATTCCAAGAAAGAAAGAACACAGGAAGGACATACCTCCCGCAACTTTGAAGATCCAACTAAAGGGGTTTTTAATCAAAGGTTATTAGATCTACTACAAAAAGGTAGATAACAACTATCTATCACCTCTCTGGTGCTAAAAGAGTGTGTCACGCCTGAGTCAACTAGAAAAAAACTAAACAAGAAGAAAAAAAATCAGAATGAAATAACTCCATCTGACATGTCACTACCCATGGATTGACCACTACTTCTGGTTGGTTCATGGAATTGAACCTAGTCGTTGCCTGTTGATGTCCATGTCCTCTACTAGATTGTCCAGATGATCTTATATGTGATGTCTGACTGTGTCCTCTACTACCACCATTTCTAAACTATTCTTTCTACTGTGAACTCTACTGGTTCTACCTCAGCTGCTAGGTCACCTCCTCATCCTTCATAGGGCAATATGGCCTTGTATGTCCAACCTTTCCACACTTAAAAAATGTTTTGTCCTTGTACTATGGCCTAGACGTCCCTAACACTAAAACTGATGTTGAGCTACATGCTCCTGTCAGATGAAAACTATGACCTTTGCACCTACTCAGGGACCATTGTGATAGTGCATGCGATCTTGGTTCAGTAAAAGTCGACCTCTACTGTGACTATGGTGAAGAAAACCTCAGCTTCTTGAAGCCTCTAGAAGATTTCCCTTGGAACTAAGTTGGTATCTTTTTAGCATTAGCTTCACACTTCTCTATAGAAGACCTCTCAATCTGCCTTACTGACTCCACAAAGGTGGAAAACTTTCTCTATTCTCCAAATCTGATGCCATTGTAGTCAACTTTATACTCAGACCCTTCTCAAACCTATGAATCCTTTCTTTATCCGTGACTTCCATATGAAGGAAGAACCATAGAAGCTCCATAAAATTCAATTCATATGGTCATCGATCCATGATAGATCTTCTCAAACTATGTGATCTTCTCATCTAGGTATGTCTCCGAGAAGTATCTGCTAATAAATTCCCGCCAAAATTCCTCCCAGCCTATCACAACTCTCGGCTTCTTCTCCTCTTCTATGGCCCACCAGTGACCAACACTACCCTTCAACATGTACACAACGTGCTTTACCTTATCCTCTTTAGGGATGTTTAGGATCTTAAGTGCCTTCTCGAGCTCAATCAGCCACATATTAAAGTTTGTTGGGTCCGACGTACCAGCATACTCGATTTCCTCAATACGTTTGAGCCTTTAAAATGTCTTCCTGACACCTTGGGATTCTAAAGTAGGGATGACTATTCAAACATGGACTGAAATGTAGGGTTGGCCATGGTTGTCCGGTCAAACTAAGGCATCATGGGCTGATCCAACCCCATCTCTAGCACTCTCTCATCACATGCATGCCTCCTCAGACCACCTCCTGGAGCAATATAGATACTCTCAGTGTTTTCTTTTGTGTCCTCTAGACATATCTTCATACACATAAGTTATGATTAGACATGTTGGATAACATAAGAACAAACTCAAGCCTAAGTCTTATGTCCCTGTAGACTCAACAAACCTAGAGCTCTGATACCAACTTAACTGTGACACCTTTTCTTGCTAAAAGAGATTACTCAAAACATAAAACATGATCAATTAACTAATCACATAATCATAAAAGAGGAATAATTAAAACCAATTTCAACATTATAAAAAAGTTCTGAAACATTTACATAAAGGTCCATCTTTTCCATGAACTCATATACCATAATATGTATTTACATATGTATTTAGTGGGCTTAGCCACAACCTATGTAAAGAGATATTCCACATGTACATGCCATATATACAATCACTAGAATACTACAAAAAACTCATGCCAATACATGCATATCATCTATAAAATGCATCCCATTCCCGGACCTGAGAGTACATGGACGATACGAGGACTCTACTACTAACAACTACTACTGTCCAATCTTCTGAGACTATTGATCACTAGAATGCTCCTCTTCTGATGCACGATCTTGATCACGCCTCCATTGACCACCTAAAAATATGTGGTGACCCACAAGGTGAGACCCATGTCCCAGTGAGAGATATAAATGTCCACAATGGTTATTGATTACAATATATTATTTAATTGTAACCAAAATGAGCAGATTGAGTATTTAATTAGCAATTAAGCATATTAAACACTTCTAGCATACGAAGCAAGTTAAGTAGTTTAAGTAATTCAAAAGTTGCACATAGAAGCAAGTAGGATCAACAAGATATGTAAGAGAGAAAGTAGAATTTATCATTTACTCAAAATTAGTCTCTCTAACTGCATTATATAACATTTAACCGTGTAGAAGAATAAGGCAAGGGTTAACATCCAATGTGAAGCGTATTTTACCCTACATTCATAGCACCCAAAGTGCAATTGACCACTATGAAGTCAAAATCAGTTCCAGACAAGATCTAGGAGAACCGAAATCCTAAGATCTCAACTATGTCCGGTCAGTATGGGTCAAATACAGTGACATATTAGTCAAAATGCCAACAACAAATGACATATAGTCAAGACTATAACACCTTGTACGGCCTTGGTACATGTCACAACACTAGCCACCAAGGTATGCAAAGCAAAACCCTACCAACTGAGGTACATCCACAACATAGTTAGTCACATCACATACATGTCAAATATCTGAGATACGAACTTAAACACTCTCAATAACCTCAAGATTAGGATGTCAAGTATGTCCACTCACTTGCAACCCACATACTTAAAAGTATGCACTTTGAGGTTCCCTTAGGAACACTCGTTTCACCATCCAACAAGTTCTGACGTTGAAAATGGTTCTATTGCATAGGGAACCACATGATTAGGGTTTCACTTGATTAGTTATGCTGATTAGGTGAATTAAGGTTGCATCATACAAGTGGACATATAAACTCTAATTCATTTCTAGCAAGTTTATAATTATAACAACTTCAAAAGATATAAGATGTTTTGAGGTATATTTCTTAATCACATCATCACATGATAACCTTCATTGCCATTCATGTGACCACACTTATCATCATACCATCACAGGGTATAAATGCTCATCACACTACTCTAGGGATTCAACCCTTATCATGTCATGAAGAGGATTATACCTTCATCAGGGCCCAACCATGCCCAAAGGTCACTAAGACCATCACCTCATTCCCTACAAGATTATAATTATCTATCTATGCCTTAGAATAAATCTCAATTGGTAATTTTAACAGAGAAAGGAAATATGATGTTCAAATAGCACCATTTTAGGGTTTCAACAACAATAAGAGAGTATTCCATTATCAAGGTAATCATTCCAGAAAGTTGATTACAATCAGTCTCCATCACTTGGTTACATTAGGGTTAGGTGTAACAAGCTATGCTTCATTAAGGTTACATATCAACACACCATGGTGATTATTAATTGTATTCATATAGGCAAAAGGTAAGATTATAAGTTTAAGAACTTTGAACCATCGAATACCCATCATCAAAACTAAGGCATTACACCATGGGCTTCACCCAAAACCATCGGATGTTGAAGCATCAAACCCTAACCATTGGATCAGATTCTTCATTCAAAACTATCGTTGAAGTATATGTATAACCCTTGAATCAATTAACCAAGAAAATCATAGTATTAGGGATTAAAAGGATCAAAACATGGGACCTAGTCTTACTATCAGTTGTGGTATCCTTGACCACAATTGGTTGTGGTGCCCAGGACCACCATCGGTTGTGACACTTTGTGTCACCATTGGATGATGGGGTTAGTATTACCATCGGTTGACACCATCGGGCATTGAACTACTACCACCATCGGTTGATGCCATCCAAAAGAGTCCAAAATAGAACTAAGGTTTGACCATCACTTGGCACCATTGGTTGTCATAAAGGCAGCTCCATCGGATCTAGCAAAGGACAACCATCAATTCTTGTATAAGGTTTGAAAATAGCCTAAAACCCTAAGTGTTAGCCATCATTTGAGAGGTACTAAGAACCATCATTTAACATGCTAGAAAGAACCAAGACATAATCTACCTTCGAAAGGTCATACACATTGTTTTAGGTTCATCTAGAGTTAGAAACTAATCAAGGAACAACATTAAAATTGAAACTCTAGGCAAAGATATCTTCTATATCCTTAGATCTTCATTTTAGAGCAAGAACTTGAACAAGCAAGCTAGTAGTAAGCAATATATGTGATGAGGGTTATAAAACTCGCCTCTAGGAAGAAGAACAAGCTCCAGACAGAAAGAAAACTCATGCACAGAAGGTAGAAAACCCTAGCTTTAGCTCTGAACTCATCCAAGCTAGCTCTTTCTCCCCAAGAGAAGAAAACCCTTGGCCAAGAGAGCAAGAAAGATAGGTTCTTTAAGCAATAGAACAAGTTCTACAATGAAAAACATGGTTCTATCCTAGAAGAAGGAAGGAGGAAGAACAAAAGCAAAAGAAATGAAAGAGAGAACAAGGAATTTACTTGCTTAGGTCAAGAGCAAGCAAAGAAAGCTCTACAAACCCTAGAGTAGGGCAGACCTGAACCCTAACTGCTCAAACAATAAGGCCGACCACCTTCCTCTTCCTTGGACACCCTATCCTATACCAAATAGGGGAAGAAAAATCTCTAGATAGGAGAGAAGAGAAAAGGATCCAAAGGCTTCGTTTGGGTGCTAAATGAGAGGTATATAAAGCTTATGGATAAGGGAGAAGAGAAGCTTGAGCTGTCGTAGTAAGTTTTCCATGTGTCCATGGCCTATGGCTATCACGACCATTAAAGAAGAAGCTCCTCCAGTTGTGGAGACCTGCTAAGCCATCAGATGTTAGCTATATAGGATGACCATCAAGTTTCATGCATGGTAGCCATCGGTTCTTGAAACCCTAGCTCACTAGGTGGGGAACCATCATTTGATCACCTCCCTTAAGTGAACCACCGGTCCAAGGGAACCCAATAAGGAAACCATCTACCTAATATCTCTAGAGATGACCATAGGTTGTCACCATCTGGTGATGAGCAGTGGATGTCAACCAATCAAGGGGACCATTAGTTGATGACCTCTCAAGGTAGCTCATCTACGAAGGGTAAACCCTAACTCAACCCTAAACGGGTAACACCACCAAACCAAGGTACAACTAGGCGCCCCATGGCCCCACAAGCTCAAGCATGATAAGAAAACATCTAAAGAACACAAAACATGTGACAAATTGCAGGTAAACTTCAGATATGAGTAGATTGTAGAAAAGTCCAAAATGTGTACAAAATTGCATAACTTGCACAAACAGTGTCCAAACTGGACCAAACTTGAAACTTAAGCTTGTCATATGATATCAAAGAACCTCATATGGTTTGAATAAGGTTTAAAGCACTCAATTATGATCATTAAGAATGTTCAACTGTATAATCAAGGTTGGGTCTTACACATCCATTAATGAAGGACTTGATGCATAGAACGATGAGAGATCATCATCAACCAACTAATGAAAAGAATGGCCTTGCAAAAAATGAGAAATCTATTAGGGTTTGTGATGCCCCATACCACACAAAGCAAGATTACTCAAAACAAAATGCAGAACTAATATTAATCAACCAGGTTACCAGAAAACATAGGAAACCATTTTCACATAACCACCTCAAGTGGAAGAATATCACATAGGAGTCCACAAAAGCCACTTTTATACAAAATGATTATTACATAACATTGTCCACTGGCTCTCTGGCCACAACCTGTACATATGATAACATGTTCACATACATGCATCACATATCTGTACAACAAAGGCATATAGCCAAAACATCACCTCGATATACAACATCTACAAAACTCCCCCAAGGACATGAGAGTACAGAAATGACACATAGGAACCTACTATAAAACACAAGAAGCTTATCCAACTTTTATTCAACTACCGCTCCTCTTGCTGCTCATCCTCAACAACACGATCTCTACCTCTTTGTTCTCAACCACCTAAAAGATGTGGAAACCCATGGGGTGAGACCAAATGTCCCAACGAAAGATATAAATCTCAACCAATGTCTATTAAAAGCACAGTAACTAAAGCATGTAGAGAACATATATTATCAGGTTGAGAAGATTCAGATAAATGATATGTATTAAATTAATAACACAGATTAAGAAAACTAGACAATTACCACTAAGAAGTAGAAAAATTATTACTATAAGAAGGAATATGAAGAACATATATAACAATTGACTTCTCTTACCGCATTATAATTCAAGAAATTAGTACAAAGATAAGGCAAATGGTTCATCTAATGTTATTCATATTTGACCTTAAGCAAATATATTGTATGACTGTATTATGTCTTTTATTATTCCCTAGGGATTTGAGTCATACCTCTCAAATCCAACTGACCACTGCTAAGTCAAAATCGATACCATACAAGGTGTATGGAAGAGTCAGAATCCACAACCTCCCCAGCACCTCTTGGTCAGTATAAGAGAAACACCACATAGACATATCAGTCAACTGCAAATAGTGACATATAGTCAAGATGAAGGATAGGCTCAGGTATGGCCATCCCTATAAAACACCTAGCCTGCCTTGGTATAGGTCATGCACTAGAAGAACAAGCTTACGCATGGCCATTCTTAAAAAGAGGCATCAAATGCTGTCAAACTACTACCTATCACATATCACTAGGAGAACAACTCACACATGGACGTCTCACACAACCTGTCATTGAGGATGCTAGGAGATACTCGACTTGCACCCCTACATATTAAAAAATATGCACTCTGAGTTTCCCAAAGGAATGACTCGTTTCACCATCCAACAATAGAACTGATACTGGAATGGATCTATGGCACAAGGCACCTACATGATTAGGGTTTCACTTGATTAGTTAGGACAATTGTGTGTCTTTTAGCATCTATGAAGTTACAATGTATAAATCCAAAGCAAACTCTACAAAGATAAGGGGATAGTACAACTCTAGAATTTATATAACTTATCAGGTGTGAACTTGTCACATCATCACATGATACTTATAGCACTTCCATTCACAAGGCCATCAACATTATGATATTTCCATTCAAGACCATCACCACAATTGCACTACGATGGGATATAAATCCCTCATCACATCACTAGAGGATAACACCTCTCACTAGACTTTAAGCCTTTGCCAAGTCATAAGACCCATCACCACATTATGATCTCAACATGCCTCATCAAGGCTCATAGCCATCACCCTGTACCACATAATGATCACCATAGCACTCACATAGCTATGACATACATTCCACCTACAAGGTTAGAATTACACAAGTAGGAGAGTGAAATGTAATCACATGTCATTCATCCAAATAAATCAATAAGCATAGCATACCCTAGAATTAGGGTTACGGTTTCAAACACAAAACCGATTTGGGGTTTCATAGCATTAATCAGTCACCAAACCTTAGTCTCATCACCTCCCAATTTCTTGGAGCATACTAGGATTAGAACATCATCATTAACTTGTTTAATCAACTATCTAAATAGTATTAGGTATCGACCAACATTACATGTACATGTATAACAACCTTATAATGTCCCACATATGTAGCAACCATGTACCCTTATGTGTGTATCAACCAACCCTCAACATGTGTCTCGACCACCATTAAGACAAGAGTCTCTACCACCACAAAAACACATGTCTCGACCATGAATAAAGCACATGTCTCGACCATAACCAAAGCACATGTCTCGACCATAACCAAAGCACATGTCTCAACCATGACAAAAGCACATGTCTCAACCATAACCAAAGCACATGTATTGACCATAACCAAAGCACATGTCTCAACCATGAAAAAAGCACATGTCTTGACCATAACCAAAGCACATGTCTCGGCCATGACAAAAGCATGTCTCGACCATGACAAAAGCACATGTCTCTAGCATTAAGTCAAGCCATCTCAACAATACATGTCGATCTTCAAAATAGAGAAAAACCACATCTAAAATAGATGATGGACATCAAAGAAACCAAGTGTTATAAAGAAGTAAAGCTTCATATAATATGAACGTTAAAACCCTAAAACTAATCTCCAACATGAGCAAATAAGGAACCAAACTAGGGTAAAGAAGACCAAGCTTCAACCTCAAGGAAATCAATCAAAAACCGTAAGAAAGCATGAGAGTTGAACCATGTCATGGTGATAAAACCAAGAATCATGTTGCATGTAATGACTTCACTCCATCAACCACTTAGCAAATGGGTATATGAATTAGGTGATGCAGCCTGAATTGTGTGTCCAAAAGGAGGCAGACTCAGAAGGATCAAACTTTAAATTTATAACCCAAAACCTTCAAACACCCCCGCAACTTTATTAAGGGGTCAAAGTAGATATACGAGGTCAAACATAGGGATGTGGGGACATTTAGGATGCTTAAGACCTCGCTCTTAAGTCAGATAAGCCATACCTATAGACAATAAAAGTATGGAGCTAGAACTAGTCTAGCAGATTGTCACAAAATAAAACAAAACAAAGAAAATAAAATAAAATAGAGTCTGTTAGATTCTAATAATCAGAGAGAAGGAGATCTTGGCTATGTAACCACAAGTTGGGCAGTCTATGCAGTAGTTCCCAGGCGTAGACAATCCTCAAACACCCTAGCAAGCAACCTACATCCAAACATAGTACATATTATGGTATCTGTTCCTATGGGGTCATCCCACTTACTTTCACACAGTGTGACTAAAACCTATCAGTGATATGAAACCTCTCTCGAGGATGACAAATCAACACCCTAGAATATTCTTGATACCCTCTCAGGTCTAGAATATTCTGAGATGCTAGGAACATGTGTGATCTAGGAAGAACCAGGTAGTGGGCTCGACTGTGCCAGGCTGGGTCTGGCTGTGCCTAGGTCTACAATTCTGGTCAGATCACCTTGAACCTTACTCCTTTCCGATTCCGATCTAAAGTACCTTCTCTTGTCTATTTCTACAATGAATCTCTCGATATAGGTAGAAATAGAAGTTCAAGCAAGAAAGAGATCAACCAAACTAGCAATCATAACCAGAAAGAGAAGATAGAACTAGAAATCATACTAGATCTAGAATAAAACTACTTGATTAAGGTAAAAGTACATAAACATGCCCAAAATAGGCTGCATAGCCAAGAAGGAGCTCAACTAGCCATGGACAAGCATAGTTGGCACCGAACAAAGATGGAAGAACATCATTTGTACAAAAACAAAGGAGAATAGTAGAAGAAAGGAGAAGAACAAGAGATTTAGCCTATAGAGGAGAGGTGGTTCTCACTCCTTAGCTTTCGTATCGGACAAATCTCATCTTTGGGACGTCCTCCTTGGTCTTCTGGACTCCTTGGCCTCCTTTATCTTTGATTCCACCCTGAACAACAACTTGGTGGATGTATGGAGGTTGAAGATGGATGGGAATGGTAGGATATGGGTGAATGGTGGTGGAAAATGGTGGTAGATGGATGCAAACTGGAGGAACAGACAAAGGATGAGTACTTTAGCCTTTTCAGGCCTCAGAAATCTCCCAAGGGCCTCTAGGAACCAAGAATGTGCAGAACCATAATGTGGAACCTCCAAAACTTTGAAACTACAGAACAAGACCTCCCAATCTCGAAACCACAGAACGGGACCTTCC
Organism: Alisma plantago-aquatica; assembly: GCA_963693085.1. Taxonomy (NCBI): domain Eukaryota; kingdom Viridiplantae; phylum Streptophyta; class Magnoliopsida; order Alismatales; family Alismataceae; genus Alisma; species Alisma plantago-aquatica. The sequence goes on along the minus strand of OY856409.1, from coordinate 1,047,152,380 downwards.
AATCTTTAGAACCCCCCCTCCAAGTCGTGAGGGGTGGGTATTCATAGGTGAAGGAGAAGCGTATGTATTGAGTGGTCACAACACCTGTCTTGGTCATGGCACGGTCGTACCGAGGGTCGCAGTCAAACTAATGTCGCAATTGAGATAGACGTCACGGTCGAGGCAGACGTCACGGTTGAGGCGGACATCACAGTCGAGGCAGACGTCATGTGTGAGACAGGTGCAGCTGACCCTTTTCCTCGACATGACTATGTTGGGCTCAGCACAGCCGTGTCGAGCATATTGGCCACGACAGACGAGATTTGTTTGGGGCCGAGGCAGGTGCCACTATCGAGGTAGGTGTCACGGTCACGACAGGTGCCATGTTTGAGGCAGACATCACGAGCAAGATAGGTGCAACTGATCCTTTTCCTCAGCACATCTGTGCCAAGCGTCTCAGTCGTGACGGATGAGATTCATTTAGGATCATGGAAGGTGCCACGATTGAGGTAGGTTTCGTAGTCACGACAGGTGCCACGGTCAAGGTAGGTGTCACGATCATGGAAGGTGTCACGGTCGAGGTAGGTGACGTAGTCGAGGTAGGTGCCTCGGTCGATACATGTGTAGATGACCCTTCTTCAGCACAACCGTGTTGAGCATCTCGATCACGTCAGGTGTCGCGGTCATGACAGATGGAAGCCTAAGTGCTGCAGAAACCATGTGTTGGGGAGAAATCTTAGAGAATAGATGTCTTTTCAGGTTCGGTGCCTATAAGTCCCAAAATTGACTAGTTGAGCAACTTTATCTATGATAAGATATAAATTACTAAAAGATAATAATCTAGGGTAATTTTGGGAATATTAAGGCTATAATGACACAAAACCATAAATAAATGCTTAGCATAAATGCCTAAATTTGGGTGTTATGAACCACCCCAATCTTAAACCCTTGCTTGTCCTCAAGCAAGACCATGCTCAAAGAACAAAAAGATAACATCAAAATTAAGAATGGTGATAAATGCTAAGGTTAAGAAACAAAATAGTTTAAAACATTAATTCTCCCGACCCATGTTGTTTCAGAACAAACCCCACCAATTGAGCACAATCTTGTTAAAGTATGGTCAAAGAGTGTCCAGGCAAGATTAAGTGAATCCACTACAACCTGTCAATACTCATGAGGGTTTGAATCATAATTATACAACATAAAAGCATTATCACATAGGTGATCACGCGGGTGATGAGCAATGAGCCATCATCATGTATTCATGTAGACCCATCAAGAACAATGCACTTCCCACTTATTTAGATCCTAAGAAGCAATAAAAGAAGAAGACTCTAATGACTTCTGAGGATCCCGATCTGTGTCAGGTTGCTCCATGTAGCAAGCAATAGTCCCTGCAATCTAAGCTAGTTGGCCCAAAGTAGTGATACAAACTCCTCGTATTGTGCTTTAACCAACCTTGCTAGTGGGAAGATCTCATAGGTCTCCTAGGGGTTCCTAGTGACTCTCTAATGAGCTTTCGAGGTGGCACTACCAGGAACATCATACCCGCATTCATGAGCATAATCATACACCGGCTGGGCACCATCCTCAACTCTCCTAAAAGAGAAAACAATGCTCATTTATTCACACTCGGGCTTTTATTCTCTGCATTCTATTTTATAGGCTTGGGTAAGAACTATTTTGATATTTTTGGGATTTTGTGGACGGCCAAGCCTCTTTTGCAAATTTTTAATTTTTATGCTCATCTTTTTAACTCAATCTAAGGTGAGAGGACACGTAGACCATCAAACAAAAACACTACAACTTTATTATAGCTCAAAACTCATCATTATCCTCTTGATACCCGTATGAAAATACAATAATTGTGATTTAAGGATCCTTAGAGTAGAGGCAAGTTCATGACAAATGCACCTTGGAGTTTTGATCAAACTCTAGCTTCTTTCCAATGGTCGTATATCATGGATTTTTCGTTCACAACATAGATCAAGGGAATAATGTTTTAAGCTATGAAAAAAGTGTAAAACCTTAGATTTATTCCCAAACTTAAGGAAAGAGTCAATGAGCTAGTCAAGTAAAAGATTAAGCAATTTAAGATGAAAATTATGCATTTAGGCATAAAGATAAGCATTTAGTTCTAATATTTTCATTGTACAACCTTAATTGCAAAGATACAAATTATGAAACAAAGTCTGCAATTTTTTTTTAAATTTATACTAAATGCATTGAGTAAACATGCATGCGTGAAAAATGAAGAGATAGAAGGGAGACTAGCCCTACCACCCCAAGCTTAAAACTTTGCTCATCCTTGAGAAAGACTTAAAGTTAGTATAGTAGGTAAGGAATGCATGGATGTACAGGAAAGAATTTTATTGATTTCCTAGTATGATTAATGTATGCTAGGATATATTTAAGCAGATAGAGGAAGAATGTGAAAAACAAATTTTACTTTAACAAAAAGAGAAAAGGGAAGAAGTAAGAGAAAGGGGGTGGCTTCCCCACAATATCGACACTGGGATCCCAAATCTTAGGTTTTGGGGCCAGTGTCACCTTGGTCTTGCCGATGGGGTCCGACATGTAAGAGAACAATGGGTGGAGATCTGGGCCCTTCTGAGTCTAAAGTAGAGGAATAGAATCTGATGACTCAGTGAACTCATCCTTGTGCTAGAATTGTCTTGAACTGCACTGAGATAAATTTTTTGACAAATCATCCTCAAGGCACCTTTCAATGTATGAATATGAATGGGAAGGCCCTAGGATGTCGACATAGGATGATATGGAGGGGAAAGGTTGAAAATTTTCTAGAGGACTCCTATATTCTCCCTCCACCTTTGAACATGAGGTTGGATGCTCAGACAAATTTTTATATACAGTCTGAGTCATCCAATCATCTTCTGAACAAGAAGTATCCCCAGTTGAATATGTTTGCAGTTCTACCACCCCAAGCTTGTCCCCTTCTATGGGGTCTGGGGTATCTTTATTCTCAGCAGCCATGTTGTGATGGATTGTCCATCCTGCTCCTCCAATGCCCACCATGCCTTGTAATGGTGAATGTCAGCTCATGCTGCTCCAACTCATCGTCATCACTATATTCACTCCACTATGAGAAATAATCATCGTCATCCTCATCGAACAAATTGTTCCAAACCATGGTTGGCGTACTACTCAAAGTAAAGTGACATGTCCCAATATGAGAGATATCACCCTGGTCTGGGTCAATGTCTGATTTAGGTTCCTCAAACTAACCTCCCTATTGTGAGGTTGTTTGACTTCCCTGGTGAGGATAGGAGTCATCATTGTGATATAACCATTCATGCATATGGCTTGTATCTTCCATTGGTTGATCAGCTGAATCATCTAGATAACATGAAGGGCTTCCTATAACATATCAAAATCCACGATGTATCTCTTTCTACACTTTTTCTATAAGATTTGTCCTTCATTTTCATCTCATATGTATTTGGAATTGATTTAGTGGAATTATGATGGTTATTGGATACATATTTCCCATATATTCTTAATATAGGGTTTTATGCACAAATACCTCAGTAGGGATTTAAGTAATGGGACTAAAGTGCAAATTGTCCACTAAGTAATATAAATAGTAAAATATTTCGTCCTAGAACTTTCTAGTGCTTTTTAGAATATGAAAAAGAAAAGAAAAATATTTATAAAGGAGACGATAATGCAATATTTAAATACAATATGGGATATAATGGATAAAAGAAGATAATGATGAATATATTGTTCCCAAAATCATAAATGAAAACCCATGAATATAATTTGGCATTCAAACTCATTTTCTTGACCTAAAAGAAACTTAAGGGCCAAGTATCATCTAATTTGGAAGATAAATGCATATATTAGAATCTTTATTAAAAGAAAAGAGGAGATAAGCCAATAAGGTGAAATAAAATATCTAACACCGTAAATTGGAAAACTAACTCCAAATTCATAATATAAACATGGAAATAAGCCTTTGGGAAAATTTGCAACTCATTTGGATAATGAGTAAAAATAGGAAAGAGAAAGTGTGTAGAATTTTCTCCATACTGGTTCACTACACCATGCATCGCTTTATATACGTAGCAATCCCATTTTGGTATTTGATTTTTCAATCAAAATTTTCCAACCCATGGGCGTATTCTTCCTTTTCTCCTTATTATCTCCCATAAATCCCCTTTTCTTATCAATAATTTCCAGCCACTTCCATCCGAAATAAATATACCTTTGAGTTCTTACCACATGGATGTCATGACATTTATCGTTCCAGAGTATCCTTCTCTTATTTTGCGAATAAATTCCAGCCCTTTCGGATATATGTCATGCATCTATTTCCCCCACACTGATGTAGGATTTTAAAATTTACTTATCCTATGGCATGTACCCCCATCATGCAATGTCCCTTGACATTTTCATATCTAATCCTCCTTGTTTTGGCAAAACTATTCTAATGTACCTCATTGGCTGATAGTTTCTGCCTCATAGAAAGTCTTCTATTCTCGTCTCCATCCAATCTAAAATAGAATTCGGTATTTCACCTTCTTGCACATAGAATATAATAAATCCCCCTACTACAAAATTTATCATAGTGTCTCACCCATCCATTTCTATTTTTGAATGCACCATTTATACAAAATATCTTCCAACTTGTCATTACATCCATTGAAGTCTTTAACTAATAAGTTTTGACCTGTTGAGGAAATCTCAAGTATTTTATTGGGAGTTAGATCACCTCCAGCCCCATGGCTTCAGCTAGTTGTTCTTACCTTTTCAGACAATTCTTGTAGAGAAACAAATTTGTTTAGCTCACATTGACACATAACTCGATATGATGTCCAAACTCCTATAGTGTGTTATTTAAATTGTACAACACCCATGTCTTAGCCTCTACAAATATCAAAATATCATATAAAAATATAAGTTGATTCATAACCTTCTTCCCATGTATTGTGCAAATCTAATTATCTTTGTCTTCTCTACTTTCTCCATCTTGTGTGTCAAGTACTTGATGACTATCGTGAAAAGGAGAGGGGATAATAGATCCCTTTATCTTAGTCTGTTGTGCCCCTATACATTCATATGATGTCCCATATACTAAGATAAAGAATCTAGTGGTTTCCATACATTATTTCATCCATTCTTTCCATTTCTCACAAAATCTCATCTTTCTCATGATCCATCATAATGTATCCCATCTGACACTGTGTTTGCTTTAGAAACATACAGTTGTAGGTATGCTTTTATACTTCCTCTCTGTACATTGTAATCAAGCAAGAATTCTCTAGTAGGGAGGGTAAAGTCATTAATACTCCTTCCTACTAAAAAATCTCCTTGGTTATCAGAAATTAGATATGGAAGCACTATCTTCAATCTGTTAGACTGATTTTTGTAATGACCTTGTATGTATGTATGTATGTATGTATGTATGTATGTATGTATGTATGTATGTATGTATGTATGTATGTATGTATGTATGTATGTATGTATGTATGTATGTATGTATGTATGTATATATGTATGTATGTATGTATCAGAATCAGGTAAATATATTCCGAACCCTCCTAAAATTATAATAGGTCAAAAGTTACATATAGTCCAACGCTACATCATGCTAACCAGAACAACTCACACATCTAAAAACATTTTTTCATTTGACACATTTATAAATTTTTATAGCAATACTACTTGCACTATTGGCTTTCCCTCTGTGTATACACTCGTTTCTTTCTCTCTACACATGGAAACATGTAGAAGCAAATAAGAGCCTCTTCTTGACCCCATTCCCGTAGTGATTGATCATCTTTTTTACATCTTCAACCATCTCCACTCGTAGGTGGAGGTCCTTGCAAGCTGTCTCCCAAACATCAACAGTAAATTTGCAGCACCCAAACAAGTGATCATGGGTTTCCTCTTCTTCATTGCATAACAAGCATATCATAGAAGTTTCATTGTTCCATCTATGTACCTTGTTTCGAGTTGCCAGTGCATCATGCAAAATTTTAAAGACACACATGGACCGTTTAGGCACATGTTTGCCTATCCAAATTTGTTCCATCAGTCTGTTCCATTCAACACATGTTCTTGTGACCTCCCATAGATCCACATTTTGATTTAATATTCTCCAATCACCTGCATGACACCGTGGAAACAGATGCTTCACCTTTGGCCATAGGTCCCTCATCATATGAATGGTATGTGAATATCCCTCATGTGTCTTTAGTTGGAAATCCAACCCTAGTGGGTATCTTTCCCTCATCCATCTACTCCACACCGAGCTTCTATCTTGGTAAGAAATAACTCTCCTTAGAGTTCCCCATCTAGCAATGTCCCTATGAGTTTTTAGATGCAATCCCCCCCTCTCTAGGCAAAGCCAGTCTAGCATAGCGCATAGGATGATACTCGCTTTCCCATACAAAATTAGAGATCTTCATCTCCATGTTGTCCAACACAGCTCTGGGGATCTCACCTTACTGAACTCATAAAATAATTAGACCCTCAATAGCTGACCTGGTAAGCGTTGCTTGTCCTGCCATACACGTCTTTTGGGAAGGCCATCTTGCTATCATTTCATCTAGCTTGTCAATGCAGTCTGCAAAGTCTTTCACCTGGAGATTACCACCAGCAAGTGGGAACCCCAAGTATTTGGTCGGAATTTACCTAACTCAACTCCCATGGCTTCATGCAATCTGGCTTCATTCTGGTAGCATTTTTTAGAAAGATAGAGATGGGTCTTGTTCACATTAGTACACAACCCAGTCTCTTCACCGTATATTTTTAGAAGATTATTCAGCTCCACTAGCATACTAGCTTTTTCTTCTATGAACACCAGAATATCATGAGAAAAGATCAAATGACTCATTACTTTCATACCATGTACTGTGTATGCTCTAATCAACTTTCTATCCTCTGCTTGTTTCATTTTCTACATGAAATACTCCATGACAATGGTGAAGAGAAGTGGGGATAGAGGATCTCCTTGCCACAACCCATTGCTCTTTTTGTATATACCTGCTGAGGTGCCATTCATGAGAACTAAGAAACTCATTGTCTCCACACATTATTTCATCCAGGAAATCTCTTGTTCAAAAAATTCCATTTGTTGCATGATCCACCATAACTTTTCCCATCTAACACTGTCATATGCCTTGGACACATCTAGCTTCAAACAGGCATTCCTGCTTCCTCTCATCACATTATAATCAGATAAAAACTCATCAGTGAGAAGGACACAATTAGAAATACTCCTACCTTCAATGAATGCTCCTTGATTCTCTAAAATAAGAAAAGATAGAACCTGTTACAGCCTAGTTGCCAGTATTTTTGCAATAATTTTATATTCGGCCGAACAACATGCAATAGGCTTGAAATTAGTACAAGAAGCAGTAATCTTCTTCTTTGGAATGAGCCTGTCTCACCATGTTGCCTTCATTCATGAACCACTTCACATACTCTACTAGGTCCCCTTTCAATAGTGTCCCAAGCAGCCCTATAAAAGAAAGCATTAAACCCATCTGACCCTGGAGACTTGTTGCATCCTATACTCCATATAGCTTCTTTCACCTCATGTTCGGTCACCTCTTTTGTGAGAATATTATTGTGAGTACCATAAAGTTTGAACCTCCAGTCCATCTCCTCCTTGTGTACTTCTTTTGCAAAATGTTTGTTGTATAACTCACTATATAACTGCATTTCTTATTCCTCTAGATCTTCCTATTTGTTAACCACATGTCCATCTTTATCAATCAACACATAGATGATATTGCTTGCCTCTCTTCCCTTCACCGCCATGTGGTAGAGTTTTGTATTTCTATCTCTGTCTTCCATCCACTTCTCTCTAATTCTTTGCTAGTAGAATTTTTCCTCTGCCTTCTTGAGATCTTCTAGCATCATCTTCAATTCTCTATCCTTCACTATCAACTCCTCATTCAAGGGATCTATAAGAAGAAATCTCCATACCACTCTACACTCTTTCTTTGGTTCAACAATCAAATTGGGAATATTAACCTCCTCTTTTGCCGACTTCTTTAAAGATGCCTTCAAACTTGACAGTTTCTTAAAAAAAATAAACATGGGATTCACGTGTATTTGCATGCTCCAGCTTTCCTTGACAATATCACCAAACCCCTTCCATTCAGCCCAATAATTAAGAAATTTGAAAGGTTTCCTCTTTTGTTTCTTTTCTGTGATTTGCACCAAAATCAGAGCGTGATCACTCATCTCAGAACATGCTGCTTTTACCTTTACATTGGGAAACAACTTTAACCACTCCTCATTCACCAGTACTCTATCCAACTTGCTTGCTATCCTATCCTTTAGATTCTATTCATTATTCCACGTAAATATGTCTCCACCTGCATAGGAAGCTCAGCCAAACCCACTCTGTCTATGGCCATATTAAAAGCATCAAGTATGGCTTATAGAGCAAGTCTTCCCCCTATCTTTTCCCCCTATAGTCTAACATTATTGAAGTCACCAATCACTATCCAAGGATCCTTCAACTATCTAGAGAGCAGTGCTAAGTCATACCAGAGTTCTTGTCTTCTTTTTGCATCATTATGAGCATACACCGCAGTCAAACACATATGCAATCCAGCTGTATTCCTACATTCTAGCATGATATGTTGGTCAGACATCTTCACCACTATCACCCGCCAGGCATTGGGTTTCCATGCCACACACACCCTAGTCAGTTCAGAGAATTCTAGGTTAGATATGTGTTCCCATCCCTGTGGAAATAGGTACCCAATGCTTTGTTTATTCTTCTCCCTAATTTTGGTTTCAACAAGTGCTACAATAGAGGGTCTGTTTATAGATATCCAGTCTCAAACCTCCTTCTTCTTATTCTTATCACACCCTCCTTTAATATTCCATATGAGAATGGACATATTAAAGGTTCTTGTTCACCCGAGTGTGCCTGGGCTGCTCCTTCTTCTTGTTTTCATTTTTCTTCAGTTCATCTTTCCTCGTTTGTTCAACCTGCTCAGGCTCCTTTGCACCAGATTCACTTAGAGTATTGAACTTTTTCATACAGTCTATAATAGCTCCAACTCCTTGTGTCTTCAGTATCTTTGATCTTCTTGATCCTTTCCTCCTAGATGGAGGGGTGAATTCACCTTCTTCATTCTAGTCCAACTTCCTCGCTCCCCATTGTCAGAAGTTCGTTCATCTCTTACTTCATCATCAGCTATGGTCACTACGGTCTCAGTTAGAGAAGTTGTTCCTTCATCTGGTTTGCTAGACTGAGTCATGTCCTCAACTTTGCTATTCTCTGTCATCTCTTTAGCCTTCTCCTTCCAGACCTGCTTCTCTTTCTGCACTGGTTGTGTCGCTTTACAGTTGACATCAAACTGTCCAAACGCCTTGCAATGGGTGCATCTCGGAGCCTTGTAGTCCATCGTGATACCCAGTGGTATAGACGCACGCCCTCGGACATTGAGCCATACAGTGTCCAGAATATTGACTTTTGCATTGATCTCTACCAGTACTTGAGTTGTGTCATCAGCCAAGGACCGTTCATCAATGTTTAAGACTCTGCCCACGCTAGTAGTGATGGTACTCGTTACCTTGCGAGTCCACAACCTTCTAATTGAACTCAGAGAGATCCATGTTGGTATGGTGGATAGAGCATCCCTCCTTAGTTCATCTCCATGACAATAGTCTTTGATGATGACTAATTGCTCATCGAACCACCTCGGGCCCAAGTTGAGAGCCGCTGTTTTATCTGTCGCATTGGAGAATCTCACGAGGAAGAAACCATTATTCCTTGACAGAAGTTCAAATGATCCTTTGGGATTCCAGACTTGTTGTATCCAAGCAAGAAGATGATGGTGGTAGGGCCTTTTCTTGATCACATAGACCAGTATGGTGAATTCCTAGAGATTGTTCATTCGTTCAAATTCACCCTCATCCAAATTGACCAGGACATGACCATCCTCATATCGGGGCGGTGGGAACTTCTCTTCCTTCTCACCGCATGGAGGCGGGTGTTTCAGGACCTGAGTCCACACGCACCTGGCCTTCTTTTGGTTTCTGTGGCCGTCTGGAGTGTCCTGGCTCAGTTGTAGGGACGATCCTCCTTCCTTGCTCCCTTCATCTTACACCTTAGGGTTAGGGATCTCGGGTTCCTTCTCAGTACTCCTCATAGGATCGGTCGATGGTGGGATGGTGGTGACGATAGGGGGTTGTTGTGGGTGGATTGGAAGTGGACGTTCCCGGCTGGAGTGGCCGACGACATAGTCTCCATGCCCGAGCTTGGATCGCCCTAGCGATCATCAAAACCCTAGGGATTGGAGGGGCGTTGTTTTTTCTGTATGTATGTATGTATCAGAATCAAGTAAATATATTCTGACGTCCTCCTAAAATTATAGGAGGTCAAGAGTACATGTAGGCCCAACGCCATACATCCAGAACAGAGTTACAACTCACTCTTCTATCTAATATGTAAATTATGTCTAACACATTTACATATTTTTACAGAAATAGGTGTGGCATTTATAGCAGATCCTTGATGTCTTTTGGCGTTCATCTCTTCCCATATATGATAGCATAGACCAACAAATAGAAGTTTCTTCCTCTCATCATTACCACACCTAGACAATATTCTTTTTGGGTCCCCAGATAGCTGAATTTGCAATCTGAATTCCTTGCATAAACACTCCCATATCTCCTTTGTAAATTTACAATCACCCACAAGGTGGCTATGGGATTCCTCCATCTCTTGGCATAGCAAGCATAGATTAGAAACATCATAGTTCCAATGCTTTATCCTGTCCAGAGTAGCAAGAACATTGTGCAGAATTTTATATACACACATGCTCCACTTTGGCACATACCTACCGGTCTAGAGCTGTTCTCCGAGTAGGTCCTTTATACTTTTTGAATGAGTCACATCCCAAATTCACATCTTCTGGTCTCTGAGCCTCCATCCACCAGTGTTTCTTTCAACAAATAGGTGTTTGACTTGTTGCCAAGTCTCCATCATAACGTTAATGGTGTGTGAGTATCCTTCCCTTGTCTTCAGCGTGAAATCTATCCCTCTTGGATATCTTTCTCTCATCCATTGTCTCCACGTAGAGCCTTCTTAGAATGTGATGATTCTTTGCATGGTCCCCCATTTTGCAATATCTCTAGGAGTTTTTAGATTCAACCCTCCTTCATCACTTGGGAACGCCAGTCTAGCATACTTCATAGGATGGTGTTCACTTCCCCATAAGAAATTTTCCATTTTCATTTCTATTCTATCCAAGATAGAACCAGGGATCTCACCTTGTTGTACCTAGAAGATAAGAAGTCCTTCTATGGCAACCTTTATCAGATTCTTACGTCCTGTCATGGATGTCTTTTGCGTCGGCCATCTGTTAATCATTTCCTCCACCTTATCAATGCAAACAACAAAATCTTTGGCATGAAGATTACTTCCAGCTAAGGAAAACCCCAAATATTTTGTTGAGAAGATGCCTCTCTCCACACCCATAGCCTGTACTAGCCTGTCCTCCATTTGGTAGCAGTTCTTAGACAAGAAGATATGTGTTTTGTTTGCATTTACACACAACCCCATTTGTTTCCCAAACTCACCCAACATATTTTTAAGATTTTCTAGAGAATGTTGTTTGGATTCTACAAACACCCACACGTCATCTACAAAAATCAAATATGTCATTACCTTCATCCCATGGACTGTATAAGGCTTGATTTCCTTATTTTCTTCAACTTGTTGCATCTTCTGTGTGAAATACTCTATGACAATCACAAAAAGAAGAGGTGATAGGGGGTCACCTTGGCGCAACCCGTTACCCCCTCTAAAAAGACTTATAGATGTGACATTTACCAGAATAGAGAAAATTGTAGTGCCAACACATTGTTTCATCCAGCCAATCCACTGTTCATTAAACCTCATATGCTGCATAATCCATCATAGTTTGTCCCATCTAACATTGTCATAGGCTTTGGAAACATCTAGTTTTAAGCATGCTTTCCTGCTTCCTCTCATGACACCCAATAAGAATTCTCCTGCCAGAAGAGCACAATCACTAATGCTTCTACCTGCCACAAAGGCCCCTTGATTTGTAGAAATGAGATAGGGAAGGACCATCTTCAATCTTACAACCAGTATTTTTGCAATAATTTTATATTGTACCAAACAACATGTTATGGGTCTAAAATCAGCAAGAGAGGAAGTAACCTTCTTTTTTGGAATTAGAATAAGAAAATAATGATTGACATGTCTTACCACATTTCCCCCTTCTAGGAACCATCTCACATAAGAAATCAAGTCATATTTGATGATATTCCAAGTCTTCTTGTAGAAGAAAGCATTGAAACTGTTAGACCTGGGTGATTTGTTGTTGCCTATGTTCCAGACTGCTTCCTTTACCTCTTTCTCATTTGTACTTCTCGTGAGGATATTGTTGTGTGTGTTCATAAGCTTGAACTTCCATTTCACTTCCTCTCTTTCCTCTACGTCCCTGTTGAAATTTTTGTTATACAATGATGTGTAGAAATTTATGGCCTGCTCTTCTAAGTCTTCTTGTTTTTTGACCACCCTCCCATCAGTATCAATCAGTTTAGAAATAATATTACCTACCTATCTCCTTTTCACTACCGTATGGTAGAGTTTGGTGTTTTGGTCCCCATCATCCATCCACTTCTCCTTACTTCTTTGCCAATAGAAATTTTCCTCTACCTTTTTCTGTTCCTCAAGCATCTTTTTCAGTTCCCTATCTTCCTCAATCAAGGTTGAATTCAGTGGATCAACCAATAATCTTTCTCTGACTTCTTTGCACTCACTTTTTGTCTCCTTTATCATGTTTGGAATGTTCACCTCTTCCTTGGCCCACTTCTTAAGTACAGTCTTAGTATTCGCTAGATTTTTAGCAAAGACATACATTGGATTACATGTCACCTGTGCACCCTAGCTATTTTTAATGACATCATCAAATCCTTTCCATTCAGCCCAAAAATCTAAACGGCTTCCTCTTCTATTTCTTTTCTATGATTTGAACTGAGATTGGTGCATGGTCGCTTAATTCAAAACCTCTACCTTCACTTGTACATTAGGGAGAATTTTCAGCCACTCATCATTCACCAGAGCTCTATCAAGTTTACTTGCTATTCTTTGTTTCGGTCCCCTTTCTTTATTCCACGTGAACAAGTCACCTCCCCCCATAGGTAGCTCGTAAAGACTCGCTTTATCAATATCCTGATTGAAAGCATCAACCTTTGTAGTCAGTGCAAGCCTTTTCTCCTTTTTCTCAGCCAATAGGTGAACTATATTGAAGTCTCCTATCACCAACCATGGTACTTTAACCTTCTTGGATAAGAAAACCATATCTTTCCAGAGATCCAATCTAGCTTTGCCATCATTATGGCCATAAACAACAGATAACCATATATGTAATCCTCCATTGTTCCTGCATTCTATCGTAACATGCTAATCTGACATCTGTATCACTGACACCCACCAAGCATTGGGCTTTCACATCACATAGACTCTAGCAACCTCATTACATTCCACATTAGACACGTGGTTCCAGCCCTACAAAAATGCCACTAGCAGCAATCCACTCCCAGATTTCCTTTTCTTGTTCCTATCACACCCAGCTTTAAGGTTTCATAAAAGCATGGACATTTTAAGATGATTTGTTTTGGGCTCTGGTATGCCTTGAGGGCTCCTTCCTATTGTTCTTCTTTCCAGCTTCCTTCTCATCATTGATTTTTGTTCTCCTTCTTTATCTGAATCACTCAATGCTTCACACCTATTCCCGTTGTCTAGAACATCTCCCACACCTCGAGACTTAAGGATACCCCCTTTGTGGTTGTTTTTCTTAGAAGACAGTATGAACTCTCCCTCCTCTTATTTTGTACCTTCTTTCCCTTTACTCTATGTTTCTTTTCCCAGACTCATCTCCTTCTCTTACGTTCTGTTTGCATTGTTGCTAGGATCTTGTCCTCCATCTGTGATCACTACTCCAGCCTATACTTCAACTACTCCTTGATCTACAGATTTGTCCTTCATTTTTTCCTTCCAGAACTGCTTTAGAATCGGTCCTCGCTGCTTAGTTCCTCTAGTAGTTTAGTCCTCTACCTTCTTCAGCCCCTCACATTGATGTGTGCCATGATCGAATGTCTAGCATCTGCTGCAGCTCACAGGGATGTGATCATAGACAATGGATATTAGGATCGGTTGTCTACCTTTCACATTCAGCCATACTCTTGATGGTTTAGGCCCTTCAACCTCCAATTCAACTGGGACTCATGGTTCCTCCTCTTCCAAGGATCTCTCATCTATGTATAGGACTCACCCCGCTCCAGTCACAATCGTGCTGACAGTTTGCCTGGTCCAGGATCTTCCAAATGATTTCAACGTAGTCCACATCGGGATGGTCGTAAATGAGTCCTTCTTCAGTTCATCACCAAGATTATAGTGCTTGGCAATCACGAGTTGTTGATCGAACCACCTGGGTCCCAATGCCAGAACATCCTCCTTATCTACTACCGTCAAGAAACGAACCAAGAAGATGTCATTGTCCCAGGATAGCAACTCAAAGGACCCTTTTGGTTTCTAAGTCCGTTTGATCCAGGCCAGTAAACGAGGATAAAACGGTATCTTTACAAGAGTATAGACCATGATTGTATGCTCCCAGATGTTTGTAAGCCTATCGAACTCAGTATCCTCCAAATCGACATGGATCTCACCATCCTCAATCTTAGGCTTCGGGAACTCCAAGCTTTTATCCTTGTTGCCAGCCGGTTGTTTGAGAATTTGATTCCACGCCACTCTCCGAGCAGGCGTTTCTTCTCCTTCCCCCGTAGTTTGGTCTCTCAGCCTCGTGCCTTCATCTTCCGTCATTTGCATTTGCAACAGTGTAGTGTCCTTCTAGTTCTTGATTTCCTTCTATTTCTCTGTCATGGTAGTCTAGTGAGGGTGGGATTGTGGTTCGAGAGGTGGGTTGTGGTGGTGGATGCCACTAGTCGGACTAACCAAAGATGTGGGTTCCATGCCCACAGGATTCTCGGAGATCGCCTACGCAATTTCCTGGGGTAGAACCCTAGGGGAGAGCATAGGTATATGTATGTATGTATGTATGTATGTATGTATGTTTGTACGTAGGTATGTATGTATGTTTGTACATACATATATGTATGTATGTTTGTACGTACATATGTATGTATGTATGTATGTATGAGATTAAGAGAGAATGATTTCTCTCCCCCTCTCCCATACCCGTGGCAGAGACTGAATGCCCAAGAGGGTGATAAATCAAGGCGATAACTGAGATTCAAACCCGGGTCCCTTTATTAGGGGACATCGTGCTTGAATACTTAATCCACTCCTTGTCAGCTATATGTATGTATGTATAAAATAAAGAGAGAAATATATCTTCCCCTCCCTCCTCGCAATCCACAATGGAGGTTGGACATGTAGAGGATATTGAATTGCAAAATATTTGTACCTTGGTTACAACTCAAATCTTTTCGTTAGGGAAAACATGAATTTACCACCCATTGTATCACTCATTGGCTACACACACACAAATAGAAATAGACATATATATATATATATATATATATATATATATATATATATATATATATATATATATTATATATATATATTATATATATATATGGTGGTTCATTCGCTAACCATGTGGGTAGCTAAATTTTTGCTACCCGTGCATTTCAATAAGTAACTATTTAGTTTGTAGAGTAGCTATCTGGACAATAAAGTACTATATTGTCAAAAAAGTAACTATTCGACTAAAAAGGTAAAATCAGACAATACACATTAAAAATTTTGGAAGAAATATGTAATTGTACATCTCTTACAAATGTAACCATTATGTATGTAATGTAATCATTTAGAAGGTAATGTAACCCTACACACATGTAAAGTAAAAATTCCTGGAAAAAATAACTAATTCTGGTGCGATAGCTACCCGCACAGGTACTAAAGATGAACTATATGGGATTAAGAGAGAAAGATTTCTCCCCCCCCCCCTCTCCCATGCCCGTGGCGGAGGCTGAACCCCCGGGAGGGTGGTAAATCAAGGCGGCAACTGGGATTCGAACCTGGGTCCCTTCAAGAGGAGATGAACTATATATATATATATATATATATATATATATATACATATATATATGTGTGTGTGTATGTGTGAGGCTAGAACACACTTGAGTATACAAATCACATTGTACACCCCAATGGTGTTTTCCTATCTAAACCATATTTTTTAAAAATCTCCATTATTTTTTAGTGTTACATTAGTAATAGGCCCCATAAAAAATTTGAGCCCATTTGGATGACTGCAAGTCACTCATCCCAGAAAATAAAAATCAACATATATTACTAATTTGAAATGCATGACTTTTACCTCCTTTAGATTCATGACTTATAAGGGTCCATATGAGATCAAATTTATTATATAGTATGTTCTTAAGATATTTAGGAAGATCAACGATTTATATTTTCATAATAAGTGCTTCATGAAGGAAAACAACTAAGGTATATAGCATCTCTAATACACTCGAATGAGTTCCAGTTTTCACCCTCTCTCTCTCTCTCTCTATATATATATATATATATGTATATATATATATGTATATATATATATGTACCTATGGATTTTATTTTGTAACAGGAAGGCACCAAACTATAATGAGATGATTGAGTATGTAATACAAAAAACTCATTTTGAATTTTGATCGCTGGAAGTAGAAAAATGAAAACTATGGAGAAAAAAAACTCCGCCCCAAACTATAACTAGGAGAAAAGAATTGTAACCATAATGCTAAAGTAGTAATCAGAACACTTAGTTTGTAATCAGACTCATTGGATAACTAATTTATATTATCCAGCTAGATAATGAATAAATCCCCATATATATATATATGTGTATATATATACATATATATATACATATCAGTGTGTGTGTCAAATTAGGTAAATGTTTTTCTAACTTCCTCCTAAGAATATAGGAGATCAAGGAGATATATGCATCTCATCGCTACTCTATCCATAAAAAGAGCACAACTCACTCTAGTATCTAGCCATTAATCTATATATTACACATCATGTAACGCCCTCCCTAAGCACACACATGCACATAGCAAAAAAAACACTGAGTAATCCATAGCTCGTGCACTCAAAGGGGCATTACATAAAATTGGCATACATAACAACATTATAATCAATCACACAAACTGAATTATTAAAATATTCTCATGATTGTTCTTACAAAAGGAACATCAATGTTATTACATGGAACACTTATATTACATCTTGAGACAAAGTCTCTATTTAAAAATTCTAAACATGGAACATATAGGTGAATCTATAAACCTGAGGATCATCTTATAGTTGGCACCCCACCAGATTGAGTCATCTTCTATCCTTTCTTGATTCTCTGCAATCTACTATGCTCCTGCTTTCACCTGTGGACATCTCGTCCCCAACCATGCATTGGAAAAACAATTGTTAGCGTAAGTGGCATGAGTATTCTTTATGTTCAAAACTGAAGCAATACGATATTATAGAATATTCTTAAATATTATAAACATGAAGCAAACATTAAACTCTGTATAAAATCTAAAACATAAGTATCTCTTCTTACTTTAACTTAGTTCTTATCTTTTTACTTATCTTTCTCTGGAGACCTATACTATGGTACCTGGGTCTCATGACCTGCACTAAGGTGCCTGGGTCACATAACCTGCACTCTGGGCCTAGGTCATGTCTCTAAATTGGCCCGCACTCGGGTGCTGGGGCCACATGACTTGCTCAAAGGGTCTGAATCATGTCTCTCTTATCTTAATTACTTTCATTATACTTATAAATGAGATTGTGTTCATGCTTTGAACTAATGTATCTTTCATTTATGACTTTTATCTGATTTGTGGCCACCATTATACGATAAGTCCTCCTCTGTTGACACCAAAGTGTCCTCTATGGTGCAACACATCCTCTCTTGGCACAACGTGCCCTCTGTTGACACTGAAGTGTCCTCTATGATGCAACACACCCTGTGTTGGCACTACGTGCCCTCTGTTAACACCGAAGTATCCTCTATGGTGCAACACACCCTCTGTTGGCACAATGTGCCCTCTAAAATGGAGTAAACACTCCTTTGAATTGGAAACAGATGCCTCTGAATCGTCATGGGACTCTTTGAATGAGGACTTATCATATAATGTATTATGTGAAGGTACTGAATTAATTATATTAAATCTAAGCTTACTAAATTCTGAATCTGGACTTCTCTAAAACTGAATATTGAGTACTGAACATGTACTAAACTCTAAATCTGAATCTCTATTCGTAAATTCTGAACTGAATTTACATATGAATATGAATAATCTCAATTACAAAACTGAGATTGGTTTAAAACCCTTATCATGTATCTTAATCAAATATTTGGCTACCCACATATGGAGTTATCTGAATCTGAATCAAAATTGGATATTCTCATCATCTGGATAAATCTTAATTTAAACTCTTATTTGATCGAATGACTTAGTTAAATTATGATATCAAATTTATGACATGTAAGTCTAAAGGGTTAGGAAAATAATCTGAACTAAATATAAGAATACTAAGTATATAAAAGTAACTTAAATAGTGGATATCTAAAATATGATTTATGACAAGCTAACTCAACCTCTTGAAAGTCTCATGAAGTCTTATCTTATCATGAATCTTAATGCATTCATGTGAGCTTAACTCTTATATATGAAAACATGAATCTTATAAAATCTTATCTTATAAACTTAATCATAACTTAATGCATTCTCTCTTACAATCTTATCATGTACTTATTCTTAGATCTTAATCATTATAAGAAAATCTAACTAACTTCTTAGTTCTCAGATCTCAATATATATAACAAATCATAACATCATATACTTCTAAATCTTAAATACAAAGTTATCCCAAATTATCAAGTAAGTATAATTACCTTTCTTGCATATCTTATCTTGTAATCTTATTCATTAATATGAATGACCACTAAGAAATTTTATAAGAACGCGATCATTAAATTTTCCCATGAATATGGTTCATGGATCACAATCATTCTATGAAATCTCGATAACATATCTCCACTTGAGATATTGGTTACATGTGAGCACACAATCATATGTGAAAACTTTCTTGCATATCTTGCTTAAAATCTCATAATATTAGAAACATAAATCCTAATGCCTAATATAAGAAATATATAAATATACTAGACTAAATAAATATGAATACTCATGGGCATGAACCACTTACCTCAATTAAGGATACATCCTATTATAAGTATATGAAGTCTTATTTGAGCTTTGTGTCTGATCAGTGGAGATATTCTAATGCTCATCATGGACAGAACAACTATAGTGTGCATGTTGTTCTGCGAGGTGTATTGCAAATCCATTCTATACATGCCGCCTGACGCATATCATTTGATGTTCATCATCCTGGATGTCCCAGATGGTTAGCAAAATAAGTAACCTTTTATTCATGAGCTAGGACAACGTTACCCCTCATGAACATACACGACAATCTCCTTCCTTTCGTCTTATACATGGACATCATTTCCAGAAAAGGATTGTGATTCTTCCTCTCCTAGTTCTGTTCCTCCCCACGGTTGTGGTTAGAGACCAGAACTTTGTACTAGAGCCCATCCTTCCTCGACCATGTTCGGAGATGCCCCGTGATTGCAGAGGTGGAAAGTACCACTGAGACACACCATTGAGCGAGTTAATAGGGATGAACTGATGCCACCTTGTAGCCCTCATCCGGTACGCGTTTTGGCCTGGAACCGCTCACTCTAGCCAGGGACAAGTCCTACTTCTTCCATTGATACAAACTGAGCACCTTGCTTCCCTACCTCAACGCCCGCCATCACATAAGGTCACATACAAGTCATCCATCAAGCATAGATGTTACATGGCTTCATAAAAAGTCCATTGCCTTGGACACGCTTCTCTGTAACTTGGTTGAGCAGTGTCACCGTTGTACACGCTTTTTGATCTACCAAGAGTTGCCATGTCGTCATTTTCTGGCAAGGCCTAGATTATACCCCTTACAATTGAGTCTCGAGATGAAGCCTTCTATGCCTCCGCCTAGCTGTGGGGAAACCTGGCGGCCATCGCACCCCACAATGCTAACAATGTGGAGACACGACTGTGAGATTATGATCTCCTATTTATCATGACCTAATTCCTTTCGTTATTATTAAAAAAATAAGTACTCTTTTTAGCAATACAAATCCTCGGGTGATATGGACAAGTTTAATTAGTTTGCTTTGTTTTTTGTTTTATATAGCCAAAAAAAGGACATTGTATGTTGCATGAAGACCTCGGCACACAACTGAAATCGACCGTGAAGTTTGAGATATCTCATATCTTTATATGTTGCTCTGTCTCCCAAGACATCTACGGAAGTGAGTCTCCTCCTCATTATCTACAGATTTGACTAATTCACCCTATATCATAATAATCTTGCAGGTAAATAGGTCATCACTGGAAATAGAAAGTTGATTTATTGTATATGCATCTTGCAGAGGTGGGACACAATGGGATATATGTTATATATTTATTTTATGCCTCCCCATGACAAACTAGACCATCTGCCACCTAAAGAGCAGGATGTGTTATTTATTTCTATCATAATCTGATATGTAATTAATTTAATGCATATACGACTCATTTCCAATTACTTGTACATATTCTTCCAATTGATATCTACTAGTTCTATAACCCCAAAATTAGCAGGCATTTCAAACATTAATTTATAAACATGTATCCTAACTCTTGGCCTACTTTGAATGGAAATTTCCTAATCTCATGAACATGTTTATTTTAAGGGATACTGAGATCAATAGCATGCACTAAAACACCTCAAAGTCTCTTAATTATTAGGTTAAACTCCAAGATAATATTAAACCTCAATATTTGGTCGAAAGTCATTGTCATGTGTCATCACTCAACTTTGGAGACATAAGCATTTAACTATATGATTACGTGAAATGATATGAGTGTGTCAATATACCTCAAAATACACTCTTTCCCCACATTACTTGTCTTCTAATTATCAGATTGTCTATAAAATCCAGAATGACCCTAGACTCCTCAAATCAATCAAATCATAAATTTTATTTTGATCGCTATAAAACGGGATGGTGGTCCATTCACCAAAATATCCTTTGGTCGTAGAATTTCGTAAATGAATCCAATACAAATTGAAGTTCATATAACTAGGTTCATTTATCTCAATCTCACAAAAAAGGCTCTTCCTTAATTGAACTAATCATCCGTGTAAGTAGTTATAATATTTGGGATGTGATACATCTAAACTTTTTAAGGCTAATCTAGCTTCATTTAAGACTTTGTCACCATATATTTTGTTGTTCCTTTTTCTTTATATGTGAAAGCACAAAGTAGCAAACAATGGCCTTATTTTATCTTACTTGTCGCTTTTAATCAACATGTTTTTAGTTCTTCTTTTTTAATCTTTATCTTGAAATCCTTACATACTAGGTTCCAAGTGTTCCTCATAAATTTAGAGACACACAACAAATGATTTTGTATTCCCTCATCATCGGCACACAACATGCATGTAGTTTCCACAATAGGATTTCATGCATGGATTTAATCCAACACAGATAAAGTACCATTGACCGCCTTGTAGACATAATGACTCCATTTGAGTACTTCCCTCTTGGACCGTACTTATTCTATGATAACAATTCTTCTTAGCTCTTGACCTCTTCAACTTCCAAATATTTACATTTATTTCTTTGACTTTTTCACCGCCAGCCTCATACAGATCAAACAAGTGCTTTACCTTTTGTCACATTGTAGTCATCACTTTAGTTGTATATGAGTATCCCTTCCTATCCTAGGAAATAAAATGCATTCAACGTGTATATATTTTCCTCCTCCATCTACTATACATAGTATTTGACTTCTGAAAATTAATAATCATCCTCATGGTATCCCATTTTTTATGTCTCTAGGAATTTTAAGATTCAATCCACCCTCCACTTTAGATAGTGCAAGTCTAGAGTATTTTATAGGATGGTATTCACCTTCCCATAAGAATATTGTAACTTTCAGTTCTATACGGTCAAAATCAAATCTACAATTTCACCTTGTTGCACCCAGAAATTTGAAAATTCCTTATGTGGTTGATTGAATAAACTAGCCCTTCCTGCCATATAAGTTTTGGAGGTAGCATATGTGTTTATAATTTCATCCAACTTGTCAATGCATTCGATAAAAAATTCTTCATCATAAGACCCCCCTACAAGTGGAACTCCCAGATTTTTAGAATATTTTCCTATATCAACTCCAATGGACTTCTCCAGCCTCTCTTCCATCTTGGTGACAATTTTTTGAAAGAATATAATTGTTTCTTACTCACATTGATGCACATTCCATTTCGTTCATCAAAGTCATATAGTAGACATACATGTTCTGACTTTAGTCCTAGCTTATATAAAAGCCAGAACATCATCAATAAAAATAAGGTAACTCATCACCATGCATAACGTGCATTTTATTTTCCTTATTCTTTTTAGCCATATTTATCATTTATGTGAAGTACTCTATCACAATAGTGAATAAGTGGGGGGAAGAGGATCACCTTGCTGCATCCCATTTATTCCTTTGAACGTTCCAAATGATGTGACATTCACATTAATAGAGAAACTAATCTTACTTAGATATCCTTATACCCAGTTGAACAATATAGAACTGAATCCCATCTTCTCAAAAATCCATCATTGGTTTTTTCATATCACGCTATCATAGGACTTGCGTACATCTAAATCGAGACAACCCTTCTTTCTCCCCCTTCAGACATTATAGTCAAGCAAGAACTCTCTGGCCAAAAGTTTACAATCTTTAATACTTCTTCCAGAAATAAAAACTCCTTGATTATTAGAAATATGGAAGTACAAAATTTACTCTAGATGCTAAACAATTTATAATGATCTTATATTCACTTGAGCAATAAAATCAACGAGATATGTGGTAATCTTCTTTTTTAAAATGAGGACCAAGAAAGCATGATTATCATGCCTAACAATATTACCTTCCTCATAAACTAGTCGATATGTTCAATCAAATCCTCATTAATTATATTCTATGATTAGATCTTCTTTAATAATATTATATACTTTAGGGAAAAAACATTGAACCCATCTAAACTTGAATATTTTTGACCCATATGCTAAAATGTTTGCTCATTCATCAGTCTTGTAAGGATATTATTATAGTACTAGTTGGTTTGAACCTCTATTCCATCTTGTCCTCCTTTAGGTCTTCACTAAAACCCGTGTATGCATATATCTCTTTGGTATGGTATGGTGAAATTCACCCTCAAATAAAAAAAATTCATGATATTGAGATTTTGGAACTATAGCATCCCTAAAATTTCACTCTAGAATAAACATGACCAATAATGTAAGCTACAAATATTAAAAAATGGTGTAAGACACTAGAGTTTCACTTCATATTTTGATAAGGTAACTCCTCATAAATAATTATTAATGCCTTAATGACCCTAGGTACCTAATATTGTAAATCACATGATTCCTTAGCTCAAACATAAAATCTAATTGGATTATTGGATTCTTCACATTCAAGTTAGAAAACCTGCAAAGTTTCATTATATATAGATAATCCTAGATCATTCAAGTATTAATCAAGAAGGAAAGGATAGAAAATTACATTTATTAACCTAATTATCTTATGTAGACAACTGGTGTGAATAAGCCTAAGTCAGGTTGTCACAAGTTTTCTCGTGTGGCTTTCCTTGTATCTAGTATAAATGTGTCGTGCTTTGCCGTTAGATGATAATTTGAGGGTTGGACCGACATCTTCTACCCCGCGAAAGACAGGGTCAAGGAGGAGTAACTGAAATCTGACTTTCCAAGCACACAATCTCCCTCCCTCCCTCCCCACGTTTCCCCCATTTCATGCCACCATTTGCCTCAAGTGTCTATCCCGTGTTGGACAAACAGTAGGTGCCTCAAGTGTCATACCATCGATCCCTATCTCCCCACAATCACGAAATGCCCAAATGGACATCTTGATCCAGTAGGTGCCACCGCCACCACACTGAGAAATGTGAATCGAGAGGGTCCTTAGGAAGACTCTCAAGACCCCTAAGAGACCCTCCTCCAGATTCAATTAGAGCAGAATCTTCCCGATATAGTTCCATGGAGCCAGGTTCCTTCGCTGGAGATGGCGATCTGGACCAAGAAACTCCAGAGCTTTGGTAAAAAGATTCTCTAATTGATCCTTTAATAATACGAACTTGGTGACAATGTGGCCAAGAATAACCTTTTCTCTAACAAAATGATAATCAAGATATATATGTCTAGTTCGAGCATGTAGAATGGGATTGACTATGAGATATAAGACACTGAGGTTGTCATAGTAGAGAGTTGTTGGCTGAAGGTGTGGAATACAGAGTTCTTTTAATTGGTTTCCATGAATCATAGGATGAGGTAGTTTGTTACCATGGTAGGATGGTAGTAACTGATGCCAATGACTTAAGAAAGATAGTTATGGAGGAAACTCATTCATCCATATATGCAATGCATCCAGGGAGTACTAAAATGTATCATAACTTAAAAGATATGTAGTGGTGTCTTTGTTTGAAGAAGGATGTAGCTGAGTTTGTTATGTGGTGTCTAGTGTATCAGCAAGTTAAAGCAAAACACCAGAAGCTTGTAAAAACATTGCAACTGCCTATCTCCAAATTAACATACCAGTAAGCTTCATCCATGCACCATTTTACTCTTTAATGTGTCTACCATAGGTGTGTGTCATCCTAGCTAGATCTGCGAACTACGACTTCCTCGCCATAGAATGAGGGTGTTCACCGACCCTAGTCAGTGTCCTGTTCTCTACGGTTTTCTTTCTTGTATATCTAAAAGATCATGGAGAAGCTATATTCACCATTATTTTGTGTCTTTGGCCACTATTTCAGAATAACCCGATTTGGTTCCCAACTCTCTATTTCTAGTGATGATGTCAGTTAAGATGGAGCTATAGGACTCTGCGATATCTTGTCAATGCATCCTTGATCCCATTAATGTCTGAGAAGTCTTTCGGACTTATTTCCTTCTCGAGTCGAGGTACTAGACTCAAGCTGTGCTTGGAGGTTGAAGCTCTAGGAGATGCTCCACATGCCATGGACGAAGAAGAAAGAAGCAAGCTTCATTTTATCTCCCTTCCCTCATGATCTAAATTAAATGTCACGGATGCCTTAGGGACTTCATGAAATTTATGGTTTTACTTTTGTATCATGTGCACGTTGAACTAGAAAACAAGAATTGACTAAGTCAATCTCTATCACGCCCACGAGAGCGAAATAACGGCAAGGACATATCAGTATTTTCTGCCTTCATTTAAGCTGAGATTCAGTATTTTGAAAATTTGAATTGAATGGTTTATCTTGACTATGATCTCTCAGCTTCTATCAAATCTTAGATAATCCATTGATTTTTTTATAGAAAAAAAAATGATGATGACCCTTCTATGAAAGTTGATCGAGATCTACTTGATGGGCATGGTTCAATACCTAGTTGTAATAGTTTTTCATGAGATTTTAGACTTAGCATAATTAGAGCTTAGGATCCTAATTATAAACCCATAATTATTATTTTAGGCTTAGTTTTATTAAGAGATTTAGGATGAATAACTATCATTGGGAAGTTTATCCTACTGAATTAGGTAAGTGGTTCATGCCCATGACTATTTACTGTTTATTATTTTTAGCATTTTACATCTTCATGTTGTTAAGTATGATATTCATGACGTATGTGGTCTTATGTTTTAATATTTCTAGTTAAAGATATGTATATTAAGTTTATGATTTCAAAATTTCAATTTACGCTATGATTTTGTATAGCATATTTCATTAAGATTCAAAACTAAGATTTCAAGATAAGAACCCACTATGATTCATGCATTAAGTCTCGAGTTAATCTAATATTAGGTCTCAAGTTCTATTGTTTGGTTTACCCAACCCTTATACTTCCCATGATTCAATTAGTGCAATGATGACCTCCTAAGCAGTGTATTGCACCCAACACTACTAGTTCACAAGATTCAATCACTTTAATTATGGCCTCTTATATAGTGTGTCAAATTTTGGGACAATATAGAAGGGAAGGGAAAGGAAACTAGAGTGGGAAAGGAAATAGAATTTGTTGAAAGCAGTCATCTGGTTATGATTGATTAAGGAAATAGAGATGGTGAGAAATAATTATTGGATACATGATATGAGAAAGGGAGAGGGAAAATGAATTTTCAATTAACCTCAAATTGGGTGTTATATCTATTTGTTTAAGATAGCGCACAAGCATGGTGGAAAACTTTTGCTTTGATGTATTCTTAGTAAAAGCTCCGTTTTCAAAGAAAATAAAATCTCGGACTTAAAATAATACTAAAAAAATACTTCTTGTTGAGAATTTAAGTATCGAGACGGAGCAAATTCTTTGTGGAAACTCTTTACCGGAAGGGAATCCATTCTTGGTAGAAAATTCATACTTGAACAAAACATATTCCCTTACGTAAAATTGTTAACTTGTATATAACCATATTATTGGTGGGACATTTTCATCCGGATAGTACCTACATATGCATTATGAACTCTTACTTGGAGGAAAATAACTACTTTGTATGATATTAGTACTTGACAAAAACTAAATTTGAAATAAAGAATCTACTTGAAGTCAATTGAACTCGTGGAATGAATGATATATGGCCCAAAACTTTACATATAGGGATATAAATCTTTGGTGGGGTGTCCTTTTCCATTAAATTGTGTACTTAAATATATATATATATATATATATATATATATATATATATATATATATATATATATAAATCTTGTCTCAAAGTTCTTTTTGGAGTAATTAGGAATGGGAAATATTACTTGATGGAAAACAAATTCATAGCTATAAAGTTTTATTTGGTAGAAGAAGTTTCATCAGAAAAAGATATATTTTTGAAGAAAAATATTTTTCTCAGCAGAGAATCAAAATATTATATGTAAGTCTTCACTTTTAGTGATCAATATTAGTTGGAGAAATAAATATATTGACAGATTTATTTTCCCAATGATCTTCTATCATTTACTCTGGAAGAAAATTAGGCCAGACTCTGCTTGAATAACTTCTCCCCCCACCCCCCACCCATGAATTTGGTAACAAAAAAGTATTAACGATTTCCTTCCGTGTTAATCCCCCCATACCAAACATAGCCTAACACCAGCAAGAGAACCTTATCAGACCCGTTATTTTCCCAAACATCACGCATGAAATAGAAGAACTATCTATTTGGAAACAGTAAGACGGGTGATCGCAAAAGAGTATTTTTCGGTAAATAAATGGTCATTTATAGAGGAAGAGAGAAATAAGACGGTAAACATTTTTTTGAGGCAAGTTTCTGTCAACTAGCATCAGAAGAACGGAACTAAACTATTCTTTTATTTAATATTTTTGTCTCAAAATGTCCAGCAAGGTCCCTTTATACAAGGATGTTTTCTTTGATGCGGGAGGAAGCAATAACTCACATCCAGATCCCTTTTCAAGAAATGCGAGATAGGTGACAATTACTGGAGTAGTCACATTAATGTCTCCTTTTTCAGACATCGTTGTTCTATAAAGTATATGGAACGAGGATTTCTCAAGAAATTAGTGTGAGCAATTAAGGTAGATACGATAAATCTTGCAAATCAGAAAGCATATCAACAAAAAAGAAAAATGATATCGTTTAACATCTTGACGCTTTCTATCAAAGATTTTTAGCGGTATTGCAATGAATTCTTCCTTCTTATAAACAATACGCCAATTAAACATATTATGTTTCTTGGATTTTGTGCATCTTTGAGATTTCCGGTTGACATAAAATGAAACAAATCGAAAGATAATTAATTTTTTATTTAGAGCAGAATTCCTATGCAAGTATTGGTTAAAGGAAAATTAAGATAAAGAAGACAAGAAGCACATGAAAAGAATTCGTTTTTTATTTATAAGGTATGATGTTTAAAAAGCGATAGTACTGTCGATCGTGAAAGAAATAGACTCGCAAAAATCTGAAGACATTGTAATAGAAGAAGGCAAAATACTCATTCTAGGTGTACATGGATACTTGCTAAGTTGTAAAAAAACCACTAATGTATTACAGTCATTCATCGACAAGGAAAATTGTTTAAACTTAAAAATACCATAATTAAACAAAATACAATTAAGTTATGATGGGTCTAGATATTTTTGTGGTTTGATTCATGTCTGAAAAGAAGACACAATTTTGTTGATAAGGTGGGATTAAACTATTGAAGGAAATAATTGTGATTGGAAGTGACGACGTGAAGATTTGAAAAAGTTGACCACTGAACATGCAGAGCATGCTGGAAAATAGGACTTTCATTACATTTAGTAGCGAAATAGACATCAAGATGAAGAACATGATGGAGGCACACAGGGCTACAAGTGAACAATGTTATCGTCTTCTTGAACTTTTAGATTCGAACTACTCGCACTTCCCATTTTCACGCAAGAACATTTGCATAGTAGTGTTGGATCAAAGGGCTCTAGATGAGGGTAAATAGAGCTAAAAATATTTGTACAAAATTTGTTAGACCTTCAAGTTACTACAAGATATGGGATTATAAATATTGAATTTGTAGTGCAACTAAGCATACATAGCAAGAATGAGAGAGATTGAACAACCACAAGGAACAAGTTATGTAGAGTGGTTCCAATCTCCAAACCAGGAGATAGTCAGTCCACTACCAAGAGAGGTCAAGATCTAGGATTTTGCAACCCATGTATATTTATGTTCCATTATAAGGCATACAAGATGACCTTCCCTTTCCTAGGACAAGGATACCCAATCTCCTTTTTAAGGACCAAAAGGAGTCAATAAACCTCACACAAAGGGCTTACCTATCCTTCTGCAAGAGTCTTCTATCTCCAAGAACTTACCCACTTTTGTAGCTAGCTAGAGACCTTTGCCAAGGTGATCTACTACTGCAACAAGTATTTGACCTTGAGGATTTACCCACTTTCCTTGTGGATATTCTGCCTTTGCCTTATCTATCCACTTGGAGAAGTTTTGGCACCTTCTTCTTCAGCCTTGAAGAAGCTTTGCATCTTCTCCTTCACTTGGAGAAGTTTTCACCAACTTCATCTTGAAGAAAGGGGGTAGGGAAAGGAAAGCTTTGAGAGATTTACAAGCATACAAAGATGTAGCTCTCTCACACAAATTTTATCTTACTCGTATGGAAGTTTTGATTTGCAAAAAAGAGAGAAAAAGGGACTCAAGTGGATTGGATACACTCAACTATAGCTAGGATCTTGAATAGCATGAAAGAGCAACCTTAGAATGGACACCAAGAGATCATATTTATAGTTGGGGGTGTCCACTAGAGGATAGGAGCACTAAGGAATATTTTCTAGCCGTTTGGGGTGTCGCAAAAATATAATTTTGAGTTTTACAACACTTCAACGGTTAGAATCACTTTTTCTGCATTCTCCATACAATACATTCGGTTGAGTTTCAATAAAGGTAAATCGACCAATCGCACTATGTGACAAAGTTAATTTGAAGCATTGGTCGAGTTTATTCTAGATGAAACTCGACCAAACCACTTAAATCAGTTTTGGCCAGTGAAGGGATTGGTCGAGTTCTGTGTATAGCAAACTCGACCAAACCTAAATTTTCTCAAAATACATCAAGGGATCGATCGAGTTTGTTACAGGTAAATCTTGAACGAAAAACACCCTATAATGGATTTAAGAAAAAATGTCATTAGAGTGATTAAACGTTTGAATATAGGGCTCATGATTTTTTCTCATCTTAGTTACAAGTCATAACGTTAATACAAATGATCACAAAAACCATCATAAGGGCTTTAGGATGTTTTTCAAAAAATGTGCATTTGCATTGATTTTGACTTGAACTAGATCAAGCAAGGGCTTAACAGAAATGATCTTTTTCATGTACCTAATTCCTAAAATCAATCTCAAATAGAAATATTAGATACATATGAATAGAATGGTTTAGTCATTATCAAAATATGGATAATATGTAACTCTCACATCAACATTCTCCACCTTTTTGACAATGACAAACCATTCCTTAACGTTTTGAAGAGGATATGAAAAATTAAAACATTTACCTTGTGAATTGCAAGGGAAAACATGATTGAATAATGTTAATTGCTCCCCCTCAATTCATTTTTACTTTTACCTACATGCTTAGTATTTCCACAAACAACCATAGCACATATATATACTATATGATCCTCAAGCAAGTCACATGATATTTCAGATAATTGATAAGAAAATGATCAAATAGGCAATAGTTTCAATATGGCTGACCTCATTTCTCCCATGTGGTACTTGCAGTTCATGATGAGCTGGTATATTCTTCTCCCCCTTTGTCATTGGGGTTAAAAGATCTATAAAACACAAGTCTTCTCCATAGGCACAAACTATACAAAAAATCACTAAAGCAGGCACCAAACAATGACAAAAATAGAGAGAACCAAGCAATCTATAGTCATAATCAAAATATAGGATAACATACCAATAACTCAAAAGATTAGTCAACCAAAGAGTTAAGGTATAGAGGATTAAGATTACAACAGCAAAACATGTTCGCTTAGAATAAAAACTACAAACCAATGAAAAGGGATGAGATGATAAAATAGTATGCCTCAGATACAGTGTCCAAAAGTCTAATACATGATCGTCTACAAAAAGATATATATAAGCACTCTAATAGACTACAAAACTAAACATCTATGGAATCTACTACATCAACTATGTCCTCATCATCGTCATCCTCAGGCTGTGGTCGGTAATCCTCATTGTCATCTAAAGGTGCATCACTGATAGCAGTGTGGGTTCACCATCATCACCATCAAAAGATCCATCATCAGAACCATCAGCAACATCATCATCATCCTCATCCTCAGCATCATCCTCAACATCATGGTATGCTATCTCCTCATCCTATGGAGGTCCAAAAGATTGAGTGGCAGGCCACTTGGCATGCTGCTTAGACCAAGACACCACATGTAGTGAGTGCATTTGCTTGCTCAAAAGAGGTTGCAGAAACCCCATCAAAACTAGCAAGAAATGTGGCAGCAGTGCCGATAAGAAGATCCAGAAGAGGAGCTTTGCTCAACTAAGGAGCGGTAGAAGTAGGTCCACCATCATAAGTGGCAAGGGGTACTACAGAAGAATCAGGTGGTGGGTTGAGGTAGAACTTACTATATGCATAAGAAGCATAGTCAACACCAAGGTATGGCTGGTAGGGTGGGTGGGGATGGCTACAAGATAGGTTCATATTTGACATGATTTGGTAGAGGTCCTGATAGAGATGATCCTAAACTTGAAGGTTATACACTTGTTGATGTATCATATATCCCATGTGGGCTTCATTGGATATATAAAATGAGGCATGGTCAGGTCAGGGTGGTGGTGGTGGTGGTGGAGGGGACTGAATGGAGGTAGATGCACCTAGTGTGGTATAAGAAGAGGTAGGTATAAAGGTTTTCTTGATGGTTGTCTCACTAATTCAAACCCCTTTGTGACTTAGTTTGTATCCAATGTCATGGAAGAGGGATTTGTCACAATGGTGAGCAAACACACCATAGATCAAGTT
Organism: Alisma plantago-aquatica; assembly: GCA_963693085.1. Lineage (NCBI taxonomy): Eukaryota > Viridiplantae > Streptophyta > Magnoliopsida > Alismatales > Alismataceae > Alisma > Alisma plantago-aquatica. Next base: position 1,047,120,721 of record OY856409.1, on the reverse strand, counting down.
TAGATATGGGAGATGGGTTATGGTGGTATTTTTCCCTGAATCAAAGCAGGTCATATGATGTAGAATATAATGAGCCCACTTGACCATAATATAATCCAGCAGATAATACATGATTTCTATAGTATTCTCAACAATCTTTGTTTCATTCCTCTTGGGGTGGATATTGCAATTGACTACTAAAGCAATCAGTCTTTCTCAATATCGAGGGAAGAGGAGGGTAGTGTTGACTTCTTCCTATATGGTATGTTTAGTTTCTTTAGGAACTTATGGATGTCAGGAAGGGTAAGTGGTGGATCAAAGCTCTTGTAGAAACCTTTAGGGTCCAACATGTCATGGGAAGAAGGATAGGAAGCCATACATGTACTAACAACGTCAGTACTAGAGAAATAAGTATTCAAAGAATCCTCGGATATGGTTCTCTTAGTATCAACTATCATTAAAGTCAGGTCAACCTGGGTATTAGGTGGTGGGACTAGGGTGGTGTAGGTTCATGTCAGATTGGCTAGAATTCATGGACCACATTCTTGCTTTCCATAGCATTGGCGAGGCACAAACTCTCAAAACAAACAGAGCTTAGGTGATGTTCTTTGAACACCCTAGAAACCTCTTTGATCACCTCAGTTGTTGCAAACTAAGGCTCAAACAAAGCTTGGAAAGGAAAGGGAGTCTTGGGGAAGAGTTCCTTGTACCTATTCACAACTTGTTTGGGGAAGAAAGAGGTGCCATCAAAGGATATGAGGCAAGAAGCAGTGGAGTAGGACAAAACTCTAGTTGGTCCAATTCGTTTCCTACGGTTGGAGGCCATTTAGGTCGAATTGAGAGGTAAAGACCACCAAACGACAAGGATAAAAAAATAAGCAAGTCACCTAACCACCTAGGTCACATTTTGGAGAGGCAAAAAGGATGGATCGAAGGCCAAGAAGGGTGTAGGAGAGGATGGGTTAGCCTAGGGTTGGAGGACGAGCACTGGAGAAGAGCTTTCAGTTAGATTTTCTCTTGTTGAGAGGGAGAAAAGATGGTTGATACTCTTTATAAATTTGGTTCAGTACCACTGTCGGTTGAGTTCTAAGTTTAGGGAACTCAACCAATTGGATATGCCAGTGTTGTCCTTGGCCAGGGATCGGTCGAGTTGTAACAGGTCAAACTCGACCGATTAGGAGTCTATCCCAAAACATAGAAAATTAAATTCTAGGCCTCTAGAGAGCTATATAAATTTATTTTTCTAGCATATTATATATGTAAACATATTGAGGCACATTTCATTCATCATTGGCTACTATTTTGCGGTAAAACATCTGTTTGCAAAAAATAGTTGAAAACAAGCAAAACAAGGCATGAATACATGTCGATTATATCACTTTTAGTTAAAAGATGATCAACTTTAAGCAAGAAACATATAGGCATGATAACAACTAGCTAGATTTCATGTCTATATCATAAAGAGAAATTATAAGCATTTTAGATCTAATAAAAGTAAAATTACTCTCTAGTTATAGGTTTTGTGAAAATGTCCACAAGTTGATTGTATTTGTAACATCCCTGACCTGGGTTAAGACTTAACCCTAGAAGTTTTGCTTAATTAAGTCATTTATATGCTTACTCTTATCTCTTGAAAATCAATTAAGGCTCAAGAGGAACTTATTTTTCAATTTTAGTCCTTTTTGAATAATGTTGAAACAATGTTTTACTTGTTTTGGACCAAAGTGCAAATTACCCAAGTTGAGGGGTAAACTTGCAAATATTACATGATAAAATGTTCCTCTAGTATTTAAGCATCATAAGAATGAAAATGATGCAGAGGTATGGCTTGTGATAGCCTGAGCACCAAGAAAGAACTTATTAAGCAATGTTGGGCATTAAAACCTAGTTTTGGTGTAATGTGCAATTTACTCAAAACCTAGGGTTCAATATGAAAAATATCACCTCTAGAGAGTCCCTCATGTTTCTTGGCATCATGTATAGAAAATAAAATGAGAGGGGCGCCTCATTTGAATCACTTTGGAGGAGTGAGAATCTTGATATTAAAATAATCAAGATTTAAGCATAATTGAAACCCTAATTCAATTTAATGCAAAAATAAATATATTAATTGAAGTACCCTTCAACCAAAATTGAGATAGTTGAATTTGCATAAGTGTGAACGTCTTTGTGCCTTGCAAAGGCCACGAAATATCCTAAGTGAGTGGAGAGCCCACTCACATTAGTAAACTAAAAAATAATATCCACTCAATTTTGGATATTATTATTATACTGGTTAAGGTGCTTAATTTGTTTTCTATTAATTCATGGATAATGAAGAGGAAATAGAAGGTGGGGAAGATTGCCTCGTATTCAAGGGATTGAGGGGAGCATGTGACACAAATTTTTTTTTTGGTCGGTCAAAAAGTGTGTTACTGTTAATACCAAAAACTTTGGGTACTAAGTACCCCATTACATCAATAGAGAGCTAAAAAGCTCGATAAGGTTCAAAATCCCCACGCAGGGGGACATACAACTTTCAATGCAGAGAACCACTAAGAAAACCAAACACCTAACAAGCTAGGACCAGGCAGCCCAACGAGAAGAAGGCTACAACAAGCCACTATTACATACAGTCAGCATACCCACAAAGAGTAATAGCAACATGACATAGACCAACCCCAGGCAAACCAGCCAGTAGCTAGACATGAAGATTCTGTCCTTCTCAACATCCCAACACCAGGAAACATAAAGGGTGAAACCTAAAAGGAGGACCCTAGCCACATGTCAACATAAAGCTGAGACAAAACACAAAAGAAACAAGATCCAACACAAATATGCAACAAAGATTAGGAAGCAAATTAGCTCCAAATCACTCCTTCATTTGTAGCACAACCCCAGCTATCTAATAAGGGTACCCACAAATTGTGGTACTATGCCAGAATAAGGGAGATCCTTTAGGCTGATAACCCCCAATCAACATGGCTGCTCGTCAGCACTAGACCTTGATCTATCTGTAAGTGCTGATACACAGCAGCAAACACCTACACTCAAGAGCAAACGGCCAGAGATGAAGAGAAGATGAGACCCCCTCTTAATCCCAACCCCCGTAAAGCACCTGTATGCTTGAAGCATAACGTCAAACACCTTGAAGGTGTTCTGGACAGATTTAGCAATGAACAACTTGGGCGACCAGCAAGGTCACCCGCCGCCACAAACTGCAGGCCGAGACGTCTTCCTCCATGTCGGTGAGCAGGGGATTCAGACAGAGATGGACAACACCCAAACCGTCAAGAGGAAACCAACAGCCGCAGCTTGTAGAGGTCGCCGCCAGGCAACACTGGGATCAGACCCAGGACAACCATGTCACCGACCAAGCAGCCAGGAAAAATCTAAGCGTCGAAGTCACACGCAATGGGGGAGAGAGGACTTAGCCCCCAAATACCCAAGAGCCATTGACGAGGGACCCCGTGAAGGGAGTTGGTGTCGCTGACTATCGGGATAGACTCCAATCAGAACAGCCCAAATATGAAGACAAGGGCCAGACATCGGTTGAGAGGGCGGCATCATTGTCAGGAGCCACTGAAGCTGGCTTGATGGCGAGACGCCCAACCTCATCAACGTTGCGGAAAGGGCGCACCACCAAGCTGAGCCCCCCTTAACCCAGGACTGAAGATCCGCCACCAAGAGAGAACGTGAAGCCCCAGGCCACTGATCACAATGACTGTTGGCTTGGAGTTCGTCCCGGTGAAGGGGGCCATCTTCGACTGTGGTCAGGTCATCGCTACCCAGGAATACCCAAGTATCACTCAGAGGAGGGAGAGGGGAGGTGCGGTTGGAGCAGCACACGATTCCCACACCTGATTGGGAAAGGCTCTCTCTACCCATCTCTCCTGAACAAAGTAGAGTCGTAGGAGGCGACACGCTGGACCTCTTGCTCATATTGGATCTCACGACACTTTGCAACCCTCCACCAAACCAACGCAACCGAGGCGACGACCAAGGAACTTCCTTCTTCACCGAGTCGCTGCACGCTTCACTGCTCAGACCACGAAAGCTATTGGGAGCTAGGGGGAGGAAACCACCGAGGAGGCGTTCCCTCCCCCCAGTGGGAGACACCGGGAAAGAGTAGAGAGAGGTGGGAGCAGAAGCCCTAGAGAGAGAATCCCCTCTACAACTAAAAAGTTTGGCACAAAATTTGGGAATTGAAGGATTATTATATCACTTTCTCACTCTTTGAATTTCCTTATAAACATCCCATTTCCAACCCAAATGAAAGGCTTTTTTGATCCCTTTATCTTTCCTTGTTTTGGTTTAATAAAAGGGAGATAAGGAGAAATAGGAGGATGTGCCCCAACTTGTAGGTAAGCTCCATAGTCACTTTCAACCTTGATTTCATGGTGGAAATAGAAAATCAATGATTGATTTCTTCTTTTCTTCATTCAATCTTCAACTCTAGCCAATCCTTTCACACAAAGACTTGAGAACGGGCCTTGGGCAATTGAGAGAGCTTCATTCACCATTGAAGATGTGGAGCTTGAAGCTTGGATTCAGCTTTGAAGGCGGGTTATATAACTTGAACCCTTAAATGTTATTATTGATTTCCTTTCTCTTACATATGTTGAATCTTTCTTCATTCTCGAAATTCCTTTTGATTGATTGTTAAAATCACCACAAGACTCTCTAAAATTTTCAAAGGTATGAAGCTTGAAGATGATGATGTCATCTTAAGCACACACCTTAATAATATCTTGTGCAAACGGTTTCATAATTGAGTCCAATCGGTCTCATGACCAATTGAGACCAAACAGTCTCAAGACCGTTTGGGATCAAGTGGTCCCAAACCGTTTGAAGGTCAAAGGATGAGGTAGTTGGATGTTGATCCAATGGTTCTAATTAAATGATTTATAATAGTCCCAATGATGGAGAATCCACCATTTGCAAACCCTAATTGGGTAGAGTGGTTGAGACCCTAGTTGATAATTTGATTTTGGGTTGTTTTGGCCCAAACGGTCTTCAAACCATTTGAAAACCAAACGGTCTCAAGACCGTTTGAAGCACAAGGGCTGTGATGAAGGTTTGTAGATCCAAGGGTTGTAAATTAATGAGTGATCAAGGGTGAAATTGTTGCACATTTCAATAAGGTAAACCCTAATCGATTTGATTGAAGCCTTAATTGATGAAATTGATTAAGATCGAATGGGTAATTTACTCAAGACTGAATGGGTAATTGTACCCAAGACCGAATGGATAAATTACTTCAAAACTGAATGGGTTATTGACTTCAAGATCGAATGGTTAATTGAGTCCAAAACTGAATGGGTAATGGATCTCAAGACCGTTTGGAGTTCAAAAGCTATGATGGATAGTTGGAAATCCAAGGGATGTAATTGAATGTACTCCAAATGGTTCAATTGTTGATTGATTCAATAGAACAAACCGTAAAATCAATTTATTGATTGGAGGAAACCAAATTGGTCCAATCGGTTTCATGATGGTTTGGACCAAACGGTCTTGAGACCGTTTGGGACCAAATGGTCCTCAGACCGTTTGAAGGGGCAATTGTTCACAAACCATTTAGGGTTCATTCGGTTTCAATAATAAATTGATCAAACGGTTTCAAAACTGATTGAAGAAGAAAGGCAAGACCGAATAGAGGTCAAGCACCTCAAGACCGAATGGAGGTCAAGGTACTTCTAGACCGTTTCAAGGTCTAATTGAGTCAAGACATATTAGTACAATCAACTACATAATTGTTGTTGATGTCTATCAAAGGTAATTACAATGGTTGTAACTTCAAGGTACTTAAGTGATTAGTACTTTTTGATTGATTAACCTTGATGCTTATGGAAGCAACATCCCAACATACTAAATTAACTCTAAGTGTATATCTATATGAGGAGTTGATCTAACCTAATTAAGTTTGAAGTGATCAACATCCTAGAGAGGATGAGAGAGAGAGGAATCCATACATGAGTGATAAACATGTAGTGATTAATCCTCAATACTTACAATATGAATAAAATATGTAATTAGGGTATGATTCTTGACAAAGAGTTCATGAGACCCTAATTGAGAAGGTTGATGAACCCTAACCCTAATTGAGGTCATTGATGGGTGTAACCCTAATCTAGGGTAATGGAGAAACCCTAATTGAGGGTGATGTCATATGAAACCCTAATTGAGGGTGATGTCATATTGATCGGCCTGAATCGCGCGTCCAAAAGTGGAGGCGGATTTGAGGTAGTCGAGCTTTTACATTTATAAACCTGAATCCTTCTAGGCCCCCACAATTTTGTTTATGGGGTCGAAGTAGATATACGGGGTCGAACACAGGGACAAGGGTGGTAGTGTTGAGAACCCAGAATTGACACGCTACATTCCGGCAGGTATAAAGAGATGATAAATTCCCCAGAAGGGGAGCAGTAAGGTGTCATGAACAAAACAAGAAAAATATCTCCAAGTGGAGTTACTAGAAAGATTTAAGGTTTTAGCCATTTAGTAGTTTTTAAGGGTTTTCATGCCACAGAAACAGGAAGATAAAACTAGGGCTAGAGCAAGGTACGAAGGATAAGACTACAGCATAACAAGCGGCACCGGTAACATCCTGCACCCCTCCTCTCAGAGCGGATACCTCTAACCAAGCCTCAGCACCCCTCTCGAGGTTGCTGGGCTCAAAGTTAGAGTGGAATGTTACTGAAACGACTTCATTCCAGGCACTCTCGTACTCCAGAATCAGACCAAACACTAGAGCCACAACACAACTCTCGAAGTTGTTGCGACGAGAAAACACGATTCGGTAGCTAAGCGAAACGCGATCCAAACATGCAAGCTAGAGTTCAGTTATCAAACATAGCAGTCATCCAACATATTGTACCAAGCACAGAGCAGCAAGTAATTAAGCTCTTCTATTTCCATGGACAAATAAAGGGTCTTAATTACAATGCATAAGTAAAGAATTAAATGACAGAAAATAAAGATAGGTGTCACCTTCTTGATGTAGAAGGACGACAGGCTACTACGGCTCTCCAGCCCGATATCGGTCCGGGGCCTAGCCCAATACAACCGTGTCGGGCAGCACACCCTCTCGAGCGGCACGCCTGACGGGCAACTGTATCGCTCAAGGATCCAGGCCGATACACTCAAGTCGGGCGACACACCCTCTCGGGCGGCACGCATGATGGGCAAAGCGTATCGGTTTCAATATCGTGTCGGGCATGGAGTGACACGTTCATCGTGTCGGGCACTTGTGTCTCTCATCATCGTGGTCGATATCGGCCCACAGTGTCGCCCGGGACGGTTCTAAGTGAACCATCCCCTCCCTCTCGGGATGAGGAAGGGCTCACCTAGTGTCGCCCGGCACGAGCACTGGGGCGCGATACACCTGCTCTCGCAGTTTCCTCCGAAGAACACTCAAGGCTCCCAACTGTCCGAATTCCGAAGTATCCGAACTGACCAAAACTGTCTTTTCGGCTCGCTGTAGCTGCTATTTATAGGCAGCTGGTTGGAGAAGCTATGGTGCACAGGGTGCCACGTGTCCCCCTTTATCATCGTGGAATTGGTGACGGCCAATATTGGTATCGCCCGGCATGAAGGTGTTGGCTGTTGGTCATATGGTGAGCGACGCCTGCCGGTGGGTGGTCTGTGTCGGACGACAAGCCTTGGCTGTCGGGCGAGCTTGGGCTCCCTGTCGGGTAGAAGATGTGTCGCCCGCCAGTTTCTTCCTGCGCAGCACCCTCTCGTTGCGCGTCAGAGTGTCGCACATACCCTGTCAGGCAGTGGTCATATCGGGCGTCAGGGAGGCCGATGCAGCTTGGACTTATTTGTGGGCCGAGACGGCCTTATTGGTGCTAAATGGGCCAAAATAGGAGGAAAACTCTGCAAAAGATGGAAATATTGGATTAAGAGCATTGCTTGGCCAATTATTGCGAAAATGCATATAAAAGAGAGAAAAATAGCAGAAAAGGGCAATTTTGATAACAGAAAAATAGCCTAAAACATCACAAAAATTGGTGTTATCAACTCCCCCAAACTTAGCTTTTTGATTGTCCTCAATCAATATTTAAACTTTATTTAGTGATGCTTCTTCTTGCGCAGTATAGTTTTCAAGCCAAGAAGTAAAACAAGAATCGTGATGCCTTTAGAGATAATGCTGCCCCACTACGAACAAAAGACCTTGCGTTTCCTGCCTTATTGTTTCAGTAAATATTTTCTTTCTCTACAGCTTCAGCGAGACTTTGGTGTATGTTTCCGAAGTTAGCTTACGCACCAAACAGCTTTATTTTCGGGGCAGAAAGTTGTGTATAGGGTAGGCTAAGGCTTTTTGGATTTTTCTTCTTGTTTCGCATCAGTCCATCCAGGTAAGGGTCTGTTAACGGGCAAGTGGTCCCTGCAGTCCAAGCCAGTTGGCTTTAGAGCAGTGATTTCACATCCTACGTACCACTGCCCTGGATCTACCATGCCTAAAGATGGGTACTTTTGGAAAACAAGTGTTTATGTATATATATTTTTTCTTTTCTTTTATAGGGCACAACTCTCATGCTTTTATTCACTCTCATAAGGCCGCTTTCTCTTTTTAGGATTTTTGTTGGGTAAAGGGAAACAAAAGATTCTTTTTGTTTGGGCAACTTTTTCCTTCTCCATACTCGTCTCTTAGCTGTTTGCGAGATTATTATATTTTTCGAAATTTTTGGCATGGAAAAACGTAATCTTCTGTTCGTTTGAAGCAGCATTATCAGAAAGATATAACAAAACTTGTATTACATTAAGCACATAGAAAACAAACTTTGCAAGAAGTTGCATCAGGTTTTTACTAATATAGCGACTTTGTACATATGCATGGGAACAAAATAAGCAGAATTTTTCAAAATTTTGACATAAACATATATATGTACAAATGATACAGGCAAGAACAAAAGAATAAAGAATTGGAGACAAAAGAATGAAGAAGACTAAGTTAGAAAATTTAGAAAAAAATTTGTACCTCCCTCACTGGTACATGATACCCCCCCCCCCCAAACTTGCTCCACACTCTATCCCAGAGTTGTGAAGTAGTTAAGGTGAGATAATGTTTATTCCAGTGAGGTTGTGTCTGCGTCAGCCAGAAGCTCCCACACATATTCGCCCCTTCTGGTGTGATAGACGATGTGGTTGAGCTGGTCAGGCGTTTCCTTATTTGCTATCCATTCCAGGACGTAGATGCCGCAGTCGTTGGATAATGGAAGTTGCTGCGGACTGCGGTGGTAGAACTGGAGTTCGTGTCATTTGCTTTCTTGCAAGTACATGAGTGGTTGTATCATCTTTTCCACCTCGTCGTAGTATTTGCGGACCAGGCGTTCGACATGTGTCAAAGGCTCTGATGTACACGGCACTAGATGGTTCCTGTTGCTATCCGAGCTGTTGTAGAAAATTACTGCTCGCTGCCGGGTGTACACAGTTAGGAGCGTCCAATGATTGTAATGTAGGATTGGCAAAAAGATAGTGCCCGGAATCCCGCCTCTCAATTCTGCCAGAAAGTTTTTCTTCGCTCATGTTTTGTCGGCGAGGCAGACGTCGTTGAAAAGCATGGGCGGGGCTATGTATGCATCTTTTAGCTTAGGCTGTATATATTGGATGTAAGCGGCTGCAACTGTTACAGCCAAGCACCCACCTTCCTTCATTACATCCCTTAGATCGTCGACCGGGACTACGACGTCATCTGCCTACAAGGAGACAACCGATGGGGTAGAATCAGCTAGCTTCAGCTGGATTATATTGACCTGCTCTTGTGTGAGGGTTGCACACGAAAAGCGGTCGAAATTTGAGATCAGCCCTTCTGAAGCTTTAGGCGAAGCAGTGTCCTCCATCCCGTGCACCTTCTTCAGGACCATCAACTCCTTGCCTGCCCCATGTTTGAAGGTTGTCGCTTCTTCTTCTTTTTCTGAGGGGCTATTGGACTGAGAAGAGTCTTCTTCTAGGTCACTGTCCAGTAGCTGCTCCGGTACCCCTACGTCTCGAAAATAGCGCTTGTCCTTGATCAGCAACATGGCGTAAATGCCCCTGCATTGATAGAAGGATGTGCCTTTGAGGACCCCTAGGTTTCCAAATGTGTTGAGCACCTCAATGGCACCCAGGATGGCGATAGCGCTGTTTCCACTCCCCTCTTCTGCCTGAACGGGGAGGTCTCGGAGAGAAAAGAAGTTCCAAGGACCTTGATGTCGTTGGCTTCCTCGCTTTATAGCTCGTAGCAGACATATTGGCAGGAGTCTCAGCTTCCTATCCTCTGGGTAGCAGAAGACACCCCCCGAGCGTGGCACCTCGTTGCGGCTGCATCTCAGCAACTGGAGGTCGTGGTTCCTAAGGTCCGCCATGCAGAGGAACCACACCTTGCGGTGTTTATATGGGGCCAGCACAAGGTTTGGTCTATGCTCTTCAATGTGCTGCAACATGTCGGCCACCACACGGGAGCCTGGATCTCCCTTCATCAGACTTCTCGCCAAGGTCGGGGTGACGTTGTATATCATTCTTTGACCTATCCTGCTATCGGTACGTTCTATTATCGCTCCTTCTAGGACCCTGAACAATGTCTTACCGACGAAGGACGGCGTGCGAAACATGTTTTGAAGAGCTCCCCGTCGCACGGATAGGTAGTCGTTGGTCCAGACGGCGTCATCTTCATTTTCCTGTGATCTCAAGACCTTATTCAGTAAGTTCTGGTCTCTGATCGTCAGGTTTCCGATGGCTCTTCTATCAAAGTCTGCCATCTCAAAAGAGGATATCTCTGATGGCTCACGGAACTTGTCCGCCATCGAGCGTTTGCTTCGGGGAAGATGTCTCTTATTGACTGTGTAGACATCCCCTGTCTCTCCCTCAAACTCATCAGAAGAGTCTCCCCCGATGCTGATATATGTACTATCATCTTCGGCTTCATCTAGGGGGATTGAGATGTTTGCATCTCCCAAGCCTAAGGGGCTCTCCTGTCCTGCTAGAGCTCCATCGGCTGACTTTTGTTGCGTCCCCTCCTCGGGCATTATGGATCGCTCGCTGGAGGCGGAGGGGGACGCAGATGTCGAAGTAGACGTCGATGAAGATGAGGAGCCACAGCTAGGGGGTGACAGCGACCTTCTCGGCTGCCTTCGGCGCGGATGGTCGTCCCCTCTATCCAGCTTCTCCTCGATCTTGTTGAGAAGTTGGAGAACTTGCTGAAGTGTCACATTCAGAGTCTCTAGCCCACCGGAGAGACCGGCTAGAGTCAGTAGCTCTCGCTCTTGGCTGTTCAGCCTGTCTTGGAAAGATGCAAACTTGCGGGTTAGGGAAAAATAGGTAGCTGAGTTGTTATCTGTTACCTCCCACAAGTAATCGAGCTCGTTCCCTAACATTTTTCCTAGCGACGGAGGGGTTCCTGCAGTCCTCCCTTCCGTCCTCGCGACACCTTGCCCGCGTGATGGTCTACCAGACGAGGTAGAGTCTATCTCAATCGTACGCGTGGCAGATGTCTCTGGGCGAGGTGTCGGCCCTCTTGCGGTCGCCTCCGCCTTGCCCTCATGTCCTGGTGAAGATATCTCTGGTGTGGGCGGATGCTGCTCCACCTCTACGTACTTGGCGATCCTTCCAGCAGCTCTGACAGGGGACACCGGTGGCAGGGTCAGCGTTAGCTGCGCACTTTTGAGCTCCATTCCCAGGATCTCAGCGAACACTCCCTTACTAGTGTCCGGCTCAGATGCTTCTTATGCCTCTACAGGCCTTTCAGGGATGTCGGGGGCTATGGCTGTTTTTTCTACGGCAGCTCCCGTAGTTTCTGTCTCAGTGACCTCAATGATCATCGGTTCTTTGTCAGCCACCACAGTTGTTGTGGTGGTGGCTCGTCAGGTAGGAGTGACGATAGCTCTATCGGTAGATGTCGTTGGTAGCTCTGGAGCTGCCCTCTCCTGGGCTTCGATGGTGGTGGTGTAAGCCGCGCCATATGATATAGCTTCAATTTCGGCGGCGGTGAAGACCAGTTTTTCTGCGTCGTAGTCGGCGCAGCGAGGGACGGGAAGGAGTATCTCCGTCTTTGAAAAGTTGTAGAAATAGTTCCCCCCTCCTTCTTAATGATGTTGGTCCTCATCAGGTACTTGGTGTCAAACACCTCATCGCTTTGCATCCTCGAAAGGCTGTGCTGCTCTTTTGGGTACCCGAGTCCTACTGCGATTAGATTGACGATGCCGCCCATGCAGTATTCTTTGGTGGCTTCTTTCATTAGATGCGGTCTGTTTAGCAAGAACTGCCCGAGATTGATCACTCAGCCCTCCATTATGTATCTCATGACCTAGAGCTCTTTTGTATAGATGTTACTGGACTCATTCTTGCTGAACAGCAAACACGCCACCAGTTTGTGCACTATCCTCCAAAAGCAGGAGTGCACATCCACCACCTTTCTTCCCGGCTTGAAAAAGGACTCACAGGTTAGCTTGCTCCAGAGTGCCACAGGGTAGAACCCATCTCCTTTGGTGATCCTCTCACCGCTGTTCATCATGTTCTCCTCCTCTTCACCGGAGGAGAAAATCTTATTCAGCAACTTATCAGAGATGGTGTGCTCCGAGTTGTACAGCCGGGCCTGGAGTCTATCTGCTCCGCCGAATTCTTCTCTTTCTGCAGTAGAATTCTTTACTCGACGGAGAGATGCCATGAATTCTTTCGTCATTCTGGTGTACGAGGAAGATCGGCTGAAGTAGATCTTTTGTAGCCCAGCCGCAGCAAGTACGCCCTTCAGCCTCTCTAAGATACCCAGCTCAGTGAAGGAGGCTTGATGGCAGAACCTGCTTGGTCAGTAGACCTTGGTTGCTAACTCAGCGTAACGGTGAGCGTGCTCATCGTCCTTTGGCACGAACATCCCTGGCGTGTATTCCAGGGGTTCTGTCGCTGCTACTGGCATCGGAGCTGCCACTTCTCCAACTCTAGCCCTTTTTCCCACTGTTGATGCCCTGGCTGCTCCTGGATTCGGGCGTTTCTGCCCGGTAGTTGACGCTTCTGCTACAGTCTCGGGGTAGATCCTTCTTCCTTGTGCGTCAACAGGGACAGCAGTCGACTTGATGCGAGCCATCTCTGTAAATGAATAAACAAACCCCTTGATTAATTAAATGTGACGACGCTGTAAAGAATTTAAACTGAAAGTGCGAGGGTCCCACACCCCCATATCGGGTGATATGAGGTTTTCAGAAGTGAAGTCTCGTGCCCGACATGCAGTGTGGGTGACGCTTGCCACGCGATATAATCAAGGCGACACGCGTCAGGCCTGTCGGGCGATAAGGGTGATAGGATAAGATGCCCGATACGGTCTTTTTGAAAGGAGGACAGTGTGTCGTCCGACATGGTGTATCGGGCAATCGAGATAAAAGGTACGTTTGCGCGACATCCATATCGGGCGATACAAGGCTGCCTAGCAAGGAACTGCAAGACCGATAAGCCACTTGCTTTAAAGAAGGAAACGTGTCAGACAATAGGTTCTATCATCCTTTACCTTGCTGTGATCTGAGCTTCCGCATGACACGAGAGAAAGGCGGTCCTGCGCGACACGGGAGCAAAAACACAAGTTCTTAGCACGATACAGGAGCGTGAAAACAGTAAGGCAAGGAGCCCGACACGGTAAAAACTCACCCCTATTTATAGCAAACATCAACCGGGGCAAAACAGGTAAATCCGGGGCACGTGTCGGTCGTCATGGAAACTCGTAAGGTGGGTAAGTCCATCCGTCGGCACGACCCTTGCGGTCCCCGAGATTCCACTGCCCGATATGGGCGAATTCATAGCACCGGTTGGGTTGCTTCCCGATACAACCTTAAAACAGGGCGTTTAGAAGCGGTTGATGAGTAAAACATAATTGGCCGAAGACTAAGATCCCAGCCTCAGACGGTATTACCCACCCCGGTTAATAAAACTAAAGTGGTGACCCATAAGGGTCAGCAAATGTGGCGCATGCGCTGACTCGGGCCTAATTACAGACTTTAATGTTCATAATGTTCATTGTGCTTGAAAGTAAATACACTCTATACTAGGAAATTAAAGACAGCTCGGGTTTCCTCCCGAGAAGCGCTGAGTTTTTCGTCCTCAGCTGGACGTCTTTTGGCTTCTCCTTCGTCTCTTTCCTCCGCAGCTACTATCCTGACCTCTTGGTTGGTTCGGTGTTGGACGGGATCTTCCCCGATGGGTTCTTCACTATCTCGGCAAGCTGAGCTAGTTGATGGTCGATTTGGCATTGATGTGTCTGCATGTCCACCAGCTGTACCTGCAACGAGTTCAAATCGCCAGAATTTGATAGCGCACTTTGCGCTAGTTGGTTATTAACTGTGTCTTGCTTCTTAGCAAAATCAAATAATTGGCCGATCACATCTGATTGACCTGCACCCTTGTCCTGTTCTCGGTTCGGCCCTTGGTATTTAACTTGCCCCTGGAAGTTTCCTTTGTTTGCCTGGAAGGAGGTGTTTTTGGTGTATTGACTTGGCCCTCCCCTTTTCTCGAAAGCTTGAGGTGGCTTGGAGGAGTTATGCAGTTGATGCGAGTTCTCAGCTGCATCTTTGTTGCCATAATTGAAACCGGGATGGTCTGGCCTTTTGAAATTTATGAAAGAGACATTCTCAGTCTCCTCAGCCTCTGATTCAGACTCGCTAGACTGGTCAGGTCGGGTGTAGATACAATTGTCTACCCCGTGTACTCCCTCTCCACAGGTAACACATTTCATAACCTTCTCGAATTGCTTCTTTCCCTTCCCACTGGTCTCTTTCAGATACTTCACATCAGTTGCGATCCTCTGGATCTGAGAAGTAATGGTCTCCAGGGCCTTGGATTCAAAAGAGGGTCCTTCATCAGCCTTCTTAGCTTGTCTCCTGTCGGATCTATCATAGTCAGTGTCGGCTTGAAACTCGGCCATGTTTTTGATGATCTTCTCAGACTTGCTCGGCTTTTTCCCCAGAAAGTAACTTCCTTCTGCTGCATTCAGTGAGACCATTTCCTCAGGGGTTAAACCGTTATAGAAGGTGGTGACCAAGAAACCTTTCTTGTAATTGTGATGAGGGCAGTCTCTCTGATATTCTTGATATCTGTCCCAGGGTTCGTGGAGGTTCTCGTTTGGCTTTTGCATGAAGGAAGTTATCCTTTGTCTGTTCCGCACGGTCTTCTTAGTCGGATAGAACTTGTTCACGAAAGCGTCCACCAATGCTCCCCATCCATTCAGAGCTTGGTGGGGCAGCCCCAAATACCATGACAGATCCTTATCTTCCAAATAAAAGATGAAGCCCTTACAATAGATTACCTCTTGGGGGACTCCTCACATCTTTATCGTATCACATATGTTTTTGAATGCATCGAGATGGTGGTAGGGATTGTCACTTTTTGAACTCCCCCTGAAGCTTTTGTTTTGAATCATCGAGATCACGGACGGCTTAAGCTCAAAATTTGCTGCGTTGAACCACGGGGTGATGATGGGACATCTAGAGTTATTGGCTTTTGTGGATGCCAACTCTCTCAACGTCTTCTCCTCCTCTTCGGAGTCGTCGTTGTCGCTAGCCTCACGATGTTGTTCTTGGCCCTAGTGTCTCCTGTGTCACTGACGGTGGTGACGCCTGACATGGGGGTGGCCTTCTTCAGAGTGCTCCGATTCCTGATCTTCATGCCGGTCATTACCGTCATAGCGATCGTTGCCACTTGGCGGAGGAGATTCATTCCTAGGCCTTCCCTGTTGTTCCCCTTCAAAGTGTTGCGGGTCGACACGGGGAGGCATGATGTCGATGATTGTGCTTGGTCGAACAGTTGAATGGTGTCGGAGCTCAGTGGAACAATGATCTGTCCTTCAGAGTTCCTGAAAATGGCACGAAAAATCAAGTCAGAAAATAGAATTATTTGGTTTAGGCAAAGGATAACAAAAAAAAGGAAAAGAAAAAGAATGTTGTCAGGCTCATTTCTAAGCTTGAGGCAGGGGAGTGTAGTTAGTGGATTCGGATTCGTCAACAGTGTCGTTTTGCCTTGTCCCCGGCAACGGCGCCAAAAAGTTGACTGGCCTAAATCGTGCGTCCAAAAGTGGAGGCGGATTTGAGGTAGTCGGGCTTTTACATTTATAAACCCAAATCCTTCTAGGCCCCCACAACTTTGTTTATGGGGTCGAAGTAGATATACGGGGTCGAACACAGGGACAAGGGTGGTAGTGTTGAGAACCCAGAATCGACACGCTACACTCCGACAGGTATAAAGAGATGATAAATTCCCCAGAAGGGGAGCAGTAAGGTGTCACAAACAAAACAAGAAAACTATCTCCAAGTGGATTTACTAGAAAGATTTAAGGTTTTAGCCATTTAGCAGTTTTTAAGGGTTTTCATGCCACAGAAATAGGAAGATAAACCTAGGGCTAGATCAAGGTACAAAGGATAAGACTACAACATAACAAGCGGCACCGGTAACATCCTGCACCCCTCCTCTCAGAGCGAATACCTCTAACCAAGCCTCATCACCCCTCTCGAGGTTGCTGGGCTCAAAGTTAGAGTGGAATGTTACTGAAATGACTCTGTTCCAGGCACTCTCATACTCCAGAATCGGACCAAACACTAGAGCCACAACACAACTCTCGAAGTTGTTGCGACAGGAAAACACGATTCGGTAGCTAAGCGAAACGCGATCCAAACATGCAAGCTAGAGTTCAGTTATCAAACATAGCAGTTATCCAACATATTGTACCAAGCACAGAGCAGCAAGTAATTAAGCTCTTCTATTTCCATAGACAAATAAAGGGTCTTAATTACAATGCATAAGTAAAGAATTAAATGACAGAAAATAAAGATAGGTGTCGCCTTCTTGATGTAGAAGGACGACAGGCTACTACGGCTCTCCAGCCCGATATCGGTCCGGGGCCTAGCCCGATACAGCCGTGTCGGGCGGCACACCCTCTCGAGTGGCACACCTGACAGGCAACTGTATCGCTCAAGGATCCTGGCTGATACGCTCAAGTCGGGCGACACACCCTCTCGGGCAGCACGCATGAGGGGCGAAGTGTATCGGTTTCGATATCATGTCGGGCATGGAGCGACACGTTCATCGTGTCGGGCACTTGTGTCGCTCATCGTCGTGGCCGATATTGGCCCGCAGTGTCGCCCGGGACGGTTCTAAGTGAACCATCCCCTCCCTCTCGGGATGAGGAAGGGCTCACCTAGTGTCGCCCGGCACGAGCACTGGGGCGTGATACACCTGCTCTCATAGATTCCTCTGAAGAACACTCAAGGCTCCCAACTGTCCGAATTCTGAAGTATCCGAACTGACCAAAATTGTCTTTTCGGCTCCCTATAGCTGCTATTTATAGGTAGCTGGTTGGAGAAGCTATGGTGCACAGGGCGCCACGTGTCCCCCTTTATCATCGTGGAATTGGTGACGGTCGATATTGGTATCGCCCGGCATGAAGGTGTTGGTTGTTGGTCATATGGCGAGCGGCGCCTGCCGGTGGGTGGTCTGTGTCGGACGACAAGCCTTGGCTGTCGGGCGAGCTTGGGCTCCCTGTCGGGTAGAAGATGTTTCGCCCGCCAGTTTCTTCCTGCGCATCACCCTCTCGTTGCGCGTCAGAGTGTCGCGCATACCCTGTCGGGCAGTGGTCATATCGGGCGTCAGGGAGGTCGATGCAGCTTGGACTTGTTTGTGGGCCGGGACGGCCTTATTGGTGCTAAATGGGCCAAAATAGGAGGAAAACTTTGCAAAAGATGGAAATATTGGATTAAGAGTATTGGTTGGCCAATTATTGCGAAAATGCATATAAAAGAGAGAAAAATAGCAGAAAAGGGCAGTTTTGATAATAGAAAAACAGCCTAAAACATCACAAAAATTGGTGTTATCACATATGAAACCCTAATTGAGGGTGATGTCAAGTGTAACCCTAATGCAATGATGTGATGTGAAACTCTAAACCAAGATAATGTTATGTAAAGATATGTGACACCTTGATATGAAATTCTAACCTTGATACATAGTAAAGGTATGTGAAGCCCTAATTTTGGGTTATAGAGCATGAAACCCTAGTCTTGGGTAATATGATGATAAAACTTAACCCTAACTTTGAGTTGAGTTGAGAAACCCTAAATTCAGATAATGCTATGTGAAACCCATATATAGGGAGATGTTATGTGAACCCTACATTATAAGGATGGAAAACCCTATTCCTAATAATGGAATAGTGACTAATATATTGATAAGTGAAATATCTATAGAGGTTGATAATGGATATCTTTATATCAATAGTTCCTTAATTCAAAATGAGTCCATATCATTGATAATGGATGCATATTTCAAATAAGTGACTTATGAACAATACATTACATGATAAATATGATGAACTGGTGCATAAAATATTAGGATGGGAGATACCCTAATACAAGATAAGTTTATGAACTTAAAATAAAGGTGATGAGGGAAGTGATACATCAAGACATGATAGATATCACTTCCAGCACCTCAAGATTGATACACCTTGATGTATTCTAAATCCAATATACTTGGATAAGTAACACATGAAGTGTGTCATGTCAATTGTTACATTGAGATGTAATGCACTTTGATAAGTGTAGGCTAATATGCCTTATGAAAAGGTTAATACAAAACAATAAAGTATGATGTAATCATTTTCTGGTAAAGTGGAGAGAGGAACTTATACCTTGTGTTGACAATTCATTTAATGATAAGTAATGAGAATAAATAAGCATGATTAAATGCTTATGTTATTAATGTTGGCTCCTTGATGTGTGGAGCAATGAATTAGGGCTTGATCATTAATAATATGATCTTGAAAACCTAAATGGTTATTTATGGAAAACCCTAATGGAGGGTGATGATATGTAAGAGAAATCCTAACCCCAAATAAGGGAATGGTGATGCTACTCTTACATTGCATAAGTGTTGGTATGTAATTGATATAACTATTATTATGTAATGACCCAGGTATGAGCTATGATGTGTTAATTATTAAAATGTTTTATGGGCCTTGTGAGCTATTACATGTATTGTTGCCTAGTAAGAGGTAACAAGAGATTAATGGGCCTTGACATCCATGTGAAATACTTGTATAGCAAGTAACATGTTACCTTGGTTAGATGACCTGAAGGTATTAGTTACCATATAAGCAGTAACAAGTGTTCTTTGATGAACTGAGGGTTTGAATACCCATATTCCATAATGATGATGATGAGATGTTAAAGGATGAGAATGCCCATGATGTGACAAGGGATTAAGATCCCAATGTTCTATAAAGTTTTGAAAAGTACTTGATAGATGAATTATACTTTTCTTTGTAGCATTTGTCATAATAATGTTTGAGAACTTGACTGATGCTAAAAAAATACAATAATGCACGTAATTAATAAAGTGGAATCTTATCATGTAGTGCCCTGTCCATATAACCATCAGTGTCAGAATTTACTGGATGGTGAAACGGGTTGCTCTGCGGCATAACCCAGAATGCATATTTTTGAATATGCGAGGGTGATGGACGAAAATATCCGTACACCCTAATGTAGGAGTTGATGTGAGATAAACATTAAATCTCTCAATCCTTCATTATATATGTCGGGGTGGATGTATCACTAATCCCCCGATAACGGGATGGATGTATCATGAATCTCCCGATAATATTAATGTCAGATCGATGTGAGATAAACATGAAATCTCTTAATTGCGAACAGAGTACAACACGCCAATGTAACTCTATAGCAAAGTTACCAGTATACCCTAGAAATCTATTTAGTAGAGATACAAGATGTCCTGCATTAAATCTCGTACTGACCGAGATAAGGGAGGTCATGGCAGCCGGCTCTTCCATTGACCTTGTATGGCACCGATTTCGACTTTGTAATGGTCGGTTGGAGTATGAGCAGTATACCTCATCTCCTCAGGGCATAAATGTGGTTGTAAAAAGTAATCAGCTGTATAGCATGTTTGCTTAAGGATTGAATACAAAAATCATTAGTTGATGTTACAGTTCTTTTTGCATCTTTAGTTGATAGATGATATATTTATGATTCCTTACATTCCTTACAAAATAGATAGATGATGTACAATTCTACCATGGGTAGATGCAATGTTCTCCTTAAGAAAGGAGATTATCTTATTATGTTCATATAATGATTAATACTGCTATTAATATAAAAGAACCATGCTCAGTTAATATTGTTTACCTGCAATAATAATGTTTCTGGCGGAGAGTTATATATCTCGCTGGGACAATTTTCAATTGTCTCACCCCCGTGGGATCCAACTTTTTAGGTAAATGCAGAAGAAGAAACAAGAACCCCATTGTAGAGAAAGAGTAGTAGTAGAAGCATCAGGGACAGCGGTGATATCTCAGGTGGAGGCACTGACTGTCAAGTTTTATATAGAAAGTCCTATGTGTCGTCTCTGTACTCTCAGGTCCTCGGAGTCAGTAGTTAGTACTTTTAATGCATCGATCTGAGATGTTGGCTTGATGCCTTGAGGTTTTATGTTTCTTATGTATAGTTTGGCAAAGCAACTGTTGTATGTAATTCTCGAGAAGAGATGGTACATGGTATGTACTTGTGAACCAAAATGTATATGTAATACTTTGGTTCTTGTTATAAGAGTTTCCTGAAATTGGATCTCTTGAAAAAGGTTTTAATTTTTAGTGATTTTCAGTAATCCTATATTAATGATCGCTTCCGCTTAAGTTAATAACATTTTCCTCGAACGATGCATCACAATTTAGTGGTATCAGAGCTCTAGGTTCGCTGAGTCTACAGAGACATAGGATTAAGGATGTTGAGTCTATTCTAGTGTCTTCCAATTTATCTGATAGTGTCTTCTACTCATATAGGAGAAGAAGAACTTAAAGATGTCTGGATCCCACAAAGAACATGTTGCTGAAAGCAGCAATGTTGCACCAACAGAAGGTACGAGGGACCAGGCAAGAGAAGAACGACTGCCTGCGAATCCCTAAGATAAACCAACCATGATAAGGAATCTTCCTTTTGATATCACTGTTGGGCAGGTTAGGACTGAGATAATGTGTATGGTGGACCATGTATTACCGATACAACCTAGATTACCAGCCCCCAATGATGAAGTTTTAGACTCCAATAGGATTCTTGCTCAACATCAGCATGTTGGAGCGATGAATAATGATGAAAGGAATAGGTTACAACCTGAAACCAAGATTTTCCACAGGTGCAGGCATCCTGGACATATCAGAAAAGACTGTCCAGGAAAGTATAATGAGGAAAGAATTAAGAAAAGGCCTATCCAAACTCAGGATCATAGGCCTAGGAGTTCCAAAAAGGGGAAGTTTTTGGTACCCCCGATACAGCCAAGGTCTAGTGCACTAGGGAAAGGGCTACCCGGAAAGGGTAAGGGACCTTTTAGACCATATCAAGAGAATAGAACCTGTCACCAGTGTAGACAGGTAGGACATCTAGCAAGGAACTGTCCGGTTGGAAATACAATGGTAACCCAACCACCGAGGCAGAGACATCAAGGTCATTAGAGGAAATAGTTTTTTGGTAGCACTCGAGGACGTGGAAAGGCGTCCCTGGCAAGATTCTATGAAAAGAATCAGCATGAGGCAATAAACAAACCACGAGATGAGACAGGTTAGAATGAAACAATATCATTCTGATATGTCATTTCATAATTCTATGTGTTAAATATAAGAAGGTAGTTGTTTTTTAGCTTCCTTTGACTAGTCATAAGAGGACACAAAGAAGATGAGGACTCATATTTTACTCAGTATTCCTTTAAATGCTTTATAATTTCTCTTATCTGTGTGATAAAGTATGAGATGTAGAAGTGATGCCTGGAGGAAATCCAGGAATATCAAATCCCATGTTTATGATGATATGAAAAGTGAGGAACATGATAGTAAATAAAGTGCATAATACCTAATCTCAGTACTTGTATACCCTGGCCAGGTATATAATTATTGGAGATAAGGCAAGTATGGAACTCCTAGATTGTATTCTTTCTTATTACTCTAATCAAGTAGTCATTCTGAAACAATCTAGAGAGCATAAAGAAACTAGAAATATGGCATGGATATCTTTATCACGTCCTAAGTACAATAAAGTGGAATCTGAAATGATCTTAGATCCATCTGTGTGTATGAGAAAATAAAAGTATAATCCTCATGATAAAGAAAATGAGACAAGGGAGATGATCCCTGTCTGATAAATCCTATGTAAATAGTAAAGATCTTTTCCCATGATGTGGAAATGGCAAATGTGATAAAATCACAAAATGTTCATAAATATGTTAGACAATAACAAAGGGATGAGTAATGACATGTAATCATCCTTATAATTCCTTTGCTAATGGCAAGGAACCTAGGATGAAACAAGAGTAAATGATTTATGAACAGTTGAAAGTTCATACAATGATGAGAAGAGATAATAATCTTTTCCCTTTGATAAACAACCCTGGATGATAATGGGGTGATAAGAGAAATATGTTTCTTTGTGTTCTCTTCTTTTAGAACATAGAAATCAAGTGAGTATTATGACACTTGATGTGCATGGATTAGAAATAATCCTATGATGGATACTTAGAAAAGTATCAGTTCATCTTGGACTTTGGTTCCAAGATAAAGATATATGTAACAAATAATGTTCCAAAGAGGAAAGGAAGATCTTCTTATATGTGTGACTTTGGTAAAAACAAAAAAGAAATGGAAATAATGAGGTGATGTGTTTTCGACACATGTGACAAATACCAAGGTAAGAAATTTTGGTATCTGAGAAATATCAGGTGATATGGCAAAATAAAAACATAACTTCTAATCAGATGACTTATGTTGGTTACCTGGAATGGCCAACTGTGAAATCAGTCCAATTACATAAAATAGTATGGACATCACTGTTAGGGGTTTATGCTCTGCATAAACATAACATCGACAAGAATGTATTAATTGAAGGAATAATTGTAAAATCATTGTGGGAAAAGCATATCAAGCTAAAATTAATTCTTTAAGATACCTTGAAGACAAGTTCTTAATTGATAACCTCCCCTTATGACAAAGTATGTACAACTAATAAGATAGTTGATACAAGTAGTAAGAAAGTTTAGTGTTGTGTCAACAGATTGGATGACACACCAGATGTATGAAGATACTTGTAGTCACACGTGGGTGACAAAATGTAACTCTGGTTTTTCCTTGGAAGTGAAATACTAAACTAAAAGAGGAGTATGGGAGACTCCCCAGAATCAAGAATCATGTCATAAAAACTTATAAGTTGAGAAAGGTGATATATCAATAAGATTTGATACCTGAGTTAAATAAGGTATGTATAATGTTTCTCTAACTAGGAAAAGCATTATCTGACACAGAGTTGACTCTACAGTCAATAATGAATAGGATAGTAGAGTATGTGTCTTGTGTGATTGATTTTATGATAACCTTGTATGGAAGAACTTTGTGTTGATCAAAGTTCTATGGCATCTCCATGACATTAAGATATTATGTGGCGACTTGATGATATGATGAATAAATAATATATGTCTTCCTTTACCTGGGATTTCGGGGACAAAATCCTTGTTAGGGGTTTATAACTGTAACATCCCTGACCTGGGTTAAGACTTAACCCTAGAGGTTTTGCCTAAGTAAGTCATTTATATGCTTGATATTATCTCTTGAAAAGTAATTAAGGCTCAAGAGGAACTTATTTTTCAATTTTAGTCCTTTTTGAATAATGTTGAAACAATGTTTTACTTGTTTTGGACCAAAGTGCAAATTACCCAAGTGGAGGGGTTAACTTGCAAATATTACATGATAAAATGTTCCTCTAGTGTTGAAGCATCATAAGAATGAAAATGATGCAGAGGTATGGCTTGTGATAGCCTGAGCACCAAGAAAGAACTTTTTAAGCAATGTTGTGCATTAAAACCTAGTTTTTGTGTAATGTGTAATTTACTCAAAACATAGGGTTAAATATGAAAAATATCACCTCTAGAGAGTCCCTCATGTTTCTTGGCATCATGTAGAGAAAAGAAAATGAGAGGGGTGCCTCATTTGAATCACTTTGGAGGAGAGAGAATCTTGATATTAAAGTAATCAAGATTTAAGCATAATTGAAACCCTAATTTAATTTAATGCAAAAATAAATATATTAATTGAAGTGCCCTTCAACCAAAATTGAGATGGTTGAATTTTCATAAGTGTGAATGTATTTTTTCCTTGTGAAGGCCACGAAATATCTTAAGTGAGTGGAGAGCCCACTCACATTAGTAAACTAAAAAGTAATATCCACTCAATTTTGGATATTATTATTATAATGGTTAAGGTGCTTAATTTGTTTTCTTTTAATTCATGGATAATGAAGAGGAATTAGAAGGTGCGGAAGATAGCCTTGTATGCAAGGGATTGAGAGGAGCATGTGGCACAAAATTTGGGAATTGAAGGATTATTATATCACTTTCTCTCTCTTTGAATTTCCTTATAAACATCCCATTTCCAACCCAAATGAAAGACATTTTCGATCCCTTTTTCTTTCCTTGCTTTGGTTGAACACAGGGGAGCTAAGGAGAAACAGGAGGATGTGCCCCAACCTGTAGGTAAGCTCCATAGTCACTTTCAACCTTGATTTCATGGTGGAAATCGAAAATCAATGCTTGATTTTTTCTTTTCTTCCTTCAATATTCAACTCTAGCCAATCCTTTCACTCAAAGACTTGAGAATGGGCCTTGGGCAATTGAGAGAGCTTCATTCACCATTTAAGACGTGGAGCTTGAAGCTTGGATTTATCTTTGAAGGCGGGTTATATAACTTGAACCCTTAAATGTTATTATTGATTTCCTTTCTCTTACATATGTTGAATCTTTCTTCACTCTCGAAATTCCTTTTGATTAATTGTTAAAATCACCACAAGAATCTCTGAAATTTTCGAAGGTATGAAACTTGAAGATGATGATGTCATCTTAAGCACACACCTTAATAATATCTTGTGAAAACAGTTTCATAATTGAGTCCAATCGGTCTCAAGACCAATTGAGACCAAACGGTCTCAAGACCGTTTGGGATCAAGTGGTCCCAAACCGTTTGAAGGTCAAAGGCTGAGGTAGTTGGATGTTGATCCAATGGTTCTAATTAAATGATTTATAATAGTCCCAATGATGGAGAATCCACCATTTGCAAACCCTAATCGGGTAGAGTAGTTGAGACCCTAGTTGATAATTTGATTTTGGGTTGTTTTGGCCCAAACGGTCTCAAGACTGTTTGGAGGCCAAACGGTCTTCAAACCATTTGAAAACCAAACTGTCTCAAGACCGTTTCAAGTACAAGGGCTATGATGAAGGTTTGGAGATCCAAGGGTTGTAAATTGATGAGTGATCAAGGGTGCAATTGATGCACATTTCAACAAGGTACACCCTAATCGATTTGATTGAAGCCTGAATTGATGAAATTGATTAAGACCGAATGGGTAATTTACTCAAGACCGAATGGTTAATTGTACCCAAGACCAAATGGATAAATTACTTCAAAACCAAATGGGTTATTGACTTCAAGATCGAATGGTTAATCGAGTCCAAAACTGAATGGGTAATGGATCTCAAGACCGTTTGGAGTTCAAAAGCTATGATGGATAGTTGGAAATCCAAGGGTTGTAATTGAATGTACTCCCAATGGTTCAATTGTTGATTGATTCAATAGAACAAACCCTAAAATCAATTGATTGATTGGAGGAAACCAAATTGGTCCAATCGGTTTCATGATGGTTTGGACCAAACGGTCTTGAAACCATTTGGGACCAAACGGTCCTCAGACCATTTGAAGGGCCAAGTGTTCACAAACCATTTAAGGTTCATTCAGTTTAAATAATAAATTGATCAAACGGTTTCAAAACCGATTGAAGAAGAAAGGCAAGACTGAATGGAGGTCAAGCACCTCAAGAGCGAATGGAGGTCAAGGTACTTCTAGACCGTTTGAAGGTCTAATTGAGTCAAGATATATTAGTACAATCAACTACATGATTGTTTTTTATGTCTATCAAAGGTAATTACAATGGTTGTACCTTCAAGGTACTTAAGTGATTAGTACCTTTTGAATGATTAACCTCAATGTTTATGGAAGCAACATCCCAACATACTAAATTAACTCTAAGTGTATATCTATATGAGGAGTTGATCTAACCTAATTAAGTTTGAAGTGATCAACATCCTAGAGAGGATGAGAGAGAGAGAGGAATCCATACATGAGTGATAAACATGTAGTGATTAATCCTCAATACTTAAAATATGTAATTAGGGTATGATTCTTGACAAAGAGTTCATGAGACCCTAATTGAGAAGGTTGATGAACCCTAACCCTAATTGAGGGGATTAATGGGTGTAACGCTAATCTAGGGTAATGCAGAAACCCTAATTGAAGGTGATGTCGTATGAAACCCTAATTGAGGGTGATGTCATATGAAACCCTAATTGAGGGTGATGTCAAGTGTAAACCTAATGCAATGATGTGATGTGAAACTCTAACCCAAGATAATGTTATGTAATGATATGTGACACCTTGATATGAAATTCTAACCTTGATACAGAGTAAAGGTACGTGAAGCCCTAATTTTGGTTATAGAGCATGAAACCCTAGTCTTGGGCAATATGATGATAAACCATAACCCTAACTTTGAGTTGAGTTGAGAAACCCTAATTTCAGATAATGCTATGTGAAACCCATATATGGGGATATGTTATATGAACCCTAAATTATAAAGATGGAAAACCCTATTCCTAATAATGGAATAGTGACTAATATATTGATAAGTGAAACACCTAAAGAGGTTGATAATGGATATCTTTATATCAATAGTTCCTTAATTTGAGATGAGTCCATATCATTGATAATGGTTGCATATTTCAAATAAGTGACTTATGAACAATACATCACATGATAAATGTGATGAACTAGTGCATAAAATATTAGGATGGTAGATACCCTAATACAAGATAAGTTTATGAACTTAAGATAAAGGTGATGAGGGAAGTGATACATCAAGACATGATAGATATCACTTCCAGCACCTCAAGATTGATACACCTTGATGTATTCTAAATCCAATATACTTGGATAAGCAACACATGAAGTGTGTCATGTCAATTGTTACATTGAGATGTAATGCACTTTGATAAGTGTAGGCTAATATGCCTTATGAAAAGGTTAAGACAAAACAATAAAGTATGATGTAATCATTTTCTGGTAAAGTGGAGAGAGGAACGTATACCTTGTGTTGATAATTCATTCAATGATAAGTGATGAGAATAAATAAGCATGATTAAATGCTTATGTTATTAATGTTGGCTCCTAGTTGTGTGGAGCAATGAATTAGGGCTTGATCATTAATAATATGATCTTGAAAACCTAAATGGTTATTTATGGAAAACCCTAATGGAGGATGATGATATGTAAGATAAATCCTAACCCCAAATAAGGGAATGGTGATGCTACTCTTACATTGCATAAGTGCTGGTACGTAATTGATATAACGGTTATTATGTAATGACCCAGGTATGAGCTATGATGTGTTAATTATTTAAATGCTTTATGGGCCTTGTGATCCATTACATGTATTGTTGCCTAGTAAGAGGTAATAAGAGACTAATGGGCTTTGACAACCATGTGAAATACTTGCGTAGCAAGTATCATGTTACCTTGGTCAGATGACCTAAAGGTATTAGTTACCAGATAAGCGGTAACAAGTGTTCTTTGATGAACTGAGGGTTTGAATACCCATATTCCATAATCATTATGATGAGATGTTAAAGGATGAGAATGCACATGATGTGACAAGGGATTAAGATCCCAATGTTCTATAAAGTTTTGAAAAGTACTTGATAGATGAATTATACTTTTCTTTGTAGCATTTGTCATAATAATGTTTGAGAACTTGACTGATGCTAAAAGAATATAGTAATGCACATAATTAATCAAGTGGAATCTTATCATGTAGTTCCATGACCATATAACCATCAGTGTAAGAATTTGTTGGATGGTGAAATGGGTTGCTCCGCGGCATAACCTAGAATGCATATTTTTGAATATGTGGTGGTGATGGGCGAAAATATCCTTATGCCCTAATAGAGGAATTGATGCGAGACAAACATTAAATCTCTCAATCCTTCATTATATATGTCGGGGTGGATGTATCACTAATCCCCCGATAACGGGATGGATGTATCATGAATCTCCTGATAATATTAATGTCAGATCGATGTGAGATAACCATGAAATCTCTCGATTGCGAAGAGAGTACAGCACGCCACTATAACTCTATAGCAAAGTTACCAGTATACCCTGGAAAGCAATTTAGAAGAGACACAAGATGTCCTACATTAAATCTCATACTGACCGAGATAAGGGAGGTCATGGCAGCCGACTCTTCCATTGACCTTGTATGGCACAAATTTTGACTTCGCAATGGTCAGTTGGAGTATGAGCGGTATACCTCATCTCCTCTGGGCATAAATGTGGTTGTATAAAGTAATCAGCCGTATAGCGTGTTTGCTTAAGGATTGAATATGAAAACCATTGGTTGATGTTACATTTCTTTTTACATCTTTAATTGATAGATGATATATTTATGATTCCTTACATTCCTTGCAAAATAGATAGATGATGTACAATTCTTCCATGGGTAGATGCAATGTTCTCCTTAAGAAAGGAGATTATCTTATTATGTTCATATAATGATTAATACTGGTGTTAATATAAAAGAACCCTGCTCAGTTAATACTGTTTACCTACAATAATAATGTTTCTAGCGGAGAGTTATATCTCTCACTGAGACAATTTTCAATTGTCTCACCCCCGTGGGATCCAACTTATTAGGTAAACACAGAAGAAGAAATAGGAACCCCATTGCAGAGAAAGAGCAACAACAGAAGCATCAGGGACAACGGTGATATCTCAGGTGGAGACACTGGCTGTCAAGTTTTATATATAAAGTCCTATGTGTCATCTCTGTACTCTCAGGTCCTCGGAGTCAGTAGTTAGTACTTTTAATGCATCGATCTGAGATTTTGGCTTGATGCCTCGAGGTTTTATGTTTCTTATGTATAGTTTGGCAAAGCAACTGTTGTATGTAATTCTCGAGAAGAGATGGTACAGGGTATGTACTTGTGAACCAAAATGTATATGTAATGCTTTGGTTCTTTTTATAAGAGTTTCCTGAAATTGGATCTCTTGAAAAATGTTTTAATTTTTAGTGATTTTCATTAATCCGTTGTTAATGATCGCTT
Source organism: Alisma plantago-aquatica (assembly GCA_963693085.1). NCBI lineage: Eukaryota > Viridiplantae > Streptophyta > Magnoliopsida > Alismatales > Alismataceae > Alisma > Alisma plantago-aquatica. Next base: position 1,047,091,558 of record OY856409.1, on the reverse strand, counting down.
CTGCTTAAGTTAATAACGTTTTGCTCTAACAATGTGTCATAGTATTGTACATTAGTAGGAATTCTACCTGACTTGGGCTGCGAGACGCCCGTCTCACTTGTGTGAAATGGACATCTGACCTGGTGCAAGATGCTCATTTTAGTTGCACCAAATGGTCATTTGGCCTGGTGCGAGATGCCTGTCTCAGAAGCACCAAACGCCTATTTTAGGGGTGCAATTTGATTGCATAAAGTATTGGTGTTGTCGTCAAGTTGAGTACTAATTTGAATTGAATTGCCAACATACGTGCAAAAACTAGAAATTGCCAAACATCTATCTCGTTGGGCGAAATGACTGTCTCGTGTGTGAGACGACCGTTTCATCACACGTAGGTTTAGAAAATTACATAAAAGTTATGGAAATTCAAGATCTTCTTCTCCTTTTCACTCCCACTTTAGTATTGCATTGTTTGGGGACTAGGAACCCTGACCCTAACCCTTCCTCTATATATAGGGGTATTGGGGGCTTCCTAGAGTACAACTAATACACAAACAATTGAGAATCAGTTGCTCTGACAATTTTTGTCCTCTCTGGTTGTGGTAACCACGAGATCCTAAACAAGTCCTACCTGACTAGGAAGGGATAGCCAATGGGAGAGAAAAACTGAGGATCATTGTTGTGGGAGAGCATGTTGGTGACTAGTACACCAATGGGAGGGACAACTCCTTCCTGTCCATTCCTACAGGACGACAGGAGTTCTAGTTGGTCTGTGTGGACTACTCTAGAGGCAGGAATCCTTTAGATGATGCTAGGAGGATGACATCAACTCGCAATATGTGAGGAGATCTGAGGAGTCATTGTAGTAGTTGTTCGAGTCTTCTATCCATGGAGGAGAAGTCAGATGAGTTCGAGTACAACCAGGAGTTGCACAAACACCATCCAAGACAGTGTGCATCTACATCAATGAGGATAGTCAATGAACTTGTTCTAGGACTAGGTATACCTTCGTAAAACTATCCTTTCCATTGCATAATTATTGATGTGATCTGTTGGTTAATGGGAAATATGTCATTAAATTTTTATTTTTTCTACCTACCTAATGTCATATTTCCCTACAGTGGTATAAAATCCACGTGAATTAATTATGTTTTGGGATAATTGATATGAACAGATTTTGGTTTTATCGTGTTTATTTATTACATGCGATGTGAATATTTAAACTGATTGATGCACACATCTGTCTAATCACCACATAAAGAACCCAAATGAATATATATATATATATATATGTATGTATGTATATATGCAATTTACACGTGTGGCCATAAAATAGATTTTGATGGTGGATGTGAAGCATGGTTATGGACAAAACCCTAGATATGTGTGTGCATGGTTGTGGTTAACTATTCCTATTGTTAATCGGTCTGCGTATTGATCCCCTCTCTTTTCTCCAAATGTAAATTAATGCTCTTCTTCCTATTTCCCCTCAAATGTAACTCGAGGTTTTTCCCGTATACACTGTAATAAGAAATAGGATAGTTTTAATTTATGTTTCAACGTGAGATGAAGATCTACACAAGGGTGAAACGACAGGCTCGTGAGATGACCTGATCAACTGGAGGACTGAGGAGGCAAGACAAAAAGAGGATGAACTGATCGACTGGTGGCTCAACTGACCAGATGGAGGTGTCCAGACTCTACTTCGACCTGTGAACCAGACGACCATTTCAGAAGAACCCAACCAAGCGATCAGGAGGCGAGTCAACCAGTTCGAGAGTTGAACCGATCAACCCAAATTGGTTTGAGTACAGGTCATCACCAAGAACAGGTTGCATATGATGTGAACCATAGGTGGTAGTAATTCCTTGAGGCTCTAAGGAATTACATTAGTATGGCCATAACCATCGCTTGTGTGTTTTATTTATTGCATGTTCTCGTTTGCGATTATAGCATGTATATTATACATACTATATATGTGGTGATTGGATAAAGTATATGTATTTATACATACAAACACCCTCAATTATAAAATCAAGTCTTAGATGATATCCAACAACAACCCACATGAAAATGTTAATCGACCAAGCTTAGTTTACGCCTTCACGTGATGCACTGTCTATCTCATGGAAGTGTGCTAGTAGATATGCAGTTTCGGCCTTCGCAGGGTGTATATCTACCATGTTGGTTGTTGGGTCAGGCTTGACAGATGATTCTCAGAGTGTCTGGGCCTAGAATCATGTTGATGATTATGTCAAGGGGTTGCACATATCATCTATCCAATATTGCATATGATGCAATTGGCAAGAGTTGCCTACCTTGATGGTTGACTATGTTTGCGGTGTTGATCGGGCCACAATTGAATTATCTTATATCTGGCCCACTAGAATATTTTACGCTGTAATAATTCAAATTGATATTGAGGGCTATCAATTTGAATAAAATTGTGGTAGTGTTAGTTAAATAAAGTTCTAATTAATTTTGTCAAATTTATCAAATCAAACCAAATCAAAATGTTTTGAAAAGTTGTAATATTTCTTTATAGAATCAAATGTCAAACACAAACACGTTCAAATTGCGATCAATCCTTAAGAAGGACAAAACATGATAAAGTTCCACAATTGGTTAAGGACTTTAGGAAAACTTCTCATCAATGAGAGAAAGCTCTATGTCTTTGATAGACCATTTCCATAGGAACCCGCTCCAAATACACCTCAGGCTAAATGGATGCTTATTGGAAGCATGCCAATGATGCCATAGACATTTGAATACCTAATGCTATGTTGTATGAACTATGAGTTGCATGAACAACATGAACACATAGACATTCTCAAGAGGGTAACACATCTTAAGAATCATGTAAATTAAAGGAGGTATAATGTCTCCAAGGTACTGATTTGAGTGCAAACTGACAAAGGGAGGTCCAATAGAACCCCATGTGTGCAATGTGATTGGACATGTAGAATGACAGGGATTTCTCTTAGGTCAAGAGTTGACCATGAATATGATTATGCAAGTGTTGCATGAATCAAATAGTTAGTTTATCACATGTTTGGCATGTTGATGCCAAAAGCAAAGAAGAAGAAGGGAAAATCTATGATGGTGATCAGTGGAAGTGAGTCCTAGGGAAAAAGTAAGGCCAAGAAATGTTCTGAGGCTAAGTTGAAGCCCAAGTGTTCTACACTCAATATATAGAGAAGGGTAAGTGTAAAAGGAATCTATCATTTTCACTTAAAAGATAAAGAAAACAAAGTGCCACCATTGTCACTTGTTTGGACATTGGAAAGGAATTATTCTCTTCATAGAGGATCTCAGAAAGAAGATAGAGATAGAGATCTCTACTTCAGGACCTGAGAAGAAGTAATCTACAACTATATGGAGCAAGGGTTGCTGCCACTATAGTTAAAGGTTGTCATTCATGGGCACATAATAAAATTAGTGAATTGCTATTGAGTACTTGCCAAACATCATATGTTTTGTCTGACAAGAACATTATGATCATTTATGGTGATGTCCTATGTATCATAAACTATATATGATAGTTGTAAAGACAAATGTACATGACACACATATTGCATGACTTGATAACTCAAACAATGAATACCTATAGCATTGTCATCTAGAAGCACATAAACAAGAAATGCATTTCTAGAATCCATATGATGGTTATCTAGACTCTTTTGGTTATTGAACCAATAGAGACATGCATGTCTTATGTAATGTGCAATATGACAAAAGCATCTTCACTAGATGCAGTGGGAGATTGACTATTCCATTAGACTAGTACATACTGATGTACATAGACCTTTTGGATAAATGCTAAAAGTAGTTACAAGTACCTCATTATATTTATTGATACAATCAGTCGATATTGAAATTTGTATTTACTCAAATACAAGTTTGAATCTCTTGAAGTGTTCAAGGAGATCATAAGTGAAGTACAAAACTAAATTGGTAAAAGTAATAAGATACCTAGATATGATCGATCTTGAAATACATAAACCAAGAGTTTGAGGACCTTCTGTGAGATCATGATAGTGTATCATAATGAACTCCACCTAAAACATATTGATGTGTCAGAAAGAAGTTATCACCTCTTGTTAAGTCTTGGTGAGATTATCAATAAAATCTAGCTAATCTTATAATTTATTTTGGGCACATGCTTAAACACCAAACTATGTACCGCCTCAAATGGTTCAAAAGACACCATATGAGATATGGCATGGGAAGTATCCTGATGAGTCTTTTCTAGTGATTGGGATTGAGAACTTGTATAAGAAAATAGTTTCTTAAAAGTCTTTATCCACAAATCACATGAATTTTATCTTGTTGAATACTACTTATATTTCATCCTGACAACAAAGTGTTTGTTGCTAGGATGGCTGAATACCTAATGGGAACTTAGTTCCAAAGGAAATAGTGGGAGTAAAAGTAGAACTCGAAATGTTTGAGACAAATAAGAAAACATTGAACCTAAAGAGGTACAACAAGGAACTAGGAGAATCACAAACTGTTGTCAATCTCAAGTTCCTTATGTAAACACAAAACTCATAGTTTTAGTAGAACGTCTTGAGTTTGAAAGATCATGATATCTTATAACTCAAGAAGGTGGTAAGTTGATCATAGCGATGAGTTACTACCTACCTAGAAACTATTGAGGAACCAAATCTGAAAAATGGCTTGAGGCCATGAGATCTATGATGGACTCTATGTAAACCAATAAGGTATGACCTTGGTGGATCCACCTGAAGGGGTAAAACCCATAGGGTGCATTTGGATCTTTGTAAGAAGAAGAACATGGAAGTTTAGATTAGTTGCAAAGAGTTTCAAACTAGTTCAAATTGTTGAACGTGATGATGCCTTTCACCAGTTGCCATGGTTAAATACATATGGATCATGCTTGTTGTTGCAGCTTATTATGTCTGTGAGATTTGGCATATGGATGTTAAACCACATTCCTTAATTGGAATAATTAAGAGGATGTGTATGTGACACAGTCTAATGGTTTTATATATCCATTAATACAAATAAAGTATATATGCTACAAAGGTCAATCTGAGGATTGAAGCAAGCATCTCAGAGTTGGAATCTTCAATTTGACAAGATAGTCAAAGAGTTTGACTTGAGTCACAATGAAGGTGGAATTTGTGATTACAAAAGATTTAGTGGGAGCATATTGTTATTCCACATAATGATGCAGAATAACATCCTTATCCTATAAAAGTTAAAATATGGCAAGGAAAGTACCTTCTATATGAAGGGTTTAGGTGAAGCATCCTATATGATAGGGATCAAGGTCTATAGAGATAGATTTGGAAAGCTTCTTGATCTAAGTAAAAACACATACATTGGTAAGATGTTGAAGGGTTCACCAAGAAAGACTCAATCAGAGAAAATGTGTCCATGTTCCATGACAGTTAGTCTTTCAAGTGCCTAGTGTCCTAGTCCTTATGAAGAATAGGGACGCATGGATAGATGCCATTGGATCTATCTTGAATGAAATGCTATTTACTTATCCAGTTATCTCGTATGTATTGGACATGATGAGAAGAAATCTCATATGTGTTGGACATGACGAGAGGATATCCAATCATCTCATATGTATTGACATGATGAGAGGACGTATATATACCTACCTAGCAATCTCGTATGTATTGGACATGACGGGAGGGTATATGTCAGATACCAGTGAGAGTCACTGGACTACCATAATGAACATCCTTAGGTGCTTGTGAAGCACTTAAAGGATTGGTTCCTGTAACATACCGAATCTTAAACCCTACCCTAGAACTTTGATCTTTTGGGTTTTTCCAAACAAGGTTGAGGTTAGGATGATCCTAATAATATAATGCATGAAAAATGTAATCTAATATGTCATATAATTTATTTGGTGATAATAAAATGATAAATAACTTAATTACATGCATAATATGATCTAATGGGCCTCTAATGGGCCTAGTGGCATAATCCATGTAATAAAGCCTCAAAATAAATAATAGACTTCAAATTCGTAATCTACACATTAAAATAAGCATACATGCCAATTTTCATTCAATTTGGACCACCTTGAAATAATATGATAAGTTAAGAGAGAGAAATTGCCTAAAAGGTGTCATTAATAAATAAATATAATAATTGACTCCAAAAGAGGAAAATAATGTTATATTCGTGATCTACATAATAAATATAGCCTCTGGGTGAATTTTCATCCAATTTGGAGAAAGTTTTCTTAAAAGGTAAAATCAGGAGAGAGAAAGTGTGTAAAACCTTTAGGATATTAAATAAATATGCAAATATATCCAATATGTAAAATTTATAGGAAATTCGTGTTCAACACATTAAATATGGCTTGTGTGTCAAGTTTCATAAAATTTGGATAATCCTAAAGCTATTAATAAAGGAGGAAAGAGAAAATAGTAATTTATTTATTTGACACATTAAAAGTTCTTAAAAGGAAAATCTAATTTTATAATCGAAATCTACATGCCTTATTTCACCTCTGTGCAAAATCTCATCTAATTTGGGTTTTGTTTGCACCCTTAAATGAAGAGAGAGAAAATAGGAAATAATGTGTTCACACTTTGGTTTAATCGGACTCGATTTTTTATTTAATTTGTCACGCGATTCTTTTTCTGCTTGCTTAACCACGGGCCCATCATGGGCCGTTGGATTTAAATCGTTCGGTTGCTGACTCGTCTTCTTCTTTTCTTTCCTTTCTCCTGTTCTCAAGCGCCGACCAGGTTCCCTCTCCGATTCTTTTTCTCGGATTTCTCTCTTTCCTTCCAGTTTCCTGTTGCGATTCCTTCTCCCTTGCCTTCCTCTTCTCTTCCCACAATCAAGCATCCTATATATATATGGGTTTCCGTCTTTTTCACCTCTTTGCAAAGTTATCTTTCTCTTCCCCTATTTTCATTCCGTTTCCTCTGCTTTCCCCTTTTCTCGCCCGTCCGGGATCTCAGACCAAGAGGGATTGGCCCCTGATATCCGGTGAGGTCTCGGATGCATTTTTCTCACCTCAATTCCGGCCTTGTCAGGATTTAGGCCGTCATCCCCGCTCTGGTCTTCTTGCCGCAGGCGCTCCGGTCGGAGGTTGGCACCTCGGCCATCGGCATGCCTGGGCAAGTCTTGGAGATCGTCTGTGCAATTTCGCCATGGATATGCGGAGCTCTATGCTCCTCCGTGACTTACAATTGGAGGTATACCAACTTTCCCCAAATCTGGGTTTGCGCAGCTCTCTACCCAGCCGCAGCCAAGGCATGGCTTGGGTAGAAGACGGCTTGTTGGTCATGTACTCGTTTACCCTCTGTTCGTCTTTCGTTTTGTTTTTCCAAGGAGGGCAAAACTGTCTTTTCGCCTCCTTCTTCTTTACTTGGGTGAGTCAAGGCTGAGGGTTGACACTGTGATTGTCCAGCCCTGATTGGACCAACTCAGCAAGCATCCCGTCTCTCTCTCTCTCTCTCAGTTTGCAATCGATTAGTCTGACGTGGAATTTTCGTATTGGCCGGTGCTTAAAAATTTATAACTAATAATCCATTGATCGGAAAATTACAAAAAAATACTCGTTGGACTCAGAAAAATACAAGCTTTCTTATGGTGTTGGTTTTATCACCTGAATCTAATGTTTTAAATATGTGTTTTTAATGGATCTAATTAATGATGAATTAACTTCTAAAATTCATAACTAAATATATATAAGTCAAAAAAATATAATAAAATATGTTTTGAACTCAAGAAAATATAATCTAAAATATGAATCGTTTTGGGAACCTAATTCACTTATAATAAAAAGGTGATTTTTAGGGTTTATGAAATCAATATAAATCTAACCCTAATTCCATATATATGCTAATAGGTGCTTTGGAAGCCTAGGCTTGGACCTAGATGTGACCTTGGATCGTTTGAATCTGATGTTGAGGTTTGATTGCATCCCACATTATTTCTATATTGAGCAGTTTCTAATTCCTCTCTAAATGTATGTTTGTATTCCCGATTATTCTTTTTGAGAAATTATCCTATTTTATTCTTTCCCTTGGTCCTATGGACAATAGCCTATACACATTGCTCTTTTCTTTTGAAATCATAATTCATGTGAAGTATCTTATTTTATTATTGATCTTGTGATCACATATAGTCTCTTGGAATCTTATCTTGTTGCCTTGGTGCAAGTTGAACTTTTGATATTATGTGCCCACTGTGATGTGGATTTTACTTGTTGTTATATGCCCACTTTGAAGTGGATTTGCTTATGTGTTTGTGTTGTCCATTGTGTGATGGCAACATTGTTAATTCTGACTGTACTTTTCTACTTGCCTCTATATTTACATGCTATGTGATTCAGTAGCACTAGAGTAGTATAATTTCATAGGTTTTGTCTCATTATGAAACATGGAAACATTGTGATATTTTGGATGGTGGATGTGTGATTCCCCATGCCAGGGCAGGATGTGTGATTCCTGGCCCATGTTATATATATATTTGGATGGTGGATGTGTGATTCCCCATGCCAGGGCAGGATGTGTGATTCCTGGCCCATGTACCATCAGGGCAAGATGTGTGATTCTTGGCCCATGTTCCACCAGGTTCAAGATGTGTGATTCTTGACCACCATTGTTATTTATATTGTTCTAGGGCTATGCTTATCTCACATGCATGCAGGATGATGATGATATGTGCTTTGTTTCCCACCATGGTAGTGGATGTTTATATTGATAGCACATTCTTATTATTTGTTGGTTATGGCAAGTATCCCTTTTGTTGTGGTCTTTTCTCTTGATAACCGTTTGGGTGATACTTATCTCTTGTATGGGAAGCCTTTTACATTTGATGTCCTTTATATCCTTATATTGCTCAATTTTCTTTTTAGTATGCACATACCAGCCTTTGTTGATGTCTCCTTTTGTTTCTCTTTTGCTGGGGTATGCTTCCAACCCTAGGTGGAAGACTTGGATGCATGGCATGTGGACCTGGACTTAGTTTGTGATGATGAAGCTTGGAGACAATCTTGAGGTGGTTTAGATTTCCTCTACATGGATCCTTGTGATGTAAGTTTAAGTTGTAACCCTTTGTGTTATAATTGAATAGTCAAATATTTTCTTCCGCTGCTATACATTGGTCTTTTGATTACCATTATATAAAGATTTGAAAATTTTACACCCACTCCATCATACCTTCTGAGTGTGTTTGGACTGGAGGTTTTATTATTCAAATTTTTAGTAGAGAAGTGGTGTCACTTCTTTACAGTTCCTTAGTTATGGTAATAAGGAAGAGTTGGCTGTAAAGGGTTACACCCATGCAAGCTTCCAAACTGACAAAATAATCACAATCTAAATTTATGTTTGACATTAAAAGAGAACTGTAAGCTAGAAAGGGTTTTGAGCTAATGATAGTTGTTCAAATCTACAAAAGATGTTGAGTATCTTTGTGTTATGAGAACAGCATAGGATATTGTATTGATCAAGAAGTTCATATGGGTGAACTTGTGTGAGGTTCCAAACCATTTATGACATAATAGAAATATTGATGACAATAATGGAGCTACTAGTTAGGCTGGGAATCTCAGATAGCATATTATGGCACTTTCATCTCATATGAGTAGTCTTATAGTGAAGAGATGTGAAAATTGCAAAATACTGACTTAAAGCAAACGTTGTTAAGCCCGTTGTAAAAGCACTTACGTAGTAGAAGCATGATGGTCATGTTAAGCCACTCAAGATGAGATTTATGGGTGATTGGCTCTAAGTGCAAGTGGGAGTCTGTTGGTATGTATGCCGAGAGAGCCAATCATATAATGATTAGATAAGGCATCAGATACATGATTTGATTATCAACAAAGGCAAGATTCCAATTTATTTTGTATATTCAGTTATGAGATAATAAATTACATAATAATTGTCTAGAGAATGATATTACTCAATGATGTATGTGTTCAAGTACGCGACTTGGAAGAATGAGATCATACGGATGTTAAGAGTATATACATTCTCAGTATGTCCCTGATTAGGTGTTATTATGGAAGGTAGATAGACAACAATAACACATAAGATTAGAGTGTGAGTTGGTTGATGACTGGGTTCCATTAGTCATGATATGGCAATATCAAACCAAGCACACGGATACATGTTACAAAACAGTATATCGGACAGACCCGCTATGAGTCTGACACATGAAACCCATCATTATGGAAGTCATAGTTAGCTCTCACAGTTATGGTGGTGGTTGTGGTTCTTAGACTTAAAATCACTATACTCATCACATGTCGTTGGGTACACTTTGACATCATCAAATGCAGTCCTGAAACATGGGTTGTTATAACGGTGACGATTCACATGGGGATTGATTGTGAGTGATAGATATGGGATTTATCCCTTCGACAAGAGTAAGATATCCAAGGCCTCTTGATTATCTAGACTGAGAAAAGTATGACCATACACATGTGAGTCAATGTATGATATTGAGCTTACATATAATCTCATACAGACTGCTCTGGTTCAAGGAACAAGATTGAATAATAATGAGGGTGACTACTCCATGCCTCTAGTTCAATCCAGATATTAGTGACAAAAGAACTATACAAACATTGTAACACCACACACAGATTGTAGGTTGAATTTGCTCCGTATCTTTCCATTTCACTTGGGTAGCAAAGATGTGCGACTAGGAATCGCTCATTGCTTGTGATGTCATAAGCTAGTTATGGACATTCACTGCCAATGTGATATGGGACCTATAGGGTCACACACATAGGAACTCATCTAGAAGAGGAGTTTGATCTTTAATGATGATTGAATTGATTACTAAAGTGTTTAGGTATTTCAATTCACACAACAGATCAGCTGACTAGACTGCCAAATGATCGGTTCACATATTGAGATTGTTGTTTGGAGTGTCCGGTTGATTGTATTGTACATTGGTTGGAATTTTGCATGACCTGGGCTGCGAGACTCCCATCTCGCTTGTGCGAAACGGCCATTTGACGTGGTACAAGATTTCCATCTCAGTTTCACCAAACGACCGTTTGGCCTAGTGCAAGACGCCCATCTCAAATGCACCAAACACCCATTTCGGGGGTGCAATTCGATTGCACAAAGGATTGGTGATGAGGTCAAGTTGAGTAATAATTGGAATTGAATTGCCAACATATGTGTAAAATCTAAAAATTGTGAAATGACCTTCTCACGTGTGAGATGACCGTCTCACGTGCGAGACGACCGTATTGTTGGGTGAAACGACCGTCTCGTATGTGAGATGACCGTTTTATCACACGTAGGTTGTGAAACTTCTAAAAAAGTTGTGAAAATTCAAGAACTTCTTGTCCTTTCCACTCCCGCTTTAGTCCAACATTATCGGGGGACTGGGAACCTTGACCCTAACCCCTCCTATATATAGAGGGATATTGGGACTTCCCAGAGTACAACTAATTCATAGATAATTGAGAATCATTTGCTCTGAAAATTGTTGTCCTCTCTGGTTGTGGTAACCATGAGAGCCCAGGCAAGTCCTACCCGACTAGGGAGGGATAGCCAACGGGAGAGAAACAACTGAGGATCATTGTTGTGGGAGAGCATGTTGGTGACTAGTACACTAACAGGAGGGACAACTCCTTCCTATCCATTCATGCAGGATGACAAAAGTTTTACTTGGTCCGTGTGGACTACTCTAGAGGAAAGAGTCATTTTTCTTCTGCTAGGAGGGCAACATCAACTCATAGTCTGTGGTAAGATTTGAGGAGTCTCTACAGTAGTTTTCCAAGTCTACTATCCATGGAGGAGCAATCAGACAAGTCTGAGTGTGAGCAAGAGTTGCACAGACAGTGTCGAACATAGAGTGTGCATCTACATCGATGAGGATTGTCGATGGACTTGCTCCAGGACCAGGTATATCTTTGTGAAACCATCCTTCCCATTGCATATTTATTGACACGATTTTCTAGTTAATGGGAAATATGTCATTCAAATTTTTGTTTCCACTGCCTACATGATGCCATATTTCCCTACAAGGACTTGGGCACAACAACTCCTAGCTTCAATGTATTCATCCTTGTTAGTTGAAAGAAACATTGTGCTTTATTTCTTAGAGAACCAAGAAACTAAGCATGGTCCTAGGGAGAAGAAAGTGCCACTTGTGCACTTTCTTTCTATCAAGCACCTTACATAATAAGCATCACTATAGGCAATAAGAGTAAAGTCCCTTGACTTGGGAAACCATAGTCTAAAATTTTGAGTTGTGGCTAGATATCTCAAAATCCTCTTAACCGTTATGAGATGTGATTTTGTAGGACTTGATTGAAAGTGAGCACACAAGCCAACACTAGGTATTATGTTAGGTACAGAAGCATTTAAATAAAGTAAACTTCCAATCATGCCTCTATAGAGCTTTTCATATACCTTTTCTCCTCCTTCATCTTTTTCAAGCTTGGCAATGTTTGGCATGGTGGTGTCCATAGACTTGGTTTTCTCCATCCCAAAGCACTTAAGTAGTCCCCTTGTGTACTTGCCTTGGTTGATGAAGTTTCCTTCCTTGGTTTTCTTGATTTGGAAGCTGAGGGAAAAAGTAAGATCCCCCATCGTGCTCATCTCAAACTCACTCTACATAAGACAACTCCTTGCAAAAATCAAGATCACTTCCGCCAAAGATAGTATCGTTGAAAAAAATTCGAATGATCAAAAAGTTGTTAGAAGTGTGTTTTAGAAATAGGGTAGAGTCAACTTTGTCCATGATATAGCCATTGCCTAGCAAAAAGTTCTTTAATCTCTCATACAAAGCTCTAGGGTCTTGTTTGAGTCCATAGAGAGCTTTTTGTAACAAATAAATATGATTAAGAAACTTATCATGTTTAAAGCCTGGAAGTTTAGCAACATATGCTTCCTCCTCAATTCTACCATATAGAAATGCACTTTTAATATCCATTTGATAAAGCAATAAATTTGTATGGCTATTAAAAGAAAGTAACATTCTAATTGACTCAAGTCTAGCAATGGTAGCATAAGTTACATCAAAATCAATACCTTCATGTTGATTGTAGCCTTGAGCAACTAACCTTGTTTTGTTTCTTACCACTTTGTCACTTTTGTCGAGCTCGTTGCGGTAGACCAAATTGTTGTCAATGATCTTTTTATCACTTGGTCTTGGTACTAGGGTCCACACTTTATTCTTTATTAATTTCTCTAACTCTTCTTGCATGGCTAGAATCCACTCATCATCCTTGAGAGCTTCTTTAACATCTTAGGCTCAAGCTGTGAGATAAAGGTTGTCGAATTGCTCTTTGTTGAATGTAGTCTACATTGTCACCCTTTCAAAAGGATTACCTATAACAAGCTCTTTAGGATGATGCTTTGCAAAGCGGGGAGTAGGATCCTTCTTTTTTTCCTTCTCTCTCTTCTTCATCAACTATAACCTCTTTTCCTTTATCAACAATTTTGAGCTCTTTCAAGTGAGGGATCACCTCATCTACAACATCACCGTTAACAATATTCTTGAAAATATAGTGGTTAGTCTCAACAAATTTAGCATTAATAGATTCTTCCACTTTAGACAATTCAATGTTAAATACTCTATAAGTCTTACTAGTAGTGCTATAGCCAAGAAAGAAAACCTTGTACGATTTTACATCAAACTTATCGAGAGAATCCTTGGTTTTCAAAACAAAATAAGAAAAACCAAAAACATGAAAGAAATCAATAGATGGCTTTCCCCCACATCATAACTCATAGGGGGTTTCTTTAAATATGGATGAGAGAAAAGCCAGTGTTGCACAAAACATGAAGTGCTAACAGCTTCGACCCAAAACATCTTTGGAGTATCATACTCTAGAAGCATGGTCCTAGCCAATTCCAGTAAATACCTATTCTTTCTCACTACAACCCCATTTTGTTGAGGTGTTCAAGGTGAAGAAAATTTATGTGCATACTCAGATTCCTCACAAAACTATTCAAACAAGTCATTTTCAAATTCTCCCCCATGGTCATTGTAGATAGAGATGATTTGTCAAGAAACTTTATTTTCAACTCCTTTACAAAAAGTCGAGAAAATATCAAGAGTATCACTTTTTAAACAAGATAGAAGGTTCAAGTATAGTGAGAAAAGTCATCGACACTCACTAGGGAATACTTGCACCACAAAGCGATTGAGTTCTCATTGGTCCAAAGAGATCAACATGAAGAAGTTCAAGAGCTCTTTTGGTACTAAGGATCCTTTGGATTTGAAGGAGGATTTAGTTTTCTTTCCTTGGGTACAAGGTTGGAATTCCTCATCCTTCTAAAAATCCAATTTAGGCAGTCCCTCAACAAATTCCTTTTTTCTCAAATTCTTCAATCTATGCATATTTACATGACCAAGCCTACGGTACCACAAAGAAATATCATTCGAATTGGCAACAAGACATCTACCAACAATATGCTTAATAGAGTCAAGAACAATACCATAGAGACTCCCATTTCTAGTTCCCTTATATATAACATTATAGGAGAGGGAATATAGAAGTAAGCTTTCAAGCGAGGTAAAAAGAACAAGATAGCCATTATCACATAATCGACTAGCACTAATTGAATTGTGATGTAGGCCATCTACAAGAAGAACATTCCTGATGCATAGTAAATCACCTACATCACCCTCGCCTATCACTTTACCTTTGTTGTTGTCACCAAATGTCACTATTCCTCCTTTTTTCTTTGTGAATTGGTTGAAGTGGCTAATTTCACATGTTATATGCTTTGAGCAACCACTATCAACACATTTTCCTTTTACCTACAAGAAAGGAAGATATTGGTGCCCAATTCAAACCTTGGGATCAGGTGTTAGCTTGGGGACCCATTTCATCTTTGGGTTGGTCCACTTCTCTCTATATGGACAATAAGTAGAGTAATGGTCATAACTCTTGCAATTCACACAAACCATAGGGTTTTTAGAGCTGGATGACTCCACATGGAAAATAGGAGGTTCCTTGCTTTTTTCTTACCCTTGCCCTTGATCTTGTTCTTTGGAGATGCCCCTACAGATCTCAAACCACTAGTATCAACTTGTTTGGTAGAGTGATCTAGAACTTCATTGAGAGACTTTTTCCCTTTAAGGAATTTCAGCAAGAAAGCTCTAAGTTTGTTATTATCATCACTAAGAGTATTGATAGTAGAAGATAAACTAGCAAGATCATCTTGTGCATGAAGTAAGTCAGCCTCCAAAAAGAAGGATTTAATATGATGGGAATATCTCAAGAGTAATTCTAGCTACCTCATTACTAGGCAATATAGGTCTACAAGAAATATCATTAATTTGAGCAAGCAATCTAGCATTTTCAGTTCTAAGCAAGATAATCTCATCAAGATAAATCATATTTTCATATTTAATAGAATAACAAGCATAATTAATATATTTAGTTTTAGTTCTAAGTAAAACAATCTCATCAAGTTGGGCTTAGTTTTCTTCCTTAAGACTATTGATGTTCTTAAGGTAGATACCATTATCTACTTCAACTCAATTGTATTGGAGCTCAAGATAAAGAAACTACCCTTTCAAAGAATCAATACTATCAAAATGCAATTTCTCATTTTGATCAAGAATGGCAACCTTAGCATACAACACATATATCATCTTCCCTAATCTCTTCTTCTTAGATTTACATTTGGAATAAGAAGAGTGAGTAGTATTAGTGTATCAATGAGATTTTCATTAGATAACTCATGTAAGATTACCTCACCAAATCTTGCATTCTCCCTCATTGGATCTTGCCTCACTAGAAGAGGAGTCTTCCCATGTGGCATGGGTTGCATCTTTACTCCTTTTGTCCTTCTTGTCCTTCTTCATGTACTTGCCATCCTTCTTATAGTCCACCCTTTTCTTGGAGCTGCTATTGTGTTAGGAACTCTTAGCTTTGGGGCACTCATTCTTGTAATGCCCTTTTTTCCCACATTCATAGAGCCTTGAAGTGGAGGAGGAGGAAGGCATTCCTTTGAAATGCTTGCCCTTGGAGTAGTTAACTTCACGCTCAGTTAGGGCTTCACCTTCACTTGAAGAAGGAGAAGTATACCGGCATGCATGTTGTTGTTGGAGAAGGAGTGCTTCCATTTGAGCTTTGAATTCACTATCTTTGATCTTGTTTTGATTCCTTCTCTTCTTGCTTCTCATCTTCTTCTTTCTTGTCAAGACTTGGCTCTAAGCTTGGAGATTGCCATTGAACTCTTTGGTGGCAATTCCACTAAGACTTCTAACTTCTTCAACGAAAGTCACCTTGGATTCATGTCTCTTTGGGAGAGATCTTAAGATCTTGGAGTTGATGGTCCCCTTGTCCATGGTGTAGCCCAATAGAGAAAGTCCATTGATGATGGCGTTGAGCCTTGTATACATCTTTGCCACTTCTCCTTCTTGCTCATCTTGAAGTTTTCAAGGAGACCCTTGAGCATGTAGATCTTGGACTCCTTGACTTGCTTTGTGCCTTCATAGGTGATGCACAACTTGTCCCAAATCTCATGGGTTGTGTTCCAACAAGAGACGCAGTTGAACTCAGAGGAGGCGAAGGCTACATAGATGATGCTTTATTGCCTTTGCATTCAGTTGTGCCTTCTTGACCATAGCTTCATCTGAAGTGGATATCTCCCCCTCCAGCTCCTTGTATCGAAGAATCACCACCTTCCACATGTTTTTGTTCATTCCTTGAAAGTATAATTGCATTCATTGATTTGAATAAAAGGATATTTCTATCATCAAAGGCATGGGGTCTTATGGATAAGCATCCCTCTAGGTTGAGGGACCCAAGTAGGTTGTCACCCATCTTCTTGTCTTGTAGGAGATCTTATTGGAGAAGACCATGTATTTGATACCACTTGTTAGATCAAAGGGCTCTAGAGGGGGTTGAACAGAGCTAAAAACACTTGCACAAAATTCATTAGACCTTCAAGTTACTACAAGATATAGGATTGTAAATATTGAATTTGTAGTGCAACTAAGCATACATAGCAAGGGTGAGATAGATTGAATGATCACATGTAACAAGCTATGAAGAGTGTTCCAATCTCCAAACTAGGAGATAGTCAGTAAACTACCTAGAGTGGTCAAGCTCTAGGATTTTGCAATCTATGTATACTTGTATTCCATTATAGGACATACAAGATAACCTTCCTTTTCCTGGGACAAGGATACCCAGCCTCCTTTTTAAGGATGAAAAGGAGCTAATAAACCTTACAAAGGGCTTATCTATCCTTGAGAAATATTCTTCTACCTCCAAGGACTTACCCACTTTTATAGCTAGCTAGAGACATTTGTCATTGTGATCTACATCTGCAACAAGTCTTTGGCCTTGTGGATTTACCCACTCTCCTCATGGATCTTATGCCTTTGCCTTCTCCTTCCACTCAGATAAGATTTAACACCTTCTTCTTCAACTTTGAAGAAGCTTTGCACCTTCTCCTTCACTTAGAGAAGCTTTCACCAACTTGATCTTGAATAAAGGGGTTGGGGAAAGGGAGGCTTTGAGAGCTTTAAAAGTATACAAAGATGTAGCTCTCTCGCACAAATCCTATCTCACACATATGGACATTTTGATTTGCAAACAAGAGAGATAAATGGGCTCAAGTGGACTGGATGCACTTAGCTATAGCTAGGATCTTGAATAGCATGGAGGGGAAACCTTAGAATGAACTCCAAGAGGTCATATTTATAGTCGGGGTGTCCAATAGAGGCTAGGAGAACTAAGGAACGTTTTCTAGCCATTTGGGGTGTTACAACAAATATAATTTCGAGTTTTACAACACTCCAATGCTCAGAATCACTTTTTATGCATTCTCCATACACTGCATCGATCAAGTTTCAATAAAGGTAACTCGACCGATCACACTATGTGACAAAGCTAATTTGAAGCACTGATCAAGTTTATCTTGGATGAAACTCGACCAAACTGCTTTAATTGGTTTTGGTTAGTGCAGGGATCGATAGAGTTTTGTGTATGATAAACTTGACCGAATCTGAATTTTCTCAAAATGCATCGAGAGGGTCAGTCGAGTTTGTCACATGTGAAACTCGACCAAAAATCATGCGATGATGAATTTTGGAAAATGTCATTAGAGTGATTAAACATTAGAATTTAGGGCTCCTAATTTTTTCTCATCTTAGTTATAAGTCATTACATCAACATAATGATTACAAAAATAATTTTAAGGGTTTTAGGGTATTTTCCAAAAATGTGCATTTGCATTGCTTTTGACTAGAACAAGATCAAGCTAGGTCTTGGTAGAAATGATCCTTTTCATGTACCTAATACCTAAAATCAATCTCAAATAGACATATTAAATACATATGAATGGAATGGTTTAGTCATTATCAAAATATGGACAATGCATAACTCTCAAGTCATCAAGTAGATGAGTAGAGATATAACTGCGTATCAAGATGTTGTTTATGCATGTTTTAAGAAGAGGAGTTGGATCAAAAGTGAATGTTGACTACATTTTGTATACAGTTGTGGAACATTAGGGTAATTGCACTTCAATGAACATGGAGATTGTTATCCACTTGAAAGGCAAACATTAGACTTTGATGAGTCTCATCCTACTTTCTCATGAAGGGAGAGAAACATATGACCTATGATTGTTTTTCAATAATGATGCAATCATGATTAGAGTGGATACCAAATTTATATACAACATATGGTTCTTTGACTCTCCAAAAATTCAGTATTAGCTCGATCACTTCCACATAATCTAATGTTTTCTTTTTATGCATGAATAGAGCAAGTATAATGCACATAAAGATATATAGTTGTGATGATCCAATGGGTTGTTCTTTAAATAAGGAAAGGCAGAAGGTAGCATGCTTCCTACAATTTAATACATGCGTACACACAATCTCACATATACTAGGTAGTGAACTAATGAGAAACAATTATGATGAGAGTGTGAGAGGGATGTAGATAACTTTGAAGCTGGAGTATATTATAGAATTTTAGTAAATGAATGGAGAAATCATTTTTTTTTTAAAATAACTCCACTTAAAAGAAGTCTACATGTAGCTTACTGGTTTACATTTCCATACTTAAAATACAATGCATGCATAGAATATATACATGATAAATCAAAATAAATCATGATTTTATAGATGTATCAAGCACATGAGAAACCATGATCCAAATATGTCCTAGGTGTTAAAGGACATTTAACTAAACTAATCTACTACAACTCATTCAATCACAACTGAGCTACTCAATTGATCCTTTGAAATCATTTAACCAATCTACATGATTTGTTTGCCACGTTAGTGACTGGGTACTCCCTAATACATAGTATTTCATGAATAACATATGATTGAGCCATAAAATGAATAATTAGATTAAAAACGTACAATACTTCAATTGTGAGTTATTATTGTGTTATATAGGTACTTAAAAAAATTCTGAGAATTCATATAAAATAATCTAAATGAGTCATAATATTGAGTAACCAAACATTACAAGTAAACTAAATCGAAAAGCAATTGTATTGGGTGTATATTCAACCTTGGTGTTTGTTCATCAACTAGGTAGATTTTAACTAAATTTACAGTTAACTTATCAATATCGAATAATTACTTAGTATCATTGTTAAGGGCAAAAACTATTGCTAGGGTCCATCTATCACTCCTAAAACAAAGCAAGATAAACATCATTGAAGTATGGTCAAGGTTTAATACCTCCAAACACATGGGCAAGGGTTGTAGACATGGATGAACACCTTCTCAAACCAATTAGAAAATGTGGATAAAGTACAAATCCTCATTCCTAATTAGAAGCTATGTATAAGTCCCATCCTATTATACACTGGTAGATAAGAGCTATAGTAGAGGCATGGCATCATGTACCCACACTACCAAGAAAATATGATAGTTTTGACCAAGGTATATCATCTCTCTTTCATAAAAATGCTTGAAACCACCCTAGAATATCATCACCACAAGATTTACATCCCAATTCCCATTACCTTCTACAACTTTGTCATTATATGATTTTCATCCAATAGTTTAGGTTCCAATGAACACAAATGATCATAACTTTTTGTCATAACATAAATTCAATTGGTGTTCATCATTCTCTTTTTAATACTTCTTCTTTGTATGGCATTGGAATGTGGATTATATATTCATTGATATGGTTAACCATAAAATAATCATAATAAATACAATAAGGATTCAACATGAAGATAGTAAAAACCATTTAGAGTATTTGAATCATTACTCGTAGGAATTAGTTTTGTAAATCTAAAAAACTTACTAAAAGGGAAAATTTGTTTAGGATTTCCCAAGTAGTTGAAAAAATTCATCTATACAGTACAATAACCACTTGGTCAGTAAAATATCCAATTATAGGTTAACGGCACATCATTTATGATATAATATGCATAATTTTATAATTTTCTTATAATGTCGGATTATTAGGATATTCTAAATAGTATTCAACTCAATATTTGTCCAAGTAGTGTTTGTATATTTTTATCGATTCATAATTCATTTTAAAGTGATGAGATGCATGTGATGTTCATGTCATACAATTGCATTAATTATTACACATATGATCAACCAACAATTCCAATTAAAATTAATCTTTGTAAGGACCAATATTTGACTTTACATTAACACCTAGTTTTATCTTTTCTTGATGAGTCAGTTCATGTTTATTATGTTTTCTTTAATCTATTATGTATCACTTGAACACATAATTTCATGGGTTATTTACTTTTAGAGATGAATAGGTTGAAGGGTCTAGGTGAAACCCCTAGTTTCTTGAGTTTGGATCATGAGGGGGTTTTGAATGTTTTAATTGGAATCATGTATGAATCATAAGAAACCTAAATGGGTGGTAAATAAATAACAACTTAGTGTTAATAAAGCTAGTCAAAATTATCCTAATAATTGGGATGAACCACGAGCAACTATGCAAGTAAACATGAAGAAATTGGAAAAGGAGTTGATTTCATAGTAGCTTGTCATATGGTTTTTTCATGAGAAAAGCTAGTCAATGAAGATATATAAGTTTGATCTTCAGGTATTCACCAGAGTTTATAACGGGAAATAACTGTCATCAAAACATTTTCTTTGGGTCAAATGCATTATAAGTTGGTTCTTTAGGGAGGTAAAAATTAGCTTTTAAAATAAATAAAAACTAAAAATATGTTAGTAAGGTATTAGAAATGAACCCTATTAATACAAATGTGACTAGCAGCACTAGGGTAACCATAACAAACCTAGATCTTCAAGGTTTCTATAGAGAGAGGGTAAACTTGGGTTTTAATTAAATATTGTGTTGGAGAATATGATTTGGGATTTTTTTCTAGTGAAGAAATTAAGCAAGTGTTTATTCTTTAAATAGGTTTGTTGCTCTTTATTTTCTCTTTGGAAATCAAGTTGAACCCTAAATCAGGTCAATAAGATTTCAAATGATCTTCATATCTCAATCTTCTCCCAATTTTGGCCTTATTGTGTTCTTGTGAAGAGAAGACGCAAGAAAGGATTTGACAGCCTGATGCATGCTTTTTTATTAACCTTTGTGCAGTAGAGTCAATGCTTGATTCATATTTTGGAAAACCTAATGTTGTGGGCCAGGGCCATTTTTTCATTCCAAGAGCCTGATAGGAAGTATTTAGGACCTGATAGGTAGTTACTAGCTTCCTTGAACTATAAATGTGAGTATGCATCATTTCTAGGACTCTGTTGTAACATCTTGATCTATTGGAACAATGTTAAAGTGTGAGGAGATTCCCAAGGCTATAGATTGTGCATGTTCTTGGGTGATGTATAGGGAAATATGGCATCAGATATGATAGTAGAAACAAAAAATTTACTTCCATATTCCCCTTATGTAGCAAACCACGTCAACAACTATGAACTAGGAAGGAAAGGTTGCAAGGCATATACCTAGTATTGGAGCAAGTGCAGTGACTATCCTCATTGTAGTGTGCTTATTTCTCAAGTTGCACCTGGGTGGCTATCAACAGTGGCCTGCTAGTTGATCACTATGGACGGCGGTTGATGGCATCCTCCTTAGTAGGTGACAAAGACCTCCTTGCATCTAGGTAGTCGACACAAACCATCAGAATATCATGTTGTTCATTTGGAATAGACAAGAAGGAGTTGTCTCTTCTTGACAATGTGCTATTTTTGATGTGATCTCCCTTATTGTCACTCTCTTTTACAGGTGAGACTTGTTGGAGTTCTCACGTTACCACAATTGTGAGAAGACAACAATTGTCAGAGCTTATTTTTGTGTCTTCTGAAAGCCTCAACTACCCCTCTATTTATCGGAAGGTTAGGTTCAAGATTTCTAGATCAATCAAGAGTCAAAGAGATGGGATTTCATGAATTTTCTAGAACTTATGAATGATGAACTAGTCGGTTCATCAGTGAACTGATCGGTTCACACATGAGGGGATTGGTTGAACACTTGAACCACTCAAATCACCATGTTTCTTATTTGCAATAGTAGTGGCTCTTAATATTTGTTTAATGCACAACATGACGTCAGCATCAGTCCATGATCCAATCTCATTGATCAACCAAACGGTCAATTCACAACCTAAACCAATTAGTTCAGACATCTGATTCGACTGGTTCACTTTCTAAACTAGTCATTTAGAGTTCTAATTGCCAATCTTGTTTAAATTGAATACCTAGCACTTTAGTAATCAAGTTTAAACAACATTCATGAGTAAACTCCTATTCTAGATGTATCCTATCTGTGTGACCCTATCTGTCCTAAGTTATGTTGGTAGTGAATGTCCATAACTAATTTATGACATCACAAGCAATGACTGGAATCTAGCAAGACATTGTTTCTACCCAAGTAATTGGAAAGTTGTAGAACAACTTCAACCTACAATTTGTGATTAGTGTTATAGTGATCATATAGTTCCTTTATCTCTGATATCCTGATTTAACTCAAGGTATGGAATCATCATCATCTTCAACATTCGATCCATGTTCCTTGAACTAGAGTAGACTATTTGAGATATACATGAGCTCAATATCATATATTGACTCATACATGCATGGGCATGCATTTTTCAATCTCTCTTATCAAGTGGCCAGGATATCAAACTCTTGTAGGAGGGATAATTCCCATCTACATCACTCACACTCATTCTCCATGTGTCACAATGTATCCAAGCATTACCTTTATGGTAACCCTTATTCATGGTCACATTGGATGATGTCAAAATACATCAAACACATGTGATGAGTGTAGTGATTTCAAGTTTAAAAACCACAATCACCACCATCACTATGAGATCTGATTCTGACTACCATTACATGGTTTCCATATATAACTCTCAGGGTGGGTCTGTCTGATATACTATTCTCTAAAAAGTACCAATGTGTTTGGTATGATATCACATATCATGACTAATGAGATTATGTCCTCAACCAGCACACACTCAAGTCTTATGTGTTATTGTTGTCTATCAGCTTCCCTAAAAAAACTGACTAAGTACATAACAAGAATGTATATACTCTTAACATATGTATGATCTCATTGTTCAGGTCCTCAACCTAAAGACGTACGTCGTTGAGTAACATCATTCTTTAGAGATTTATTATGTAACATTGTTATCTCATAAGTGAATAAAACAGAATAAATGATAGATCACCTTTATTATTAATCAAATCATTTACAATATATGTCATTACAATCATCATATGATTGGCTCTCTGGGCATACATACCAATAGACTCCCACTTGCACTTAGAGCTAATCACCCATAAATCCCAAGTGATATAACATGACTTTCATGCTTCTACTATGAAAGTGCATTTGTTAAGAGGTCAGCTACATTGCTTTTAGTTGTAATCTATAAATCTTCACATCACCTCACTATATGATCTCTCATATGAGATCAAAACACCATGGTATGTGCTTGAAACGTTGATATGATGCGGGTTCCTTAGCTTGTGCACTAGCTCCATTATTATCACAATATAGTTCTACTGCATTCTTGATGCTTGGTACTACCCCAAGTTCAGAAATGAACTTCTTGATCCAAACAACCTCTTTTGCTATATTGGATGCATCAATATACTCAGCCTCTGTTGTTGAATTAAAATTTTCTCTTGCTTGGAGCTCTTCCATCCTACAGCTTCATTGTTTAGGCATAACACAAATCTAGATTGTGATCTCAAGTCATATTTGTCAATTTGAAAGCTTGAATCAGTGTAACCTTTTACCAAAAATTCTTCCTCACAACTGTAGACAAGGAACTGATCCTTAGTTCTTCTCAAGTACTTAAGGATTCTCTTCACAGCAGTCCAATGACATTCACTGGGATCTGACTGATACCTACTAGTCATACTCATGGCATATGAGACATCAAGATGAGTACATAACATTACATATATGATTGATCCAATTGCATATGCATATGGAATATTTCTCACATGTTCTCATTCTTTAAAAGAACTAGAAAATTGAGCTCTAGAGATACTAACACCATGAAACATGGGTAATTTTCCTCTCTTTTAGTGCTCTGTGTTGAACCTTTTTAGCACTTTGTCAATGAATGTGCTCTATCTTAAGCTAAGAAGCCTTCTAGATCTATCTCTATAAATCTAGATTCCTAAGATGTAGGACGCTTCACCTAAGTCCTTCATAGTGAATGTATTTCCAAACTAGGTCTTAACCATCTATAGTAGGATGTCATTCCCCATCAGTAGTATGTCATCCCCATACAATATGAGGAATACAATCATGCTCCCACTAACCTTCTTGTAAACACACGGTTCATTTTTATTTTGACTAAATCCAAGCTCTTTGACTATTTCATCAAATCAAAGCTCTGAGATGCTTACTTCAATCCATAGATTGACCTTTGTATATTATAGACTTTGTTTGCATCCTTTGGATTTATAAAACCCTTGGGTTGTGTCATGTACATATCCTTAAGAAAATTCCCATCAAGGAATGGGGTTTAAACATCCATCTGCCAAATCTCATAGTCATAATAAGATGCAATGGAAAGCATGATCATGATGGACTTAACCATGTCAGTGGGAGAAAAGGTTTCATCATATTAAACATCTTGAACTTGTCTAAAACCATTTGCAACCAATCGACCTTTGTAAGTTTGTACATTACCATCTATGTCAGTCTTCTTCTTGAAGACCCACTTGCACCCTATGGGTTTTACCCCCCTTCCAATGGATCCACCAAGGTCCATGCCTTGTTGGTGTACAAGGATTCCATCTCAGATCTCATGGACTCAAGACATTTCTCAGATTATGGTCCTTTAATAGCTTCTAGGTAGTTTTTTGTCTCATCATCAATGACCAACTCATTTCCTTCTTGAGTCACAAGATAACCAAATATTTCTAGTTCAATGTATATCCTATTAAATCTATAAGGTTCTTGTGTTAGATAAGCAATTTGAGATTCCATAATGGTTTGTGACTCTCTATGTTCCTCTTGTACCTCTATAGGTTCAATGTGTTATTGTTATTCTTAGACCTCTTTGAGTTCTACTTTCCTCCCAATGATTCCTTTGGAAATAAATTCCTTTTCGAGGAATACATCGTCCCTAGCAAAAAACACTTTGTTGTTAGATGGAGTAAGTAGTATCCTTTGGTTTCCTTGGTATATCCAACAAAATAACACTAATCTGATTTGTGTCTAAGCTTTTTGAAAAACTACTTTCTCACATACGCTTCACATCCCCAAATCTTCATAAAAGACACATTGGGACGCTTCCCATACCATATCTCATATGGTGTCTTTTGAACCAATCTAGATGGTACGTGGTTTCATGTAAATATTGTGGTTTCTAGATAATAACCCCAGAACAAAGTTGGAAGATCAACAAAACTCATCATTGATTGCACCATATCTAGCAATGTCTGATTCCTTCTTTCTAATTGTGGTGTTCCAGGTGGAGTCCATTGTGATATGATACCACGACCTCTCAGAAGGTCCTCAAACTCTTGGCTTAAGTATTTTCCACCTCAATCATAATGAAGTGCCTTAATACTTTTACCAAGTTGATTCCTTACTTCATTCATGAATTTCTTGAATTTTTCAAGAGTTTCTAACTTATGTTTTATCAAGTAAACATAACCATATCTACTAAATCATCAGTATAGGTAATGAAGTATGGATAGCCACCCCTATTATTTGTTCTAAAAGAGCCACA
This sequence comes from Alisma plantago-aquatica, assembly GCA_963693085.1. NCBI lineage: Eukaryota > Viridiplantae > Streptophyta > Magnoliopsida > Alismatales > Alismataceae > Alisma > Alisma plantago-aquatica. The sequence goes on along the minus strand of OY856409.1, from coordinate 1,047,065,459 downwards.
TATATCATCATGTATGAGTCCTAATAGATCACTATCCCTCTCACTATTACCAGTGAAGGGAGTCTTTTTCATCTTACCCAACAAATAAGACTCACTTGTCTCTATTGATTTGAAATCAAAAGAGTCTAGATATCAATCTTTATGGAGTCTATAAATGTGTTTCTCATTGATGTTCCCTAGAAATAATGCCAAAGATATGTTTTGTTTGAGTTATCAAGCTTTTACCTTTTGGTATTTACGTTAGAAACATTTGTCTTTAGATCTAACAAATAAAGACCATAGGACATTGGGGAAGTTTCGTAAAGGATCTCATCTTTTGAAATAGAACATTGACCATCATTTATATGAATTCCATATCCATCCTTATTCATACAATATAAAAAAATAATGTTTCTATTTATATCATGTACAAAATAGCAGTTCTTTAACTCTATTACAAGCCCCATGGGTAGAGATGAATTAAAGGTTCCAATTGTAGTGGCAACAACTCTTGTTGCATTCAAAATGCGCAGTTTGACCTCACTCTTTCTTAAAGGCTTACTTATTTTTAGATCTTGCATATTCAAACATATGTGAGATCCACATACAGTATCTAGTACCCAAGATGAAGAAATAGACAAACTTATCTCAATAATGTATATACCTGAAGTGGATATATCTATCCCCTACTTCGTCTTTTAGAATCCCTTTAAGTACAAATGACAGGATTCCTTTTGCACTTATCTTTCTGCTTATCTTGAGTGTTGAAAGACTTGGACTTCTTCTTAGCCTTAGAACTCTTCTTGGATTTGCTTTTGTCCTTAGAATCCATTCCTCTAATCACCATCATGAATTTGTCCTTCTTCATTCGTGCTTCGACATTTATCAACATGCCAAGAAATTCTGAGAACGGTTTGGCCATGTTACTCAAGTAATAATACTCAATAAACTGGATATATGATTCATGCAATGATTTTAGAACCATATTTGTGACTAAATCTTGGCTCAAAGGGAATCCCCATGTAGAATCATGTACTTAATATGTGTTATCATCTCAAGAATCCCCATGTATTTATGATGCTCATGCAACTCATAGTTCATACAGTATAGCATAAGGTGTTTAATGGCTAAGGCATTGTTGGCATGCTTCCAATAAGCATCCACCTCAGCCCTAGGTGCATAAGGAGTAGATTGTTTTGGCACTAGTTTATCTAGGACATAGAGCTTATGCTCGTCATTGAAAACCCTTCTTAAGGTCCAAAATGAGTCATGGAAGTTTTTCCCATTAAGTATGTCCTTCTTAAGGACTAATCACAATCGATTTGTTTTCCATTTGGTTCTATAAGAAAATTTTGTAATTTGTCAAAAGATTTTTGATTTGGTTTGATTACAACAAAAATTAGATGATGTTTAATTAGGACATTAATTAATTGCTTCTCCCCAAATTGTATACCTCGTATATCAATTCATAAGATTGTAGCATACAAACTTTTAGTGATCGAAGACCCAAAACAATTGAATTATTACTCGGCCAACACCAGCATCCATAACCAATTATTTAGATAGGCAACATTTTTCAATTGCATCTCATGAAACTCTTGGATAGATGGTATGCACAACTTTGTGCCATATTCATACACATGCTCATAGGCACTTCATCTCATTAACGTCACCTAGTTAAGTCCCACCCAGAAGCCAACACGATAGTAATGCACCTTACTTGGCAGACCCATATAACTACCATCACACTTCCACGACATGGATGGCACACCATGCTTGGCGTTCCCACACTTAGTCGATCTAGATTTGCATGTGTGTTTCTTATGGAAAGCATATAATACTTACTATTTAATTGAGGTATTTTATATTTATATAAATACATATACATATCCAATCACCACATACTTATATGAATCATATACATACTATATCCACAAATGAAACATGCAATTATAAAACATGAGTGATGGTTATGTCCATATTAATGTAATTCCTTGGAGCCATAAGGAAATACTACCACCTAAGGATCACATCATATGTAGCAAGTTGTTGTAGAAGAAGATCTGTGTTGGAACCTATCTGGGTCAATCAATTCAACCCTTAAATCGATCGATTGGCCTCCAGTCGATTGGGTAGTCTCACAGATCGGTCAGATATTCTCTAGTTCAAGCGACTTCTAGACTCCTCCAATCGATCAGCTGGGCCACCAGCTGATCGATCGGCTCCTCCTATCATCTGCCCTCCTCAATCCCCCATTCACTTAGCTCGATTTCTAAGTCAATTGATTCATCTGGTGTAGAACGTCTTCTTTGCCAAAATAGAAAATAAAACTATCTCGTTCCTATTTAACATATTACATTGTAATAAGGAAACCTGGATTATATCTGAGAGGAGAATAGGAAGGAAAGCATTAATACTTTTACATATGGAAAAGGAGAGAGAGCACTTATATGCAAATTGAGATATAAAATAGGAATAACAATTGTCCAACCTAGCACTAACATCTAGGGGGTTATTGTCCATAATCATGGTTACATCCACCATCAAAACAAACATTTAGGGTGATGTGTGTAAATTGCATATATATATATATATATATATATATATATATATATATATATAGAGAGAGAGAGAGAGAGAGAGAGAGCCCATCTTTATTGCCCGCATGGGTAGCTACCCGCCCACCCTTCCGACCACTTTTTTTCAAATGTTTTATTTCACAATTGTAGAGGACTATTTTGTCTAGCTCTCCAAAAAAATTTAGCCAAAAATAATATCATTTGTCCCTCCAAAATCAAAAAACCCATCCTTATATATATATCTGCTGTATATTTTGTACAGAGTTACTCTTTTATTCGTGTAGTTACTTTCTATTCACCATAGTTACTTTTTTGACAGCAGAGTTACTTTTTTTTAGGAGAGTTACTTTTTTTGCTAGGAGAGTTACTTTTTTGGCTGTCGGGTAGCGAAAATCTAGGCTACCCGCACGGGCAACGAATGAACGCCCATATATATATATATATATATATATATATATATATATATATATATATATATATATATAGAGAGAGAGAGAGAGAGAGAGAGAGAGAGAGATCGTATGTGGTACTTAATTGAATATGCACATTAATCATTTTAAATATTCACATCTTATACAATAAAATGAATGGTAAAACAATACATCTGATTATATCGATTAAATTCCAAAATATAGTAAATTGATGTGGATTTGATTCTATTATAAGAAAATGTGGCATCAGATGTGCCATTAGAAATAAAAAAATTACTACCTTATTCCCCTTATACAGCATATCATGTCAGCAACTATGAACTGGGAAGAAAAGGTTGCAAGGCATATATCTAGTCCTAGAACAAATCCATCAACTATCCATGTTGCAGCATGCTTCTTTCTCAAGTTGCAAATGGGCGACTGTCGGCGGAAGCCTCCTGGTTGACCACCATGGACGCGTCATCCTTAGCAGGTGGAAAAGGCCTTATCACCTCTAGGTAGTCCATGCAGACCACCAAGAATTCCTATTATTCTTTTGGAGCAGACAAGAAGGAGTTGACTCTTCTAGTCAACGTGCTAGCGTCAAATTTCCTTGTTGTCTCTCCCTTTTACAAGTAACAATTTCTCATTTTCTCATGCTCCCACAATTGTGACAAGACAACAATGGTCAAAGCTTATTTTTGTGTCTTCCAAAAGCCTTGACTACCCCTCTATTTATAGGAGGGTCAAGTTCAAGATTTCTAGATCAATCAGGAGTCAAAGAGGTAGAATTTCATGAATTTTTCAAAACCTACAAATAGTGAGTTGATCAGTTCATCAGTGAACCAGTCGGTTCACATGTGAGACCATCAGTTCAACACTTGAACTGATCGATTTACCATGTTTCCTATTCACAACTATATTGTCTTTTAATATTCGAGTAATGCACAACATGACATCAGCAATAATCCTTTATCCAATATCATTGATCAACCAAACATTCAGTTCACAACCTAAACTAGTCATTTCAGACTTCTGAGCTGATCGATTCACTTGATGAACCAGTCATTTTAGAGTTCTAATTTCCTATCTTGTTTAAATTGAATACCTAACACTTTATTAGTCAAGTTTAAACCACATTCATGAGTAAACTCATATTTCAGGTGCATCATATGTATGTGACCCTATAGGTCCCAAGTTACGTTGGCAATGAATGTCTAGAACTGATATGACACACAAGCAATGAGTGGTATCTAGCAAGACATCATTGCTACCCAAGTAATTAAAAAGTTGGAGAAGAAATTCAAACTACAATATGTGATTAGTGTTATAGTGATCGTATAGTTCCTTTGTCTTTGATATCTAGATTGAACTTGAGGCATGGAATCATCTTTCTCTGCAACATTCAATCCATGTTTCTTAAACTAGAGAAGATTGTCTGAGATATATATGAGATCAACATCATATATTAACTCACACATGAATGGTCATGCATTTCTCAGTCTCACTTATCAAGTGGCCAAGATATCAAACTCTTATAGGAGGGACAAATCCCATTTACATCACTCACAGTCATTCCCCATGTGTCACAACATATCTGAGAATCACTTTTATGGTAACCCTTATTCAAGGTCACATTCGATGATGTCAAAGCACATTGAACAACATGTGATGAATGTAGTGATTTTAGGTCTAAGAACCACAATCACCACCATCACTATGAGAGCTAATTTTGACTACCAGTCCATGGTCTCCATGTATCACTCTAAAGGTGGGTTTGTTCGATACCTTGTTCTCTAACAAGTACATATGTGTTTGGTTTAATATGACTTATCATGACTAATGAGATTTTATCACCAACCAACACACACTCTAGTCTTATGCATTATTGTTGTCTATCATCTTCTGCAATAACAACTAACTAGGGACATAACAAGAATGTATATACTCTTAACATCCATGTGATGTCATTGTTCAAGTCCTCAACCCAAAGATATATGTCATTAAGTAACATCATTCTTTAAACATTTATTATGTAACATCATTATCTCATAAATGAACAAAATAGAATATATGGAAGATTTTCTTTATTATAATCATATCATTTAAAAGATATACCATTACAATCATCATATGGTTGTCTCTCTAGGAATACATACCACCATGATAGTCTTTTAGCTAGCTTTGGAGGATCCCAGGCTAAAAATCAATGTTTGAAGTTGGTTTGGCCCTAGAACATGTAAGATGTTTATCATGTCTCACTTTTCTTATATTTTCTCCTCCCATTTACCTTCTTTGGTTGTAGTTATTTGGTAACTATAGTGGAAACAACTTCCTTTCCACAAAGCTCTCTCCTTCTATCTTTCTTAGTCTAACTGGATCTACACCTTTCTATGAGGGACATTGGTGGGTTGTTTAGTTGAGCTTTAGAATTTGGATTCTAATTTTCCTTGACAAAACAATATTATTTATGAAAGGAGACTGATATGATACCTATTTTACTTTCTTTTCTTACAAAATCTACATGCAATCCATAATAATGCTAAAGACAGGCTTAAAAGGCTTAAAATGTGATTTGAATGGGTTGTTGGGGTATATAATGGGGAGCTGTAGGATTTACCTTATTTTTTCTTGTATGATGATATAAAAAGGAATCATTAAGTGTTTTTTCTTTTATGAGGAAAAAATATTTCATAATGCATAAGTTCATATTTAAAAAAGACTTCTTTATGTATTGTTTGGGCTACATGTTGGGGAAAACCCAAGCTTGAATGTTGTTAAAGTGCTGAATTTTCATAGTACATGTGATTTTGGCTCCAAAATGGTATTTCATGCATTCTCCCACTTTTGATATATCTCCCTCATTCTAAGAATATTACAGATAAAATTCTACATGATAGTTGTTTTTTGAACTCTGAAAATATGCTTATCGTTAGTGATAAAGTTGGACCTTTGGAACGCTTGGCCCTTTATGGATGAAGTGATTACTTGGGATAAGTATGCAACCTTTCAAGCATTATTTACAAGTGTCAAAACTTTTAATGTATCAATTGTGTGAACAATGTTATATTTTGGTTTTATCTCAGTTTTTATACTATATTTACCTAAAAAGACAAATAAAAGATAGATAAATAAAGTGAGTTTTAAATCATGTAGTGTCGTGTGATCATATAACTACCACAATGTATGAAACTTAGAAAGGTGAAATGGGTAGCCTTGTATCAATCTTAGATTCTGAGAAATTACTTGATTTGTAGATTGTTGAGTATATGTGGGTAACGAAGATAAATGTTAGGTATGCTTTCTCTTGGTAATGCAATGATGGTTATTGATATGGATATGAGTGTGGTCGAGGTCATATCTTTAGTATATGTGACAATATCTTTATACCATGAGATAGGTGTCATGATGTTTGTACCCCAGATGGATGTGTGATCTGTTATGTAGGTTTCTTCCTAATGAGACTCTACTTGTTATGCACTCATCAATAGAGGAATTGATGGATCTTATGAAGATTATTTTTCCTAAGATCCAATATGGCAAGCTAGGAGGATTTTAGAGTCACTGGCTAGTAGTTTGAGTGGTACATCTCAAACTGTCTAAGATTTAGATACTAAAAAGAAAAATCAAAACACATGCCCAATTATAAAAAGAATTTATGTATTACTAATTTGAAATAAGGTTGTACCAAAATAACACAATTTAGAATAGGTAGTAACAAAATATGATTTTTTTTATAATTCCAAACTTGTTTGGATATGGATATGATTGTTACCAAAAATGTCAAAATTTTGGTAGTATTTTGATGCTATTATGGGTTTATAAAATTATAAAAGTGATGTATTTATAAATTGAAATAAGTTTGAACCAAAATAATATCATTCCAAGAAAAGGTAGTAATGAACTACTCAGTTTTCTATAATTTCAAACTTGTTTGTGTATGGGGCAACATTGTCGCCAAAAAGAGTCAAAATTTTGGTAGTATTTTGATGCTATTTTGGGTTTTAAAAAAGTTATATTCTTCATAATAATTTTATTAAATTTTTATGTATTTTGGGTTTTGACAGAAGGTTTTACCAAAAGATTGAAATATTTGACATTTTGAACCTATTTGGTTCTACAAAAGAGTATTACTAAAATGCAAAAATTTTGACACCATTTTTGGTTATATGCCTTGAGAACCATCATATGAGGACTTTAAAAGGGATATTTTGTAATTCATTTGATTATTAATAAAAGCAATTCCACTTATTATGTTTGTTTTAGTATTGAGATAATAAATAAACCTAATAATGTTATAAGCGTGTTTTGAATCAATGACACATGGTTTGTGTTAAGGACCTAAATATGACATCATATGTATAATAAGAGTACTCATTCTTGTTATGTTCCTATTCGATTAATGTGTTGGATAGTATAGTACAAAAATAACACATATAGGGCTTGTAATTGAGTCATATTATGTTGTTTTTGGGTTGAGATGTTTAACTGAAATATTCAAAAAGAATTAATTTCCAATCTATTCGGGTCGAGTCGGGTCTATCTTATTTGGGTCTCATACAAAAAAAATAATGAAAGAAATTATGTTTGAAGAAAATTGCACATTTTCAAGTCATGTTGAGTCAAAAATGTCCTGCCTTAAATACAAAAGACTAGCATGTATTGCTAGTTATGACTATGTCTCTTTAGTCACGATATAGGTTATCAAATTAAATATGTGGGTACTTGTTAGATAACAAGTTTTAAAGGACAGGCTCATCATGATATTGACACATGGAAGTCATGTAATGACATGTTATAGTCATATTTCAATATGAAAGTAGTCATATTTTAATATGACATTCGTGACGGTGATCTTAGACATAAAGTCACTACAGTATTCACATGTTGTCCTATGTGATTTGACCACTGGACCAACATGATCTAAATATGAGTTTCCTAAAAGGTAGTGATTGGGTGCACTATGACACCTGGAGGTGACTTTGAGTGATGAATATGGAAATTTGTCCTCATTTAGAGCGATATCTTGACCACTTGATAAGTGGGACTATGAAATGCATGGACATGCACATGTGAGAGAATATATGATGTTGAGCTTACAATATCTCAAATAGTTTGCACTAGTTCAAGGAACATAGATTGGATGTTAAGAGGTTAACGTTCCATGCCTCAAATTTAAATTGGATATTTGTGACAAAAGTGATATATGGTCATGGCAACATTGGTTACTTTACATGTTGTAGTTGTTCCTCAACTCAATCTTGTATTTTATGGCAATGATGTGTAACTAGAAGCCAATATGTGCTTATGTTGTTTTGAACATCACTACAAACTTAATTTGGAACATACTGGGTCACACACATGATGATGCATAAGGCAGTTGATGTTTGCAATCAAATAAATGATTCGAATGGTTCTGAATCGTTAACATGTTGATTTACTATCTGAGGGAGTGACTGGAATCTCTATTCGATCAATCAAATTGGTTGGGTAAAGGGACAAATTGATTATCAATCGGCAACTAAATTATGGACCATTTAGCTAATCGAGAAACCTAGTCAACATATTAGAATTCAACTGAAAAAGTCTCAAATTGGAATGCATTTTAGATCTAGATATGAACTAATCTAATCGACCGATCGAAATTCTTTCTCAGTCCCAACAAGACCATGATCAACTGATCAGGTAACCTGAATGGCCAATCAGACCAATCCAAGTTTTCAGCATTGAAGATGTTTTGAGATTACAATTAGGAAATGGATTACAATTAGGGTTTTCCAATCACATAACTCTTATGTATAAAGGGGTCATGTCCCAAAGGGTTTGCTACATAGCTTGAGACAATTTGTTGATTGCTCTTTTTCGTGGGTCAAAAGTGTAAACATGATTGTCCACTCAAAGATATTGGACTTTAAATTGATACCCAACTTCAAGAAATGTCCACAACTCAGTACAGAGTCTATTGTAGTTGTGTGGGGTCAAACACATGGACAAGGAGATCAAATCAAAGAGGTAAATGTTGGTGTTATGGTCAAGGAACAAATTAATCTTATTAAGAAGTAAATCTAAGTTATAAAAGATCAAAAGAAATAAAGATAATTGTGAAACTTTAAGTTAAAGATAAATTTAAATATAAATTGATCTTTAAAGATAATTATGAAACTTTAAATTAAATAAATAAAGATAAATTAATCTCAAAATGTATATGTGACTTCAAGAGAAGTCCACAACTCAATGTCGAGTTTGTTGTAGCAATGTGGGGTCAAACACAGGGACAAGGAGATCAAATCAAATAAATTTTGGTGTTATGGTCATGATAAAGAAAAGAGAGGGAAGAAGTTGATACAAGCACTTGATCTACCGACCTTTTGGTTTGAACTAACACAGAGGTCGATGGCCTCTATTCTTCCCTACGATCTAGGCTTGAAACAAGTAGGTTCGTTGATCTGTCGATGGATGTAGTAGAATCCCAATTCTAGAGTATGATGGTCAGCTAGGTTGATGACACTAAACTAATAGATGGATCTTGACTTGGATTCTTAATTTGGTGGCAATCTTTCAGCTTATTGACTCCAAAATCCAAGATGCATTCACTACTACAGAATGGGGATATGGCATTAGTTATTTTTCCAAGGAAAACCAATAGTAGTATCTATAGTGTCGGTTATAAGTAGACAATCATCATGGATTTACCAACTAAGAAAACATGGACTGTACTTTTTTTCATCAGTCTCTTATAAAAAAAACCGACGCTATATATCACTTGTAAAAATAGAATTTCATGCAAAAAATTTCCAAGCATTTCATTTGCCTCCAGAAAACCCACATAGTCGATTTTGATTAAAATAGCCAATGGGATAAAGTGATACATGCACCATCTATCCAATGGGAAACAATTGGTCTTTCTCAACGGTTGTTTTGATAATGACCGGAGAGGAAGATGTTCGCTTCATGCGAACTGTGAAAATGTTTCCACACCCACTTCATATTTCTCGATAGTTTTATTATATGAAACTAACGGTGCATGTATTGTTGGATTGCAGGGTTAGACAGTGGTTTATCATCGATAGTTGATGAGAAAGTTGTATGTATGCCAGTGGTTTTTATCTTGCAATAAATGAGGAAATTCCTAGGTCATCAGTTGTTAAGATAACCGATGGGATAAGTCTTACTTAACCCCACAAGAAACCATTTCCCCCTCTCCCCCACTCGCATTTCTCTATAAAGCAATATTTCTCTGGCAATTGGTATGCCCCACCGTAGCTACGCTCCTCCAGAGCTTCCTCTGTTGGTTCCTTCCTCCACTACTGCTTCCTCCTCCTTCAGTCAGTGTTGCCATCACCACTTCTCCAGCCTCCTTGCTGCTTGTACCTGTTTAGCTATTGCTTCTTCCTCCTCCAGTAGATCTTCTCTATCACTGCCACTACTACTGCTACTCGTGATAGGTGGCCTCTCCTCCAATGCCAATAGGTGCGCCTACCTCCTCTAACATCGGGCTATTCTGACATAGATGGCCTCTCTTCCTTGCTATTGATCCTTCCCTAATTCTCCATCTCCCTTTCTCCTCTCCTCCTTCCTCCTCTCTCCTCCTTCCCCAGCCCTATGATTTCTTCTCAATATTGAGAAGAAATTGTGAAGGGAAGGGGAAGGAGGAGAGAGGAGGAAGGAGGAGAGGGGAAAGGAAGATTGATATATTTTTTTCAAAATTATTAAATTGTGATGAAATTGAAATTATGGATATTAATTTCAATTTGCAGTGACATTAAATAACAAATTTGTGATGAATTCATGGAGATTGTGATGAATAATTAGATATCAAAATTGTAGTGACTAATAATTAGATATCGGATTACAAATGTGATGTACTAAGTCTAAATGAATCCATGTATGATGTAACATGATATTGAAAACATGCATGACCTAGTTTGAGACATTGAAAGTAATATGTGAATAAACCCTAATTTGTGAATTCGAATATGTAAATAAACCTTAATTTATAAACCCTAATTTGTGAGTTCTTAATCTATAAACTCTAGTCTGTAAACCCTATATTCAAAGCCCTAATTTCTAAACCATATCATTGGCCTAGAAACCCTTCTGAGATTTACTCATTAGGAGTAAACCTTGGATGGTACCCAATTTGGGACTGTTCTTGAGCACTTCATCTCACTTACGATGTAAGTGTATAATGTGTTTTTGATTTCAATAAATTTCAAAAACACTTCCCCTTTGTTCTATGGGTACATATGTAGGTGGGTATTTTCCCATCTACATCATTGTACTTGGAGAACTGTAGGGAAATGATGCCGAAATTTATTGAAATTGGACATGCATTATACACTTACTAGTGAGATGAAGTGCTACAAACTGGGATAGGTGGTGCGTCTGGCGTTCCGAGGCGGCTACTCTCCGTAGGCGGCTAGGGTTCGTGTGCATGACTCTCCTGTTTGGGGGAGGTGGTCGGCTACCGGCGCGTAGCCACCCTCTCCCCCGGGGCGTTTCATCGGACGACTATCCTCTTCGCAGATCGTGTAGCTGGCTGGCTCTCATCTCCTTCGCCTTCGTCCTCTGTGCCTTTAGATCGGGGCTTCAGGGTGGTGGGGCAGTGGCTTCGTCTCCGGCGAAGCTGATCGCTTGGTGGAGGCAAGGAGGTGGCCGCCATGAAGTTTTTGGTATGGATCTGTTGGGGGGCGGGTGTTTCTCGCTTTGCTACTTTCGCTCTGTTTTTCAGTTCAGTCTGTGTCGGCTCCCTACCTTTTGTTTGGTCCAGGTTCTAGGCAGTTTCTTGCCTTCTTCTCGCCGTGTTCCTTCGGTGTTTGTCTCTCCCTTCGGGGTTTGGGTGTCTCTCCTTTCGTGAGAGTGATGAGATCCCTGGTTGGTCTCCTTTTTGCCCAGGTTCTTTGCTGCTCGAGTTGTGCCATGGATGATAGAGTCAATAATCGGATGGAATCTCGGTCGGGTTCATGCTTAATGTTGTTGCCTTATGCTCATGTTGAAGGTATCTCTCACAATAGATGCTTTGGTCAGCCACGAAGAAGAGAGTTCTATGCAGAAGCGTTTCAATCTCATTCCAATATGAGTGGTAGTGGTGTTAGATCTATGTTCTTGACTAATCTAGGTTTCTTTTGGTTGTATTCCTCTACTTGTAGATGTCGTATGGCTTGAGTAATGAATGGATCTGTTTTCTGTCAAAAAAAACTGGGATAGGTGGTTCACATTCATGAATATGAATGCTACTACATGATTAGGGCTCAATTATTCAAACATACTTTTCTCCTAAAATTAACTTACTATCTAGAAACTAACGAGCTACTCATCTCCCATCTGATCATATGGAAATGTATCGATCATGGATGTCGAAACCAAATTGCTACACTCCGGAGTTTGTTAATGTTCTCGATGAGTTTGTAAGATTTGTAGAGGAGCATAGAAAACAACCTAGAGATAGGTTCTATTGCCCTTATAGGAATTGTAGCAACAACCTAAAAGTTGACATTGTTGACACGATCAAAGATCATGTCATGTGTAATAGGATTGTACAGGGCTATACAAAATGGTATTTGGCATGGAGAGATTCCTAGTATGAGATTGACAGATGTGGTTAGTGGTAGTTGTGTCTACGAAGTAATGGATGATGATGTTGATGAGAACAAATTAATTCTGATAGACATGGTTGATGTGATGATAGACACTTTCCAGGTAAATGTTATAGACCCACCTCCTTTATTTAGAAATTTTGTGCACGATGCCGAGAAACCATTATACTTAGGTTGTACTAAGTTTTCAAAGTTGAGCGTTATGTTGAGATTGTATACTTTGAAGGCTAACAATAGATGGAGTGACAAAAGCTTCACTTCTCTGTTGTCTTTGTAGAAAGATATTCTCCATGAAGGCAACAAGCTTCCAATCTCAACATACACAATGAAAAAGATGTTGTGCCCAATGGGAATGGAGGCTAAGAAGATACATACATACCTGAATGACTGTGTGTTGTTTCAAAAGGACTATATCGATCTAAAAGAATGTCCAAAATGTGGGGTGTCTAGGTATAAAAGGACGACATCGGTTAAGACCAAAATCGAGTCTCCTGCCAAGGTGATGTGGTATCTACCTATAATACCCCAGTTTCAACACTTGTTTCTAGTGTCATAGATGCACAAAATTTATCTTGGAATGCAAAGGTAAAGAAAAAGAATGATGGTATGCTACAACATGCATTTGATTCCCCATAATGGAAGAAGATTTATTTATTATATCTTGAATTTGGTATAGAAGCCAGGAATTTAAGACTTGGACTTTGTACTCACAGGATGAATCCATATGGAACACTAAACAGCCAACAAAGTACTTGGCCTGGCATGCTTGTTGTATACAATCTTCCTTTGTGGTTGTGTATGAATAATAAGTATGTCATGTTGTCATTGTGATATCGGGACCCAAACAACCTGGCAATGATATTGATGTTTACTTTGAACCTCTTATTGATGACCTAAAGAAATTATGGGGAGAAGGTGTGATGACTTATGATGCTTTGCGTCGAGATTTGTTTAATTTACGTTCTATGTTGTTTTGCACTTTTAATGTCTTTCCTATTTATGGGAACTTGTCTGGCTACATTGTCTGAGGATCAAAGGCATGTCCTATATGTGAGGAAAATACAGATTCTATCAAACTTAAACATGGTGGTAAGATTGTATATCTTGGTCATCGAACGTTTCAACCAAAGGTGCATCCTTACCGAAAGTTTTGCAAAACATTCAATGGCTCAAGTGAGGAACGAAGTGCCCCAAAACCTATCTTAGGGGAGGATGTTTTTGCAAGAATGAATAACATTGTAAATCACTTTGGTAAGAGATTGTGTACTACCCCTACAGGTGAAAACTCTTTATTAAAAAAGAGGTCGATATTATGGAATCTTCCTTATTGGAGTTCTTTGACATTTTGACATTATATTTATGTCGAGCATGTTGAGAAAAATGTTTGTGATAGCATTATTGGCACTTTGTTGAATATACCCAGTAACACTAAAGATGACATCAAATCCAGAATGGACCTATGTGAAATGAGTATAACGAAAGAATTAACAAAAGAAGTTACCAAAGGTCACCGCACATATCTACCTCATGCTTGTTACACGTTGTCTACAAAGGAGAAGAGAACTTTTTGCGAGTTCTTGTGTAATATTAAGGTACCATAGAGATACTCAGCCAATATCCGTAGATCAGTATCAATGAAGGATATGAAGCTGATAGGTCTAAAATCTCATGATTGTCACACTCTAATGCAACATATATTGTCTGTGGCTATTTGATTTATCCTTCAAGCATGTAAGGTTTGCAAGCATTAGGCTTTGGTTCTTCTTCAAAACTCTATGTAGAAAATTAATGATTCTAGGATTCTAGATAAGTTGCAAAGAGAAGTGGTCGTTACCCTATGTCAACTTGAGAAAATTTTTCCCCCTTCATTCTTTGATATTATGGTACATCTAGTTGTCCATTTGACTAGGAAAGTGAAAATGTTGGGTCTAGTTTTCTTGCACTAGATGTATCCTTTTGAGCGCTACATGAGTGTTTTTAAAGATGATGTTTAGAACTGTTGTCGCCCCGAAAGGAGTATCATTGAGGGCTATATTTCTATGGAGGTTACAGATGACTTTTTGAGTTGCAACAAAACTACTACTAATGTCGTGAACCCTAATGTTTATTCTAGCAAAGGTATTTTGTAGAACGACAGATAAATACCAGTCGTGAGTAGTGGGAATAAGCATACTTGTATATTTTACACAACATTAATGGTGTGGTTATTTATATCAGTAAACACACCAATGAGATCAAGAGAACTTATCCCCAGACCAGTTCAATGTGTCTTGTTAGAGAGCATAATTGGACATTTGTTAGGTGGTTTGAAAAGGAAGTATTCATTCAACTATATCAAACACTAAATAATGTTACAGAAACTATCAAATGGCTCGTGTATAAGCCAAAGATCCATGTTACATCTTACAAAGGGTTTGACATAAAAGGATTTTCATACTATACAAAATGTCAAGATGATAAAATTGTTGTCCAAAATAGTGGGGTCACCCTTTAGGCATCTTAATTGTATTTCTCTAGTGCCAAGGATAAGAGTTCGCATGAAGGAAATATTTTTTATTATGGCGCCATTGAAGACATATGGGAAATTAACTACACAGAGTTTAGAGTTCCATTATTTAGGTGTAAATGGGTTGATTATAATAAAGGAGTTGTAGTTGATGAACTCATTTTCACATTAGTGAATTTGAGTGGACTGGTGAGATGGATGAACCCTTCATCATGGCATCACAGACAAAATAGGTATTCTAAATCAACGATCCTACAAAAGAAAATTGGTATGTCGTTCTTCATGGGAACAGACAGTTCATTTCAGTCATATTGATAAAGAAGAGTATAATGACAAGTATGATGACTCTACTCCATTTTCTATTGGCTTACTAAGTGTAAATGTTGAATCTAACACTGATGACTATACATGTGAAGATCATGTAGAAGGGATACTAGTTTAAGGTATACTACTCATATGTGATTTGACTTTTTTTGCATAATGTAACATGTTTATTTGTTCATATGTGATTTGACTTTTAATAGTGTTGACTTTTTATATTTGATCTGACTTTTTTTATGTGATCTGACGTTTTTCATTTGTTTACTTTTGATTTTATAGATGGCATCTGACCAGGAGCACAATGATCATGAGTGTGAAGATGTTGAGCATCCTGACCAGGGTGTTATTGATGCTCTCCCTCCAAAATGTAAGGGAGTTAGAGGGAAAACTATTATGAAAGATGTCGCAAATAGGCAAGGGAGGAAGGGTGTCATTGAATTCAATGAAGCAGGAATGCCAGTTACTAAAGAGTTTATCAACTGTTGTTGGGTCCTTTCTCAAAGAAAATTCAGTCTCCTTGTTGAGGATTGGAGACAAGCGAGCATGGTCCAAAAAGACCTCATTTGGAAGGAGTTAGAGGTGAGATAAATGAAGTTATGTTCTTATAGTATTTTCCTATTCTTTCTTCTAACATTTCTGAACAGTATTCAATGTTGAACCTTTTTAGGGCCGGTATGGACTTGATGAAAAGTTGCATCGCAAGTCTGTTATGAAGCACATCAGGAGAAGACATAGAGATTGGTAGACAATCCTCACAAGAGACTATGTCTTTGGAGACAAGAAGGGACTATGGCATAAAAGGAACTATATTAATCAAGATGATTGGAAGGAGTTTGTTTGGCGGAGAACAATAGATGCATTCCAAGTATTGAATTAGTTATATTTTTATGATTTCTTATGGTTACTTAACAATATCACTTGTATGAATTAATCAGGTCCTTCACGCTGCTTAAAAAGAGAGGTGTGACAAGAATGTGCACAACCATCGGTTGGGTTTAGGTAGTTATTGGAAATGTTGCCTATTGAGAGAGTTGCTACAACAAGAGCAAGAGCTACAATGACAACAAGAGCAAGGGGAAGAGAAAGGGGAAGATGGAGAGAAAGAGCAAGAGCAAGGGCAACAACAAGGCCCCGTATACTCCTTCTACTGTTGACTCTTCTAGTGCTTTTGGATGGGTTCCTTGCTATATTGAGTGGATAGATGCAAGGAGAAACAAAGACAGAGAAATCCCCATCCAAGAAACACGGGAGGTAGAAAATAAAATGGTAAATTTCTTAGTTTCACAATAATTGACCATGTTCTTTTTTCATCGGATTGTTAAGTTTTAATGATTAGTCTATTTTTGATGATAATTAGTTGGAGCTGGCTACCCAAGCAAAGGAGGAAAAGTTCACCTCTCAAGTCACACACGATGAATTGACGGTTTCTCTAGGGATAGAAGAACATCATGGATGTGTTAGAGACGATGGAGCTGGGTATGGGATAAAATGTTTTCTGGCACATCCCAGCATAAGCGCAAACAAGCCAAGAAAGGGGAAGTGGATGTAGAGTATGTGTAGAGAATTGTAGATGTAATCTTGGAGAAATAGATATCTTCTCAGGTGACGTAGAAACCAGCTTCTCCAGCATTCACAGAACCAGTTCATCACTCGCCCACAGAGTACATTGGGATTAGTCCTTCAGACCCGTACGGCACAGTCGAGGTAAGATTCAAGTCAAGTCAATTTATATTTCCTTGTGATAAAATAATCATTCAAGTCAACATTTATGTTCTTCAAATTAAATTTTACGTTTCCTAAAAACATAGGTGGCCAGAAAATGTCATCTTGTCATTGATGAACCAGCAGGAAACATCATGGAAGATTCTGAGGCTTCTATCACTGATGTGGTTCATGGTATTCTCCTTCATGTTGATCATGTCAGAATTATATGTGTCTTTCTAGGAACAAGGTACATACCTCTCCCATACGAGCACCGTAATGCCACCATAGTAGAAGAGGTAGATGGTGGCTTTACTGGGTGGCCCAAACAACTCATTATATTTGTTTAGGTAAGACAAATGTACATCGAAACTTAAATAAAATAATAGAAAACTAATATAAGAATGCATGCATGAAGCCTACAACAACTAACAAGCCCGCTAAAGTTCTAAAGCCTTCGCCCCCTCATTTTATTCCACAGGAGTTGTTGGACCCGTAGGCCCTAACTGCCAGATGTTGACATGATGGTTAGACACTATAAGCCAAATAGATACTATTGTGATCAGCCTTGAAGAGGATATGGTAGGTGTACAATGGGACAATGTTATAGTGTTGGCAAATGTTTCTGAGGTATTAAGTATGATTGGCTAAACACATCAATGATAGAATTTTGGATACATTGAGTATGAATACCCTGTCATATGTGAAAAATTGTAATTGTTTCCTACATATAAACTGAGTATTGGTTATATAATATATTTTAGTCATTTGTATTACGTGGCTCGTGACTTCATAATAGAAAATATGGGATTTCTAATGCCATCATTGGTTAGAGATGTATTTAGAGATCTGAGTGGCGTCGAAGAATATGTGACTACTACAATACAGTATTTTGGTGCTTCCAAGAATGTGATCTTAGCTCCCTTCAATGTTATGTAAGTTTGTAGATTTTTTGTTTATATGTCTAGCCTATGAATATAATTTTGTTGTAAGATTTAATTTTTTATTTTATTTGCCTTCTACTCACTCAGAGGTATGCAGTGACAATTGTTTGTGATTGTTAGTGATTTAACAATTGTTTGATATTTTTAGTAGTTCAAACTTTGATATTAGATTTTTTATATGCATTTTGTGACTATGAGTTGGATGTTGATATGTAACATCTAAAATCTGAGATGGTGGTTGATGTTGATATGTATTTTGTGAGTGTTAATTGAATGTTAAGTGCATATGTGTGTGTGAATTTGAAAGTGATATAGGAGGAAAAGAATGATGTTTGTATGTATGAATTTGAAGTGTGGTTGAGATGGAAACAATTGAGTTGTAAGTTCATGGATTTGTGTGCAATTTGAATTTTAAAAAAATGATACAATGTGGCTTGTATAATTTTATCTTTTTCTTATAGGTGTGTCACCCTGTTGTTAAGACGCGATGCTTACAGAGAGATTGTTGAAAGTTTTGAAGAACAAGGTTGTAACGACCCCTCCTCTCGGTACCCCCAGTCAAGGGATACCAAGAGGTGAGAGGTGCTGTCCCAATATCTCAGAATCCATGGTTTGACATTTAATCAAAAATAATTATCAAATTCTACTAATACTAAACTGAAAAGATGGAATAAAGTAAAACTTTTGCATACCTTGTAAAATTAGGATCTAAGACTTCTATCCGCAAATGAAGTCTATCTATCTAATCCTCCTTTGGATTACTTAACTTTATCTTCACAGATTCTGCTTTCACTAGTACATAACTGACCTTTAGTGTCGGTTATTTAAGGCCTTTAGTGTTGGTTTCTAAGCGACACCTATGTGGGCGACGCTAAAAGCCCAGCCGTTACGCGTTGGTTCAAAAACCGATGCCAAAACCCTTCGCACGTCACCGAAAATGCGCCAGCAGGGCACTATAGGCGTCGGTTATTAGATAAGAAACCGACGTCATATACCTTCGCACAATAGAAGGGTACCATCTTGGGCACTATCAGCGTCGGTTATTAGATAAGAAACCGACGTCATATAACTCCCAACACAGTTGTGCTGGCTAGCACGGTCGTGGTGTCTGGTCCGCTGCCATGGCCGTGCACTCCCAACACAGCCATGCTGGCCAGCACGGCCGTGGTGTCTGGTCCCCTACCACGGAATATGGCATATGAAAATGGAAGATCCATCCACTTGGGGAATATATGTATCGGGCTCACACGAATCCAACTAGCTGGTAATGGAGACCCGTGAAACATTTCCCCTGGTAGGGATGGGTAAGCTGACGCCTATGCAACGACATATTCATTAACTTTTAGATGACTTGGCTTCAACCCCTACAAATTTTTGTTTAAAGAATGTTATATGCATATATACATATCATCTTTTTTTGAAAACATATCATCTTGAATTAAAAAACTAGTTACTATGTCATAAAAATACTTACAGCAGATTTACTAGGTGGTGGGTCTACAGGATTACTCCCAACCTCTGCAGTAGGAGTAGAGCCTGCAGTAGGAGACACCATAGGTACTGTCTGGTAAGTGGAAGACTGAGATGCCTGCCACTTTTTTATTGCTTCTTCGAGTTTCCTATCAAATAGCTTATCTACCTATACATGGATAAAAGAAACATCAAATTCGAATTATTGATTTCTCTTTTACAGTAACATCTACAAGGAAAAAATATGTTACCTCTTCTTGTGAAAGTCCCACTTTTGGGACATGTTTGCGCTGGGATGGCCCAAAAAAAGCTTTGATGCCCACACCAGCGCCTGCACCCCTAACACGTCCAGGATGCTCTGGGTTACCCAGAGCAACTATCAATTCATCCCTTGTGCCCTTAGGGATGAACTTGCCTTGTTTCCTCAGCTCGTGCAGCTCCTGCTAATCGCCAAAACAAAAATTTGTAATTACGTAAACACCACAAATAATCAATATTCGAACGATTGTTGTAAGAGTTGTATTTTACCATTTTTGCAGCCGCCTCAGCAGTTGCGGGCTTCCTTATTTATCCCTTCTTATTTTGCCTCCCAGCTATCCAGACATCATGGCAAGGCAGAGGTGTGCTACCTATAGTGGAGGACTCCTGAGTAGCAGCAGACTGAGCAGTAGCCTCAGATTGTAGTCTTTGGCAAATGCTTGCATACCCCTTTGGACCCATTGTGTGGTCATGCACATTCAGTGCATGCCTTGATCTTTGTGCCTCACTGAGGGCCTAGTTAGTATGCACATTAATGATTTGGTTATTAACAGTAAATGTTAATCTTGAATAGGTGAATACAACATATATTAATGAGATTGGGACTGACGCCTAATACCTTGAATTCATCAGTTTGTCTTAAAGCAACAAACGCGTCACATTCTTCTTTGTCCAGGAAGTTCCACTGTTCAGTGGTTGTCTTCTTCCTCTTGTCAGCTTCTTTTATGTATTCTCGGGTGAGATTTGTCCTATAGTTCCTTAGGACTCTCCCACAGCGTTGCATCACGCATTTACGATGCACCTTTTCATCCAATTCAAATATACTCTGCAAAATAGAATTGCTATTAACTAGTATCCAAAAAATTAGTAATCTACAAAATAGAATTGCAAATTAATAATAACTCACACATAAATCCTTCCATATTACGTCTTTCTTCTCCTTAGAAACTTTATGCCAAGAATCTATCTTACAACCGCAATGGCTACGAGTAACATACCCAAGATATGAAACAAATGAATTGCAATTCACACCAGATGCATTTCCTACATTATTAAAATCCACAAAAAGTTTGGGTCCATTGCCCTTTTGCGCTATTAACTTCTTCATCATAGTGATGCCCCTTCTCTTGTCAACTTTTTGGTGTTGCTGATCAAGTGCCTCAAGTGCTTCAGATGGTACATGTGCATCATCAACCTAAAATTTGACAAAATAAATACATTTACAAGATATAACTATAAATGGACATATAGATATAAATATATGATATATTTTTAAAACTTACATTGTGATGCGGCGCATTGATGTCCTCACCCTCACGGTAATCATCAGCACGGTCATCAGGAGAATGCTCAGACATCTGAAAATTCACATTCACATTGTAAAGTTCACATTGTAAAGTAATTCAAATTGTAAAGCTCACATTGTAAAGTTCACATTCACATTGTAAAGTAATTCACATTTTAAAGTTCACAGTATAAAGTAATTCACATTGTAAAATTCACATTGTAAAGTTCACATTCACATTGAAAAGTTCACATTGTAAAGCTCACATTGTAAAGTTCACATTCACATTGTAAAGTAATTCACATTGTAAAGTTCACATTATAAAGTAATTCACATTGTAAAATTCACATTGTAAAGTTCACATTCACATTGTAAAGTTCACATTTAGAAAAATAAAACATATAAAAAAATATAAACATGCCTCTAATATTGCAATTTTGTATCAATTAATATCCAGACAAATTCCCATATGCTGGAAAGTCATTAATAGTGCAAAACAACATAGCACACAAACAAAATGTCTCTCTTCGTGAAGCATCATAGGTCATCACACCTTCACCCCAGAGTTTCTTTAAGTCATCAATCAGAGGTTCAAGATAAACATTGATGTCATTTCCAGGTTGTTTAGGGCCCGATATCAACAACGACAACATTACATACTTATTTTTCATACACAGCCAGGGAGGAAGATTGTATATAACAATCATGACTGGCCAAGTGCTATGTTGGCTACTCAATGTCCCGTACGGATTCATCCCATATGTACAAAGCCCAAGTCTTAGATTCCTAACTTCTTCACCAAATTCAGGGTACAATAGATCAATCTTCTTCCACTGTGGGGAATCATACGCATGTCGTAGGATCCCATCATTATTTTTCTTAACATCTGCATGCCACCTGAAATTCTTCGCATCTATCAGATTGGCAAACAAGCGTTGAAACTGTGATATTATAGGTAGATACCACATCACCTTGGCAGGAGAACCAATTTTGGACTCCCCCGAAGTCGTCAATTTATACCGTGACGCACCACATTTTGGACAATCTTTCAAATCCACATACTCCTTTTGAAATAATACACAATCATTCAGGTATGCGTGTATCTTCTTGGCATCCATTCCCATTGGGCACAACAATTTCTTTACCTGGTATGTTGAGATTGGCAGCTCGTTTCCTTCAGGAAGCATTTCTTTCAACAAAGACAACAATGATGTGAAGCTTTTGTCGCTCCATCTATTGTTAGCTTTCAGCTTATACAATCTCAACACAGCGCTAAGCTTCGTAAACTTAGTACAACCTGTGTATAATAATATCTCAGCATCATGCATAATGTTTCTAAAAATGGGAGGTGGATCGGTGTGCTCTACCCCACAACTATCCAGCATCACATCAACAATGTCTACTGGAACTGGTTCATTCACATCTACGTCATCATAGGCAATTTCTTCTTCCACACAAGCACTGCTATCGACATCCACTGGTTTCGGGTTTGAAATCTCTCCATACCAGTGCCATTCTGTATAGCCTTGTATAATCCCGTTGCACATGACATGACTTTTGATTTCGTCACCGACTTTCAAGTTGTTACGGCAATGCCTACATGGACAGTAGAACCTATCTCCAAGTTGTTTCCTATGTTCCTCGGCAAATCTAATAAACTGGTCAAGACCAGAAATAAACTCTGGGGTGCAGCGATTGCGAATGGACATCCATGATCTATCCATTCTATGATCAAAGAGAAAACAAGTATATATTACAATAAGATTAGGGTCTAGGGTTAACATATTAGAGTTTTTGCATGGTTAAAACTTTAGGCCAACAAATACATGTGTTGACATTCTTATATATAATAAATGTGTACCACCTATCCCATTCTTGAACACCTAATCTCACTAGTAAGTGTATAATGTGTATTGGGTTTTTGAGAAAATTTCGGCAGCATTTCCCTGTTGTTCTCTAAGTACATATGTACTTAGAGAACAAACGGGGAAATGCTACCGAAATTTTCTCAAAAACCCAATACACATTATACACTTACATCCTAAGTGAGATTAGGTGTTCAAGAATAATCCCAAACCGGGGACTATCCAAGATTTACTCCTAATGAGTAAATCTTGGACGGGTTTCTAGGCCAACAAATACATGTGTTGTCATTCTTATATACAATAAATGTGTACCACCTATCCCATTCTTGAACACCTAATCTCACGAGTAAGTGTATAATGTGTATTGGGTTTTCAAGAAAATTTCAGCAGCATTTCCCCAATGTTCTCCAAGTACATATGTACTTAGAGAACAAACGGGGAAATGCTACTGAAATTTTCTTGAAAACCCAATATACATTATACACTTACATCCTAAGTGAGATTAGGTGTTCAAGAACAGTCCCAAACCGGGGACTATCCAAGATTTACTCCTAATGAGTAAATCTTGGATGGGTTTCTAGGTTAATGAGTACATATCCACTACATGTATTTGCTCACTTACATTGCATCACTCACAATTAGAGCATTATTAAATAATAAATCAATAATTCAATGGTTTCAAACATGCAATAATTCACAATTAGAGCGATAAGATTCACTTTGTACAAACATACATGGTATAATTCAGGCATAATAGCAGGTGTGGTCATTGACCCGATTCAACATTATAAGAATAATTTTAGAAGAGTAATGTAGCACAACATTATAGGCTATCCGATTATAATTGAGCAATATAGCACAAAATCAACCAACATGGTCGTGCTATGCAGCACGGCCGTGCTACCAACACGGTCGTGCTGCCCAGCACGACCGTGCCAACCTGTGATTTCACACACCTCGGTCACGGAGCAGGGTACCTGCTTGAGGGCAGAGGAAGAAGAGGAGGAAGAAGAGCAGAGCAGGTACCTTCGACGGTGTTGGTGGGGAGAGTAGTAGCAGCGAGCAGCAGGACCAGGAGAGCAGGCCGTCGGAGCAAGATAGAAGGTCACCGGAGAAGGAGAGAAGGCCGCCGGAGCTGGGGGCAGAGGGCAAGCGGCGGCGGAGGTGGGCAGAGGACCAGCAAGCAAGCGGAGCAGCGCGCGGCCGGAGTAAACGGCGGCAGAGGTGGGGGCAGAGGAGAAATCACCGAAAATCACCGGACCAAACCCTGGAGTAGCAGCACGAGACAATGAATGAAACAGAGAAAGGGGAAGAGTCAGGCTCACGCGGGTGTTGTTAAGTTATCAATCGGCGTCGGTTATTAAAAACAACCGACACGTAAAACTAAAGGTGTCGGTTCTACAAACACACCGACACCTATTCTCAATGATAGTCTTCGGTTTTTACTAGAATAAAACTGACGTCTATCTACATATGTCGATTAAAAAAATTGTTCTCGATTAATGACCATAGTCATCGGTTTCTTTCTCAAACCGACGATCAAAGGGGTGTGAAAAATTTCCCAGGAAAATGTGCGAAAACCCATAAGCGTCGGTTATTGTAGTAAAACCGACGACCAAAATGTGCCCAATTTCTGTATCGTGAATAACCTTTCGTCATCGATTTTTTAGTAAATAACCGACGCCATATGTCAAATTTTGGAGGTAATTGTTTTACGCAAAATTTTGGATTTGGCGGTTAATTTTAGGCGTCAGTTTATTATTCGGGAACCGGCACTGAATAAAAGCGATACCCGTGTCTGGTCTCCCTTCACAGATAGATGTTAGTTTTTTTATTAAACCGACGTTTTAGGTTTTAGGTGTCGGTGTATTTATACAACCAACGCTTTTAAAAGTGACGTTATAAGCCATTTCTATAGTAGTGTTTACTATTTGTCCAATTTCAGATAATTCCTAAAATGCCGATAAATAAAACGTCGGTCAGCATAAATGAATATGTCGGTATGTGGGGACAAACAAAACATTGCACATAATTTCCAACAACATAATCACAACAAAAACTTGTTAAAAATGCAAGATTACGTTTTCAGTATGACTCCTCAACCGCTTTTACCACCTCTGGGATACCCTCTCTAGGAGTAAGTCCTTGCAAGTGACTTTAAGGCTACCTTCTCCATCCTGAGCTTGGTACCTGGGGTCACCACTTTGGGTGCCCTGTGGTCTTCCATCCAGGGCTTGACCACATTGACCTTCCCTCCAGGGCTTGGTCCATTATCTTACATCCATAGGGGTATGTAGCTTCGAGCGAGTCACACACATGTATACTTTGTGATAATCATATTCACTTCAAGCATTGCAGTAATGAAACATCCAAGCAGTTTAATTGCATTGCAATTGATAATTCCTCAAGAAACATCGGGAAACATAATGTGTGTACTCATAATTAACCACATACTTGATTTGCAGATTTCACAGTAAATAAGCACAGTCCATTCAATCAGGAAATCCAATCCATACAAGCAAGTCAACCACACAAAGCACAAAATCCTGAAAAGAGGAGCTCTAATACCAAATGTAACGACCATGCCTCCCGGTAACCCCCAATTAAGGAAGACCAGAAGGTCAGAGACGTTATCCCAATATTTCAGGATCCATGGTTTGACATTTAATCAAAAATAATTATCAAATTCTACTATTACTAAACTGAAAAGCTGGAATAAAACAAATCTTTTTGCATATCATGTAAAATTCGGATCTAGACTTCTATCCACAGAATAAGTCTAAACTAACTAACACTCCTTGCACAGGTTAATTATATCTTCACAATATTTTGATTTACTATTTGTCCATTTTTAGAATTATACCTAAAATGCTGACAAACAAAACGTCGGTCAGTATATTTCTATACTAGTATGTAGGGGACAATCACAATTTCATAAATAATTGCTAACAACCTAATTATCACAAATAAGTTATTAACAATCCAAATTACATTTTCAATGTGACAATCTCAACTGCTTTTTCCCTAAACCTTGGATTTCCCTCTCTTAGGGTTTTTTCCTTGCAAGGGACATAAGGCCACCTTTTCCATCCTAAGCTTGGTGCCTGGGGTCACCTCTCGAGGTGCCCAATGGTCTTCCCTCTGGGGCTTGACCGAATAGACCTTTCCTCCGGGGCTTGGTCATGCAACGTACATCAGAGTGGCATGTAGGTTCGAGAATACACATATATACTTAATTGTGATAATCATAGGGACTTTATAGGATTGTAGAATTAAACATCCAACAGTTTAGGTTTCTTAGTTAACACTCAGATACAACCAAACCCATTGGTTGAGTTGGTGGTTGCTTAGTTAGCCAGCTTAGAGCTTGATGAGAGAGAAGGAAGATTGTAAGAACCTCAGATACACCTCTCCAGAAAAGAAGGTGGTGAAACCCGCTACTAGAGTGTTTTTGTGTTTCTGAAGAGTCAACCTTGAGGAATCATGACATGTAGGAGATTATGATTATAAGTCTGGCATATACTGTGGTACTAATAAGATAATAAAAGTGTGCTTTGAGTACCTGAGATGAAGAAGTATATAGAGTGCATGTGGCTTGTCGCCATGCAAGAGAGGAGGTGAAGGACGAACACCCATAACCCAATGAGTTGCTATAAAGGATGAAGAGTCTCTGAGAGGGAATGGGAGTAGATCACCAGGAACGTTGAGTCTCCCCTGGACCAGGAGAGGTCATGATGCAATATGGGTTATGGTAGATCGCCTTACTGAGTTGACCTAATCCCTTGCCTAAGAGAGAGCACTGTTAGTGTGACACATCCAATTGAACTATATATGTATATATATATATATATATATATATATATATATATATATATATATATAATATAAATATATATATATATGAGAGAGAGAGAGATAGTTCAACTACACCATGATCCAAGTTCAAAGGTTCTTGAGCATGACCTCAAGTTAACTTCCATTTGGTGGAAGTAGGTACATGAAGAACTTGATGCTAGATTGAAGTTTAGTATAACATATCACCCCTGACTGATAGACAGTCAAGAGAGTATGATCCAGACTAGAGGGTCTGATGAGAGTGTGTGTGCTCGTTCAGGGTGATACATGGGAGCAGTTCCTACCCTAAGAGAGTTTTCTTGTAATGATAGCCACCATATCCAGTATCGGGATGTAAGAAGCTCTGTAAGGGAGGTTGTGTCGGTCACCGCTTCATTAGGATGATGACGGTGAGAGAACCTTATGAAGACCAGAGAGACCACAATGTGTGCACATGAAGTCTCTTTAATCAAGCGATGGATGAGAAAGCCCAGGGGCAACAGGAGTCATGAGCTGATACGAAGCACACTGACATGCAGTTCATTGTGGGAGAACATGTGGTATGAAAACCCGACCCCTCTGAGCTATGGCTGAGAAAGATGAGTCCCCGATACATGGGTCCATTTGAGATGGATTGGTGGAGATGCTTATATTTAGCTTTACCCCTCAGGATAACATGATGTGTGATGTGTTCCATGAGTCTGATCTAGTGCATTATGTGAGGTACCCGATCCATGTGCTGAGCCATGAACCTATTGAGCTCCAAGGGAGGGTGACATATCCTGAGTCACCTATGATGGTACAAGATACCAAGGTGAGAGAGAACTCATATGTAAGAATATAAGGTGATAAAGGTTCTTTGGAAGCACCATGGAGAGGATGAAGCCACATGGGAGCCAAAGATGGGCATGGAAAAGTCTTATCTTGTTTGTTTGTATGTTTGATGGAATTTTGATGGCAAAATTCCTATAAGAGGGGAAGGATGTTACAACCCCAATTTTTGGGTTCATATGGTTGGGAATGCAATTTCCCCAATAAATGTATGATTATGGGAATTGCATGAATTATATGTATTGAATGGATTCCCTTTACAATATTTCCTTTTTACAGGTGATTTTGTGGATCATAATATGTTAATGAGTCTAATATGATTAAAAGAAAAAGAAGAAATCCAATAATGCATTATTAAGAAGGAAATATGAGATAATGATGAAATTAGAAGAAATATGTGGAAATGTGGATAATGGAATTATCATGGATGAGATTTTGAGTCCACATGGTTTCTAATGGTAAAAGGAATCCAAATAAAAGAGAGAGAAAATATGCTTAAAATATGCCTTATTAAGAGATGCATTGTATATGAAGAAAAGTCCCTCATACTTTCGAGTTTGAGTCCCAAACTTTTCACACATGAAGTTTATTCGTCATGGACTTCTCCCTAAAATTTGGGATTAGAAGGATAAATAGATTGAGAGATATGAATTTTGTAAGTTTCCTAAAGTGTACGGGATAACATTAAATGTCACGATTTATCTTGGACTCTTGTTTTAACATGTGGCCTGCTAGTTGTTGGATGATGATCCAACGGTAGCTGCTTTCTGAGTAAGATCGGGAATGAGGAACAGTATGAGGAGATTTCTTGATCAATTTTCTTCCCATACAAGCGACGTGTGAATCTGGGAGTCGGCCCATTAGATCCAGGAGAGGATTTTGAGTCTATCTATACCAAATTCCCTATAGTTTTGTGTGAATACAGGAGATCCCCAAACTTCCTTGTTTGAACCGGATATCCAAGCAGGTTTTGGAAACCTTGGATCATTGAGGGATATGCCTATATAAGGCATGCTAATTTGGGATGTGAGGCCAAGGAGAAAATTGTACCCCTTCCTCTAGTTTTGTGGAGACACTCTTGCCCTTGCTGGTTGTGATGGGCGTGGAGATCCCTTCCCCTGCAGCTGCCCTGTTTCAGCCATGGAACAGGGGACTAGAGTGCAGTGTTGCTCGGTGGTGTGGAGTCATCCCATCCCTATCAACAGTTGCAGTTGGATCAGCAAGGTACACGGGCAGTGGCCGGAGCTACGAGGGAGAGTGGGTGGGCTCTGCTCACTGCTGTTCGAGCGGCAGGTAACACCTGTGAGTGCGAAGGAACAGAGTGCACGAAAGGTGATGGGTCTCACGGAGATGAAGGTGGAGACCAATCTGGGTAACCAGGTTAAAAGAAGACGGATCTAGAGCCAAGATCCGTGAGCCAGGGAGAGAATAGGCAGAAAGGAAAAGAGAAGGAAAAGGACACATGGCACCTTGCGATTAGTTCTGAGGTAAATATCTTAGAATAATTATAGAAATAGATTGATAGCTCGGATTAAGACAAACTATATACGCTTTTTGATCAGGAGAACACAAAGAATTAGATAAAAATAGTCTTAGAGACTGAATTTGATCGTAATTCAAAAAGTGGTTAAAGTTGTCATCCTTAATGTGTTTATGACTAAGGTCAACCCTAATTTGATGATTAATGAATTGAGGGGAGTAATATGAATGTTTTATAATAATATTAATCTATTGTTAATGAAAAGATGTTTTGAATGTCTAAGTAGATAATCCATGGTCTAATTAGCTTAATTTAAAGTTTGATATATTAATCTGCATTAATGGGCTTAGAAACCCTAATCTAAGTGTTAATGAGTTTTAATGAGATATAATTTGAGATCCTTTGTATAAAACTGATGTTACGTTAATCTCAAGCCTAGTAGATGATAAAAAGGCTATAATGTGATTAAGTTGTATAATTAGGGTTTTGCCTCTAGATATGTTGTTTTTAGGGTTTTGGGATTATAATGGAGAAAAGTTATAGATAAACCCTAATGATACCCTAATTCAGATTAGAAATCCTAAAAAGTGAATCCAAGTCAATAAAGTAGATTCTGGATAAAGTATGTAGTAAATAGGTTACATATGCTTTTCAGGATTTTGTGATTTGTGTGGTTGACTTGCTTGCATGGATTGGACTGCCTGATTGAATGGATTGTGCTTATTTACTATGAAATCTACAAATCAAGTATGTGGTTAATTATGAGTACACGCATTATGTTTCCCGACATTTCTCGAGGATTTATCAATTGCAATGTAATTCAACTGATCGGATGTTTCATTACTGCAATGCTTAAAGTGAATATGATTATCACAAAGTATACATGTGTGTGACTCGCTCAAACCTACATACCCCACTGGATGTAAGATAATGGACCAAGCCCTGGAGGGAAGGTCAAGGTGGTCAAGCCCTGGAGGGAAGACCACAGAGCACCCAAAGAGGTGACCCCAGGTACCAAACTCAGGATGGAGAAGGTAGCCTTAAAGTCACTTGCAAGGACTTAACCCTAGAGAGGGTATCCCAGAGGTGGTAAAAGTGGTTGAGGAGTCATACTGAAAATGTAATCTTGCATTGTTAACAACTTTTTGATGTGATTATGTTGTTAGAAATTATGTGTAATGTTTTGTTTGTCCCCACATATCGGCATATTCATTTATGCTAACCGACATTTTGTTTGTCGGTGTTTTAGGAATTATCTGAAATTGGACAAATAGTAAAGCGGAATTTGTGAAGATAAAGCTAAGTAATCCAAAGGAGGATTAGATAGATAGATTTTGTCTGTGGATAGAAGTCTTAGATCCTAATTTTATAAGGTATGCAAAAGTTTTATTTTATTCCAACTTTTCAGTTTAGTATTAGTGGAATTTGATAATTATTTTTTATTAAATGTCAAATCATGGATCCTGAGATATTGGGATAGCGCCTCTGACCTCTTGGTCTCCCTTGATTGGGGGTTACCGAGAGGTGGGGCCATTACATTTGGTATTAGAGCCATAACCCCTCCAGTAGGTGGGGCCCACATGGGCATGTGGCATACCAGTCTTGAGCCGTACGGTCTAGGCATGTAGGAAAGGGCTATCCATGGTAATGTAGCCACCCTTGTGTTGGTGTTTCATGATCGGGAGCTGGGTGTCCATGGGTCATGTTGGGTCTACACTAAAATGGGGAAGTATTATGAGGCCACATAGTTGAGCCTTGATGAGGACGTCAAGAGTCCAAGTTGGTGAGATTGTAACGTCCTAGGATTTCAGGCCTCGGATAACATGATCTCAAAAGGAATGATTGGACTACCCATATCACCAAGGTGCACCTCCTTTTCTAGGAGCTAATCACTAAAGAACTCCATAGTTAAGCGTGCTCAGCTTGGAGTAGTACTCAGATGGGTTACCAGTCGGGAAGTTGATCTTGGCTTGCCCGTCAGTGAGGACAAAGTGTGCAGTTAAGGCTAGTGGTGGTCTATGGGGCTAGTCGTCATTCCTAAAACTCTACTTGAGGCATGGGCAGTGGGCCTGATCATTTCAAAGGCTCCAGACATACTAGTAGGTTGGAGAGCAGGTTTGTAGGCCTGTTATATGAAAAAACATACACATTTATCATTGGTTATTTGGGAATAACCGACTACATACACATGCTCTGTCAGTTATATACAAACAACCGACAGCATACACCTAAAATTTCATTGTCCATTCATTGATAAAACTGACATTAGGTAATTTGACATTAGTTGTTTGTCATCATACCACTGACGAGGAAATATTAACGGTGTCAGTTCTTTTCCTAAAAATTGATGAGAAAGTTCAAAGCAGACCATAATCACCTGTAGTGACTTACATTTTTGGTTGTTCCCTAACAAACAACTGCTGACATAAACTTTGTTTTGTTGGTTTTCTTAACTGATGAAAAATGTTTGAGTTTTACTATCACCCACTTGGTCTTCGGTTCGAAACCGATGTGGAATGCCAAAAATAACCGATGTTATATCCCCTTTCTTTAGTAGTGATTGAAGTGATGCCTTGGGGCCTATTTATAGGATTTGACTTGTGCTTTGTTGATCCTAGATTGGTCCATGTGGCATGGACTCTCTGTCTTCCTATTGTTGACCTTAATGGTCGATGAGTCATTAATCAATCATGGATCTTCATCGATCTTGAGATTTGTCATCTTTACGAGATCGACAGGGTGATCACCTGATCTGTCAACGTGTACAATTATGATAGATCTTTTAATGTCAAGTTCGATGACTTTGTTCGATGTTTAGAAAATTATGGAACTCCATTGACTCCAAGGTCAATGATTTTGTCCTCAGTTATTCTCAAAGAGATTTTGTTGGTCTCTCAAATTTTTTTCTGTTGACTTGAAATTTGTCGTTCCTCCTGAACAACGGGCAGGAGTTTGATGGGTACATCCATAGATCTTTAACAAAAGGTTGAATTGCCGACCTTATAGGTCGATGATTGGTGGGAACCCGGCAAGCATTAAGGATGGACATATGATAATTCTTAGAGGTCGATGGTCAAGCCATCGATCTTGAGGATTTTCCATTGAATTTCTACAAATTTCAACAAAAAATAGTTAAAACCAAATAATTGGTAATTTAAGAACAAAAAGAGCAAGAATTGAAGATCTAATCATTAAATAAATGATTTTATTTATGAAAAAGCTATGAAAAGTGTATGAAAATTGATGTTATCAACTTCCCCAAACTTAGAATTTAGCTTGTCCTCAATCTAATAGGATCATTATATAAATCAATTTGAGCAAGTGATTTTGTTCTCGACTGAAAGAAAACTTTTATATCAACTTCTTATCAAAATCATTCACTTATTCATAAAGAGATCTAATGCAAAAACAACATTTTTTTAAGATTCCTTTTTTAATTGTTTAATGATTGTTTTTGCTCATAAACTCATCTTCAACATGCATCTCACTTTTCAAAGTAGCTTTCACTCTTGTTAGGTTGCTAGAAGTGGAGGGAATGGGTAAGCAAAAAGGCTTATGGGTATCCCAATCATGGTTCTTGGGTCATTCAAGTATAGGTCTGATAAGTAAGCAAGTGGTCAATGCATTCCAAACCCGTTGGTTTTAGAGCAGTGATTGCGCATCCTAAGTACCACTGTTCCAAGTTACCATACCTTCAATGAAACACCATTGGAATTGGGGTGTGTATTTTTTTAGTCTTAGAGTTCAACAAAAGTGATATATCTACATTCATGAGCACAACATATACTATTTTAATAGCTCCTTTGACAAGAACATGTCACAACTTTCTAATTCTTTTACTCTTTATTTTTTCAGTCCTCACTTTTTTGTGATTTTGAATGAACTAGAAAAGGAATGTGTGGAAAACAAGGTAGCTCTTTCTTCTTTTTATAAGAATATGCCTTCAATGAAATATGATTTTGCTTTTAGTTATATATTTTTGGAAGAGTTATTCTGATGATGTTTTGAGGTTAAAATCAAAATAGAGGAAGAAGTAATATTTTGTTAAGAGAAAAAAATATAAAAACAACATCAGTAAAGAAAAGAATCATCCCGACAGTTGTCTTTTTGTTGATTAATTTGAAAAGAGTAAAGCTTGAAGAACAAAATAAGTTCCTTGGAGTTTTTTTATCATCTGTCTCTTCAAAGATTTGTACATGAAAATTTGTCAAAAGTTGATGACATTATGAAAAAAATCTAAAAAGGGAAGAAAATGGAGTTTGTTTTGATACTATGAATGCCTATCTGATGGTATTGCACACCCACAAACTTACAACACACAATGTCCTCAGAGTGTGAAAAAGGATGAAGAAAAACATAAAAATGTGAGATTATCATCAGTGGTCTATTGTTTCCCGTTCAGAGTCAAGAAGCATCATGGCATAATTTTTGCAAAGACAATGATAGTTATCACCAACACATTCTTTGACAGCAGCGTGAAGAACTCCAATGGAGTACATCCAATGTAGGTTGTAGAATCCATAATCATAGGAAAGAAGATGTTGTTGTGGGCTGTGACGATAGAATCTTGGCACTTCTCATTTATTTTGTTCATGTGAAGCATATCCATTTCCATACTGATGGATCAGAGGGACAAGTGCCTTGGCACAAGTATATGCAATGTGTTCATGCTCACTTTGAATTAAGGTAGAATAACTGAGGCCCTCAATGTTATAAGAAGCATCAAAATTATTGTAGAATATGACATGTCACTCATATGTAAAAATGTCAAGGCCCTATGATTGTCATGGAGAATTGGGAGGAAATATAATGTGGAATGGATGATTGTAGGTGTTGAATGAGCAATCTTTTTTTTAGAATCAAATTGTTGTTAGAGATCTTCTTGTAAGTCTGGCTAATCCATGTAGACATCATCAATAGTTTGGTTGAGGAGGAATTGATAAGCCACCATATGTCTATGAGATAGAGAACTGCCAAACTGAAGAGTTTCAAGAAGATCATCTCTCGTGACAAGTAGATCGTCTCAACTGAAAATGATAGAATTTCTACCATCCTATAAATGCTTCATGAGAAGAAAAAGTAGAGTGTAAAAAGTTCACAACAAGAACTTCTATCAAAATTATCAAAACTTGTCTCAATAGACACCACATGGTCATAAATGGGAAATGGTTTAGGCTCATCCAGAAGGTGTAATATATTAGTAGCCTCAGGGGCTCAGGTAGAAGCTGTGATAGTATATAGTGGATTCGATGCCACAGGTGAAGGCATTATCTGGCCCTCTTCCACTATTTCTCATCGTAAAACTATGCAGAAATGTTCTTTCGTGGGTTGAGGAATCAATGCACAAAGATATCATTGGTTATCAGGAAGATTTGGGTCTTGAAAGAAATGTCGATCATGGATGACTTCCATAGCATAGCATCTACAAAGAGAGAAAAAAATTATTGGGATCTAGGTTTGCGACCGATATCTGACGATTGAGTGCCTCCATGACTCATAGGATGATCAAAGTACTATCACCTTTGTATTGATTTTGCTAGTGAATAATAGGTTCGATTACATAATTAAACCAGTTAGGATGGTAATAAGGGACTTGACATATGACTTATTGAAGTAGGATAGGGATGTGGGGAAGCTTTTCTATTACATGGACCTTGAAATGCATGTATGTATTATGTCGATCGGTCACACAAGTACTGAACAGAGTAATCTGGTGCTTGATTAAGTAAGAAACACAAAGAAGTCACATTCCTTTAAAGTGAATGAGTAGGAGAATAACTTGTGTTTGCTATAGTTTGAATTTTTCAAGAAGCACGGATGGTTTTGAAATAGAAAGATGGAAAGGGAGGGCATTATGTTATCGTATGGCCACTCCTTATCTCTAGGTAGCACATCTTTCAAGAAAGTAGATGTGAAATCATGAACATCCATTTTATTTTGGTAGGGCTGTAAAAAATGTCCCAGAAGTTTTCCTAAGAAATAAATATAGATTTGTTGCTATAAATGATGTGACGTCCATCATGGTGATCGTCCAAAACATCTTGTGAGACAAAGATGTCCTAGATAGGCATCTCATGCAAATAATTATAATCAAGCATATTCATCTTGGAAGGAAGATGAGGTGGATGTGGTAGGGGTGAGTTAGGGAATATTTGGTGGCCTTGGATTTGATGTCAAAAGAATGGTAGACATATCACCATTATGTTCTCTAGAGGAAGCGTGTTCATTATCAAAAGGACTGTCATCGTCTACTTGTCGATCCAAATGAGTGGTACATAATCCTATAGAAATATCTTCCTCAGATGTATGGCGCACTACTACAAAAACAGCGTTCAACGTCGCTTTTAGCGGTGTCAGTTTTTTATTAACACCGAAGTTGGTCCCATTAAATTTCGGTTAATAAGTAAATCTGACATCTATATTTGAAGACCAGCCAGACACGGGTATCTCTTTTCATTCAGTGTCAGTTGAAGAAAAGAAACGGACGCCTAAAGTAGCCCGCGAAATCCAATTTTTTTGAGTAAAAAAAATTGCGCCAAAGTATCCCTTATAACGTCGGTGTTTTACCTAATAACCGACACTGAATGAAGATGAAATTTGTGCCAAAAGTTCCAATATGGGCGTCGGTTGTCGTAGCATAACTGACGTTATAAGGGTGCGCGCGCCGTCCCCGCCAAAAAAAATAGGGTAAAGGAATGTCCAATTGGACGTCAGTTTTATTTAAGAATCGACACCTTTAGTTTTAGGTGTCGGTTTTATTTAAGAACTGACACCTAATGTTATCTTAACAGCACCCGTGCAAGCCCGACTCTTCCCCTTTCTCTATTTCATTCATTCCCATGCTACCAAGGTTTGGTCCGGCGATTTCTCTGCTTGCTCCGACCGCACACTGCTCTGCTCGGTTGCTGGTCCTCTGCCCACCTCCGACGCCGCTTGCCCTCTACCCCCAGCTTGCTGCTCCGGCGGCCTTCTCCTCCTTCTCTGGCGGCCTTCTCCTCCTGCTCCGGCGGCCCTCTCTCCCCGCACCGCCGGCCTTCTCTATTGCTCTGGCGGCCTGCTCTTCCCGCACCGCCGCTGCTCGCTGTTGCTACTCTCCCCACCGACGTCGTCGAAGGTACCTGCTCTCCTCTTCTTCCTCCACCCTCAAGCAGGTACCCTACTCTGCGACCGTGTGAAATCGTAGGTTGGCACGGCCGTATTGGCTGATTTTGTGCTATATTTCTCAATTATAATCGGATAGCTACATTTGTATGTAATGATTATCTTGATGATGAACATGCATCTACATTTGTGTGTATTTGTGGCTGATTTTTTAAAAGGAGTGGTTTTTTAGATTAAATGACTGCATAAGACATAATATTAACTCTAGCATAATCTCATGTGTAGGTGATATTAATCTTTGAGATATTAATTTTTGCTCAGACCCAGGTGATATTTTGTTTGATTTAAACATGATTGGGCATTATTATGACTAATTTTTCCCAAAATGAGGCAATTTTTACAATACCTTGCTCTTGTTCTAATTGTTGGACAATTCATATGCTCTCAATTAGGAAATATTATTACTCTTCTAAAATTATTCTTATAATGTTGAATCGGGTCAATGAACACCTGCTATTGGGCCTGAATTATACCATGTATGTTTGTACAAAGTGAATCTTATCACTCTAATTGTGAATTATTGCATGTTTGAAACTATTGAATTCTTGATTTATTATTTAATAATGCTCTAATTGTGAGTGATGCAATGTAAGTGGGCAAATACATGTAGTGGATATGTACTCATTAGCCTAGAAATCCGTCCAAGATTTACTCATTAGGAGTAAATCTTGGATAGTCCCCGGTTTTGGACTGTTCTTGAACACCTAATCTCACTTATGATGTAAGTGTATAATGTGTATTGGGTTTTCAAGAAAATTTTGGTAGCATTTCCCCGCTGTTCTCTAAGTACATATCTTGGATAGTCCCCGGTTTGGGACTGTTCTTGAACACCTAATCTCACTTATGATGTAAGTGTATAATGTGTATTGGGTTTTCAAGAAAATTTTGGTAGCATTTCCCCGTTTGTTCTCTAAGTACATATGTACTTGGAGAACAGCGGGGAAATGTTGCCAAAATTTTCTTGAAAACCCAATACACATTATACACTTACTAGTGAGATTAGGTGTTCAAGAATGGGATAGGTGGTACACATTTATTATATATAAGAATGACAGCACATGTATTTGTTGGCCTAAAGTTTTAACCATGCAAAAACTCTAATCTGTTAACCCTAGACCCTAGTGTTGTTGTAATATATACTTATTTTCTCTTTGATCATAGAATGGATAGATCATGGATGTCCATTCGCAATCGCTGCACCCTAGAGTTTATATCTGGTCTTGACCAGTTTATTAGATTTGTCGAGGAACATAGGAAACAACCTAGAGATAGGTTCTACTGTCCATGTAGGCATTGCGGTAACAACTTGAAAGTCAACACTGGTGACAAAATCAAAAGTCATGTCATGTACAATGGGATTATACAAGGCTATACAGAATGGCACTAGCATGGAGAGATTTCAAACTCGAAACCAGTGGATGTCAATAGTAGTGCTTGTGTGGAAGAAGAAATTGCCTCCGATGACGTAGATGTGAATGAACCAGTAGACATCGTTGATGCGATGTTGGATAGTTGTGGGGTAGAGCACACCGATCCACCTCCCATTTTTAGAAACATTGTGCATGATGTTGAGATATCATTATACACAGGTTGTACTAAGTTTACGAAGCTTAGCGCTGTGTTGAGATTGTATAAGTTGAAAGGTAACAATAGATGGAGTGACAAAAGCTTCACGTCATTGTTGTCTTTGTTGAAAGAAATGCTTCCTGAAGGAAACGAGCTGCCAATCTCAACATACCAGGTAAAGAAATTGTTGTTCCCAATGGGAATGGATGCCAAGAAGATACACGCATGTCTAAATGATTGTGTATTATTTCAAAAGGACTATGTGGATTTGAAAGATTGTCCAAAATGTGGTGCGTCACGGTATAAATTGACGACTTTGGGGGAGTCCAAAACTCATTCTCCTGCCAAGGTGATGTGGTATCTACCTATAATATCACAGTTTCAATGCTTGTTTTCCAATCCGATAGATGCAAAGAATTTGAGGTGGCATGCAGATGTTAAGAAAAATAATGATGGAATCCTACGACATGCGTTTGATTCCCCACAGTGGAAGAAGATTGATCTATTGTACCCTGAATTTGGTGAAGAAGTCAGGAATCTAAGACTTGGGCTTTGTACAGATGGGATGAATCTGTACAGGACATTGAGCAGCCAACATAGTACTTGGCCAGTCATGCTTGTTATATACAATCTTCCTCCCTGGCTGTGTATGACAAATAAGTATGTAATTCTGTCATTGTTGATATCGGGCCCTAAACAACCTGGAAATGATATCAATGTTTATCTTGAACCTCTGATTGATGATTTAAAGAAACTCTGGGGTGAAGGTGTGATGACCTATGATGCTTCACGAAGAGAGATATTTCGTTTGCATGCTATGTTGTTTTGTAATTTAAATGACTTTCCAGCATATGGGAATTTGTCTGGATATAGTGTCAAAGGAGCTAAAGTGTGTCTTATATGTGAAGAAAATATTGATTCAACAAGACTAAAATATGGCGGTAAGACTGTATATCTCAGTCATAGAAGGTTTATTATAAAATTCCATCTGTATCGGCGGAAGTGCAAAGCATTCAATGGATTGGATGAGGAACGGAGTCCACCTAAACCTATACCATGGGAGGTTGTTTATGAAAGAGTAAAAGACTTTGTCAATGAATTTGGTAAGAGATCACAATGTACTATGGCCACACGGAGTGACAAATCTTTATTCAAGAAGAAGTCAATATTTTGGGATCTTCCTTATTGGAGTTCTTTGACAGTCAAGCATTGTATCGATGTCATGCACGTTGAGAAAAATGTCTGTGATAGCGTCATTGGTACTTTGTTGAATATACCAGGTAAGTCTAAAGATGGGCTAAAATCTAGACTGGACCTACATGAAATGGGAATAAGGTCAGAATTAATAGAATTACGTGAAATGGGAAAGCAGAGAACATACTTACCTCCCGCTTGTTACACATTTTCTAGAAAGGAGAAGAAAGCTTTTTGTGAATGTTTGGTAAATGTTAAGGTGCCACAGGGTTACTCATCCAACATCCGTAGATTGGTATCAATGAAAGATATGAAGTTGATAGGTCTTAAATCTCATGATTGTCACACTCTAATGCAACAAATATTACATGTGGCAATTCGATCTATATTGCCGAAGCATGTAAGGTTTGCAATCACCAGACTTTGTTTCTTTTTCAACAGTCTGTGCAGCAAAGTTATTGACCCTGATACTCTCGATAATTTGCAAAGAGAAGTGGTTGTTACCCTATGTCATCTTGAGATGTATTTTCCTCTGTCGTTCTTTGATATCATGGTACATCTTGTTGTCCACTTGACTAGGGAAGTGAAAATGTTGGGACCAGTTTTCTTGCATTGGATGTATCCCTTTGAACGATACATGAGCATTTTTAAAAGTGATGTTCGAAACCGTTATCGGCCTGAAGGGAGTATTTTTGAGGGTTATGTGGTGAGAGAGGTTATGGATTTTTGCAATGACTTTCTCAGTGATAATGACACTCCTGGTAATGACAAGAATATTGAGGAGCAATTTGGCAAAGGAATTTTGGGATCATGGGTGAAAGTAATCAGCCGTGAGCAGTTGGAACAAGGTCACTTGTATATTTTACACAACATGGACGAAGTGAGTGTTTATATCGAGGAACATACCAATTGCATCAAGAGACAATATCCTCGATCCAATATAATGTGGCTTGCTAGAGAGCATAACAAGACATTTATTAAGAGGTTCGAAGAGAAAGTCTTACATCAACTATCTCAAACACCAGATGATATTACTGAAACTATCAAATGCCTCGCCTTTAAACCGAAATTGACTGTTATGTCTTATGAAGGGTATGACATTAATGGATTCACATATTACACAAAGCGCCAAGATGATAAGAGTGTTGTCCAAAACAGTGGGGTCACCCTTCAAGCGTCGACTATATTTTTTGCAAGTGCAAAGGATAAGAGTCCACGTGAAGCTAAAATGTCATATTACGGTGTCATTGAAGACATATGGGAGTTTGACTACATATATTTCAGAATTCTGGTCTTCAAATGTAATTGGGTTGATAACACCAAAGGAGTTATAGTGGATGAATTGGGTTTCACTTTAGTGAACTTTGAAAAGATTGGCGAGAAGGGTGAACCATTTGCCTTGGCATCACAGACGAAACAAGTATTTTATATCGATGATCCTGCAAATGATAAATGGTCGGTTGTTCTTCATGGTAAAAGACAGTTCATTGAAGATCCTATAGATGAAGATGAGTACTATGATAAGTATGATGACTCCAGTCCATTCTTAGTTGGGTTGCCAACACCAGCAAATATTGAAGATAATGATGACTTGTATGTGCGCGGAGATCACAATGAAGGATTGTTAATTGATAAAAAATTGCAATATTAGAGGCATGTTTATATTTTGTTTATATGTTTTATTTTTCTGAATGTGAACTTTACAATGTTGTATTCACCTATTCAAGATTAACATTTAGTGTTACTAACCAAATCATTAATGTGCATACTAACTAGACCATCAGTGAGGTGCAAAAAGCAAGGCGTGCACTGAATGTGCATGACCACACAATGGGCCCAAAGGGGTATGCAGGCATTCACCAAAGACTACAGTCTGAGGCTATTGCTCAGTCTGCTGCTACTCAGGAGTCATCTACTATAGGCAACACACCTCTGCCTCACCATGATGTCTGGATAGCTGGGAGGCAAAATAAGAAAGGAGAAATAAGGAAGCCCGCGACTGCTGAAGCGGATGCAAAAATGGTAAAATACAACTCTTACAGCAATCGTTCAAATATTGATTATTTTTTGTGTTTACTTAATTACAAATTTTTGTTTTGGTGATTAGCGGGAGCTGCACGAGCTGAGGAAACAAGGAAAGTTCATCCCTGAGGGCACAAGGGATGAATTGACAGTTGCTCTGGGTAACCCAGAGCATCTTGAACGTGTTAGGGATGCATGTACTGGTGTGGGCATCAAAGCGTTCTTTGGGCCATCCCAGCGCAAACATGTCCCAAAAGCGGGACTTTCACAAGAAGAGGTAACATATTTTTTCTTTATAATGTTACTGTAAAAGAGAATTCAATAATCAGAAGCTAACATTTCTTTTATCAATGTATAGGTAGATAATCTAGTTGATAGGAAACTCGAAGAAGCACTGAGCAAGTGGCAGGCATCTCAGACTGCCACTCAGCAGACAATACCTATGGCGTCCCGCTCTACTCCTACTACAGAGGTTGGGAGTAATCCTGTAGACCCACCACCTAGCACATCCAATGTAAGTATTTTTATGACATAATAACTAGTCTTTTCAAGATGATATGTTTTCAAGATGATATGTATATATGTATATAACATTCTTTACACAAAAATTTGTAGGGGTTGAAGTCATGCCGTCTAAAAAGTAAAGAATTTGTCGTTGCAGAGGCGTCGGCTTACCCATCCCTACCAGGGGAAATGTTTCATGGGTCTCCATTACCAGCTGGTTGGGTTCGTGTGAGCGCGCTACGTATATTCCCCAACTGGATGGATCTTTCATTGCCATATGCCCACCCAGATTGTAAAACACTTGGTGAGGCAGAAGGTGGACTGATATTGTGGCCAAAAGTGGTTGTCCTCTATACTGAAATTGTATGGTAAATTTACATTATGTTAAATTGTTAGTGTGTGTATATGATGTCAGTTGATCTGAAATTATATATATATATATATATATATATATATATATACAGGTTAAAAAGAAGATACCCATAGCATCTAGGCCTCCACCTCCACCTCCTACATTACCAAGTTAGGTTCCACAGGACCTACCTGTGTCGTTAGGTCCTGATTGTAGGGGTATGGCAATATGGTTAGGCGAGCATGATATAAATTTCCCTATAACTGTTTCTATAGATGCAGATGATGCAGGTCAATCATACGAAAGTAACCTATTTATACATGATATTTTGGAGTTGTTTCGATATGATTGGCTGAATACATCTGTGATAGAGCTATGGATAAGGTGAGATCTTCTTTATACATCCATATACCTTGTGTAGGATATGGTGATCTAATTTCTTATTTATTAATGCATACGTAATACATGTTTTGCAGCTACTTAGACAAGATATTTGCATATTTTTCATTTGAACATGTAGGATTTTTGATTCCATCTTTGATTAGTCTAGTAGCTAAAGACCCTCCGTCAGTTCAACAATACTGTTGTGATGCTTTTAGAAGTTTTGCTCAAAATAAGAAGACGTTGATAATAGCTCCATTCAATGTGGAGTAAGTTTACTTTGCTTATAATTTGGACTAAAGAAAATTACATTTTTGTTGTGGATTTTGAGTTATTAATTTTTAACTTTTGTACCTCTAGTGGTATGCATTGGGAGTTACTAGTTATTGTCCCCGAGACGTTCATTGTCTATTATCTAGATCCTAAGGGGACTAAATTGAATTCAAGATATGGACACAAAATGAAAATGGCATTATTCCGGTGAGAAATATTTCATTTGCATATATGTTAACATATGTTATTACATTACTATTTAATTATGCAATGTACTGTGTCACATTAACATATAGGGGTTTAGATGAGTTCAAAAAGGCTGGAGGAAATGTCCCCAGGAAAAAGAACCAGCAAATAATTTGGACAAACGTGGAAGTAAGTTCCCGATTGCAATGTATATATTATTTATGTGAACATTGCTTAATTAGTTGTATTTTTAAATATTTTGTATGTTTCAATTTATAGTGTGCAACACAAGATGATGGATGGGCATGTGCATACTATGTGATGCGATTTATGCACATGATTATCAAATATGCCGCAGTGGACATCGATACCATTCCTGAGGTATTATATATAGTCTCATTAGATAATATGAAATATATCACTCTTATTTATAGCTCATTAATTATATATATATATCATTCTCTTTGCAGGTGTTTAAAACGGACCACACTACAAGAAAGGCCTTACCAAATGTACATGCTCCCTATATGACGGGAGAATTAAATGAAGTAAGAGAAGAATGGGCAACAGCCATACAAGTAGTGGGGGTTTTAACATATAATTGGGATGTTGATAGCGAATAATGACTAAAGAATGATATTTTGTAAATGAATTTCTGAATTATAATATGTGTGAATGTTTCTACATGTCTGAATGTTTCTACATGTGTCTGAGTGAAAATGAATGAAACTGTTGGTTGCTATATGAATGTTTCTACATGTGTGAATGTGAAAATGAATGGAACTACAGATTACTACATGAATGTTTCTACATGTGTGAAAATCGAATGGAACTACAGGTTGCTAAATGTGTGAACATTTATGTTGTTAATTTTGCAGGTTTGTGGCATGTTGTTAGTTGATATCAATGGATGTCGTAAAACATGCAGTTCATAACTGAACTGTAGGTTTCTCATCCTGTGACCAGCCACAGCAGGTCCGCAGACTGATAGAAAAAAAAATATAAAATCGGCGTCGGTTATTTGTATAAAACTGATGACAAATGGTTACATTGTCGGTTGCCCTACTAGTAATCGACGTCGATTTCCCTAATGAGGCCAGACATCACGGTCGTACTGGCCAGCAGGGTCGTGGCAGCGGGC
Source organism: Alisma plantago-aquatica (assembly GCA_963693085.1). Classification (NCBI taxonomy): domain Eukaryota; kingdom Viridiplantae; phylum Streptophyta; class Magnoliopsida; order Alismatales; family Alismataceae; genus Alisma; species Alisma plantago-aquatica. The sequence goes on along the minus strand of OY856409.1, from coordinate 1,047,021,620 downwards.
CAGACACCACGGCCTTGCCGGCCACCACGGTCGTGGCAGTGGGTGAGATGGTGTCGGTTATCACTACTAAACCGACGATGATAGTGCCCCAGATGGTGCCCATTCTGTGGCACGAAGGTATATGGTGTCGGTTGCAAAGCTAATAACCGACGCCTATACCCCCCTGTTGGCACATTTTTGGTGGCGCGTGAAGGGTTGTGGCGTCGGTTTGAGAACCGACGCGTAACGGTTGGGCTTTTAGAGGCGCCCACATAGTTGTCGTTTAAAAACCGACACTAAAGGCCTTAAATAACTGACACTAAAGGTCGGTTATGTACTAGTGGTGATTGTGAAGGGATCAAATGGGATTGTCATTGCCAAGCAACATCTCATGCAGCTTGTGCACCAAACTATCATCGAAATAATCCAAAAGTGATCTCTAAGTGAGCAAAAATTCATTTTCATAGGGATGAGCATGGATATCCTCAGATGGACTGAAGTAGGGATCTCTAAGAGGAAAAGGAATTCCACCTGGAGGGAAAGGTGTTGGTTGTTGTTGATTTACAAAAGTAGGGATGGTTGTTGATGACAGATTACTCAAGCCATTCTTTGTAAAAAATCTTTCAGAAATGTGTGAAATAGATTCTTTAAATGACTCAGAGGGACAATCTGGAGAGGAATGACAAACTTTGTCACTCGTTGTATTTGGAATGAATGAGATTCCATAGGATGAATGTGATGATGGAGAGAAGCCTTCACCTAGAGAGCGAGCATAGAAATCATGGTGGCACTACTTCCTAAGTAGACGTTGTTCAAGTTTCCTCTGGCATTCATCTTCTTTGTCTTTCCAATTTTTTAGAATTTGGTGTTGTAAATCCAAAATTTCCTGCATTAGCTGGGAAGATTGGTGAGAGCGTTAATCTTGTGCTCGAGTGTAGCCACTTGTTGAGGAAGATGTTCTAAATCCACCAGCATTTGTTGGTAGGTTGATAAATGTGTATTTATCCCTTTTAATTACATATTTTTGATATTTGTATAGGATTGTTTTGTTATTTATTCTCTTAGTTTTATAATTAATTGTGTTATTTTAGATTTTTCTCTATAATTGGAGTTTTAATTATATTTTCTTGGGTTTTATAGGAAAATTATACAATTTGCAGCAGTCCTGAAATTCATATATATCTGCCACCAAAAGTGACATAACTCTTACATTCAAACTCCAAATTGAGTGTACAAGTATTCATTGGAAAGGGAATTTAATTTCCTAAAATAAAATCTTATTATTTGGACTGCTTTTGTGCTTTTGACGGGATATAAATATATTCGAAATCGCTTCTGCGAGAATCTGTATTAAAGAGAGTTACATGGTCAAGATCATTAAAGACAATCAACTTTTGATTTGACCAAATCTAGAAAAATCAAAAATTGATCTCCCTTTCTTTTTTCCCTCTCTTTTGAGGGCAGACTACCCCTTCCCCCTCCTATAAAAGGAGGAACTCTTCACTTGTAAAAGGATTCCATTCTTCATTCTATTTCATCTAATTTTTAGTTGTAGACCACATCTTGTATAATGTTGGATCTTATTTTAGTTTGCATTTCTTTTTGTCTTATTATGTCTGAGTAAATCTCTCTGGGGCATGGGAGTAGCCCATTAGCCCGGTTCTATTCAATATAATCAATTATATTCCTCCATCGAACAAATGTCTTCTCTCTGTTTATGTGTGGTTATTTGGATGAGCTGATATATTCTTATGGAGTGATATGACTGTAGATCTCTGTAAGAACGAAACAATAGTCCCTTAATTGTGATTATCATCTTTTCATCTTTTTAATCTTATTTTTGTTATAATCCTTGGTGACGCGACTACCTGAGCCTTGGGTTTGAATGCCAGTTTGAATTCACATGCTTTTTTATATGACCGTGGATAATGGTATGTTGGACGGTTGGGCAATGATCTGTGAACGTCGGGACTAATAGGCTCACGGGAAGTCCGACCCTTATGAGTTTGTTTGTAAGAACATGTAACCACAAGGTCCTGATTTGATCCTTGGAGTTTAGAATTTGATTAGTTGAACAGGAATGTAGTTTTGGTGGTAATCTTCCGGACCCCAGATCTTTATTTCTTGATTAGTTAAACTTTATTTCAGCACTTTTATTTTTATTCTTAGTATTAACAACTCTCTCAAATTGGGATTTAATTCTTATACTTGCGATCGGATTTGGATTTCGACTTTTCTTTTCTGCCGTCCCTTGGATCGATACCTATCTATACTAAGTTGACTTGTTGTTCGCAACAAGTTGACAACTGGGTTAGAAGGTTAAACTCTAGGACTTTTCCTAGTGATTGTTGCATGTACAACGACGCGCATCAATTTGGCACCATTGTCGGGGACGGCACAGTTGTTTTTCAGATCTGGTTGCCTATATATCATGTATAATCCTTGTTCATATTCTCTAACTTTCATAACGTTAGTCTTTTTTATTATTTCTTTTAGATTTTATAATTTCTTTTTGCCTTTCGAGCACAATTATAGAAGTGTATCTCCTCTTTCTGTTGAGTTTCCATTCCAGCAGTACTGCTTTCTAGTTACTTTTTTTTGTAATTTTAGTTATTTCATAATTTCTTAGATTTATAATTTTTAGTTATGTTTGTAATTTTGACTAACCTTTTATCTCGCAATCTTTCTTCTCTAGTTCGTTGATTGACATATCTTTCAGAAACTTTTCTTTTCAAATGGAGTGGGCATCCCAATATCCCCCACAATGTTATTATTGTGGTTTTTACCACCATGCATCTCTTGCCTGTCCGACTCTACCCCATGCTTATAATAGCACCCCTTTTAATTGTGAGCCCTTTCATCCTGGTGGGTACAATGTGAATCCACATTTTTCTAAGAACCATTATGGGGAACCTTGCTATCCATATTCTAATGGGGGATATGATCAAAAAAATTTTGTGGGGTGTAACCAACAAAACCTTGGGGGTTATGAGCATGTTTATGAAACCTAATGTAATCTTCAACAAGAAGAGAGACTTAGGGCCCTAGAGAAGATAGCAGTAGAAGGAGAAACAAAACTAAAAGCCAGTCAAGCCTTCTTAACCGCCCTGCTAGAAGCCCAAACCCAAAATATAGATTGTTCAAATATGTTTTCTCATGATTTGGTGACACCTTATAATATTGAATCTTCCTACCAAGATGGACGAAATGGAAATTACAATCTACCATGTTCTGGAGATTATTATGAGGAGCAATGCCACCCAAAACAATATGAGGAGTACTATGGCCAAGGACACTATGGGGAGTGTGGCGAGGATGACCAAAATTTTGGGGTGTATTCTTATGGTGAAATGCAAATTAATCTTGAACTGGAAGAGAGACTTAAGGCCCTAGAAAAGATGGCAGCAGAAGGACAAGCAAAACTTAAACCCAGTCAAGCCATGTTAGCCACCTTACTAGAGGATCAATCACAAACTCTCCCTATAGAGCATGAGCAACCCAAGATGGTTCATCCTGATGATGACGATGACGATGATCCTTATTTTGTGTCATATATGTCGGATCCTGAAGAAATAGCACAAACCATGGAGCCATATTTTGTGTGTGATGAGGACGTTGGTATCCCTATCTTTCCTTTAGAGACTCTTTTACTTGAATATGAAACGTCAAAGCACGAGAGTCATTATGAAGATCCAACAACTCCTCCCGTCCTCAACATAAAGCTGAATGATACCATAGACCAATACCCTTCTTTTGAGTCTATTTTGGATAATGAGCATTTAACCCCCTTTATGATTCTTCCCAAGCCGTCACAGCCAATTTCCATCCCACACATGGTTGATCTAGAAGTGGAGATACCACCATTAGAAGAAGCCCACACGCCCCCTTATGTTGTTTGCAAGGAAGACATCATCATCCCTCCTAAATACTTGGGGAACCCTTGTACAAAAGTATTAGAGACATATGTTATATCAATAATGAAACTTACCAAACCCAATGTTGATGGCATTAATTTTAAGGAGAAACAAAACACTTTTGTAAATGGTTTTAAATCATTTGTATTAGCATCAATTCTCCCATATGCAGGTCATCATGATGGTGGAAAACCTGAACCAGATCCTCCACCCGACTCAGTTCATCATGCTCCACTAGCATTACTGGTCAGATACCCACCAACCTCCCCCAATCCACATCAATCTTCAACACTTCCCTTGCTATCCAAGGAAGATCTATGGATATTATTGGAGGGAATGTGAGGTAAAAGAAAATATGAACACCCCACTGAGATTCCACAATTACCCTATCATAGGGTACACTATGAAGCTCCTCAGATAAAGGTCCCAGCCCTCATACACATCCCCATCAATTGGACATTTTTTGAGATACCTAGGCCACCTGGAAATCCTCGCTCTTCTCTTCCCTCCATCTCGGGTTTTGATTTTGCTCGGGATGAGCAAAAATCTAAGTCTGGGGTGGAGGTGGGTGGTATGTTTCTGTTCCACCCCCCTTATCTTTTTTATTCTTGCATTATTTCTACCTTCTTTTTTTTCATATAGTTTCTTTGTTCATGGCCATTATCTAATCGGCCATATTTTAATTTCTTTTGTTGCAAAATGGCCTTTATCTAGTTGGCCAATATGAGTAGATGTTTATCATTGTACCCCTTTGAATTTAGTAAATATTTTGCAAAAATTGTTACAAATTGCCATGTCTGAAACCACCATGTCACCTAGGATCCCAAAATAGCATCACTCCTTGGAAAAGTTGGCAAGCCGTATGAAATCAATCAAAACCAAACACAAATTTTCTCTATTTTTAAAACTTTTGATTAACTTGATATAAATCTTATATAATATGATTGACATGAATGTTCTTTCTGATGTAATGACACTTTAAAAAAAAGGAGAAAATAAATGTGTGAAGTTATAAGCACAAGGACACCTTTTGTTTCCCCCTTATTTTCTTTCTAAAAAAAAAGAGAAGCAAAAAATCACCACTAGAAAAAAATTAAGTCCGGGGTGGCATGTTTCCCATAAAAAATTTCATACCCCACAAAGGGGCGTACCATCAAAAGATGCCAAAAGTGCACATGAAAAAAAAATATTACCAATGTAGCCACAACTCCACAAATCTAAATGCCAAGTCGAATAGAGGAGGGATCAAAAAAAAATCATCTCTTCCTTCTTTGTTTTCACACCCCCTAATTTCATATTGTTCTTGTGCAACAACTCACATAAAAAATATACATTAATAAAAATGAAAGTGTCAAAGCAAAAGTAAGATGAAGCATGTTTTTCTACAAAATCTTGATTTAGAACAAAGATATGATATTTGTTTTTAATAGGGAATATAGAATTTTGTGTTTTGTGGTTTTAGGAGATTGGGTTGTTTGGCCAAATTTGGAGGTAAGGAATAAAGTGATGTTACAAGGGTGAGGATAGACATGTTGTTAGTATAAATTGGAATAATTTGTGATTTTATTTATTTGAGGACAAACAAGGATTCAAGTCTGGAGTATTTTAATAAATGTGTATTTATCCCTTTTAATTACATATTTTTTATATTTCGTTAGGATTTTTTTGTTATTTATTCTCTTCGTTTCATAATTAATTGTGTTATTTTATATTTTTCTCTATAATTGGAGTTTTAATTATATTTTCTTGGGTTTTGTAGGAAAATTATACAATTTGCAGCAGTCCTGAAATTCATATATACCCGCCACCAAAAGTGACATAACTCTTGCATTCAAACTCCAAATTGAGTGTACAAGTATTCACTAGAAAGGGAATTTAATTTTATAAAAGAAAATCCTATTATTTGTACTTATTTTGTGCTTTTGACGGGATATAAATATATTCTAAATCGCTACTGCAAGAATCTACATTAAAGAGAGTTACATGGTCAAGATAATTAAAGATAATCAACTTTTGATTTGACCAGATCTAGAAAATTCAAAAATTGATCTCCCTCTCTCTTTTTCCCTCTCTTTTTAGGGCATCCTACCCCCTCCCCCTCCTATAAAAGAAGGAACTCTTCACTTGTAAAAGGATTTCATTCTTCATTCTATTTCATCTAATTTTTAGTTGTAGACCACATCTTGTATAATGTTGGATCTTATTTTAGTTTGCATTTCTTATGGTCTTATTATGTCCGAGTAAATCTCTTTGGGGCATGGGAGTAGCCCCTTAGCCCGGTTTTATTCAATATAATCAATTATATTCCTCCATCGAACAAATGTCTTATCTCTGTTTATGTGTGGTTATTTGGATGATCTGATATATTCTTATGGAGTGATATGACCATGGATCTCTGTTAGAATGAAACAATAGTCCCTTAATTGTGATTATCATCTTTTCGTCTTTTTAATCTTATTTTTGTTATAATCCTTGGTGATGCGACCACCTGAGCCTTGGGTTTGAACGTCAGTTTGAATTCACATGCTTTTTGATATAACCGTGGATAATGGCATGTTGGACGGTTGGGCAATGATCCATGAATGTCGGGACCAATGGGTTCATAGAAAGTCCGACCCTTGTGAGTTTGTCTGTAAGGACATGTAACCACAAGGTCCTGATTTGATCCTTGGAGTTTAGAATTTGATTAGTTGAATAGGAACATGGTTTTGGTGGTGATCTTCAGGACCCCAGATCTTTATTTCTTGATTAGTTAAACTTTATTTCAGCACTTTTATTTTTGTTCTTAGTATTAACAACTCTCTCAAATTGGGATTTAATTCTTATACTTGCGATCGGATTAGGATTTCAACTTTTCTTTTCTGTCGTCCCTTGGATCGATACGTATCTATACTAAGTTGACTTGTTGTTCGCAACAAGTTGACAACCGGGTTAGATGGTTAAACTCTAGGACTTTTCCTAGTGATTGTTGTGTATACAACGACGCACATCAATTTGGGGTTCCATTGCCGGGACATGAACCCGGGTCTCTCGGGTGAGAGCAGAGTATCCTGACCAACTAGACTACAACAGATAAGAAATATTTTGCTCGAGTGTAGCCACTTGTTGAGGAAGATGTTCTAAATCCATCAGCATTTGTTGGTAGGTATAACACATTTAGACACATCATGTACATCTTTTGTTAGTTTAGGAATAGCATACATGTGTTCGAGAGTTACCCTACAAATTGAGTCGATTTCATGACGGAAAATGCCTCCTAGAGTGTCAAGATATTCCATCTCTGAGGTAGGATAAGAAGGGGACTCAGGATGATGTGGTGTTGTTGAAGTATAAGGTGAATCACCATGATGGTGGTGTTGGGGTGGACTATCAAGGACATCATGCACTTCCTGATGAGGTGAAGACAGTGGTTTGAGTAAGACCCCTGACCATGCTTTTTTGGTAGAAGATACTTTTTACCTTAATTGGATGCTTAAAACCTTAATCTAACCTTAAGATGTGATTTGATATCATTTGACAAACTTAAGATTCAAGTTTGGTCCACTTTGGACACTGTTTGAGCAAGTTATGCAATTTTGTGTTGGTTTTGAGATTTTCTGCAGTTTTCCCATATCTATGGTTTTTCTTGCAATTTTTTAGATACTTCTTGTGCCTCACATGTTTTCATATCATGCTTGAGTTAGTTGTGTCATGGGGTGCCTAGACGCACCTTTGTTTGATGGTGACATCTACCTAGGGTTGAGTTAGGGCTTTGCCCTACCTTAAAGGCCAAAACTCGATGGTATCCCTTATTTGATGGGATACAATGGTGTTGGTATTCTATGTTGGATCATTGGTGGTCCCTAGAGATGTTAAGGTGAATTTTTTTTTCTTTGAATCTCTTTGGATTAATGGTTCACCTAGAGAGGTGCTCAAACTATGGCTTTTCACCTTTTGTGACCAAGGGTCCAAAACCGATGGTCGTCATGCTTTGAAACTTGATGGTCACCCTAGGAAGCCATGATCTGATGGCCCTACAGACTCTCACAACCAATGGACCTGCTTCTTTGCATGGACGTGATTCTTTAGGCCTTGGACACATGGTAAGCATGGTAGGACACCTTAACCCTCTCTTCTCTCTCACCCATAGCCTTAAATACCTCCCACCTTCCGCCCAAATCCCTTTAGGCTCTCCCTCTTCCTTCTTGCTACTTGTATTTCATCCCCCTTTCTTGGTGGACAATAAGGAGCTCAAGGTTGAAGAAGGTGGCCGATTTAGTTTGCATGTGACTTGGGGTTTTAGATCTACCCTTGTTGAGGTCGAGTGGAGCTCCCATGCTTTGTTCCTTGAGCTAGGTAAGTGGGGTCTCCCTCTCTTCCTTTGTTTTTCTTTCTATCCAACCCTCCTCTATATTCTTCATGACTAGATCCATGGTGTAATTATGCTAGAGCTTGAAGATGACTCCCTTCTTGCTTCCTTGACCTAGGGTTTGCTTCCTTTTTGGAGGAGCTAGATTGATCGAGTAGAGTGCTCAAGCTAGGGTTTCTCTCCTCTTTCCCTCAAGCTACCTTTATGTTTGGAGCTTCATGTTTATCCTAGATGTGATTGATATAACTTTATCCACATTTATTGCTTACTCCTAGCATGCATGTGCTAGATCTTGCTTAAAAATGAAGTTCTAAGTAGAAAGATTCTATCTTTGCTTAGGGTTTGAGCTTAAGTGGTAGTTCTAGGGTGGTTTATCTTCTTGGATGGTCCCTAAACCTTATGCACGACTTTCCTTTGGTAGTGGAATCTGTATACCTTGCTTTCTTGTAGAAAACGATCCCTTTCTCTCTCTCAAATGATGGTTCTCTTCTAGGGTTTTGAGCTATTTTCCTTCCTTGAGATGCAAATTGATGGTTTTGTTCTTGGTGTTATTTTGGTTGCATTTCTTGTGCCAACTAACTTAGTTGGTGTTTTGGACATTCATATAATCAAGAAAAAATGGTGTTGGTACTCCACCAAATGGTGAAACTCAATGGTTTTCTTCCCCTCACATCTGATGGTTTTACTTGATGTTTGAAGCTTGTTTATCCACCTATTTACAACACTCGATGGTATCATTGGGTGCCAAACTCAATGGATTCACTAGTTCATCAACCAATGGCTTCAGTGGGTTGATGGTTCATCAACCAATGGCTCCACTAGGTTGATGATTCATCAACCAATGGTTTCTCTAACTCGATGGTTCATCAACTAATGGCTTCATTAGGTCAATGGTTCATCAACCAATGGCTTCACTGGATTGATGGTTCATCAACCAATGGTTTCTCTGACTTGATGGTTCATCAACTAATGGATTCAATGGGTTGATGGTTCATCAACCAATGGTTTCTCTCACTCGATGGTTCATCAACCAATGGCTTCACTGGGTCGAGGGTTCATTAACCAATGGTTTCTCTAACTCGATGGTTCATCAACCAATGGCTTCACTAGGTCGATGGTTCAACAACCAGTGGTTTCTATGACTCGATGGTTCATCAACCATTGCTTCACATGGTCGATAGTTCATCAACCAATGATTTCTCTGACTCGATGGTTCATCAACCAATGGTTGGATTGGGTCGATGGTTCAACAACCAATGGTTACCCTGCTTTCAAAGTTGATGGTCTTCATAGTGTCATAATTCGATGATTTTACTAGGCATGTGGTTCAAGGTTTTGCTAATATTATATCCAATGGTTTTTCTTATCCAACATCTGTTGGTTTTGGGTGAAGCTCATGGTTTAATGGTTTGGTTTCAATGGTGAAGAATTGATGGTTCAATGCTTATAACTTTGTAAGTCTTACCTTTGCCCTCAAATTTATACAATTCGATGGATTTCCCATCTAACATTCAATGTCTTTGCTTCTATGGAATTTGATGGTTGGTTGAAACCTAAGTTTTGATGGTTATGGTTTGAAGCCACAGTCTAAATGTTACATCTTGAGTTATGTATGAATGCATACTTGAGGATAGTATGGTATTAGATGGTAAGGCTTTACCTTGTGCATCCATGGTTGGATGGGGATGATATGTGTGAAGAATGTTCTTTGACCTAAGTAAGTGTATGAACCTATGGTTTAGTTTGAGGTACTAAATTTTAACATCACTTCCACTTATCGTAGTGTGGACTACCATAGCTGGTTCCAGACCACCAGCCTGGTCCTCCTCCATCTGGGCTACCTCCTCGTACACATGTTGTTCCTCATATCCAGGTCCCTCCTCTTGTTCAAGGTTGTTGAAGGGTATTGGTTTAGGGTTGGGGGCCTCATGTGTAGTTTCTTCAGGCCTCTTTCTCTTCTTTGAGGTTTCACCACCATGGTTCTGCTTCCTCTTCTCAGAAGACCCATTCTCCTTGCGGGGAGGCCCACCGCCATTGGTGGAAACTGGGATAGCCACCATCTTTGTACGAACCATCTACATAAGCACACAAACAGACCTTTAGTCTATACTTAACTAATTATACTTATGTCAATGACATCTTAATTACGTATCTTTTATTAATTTGGTGGAGGATTCCTTGAACCTTATCAACTTTACCCATGCCTCAAGAGGGTGAGGAAGAGAAAGAAAATCCTAATCCTTAAAATCGAGAAGAGGTGAACAAGATGAGAGAGTCCTAAAGGTATCTTATTTCGAGTCAAATCTTAATACATCGTCAGGCAGTCACACAATCTGGGAGTCCTCGTATTCCGACTAGTGGTGCGGAGGAAAATATTGCCAGCCCCCCGACGTGATCCTTTTCTAGACACCTCTGTCTTTTGGAAAATCCTCTAATAACTCCCTCAGTTCTATGGAATTTAAAAAATTTAATAGTTATTAAATATTAAATGAGGAACCTATGCTCTAATACCAATTATAATGACCCCGCCTCCCGGTAACTCCCAATTAAGGGAGACTAAGAGGTCGGAGTCGTTATCCCAATAAACCGGATCAAAAGTTCGACAATTAATCAATAATAATTATGAAATTTTATCAAGTAAACTGAAATCTGGTATAAAATAAAATTTTGCATACCTTTTAAAAACTTTGGAAATCTACTTCTATCCACAACTTTGATCTATTCTATCTAATCCTCCTTGCACTTTATTTCTTTTTTTTGCAATGTGTCACTTTACTGTATGTTCATTTCAAGGTTGCACCTAAAACACCGACAAACAAAATGTCGGTCAGCATATCGAAATATGCCGGTATGTGGGGACAACCAAAAGTTCACAAATATGGATAACAAACTAATTATCACAACCAAGGTAATCAACATGTGAATTTACATTTTCAATGTGTCAATCTCCACTATTTTTGCCCTAACCCTGGAATACCCTCTCTAGGGTTTGACTTAAGGCCACTTTCTCAATCCCGAGCTTGGTTCTTGGGGTCACCTCCCATGGTGCCCATTAGTCATGCAACTTAGACCACCTTCTCATTCCCGAGCTTGGTGTTTGGGGTCACCTTTCATGGTGCCCATTGGTCTTCCCTCTTGGGATTGACCTTTTGCATCATCCATCAGGGTGGCATGTAGGTGCGAGAATACACATTTATATTACAATTGTGATAATCATAGTGACTTTATAATTTGCAAGTATGAACATCCAAACTGATAGGTTGCATTCAATGTGATTAATCATTCAGAAAACCTTCGAGAAACTAATGTGATTAATCATAATTAACCACATACATGTCGAGATGACTTGAATGCAGAAATAATTCAACCAATCAACAAACCAAGCAAGCACACCCAAGTTGATCTTGAAATAGGCATCCAATTTTTCTATCATTAATCATGCCATCATGGTCTATTGTTTCCTAGGGTTACTAGTCCTTTTTAGGGTTTTGATTACAATTAGGGTTCCACTTTATTTTTATTATTTTAAACCCAAATTTTATAAATTACTCACAAACCCTAATTATCTCATCTTTCTTTTGCAAAAGATCCTAGGATCATCTTTAGCAACATGAAACCCTAATTTCAGATTACAAGCACTTTTCTTTCCTTTTTCTCCTATTTAGGGTTTCTAAGTATATTAACCATCATATTAGGTTAAAAACCCTAAATCTTGCAATTTCATCTTCAAAACAGATTAATATTCATCTTTATCATTAAATAAGTTAACCATGCTCGAATTAACCCATCTGCAATATTAAATATATTCTTTATCATCAATTAGGGTTTCTAACCACAAATTAATACTTTTTCCATCAAAATTATACACTTTTACAAAAAAAAAAAGATATTGATTTAGGCTTCCAAACCATTTTTAACTTATCCCTTGTATTTTTCTAATCAATTTTCATGTATAAACTTTTCTCATCCGAGTTTTCTAGTAAAAATTATGATTTTTACAAAGAAAGTCTTTTTTCTGATTTATTTGATAATCTTTAGAAAAACGAGGATCGCTGGATCCATGGACCGTAGGTCCACTAAGGATCCAACGGCTCAGGATTCACGCACCTATTTTACAATATGAAGTACGGGAAAGACTAAACTAACCTTAACTCGACAAAAGGAGGTGAGGGGCACTTTGGTAATTCTGCAGGGTCCTTTCTTCAACCTCGTGACGCCTCTCTGCAGCTCCGATGGTCAACTCGATCGTTGACTCTAGGATGCTAGCCACCTGCAAGCAAAGAGAGGATCCAGAAAGCTCCTCTATCCCTCACCGAACCTGACGAGGCCTTCAATTGCTCGTCTGAGCCACGCTAGCACTGCCACCAACCTGTCGGACTCCGGCGAGGCTACCTGGGTGGACGAGGGGGAAGGTGACGGTGAAAAGAACAATTGGAGGCATGAGAGCACTCCTTGCAATCAACCGCAGAGTTTGGGGTAGCAATTAGGCGTGTTGATACCCTCCCTCACCATCCCCTATATATAGGGGTGAAGGCAGGTTCGTGAGATTTGGGTATTTCCAAAAACGATGACCAAACCCCTACCAAGTAGGGATGATTCTCCTCAGTTTGCTCTCCTGAATTCGAAGGAAACAACAACCGGCTTGCAAACGCTCTAGATTACGAGGAATTTGAGAGGGAAAGTCCCTCTGCAACTCGACAGAGTCCCAGTCTATGTGGGACTTAGACGATGAGCGTCTAGCGTTGGATCGAGATCCAACAATTCTCATTGCACGCGATCATCCAAAAGGAAAAACATTTTCCTATTTGCAAAATAATTCCATATTTTGGAGATAACTTGAGAAAATCATATCTCCTAAACCATAGCTCCTTTTTGTCTCAAAGTTTAAGGGAAATTTTGGCTTAGCGTTATCTAACTATTTATCAAATTTGGGAAGAAAATTCCAACGAATGGAAAGGTTTCCTTCCCTCCCAAGTTATCCATCATTTAATCCAAATTTAATTAGTATTTCTTTTCCCTTTGCCATTATCTTGTTATTTTGGGTCCCTTGGACCTCAAGAAAACCTAAAGGCACGAATTCCCACCTTGGGAAATATCTATTTTCCTTTATCCTCTTATAAATGTCTATTTGTCATATTTTCCTCTTATTAATTAAATCCTTTTCCTTTTTATTTCTCCTTTCTTTACAATTGGGCTCAATGGCCAACAAAGCCCAATATCAATCAATCAAGGCCATTTCACACGAAATACATTACAAATCAAAAATAGATTTCATTTATTCTTTAAAAGAGAATTACACCTTTCATTACATACTTAGGAAATTTGAGGTTATAACAATCAGGATCATAATTGTGTGGGTCCTCATCATGCTCATAATTAACAAAATCAATGCAGAAAATGCACAGGCACACTCAGGGAGTGTGCTTACCGTTCATGGTACTTCTCAAACATTCACAAACATATGTGGTCAAAGTTGTTATTGTGCAAGAACTTAGTTGTAGGAACGCCCACATGATTGTTCAATATTGAATAGCAATGTATGTTTTGCAACAAAGCTAGGCACTTAAAGCATGAATGTGCTTGCAAAATGTGATCAAGTGGCATGCTGCCTTCCAAATATTTTGGGATATTAAAGTTTCAAAATCTGAAATATATCATGAGAGAGATTGTGTGTGTCCCCTTTATGGGTACCAACATGAACGGCCAAATTTTTTGTGGTTCTTGATGTTTGTTTGGCCTGAAGTTTGGTGTAAACGAAGGGCCTATGGGCACTCAGTTGGGTTAGGATGATAGTGAATGTGCAAAATATTTGTGAATGTATTTGATGTTTTAGATAGGTTTTTGATGGAATTGTTGAGTTTTATGGTATTGAAGATTAGTGTCTTGTGATTTTAGAATGGTGGTGTCCAAGCAAGGTGTTCAATGATAAAGTATCAATTGTTTAGATATTTATCATGGTTGGCTACAATGTTGTTAAAATATGAGAATATATATTTGAATTTATGACTGTGATCTTGATCATAGGAGATATTAGGGGGGTTATCAATGAACTCATGGGACAATGCTCAACCATCATACTTTAAAATCATTACATGTATTCAAACTCATGTTCATTCAAGACAATCATGGTTTGTTGGATTTATTAAGCATTGCATAGAACCAACTTGTCTTTGCCTGACATCCTTCAAGATATAACTTGCAGAACAAAGATTTTTTGTGTGTAATATATCTATCCAATGAATTTTTTTAGTGTCTTACATCTAGATTCTAGTACCGAGTTTACACCCATAGTGCACAATTAGATCTATTTGATTCTAACATGTCTTGATTCACTATCAATTCATAGATGATTATTGTTTTAATTTTAAAAACTTAAAAAATAAATACAAATGTGATGCAATTCGAGAAACTTACAATAGGGTGAACACCTATTTGTAAACAAACAAATAGACATTTTACAAAAACCGATATATAGCATGTCACTTTGTGGGTTTGCAACACAATGGCTAATGTACCCACTAGAGAGACCATTTAATTTCCAACAACTTGAACCTGTCTAGTTCTTGAATATGACATATACTAGAACTAGAGCCACACAGTTTCCAATTACAGCAACTCTTGTTGTCTAACTAGCATTACATCATTAGCACAAACACAATATATGCATATACACATGTGTAACTATGTATGCACTATATATTTATTATAAATAATTTCTAATTTATACTCATTATACATGTGTTTGGCATTTTCATATCATATATTGTTTGTTATTCATGATTGCAGTGTTTGTTCTTCATGCAGAGTGGGTAAAAGTAATCATTTACCAGGTAGGAATATATCCATTTTCATTGTATATTTATTTTAAATTTTAAAACAAACACACATGAGTATTATTAATGAAAACACCAAAGTATTGAAAATAAGAAAGCATGATAAAGTTGCATGACTTTTTACCCTTTTGCTTGCATGTAGTGTTTTTTGATGAAACTGGTAACTAACTCTCTTATGATACCTTAATAAAATATACAATATATGAAATTCACACATATTATTCAAGTAACTCAACAAAGTCACAGGCAGTCATGGGCATAGCTAAGAGGGGCTATCGGGGCTTAGCCCCCTCCCCTCAAGTTTAGTCTCAAGTGGAAACATTTTAATTACCATATATATATATATATATATATATATATATATATATATATATATATATATATATATATATATATATATATATATATATATATATATATAGAGAGAGAGAGAGAGAGAGAGAGAGAGAGAGTCAGGCTAGTGTACACTCGAGTGTACCGGAGGCACCATACACCTCAGTCATTTTTAAATATGCAATAACTTTTTGAAAATTCTAAACCGTTGATCTTCTTAAATATCTTAAGAACATACTATATAATAAATTTTAGCTCATTTGGATACTTATAGGTGGTGCATCTAAAGGAGGCAAGAATCATGCATTTCAAATTAGTTTTGTGCATCGATTTTGTTGTCCTTTGATGAGTGACTTACACTCATTTCAAATTTTGTATGTCGCCTATTATTATTGTAACCATGAAGATCAATGGATTGGATTTTGGAAAGACAAGGACTAGATAGGCAAACATCATTGAGGTGTACAGTGTAATCTGTACACTCAAGTGTATTCTAGCCTGACTCTCTCTCTCTCTCTCTCTCTCTCTCTCTCTATATATATATATATATATATATATATATATATATATATATATATATATATATATATATATATATATATATATATATATATATATATATGGCTAAAAGAATTTTGCACTTGAGTACATGTAGCTTACATGTACCCATCTTCATTTATGATGATTGTGAAATATTATTCAACAATCTAACCTTATGGATGTGATGCACACCCCTTTGATAAGATGTGTTTCAAAAATCACTGCAATCTAATATTTATACATCATCTAAGAATATATGTATTTTTTGTAATCAACAGTAAGTTAAAAAAACTACATAAACCGTTGGACGATATATAGTTATATCCCACGATACAAATGAGATATGGTGATGATTTTTTAAACACGTTTAATCTATATAGTGTTGAAACATTCCAGATGGTCAGATTTTGTGAGCATACTCCACATGTGCCATTTTAATGGCCAGTACACACTTCCTAACATATGTGTGTGTGCGCGCACACGTGATTATTGATAGAAAAAGTAGTTGGTTGGATTTGTAGAAGGTTTGTTTATATAAGTTGATGGTATGAGGCTAACTTCAAATGGCGACAAATTTTTAACTCAATTTTCCAAGTGGTAAACCAAAATTACATCTACTTATACATTGACTTCATCCCCTAGTGTAATTTCTGGATTCGCCATTGCATGCAGTAGTACCAAGATAGATTATATATATTACATAACACAATTCGTGGAATCGAATGCCTATCCCGCATAAAACTAAAAACAATCCAATAACAAAAAGTTTGTGTATGTGTACCATTATAGGAATAGGATACATGAAGCGAATCACCATGCCAATAGAGAGAAAATATTGTATGAGTAGGATAGAGAGAGAAAGAGAGAGAATCTTTATAAGAGAGATCATATGAGGATGAGAGAGCTTGTACGAGATAGTACTGGGAAATAAAGTAAGGTTGAGTGGAGGAAATACACATGGCTAGTATGGGTCCACAAGAGAGTTCTTTTTTTGCAGTTTCTTGTTCTGTTTAGATATAATTTGATAACGAAAGGCAGAATTGAGGGATTAATACCATCTCTCCCGATTTTATTCAAAAGAAAAAAGAATCGGTGGTAGTCGACAATTGGATCGAGAAATCATTTGTATATAGTTAGAATCGAATAAGAATGGCAACCGATCCAGGTGAAAGACGAATGCGACCAGTTCGAACTTCAAAGGGACCCATTTTAGATGTTAGCGACAGAAAAAGGTCGGAATGCCACACAGAGTAGTGACGAGTGCATTTTTTTCTATCAAAAATGAGTGAGATGAGTAACAACATATACCAAGTATTATAAAATTTACTCTTTGAATCTTTTCCGGTCAGTTATCAACAACCTCCAACAGTTAGAGCAATAGCCGCTGCGGGTCGCAGCAACCACCGGGGACACTGGAGGCAGATCATCCATCTCGGGATGGCACGTCAGTTGAAGCGGCACCTCGAACGGCAAGTGCAACCGGAAGTGGCTGCGTCCTCGTTATCCCTGGCACGTTTCCGAACCCCTGGGCCCTTGTCACCGGCGATTCCAGCATTGCATTTCTCCACCTTCACAATGTCCTCCTCCTCCTCCTCGTTGGTGGTGTCCATGGCGGCGATGGTGCTGATCACGTCCGGCTTTGTATCAGCCAGATCAAGAACGACGTCCGCCACTTTGTCAACCGGGCAGGAATGGAGTAAGAGGGCGAATAGCTTCTCCATGGGGCAATTGCTGAGGAGCAAGGCAGCCAGCTTCTCCTTTGAGCAGGAGCTGAGTAGCTGCTCAATCTTGGTGCGGAAGGAGAGTTCCACAGCCGGCACGGCAGTATCATCAGACGCTGCCGGCTCGTCACCGCCAGATGTGCCACTGACTTCCCGCTTGTCAGATGATGTGGCTTCTTCTTCGGCTGTTGGCTGGTCAGCAGCAGCGCTTGTGACTGCCGGATCGTCACCACCACCAGATGTGCCGCCACTGACTTCCGGCTTGTCAGATGATGCGGCTTCTTTTTCGGCTCTCGGCTGGTCAGCAATAGCGCCTGTAACTGCCGGGTCGCTGTTCAGTGCTGGTTCGTCAACTGCTGCCGGATCAACAACTGCTGGCTCGTCTAAAGCAGTGTTGTCATCTTTGTGTGCTTGTTCATGAGTTGCAGGATCAATCGCGTGTTGGTGTCCTGCCTCATCAGGATCGACAAGATCATCCGCAGCCAGCTCGTCAACAATTTGATCAACGCACACCGACTGGTCAAATGCGGGGTCATGCACGGTAGAAATATTAGCAGGAGCAGCAGTGCCCTCGGCTACCGGTACCTCGTCGGTGAGAGGAGTACCACTGGCCGCTGGCTGGTTGTTAGTAGAGCTGTTTGGGGAACCTAGCTTGTCATCATCAGGGGCTTTGACGGCCGTCTCATGGAGGACATTGCCATCTGCAGCAGCAAGCTTGCCCAGATGGGAGTCACCTGCTGCTACTACCTCCACCTTGCCATCCACTGGAGGACCGCCGGCGCCTTTGGTTTCTAACTGGTCAACCGCAGTGTAGTCCGGTGGTGCTGCTGCCTTACTAAGAGAAGAAGTCTTGTCATCCTGTGTGTCAAAACCATCAGTGTCTTCTGCTACCCAATCATCAAGAGATGGCTCCTCATCAGCCTCTTCTGCTACCCAATCGTCAAGAGAGGGCTCTTCATCAGCGTCTTCTACCCAATCATCAAAAGAGGGCTCCTCCACTGCAGGCTCACCGGAAATAGGCCCAGCCCGCTCATCGTCACCAGGCTCCTCCACTGTCTCCTCCTCCCGTATATCATCACCGCCTTCTTTTCCCTGCCCGCCTTCAGGTTTTTCGGTCCCACCCTCCTCTGCAGGCTCAACGGAAACAGGCCCAGCCCGCTCTGCATCAACAGGTTCCTCCACCGTCTCCTCCGGTTGATCATCACCACCTTTTTTATCCTGCCCGGCTTCAGGTTTATTGGTCCCATCCACCTTGAGCAGAGCAGGAGGGATTGCCGCGGGATCCAACTGCCAAAACCCCTTAGGTGCCGTCCCATCGCCTTCATCCCCAGTCAGCAACCGTGCAGGCACCCGGTGAGAAAATCTCCACATGCTTTCTCCAGCAAGCACCGTTTCAACCCCATCCTTACCCCTACTATACACAGCCGTATACCCAGCAACCTTTCCAACAGGAACCACAACAGCACCCATCACGCACCCACCATAATCCTCCTTCACAACTTCCACGGGCTCAAACCCACGACCCATCTCATCCTCCGCACACTTGGTGGGCTCCCAGTCGACAGGATACAGAGCCCACACCTCTCCGATCCTGGGTAGGATCCGGACAACAACGGCTCTGCCTGTCCTCTTCAACCTCGGTTCCTTCTCCCAGGTTGCCTTATGGGAGAACATCTCAAGGCAGTCCTCACGCACTTCATAGGGACCATCACAGAAAGTGCCCGTGCTAGGACAGTACCCTCCTTTAGTTGCTTCTGCCCACTGTTCGGCTCTGGTGCCGGCGGTGAACACAGGGTAGAGGAACGCCATGGAGACCGTTAACGGGTCTGTCGACACGACCTCCCTGAGCTTCACGTAGTACCGGGGCATGCTGTCGGAGTCGTCGTAAGCTGCCCAGATGTCGCCGGCGTGGAAGGATGATGAGGCCACGGACCGGTCTCCGTCGAAGTCGTAGAAATCGGGGTCGGGGACTTCAACGCAAGCAGGCTGTACCTCCTTGACGCAAACAGGTTGTTCCTCCTCGAGATTGGACGGGGACGGTGGTGATGATGGTTCATCTTCGGCTGCCGAGGTCCAGTTGGTTCGGCTGGATGGTACCAGATTGTCGCTGCAGTTGGGGCACTCGACGATCTGGCCGAAGAAGTTGAGGAAGCACTTGAAGTTGAACTCGCACCCGGGGCACCTTGCTCGGATGGTAGGAGAGGGGAAAACGGCCATGGGAGGAGAGGGAAGGACGGCCATGGGAGAAAGAGGCGCTATAGAACCCCTACCGTCACGGATTTGTTATCTTCATAACCTGAAATAGAATGGGTCGAAAATGGAAAGAAAAGTACTTAATAGAGAGACAACTGGATGGGAGTGGCGGCGTTTTAAAATGTTTCCAAATCCCCATGTTGCTGTTCAAGCAAGTAGCATAAGAATGAGTTTGCAATAGTCAATCCAGGCAAACGCAGTCGCTGGAAATAATATTGAATCAGAGGGAGATATAGGAGGTTCAGTTACCAAGTTTGGGGACGACAACCGTGCTCATTAGACAAACAGCTAGTGTATCCGATCGATCCACAACAAAAACTGGAAGGAGGGAAAATATAGGAAATTACCGGCTCCAGTTATAGGTCGAGCAGCAAAAACTACAGCAGATACGATGGCAAATCTCTCGTCAACACCAAGCCCGGGAATTTGGTCCGACTACAAGGCTAAACCAATCCAAGAGAAGCAGGCGGGCTCTCCCTCTCCCGCTCCACTCGCGCTCAGGCTCCTCTAGATTTGGAACAATATATTGTCTCTCAGGCTCTTCTAGTCTTGTTCGTTTCTACTCTACTTTGGGGCCAGAAGATAACGAAATCACCAGCTTTTGCTTGCGCGATCGAATCCAAAGTACTAATTTGCTGCTGATGCTCTTCAAATATCAGACAGGTGTGAGCGTGCATTGCAATGTACCACTTTTGCGGCGGATTTCAACAGGAAGAACCCCAAAGAGACACTTCACGGTTACCTTAGGGTTCCGCCAGTCAGCTCTGCTCCACGCGATGGAATGGCTGCAGTTGGGGGAGCACCTGAGTCGATCGCCGTAGCTAGGAGAGAAGCCGAGACGGGAGTGCTGCGAGAACTAATAGCGATTGTCGGGAGAGGAGAAGGTGCCGACCGCACCGAGGGAACCGTGCGAGCGCTAACGAGACTGCTGGATCCGACGGGCCGATCTGCGCTTGCGCTTGCGGGTAGTCGCTAGACGAAATTGGGAAAAAGTAAAAAGGAACACATGGATATTTTTAGGGTTGGCCTGTTTGCCTAGAAACCCTATAATTCTATATTTTGTGGTATTTCCTCCACTAGAAGGCTTTTTGTACATGTTATATAAATTGTGAGTTAGTTAAAATTAAAGACTAGTAACGGGTTAATGGGTAAAATGGTATGTGTAACTGCTAAATGGACAATGTGTTATGAGAATCTCTACCATTACCATATTCAATATTCGCGCAAGTAGCTACTCGCTCCATCTTTTGGTTACTTTTTTTTGGAGTTTCTTACTTTACACATGTAGAGGGTTATTTTACCTTACAAATTGTTATTTTTTATGTATAAACAATTATATTTGTAACAGCTATAAAAAATATATAATTGCATATGTATTTGTTGTGTATTCTGTCCGGTTTTACTTTTTTAGTCGTATCGTTACTTTTTTATCTGATCAAATAGTTACTTTTCGGGTGCGACGGGTAGCGACAATCCAAGCTTCCCGTCGGGCAAAGAATGAATAGTATATATATATATATATATATATATATATATATATATATATATATATATATATATATATATATATATATATATATATATATATATATATATATATATATATATATATATATACAGAGAGAGAGTGTGTCAGGCTAGAATACACTCGAGTGTCTCCGGAGCGGAATACACTCAAGTAGTTTTTCATGATGCAATATTTTTTTTGAAAATTTAATCCGTTGATCTTCTTAAACATCTCGTGAACAACTCATACGCAAAATTTGAGTACATTTGGATATGTATAGCTCATGTTATGAAGACCGCAAAAATTATGCATTTCAAATTAGTTTAGCACGTTGATTTTGTTTCCCTCGGATGAGTGACTTACACTCATCCAAATGGCCTCAAAATTTGTATGTAGCCTAGTTATAGTATGACGGTGAAGATCAATGGTTTACATTTTTGCAAAAAATAGTCTTAATATGCAAACACACTTGAGTGTATCCGTGCGATCCGTACACTCGAGTGTATTCTAGCCTGACTCTTCTCTCTCTCTCTCTCTCTCTCTCTCTCTATATATATATATATATATATATATATATATATATATATATATATATATATATATATATATATATATATATGTATGTATGTGTGTGTGTGTGTCACGCACCTAATATAACCTATATGTGTGATCCAACGGCTCAGATGGCCCCGTGGATCGATCAGACGGTAGCGAGTTTATCTCCTACATTGGCCTGAATTAGGAAACAGGGAAGAAGTTTGTGATTTTTCGTTTGGCTTTATCTTGATCTACACTCAACCAAATCAAACGATTTTTGGTGTTACGAATTCCTCTCAAGATTCTGCTTCCAACTATCCCAAAATTTTCATGTTTTGGTGAAGGAAAAAAACCCCAAAGTTGTTGCAACCCTTCTCTCACCCCAGGTACCAAAACCCTACTACATACCCCCTTGCCTATAAATACCTACACCCTAAGCACCCCCATCGTCTTTGCAACTTGACGCACTAGCCAATTTGATATTTCATCCTTGTTTGACCCTCTTACAAGCAGTTGAAGCCTCTAGTCTTGCGGCGCTTCTCTCGCTCTCCACACACCATCTCCGACGCCTCTAGTCTTGCGGCGCTTCTCTCACTCTCCACACACCATCTCCGACGAAATCAAAGGCACCATCAGGTTTGGAATCGTCCCCTCTTTCTTTCGAGTACTTGAACGGTGAATTTGGTCGAGTATTGTGTATTTACCCAAATCCTCCTCAAGGAGTTTGCCAGCCATGGCTCAGCTCAGTGGGGAAGATGACCCCTCATGCAAAGTCATTTTTACCCCCGCATGTTCTCTACTTCTCATCTTCGTCACACACAGGGGTAGCGACGTCTTTTGGTTTAGTTTTGACCCACTTGGCTGACCCTGGCTTGGCGCCACTAAGGTGGCCAAGCAAGCGCAGGCTGCTGACTTGGTCGGTTGTGATTGGGCCAAGCAGCGGGCCTGGTCTCCTCTCTCACTCGCTCTCTATGTTTTTAAATCAAAAATCTATTTTCTAATTTTCTTATTGGTCAGACTTAATTAATTCATAACTAATAATTCCTTGGGCCAGAATTAAAACTAAAATATGTTCTAGACTGAGAAAAAGATTGTCTATCTAATAAAAATAATTTCAATGCCTGGTTTTGAGTTTTTTGAGTATGTGTTTTTTAGGATGATTTAATTAACTAAAAATCACTAAAAATAACCCTAAAAATCCATATCTTCAAAATACATAATATTATATGTTATTTTGATAAAAAAACTAACTAAAACAATGGTGATGTTTTCAAGACCTAAATCGGTGGTTTGTAGAAAAAGTTGATAACTTTAGGGTTTTGAGTTCTTAATGAATGCATACAATGCTAATACATGAACATGGTTATGATAATAGGACAAGTGGACCCTAATCTTACTTGGGATTTCAGAAAGTGGTTTCTAGAGCTCTAAGGAATAGGTATGTGCATCTAACGCATCAGTTGGAAATATTTATGCCTTAGCCTAGTTTTCCATTATGAGGCTTAACTGAACCTTAATCTTCTATTCTTGAAACCCTAATTTGCTTATGCCTCAAATCAGTTAATATATTGTCTTGTTTGGGTTTTAAACCCCACTGTCTTACTTATTGGTTCATTTAATTATTCTTGACTTAACTATTTTTCTAGCATGTAAATTTATGTTCTATTTAAATTAAAGTAGTGGTACTTATGTACAACCACCCACAGAGGGCATGTATTAATTCACCCTGGGGAAGGTATTTATTCTCCTCATATTATTATAGGTGACTGGGAATGTCTTATTATCCCCTCACCTAAGGTTAGAGGTCTGGTAGGTGCCTCAACTCTACTTAGTTAGGTATACATAATTATCTTACATGCAAAACCCCTTTTTAATATAATTGTTATTGGCAAGTTTTCTTTTGATATAGCCTCATACTCTTGTTATCTTCATCTTATGATGAATCCTATCCTATTTATACTTGCTTTACTTATCTTGTTATCGTAGACTACCTTTCTTGACACATACTTTTTCTTCCCTTTCCCTTTTGTTGGGTGCTTCCCAACCACCTAGGTGATGGTGCTGTGTAAGGAGAGGGACAAGCTTGAAGGAAGATTTCTCAGGATTTGATCTCAAGCTTTTTGGAAAGGATGACTAGGTTGCTATAGCTAGATCTTGTTTCTCTTAGCTTTTTCTTTTGGGAATCATAATGTAGTGAAAAATGAAAGCCATGTGAAGGCTTAGTATTTTTATTTCTGCTGCTATTGACATTTTATAATGTATCTGGAATCATGTTTATTCATTTGGAATATTATGCAAGCATCCCAAGTTCTTTATTTTTATGAAAGGTGTGGATGTTTTGTATTTCCTTTAAATTTTAGTAAGGAGGCAATCTCGCCTCTTTACAAGTACTAAGTCAAAATCAATGACATACAATATCTAGGAGGAGTCAGACTCCTATGATCACCCACACCCTCGGTCAGTCTGAGTCTTCCATTGTGACATATAAAGTCCAACTGTAAAATAGCCTAGTCTGGCATGGTATATAGGCACAACACTAGTGAAACTGAGTTAGGACCACAGTCGCACGCCTTTCGAGGTATAACCATAACCATCCTCAATATATATATATATATATATATATATATATATATATATATATATATTGAATCATATAAATGAGATACAATCTCGACTGTTCTCCTGCTAGGGTATGACCGCAGCCAATCCTGTGAAATGTATATACTCAATAATATACGACTCTGAGCTTCCATTGAGGGAGAACATGTTTCACCATCCATCTAGTACTAACATTGAAGATGGATCTATGGCACAAGGCAACTACATGATTAGAGTTTCACTTTATTAGCTATGCCAATTGGGTGAATTAAGGATGCATCATACAAGTGGACATACAAACCCTAGTTCTTTCTAGCAAGCATAATTGTGTAACAACTTCAGAATATATAAAATGTAAGAAATATAAACTTGTCACATCATCTCATGACATCACTTGTCTCACTGCCTTAATCAAGGCCACCAACATCATCACATGTTATCACTGCCATACCAGGCCAGCATCATCATCACATTACTAGGGAATGACAATCCCTCATCACATCACTGGAGGACATCACTTCACACTAGGCATTGAGCCTCTTCCAGGTCATAAGACCAATCACATAGTTCCTGTCGATAAACATTATCTCAGCATGCCTCATAGGGCACATAATCATTACTCTGTGTCACATCAATGCACCATAGCATTCACTAGCTATGTCATTAATTTCACCTACAAAGTTATAATTACACAAATAGGAGAGAGAAAACATCATTACATGCTAATCACTTTAAGCAAGATGAGCAATAACATCTCATTCTCGAATTAGAGTTATGGTTTATCATGTAGACAATTAGGGTTTCCAATTCAATAATCATCATTAAACCCTAGATACACTATCTCCCACTTTCTTGGAGTACATTAGGGTTTAACATTTCTATCAAAACATGTAAACATCATTATGTAAACAACGACATATATCCACCATTAGGGACATTTCATGTAACAGTCAACATCCACGCACATGTAGCGACCACCATGGGTGATACCTTGTAGCGACCCCACTAAGTCATCTCCTTGTTGCGACCGCAACACATAGGTAGAGACCTCCAAGACCAAGGAACCTGTTGTGGCCAGACTAGATAGGTGTACTGACTAGCAAACCAAAGCAAATCATGTGTTGCAACCAACATGTCACATGTGTAGTGACCCTCTATTCAAAGCCATTTGTTTTGACCGCAAGACGTCCACATGTGATGACCAACCAACTAAGATAGGTGTTGCGATCAACCAAACTCAAAATGTATCGACCAAAGGTGATTAGGGTTAAAATTGTAGCGCCAACAACACATCACCATATATGCCTTAACCAATTCCAACAAAAGCTCATCTTATGATAGCAAAAAGGTCAAGCAACTCCAAGGAACCAAGAATAGCATGTTGACCATAAAAAAAATTAACCAACTCAAAACATGAGTTGCAAATATACACTTGAGATTAGGGTTTGTTGAGCCCACAAAAACCCATCCACAACATGTGGCGACCAACTCAAAATCGTATCACCAAGGCAAGTGTAGCATCCTTAAGGTCCCACTACTCCAAACAACACATAACCATCTTCAAAATAGAGTTGAACCACAATCAAAGAAGATGACAAACACCAAGGAAAACTAACTGTTATCAAGGGGAAACTCCATATAAGATGGACAACGAAACCCTAAAGCCAACATCTCCAAAGAACATATGGAAAACCATGATAAAAGGAGGAAAATCATGTGTCAAGCTCATGTAATTAGAGATCAAAACCTCCAACCTCATCTTATGGTTGAAACATTACATGGTGGTAGAACCAAAGATCATGTTTCATGCAAGAACCGTCAACTCACCATCACTTAAAAATCGGGTGCATGAAATTAGGGTTTAGGAAAAAGAGTAATCTATGTAAGAATACTTCAAAATCATCAACCCTAGATCATGATAATATCATCTACCATCTTAGTTTCATGTTTTAGATATAGAACAATAACATGCAAGCAAGATAATTGTGCAATAATAGAAGAGGGGAAAGTTATATAAACCGCCTTATGAAGAAGAATCGATCTCCAAAGATACAAGCTCTAAAAGAGAAGAGGAACTCCCACTTGGATCAACTCCTCGGCCACAACGTCACCTCAAGAAGAGAAAAAGGCACCAAGGTCAAAGGGAAGCTTGAGAAGGGAAAAACACAAAGCCTAGGCCGAACAAACAAAGAAGAAAGAAGAGAGATTCTTTCTGCATAGGTACCACCATAGTTACACCATATTCTCTGACCTTTGTGAAGAGAAGATCCTCAAGGTAGCCACCATGGTTGAACCATAGTCTCATGGACAAGAAAGGAAGAAAAGAGGTAGGGTTTTAAATAAAAATGAGATACAAGTAGTAGAACACTTACCAAGATGAAAGATCACCAAGAATCACCACAAAGAAGATGATCAAGATCAAGATCACCACATGCAAAGATGATCAATCACCCAAGCAACAAGATCAACACCTTATAGCACCACCAAGCTCCAAGGTTGGTCCAAGTAAGAGAGAGGAAGAAGAGAGAGCTAAAAGGATTGCTTGCATGTGGAGGAGAGAGCTTATGTTATGTATACATGGGTAGGAGGGAAGTGAATGATATGAGGTGTCAAGATGTTAGGGCACCAAAAGGACACTTGTCCCACCTAGGTTCGGCCATGCATGTACACATGCAAGAGAAATGTCAAAACCAAAGTGGTGTAGCGGCCACTTTGTCCTCAAACACAACTTGGTCAAAGCAAACATAGTGTAGCGGTCGCAACACTACACAAAACAAATGTATCGGCCGCTACGAAAGCCAACCAAGAGTGTTGCGGTCCCAACACATCACCAAAGGCAAACCCTAGCGATCAAACAAAGAACAAGGCTTCAAAGTCGAAGTAAACTATCCAAAATATGGTGTGTCAACTGAAGCACTCTCAAGGCACAACATCAAGGTCATTACGTTGGTTGCTACATGAAAAACACTAGAGGGGGTGAATAGGGTTTTATGATAATTTTAAAAATTATTTAAGCAAACAACCACAAAAAGATTGGAGAAGGAGGCAAGGTGTTTAGAGTGGTTCCACCCTTAGCAAATACTAAGGGAGTCAGTTCACTACCCAGTTGTTCCCAACTGAGATTTTGAAAGAAATTGTATTTTATTACCTCGCAAGGATGTTACATAAGATACAACTACCTTCACAACGCTTAGGATAGCCTTCACCTAGAAGTAGTCCCACCAACCTTGAAGCAGCCTTCCTCGAAGTAACTCCAAGCTCCCCCTTGAAGTAGCCTTCCTCTTGAAGTAGCTTTTTGTTGAGACAACCTTCTTGAAGTAATCCTAAGTCCACCGAGCTACCTTCACCACCTGAAGAAGCTCCAACAACCTCCTTTCCGTAGCCTCCAACCTAGGAGTAGCAAAGGATAAAAAAAATACAATAGAAGGAACAAGATTGGAAGAAAGAAATAATGTTACCGATTGAGTACAACGCTTTGATCCTATATCAAGCGTATTGATCTCCTATCCACTGTGGATGAACGTGGTAGTATGGTGGCTAGGAGATACTAAGGTATAGGACACTAATGTAGAACTCAAGTAAAACAAATTGCAAGTGTAGCTCAATTTGTTGCTCACAAAGAATGAATCTCAAATGTAATTGTATGCAAAAGTGATGCTTTGGGTGTCCTAAGGCATGTCCTATTTATAGGAATGACCTACTAGTTCTTAGGGACGTTCTAGACACTTTATAGGGTGTTCTTAGTGCTCAACTAGTCGTTAGGTGGCCACTAATTACATTGCAATGGCTAGTTGTTTATTGCTGAAAAGTGTAGTCCAGAACATCTCTCGATTGAGAAGTTTGTCGATCGAGATTTTCTCAGTCAAGCTTTTTTTTTACTGAATGGGAGACTATTGTAACGTTCAATTCCAACTCCCAACTACTTTGCTAACTTAGTATAATGGCTAGAAGGGTCTATTCTCGGTCGAGAAGTTTGTCGACTGAGTGTGTCTCGGTCGAGGAATTTGTCGACCGAGAAAGTCCTTGATTCAATGTGTTGTGTCGTGTTATTTCCTAAGTGTGTGTGTTAATGTGTAATTGTGCATATATCTTAGGGGAGGATCTATATAAGTGTTGTGAGTGGATAGGGAAGATCTAAACGCTTGATTTACATGATATCTAAGTACTTGTACATTATATACTTGTACAAGTTTTTACATTTGAGTACAATCGTGAAAATAAAGCAATTTTCGCAAATTGATCTTCCAAGTTTTGCTATCCACCACCTTATGTGCTTTTCCCTAAAACACTCAAATAGCAAGTTAGATTCACAAGAATGAAATGTTTGTCATCGTCAAAATGAAGGGTTTAATAATGTCTAATTTAGCCAACAATCTCCCCCTTTTTGAAGTGACAAACATTCCTAAAATATAAATTAAGGGAATTTAAAAAGCATGAGTTTCATACCTGAGATTTACCTTTTGTAGATATTCTCTTGATTATTCAAGGAGTGGGTGCTAGTTATTCCCAAAAGGGTATAGAACATAATATCAAACTCTTAGGGAATACAACAACAATTTATGTAAAGTCAAGAGATTTTGTTTTTTATTTATATTACTTCTCCCCCTTTGTCATTTCAAAAAGATAACCATATAACCAATTTACTCCCCCTGAATGGGATACTCCCCCTTAATTGTATACTAAAACAAAAATGTCAAATTTAGCCATAATTCAGAAATCATGATTTATTTCTCGATCATTTGCAAGGGATGTTAAGCCCTGAAATGACACGAGAATCCTTTAGGCTCATGAATATATTTTAATAATTTCTCAACCATTTGCAAGGAATGTTAAGCCCTGAAATGATATGAGATTCCTTTTAGGCTCATAGTAGGATCAATGACTTTATTTCTCAACCATTTACAAGGGATGTTAAGCCCTGAAATGATATGAGATTCTTTTAAGTTCATAGAAGAATCAATGAATGTATCTCTAACCAAATACATAGGATGTTAAGCCCTAATTTTTTTAGAGAATTCAATTAAGAGCAAAATATACATCATATTCAAGAATGTTGTAGGCTCCTTTATTTCATAACCAAGATTACTTTAAGGATACTGAGGACATAACTAGCTTTGAGGTTCAATTTAATAAGTAACATGCTGAGCAAATATACTAAGGTTAAGTGCAGGTGAATGATTTACAAATAAGCATTTTGTCAAGCTTATTTTAGGTCGACCTTGACTTCAACCATGGCGCCCCTCGGTTGAGCTTCTTTTTCAACCGAGAGGCATTTCTATAGATTTCCAATGTATGCATTTTCATAGATTGTTCAATGGGACACTTGATCTTGTTGTGTATGATTAGTATTAGTTCTTCATTTTGCTCATATATGAACTTATGAATGTTGAATAGTCTAAGATAGAACCTTTTTATGACTTAAGTTTGTCACTTGTGAGCAATATTTTTAGAATATATCTTGTCATAATTTCTTAGGATGCACATACCTTTTTCAAAATGGTGATGATTATATTTTTACCAAGTTCCTTGTATGATCACTTCTTTTGTTTTCAATTAATGTTGAACAAAATCTCCTGTGCAAATAGATTTGCCATTAGTACTTTTCTTGAATAAAACCAATCTTTTCCTCAAGTATGCTTGTTTGAAACAATTTATGCAAAATATAAAGTTTTGATGCCCACATATTCTTCCTTTTGATCAGGGTCATTCAGACATTTAATGTAATATGTAAAATTCATTGCATATTCCAGTCACTTAAGTTAATTGCAATTGAAGTATCTTATTCTAATAAAATAGTTCTGACAGAGTTTTCCTCGATCAACAATTTTCTCGACCGAAGAATGTCTCGGTCGAACTTGTTGTCAACTGAGATTGTTTCTGTTGTGTTTTCAGTAATTATTTGCAAGTAAAAACATAAGGTATTTCCAATGCAATTATAGAATTATGCAAATTAAAGCTCAGTTTAGTTGAGATAAGACATTTTGAATATCAAAGTAACGTTTTAGGTCAAATCTCAACTAATCATATTCAAATCTCTAAGTTTTAGGAACCCAAACTAGATCAACATCCTTTTTCTTGTATGGGCAAGAAAATGAATAATGTCCAAGACGTAAACAGTAATGATAACATATAGAATCAATTTCATTTCTCTTCTTAGCTAGATTGTCTTTAGGCACATACATAACTTTAGTCTTGGGCACTTGTGTCCTTCTCACTCTAGGTTTTTGATAGGATTTACCTTTGGGCTTATAACCTAGTCCTCTCCTTCCAATCTGACCAGAAGACTATTTTAGGATCTTATCAAGAATACCATTGTTTTTCAAGCTACTAATTTCCTTTTGTAACTTAGCAATTTCATCCATTCTCCATTTAACATCTAACTTTGCTTGTTCTAGATTAGATAACAAACTATCTCTTTTTTTGATAACAACATCATAATCTAAATGAGTACACAAGATAGGTTGAGTTTGAAGATCATTCAATTTTGCAAGTAGTTCAACCTTTTCTTGAGAAAGAAAACCATAATTTGTTTCTCGAGTAAGCAGTTTTGTATTGCAGTCATTAAGAGATGATTTCAAGGTAGAATTTTCAAAAATAATACTTTTTTTTTCAGAAAAAATATCATTTTGTTGAGCATACAACTCCTCATTAGTTTTAGTAATTCTTTTTAGTTTCTTTTTACAATCAATATATTTATCATGCAATTCATTAATTCTATCAATGAACTTTTCTTTAGATAAATAAAAAAGACTTACCTCATCTTCTTCATTTTTTGTAGCAATAAGGCACCCCACCTCTTCTTCTCCATCCTCACTATCATCACTTGAGTCATCCCATGCACCTTTGTGGGCTTTTTCCTTCTTCTTGTGAGATGATTTCTTTCCTTTCTTGAGTTTAGGACAATCACTTTTTAAATGTTCCCTTTTTCCGCATTCAAAGCACCTAGAGGAAGAAGAAATACTAGAAGTTTTGTTAATTTTAAATCTTCTATACTACTTACCATTTACAATGAGAGTTTCTTCTTCACTATCTTCTTCACTTGTGTCATGACTAATTTTGGTTGATGCCTTGAATGCAATGTCCTTTCTTTTCTCCTTCTTGTGTTCAACCGCCAATCTTTCTTCTTCTTCAAAGGTGACCTCATGAGTCTCCAAGTTGCCAATGAGTTGTTCCATCCTCAATCTTATGAGATCATTTGCTTCTTCAATAGTCATCACCTTTGGTTTGTACTTTGGTGGCAAACACCTAAGAATATTGGATACTTGATCTTCTTCACTTATGAATTATCCTAATGCACTCAAACCATTAATAATAGTAGAAAATATTGCATACATTTCACTAATAGATTCATTTGGTTTCATACGAAATCGTTCAAACTTTTGTTTAAGCATACTAATCTTAGAATTTTTAACTTGTACGGTTCCTTCATGTGTAATAGAAAGTCTATGGCATATGTCATATGCAGTTTCACATGAAGAAATTCTATTGAATTCACTTACAGATATAGAACAATATAAAATACTTATAGCCTTGGCATTAAGTTGAGCTTGCTTTACCGTATTGGCATCCCATGTAACATACTCAGTTTCTGGAAGCATGTATGGATTAGAAACCATCCTCCAAAGTTCCCAACTGATGCCTTGAAAATAGAATTGCATCCTTCTCTTCCAATAGTTGTAGTTGCTTCCATCGAACTGTGGTGGACGAGCTACGTAGGTTCCCTCTAAGTTTAGGTGGTTGAGCACACCATCCCCCATTCTTCAAGACCTGTTAAGGCTCCTTAAAGACCTGCTCTAATACCAATTGAAAAACACCAGAGGGGGGTGAATATGGTTTTATGATAATTTTAAAAATTATTTAAGCAAACAACCACAAAAAGATTGGAGAAGGAGGCAAGGTGTTTAGAGTGGTTCCACCCTTAGCAAATACTAAGGGAGTCAGTCCACTACCTGGTTGTTCCCAACTGGGATTTTGAAAGCAATTGTATTTTATT
The DNA here is from genome assembly GCA_963693085.1 of Alisma plantago-aquatica. Lineage (NCBI taxonomy): Eukaryota > Viridiplantae > Streptophyta > Magnoliopsida > Alismatales > Alismataceae > Alisma > Alisma plantago-aquatica. The sequence goes on along the minus strand of OY856409.1, from coordinate 1,046,989,064 downwards.
ACCTTGTAAGGATGTTACATACGATATAACTACCATCACAACCCTTAGGATATCCTTCACCTAGAAGTAGTCCCACCAACCTTGAAGCAGCCTTCCTCGAAGTAACTCCAAGCTCCCCCTTGAAGTAGCCTTCCTCTTGAAGTAGCTTCCCATTGAGACAACCTTATTGAAGTAATCCTAAGTCCACCGAGCTACCTTCACCACCTGAAGAAGCTCCAACAACCTCCTTTTCACAGCCTCCAACCTAGGAGTAGCAAAGGAGAACACAATACAATAGAAGGAATAAGATTGGAAGAAAGAAACAATGTTACCAATTGAGTACAACGCTTTGATCCTATATCAAGCGTATTGATATCCTATCCACTGTAGATGAATGTGGTAGTGTGGTGGATAGGAGATACTAAGCTATAGGACACTAATGTATAACTCAAGTAAAATAGATTGCAAGTGTAGCTCAGCTTGTTGCTCACAAAGAATGAATCTCAAGTGTAATTATATGAACAAGTGATGCTTTGGGTGTCCAAAGGCATGTCCTATTTATAGGAATGGTCTACTAGTGTTTAGGGACGTTCTAGACACTTTCTAGGGTGTTATTAGTACTCAATTAGACATTAGGTGTCCACTAATTACATTGCAATGGCTAGTTGTTTATTGCTGAAAAGTGTAGTCCAAAACTTCTCTCGGTCAAGAAGTTTGTCGACTGAGATTTTCTCGGTCGAGCTTTTTGTCAACCGAATGGGAGATTGTTGTAACGTTCGATTCCAACTCCCAACTACTTTGCTAACTTAGTCTAATGGCTAGGAGGGCCTATTCTCAGTCGAGAAGTTTGTCGACCGAGAGTGTCTCGGTCGAGGAGTTTGTCGACCGAGAAAGTCCTTGATTTAATGTGTTGTGTTGTGTTATCTCCTAAGTGTGTGTGTCAATGTGTAATTGTGCATATATCTTAGGGGAGGATCTATCTAAGTATTGTGAGTGGATAGGGAAGATCGAAACTCTTTATTTACATGATATCTAAGTACTTGTACATTATATACTTGTACAAGTTTTTACATTTGAGTACAATCATGAAAATAAAGCAATTTTAGCAAATTGATCTTCCAAGTTTTGCTATCCACCACCTTATGTGCTTTTCCCTAAAACACTCAAATAGAAAGTTAGATTCATAAGAATGAAATGTTTGTCATCATCAAAATGAAAGGTTTAATAATGTCCAATTTAGCCAACACTACACTCAAGAACACACATGGTTGACACCACCATCCATGCAACTCGTGCAAACCCTAATATCACCTCAAGATTCCATCTCATCAACTAAGGCCCAAACAAGGCACCCCATAGCATCATATTCTCTCTCATGAAGCTAGATCACAAGAAGCATGATGTACATGTGACAAATTGCATTATGAACCCTCAACATGGGTAAATTGTAACTTGGTTCAAAGCAAGCACATATATAGCAAAGCTAGCTCAAATATCAACCAAACTAGACCAAACTAAAAACATAAGAATGTCACATGATATTAAGGCATCTCAAGAGATTGGATTAAGGTTTAATCATCTTATCAATCAAAGAAAACACAATCAAGCACTAAACTAGGTTAGGGGTCTTATAACTGCCATCCTTAACATGATGTCATACATGAATATCAATTAATGTACATTCTCCAAAAGATGCAACTCTTAAACTCATAAGCTGCTATGTGGTACCAAAAGGTATCTCTACTATAGCATCGGTAGCTAATTTGAGCCTTATGAAAAATTGGCTAATAAATATTAAATAACTAAATTGTGTTTATAGACAATCCAACCAATTAACATTACCAATAGATACAATTGTTGAATATTTGACATAGTTGGTATAGTATGAAGGAATGATGATAAGGAAGGAGAGGGAAAATACATTTTCTAGTTTAGATAGATGAAATGATATAAAAAAAGGGGGATCTAAGGGAATTGAGTGAATATGAATGTTTGATGTATACCTTCTACCACATATTTCCACCCTAAAATGGTGTCAAGAAAAGTAGAAATCAGATTCTAAAAAACAAGATATAACATTAAATTAGATGGAAAACATGGTGAAAAATGTGGAGGAAATGTTAGAAGAAAACTTAAAGATAAAAAAATATTTTTACTAAATTTTGTGATTAACTTTGAAGGAAACTTAAATCGATAATAAAATTTTGTTAGAATGTACAAATTTCATTTAGAAACATGGAGGAAAACACAAATAATGACTGAAAATGAGTAGATAATTTGGAGAGAGATAGAATTATATATATAGAGAGAGAACAAATACTTAGATGGAATTTTGTAAGGAACATATTGAGATATAGATTGAAATAACTATACTTCCCATGACATATATAAAAAAGTGTATACAATCTATTTTTATGGGATATATTTATTCGTTTTTATTATTTGTTATTATTATAACTTTTTGTTTCCTCTTTGTACAAATTAAAAATATTAAATTAAGTTCATATTTACATACATTCTTCCCTTTCCTCCTATTGTATAAGTTCGTATAGAAGAAAGTAGTCTGATGAGGAACAATCTATATTAATATTGTTTATGAAATAAAAGTTGATTGTATAAATACTCATGAATTCTATCTTTCTATATTCATGTATTACATTATCTATTATTTTGTATTTGTGTTATAGTATAAATGATCAATTGGAACTATATTTGTAAATATGATGTCTCTGTTGGAATAAAAGATATGAAATAAATGATAGTTGTCCCCACCAATTGTAGTTTCGTCAACACTATTTTTTTTATTTCTTAATGGTTCGATATAATATAAATTTCTTTGTAATATCTACTCCTATTTGAACAGATATATGCAGTAAACATCTTTTGAGGAAATATCTTTGGTAACTTTTTTTTACTTCAATATGTTTTTTCAAAAATTCTTAGAGGGGATTCCCCCTCAGCCCTTCATAAGATCGATTGTTGCTTCAACTCCATTGACTCATTCTATTTATAACCAAAAAACTGCAAAAACAAAGCATACTTACAAAATTGGTGTGTAAGCAAGCTGAAACATCCTTGCATTATTTTCCCATCTATAAAGAAAAGCCAACAGTCCCTGAATTGGAAGAAGGTCATGTTCTATCATTTTTGGATTCAAATTAATTCAAAATCTCACTTAGGCAAGTCTCTCCGCCAGAGTCCAACTTTTTGCAATGTGAAGGAAAACAGACTATAATGAATCACACTTGTTATGAAATCAACCCCTATATCAAAATCTCATTTATTTGTTCAAAACAATGTAACTAAAACCAACCATTCATTCATTCAAATTATAACGAGATCTTCAGGTAAGATATTTGCTACTCTGAGGTTTTAAGAAATTAATAGCAGTAGAGGAAGTCAAACTGCAGTTGCCCATTTTTTATTATTTTTAATGTGGAAACAATTGCATCGATTGCATACTTGGTTCTCGTAACCCACTTGCTCAGTTTTTTTTCACAATAAACCAAAGTGATGGGATTTTAAAACAACGATCGAAGAAACAATCATTTGATCTCAATCCAACAAAAAATAGGATTGGGCCGTATCTCTAGCATGTAGAATAGGAAGGTGATTCCTGGACTACAAAAAATTGTTGAGGAGAGAGAGAAAGAGAACCAAAAGAAAGGGGTAAACATGGCAAGGAATTTGGAGGAGTAACATTCTACTTAAGCATGTCCCCATTTATAGGCAATGGATAGACATGAAAGGAAGAAAGAGAAACATGGGCATGAGAAACTAGGAGAGAGGTTGTGGGAAGACATAATTTAGAAAACATGTGCCACTATTTGGGGTCCATGTGGTCCGATTGTCCATGACTTGTTCCTTCCATGTTAGTGTTTTATACTAAGGTTTGTTATGTTTAGTGAGTTTGAGATCGAAATGAGACTACATTTGTTCTTTTCATTCAAAAGAAATTGCATAATTGGAAAAATAATATGTTTTCAGTCATGCAGCTTGTCTTGTGTGAAAATGACAAACGAGTCTCATTTTGGATCTGAAAATTGAATACACAATATTTTTGTATTAAAATTACAGTTGTCAACACACGGCCACTAGGGCTCCCTTCCCATAAATTGTGAGATAGATGTGCTTTGAAGATCACATTTTTATTGTGGTTAAGGTTGAGAGGTAGAGGTTTCATGTCGCTTTCACATTAGTCGGCAAAAAAAACAACACAACGGAAATATTTTCAATTTATTTAGGAATATGATACTTGGACCAAAAGTGGCACCCATTTTGAGAACCTTTTTTCATCTTGTATGCAAAATAACAAAACAAAGGAGGGAAGTAAGTTACTTGTCTCCTTAGTTTTGTTCTCATGTATACAAGATGACAAAAAGGGTCTCAAAATGGATGTCACTTTTGGTCCATATAGCAGAACCCATTTATTTATTGGGACTGATGATGATAACCTTTATCTTGGTGCTCTGTCTAGAAGCTATCATGCAAACAAAGAGGGGGTGATAGTAAGGAAGGTTTATGGTGGAGTTAAAAGAAAATGTTTGAGTGTGAATTCCATATGTCTGCTGTATATATTTATAAAAAGTGTTAAATGAGAAAACCCTCTAAAATTAGTAATAAATTCCTAGAAAGAAACACGACTCAATCTGAGTAACATATATATCAGATTAGCTTGATTTTGAATCTATTTTCAAAATAGCCTAGTTTTAGGGTTGGGGGTGGAGACTCCACTTGTTATGATGTCTCTTCATCCATTAGTTGTATTTTATGCCTCTCAAGTCAGTCACCCTCAACCAACAACTGTGGTTTTCTTTATTCTAACTTTGATATCATACATTCTTTGGATATAATTTCAAATGCAATTTGTATTCAAATAATTATTAGATAAAGCAAAAAAGCACTATTTTCAATCATAATATATATAGATATAATATATCACTTATATTTTAAATATATAGCCTATACTTATAATTGTATATTACATATGAATATTATTTTTAACAATATATGACTATAATATATTATTTTCAAAATTGTCAGTGCACTATATACAATAATATGTGATATAAGGTTAATATTTTTGGATTCAAATATTATTCGAATGTAAAATATAGTAATGTTTGAGTTCTATAATAAAATAACATAAAATTTACGTTATCTTATACAAATATATGTTATGTTAAAGAAAATGTACATTTCAAGTAATAATATGAAAATTGTATACGAGTTTTACAAAAATATTCACTTATTTAGGAATGTATATATATAGTCAATCTAGAATACACTCGAGTGTACAGATCATGTTGTTCACTCGAGCAGGTTTTCATATCTATACTATTTGTTGGGTAAACTAAAATCATTTATATTCATTGTTATAAGAAATATAAACTACAAGTAAAATTTAAGTTCATTTGGTTTCTTTTAAGTTAATCTTACATACCAACAAGATCAACATACATAACAAATTTGAATTGCATCATTTTTTTGGGCATTTAGATACATGACATATAAGTGTGGAATTGAGGTCACATTTTATATGTAGTATGTTCATAAGATTTTAAGAAGATCAATGGTTTATATTTTTTTATTAATTGTTGCAGATGGAAAATGACTTGAGTGTATACTTTTTGTGGTACATTAAAGTGTATTCCAGCTCGACTCTATATATATACACATACACGCAAACACACACAATATATATGTGTGTGGGGATCTATATGTAATATCTATCATGATCAAATAAGATAATATGATACAAAACAATTGAAGTCAAATATCATATATTAATGTAAACTGTTGAAATATATGTATAATGATGATAGAACATATATGATAATAAAGTCTATTATATGCATATAAATATGAAGAAAAATCAAAGCACTTAGTATATACATATAAATCACTCTGCATATAAATAATCATTTAGTATATAATATTAGAAAAAAGTTTCCATTTAAATGCTTATATAAATATTTATATATGTAACATATTTATTCATATATGGTAAATATTATTCACATTTTTTTAGTATATAGTAATGTATGATTTAAATTGTTCAAATGCATTTATATAATTTTTTTAGAAAATATAAACTTATTCAATTGCAGGGACATGTTTGAATATTATATCATATATTTTCATATCCAATTTGTAAATGGAAAATAATAAGATAATTATATGCATATATTTTTAAATTTTTTTTACATATATAAACATACATTAATTATTTGCATATAATAATATGTCATAATGCATATTTTATGTAACAAAAATTGGTGTGTTCCTTCTATTTTCATCCAACTGTCGACTGGGGGCTGCAAGCGCCTTGTGGAAGCTTCTCCTTAAAGATGCCATTCCAAATGTCCACTTTAAGGGGGAGTCATCATGCCATGTGGCGTTCGTTGGGCCTCGACTGACTAGAGAGAGAGAGAGAGAACTACAATAATGGGATAAATACACCATGGCATCTCCACTCTCTCCTACCCCTCAAAGGAGCAAACTAGGTCATTTTGGAAATAAGTCAAAAACTAGGCTAGTCTAGTGATTATGTTAGTCAAACTAATTCATTTATGTTTTTCCTAAGTTCCTATTTTTCATCAAAGAAGTAAAATATATTTTTGAGATCCACAATCTCATTTTCAACCTAGAAAGTCTCTCAACTTAACACTATCTTTAGTCACCACTACACCACACATTTATTGTGAGACTGATGTGAGCATGGATTGCGGGAGGAAGTTGTGACTTGTATTTATGTTTTATTTGGAGAAGAGAACTTGACATAAATGATATAGTTGGATTGATCTAGGGGAAGGAGCATTATTGTCTTATGGTGTTAGCTGGGTTGTCTCACAGGAGGATTATGCTTCTGAGGAATCAATATTCTAAAAGAAGTAGTTCTAATTTGTATATATGGGTATTGAATTAGCTAAAAGATCTTACACTGGGGCATAAATTTTAGCATTTATTAGAGAAGGATTTCATGTCTTCCTAGGTTCTATTGTCTCAAATTACACTCATGATCATGTCCTTTATTCATACTTATGGTATCTTACTCGACATTTGTGCACTAGTTGAGCAAGCACCCTTGGACTAGGTGATTGTGCTTATTCAAAGTTTCTTATCAAATTTAATCGGCATGATCATTGTTTTTTCAAATATGGTGCCCAAACCTTCCTTAAAGTCTTAGGCATTTACATCTTAACACTAGTAACATATTGTAGATGTTTTATAATTTGCTAAATAACTCAATAAAACTTTGAGTTATGGTAATAACCATGAATTTTCTTTTATATGCTTTTGCTTGACTTAAATATATTTTAGTAAAACAATATTAATTATATTTCCTAGAATCAATATAGATGATGGTTTCTTTCTGGTAAATGCTACATCAATTGGCCTTAAAAAATCCATAAGATCATAGAGCTTGATGGATTCTCTAAAACAAAAGCACCATATAAGTTTTGATGCATGACTAACCATGATTTTAAAATTATTTTTCTTACTCAAATTCTCTTCATAAAAATCTTAATTATATTGCTTAGCATTAGTATAGTTGATTTCTATAGCCCTGAAATTTCAACAAGATAATGTATATGAGAAAACTAAGCTACAAATTTGTTTATTTCAACTTGTGTGAAACCCTATAATAAGTCATCCACTTGATAATTCAATCTGTTCACATATTCATCTAATTATTCACACGTCAATGGTTAGGATTTAAATATTAAATGGTTCCAAATATGTTTAGAATATGTTCCATTTCTTAGTCTATGAGTATTGAATGAGAAATTATAGATCCTCCCAAATTTTGTTGTGTAACTCATGATCAATAATTACATGTACATAATTTACCCTAAATGCCCAATCATACAAAATATGTAAAATCCTAGTTTATACGGAAGAATTAATTATAAATTTGGAATTAGCAGGTTTGACTGAGAAAACATGTAAGATTTCATTGGAATTGGAAGAATAAATTCTAAATTTGGAATTAACAAGTTCGATTGAACAACCATGAAAAAATTCATTATAACGGATGGGCTAGATAGATCAAGTGATTCTAAAATGAAAAGAATACATAATCCATATTAATCAACCTATCTATCCAATTCTAATGTTGATTGTCATGATTTCACCTAAGTTCCATTTAAACAACACACCATAATGGATATAATAACTGGTTCACTGAGAATCATTGGATCTAAATATAAGGAGTGAGACTTCACTCCTACCTAGAACAAAAAGTGTGCCTAGAAAGTAGTCCTCAATGGTTTCCTCAACCTTGATATTTCTCTCTCTACATTCCATGACTCCCTTAAATCTCACCATCACTAGCTTTAAGAGGTGTTTCTAGATAGAACAACCCCTTACTTGATTGTTGCCTTCACCCAGATTAAAAATGCCCATTTTACCCTTCTACTACCTGTGGTGAGAGTTACAGACGAAGGAAAAGTCATTAACAGTTTAGAGCCTAAGACTAGTGACGCCTGAAGCTTCCTCAAATCTAAAGAGGACACTGATAGATGCCAATTTTCATTGATATTCTCTAATCACATGCCGCAAACTTGATTTTTATTCTTGACAATGATGACCTTGGTCAAGGAGATTTGGTCATCACAATTGCATTGAATCTCTAGTAAGTTTCCTTAGAGATTCATTTCTATTTCCCCTATGTCTAATATTTCTACCGATTAATCTAGATATGCATGTGAACTTCATCTACTTGGTCGGTTATTGCACCGATCAACAAACCACTTCATTAATGGTTTATTTATGGAAACTAGGCTCAAAGCCTTCATGGGTCCATCTGAACCTCCATAAATCCCCCATCTGGTTGAATATAAGATAAATTCATGGTTTTCAATTTTTGAGCTCCTGTCCAACTCCATGTCATAGAAAACCTATTATTGAAACTTTAATCTCTTTTTATTTTGAAAATAATTACTTCATATTCATTTTGACCTTACTAATGAATCATAGACTTCCTATATTGCTACTTTCTCTAGGTTGGTTCCCATGGATCTTGACCTCCTTCACAATCATGGTGGAGGAATCCCATTGCTACAAGACCACCACCTCTTAGGGATCCCATGTTCCCTCTAGGCTCCCCAAAGCCCCACGACCATTGGACGAATGACCAAAGATCACCAATCTCTACCTTCTGAAAACTACACAATGGGTTACTATAGAAATAACCAAAAAAGGACAAATAGGGTTGCTTTTCCCCCATTCAGAATAATACTAGCAAATTTGTGTCTTCCCCGTGCATCCTTCGTGACTATGTGATTCACCAAAATATTGTAGATTTTTTGGATTTTACTCTAATCATCATGAAAATATGTATGTCTCCAACTACTAAAGTTTGCAAATTTCTTCTGCCCAACTCAAGAAGAGTTGGCTTTGTGGTCAGGGGCTGACGGTGAACTTCCATAGCTACCATACACTCTACTAACCCACACCATAGTGCATAGTGAAGAATACCAAGCTAAGTTGTAAAATTGGAGGACCTCTTAGCAGGCCACTATGAGCAATTTGACTACTTAGAGGCCTTGATTCAGGATATGCTACAAGATATGTGTCATGTTTAATTATATGCAAGAGCAAACTGAACAAAAGTGTTAACAACATCAGGAGCCACCCTGACAAGAATTCTTGCTTAATCTTGATGCTCTAGAATTCCATGGCACTAGCGACTCTGACATATTCAATGAATAGGTCACAACATGGAATAATTCTCTATCTAGCATCAACTTGAAGAAAAATCATAAGATATAATATGTAGATACCCAACTTTGTGGCACCACTCTTACTTGGCGGAAGCTCTTGCATACATTTTATTACATTAACACCTGGATGGACATGAAAGCTGACATGAAGTCCTTCTTCATACATGTCAAATACAAACAACAATTATGCCTTAAGCTATCTAGCTTACAACATACATTTAATTTTGTAGATGACACATAAACTCTATGACTTTTTCTACAATTTAGACATCACATGAGATACTATAAAAGAGATAACCATGTTGCATCATTGGCTCAATTCATTTATTGTTGTATCATTGGATATTCACATATTTCTTCTATGACGATGTGATTCATGTGCCTATGCACATTGATAATACTAAATGATTCCAAAAGACTCCACCTCTTGGAGACATACTTCTTTGACATTAGCTAAGTCCAATGGATCCACCATTGTCCCAGCAAGGAGCACACTGACTCTTCTGCCACAACATCCTCCAGCCGAATTAGTGACTTTCATGCAAGGGGTCTGAGCATCGCTCTGACTAATGTCGTAATCATAAGATGTCACAACTTCAAATTCTAAGGAAGATGATATAAAATATGAGGATATCCTTCCCTTGTTCATTGTACATATGATACCCTTAACTAGGGCATACCACTAATACAACTCCACTCCTTAAAGGATCATTTTGTCAGCACAGGGGGAGTTGCAAGACAACCTACTCATCTATATATTGTCTAGGGTTTTGCAACTCTTAATTAGAGTGTGTCATAAGTGATTTTTTGTATATGTTTTTCATTTATTTAAATGTTGTGTTTTTGTTTTCATTTAAGATTTAATATGAAATTGTTTTAGTTTTAGGATTCAAGTGTTATATTAGGAACTTACTTGTAAGTACTTAATGAATTATTTTTTCATTCTTATTTTAGTTGGGTCTTGAGTGGGAATAAGACAACTAAGATTTCACACGAGTATTGTATATATTGCTATGCTTGAGGATATTTTCTAACAAAGTTGAATGACTTGAATTAGTTTTGTTTTGCAACATGGTTTGCATCAATGGTCTAATCCAAACAAAATTCTGACAACATAATTATTAGTTAGAAGCCTCAAATTCATTTCAAGACAAATTTTAAATAGCAAAAATATCATGTAGCTCAATTTTCCATCACATGGTACCAAAACACCATAAAGATGGTATTTTTAAGACATTTCAACTTATATTTTGAACTTTATGCCGTCCATGAACAAATGAGCACATTATTAATAGTAGGGATTACTTTTGGAAGATCAGGATAAAAATTAAAATTTGAATTTCCATCTTACTTATCCTAAATAATCCACAAAAATCACCTTTTTAGTATTTTAGAAGATTATAGAGCAATATTTTAGTTTGCATGAATAAAGTGGGCAAGAAACTCATCAAAGTTTATATGACTCACCTCAAAGATGACAAAAACAAAGTCCACACAAGAAATCCATGATCAAGATAACAAACTTCGAAGTTCGAACCTCTAATTCTCCAAGAAGGCGTGTTCCTTTAACAACTAGGGAAACTAGGACAAGAAAATGGGAAAGTAAGGTTATTTAGCTACATAGTCCACTTTCCACCTTGAAACATTTTTGTGTCAACCCAAAAAAGAATTAGAGTAGAATAATAATCAAACAAGATTAATATGGATGGTCTTATGTGATTGGGAGCAAGAAACTAGGTTTGATAGCTTGAAAGAACTTTAAAGAATCTTGATTAAGGGCTTGCAAGGTTTCACAATAGTGTGACGTGTCTTGGTTCTCAGACAACCAAGATCCTCCTTGACCCACATGATTATTATAGACATTCATAGATCCCCTCTTGTCTTTTGATGATAACTGGACTCAAATGGGTTTTTAGGAGGTAAGAAGGGGATATATATATATATATATATAGAGAGAGAGAGAGAGAGTGAGAGAGAGAGAGAGAGTCAGGCTAGAATACACTCGAGTGTACGGATCACACGAATACACTCAAGTGTGTATGTATATCAAGACTATTTTTTGCAAAATGTAAACCATTGATCTTCACCGTCATACTATAACTAGGCTACATACAAATTTTGAGCCCATTTGGATGAGTTTAAGTCACTCATCCAAGGGCAACAAAATCGACGCGCGAAACTAATTTGAAATGCATAATTTTTGCGGTCTTCATAACATGAGCTATACATATCCAAATGTGCTCAAATTTTACGTATGAGTTGTTCACGAGATGTTTAAGAAGATGAATGGATTAGATTTTAAAAAAAATATTGCATCATGAAAAACTACTTGAGTGTATTCCACTCCGGATACACTCAAGTGTATTCTAGCCTGACTCTCTCTCTCTCTCTCTCTCTCTCTCTCTCTCTCTCTATATATATATATATATATATATATAAGCTAGGTAAAAGAAGAAATTCTAAATGGTCCTCAATTAAGGTTGTCATTGGTCAACCATGTAAGGCCCCTGACCTAGATTAGTTCTTGAGTATGCTTGATTTGCTTAATGAGATTTTTAAACCTTAATCCAACCCTTTGAGATGCTTCGTTAACATGTGACAACCTTATGTTTCCAGTTTGGTCCTGTGACATCCTACAGTGATGTAAGGGTTTCTAGGGTTTTGCTTGGTAGAGCATGGTGCCAACCATGTTGATCTTAGTTGAGTGTTGCGACCTGTGTCTCAACCTTGTTGGTGTGTCTTGGGTGTGTTTTGACCAACACACCTCCTTTGGATGAGTTTGTTTTGACCTTGGTGCTCCCTTGTGGTGTGTTTTGATCATGAAGGTGTGGGTGACCTTAGTGACCGGTACCCCACCTAGGTTTTATTGACATGTGTTACATGTGAGAGTTTAGTGGTTGCATGGCTATTTTCTTAGTCGATAAGTGTCCCTTTGGTTCTATCATGTGTTGACACCTCATACCCACCCTACCTCTCTCATCCTTTGGGTATATAACCCCTCTATTCTTCATGCAAGCATTCCTTTTGCTCTCTTTCTTCCTCCTTTCTTGCCTTGATGACCTTGGAGCTTGGTGGATCTAGAGGGTGTTGATCTAGGTGCCTTGGAGGCCGATCAACCTTGCATGTGGTGCTTTGGAGCTTGATTACCTTCCTTGCGGTGATTCTTGGTGGTTTCTCTTCTTGGTAAGTGGTCCTACCTTCTTCATCACATTTTTCCTTTGGAACCCTACCTTCCTTTTTCTCTTTTGTTGGCCATAGACTATGGATCATCTATGGTGGTTGTCTTGAGAGAAACTCCTAATCACAAGGGTTGTAGACTATGTTTCACATGGTGGTACCCAAGTGGGAGGAAGCTTTCTTCTCTTTCTCCTTTATTATTTTGGTTCGGCCTAGGATTTATTGCCCTCTTTTCTTGAGCTATCTTTTGACCATGGTGTTCTCTTTAGATTTGATCTTGTGGCTGAAGTGTTGATCTCTGTTGGAGCTTCATTCTTCCTTGGATCTGGTGATCTTGGAAGCTTAGTTCTCTACCTAAGGCGGGTTATATAACTCTCTACCTTCTTCTATTACTTGCACCCTTATTTGTGCTTGCATGCTACTATTTTCATCTCTAAAATGTGATGCTAATGTGCTAGATGATGCTATCTTGTTTTAGCATTTAAGACTTTGTAGTATTCTCATGTAGATTACTCTCTTTCTTAACCCTGATGATAATACCCAAATTCAGGCATTTGTGCTAAGCATTTATTTATTGTTTTGTGTCATTATAGCCTTAATAAGCCCAAAATAACCATAGATTCTTATCTTTTAGTAATTTATATCTCTTCATAGATAATGTTTCTCAACTAGCCAATTTTGGGAATTGCAGGAACCAAACCTGAAAAGACTTATTCTCTAAGATTTCTCCCCAACACATGGCTTTTGCAGTAGTTAGACTTCCATCCGTTGCGACCGCGACACCTGACCCGATCGAGATGCTCGGCACGGTCGTGCCAAGGACAAGGGTTATCTGCACGTGTCTCAACCAAGGCACCTGCCTCGACTACGACACCCACCTTGACCACGACACCTACCTTGGCCACGACACCTGCCGTGACTGTGAACAAATCTCATTTGTCACGAATGAGATGCTCGGCACGGCCGTGCCTAGGAAAATGGTCAGCTGCACATGTCTCACCCGATACATCTGCTTCGACTGAGGAACTTGCCTTAACCACGGCACCTACCGTGACTGCAACACCTACCTCGACCGTGGCACCTACCGTGATCGTGAACGAATCTCATCTATCGCGACTGAGATGCCTGCCACGGTCGTGTTGAGGAAAAGGGTCAACTACACCTATCTTGCCCATGACGCCTGCCTCGACTAAGGCACCTGCCTCGACTGCGATGTTCATCTCAACTATGACATCTGCCTCGACTGTGATGTCTACCTCGATTGCGACATTCGTTCCACCGCGACCCCTGACACGGCCATGCTGAGACAAGTGTCGCGATCGGGACAGGTGCCGCAATCACTCATTACATACACTCCACGTTCACCTATAAATACCCACCCCTCGTGACCTGGAGGGGGGTTCTGAAGATTGGAAGGTCCCGTTTGGGAGGTCCCATTCTACAGTTCCAAAGTTTTGGAGGTTTCACATTGTGGTTTTGCACATTCTTGGTTCCCAGAGCCCTGTGGGAGAGTTCTGAGGCCTGAAAAGGTTGAAGTTCTCATCCTACATCCGTTCCTCCAGTTTTCTTCCATCTACTACCATTTTTTCACCTCCATTCACCCATATCCTACCATTACCAACCATCTTCCACCTCCATACATCCACCAACCTGCTGTTTGGGGGTGGAATCAAAGAGAAAGGAGGCCAAGGAGTCCAAAAGACCAAGGAGGACGACCCAAAGACAAGATCCGGCCTATACTGAGGCTAAGGAGCGAGAGCCACCTCTCCTCTACAGGCTAAATCTCTTCTTCTTCTCTTTTCTTCTAATGTTCTCCTTTGTTTCTATACAAATGATGTTCTTCCATCTTTGTTATGTGCCAACTATGCTTGTCCATGGCTAGTTGAGCTCCTTCTTGGCTATGTAGCCTGTTTTGGGCATGTTTATGTACTTTTACCTTAAGCAAGCAGTTTTATTCCAAATCTAGTATGTTTTTTGTTCTATATTCACTTTTTGGTTATGATTGCTAGTTTGGTTGATCTCTTTCTTGATTGAACTTCTATTTCTACCTATATCGAGAGATTCATTGTAGAAATAGATAAGAGAAGGTACTTTGGATTATAATCTGAAAGGAAGACGGTTCAAGGTGATCTGTGCAAAACCATAGACATGGGCACGACTAAGCCCAACCCACCACAGTCGGGCCCATTACCTAGTTCTGTCACTGATGGGTTTTAGTCATGCTACAGGAAAGCGAGTGGGATGACCCTATAGGAACATATACCACAGTACATACTATGTTTGGATGTAGGTTGCTTGCTGGGGTGTTTGAGGGTTGTCTACACCTGAGAACGGGTGCATAGACTGCCCAAGTTGTGGTTACATAGCCAAGAACTCCTTCTCCCTGATTAGTAGAATCTGATGGACTCTGTTTTGTTTTCTTGTCTTTTTTTTGTTTTATTTCATGACAATCTGCTAGACTAGTTCTAGATTCATACTTTATTGACTATCAAATTGGCTTATATAACTTAAGAGAGAGGTCTTAAGCATCCTAAACATTTCTGTCCTTGTGTTCAACCCTATATATCTACTTCGACCCCGTAATAAAGTTGTGAAGGTCTATGAAGGTTTCAAATTATAAATTTGAAGTTTGATCCTTCAGAGTCCGCCTCCTTTTGAACACGTGATTCAGGATGCATCAACTTTTGACATCGTTGTCGGGGACATAGTTTTCCATGTTTACACGCCCAAAGATTTTGTTCTATCATCCTTAAACCTGTATGCATATGCATAGTTTTTTTTGTTTTACACATACTTATTCATATATACTCAATAACCTTTCTTTTTCTTATACCTTTTTTCAGCCATGGATCTTGCTTCAGCAAGCCAAGTTATCTTATTCACCTATCCTCCTAATTTTTTCCACAATTCCAACTACTGGCAAAAAATTGAAGGCCATGCTCTATAGCTATTCGAGCTATACTCGCCTCCAATGTCATCATATGTTGAAATTCCAACAAAGGAGATGGTTGATCAGCCCTCGACTTCCATGTTATCATGGGATCAAGAATTGATCAAAGTAGTGGAGCTAGCTGGAGAATGTGTCTATGCTCTAATCTCCTCCTCAGCTCCTCATCTCCAAGAACATGTTGATCCACTTCAGCAGCTACTAGAAAAGTAGGATCATCATCTCCAAGTAACCACTGAGATCGTAGACCACAATAGAAGTATACTTCAAACTGTTGAACAAGGATTCATCCAAGTGCATCAGTCTGATATAGTGGGTTTCCAATAGAAGTTCATGGCGGAATCGACAAACCTTGAAAGCATAGATGCTTAAGTCCAGCAACTTAATGGTAAGGATGTTGAATAGGGCAAGAGGCTTCAAGAGATCATCGATTTAGTTACCACATGATTGCAAGCACCACTGCATGAAGTTGAAAATTACAGTCATCAATACCATTCCATTGGGCCTGGAGTGGAGTATGCCTCACCATCCTATTCAGACCATCGAATGGATTCACAAGGATTTTTTTGTGAAGACCAACCCATCTGTGGAAGTGTAAAGAGGCGAGATGACCTCCCTACTAAAATTTAAAGGAAATACATAACATCCACACATTTCATAAAAATAGAGAATTTGGGATGCTTGCATAATATTCCAAATAAATAAGCATGATTCCAAATACATTATAAAATGTCAATAGCATCGGAAATAAAAATACTAAGCCTTCGCATGGCTATCATTGTTTACTACATGATTGATTCCCAAAAGAAATATATAAGAGAAATAAGATCTAGCTATAGCAACCTAGTCATCCTATCTAGAAGCTTGAGATCAACTCCTGAGAAAACTTCCTTCAAGCTTGTCCTTCTCCTTGAACAACACTAACACCTGTGTTGTTGGGAAAGCACCCAACAAGAGGGAAATGGAAGAAAAAGTATGTGTCAAAAAATCTAGTCTAGGATAACAAGATAATTAAAGTAAGTAAAATAGGCTAGGGTTCAATATAACCAAAAGTATGAGGCTATAACCAAAAGAAAACTTTCCATTAACAATTATATTAAAAATGGGTTTTGCATGTAAGATTATTATGTCTACCTAACTAAGTAGGGTTGAGGCACCTACCAGACCTCTAACCTTAGGTGAGGGGAGATTAAGACATTCTCAGTCACATATAATATTATGGGGAGAATATATACATTCCCCAGGGCGAATTAATACATGCCCTCTGTGGGTGGTTGTACACATGTATCGCTACTTTAATTTAAACAGAACATAACTCTACATGCTAGGAAATAGTTATGGCAAGAATAATTTTTATGAACAAATAAGCATGGCAATGGGGTTTAAAACCCAAACAAAAAGAGACAATAATCTATTTTAAGGCATAAGCAAATTAGGGTTTTAAGAATAGATGATTAAGAATCAATTAAGCCTCATAATGGAGAACTAGGTTAAGGCATAAATATTCCCAACTTAAGGTGTAAATGCACATACCTTAGCCTCAGAGTTTTAGAAACCACTTTCTAACCCTTTACACGAAAAACTTTGGATAATGTTGTGTGAAAGCGTGAAAGGAATCTAACGAGCCTAAGAACTCATGATTTGGTTGAGAAACGAGTGAGATAATGCTAATCGAAAATTGAACAAATCTATTTCTATTTCCTTGTCTAAACCAAGGTAGAAGATGATTGACCACCATCAGATCCAAGATATATGATAAGCGATCCATGCAAATACAACCTTATCCAATTATGATTTCGACTATAGTAACATATGCATTAATTAATGAATTTCTCTCTCTTCTTTTAAGGGCTCAAAAGATTCCAAAATTAACCAAAATTTACATCCTGACTGATTTTGATGTGCAAAATCCAAATATGGAATTAGTTTTTCCTTTTGGGGACTTTTAATAGGTTAAATAATTCAAATCCCATTTTCTCTTTCATCCTTCATTAGTGGTGATAAGATTCCTCAAATTTCGTGAAACTTCACCCATAAGTCTCTCTAAGTGACTTGCATATGATTTTATTATTAATTTCACATGTTGAGAATATTTCCTTATTCATTTAATATATATAAGATTCTACACACTTTCTCTCTCCTATTTTTACTCATTATCCAAACATCATCCAACTTAGTTGCAAATTTTCCCAAAGTCTTATTTCCATGTTTAGATTATGAATTTGGAGTTAGTTTTACAATTTGAGTATGCTAGATATTTTATTTCACCTTATTGGCTTATCTCCTCCTTTCTTTTCATAAAAATTTTAATATATGCATTTATCTTCCAAATTAGATGATATTTGGCCCTTAAGTTTCTTTTAGGTCAAGAAAATGAGATTGAGTGCCAAATTATCTTTGTGGGTTTTCATTTATGATTTTTGGAGCAATATATTCCTCATTAACTTCTTTTATCCATTATATCCCATATTATCTCTAATTATTGCATTTATCTATCTCCTTTATAAATAGTTTTCTTTTCTTTTTCATATTCTAAAAAGTAATAGAAAGTTCTAGGATGAAATATTTTATTATTTTTATTAGTTAGTGGACAATTTGCACTTTAGGCCCATTACTTAAATCCCTACCGAGGTATTTGTGCATAAAACCCTATATTAAGAATATATGGGAAATATTTATCCAATAACCATCATAATTCCACTAAATCAATTCCAAAGACATATGGGACAAAAATGAAGGACACATTTTATAGAAAAATGTACAAATAGATACATAGTAGATTTCGGTATGTTACAGCACTCCACCCCTTAAAAAGGATTTCATCCTCGAAATCTCATACAAAAAGGGAAGGGTGAGTACATAACATTTTATCTCTCAACTCCCAAGTGGTTTCTTCCAAACCATGATATCTCCATAAAACCTTCATCAACTCTATCTCCTTATTCTTCAACTGCTTTACTCAGGAGTCAAGGATCTTCACAGGTAGCTCTTCATAGGTTAGATTCTCATGAATCTCCACAGGCTCAAATGTGAGTACATGAGAAGAATATTTCACATAATTCCTTAGCACTGAGACATGGACCACATTGTGAATCTTATCATAAGTAGGAGGTAAGGCAAAGTGATATGCACAGTCTCCCACTTTATCTAAGATTTCAAATGGTCCAACATAGAGGGGACTTAACTTTCCTTTTACTTTAGATCTTGCAATAGAACATATAGGCTTGATCTTCATAAAAGCATAGTTTCCCACTAAGAAGCTTACATCAGACCTCTTTTTATCAACATACATATTCTGTTGGTCTTGAGAAACTTTCTTCCGTTTCTTTATCAATTGTGCCTTCTCGAGCATCATCTGTATGTCATCGGTCTTTACCAGAGACCGTTCACCAACATCATCCCAATGCAAAGGTGAACGACAAGGTCTATCATAGAGAGCTTCAAAAGGTGGCATACCAATATTGGCTTGGTAGCTGTTGTTGTAAGCAAACTCTGCTAATGGAAGATACTGATAACCTCCCATTTTGCGATATTATCTTATTGGTTTTTCTCAATTTTCCATACTCTTTCTTAGATAAATTAGATAAAATCTTTAAACTTTCCACTTTATTGCAAATAGACCATTAAAATAACTTTTCTTCTTTTTCTTGCAGAAAAGCACAAAAAATTACAAAAGCACCAAACGGTCCCAAGACCGAATGGATACCAAACGATCCCAAGACCGAATGGACTCCAAACGATCCCAAGACCGAATGGATACCAAACGGTCCCAAGACCGAATGGACTCCAAACGGTCCCAAGACAGAATGGATACCAAACGGTCCCAAGACCGAATGGACACCAAACGGTCCCAAGACCGAATGGACACCAAATGGTCCCAAGACCGAATGGAGACCAAACGGTCCCAAGACTGAATGGAGATCAATCGGTCCCAAGACCGCACAAAGTTACACGGTCCCATGACCTAATAAAGGCAAACAATTTCAAAACCGAGAGAGAGTCCAAACGGTCTCAGAGTCCAAAAAGTCTCAGAACCCAAACGGTCTCAGAACCCAAATGGTCTCAGAGTCCAAATGGTCTCAGAGCCCAAACGGTCTTCACGACCGTTTGGGCCCAAAACTTCCCAAACCATTTGGACTTCACTCAAAACCTATAAATAAGACCCAAAGGATCCTCACAAGGAATCAAGTTTTCAGACGTCCAAAGACTACCTCTGCTGCTCTAGAGCTGTTCCATTCTACATCCACCATCTCGAGGCTGCCGGTCTGAGATCCATACTCCACCCACAAGCTACTTTCTCTCTCATCACCAAAGAAGGTGGGAAGAGGAGGATTCATCATCAAGCAACCTACGAAGGGTGAAGATCGTTGCTCTCTCTCTCCTAAGGGGTCGACCTTCCTCCCTCCATTGTGGAGATGACATTCTCTCTCTCTCTCTCTCTTCTTGCCTCCTTCTTAGTCCTTACTATGAGCGAGTAGTCTTATACACTAAGGTGCGGGGAGTAGCCCCGCTACCCATGTTTTCATTTCATGCAATGTAATCAATAAGTTTGCAATAGAGATATACTTTCTTTTCAATTCAACATCAATCATTTAATGAATGCTTGTTGCTTGATCACCAACTTGTGTTACCCATTATCTTTTAGTATGAATTGTCTACGTTTATACTATTAGATTCGAATCTCATTTGGATGTTGGTTCTTGATGTATGTAATCACCATGCATCAGTTTCGGTATCTAGGAGTGTCTTTCAAGAAGTGGAGTAAACTCACTTCCATCGTCGTACTTCCCTACTATGAAATGGAATCAGTTGACGTATGAAAGTACAACCTTGATAAGTCGAGGAATACACTTTGCGAAGGGAATGTTGTAAAGTAAGTGACCATTCATTTGGGGATCGCTGGCATTACAACATTCTTACACTTCTCGTAGTTAGTTCTCTAAAAGGAAACTAAATCTACAAAGATACTAACTGTTTAGAGTCTTATTGCAGGTTGTGTTTTTATGTTACATGTTTTGATCCATGTGTAGTGGTGGTGAAAGTCGATCACATCCTAGTGGTTTCTTAACTTTGTTTACAAACCTAAAAATTTACTTTTTTTGCCTTTACTTGCACTTAGTTTAAACCAACCAATCCAACTCTTTGATCTAAATACCAACTGTTGAGAAGTTAAGTGAAATTCTGACGTTTTCCATCTTGTTGATCTCAACAATACCGTTGTCCTGTGGATTCGACCCTTAACTATACTATGATAAGACTTCCACGTATCTTAGCATACGTGGGTGGAGTTTCAATCTAGTATAAGCAAGGCTAAACCTAAAGACTTATTATCCTTAGGATTTTTAGTGGTGCACAAAATTCCACGCGAGTGGAAGCTCCATCAAAAATTGGCACCATTGTCGGGGACAACAGAACGTTTTAATTTCATTTATCCTCTTACTAGTTGGTTAGGGTTTTACATTTTTCTTTAAACATTACTCCATATTCTCCTGATTTCATCATATCTCATGCATCATCTAACAAGTGTGTTTCTTCCTCTACTCAGGTAGAAGACGTGTATGCAACCATCGCATTATCTCAGATTCTCCCCTGATCCAGAGTATGACTCTAAGGTAGAGAGAAGCTTCCACCGCCGCATCAGACTTAACCGCCAAAGAGCCAGACAAATGACTGAAGATCAACGCCAAGCTGCGCTAGTAATGGACAAGGTCAACACTGCCATAGCCACTCAGAGAGCACAACTCATTGCTGACACTCGTGCCCAGGTCCAAGCAGAAATCCGAGCTGAGGAACAGGCCCGCATCCGAGCTGAAAACGAAGCAGCTAATGAAGCTACCCAATTAGAGCTAAGAAATAAGCATCTAAGAGACTATGCCGTCCCCAAGAAATATGAAGACAATCATCCAATCCGGCCACCAATCATCAACATACCCAATTTCGAAATCCGGACACAATGGATTCAAATCATGTAGGACATCTCATTCTCTGGTGGTTCTGGAGACGATTGCATGGATCATTTGAAGAGATTCAAGTCACTTTGCCGACTTGTCCCACAAGCTGGAGTTTCCTTTGACGCAATAATGCTACATATTTTTCACTTCACTCTATCTGGAAGGGCTTTGAGTTGGTACAACTCACTTGATAGGGAGCCAATCATCACCACTTGGGCTCCCTTAGAAGAAAAGTTCCTAGAAAAGTTTTTCCCTACTTCATTAACCTACAAAATTATGGGGCAGATCAACCACTTTGCCCAACTTCCTGGAGAAACACTCGCAAAAGCATGGGAAAGATTCAAGGAGCTTCTAAGGAAGTGCCCTCATCATGGTATTTCCCAAAATCAATTAATAGAGATGTTCTATAGGGGGGTGAGTGATGATATCAAGCAATTTCTAGATTCCTCATATGGAGGAAATTTTATGAGGAAGAACTACGAGGATGCTTGGAATATCGTTACGCTTTGAGCTGATAACCAGTCCAATTGGGGATGATCATCCACTAAGAGAGTCCTCAAAGTTTACAAGGCCGAGGAATCAATGGAAATGAAAGCTATTGTTGAAGCTTTAAAGACTATAGCTCACAAATAGCAGGCGCTTGAAACCTCATTTGGAGAATACGATAAGAATAAAAAACCCCAAGTCCAACAAGTGAAAGCTTCCATAGGGACTTGTGAAGCCTATCACACATCTGATCACCCTACACTTTCATGTGGCTTACTTTATAATGTGATGATGGATTTTCAACCACCACAACAGTAGTATGAACCGATCATCGAACACCCTGAAGATTAGATGCCCGAACAAGTCAACTCCATTCATTCCATACCAGGACAAGCTTACTACAATCCAAATCAACCAAGAAACCACCCTAGGTTTCAATATGGGAATCCTGCGGGGACTGCTAACCCACAACATCAAACACAAGGTGGATCTTCCAATAGATTGCCACCTGGATTTCAAAGTAACTATAACCAAAATCAAGGGAATCTTAGAAATAATTTCCTAAGATCCAACTACCCCACAATTACATCAATATACCCATCCTCCTCTACACCCACAATTACATCCTCAGCTGCAACAATCGCAACAACCTCAGTTAACACCACCTCCGCTACAACCACCTCAACAACAACTCACTCAGTTCCAATAGAAAAATGGTCCTTCCCAGCCAACAGACGAGATGACTATGATTAGGCAGATGTTACAGTCACAACAAACCATGCTTGCCAATTAGCAAGCTCAACAGAAGGCTGTGGAGGCCCAACTAGCACAAATTGCTGCCCAGTTGAAACCACCAGCAGGTACTTTTGCTGGTCAACCGGTGTCAAACCCAAGGCATGATCAAAATAGACCAAAGCAATTGAATGTCTTCACTACAAGATCTGGTCGTGTCTTTCATGAAGCTACAAGAATCACTCACGATGATGATGATACACCTATTTTTACTCCAAACACAAGCCCGAATCTAGGAATCGAGAAATCTGCGGAGACCGTAAAAGGTAAAGAAAAGGAACAAGCACCCAAAGAGCCAGAAGTTGCGCAATATAAACCTAGGATATCATATCCAGGAAGATTGCGAGAGACTAAAATGGACACTAGATTCCAAAAATTCAAGGAGGCGATGAAGAAACTTTATATCGATATCCCGCTCCTCGACGCCCTCTCTGAAGTACCAGCTTGGGCTAAATACCTAAAAACCCTACTATCAAGGAAATATATTACTGAAGAGCAAGAGATGGTCAAACTGGCTCAGACCACCTCCAACATCATTCTTAATAAAATGCCAAAGAAAAAGAAGGACCCTGGTTCCTTCGGTATTCAATGATGTATTGGAAATGCTTTGAGCAAAAAGGGATTAGCTAACTTAGGGGCTAGAATATATATTATGCCCTACTCCATGTGTAAAAGACTGGGTTTTAATGACTTGCTACCCACAATGATGACAATTCAGTTAGCTGACTCCACTATCACTGCACCCCTAGGAATTATCGAAGACATTCCAATCAGGATAGGCAAGGATTCTTATGTTCCATGTGATTTTGTCATTATGGATATCAAGGAGGATTTAAGATACCCAATAATATTCAGAAGACCCTTCCTTGACACAACCAGGGCGCTCATTGATGTTGAAGCTGGCACGATCATTCTGAGACTGGGAAAAAAAGCAATTCAGTTCCGGGTCCTCAATAGCATGAAGGGCCCCAACATTCAAGAGGAAGTTTTTCTCTTAGATTCAATACATCAAATGTCCCAATTGGAAATATCTGAACCATCTGATGATTTAGAGAATGTCTTAATAAATCCAGAAGTTGAATTCTCAACCAACGAATTAGTTCAACAATGACTGCAACATTTAGAGAAAGCTGAAGAAGCACCAACAACGACTTTTGAGGAACTCAAATCGGTCACTATTTTAGAAACGACAGAAGCACCGAAGGCTCCCGAGATGAAAACCCTACCAACGGGACTTAAGCACATCTTCCTAGATGAAGAAGAACTATGTCCAGTAATCATCAGTTCCACTCTGACGAAAGACCAGGAAGAAAGGCTTCTCATTGAGTTGAAGAAACATAAGAAAGCCATTGGGTACAAAATAACTGACCTGACAGGAATAAACCCAGCTCTATGCATGCATAGACTGCCCATGGTAGAAGAATTCAAACCTTCAAGAGAGCACCAGAGAAAGCTGAACCCAAATCTTAAAGAAGTGGTTCACCTCGAGGTCCTCAAACTTCTGAAAGCCGGTATTATCTACCCAATTTCAGATTCCCAATGGGTTAGCCCCATTCAAGTGGTCCCCAAAAAGGGAGGAACCACTGTCGTGCTAAATGATAAAAATGAGCTAGTGCCCACAAGGACTGTCACGGGGTGGAGAATGTGTATCGACTACATGAAACTAAACAAGGCAACTAGAAAAGATCACTACCCTCTACCTTTTCTCGACGAAGTCCTCGAACGCCTAGCCCATCAAAAGTTTTTCTATTATCTCGATGGTTATTTCAGGTTCTATCAAATTCCTATACACCCGGAAGACCAAGAAAAAAACAACTTTTACTTGTCCCTTTGGAACCTACGCTTTTAGGAGAATGCCCTTCGGACTGTGCAACGCACCCACAACCTTCCAAAGGTGCATGTCTGCTATTTTTGCAGGGTTAACCGAGTCCATAATGGAAGTATTCATGGATGATTTTTTAGTATACGGAGATTCCTTTGACAACTGTCTACTCAACCTTGGACAAGTCTTACAAAGATGTGAGGAAACAAACATTATCCTAAATTGGGAAAAATGACACTTTATGGTAACTAAAGGTGTCGTCCTCAGACATAGAGTGAGTGAAAGAGGAATTGAGGTAGACAAGGCAAAAATTGATGTCATCTCAAGACTATCTCCACCAAAAGACATAAAAGGAGTACCAGAATTCTTGGGTCATGCTGGGTTTTATCGAAGATTCATTAAAGATTTCTCGAAGTAGCGAAACCCATGACCCACTTTTTGACCAAGGACACTGATTTCAATTTTGACCAGGAATGCTTACAAAGCTTCACAACCTTAAAGAATGCTCTAGTCTCTGCGCCCATTCCGAGAGCACCTGACTGGTCGTTACCTTTCGAAATAATGTGTGACGCTAACGACTATGCTATAGGAGCGGTGTTGGGGCAAAGAATTGACAAAAAGCCTTATGTAATATATTATGCATCTAAGACACTTGATGAAGTGCAAAAAAACTACACCACTACAGAAAATGAGTTCTTAGCTGTCATCTATGCGTTCGAGAAATTCTGCTCCTACTTGATCGGATCAAAGGTCATAGTCTACACTGACCACTCTGCCATATGATATCTAATTCAGAAGCAAGACGTGAAACCTAGACTTATCTGTTGGGTGTTGATGCTTTAGGAATTTGATCTGGAAATCAAAGACAAAAGTGGAGTGGAAAATGTCATCGTTGATCATCTCAGCCGCATTGAAGTCGAGGATGATGATAAAGTACCTATCCGAGACTCCCTCCCTGATGACCAGCTCATGGAAATTACCACCGGATTCCCCTGGTATGCCGACATAGTGAACTATCTGGCTACAGGAATCATCCACCCTTCCGCCTCTCACCATGACAAAAAGAAATTCCTCCATGATGTTAAGCAATACTACTGGGATGAACCTTATCTCTTTTGTATATGTGCATATGGACTTTTCCGTCACTGCCTACCAGAAGAAGAGATTACTCATGTCTTAGAACATTGTCATTCCGGCCCCACTGGGGGACACATGAGTTCGAAAAAGACCGCTCTGAAAGTTCTACAATCAGGATTCTTTTGGCCAACAATAGCAAGAGATTCCCATGATTTTGTAAGATCATGCAATAAATGTCAACTTTCTGGTAATATAACTAAAAGGAATGAAATGCCTCTCACTATGTGGCAAGAAATTGAAATTTTCGATGTTTGGGGAATAGACTACATGGGTACCTTCCCCTCTTCATATGGATTTTCTTACATACTGGTCGCTGTGGATTATGTCTCGAAATGGGTAGAAGCTATACCCACAATTTCCAGCAATTCAAAACCAGTCATTAAGATGTTTGAAGATATCATTTTCCCCAGATTCGGAGTCCCCCGAACTGTCATATCCGACGGATGGACCCATTTTCTGGAACGAAGCTTCGAAGCCCTGCTAAAGAAATACGGAGTCAACCATAAAGTTGCCACACCTTACCATCCACAAACTAGTGGTCAGGTCGAAGTTTCGAATAGACAACTGAAGGCAATCTTAGAGAAAACTATTAATAGACATCGTACCGATTGGTCCGTCAAGCTTCCCGATGCCCTTTGGGCTTACCACACAGCTTATAAAACACCGATTGGAACAACCCCGTTCCGTATGGTATACAGAAAATCATGTCATCTTCCAGTTGAACTGGAACATAAGGCTTGGTGGGCCATTAAACAACTGAACTTTGATTTTAAAAGCGCCGGTGAAAACAAACAACTCCAGTTACAAGAACTAGAGGAGCTCAGAATGACTGCATACCAAAGTGCCAGGATCTACAAAGAACAAACCAAGATGTGGCACGATGGTCATCTCAAAATAAAAGACATCGCTATTGGAGACAAAGTCCTTCTTTTCAACTCCAGACTCAAAATGTTCCCCGGGAAACTTCATACAAAGTGGTTCGGGCCTTTTACCATCAAGCACATATATCTGACTGGAGCCATCATAATTGTTGACGACAATGGAGGAGAGAGGATAGTCAATGGCCATAGAGTGAAGAAATATTATACTCCAGCCAACAAAATTCCGAGACAAACTATTGAGATCTAAGACCCCACAGTATCACCATAACAAAATCAAAACTTCATCGAGCCAGCGACATAAAACCCAGGCGCTACTTGAGAGGCAACCCAAGATCTGAGTATCACCGTTTTTATTTTTGCTTCTTCGTTTGATTTAGGTTTATCATTATTCAATCTGAAAATATAAAATTCACATAAACAATCAAAACAAACATAAAAATATAAAAATCAAAAACCTAAACCATCTTAAACAGTTTTGAAACCGTTTGGAGCCAAACGGTCCTGAAACCATTTGAAGCCCAAACGATCCTGAAACCGTTTGGAGCCCAAACGGTCTCGAAACCAAACAGTTTCAAACCGTTTGGAGCCCAAATGGTCTCAAAACCATTTGACTTTGGGTATTTGTAACGTCACCCCCATATCCTATAAATATAACCCAACCCCTCCTCTTCTTTCTTTAGAATCGAACTTTCTAAACCCTCACACGAGCGCTGCTTCATTTCTCTCCGATTCTCGCTCCCGCACAACCCGCGACGTCAGCTCGTTCCCCCACCATCAATGGCACCACCTTAGCTTTCATGTGACTTCATGACGTCTGCACCACCATTACCGCCGTTCTTTACCTCACCGTCATTATCGTCACCCGCAGCATCAAGGTAGACCAGCGCCACCACCATCACTGGCACCTCTATCATCACACCATCTTCATTTTTACCATCGCCGACGCGACTCTCTTTTCTATCACTTCCGCCATCACTATCGCCACCAATAATGTTTTTCCACCGTCAACCGCTGTGCCCCCGACGTTCCACCTTCCTCGCGGTTTCGACCATTGGGAGCCAAACGGTCCCGAAACCGTTTGGAGCCTAACAGTCTCGAAACTGTTTGGAGCCAAATGGTCCTGAAACCGTTTGGAGCCAAACGGTCTCAAAACCATTTAGAGCTAAACGGTCCTGAAACTGTTTGGAGCCATACAGTCTTGAAACCGTTTGGAGCCAAACGGTCCTGAAACTGTTTGGAGCCAAACGATCCTGAAACCGTTTGACCATACAAACCACTTGGATTTCACAAAAACCTACAAACATTAGCATCCACATAATGCAACCCTCTTCCCTTTAATAAACTTGCTATCTATACAAATTCAAAATTTTTCTAACACATGATTTTTTCTGATTACTTTCCAGAAATGGCCTCACCAGCAAAACAAGCCACCAAAACTAAAAACGCCCCCTTCTAGACAAGGGAGCAACTGATAGCATACCGCACCAAGCTCCAGAAGATAGTCGACATCTACGAAAGTACTGGACAGGTCCCACCAAAGGTCAACCTGCTCGAGGTCATGCATGAAATTCAACGCCTTTACAAGTGTTTATCCGAGGAGCCTGAGCAAGAAGTAGAAGAACTTTCTTCTAGTGATGAAGGCTCAGAATACGAGCCAAACCCCGAGGATGAATCCCCACCTACAAAATCCAAGGGGAAAAGGATAACCCAGCAAGCTGCCACAAAACAACCTATGAACAAACGGGCAAGGAAGCAGATCCACCCCACCACTACTAGGGAACAAACCCTGGCAAGATACATCCCATCAACTGCTACTACCACTCCCACCCCTGTCTTCCCCGCCATCACCACTACAGCACCACCACCAGAAAACCTATTCATCCACACCCTACCATCCATCGACAAAACTTTAAAACCAACAAAGTATGTTTTCCCAAGCGTACTACTGAAGATGGGGATATATGACCAAATCCTCACCCTGCTCGATAACACAAATCTCTCACGACTGTGTTTTGTTCCCGAGATATCTTACGTCGAGCCCATAATAGAATTCTTTACACATCTCAACAAAGAATCTGTGGACATTATGAATAGAGCAAGGGACGGAGGTGACCGCAGGCTGGTCACCAATCTTTTTGGTAACAAAGTTGTCATAACAAAAAACTTATTGAATGAAATCTTCATTGACAACCAGGAGCAACTAAAAAAGGCCAAAGTTGTTAGCACGGAGAGCTCCCAATTCAACAGATACAACTTCTGGAAATCCCTAACAGGGACCCCAAATTATGAGGCAAAGACCTGTAAGGCCTCCAATATTAATTCTGGGTTAGTGTGCACGCTTCATAAAATTTTCACTAGTACGCTTTTTCCCAGAACAGAGGGCGGGAATGTTATCACCTCTGATCTTTTTGTTCTCATGTCCATTCTGCATGGGATGCCAGTCAACATTGGACGACACATGATACAAAAGTTTTCAGCATACGCCCTAGGGAAAGAAATCTGCATGGGCGGACACATAACTTCCATTCTTAAATATCTCAAGATGGAAAGATTACTCCCTCGGTGCACGCAGATCAAAGGCTACATCCTTACTAATGAGAAAACCTTGAAGAACTCTTACATTATCAAAGAAAAGGATGCAAAATTACACTACATTTTCTGCCCTACAGTAAGATCTTCTAGAACTCTGCTACCGCTTTCGGAGCTTGCAGATTATGACAAAGAAAAGCTCCTCTTCACTGACGAAGAGCTTACCAAAATCCTAGCTTCGGTCAAAGTACACAAGAAGAAAACCAAAGCGGGCCAGACAGAACTTAGTATCACTGCCCCGGCTGCTAGGGTAACAAAAATACCGGTAAAATGACCATCTAAGGCACGTTTACCATCACAACAGCTGACGGGGACGCCGACATCAAAGCTAAATCCTAAGACAAAACACCCTCATCCTGAGGACCATATCAATACCTCATCATTAGACTCATTCATCATGAGCCTAAATGATGAGCTCGCCACCACCACCACTCCTACCACACTACCATCCATTACTATCCCCACATCCATACCTCCACCCACATCTTCCACCTCAACCTGTTTCTCTTCAGGCATCCCATTCTCCACTCCAACACCTGACTTCACCTCCTCCACTCCCATCTCCACCCTTTTCCCCTCAACATTCTCAAACCCACCATTCTCACCGCGAATGTCACCATTTTTATCATCCGCTACCACCCCGACACCGCTGGTGACTCCATCCATAGTCACCACACAGTTTGCGGGACCATCAACAATGTCTCTTTCGCAAGGAACTACCACCCTTCCACCCCGACCCCAGCCACCCCACCCTTCCACATCTGGGGTCCCTTTTACAAACATCAATGAGGAATTCAGACGTCAATTCGACGCTATCCGAAACCTCCTCACCGACCCTTCTAATATATTACAATCTATTTTTTCTTGTATGCAAGGTCTAACTACACAAGTCGCCAAGATTGATAAGCAAAACAGTGCCTTGCCAGGCATCATCTCAAGCATCCACCAACAGCAGAAAGTTGTAGCCATAAAAGTCAACCGCATCGACGACCGCCTGCAACAACTGCCACAATTGGTGCTTGGGGTGAAAAGCCAGCAAGACGATCTGGCCAAGCAAGTCGATAGGCTTTCTGTGCAAAATTAACCATTGACAGAAACTCTGTGCGAGCTTAAGCAGCAACAAACTGCTTTAAACACACACTTGAATGACATCAGCACCACCCTCACACAACTCAATAACCACCAAGAGGAGTCATCCAACAATGAAATCAACCAATTAAGAACTCAAGTGACAAACCTCTCTGCACGACTCCTCTCTGTCGAGGATCGTTATTCAGATCTCAAAGAAACCCACGACGCTCTGCTTGAAACACATGAGCATATGCAAGTGGATTTTGACGAACTACAAGCACTCCACCGACAGTGCAAGAAGCCTCCACCAAAGAAGACCACAGATAAGGCGGCAGATGAAGAAGATGATGAAGAAGATGGAGATGAGGATTCTGACTCCTTAGCTGACTCCAACAATAGCACCTCCTCAGACGATAAATCTAATAACCCAGACAATGCTGGGGAGGGCCCCAGCCGAGGAGTTGTACCAGGACAACAAGAAGGTGATAAAGATCCCAAATCCCCTACTCACAATGACAACGTTAACATGTCATATGGGAATCAATTTCTTGAATATTCTGCAATAGGATCTCTGGGGGAGACTGCCAAAGAAGTAGCTTTTGTTGAGTTCCAACAATGTTTATTCGGAACCAGCATGAGTCAACAACAAACAACACTAGCTCAACATTTCTCCGCACCAGAACAATTGGTGCCTTTACCCCCAGAACAAGAAGAATTAGAAAGAGTCAGTTTAGATACAGATGAAGATCTCAAATTTGCTTCTGATTTAGATAAATATGAAGATCTACAACACTACATAGACAATTTGGAGCAGACTTCTTCCCACCCTCCACAAGAGCTTCCCCCGCCACCACCTCTACCTCACAAGATGTAAGATATATACATGGCGGCCATCTCTACTTTAGATTCTCAAGATATCTTCATCCTAAACACTATCGTAGATGATGCCAAAGAAGGGGGGAGATGTTATCTACCATAATACAAAGACTCAGCGCAAGTTGACATGCGAAGACTTCCGCACCATCCTTCGACCACAGTCATTGTTGAAGATGGCAATCTTCCATGTCCTCCTTGCCAATTCTATCAAAATATACAGAAGCTCTAAACGGCTGCAACCAGTACTTAACGCTTCACCTGCTCTGGCCATGAGTCTATTATACAAAGATTTAAAATAAATCTATCGAGCGGTTGCAGAGAGGGATTGCCAGAAAGGCACGCTATATTACCATGCTCTTTCAAGTTTTTGGCCACTGGCTGCTAATGATCGTGGACACCGTGGCTTGAGATGCCAAGGTGTACAACTTTTGCACCACTGAACTAAAGGCGGAATAATTAATTTTGCTGGTATTGAAGCCGAGGAGGCCATATGCATCCCTTTCTGGCTTCTAAAATTGATTTGGGATGCATGCCCATCCCTCCGAAATGGTTGGAACCAACCCTGGTTCCAAATCATAAACCCACAAGTCCAAACACAAAAAGGATCTAGGGATTGCACTTTCTACACTATACAACATATCCAAGCGCTCAATCAACAAATCCCTTTCACTGAGCTGGCCACAAAGTATTTTCATTCTCTACGAGGATGATACGCCATGGAGCTAATATGTGATAGAAGGTTCTTTATGGACCCAACTATGTCACCTAACGGCGTTCCCCACTACCTCTACACAACCATCCAACATCCTCAAAAATAGCCATTCCATCAAACAATAAATCAGTTGGAGAAACAACAGCCCGCCAAGGTCCCCGAGAAGAAACAATGGGACCCTTACTCTTTTGATTTGGCAGATGATAAAGGGGACACTGAGTTGCTAACCGAGGCTACCATCAATAGACCGTCTTCACAAAAGGTGCCCCTGTCTGCCATTACACCGACGTTCCCTAATTTTGACCTCAACGCCTGCAAAAGTCTTTCCGACAATGAACTTCGGCTCATCATGTCTAGGCTTTATGCCGAGAAAGATGATCTCGTTTTAATATCCGGAGATATTCTGGTTATGGCAGATGCACTATGTGAAACTATACAGTTCAAAGGGTCTCTATCCGTGAGTTTGATGGCCGCCTATCAATATCTTCTCAGAAGGAATCACCCTACGATCTATATGGCATCAACATTTATGAAGGATGATCTCCTAAAGCTAAAGAACTTCGGAACAACTGAGGCACTCATTTCTTTCCTCTAACATATGACTCTGAAGTCTATCATGCTTCCTTTCCTTCATTCAGAGCACTGGATGTTACTGGCAACAAATCTTCATGACGGAACAACAATCATATATAACAGTTCCGACAGCCAGTACAATCCAGAGCAGCAATAGTATACTACAACACAAAGAATGCCCACAGAGGAGGTGGTGAAGGAGTGTGCTGAGCAACTACATGACCTTCTCAGCAAGCACACACTGGCATATGGTAAAGAACACTTTCATCGCCCTGCCTTCAGCCACAAATGTCCCCAGCAGCTCCAAGAGTCAAACGACTGTGGTTTCCACATCCTCTACTGGATGTACACCATCATAATCCTTGGAAGACCAGTAGAGAACATGACAAATGTGGATTACCACGCGTTACGTGGAAAGTTTGCAGCTAATCTTCTCCACACACCTGGAGCTAATAAAGGACTAATAGAAGCCTGATTCCCTTGTCCTTGTACTTCTCAACCTATCACTTTGACACTCTAAGGATAGAGTGAGTGATAAGTTAGGGGGGAGTACACTAGACAAGGGCGAGGTATCATTTTTAAAATCCTTCCCTCTCTACCTTCTCTTTCAATTCGGTACAATTTTTTGTAGTTTTCTTTGCACATTTAGATTTTGTTTTAAGTAATTCCCCTGTTAAAATAAACCCTGCACATAAGAATAACATCCCTCTTGGAAAAAGTCATCCCCAGCTAACTTTAGAATCCAGTTAGTCCTCAAAAAGCAATAACAAGAATAACATATAGACATGTAATGGCGAATTAATAAATTATCTTCACACTAGATTTTCATGCTTTTGCTTCAATTCTACATTTGACTCTCCACATGTCAACATCAGGGCCGAAACACGCCAAACACTCTCAAGGATGGGAGGGATATCAGGTGACATCCAAATCAAGAAGCCTTGCAAGTGGACCACTAAGTAGAAACCAAATAAGTGCATATCGAGAAACTCTAAGAACAACTTTCTTCTCTTCAAATAAAAGAGGCTTGGCCACCCAATCAAAACCCCTAAAATTCCAAATCCCAAGCCTGTGAGTTTACGAATAAAATCCAGAAAGTTGAATAAAAATATGAGAGTTGTGCCACGCATAAGGATCTATACGAAGAGCCAATAAAGGTATCGCCCGACCGGTACATTCAGCTGCTCTCACAAAGACAGATGTGTCGTGCCCGGTAGTGAAACCCTAAGGTATCCAAATATATGAAAGGCTGGTAAAGGACTCGCCCGGCCGGTACATTCAACTGCCCTCACAAAGGCAGATCTATCGTGCCTGGTAGTGAGACCCTAAACGCATAGACAAACCCTCCCCCACTTGAAGGGGGAGTCACACAACAAGCCTTTAGCCAACCTTCATACCCACTCTAGCTTCCAGCAGGTTTTTCAGAGAAGTATAAAACTGATTAGAGTCAACGACATGCACAGAATAAAAAGTGGTCGCAATGCGAGCTACGTGATATGGAAGAAACCTGAGATCCAAGCAACTCTCAACACCTGAAAGAGTTAGGGCAAGCAAAAGCTCCGATATGACCTTAGGAGATTTTTAGTCTAGAATTAAAGCAAGAGTATGGAAATTTTAAATAAAATTGCCTCACCACTACGTGCCTTATCTCTATCTAGCTTGAGGACAAGCTAGACTCTAAGTTGGGGGGGTGATAACCTCCCATTTTGCAATGTTATCTTATTGGTTTTTCTCAGTTTTCCATACTCTTTCTTAGATAAATTAGATAAAATCTTTAAACTTTCCACTTAATTGCAAATAGACCATTAAAATAACTTTTCTTCTTTTTCTTGCAGAAAAGCACAAAAAATTACAAAAGCACCAAACGGTCCCAAGACCGAATGGATACCGAACGATCCCAAACCAAATGGACTCCAAACGGTCCCAAGACCTAATGGACTCCAAACGGTCCAAAGACTGAATGGATACCAAACAGTCCCAAGACCGAATGGACTCCAAATGGTCCCAAGACTGAATGGATACCAAACGGTCCCAAGACCGAATGGACACCAAATGGTCCCGAGACCGAATGGACACCAAATGGTCCCGAGACTGAATGGACACCAAATGGTCCCCAGACCGAATGGACACCAAATGGTCCCAAGACCGAATGGAGACCAAACAGTCCCAAGACCGAATGGAGACCAAACAATCCCAAGACCAAATGGAGATCAATCGGTCCCAAGACCACACAAAGTTACACGGTCCCAAGACCGAATAAAGGCAAACGGTTTCAAAACCGAGAGAGAGTCCAAACGGTCTCAGAGTCCAAATGGTCTCAGAACCCAAATGGTCTCAGAGTCCAAACGGTCTCAGAACCCAAACGGTCTTAGAGTCCAGACGGTCTCAGAGCCCAAACGGTCTTCACGGCCATTTGGGCCCAAAACTGCCCAAACCGTTTGAACTTCACTCAAAGCCTATAAATAAGATGCAAAGGATCCACACAAGGCATCAAGTTTTCAGACGTCCAAAGGCTACCTATGCTGCTCCAGAGTTGTTCCATTCTTCATCCACCATCCCAAGGCTGCCAGTTTCAGATCCATATTCCATCCACAAGCTACTTTCTCTCTCATCGCCAAAGAAGGTGGGAAGAGGAGGATTCATCATCAAGCAACCTACGAAGGGTGAAGATCGTTGCTCTCTCTCTCCAAGGGGTCGAACTTCCTCCCTCCATCGTGGAGATGGCGTTATCTCTCTCTCTTCTCACCTCCTTCTTAGTCCTTACTATGAGCGAGTAGTCTTATACACTAGGGTGTGGGGAGTAGCCCCGCTACCCATGTTTTCATTTCATGCAATGTAATCAATAAGTTTGCAATAGAGATATACTTTCTTTTCAGTTCAACATCAATCGTTTAATGAATGCTTGTTGCTTGATCACCAACTTGTGTTACCCATTATCTTTTAGTATGAATTGTCTACGTTTATACTATTAGATTCGAATCTCATTTGGATGTTGGTTCTTGATGTATGTAGTCACCATGCATCAGTTTCGGTATCTAGGAGTGTCTTTTAAGAAGTAGAGTAAACTCACTTCCATCGTCGTACTTCCCTACTATGAAATGGAATTAGTTGACGTATGAAAGTACAACCTTGATAAGTCGAGGAACACACTTTGCGAAGGGAATGTTGCAAAGTAAGTGACCATTCGTTTGGGGATGGCTGGCGTTGCAACATTCCCACACTTCTCGTAGTTAGTTCTCTAAAAGGAAACTAAATCTACAAAGATACTAACTGTTTAGACTCTTATTGTAGGTTATGTTTTTATGTTGCATGTTTTGATCCATGTGTAGTGGTGGTGAAAGCCGATCACATCCTAGTGGTTTCTTAACTTTATTTACAAACCTAAAAATTTACTTTCTTGCCTTTACTTTACTTGCACTTAGTTTAAACCAACCAATCCAACTCTTAGATCTAAATACCAACTGTTGAGAAGTTAAGTGAAATTCTGATGTTTTCCATCTTGTTGATCTCAACAAGACCGTTGTCATGTGGATTTGACCCTTAACTATACTACGATAAGACTTCCACATATCTTAGCATACGTTGGTGGAGTTTCAATCTAGTATATGCAAGGCTAAACCTAAAGACTTATTATCCTTAGGATTTTTAGTGGTGCACGAAATTCCATGCGAGTTGAAGCTCCATCAGATACCAATCCCATGCACCACCCCAATCCATCACACAAGCACATAGAAAGTCCTCCAAAACCTGAACTGTTCTCTCAGACTGACCATCAGTTTGCAGGTGGTACACAATACAGAAATGCAAATAAGTACCCATTTCTTCCTGAATCTGAACCCATAAGCGAGAAGTGAATTTTGGGGCTCGATATGAAACTATCAAAGCATCCACACCATGCAGACAAACTATCCAGTCCACATATAACTAAGCCATCTCAGCAACTTTATACGTGGTTTTGAAAGGTAAGAAATGAGCAAATTTTATAAGCCAATCAATAACCACCCAAACAACATCATAACCTTTCTTGGACTTAGAGAAACCGGTAACAAAGTCCATTGTGATCTTATCCCACTTCCATTCCAGAATTTTGAGAGGATGAAGAAGACCACCAAGTCATTGATGTTCGATCTTGACTTGCTGACATGTCAAGCACTTTGTGATGAATAGAGCTATATCATTCTTCATGTTCTTCCACCAAACACTTTGCTGTAAGTCCTTGTACATTTTTGTTGTGACAAGATGAATAGTATACTTGGACCCATGAGTTTCACTCAAAATCTTCTGTCTCAGATCACCTACGTCGGGAACCCACAACCTTTGTATGAAGAGGACAACACCATCCACTCCAATAGAGAAGTCACATTACGGTTTCTCAGTCAAGGCCTTCATCTTTTCCAGCTCAGACTTCTCCAACTAAGACTTCTGAGATCCATGTTGGTGTAACACTCAGGCTAGCCATATGAACACACAACTTGTCATCGTCTATTGAATCAACAGGCTGAGGTCACCAGCTAGTCACAAGTTCAAGGTTTTCCCACACTGAACATCTCAGACCACCACAAACAACATCCTTATTGTGACTTAAAGCATCAACTATGACGTTTGCCTTACCAGGATGATAGGTGATGGTGAAGTCATAATCTTTGAGATATTCCATCCACCTACGTTGTTGCGAATTCATATCCCTCTGAGTCAACAGATATCTCAGACTCTTATGATCAAAGAACACTTCAAACTTTTCTCCATAAAGGTAGTGTCGCCAAATCTTCAAAGAATGAACTATAGCAGCAAGCTCCAAATCAAGTGTAGGCTAATTAGCTTCATTAAGTTTTAGTTGGAGAGAAGCACATGCGATCACCTTTCCATCTTGCATTAAAACACACCCTAAAACTTGTCTGGATGCGTCGGTGTAGATGACATAGGGTATGCCCTCAAAAGGCAAAGCAAGCATGGGAGTAGAGGTCAGACTCTCCTTCAACTTCTAAAAATTGTCCTCACATTCAGGGGTCCATGAGAACTTGACCTCCTTTTGAGTCAGCTTGGTCAAAGGCAAAACCAACTAAGAGAAGCCTTTGATAAACCTCTGATAGTAACTGGCTAATCTGAGGAAACTATGGATTTCAGATGGGTTCTTCAGAGCATTCCACTTTGTCACAGCTTCTACTTCGTAGGATCAACAACTATATGACCGACAGAAATCACGCGACCCAGAAACATAACTTCCATTATCTAGAACTCACACTTTGAGAACTTTGCTTAGAGTTGATTTTCTCACAACGTGTTGAGTACAATCCACTGATGCTCATAATGTTGTTCTAATGTCTCAGAATAAACTAAAACATTGTCGATAAACACCACTACAAACTTGTCAAGGTATGGGCAGAATACTCAGTTCATCATGTCCATGAAGGTAGTAGGGGCATTGGTCAAACCAAAAGGCATGACCATGAATTCATAATTCCCATAGCAAATTCTGAACACTGTCTTCGGGACATCATCATCCTTCACACACATCTGGTAGTAGCCACTTCACATATCCATCTTGGAGAATACGGTGGCTGACTTCAGCTGATCGAATAGGTCGTCGATGCAAGGCAAAGGATAATGATTCTTTTTCATCACTTGGTTAAGCATGCAGTAGTCCATACACATTTGCATTGATCCATCCTTATTCTGTACGAATAGGATAGGGGCTCCCCATGGTTAAACACTAGGGCAGATGGAACCCATGTCAAGAATCTCTTCAAGCTACTTCTTCAACTCAGCCAGCTTGGCAGGGGCCAAGTAGTAAGATGGCTTTGATATCGATGAAGTTCTGGGTACAAGCTCAATGGAGAATTCCACCTCACGAGTTGGTAGCAACCTGGGTAACTCCTCTGGAAAGACATCTGGGAAGTCCTTCACCACATCAATGTGGTCGAGAGTAGGAGGTGTAGCATCGAGAACTATAGAGGCTAAGAAAGCTCTACACCCTTGCAAGACAAGCTTTTCAGCTTTAATGGCAGAGATGACAAATTTTCGCTCCTCTTGCATCTTACCCTTAACACACATTCTTCTCTCAATAGGATGAATCAATCTAACCTTAGATTCCTGATAGTAAAAAATTGCTTTATACCTCTTTAACCAATCCATTCCCAAGATGACGTCAAAGGCGGTCATAACAAGTAGAACGAAATCCATGGGAAGCATTATTCCATCTATACAGAGGTCCATGGTTGGAGTTTGGAGGTACGAAGAGCAGATCTTACCACTAGGGGTTTTTATGTCTAACACATGATCCATATATTTAGATTCTATTTCTAACATAGAGGCAAAATGACAAGATATGAAGGTATTGGATGAGCCAGAATCAAACAATGCTTTTAAAGGATGCATATTAAGGTTTAAGGCACCTTCAATCATTTCATTGCCTTCACCTTCTTCCTCAACATTAAGAGTGAACACTCTCCCATTTCACCTCTCCACTAGCGGATGCCTTGAGTTTTGGTTGTTGTTGTTGTTGTTGTTCCGTGGAGGCGGGTTCTTCTTTGGATGCTGCTGGGCATTATTCTGCCCTTGCTGGAAATAAGGGTAGTTGGGTCGGATGTGCCTGACTTGGCTGCATTCATGGTAGGTCGGTGGAGGATAGTTGTCTTTATGAGCAGGCACATTGTTGGTAGGGCATCTACTAAGAGGATGGTGGCGATTGCACATGTTTCACTGATCACGTCCGCGGTTCTCATTCTGGTTCTAGTTCTTCCTTTTGTTGTTGTAGCCATTAGAAGCTTGGTATCCTGGATAAGAATCGATGGCCAGGGACTTGTCCACCATCTGTTGAAAAGTAATTGGAAGATGCGGGATGAGGCTTCGGCCCACCTAATAGTTCAAGCCCTCCAAGAACATGGTTGCTCTTCTATCAGCTCCAAGGTTGGTGGCGTAATTCTCTACTAGTAGAAATTTTTGAATGTAGTCGGCCATACTCATGCTTCCCTACTTGAGGCTATAGAACTCGCCCCCCTTCTTCCTCAGGAAAGTAGGGCATATGTACTTCTCCCTAAAGAGCTTCAGAAACTAGTCCCACTCCATAGTAGAGGTGTCCCGGGTGTGGGCGACACCATTCTACTAGACGCCTGCCGTTCCATCCAACACATATGTCACAAATCGAACCTTTTGGTGAGGAGGGCATGTCATACCCTTCAAGGTCTGATCCAGACCCAACACCTAGTCTGTAACGATCGTCACCAAACTGACAACCAAATTGTTACTAATAATGTGGAATTGTCATAAACATCAGATTAACAAAAATCACTAAAATTTAAAACCATTTTGCAAGGAGATCCTCTTCCAGAAATGTTTTACTGAAAGATGCAAATCTTTTATATATCATGATTCACATTGTACAAACACTATTTCATCTAATCTCAAGGACCACATATAATAGTTGCTCTATCAACACATGTACTGAAGCAACATAAAACCTTGAGGCTTACAAGCCAAAATCTCAGATCGTTCATGAAACCATTACGAATCGACCCCAAGGACCTGAGAGTATAGAGACGACACATAGGACTTCTATCTACAAGACACGACAGATAGTATACTCAACCTAAGTTTTCACTACTGTCTCAGCTATTGTTTCTCCTCTACAGAAAGGTTTCTACCGCATCGTGCATGTCCACCTAAAATTTTTGGATCCCACGGGGTGAGACAATTGTCCCAACGAGAGATATAACTCTCCGTCGACCATATTATTATCATAGATAAGTATTATAAAACCGAGCAGAGGTTCTTTTATATTAACATGCATGATTAATAATTATATGAATAGAACAAAGTAATCTCTTTACTTAAGGAGAATGATGCATATACCCATAGTAGAGTAATAAACCATCTATCTACTTTACAAGGAATGTAAAGAAACTTAAATAACATCTATCAAGCTAAGATGTATAACTGAATTGCGCATCAAATAATGTTTTCTGCATCCGATCCTGAAGCAAATATGCTACATGACTGAACATATTTTACAATCACACTTATGCCCTGAGGAAATGAAGTATACCCCGTTCATCTCCAACCGACCACAAACTTCTCACAAGTCGGTACCATACAAGGTCAATGGGAGAGCAGTTTGTCATGACCTCAGTTGTCTCGTTCAGTATGAGACCACTGGCAGTGACATCTCGTGTTAATCTACAAAAGAGAATGTCAGGGTACTAGGCATCTACGCTCAGAGCTACAGCATCAACCACACTCTCTTAAGGGAACATCTACTAACAACCGTCCCTAGTTATGAAATTACTGAGTCATGGCCTATAGCCATACTCTGAGCCATGAGACAGTTCACCATGCTCAATTGAGACATTTATTTAGAGTTCGTAAGGGGATCGGCTCACACATGGCCGTCCGTTTATACTTACGCCCCCACATATTAAAAAATATGCACTCCAGGTTATGTCGCGGGGAACTCGTTTCACCATTCAGCAAATCCTGACGCTGATGGATCTATGGTCAGGGCAACATTTTATGGTTTCTAGTGATATATTACGTGCATTACAACATTCTTTTAGCATCAAACAAATTATAATCATTAACCACAACAAATGCTACAAAGAAAGGTGTAATACATCTATCAAGTACTTTTCAAATCTTTAAGACCCATGATACTTGGGATCTTAGTCCCTTATCACATTACTGGGAATTCTCATCCCTTCACATCATTATTATCATGATTATTGGATCTGGGTATTCAAACCCTTAGATCACCACATAACATTGCTACCTCTGTAGTAGGTAACTATTACCTTTAGGTCCTCATACCAAGGTATTCATTTCACTTGTTGTATGAGTATTTCATATAGTTCACATGGTTTGATTAAGCATCTTGTCACTTCTCACTAGGCAACAATTATTCATATGGCTCACAAGGCCATTAACCATCTTGTCACCTCTCACTAGGCAACAACTATTCATATGGCTCACAAGGCCATTAAACATCTTGTCACCTCTCACTAGGCAACAACGATATTTTAGGTCATCATACCTTATAAACATTACATTTATTATATAAGTATTTCGCATGCTTCACAAGGCTTATTCAATAAGAGAAATACAACCTTCCCATTATTAGGTTAAGGGTTTCTCTTTTAGCCGAATAGGGTTTCAAGTTCATATTGCCAATTCAAACCCTAATTCATTGATCCACACATCTAGGAGCATATATTGATATCATAAGTATGCAATCATACTTATATGTTCTCATCATTTATCATTAAATGATTATCAACACAAGGTATGAGTTTCTCTCTCATCCTTACTAGGATAATAATTATATCATGCTTTTGGTTCAATCCTCCTCTTTAAGGAATATTAGTTTATCATTAGCAATTCACATCA
Source organism: Alisma plantago-aquatica (assembly GCA_963693085.1). Classification (NCBI taxonomy): domain Eukaryota; kingdom Viridiplantae; phylum Streptophyta; class Magnoliopsida; order Alismatales; family Alismataceae; genus Alisma; species Alisma plantago-aquatica. The sequence goes on along the minus strand of OY856409.1, from coordinate 1,046,946,968 downwards.
TATTTATATTGCAATTAATTCAACATGCAACATATGTCACTCAATCAATTACATATGATTGAAGTGTCTCTACCCTATTGGGTATCAAGATGTGTGTATTATCATATCATGCTTTAAGCTACATTCTGTACTTCATGTTGTGTATCCAAATCGAGCATATGAGATAATCACATCACCATGTCATGTTTCAGGGTGTATCCCTGCTACATCCCGATCTCACAATTACCACTAACAATGAGATTAGGGTATAAATTGAGGATTTAACGTAATACAAAGATCACCCTTAACTTTTTCTTCTTTTTCAAACTCTTTGTTTTATCACATTGAACCACATAAACTAACTTTACAAGAGAATTAAACTTTTATTTCTCTAATATAATCTCAGCATTAATGATACACATCCATACATTCATTATGTTTCTCACACTTCCATGTACATTCGACATGACAATCATTTGCATTCTCTTTATTAAGGAAACAAACATACAAAACATCATTTACAACTCTCTCACATCTATACAAGGACCTAGAGTGATAGGGACCGACTGAACTTAACTATACTCAGACATAACTCTTGCGGCAGATCTACTCTGATGCAATGATATCTTCTTCAAGTCCATGTGATTTCCCTAAAATTTTGAGTAGAGGGGTAAGCCTACTCGCTCAGTGAATGAGTACTTCAAAGAAACAGTCTAAAGGACTGATATAATTACAGATATACTTTTGAGCAACTGATATCAATTATAACAGTAGTAAGCCTTAAAGAGTCTAATAATTGACAATCATAAATATGGGAGGATACTCTAAATATCTATAAGAGTGAATCAATATATGAAATGCTTGATTGATCATAAAGAGAACTAATGATTCAGAAACATACAAAGAATAATTGAATAACTGTACACATTTGTTTGACCTCCCATTCATTTTATTATGCCATGATCATATGCAGTGTAATCTACATATGAAGACTCGTAGTATACTACAATCACATCATACAAGACTTAGTGGACACACCTGGGAAACGCTAAGTCTGACTACTCTCCTGGTATGCAACAGGGAAATGGCTCTCTAGCCTAAACTGGACTCCTCCTCTAACCTGAGCACACAAGTGGAGAGTCAAGCCACCTCTTGGCTTTTCTATACTCTAGTGCCACCAGGACTTCTGGTTGATGTTAAACACTACAAACTATAATTTAAGGGGAATTCCACTAGGGCTTCGTCCCCTATGCCACCTGATAGCACGTTCCAATCCCCGCATACTAGACACTGCCAGGGTTAGGTCATATTACCCCTAAGGCGCAGACCTCACATAGGGGTTCTACGGTGTTCAGAGCTCCTAAGTCTATTATTTTATTATTCCTAGAAAGCTCTTTCTACATTGTACCCTTCTCTTATACTTGACTCTGGTATCTCTATGGTGTCGCGTCTACTTATTTGAAGTTATAATACAATATGTATATCATTCTAAACATGGTAGAGCAGTATATTCATAACACTATAATATACTGAGTAATCAAGATACTATACATGCAGGGAGACAAAAATTCTTAAATAAACAGATTTCACGTCCACTTGGCACAAACACACTAGAATCGTGCATATCAACCCAAATCTTATGTTGTGCATCTCATAACTCAATTAAGAGTTAATTACTTATCATGACAAGAATTATTAATAATAACTGAGAACATTGATATCACAATACTTGATTCATTGAACACCCTACCCTTAGGGTTTCATTTAATCACCACAAATGCTACAAAGAAAGGTGTAATACATCTATCACGTACTTTTCAAATATTTAAAACACATGATACCTGGGATCTCAATCCCTTATCACATTACTGGGAATTCTCATCCCTTCACATCATTATCATGATTACTGGATCTAGGTATTCAAACCCTTAGATCATCACATAGCATTGTTACCTCTATAACAGGTAACCATTACCTCTAGGTCCTTAGACCAAGGTATTCATTTCACTGGTTGTATAAGTATTCTCATGAATCACAAGGCCATCACACATCTTGTCACCTCTCACTAGGCAACAACTTATTCACATGGCTCCCATAAAGATTTCATGCGACATAAACATTCATTAAATAAAGACTACTATCAACAAATCATATAAAATAAATATATGTATGAAACCTTGGAACTTAGTTGAATTTGGGTTTCCATGCCATTCACTATGATATCATGCATCAATAATAACATTGAATAAATAAAGTCTATCATGTCAAGAAAATCCCTTCAAATGGATTTCACGACATCTATTCGCAAATATCCAACTTTCCTCGCATCTAGGGTTTCACCCTCTTTACTGAGATATCAAACAAACACTATTCACTTTGAACAAAATCCAAGATAGTATCTAACATATATGTACTATGAATTTAGATAAACAATCATTCATAACCAAGGGGATCTAAATAAGTAATTTTCTCTATTTACTTATACAACAAATTTCAGTCATAGACAAATTCCCTAGATTTCAGTTTACTCTTATAACCTCTGTGAATACTAAGGGAATTCTCATTAGGATGTATTTTATACATTTTTAATATGATTTTATCATCTGAACTTCATGCAAACAGAGGAAGAATCCATTTCATATCATTTTGCAACAACTTAGAACAAATAGACAATTCAGGGTTTGTAGTCGCGTACTAGCAATTAAAGATTATGGATGAATTAACCGATTTTCGTGAAATATATTGTTTAAAGGAAGTTCCCACTCACCCTAAGGTGTGAAAACACCTTAAAAACGTAGCTCATCCCTGAAAATCTCGATCTCATATCAAATCCCTAGCAATTTACCCAATTCTTCTTCCTTTCAACTCGGAAACCCTAAAAATGAGGGATTATGAAGAAAGAGTGAGAAAATGGGAAGTTTTGATACCATTTTGGATCAAATCAGAGGAGTGATGGAATTTTGACATATGATAGAAGATTCACCATGAAACTATATCCAAAGAAGTTAAACTTACATGATTTCATCATTCCTCGAACCGCAAAACCCTAGGTCAACATCTCCATCAATTTCTCCTCTCAAACCCTAATTCTCTCTCTCTCTAGGATTTCGTTTCTCTATATTGAATCACGAATTATGTGATCTCCTTGTGTGTTATGTTGACCATATAGATCAATTGAGCTTCTTGGGTCAATTGCACTTTGACCCCTTACTATACTTTTTCTTATTTCAACAAATTTTTTGTCATAAAAAGGTTTATGTAAATTCGTGTATTTTAGAGATCAAAACTCCTCCAAAAATTATGATAATTTAGCATGTTGTGTATAATTGAGTTGTAAAGCTTTAGTTAAAATTTGAGATCATTCCAAGCTTCTATTAAATAATAAAAATCGAATAGTGCACTGCTATCCAGAATTCTACAGAAATGTCACTTACTGTAATTCGTTTACTGATAAGGTCTAAATGCATCCAAAAATTATGAAAATTTTACATTTTGTTTATAATTTATTTTTAGATCTCCAGTTAAAATTTCAAATCATTTGTATTTACCAATAAATAATTAAAAATCAAACAATATACTACTGAACAACATTCTGTCAGCATGGTCGGTTGGAATATATCTCGACTGAGAATGACTTTTAAAGAACATTCAAAAATTATGAAAATTTTCACTGAAATGCACGATTGAGTTTTACATATTATATCAAAATTTCAATTAAATCCAAATTACATAGAAAATATGATAAATTATTTACCGTACTACTATCTTGATCAAATTCCATACTCATGTACCATCATAACCCTAAATTCAACCAACTAGGGTTTATATTTCTCAAACCCTAATTTGTCAAAGAATAGAATACTTAACGTTCTTATTAGGTTTAAAACATCATAATTGAATTATCATCATTAATTTGATTTAATAAATGATCAATCCAATTAAGCATGTAATCATCCAGGTAAACCCTAGTTTACCAATTAAGCTCGGATACAGTCATAACTATTCTACCCCCTAAAAGGTTTCGTCCCTGAAATATAAACATGTAAGAAAAGTACTTTCAAGGTTTATTTTAAGCTTCTGAAATCTTACATGTCATTATATTCTTGTATTTCATACTTGAATGCAGTTTTCAACATTAAGTCCTTTATTTCTTTTCTAATCACAACATGTTAAATCACGACTACTCAATGATAACAAATGAATTCTCTATGTCACAATCAATCATAGAATAGAGAGAGAAACAACCATTTCAATATTTTCATACACTTGAGGTGTTACCTCGACATTGATAATCCGATCCAACTATCTCAATTCATACAGCTCAATATGTACTATTGTTATGTATTACCTCTAAATCACAAAAGAGAGTTCACCATGTTGTTTTGAATTTTTACTATTATGCTATTCAAATAGAAAAATAGTCTGGAGTTGGAAGACTAGATTCAACAATAATTGTACAATACTAGGATGGATTACTGGTATGAATAACTACAACTATCAGACACCTGAAATTAACATATTGCTTGTACATGTACACTGAAATCATACGTAGAATCAATTTACATCCCTTAATATACCTTCAACAAATTATACTTCTAAAAACAAATTCACATATTACTAAAAGCCATTGTTTTCTCTTATCTCTCTTCTCATTCATTACTACTTACTTTTTGCTACTTATCCTTCTCATTTTAATCATGTAGATTAAACATCCCAAAAATTGAAACACACAAGCTAAGAATAGATTATTCATCATTCTTGATATCACTGCAAGAATTTGTTTTAGATTACACTTTGCTCATCTTGCACTTCTTCTTTTGTTCCAAACACACTTGTTACATTTCAAATCTATTTCTTACCCCTTGCTCTGAATAATTTTCATATTGTTCATCAACCTTTCAGATTAGCTAGGATTACTATCAATGCTAGTTTACTTCTCATAGTGAAAATCACATGATCTTATTTTATAGAGATGCTAGTATTCAAGGTCAAATCACTAGTGACAACCCTTGAACTACTACAACTCTAAACATCCTAGGGTTTGGTCCTTATCAGTAGCATGGCATTGTTGTGTGTAACTTTTCTCCCTTAATTTGAAAGTCAAACATTGGATCTCACAAGTTTTACTAAAGTCTTCCTTATCTTATCAATTAAATTTCCTTTCTCTTACTTGGCCATTCAGATAGATTACATTCTCAATTTACCCTGCTAGGGTTTCATCATCATATTGTATGTCATTATTACATTCACTAGATGCCTCTACCATGGTGGTTATGCATCAGATATGATTCATTTTCTTATCACTTCATTCCCACATTACTTTCATTAAGGAAGATATGAAAGAGAAGATGATTTTGAGACTTAGAATTCTTATCTTCAAACATTCATTAATATATTTCTCATATGTAGGTTTAATTAATTATCAACAAGGATACTTGACTAATTAGCACTTTCTTGAATCTCACAACCTCTTTGTTTTAAAATCTATATTAGTCCACCTTGTTTCAAACCTTTTCATTACTTTCCATAATCCCCTTACAATATACTGCTATTATATCATCTTTAACTTATAGTTTTCTCTTATGATCATGTTGCTTCTTTTAGGTGTATGATCATATATACCATGTTGCACATATTTCTTTTTATCCTTCTGCTAATGTAAAGTTGAAATTCTAAATCCAAAATCTCTCTAGTAGTTTCAACTCATGTTTAATACATTACATATCCTTCATTTTAAATCAAACAGCTCATGCATGGGTCAAACTTAGTATCTCTTATAATTAAGTTTTTACATCTTGAATATAGTCTGCCTTTGTATGATTATTCATTGGTTAAGCTACACTTTGTACTTCTTTTAGAAATTAGTTTGTTGTTCTATAGAGACTTAGAATCCAAAGGTAGTAGGATGAATGTATTAACTTCACAATAAAGGTATACATTCCATGCTCTCAATTATTTCATAACCCTCATTCCTTAATCAAGCTCATTATTTCCAACATTTCTCTTTGTTTCAACTAAGTTTATTATCCTAGTTTTATGATTTACATGCTCATCTAGTTCTCTTCACTTTAACTTTTCTGAAGACTCTTCACTTCTATGTACTTATCGAATACTTAACTCTTTTCTTCTATTTTCCCTTTGCTTTGGAGTACATAAAAACATTGTACTCGATTATATAATCCATTCCTCATGATTGATTCTTACTATCTTAGCCCTTACATACTTTTCTCATATCTTTTCCATATTTCATATTTAGAGTTCATATAATACTAATGATTAAACTGAATCAAAATCTTATGTCGTGTCCCTTTATTCACAATTAAGGGTTTCTCATATGAGGCCCCAAAGTTGGATCTCAGACATCAATTTCAACTAAATATTAGCTATTCTAATCTTTCCCATATGTTTAAACATCTTAGTGTATGTACATTCTCACTATGATGTGGGTCTAATTTATCCAGAGTCTACTCTTATTATATTTTTAATAGGAGTCATTTGATCCTAGTAACGCATCCTGCCAGCCGGACCAGGCCGAACCTGCAGTCCTGAAGCCAAGAACTTCTCAAGATTAACTAACTCCTATTAATCTCAAACATGTGGAAAGAATATCCACTTAGGAAAGCTCATTTAAAGATCATTTCTAGTCTATTTGATACAAAGAATGTAATCAATAAATGCTACAACTGCATAATGTACAACAAATCTTAAAGACCCATATATATTTCAAAATACTGAATATCTGAATTTCAACATATAAGAGCTTTTCTACTCATCTCCAATAAAACAACAATATGAAATGAAAGTTCTATCTCATTTTATATTTATGCTCTTAATTCATGTTACTTATCTTGTTTCTAACCCTAATATTTCTAGGGTTTCTCTCTAGCCCATCCTTCCACTGTATACCTGGCCAGGGTATACATGAAAGAATATACATAGTAGCTTGATACTGGTTGATCCAAGTACTTAGATATCGGGCCAGGATATCCAAATACTCAAATCCCCAGAGCGAACATCATAACATCTCCTATCTGCCACACTTATGACTCTAACTTACTAACGTAATGGTCCCTGACGATTCAGCCAAAGCTCTGATACCAAAGTTGTTACACCCCGATCTCACAATTACCACTAATCATGAGATTAGGGTATAAATTGAGGATTTAACGTAATACAAAGATCACCCTTAACTTTTTCTTCTTTTTCAAACTCTTTGTTTTCTCACATTGAACCACATAAACTAACTTTACAAGAGAATTAAACTTTTATTTCTCTAATATAATCTTAGAATTAATGATACACATCCATACATTCATTATGTTTCACACACTTCCATGTACATATGACATGAATATCATTTGCATTCTCTCTTATAAAGGAAACAAACATACAAAACATCATTTACAACTCTCTCACATCTATACAAGGACCTAGAGTGACAGGGACCGACTGCACTTAACTATACTCAGACTTAACTCTTGTGGCAGATCTACTCTGATGCAATGATATCTTCTTCAAGTCCATGTGATTTCCCTAAAAATTTTGAGTAGAGGGGTGAGCCTACTCGCTCAGTGAATGAGTACTTCAAAGAAATAGTCTAAAGCACTGATGTAATTACAGATATACTTTTGAGCAACTGATACCAGTTATAACAGCAGTAAGCTTTAAAGAGCCTAATAATTGACAATCATAAATATGGTAGGATACTCTAGATATCTATAAGAGTGAATCAATATATGAAATGCTTGATTGATCATAAAGAGAACTAATAATTCAGAAACATACAAAGAATAATTGAATAATTTGCACACTTGTTTGACCTCTCATTCATTTTATTATGCCCTGATCATATGTAGTGTACTCAACATATGAAGACTCATAGTGCACTACGATCACACTGTACAAGACTTAGCGGACACACCCGAGAAATGCTAAGTCTGACTACTCTCCTGGTCTACAACAGGGAAATGGCTCTCTGGCCTAAACTGGACTCCTCCTCTAACCTGAGCACACAAATAGAGAGTCAAGCCACCTATTGGATTTTCTATACTCAAGTTCCACCAGGACTTCTGGTTGATGTTGGACACTTCAAACTATAATTTAAGGATACTTCCACTAGGGCTTCGTCCCCCGTGCCACCTGATAGAACATTCTGAACCCTATATATTGGATGCTGCCAGGGTTAGGTCATTTCACCCCTAAGGCGCAGACCTCACATAGGGGTTCTACGGTGTTCAGGGCTCCTAAGTCTATTATTTTATTATTCCTAGAAAGCTCTTTCTACATTGTACCCTTCTCTTACTTATACTTGACTCTAGTATCTCTATGGTGTCACGTCTACTTATTTGAAATTATAATACAACATGTATATCATTCTAAACTTGGCAGAGCAGTATATTCAAAACACTATAATATACTGAGTAATCAACATACTATACATGCAGGTAGACAAAAATTCTTCAATAAACATATTTCATGTCCACTTGGCACATACACACTAGAATCGTGCATATCAACCCAAATATTGAGTTGTGCATCTCATAACTCAATTAAGAGTTAATTACTTATCATGACAAGAATTATTAATAATAACTGAGAACATTGATATCACAATACTTGATTCATTGAACACCCTACCCTTAGGGTTTCATTTAATCACCACAAATGCTACAAAGAAAGGTGTAATACATCTATCACATACTTTTCAAATCTTTAAAACATATGATACCTGGGATCTAAATCCCTTATCACATTACTGGGAATTCTCATCCCTTCACATCATTATCATGATTACTAGATCTGGGTATTCAAACCCTTAGATCATCACATAGCATTGTTACCTCTATAACAGGTAACCATTACCTCTAGGTCCTTAGACCAAGGTATTCATTTCACTGGTTGTATAAGTATTCTCATGGCTCACAAGGCCATCACACATCTTGTCACCTCTCACTAGGCAACAACTTATTCACATGGCTCCCATAAAGATTTCATGCGACATAAACATTCATTGAATAAAGACTACTATCAACAAATCATATAAAATCAGTATATGTATGAAACCTTGGAACTGAGTTGAATTTGGGTTTCCATGCCATTCACTAGGATATCATGCATCAATAATAACATTGAATAAATAAAGTCTATCATGTCAAGAAAATCCCTTCAAATTGATTTCACGACATCTATTCGCAAATATCCAACTTTCCTCGCATCTAGGGTTTCACCCTCTTTACTGAGATATCAAACAAACACTATTTACTTTGAAAAAATCCAAGATAGTATCTGACATATATGTACTATGAATTTAGATAAACAACCATTCATAACCAAGGGGATCTAGATAAGCAATTTTCTCTTTTTACTTATACAACAAATTTCAGTCATAGACAAATTCCCTATATTTCAGTTTACTCTTATAACCTATGTGAATACTTAGGAAATTCTCATTAGGATGTATTGTATACATTTCTAATATAATTTTATCATCTGAACTTCATCCAAATAGAGGAAGAATCCATTTCATATCATTTTGCAACAACTTAGAACAAATAGACAATTCAGGGTTTGAAGTCGCATACTAGCAATTAAAGATTATGGATGAATTAACCAATTTTCATGAAATGTACTATTCAAAGGAAGTTCCCACTCACCCTAAGGTGTGAAAACATCTTAAAAATGTAGCTTGTCCCTGAAAATCTTGATCTCATATTAAATCCCTTGCAATTCATCCAATTCTTCTTCCTTTCAACTCGGACACCCTAAAAATGAGGGATTATGAAGAAAGAGTGAGAAAAGGGGAAGTTTTAGTACCATTTTGGATCAAATCAGAGGAGGGACAGAATTTTGACATGTTAGAGAAGATTCACCATGAAACTATATCCAAAGAAGTTAAACTTACATGATTTCATCATTCCTCAGACTGCAAAACCCTAGGTCAGCATCTCCATTAATTTCTCCTCTCAAACCCTAACTCTCTCTCTCTCTAGGATTTTGTTTCTCTGTATTGAATCATGAATTATGAGAGCTCCTTGTGTTAGGTTGAGCAATTGAGCTGCTTGGGTCAATTGCACTTTCACCCCTTACTATACTTTTTCTTATTTCAGCAAATTTTTTCTGTCATAAAAAGGTTTCTGTAAATTCGTGTATTTCAGTGATCAAACCTCCTCCAAAAATTATGATAATTTATCATGTTGTGTATAATTGAGTTAAAAGCTTCATTTAAAATTTGAGATCATTCCAAGCTTCCATTAAATAATTAAAAATCGAATAGTGCACTGCTATCCAAAATTCTATAGAAATGTTAGTTACTGTAATTCATCTACTGATAAGGTCTAAACATATCCAAAAATTATGAAAATTTTACATGTTATTTAAGATTGAGTTTTAGATCTCCAGTAAAAATTTTAGATCATTTGTACTTACAAATATATAATTAAAAAACAAACAATATACTGCTAAACAACATTCTGTCAGCATGGTCAGTTGAAATATATCTCGATCGAGAATGACTTTTAAAGAACATTAAAAAATTCTGAATTTTTTCACTGAATGAAAGATTGAGTTATACATATTATATCCAAATTTCAATTAAATAAAAATTACATAGAAAATATGAAAAATTATTTACCGTACTACTATCTTGATCAAATTCCATACTCATGTACCATCAAAACCCTAATTTCAGCCAACTAGGATTTATATTTCTCAAACCCTAATTTGTCAAACAATAGAACACTTAGCATTCTTATTAGGTTTAAAACATCATAAAATTGAATTATCATCATTAATTAGATTTAAGAAATGATCAATAAAATTAAGCATATAATCATCCAGGTAAACCCTAGTTTACTAATTAAGCTCGGATACGGTCATAACAATCCCCTAATCATCACATCATGTACCCATATCAAATTGATTATCACTTAGTTCTTAACATTTCAAGATAACTTCATATCAGGTATGAGCTATGTGTTTGACCCCATATCGGGTAAAAGCTATGTGCTTGATACCATATCGTGCACAAAATGTGCACTATATCGGGCATAGAGCATATGCCTCATCATGTATCATTTGAGTGGTATATATACAAGATACCATATCAGTTTCCCATTTAGGATTATCATATCGGATTTTCATGTTAGGTAACATATCGGGTTACCATGTTTGGTAGACCCTTAGGTTCATAACCTCTTTATACCTTCAAGGATCAACCCTATCATATTGTTACATGGCAAGCTAGGTTTATAATTGAATCCACTTATCACCATCTATAACTCAAAGTATAGGGACATCGGATTTCAATCCATCATCTAGGGTTATTCACCATATTGGGTAGAATGAGCCATATCGTGCATGATGCATGAATTGGACTTCATATCGTTCACAAGATAGAATTAGATGCTATTCCTATCATTCAAGGGATATCATTCATATCGTCCATGTGGTATCACTCACCACTTGTATCGGCTTACCCATCACCTCGGGTTCTCCAACTCTATATTATTTAGAGTGTTCACTATCTCTTTATTGTACAAGAGGTGTAATCTTAGACTTGTATCGTGTATAAGGAGTAAGTGGGTATCTCCCATATCATGTAAAGGGCATGGCTCATATCGTATATGAGCTATCCTCTATCCCCATATCGGGTTAACCCCTATCTCGGGTTTCATATCGGGTTATACCATGTATTTGATTCTATGTTTTATATTATGCATAAGTGTATACTTCATCACCCATATCATGCACCAGATGTGTGCTTCATGATATCATGTACAATGTGTGTACTCACATGATCATATCGTGCAAGGAACTCTTGCTATTCTCACTTATATCGGGTTACCCAAACTAGGGTTTCATATCAACTTACAAGTATACCCTTGTTCCTATATCATGCATGGAGTCTATACTTGACTCCCTATCGTGCACTAGGTATAAGGTTAATACCATATCGTGTTCCAAGGTATGAACTTCATCTCCATACCGTGCAAGGAGATATAATCTCATAAGCATATCGTGTGAGTGATGCATGTATATTATCATATTGGGTATGAGCTACTTGTTTGTGTGCTTGAACCTGATATCACTTTATAAAGTGATACCATCTTCTTCAAGATCTAGACCTTCGTTCTAACTATCCTAGTTTATGAATAATAGGTCTAGGAAATTCTTAGAACTCATGGATTCATCAAGTATTCAATAAAAACTCAGAATTGAAGGTGATCATCTAGTGTAACAAGTTAAGCGGTAAATAATAACATGATTGGGTTCAAGTTATATAACACGCCTTGTGAATAGCTCCAAAGCTCCAAGCTCCAAAGCTTTATGTTCCTAAGTTTGAAGAATAATTTCTCCAAGGTCCAAAGCTCGTTCACAACTCCTCCATAAATAAGAAACCACCATAGTTAAGCACTTGGTGAAGTAGGAAAGAAAGGAATACTCATAACTCGATATCCTACTTCCACCAAGGTTGAAGATGACCAAAGCCTTACCTAAAGCTTGGTGCTCGATCTCTCCTTGATCCTTGAGCTACTTTGCATGATACCTTAGGGGCTTTGCATGATATATCCAAGGGAGATGGTTGTAAGGATCGTAAACTTTCATAAGTTGGTGGAAGGTGAAGTATATATACTTGGGTTTATGAGATAAAGTGTATAAGAGGTGTCTTCACCTCATGCTACTAGATGACACGTGGCCATGCATGCTCACATCTATATATTTCCATGCAAGAGTCTTGAGGATAAGCTAGAGACAATATCTTGGCCATCCTTTATCTTCTTGGATAAGTTTCCTCAACTTTATCTCATCAACAAGGCAACTCGATACACTTTATGCAAGGGGCTTTGCAACCCATCATGGACCACCTCCTTGAGGTGCTCTACCCGTCATGGACTTTTCCAGGGCTCAAAAAACCGATAGGAGACTTTTACTCTGTCTCCTTGGCCGATAGGACTCCTATATCAAGTCCACAACTCGATACAACACATATCAAGCTTAACCTTCAATCCTTTCTTGGTCTTTTCATCACCAAGAGTATCATCACTCAAAGGTGATTTCAAACATGGTGCCCCCTTCTCTCTCTCACCTCTAAATGATACATAGAGGAAATTAGGGACACTCTAGAGGTGATAATTTCGCATTTCAACCCCATATATTGAGTAAATTACAACTTATACCAAAATTGGTGCACATAGTACTAACATTGTTCAAACATGTTATAACTTGGGATTTAGGCTTTCCTCAAGCCACCACCTAGCATCATACTCTCTATAATGATACTAAAACATTTAGAACACACTAAATATGTGACATATTGAAATGTAATCCCTCATCTTGGGTAAATTTCACATTTCACTCAAACTATCAGTTATTGCACAAATAATTTGCAAATAAACTTAAACTTAACAATACACTTCACAAGAAGACTTAATCACTTTTCAAAAGATTAGAATCAGTTTGTAAGTAACTTACTTAAGCAAAATCCTAGGGTTAAGCCATAACCCAGGTCAGGGTCATTACAAGTTATAAACCCCTAACAAGGATTTCATCCCCAAAATCCCAAATGAAGGAAGACAATTATCATTCATGCATCATATCATCAACTCTCCACGTAACATCTTGATGTCATGGAGATGCCACAGAACTTTGACCAACACAAAGTCCTTCCATAAAAGATCATCATAAGATTGGTCACACATGACACATACTCAGTTGTCATATCCATTACTGACTGTGGAGTCAACCCTGTGTCAAGTAACATTTTCTAAGTTGGAGAAGTACTATTCATACTTTGAATAATTTAGGTGTAAATCCTTCTTGACTCACATCTTTTATGTGACAAGATTCTAGGTAATCTTCCATACTCCTCACTTAGTTTAGAATTTCACTTTCAAGAAGAGATCCGGGTTATGTTTTCGTCACCCACTTGGGACTACATGTCTATCATACATCTTTAGTGCCACTCTAATCTGTTATCACAACACAAAACTTTCTTATGACTTGTATCAACTATCTTCCTAATTATTCATTCTATTTTCATAAGGAAAAGTCACTTACGAAAGAAGAACTTATCTCAGAGATACCTCTAGATGTTATGAATAGACTGCCTCAACAGATCTAGATAAGGATACATTAATGAATTATTTTTAGCTTTGATAAGCTTCCTCTCAAAACGATTCTATGATTGTTCCTTCAATAAATACATCCTTATCAATGTTATGTTTATGCAGGGCATAAACCCCTAACATATGATATCCATACTATAGCTATCTCAAGGTTGGCCCTTTCTAGGTAACCAAGCATTATTCATCTTATCAGGAGTCATATTCTCACTTTCCCATACCACCTGACACATATTTGGATACCAGAGTCCCTTACCTTGGTATCCTTCACATGTGTCAAAAACACATCACATCCTCATCATTACCCAGGGTTGTTCATCAAAGGGGAGACATCATCATCTCCTAAGATTATTACATGAGCTTTCACTGTTTATGAGTCATTTACACTTGTCTCATCTTAAGTTCCTAGTCATCTGCATAGGAATTATTTAGTCAATTACATATCGTCATCCCTTTTTTTATTATGGGCTAACATGTTCATGAACATTTCATGATTTTATCACATTTCTCATTTTCACATTCTAGAAAAGATCTTTACTATTCACATAGACTTTATCGAACATGGATCATCTCCCTTGTTCTCTTTCTCTTATCATGAGGATTATGCTTTTTACTTCCTCATATACACAGATTGATCTGAGATCACATCTAATTCCAATTTATTGCACTTGGGATGTGATACAATTATCCATGCCATATGTCTAGTTTCGTTATGCTCATTAGATTGCCTCAGAATGACTACTTGATCAGAGTAATCAGAAAGATAACAATCTAAGAGTTCCATACCTACCTTATCTTCAATAGTTGAATACCTGGCCAAGGTATACAAGTACTGAGATTAGGTGGTATGCACTTTGTTTACTATCATGTTCCTTACTTTCCATATCATCAAAAACATAAAACTTAATATCCTTGGATTTTTCTCCATGCATCACCTTTTCACCTCATCCTCTTTCACACAGATAAAAGAAATTGTAAAACATTTAAAAGATTAATGAGCAAAATGTAAGTCCTCATCTTCCTTGTGTCCTTATAGGACTAGTCAAAGGAAGCTCAATAACAACTACTTTCTCACATTTAACAAATAGAATCATGAAATGACATATCAGAATGACACTATTTCATCTGACCTGTCTCAATTCGTGGATTGTTTACTGCCCCAGGCTGATTCTTTTCATAGAATCTTGTCGTTGCCTGATCCCAATGTCGTTCTCTATTGCTCGGTGGTGATGGAGATACTCGGGACATCTGTCTACGTCCTCGTATGCCACAGCTAGACCATTGCCTTTGAGAGTCTTGTTGACTCTGCCTCGGCGGTTGGGTCATTTCCTCCTTCCTTTTTGGACAAAAGAATCTAATATGCCCAAACTGTTTACACTTATAACACATCTTATAAGCATCCCCTGGCCTTGTCGGTCTTATAACCAATGTAGAGGCCAAATCAAGAGTTCTAACTGGTGGAACATCAGGTCCTTTGCCTTTTCTTGGTAACCACCACCCTAGTGCATTAGACATTGGTTGCACTGGTGGTACCAAAAACTTCCCCTTTTTAGAACTACTAGGCATCCATTCCCGAGTTTGGATAGGTCTTTTCTTAATTCCTACCTCATTATCCTCTTCTGGACAGTCTATTATGATATGTCTTGGTTGTCTACACCTGTATCAGACCCTGATTTTATGTCATAAGCTAATTCTTTCAACATTTTCAACTATCCCAACATAACTATATTGATATGAAACTCTGTCAGAGCCCAAAACTTCATCATTAGGGGCTGGTAATCTAGGTTGTGTTACTAATACCCAATCCACTATATACATCACTGCTGTCCTAACCTGCCTAGCAATGGTATCAAAAGAAGGATCCCTTATCATAGCTGGATCAACTTGGGGATCCTCAGGCAGTCGTTCTCCTCTTTCCTGATCCCTTGCACCCTCTCTTGATGCAGCAACATTACTTTCAGCAATGTGTTCCTTATGTTTTCTAGAAATCTTTAAGCTTTACTCTATCTTCTGTACAAGCAGAAGTCACTATAAGATATATTGGAGGATACTAGAATAGACTCAACACCTTAGTCCTATGTCTATATAGACTCATCGAACCTTAAGCTCTGATACCAAACTTGTAACAACTGCCACCAAACCAACAGCCAAATCGTTACTAATAATGTGAAATTATCATAAACAACGGATTAACAAAAATCACTAAAATTTAAAACCATTTTGCAAGGAGATCCTATTCCAGAATTTTTTTACTGAAAGATCCAAATCTTTTATATATCATGATTCACATTGTACAAATACTATTTCATCTCATCTCAAGGACAACATATAACAGTTTCTCTATCAACACATGTACTGAAGCAACATAAAACCTTGATGCTTACAAGCCAAAATCTTAGATCGTTCATGAAACCATTACAAACCGACCCCAAGGACCTAAGAGTATAAAGACAACACATAGGACTTCTATTTACAAGACATGATAGACAGTACACTCAACCTGAGCTGTCACTACTTCCTCAAATGTTGTTTCTCCTCTGCAGAAAGGTCTCCACCACCTCATGCATGTCCGCCTAAAAATTGTGGATCTAACGGGGTGAGATAATTGTCCCAGCAAGAGATATAACTCTTCACCGACCATATTATTATCACAGATAAGTATTATAAAACTAAGCAGAGGTTCTTTTATATTAATAGGCAGGATTAATCATTGTATGAATAGAACAAAGTAATCTCTTTACTTAAGGAGAATGATGCATCTACCCATGGTAGAGTAATAAACCATCTATCAACTTTACAAGGAATGTAAAGAAACATAAATAACATCTATCAAGCTAAGATGTATAACTGAATTGCACATAAAAAAATGTTTTTCGTATCCGATCCTTAAGCAAATATGCTACACGGCTGAACATATTTTACAATCACACTTATGCCCTGAGGAGATGAAGTATACCCCATTCATCTCCTACTGATTCATCTCCAACTGACCACAAAATTCTCATAAGTTGGTACCATACAAGGTCAATGGGAGAGCCGGTTGCCATGACCTCAGCTGTCTCGGTCAGTACGAGACCACTGGAAGTGACATCTCGTGTCATTCTGTAAAAGAGCATGCCAGGGTACTAGGCATCTATGCTCAGAGATATAGCGTCAACTGCACTCTATTAGGGGAACATCTACTAACAACCATCCCCAGTTATGAAATTACTGAGTCATGGCCTATAGCCATACTCTAAGCCATGTGCTAGTTCACCATGCTCAGTTGAGACATTTATTTGGAGTTTGTAAGGGGATCAGCTCACACATGGCCATGCCAGGGTACTAGGCATCTATGCTCAGAGCTATAGAGTCAACTACACTCTATTAGGGGAACATCTACTAACAACCATCCCCAGTTATGAAATTACTGAGTCATGGCCTATATCCATACTCTAAGCCATGTGCCAGTTCACCATGCTCAGTTGAGACATTTATTTGGAGTTTGTAAGGGGATCAGCTCACACATGGCCAGTACGAGACCACTGGCAGTGACATCTCGTGTCATTCTACAAAAGAGCATGCCAGGGTACTAGGCATCTATGCTCAGAGCTATAGCATCAACTACACTCTATTAGGGGAACATCTACTAACAACCATCCCCAATTATGAAATTACTGAGTCATGGCCTATAGCCATACTCTAAGCCATGTGCCAGTTCACCATGCTCAGTTGAGACATTTATTTGGAGTTTGTAAGGGGATCCGCTCACACATGGCCATCCATTTATACTTACGCCCCCACATATTCAAAAATATGCACTCCGGGTTATGCGTGGGGAACTCGTTTCACCATTCAGCAAATCCTGACGCTGATGGATCTATGGTTAAGGAAATGTTTTATGGTTTCTAGTGATATATTACGTGCATTACAACATTCTTTTAGCATCAAACAAATTATAATCATTAACCACGAAAAATGCTACAAAGAAAGGTGTAATACATCTATAAAGTACTTTTCAAATCTTTAAGACCCATGATACTTGGGATCTCAGTCTCTAATCACATTATTGGGAATTCTCATCCCTTCACATCATTATTATCATGATTACTGGATCTGGGTATTCAAACCCTTATATCACCACATAACATTGCTACCTCTGTAGTAGGTAACTATTACCTTTAGGTCCTCAGACCAAGGTTTTCATTTCACTTGTTGTATGAGTATTTCATATAGTTCACATGGTTTGATTAAGCATCTTGTCACCTCTCACTAGGAAACAATTATTCATATGGATCACAAGGCCATTAAACATCTTATCACCTCTCACTAGGCAACAACTATCTTTTAGGTCATCAGACCTTATAAACATGATACTTATTATATAAGTATTTAGCATGCTTCACAAGGCTTATTCAATAAGAGAAATACAACCTTCCCATTATTAGGTTAAGGGTTTCTCTTTATAGCCGAATAGGGTTTTAAGTTCATATTACCAATTCAAACCCTAATTCATTGCTCCACCCATCAAGGAGCATATATTGATATCATAAGTATGCAATCATACTTATATGTTCTCATCGTTTATCATTCAATGATTATCAACACAAGGCATGAGTTTCTCACTCATCCTTACTATAACGATAGTCATCAAACCGACAAACAAATCACTACTAATTAAGCGGAATAAACATAAACAACGGATTAACAAAAATCACGAAAATTGAAAACCATTTTGCAAGGAGATCCTTGTCCAGAAAACTTTTACTGAAAGAACCAAAACTCAAACAAATCATGATTTACATTGTACAACATTATTTCATCTCATCTCGAAGATAATATATAACAATTTCTCTATCAAAATACATACTGGAGCAACATAAAACCTCGGGGCATTCAAGCCAAAAATTCAGATCATTCATGAAACCAGTATGAACCAACTCCAAGGACCTGAGAGTATAGAGATGACACATAGGACTTCTATCTACAAGACACGATAGATAGTACACTCAACCTGAGTTGTCACTGCTGCCTCAACTGTTGTTCCTTTTGTGCACAAAGATCTCCACTGCTTCGTACTTGTACACCTAAAAATTGTGGATCCCACGGGGTGAGACAATTGTCCCAGCAAGATATATAACTCTCTGCCAACCATATTATTATCAATGATAAACATTATAGAAACTAAGAAGGGGTTCTTTTATGTTAACATGCAGGATTAATCATTATATGAATAGAATAAGATATTCACCTTTATCAAGGAGAACACTGCATCTACCCATGGTAGAGTCATAATTCATCTATCTGCTTTGCAAAGAATGTAAAGAAATATAAATGACATCTATCAAATAAGATGTATAACTGAATTGTATGTCAAGTAATGTTTTTCCGTATTCGATCCTTAAGCAGATATGCTACATGGCTGAACATATTTTAACAATCACACTTATGCCCTGAGGAGATGGAGCATACCCCATTCATCTCCAACCGACCACAAACTTCTCACAAGTCGGTACCATACAAGGTCAATGGGAGAGTCAGTTGCCATGACCTCACTTGTCTCGGTCAGTACGAGACCACTTAGGCTTAGCAGGACATCTTGTATCGGCTGCAAATAGTTGTGCTAGGGTACATAGGCATCCTTGCTTAGAGCCACAACGTCAATTGTTCTCTCTTAGGGGAACATATACACCAACTGTCCCCAATTACTGAGTCATGGTCACTTAGGCACCATACTTTGAGCCATGGTCACATAGGCACCATGCTCTAAGCCACGGGTCAGTTCACCGTGCTCTATTGAGACATTCTTATGACATTATTGAGACATGGACACTTATCCTCCATGCCCCCACATATTCAAAAATATGCATTCCGGGTTATGCCGCGGGGAACCCGTTTCACCATTCAACAAATTCTAACGCTGATAGATCTATGGCCAGGGTAACGTTTTATAGTTCCTAATGATGTATTACATGTATTACAACATTCTTTTAGCATCAAACAAGTTATCATTATTAATAATAACAAATGCTACAAAGAAAGGTGTAATACATTTATCACGTACTTTTCAATTCTTTAAAACTCATGATACTTGGGATCTCAGTCCCTTATCACATTATTGGGAATTCTCATCCCTTCACATCATCATTATCATGGTTACTAGATCTAGGTATTCAAACCCATGGATCATCACACAACATTGTTATTTCTATAACAGATAATCATTACCTCTAGGTCCTCAGACCCACATATTCATTTTACTGGTTGTACATGTATTCCACATGGCTCACAAGGCCATTACACATCTTGTCACCTCTCACTAGGCAATAACTTATTCATATGGCTCACAAGGCCATTACGCATCTTGTCACCTCTCACTAGGAAACAACTTATTCATATGGATCACAAGGCCATTACACATCTTGTCACTTCTCACTAGGCAACAACTTATTCACATGGCTCACAAGGCCATTACACATCTTGTCACCTCTCACTAGGAAGCAACTTATTCATATGGCTCACAAGGCCATTACACATCTTGTCACCTCTCACTAGGCAACAACTTATTCATATGGTTCACAAGGCCATTACACATCTTGTAACCTCTCCTTAGGGAACAACTTATTCATGTGGATCACAAGGGAATTACACATCTTGTCACCTCTCATTAGGCAACAACTTATTCATATGGCTCCCAAGGCCATTACACATCTTGTCACCTCTCATTAGGCAAAAACTTATTCATATGGCTCACAAGGCCATTAATCATTATACTTGTTATACAAGGCTTATGTAATAAGAGAAATACAACCTTCCCATCATTAGGGTTAGGGTTTCCCTTTATAGACGAATAGGGTTTCATGTTCATATTATTAATCCAAACCCTAATTCATTGCTCCACACATCTAGGAGCATACATTGATATCATAAGTATTCAATCATACTTATATATTTTCTCATCATTCATCATTAAATGATTAACAACACAAGCATGTGTTTCTCTCTTACCCTTACTAGGATATCGAATACATCATACTTTTGATTCAATGCTCCTCTTTGAGGAATATTAGTCCATCATTAATTTTTCACATTATATTTCATTTAACACCACGTTCAACATATGTCACTCAATCAATCATACATGATTGAAGTGTCACTTCCATATTGATATCAAGATGTGTGTATCATCATATTATACTTTAAATCACGTTCTTTACTTTATGTCATATGTTCATATCGGCATGTGGTATAACCACATCACCATGTCATGTTTTGAGGGTGTAAACCCTAATCAACATATCATGTACTCACATCAGATGGACTATCACTTAGATCTTATTACTTCAAATTAGTTTTGTATCAGGTATGAGCTAGATGCTTGACCCCATATCAGGTACAAGCTTTGTGTTTAGTGCCATATCGTGCATAAAATATGCCCCATATCAAGCATCCATATTGGGTAACATATCAGACATCCATATAGGGTATCATATCGGGTATCCATATCGAGTATCATATCGGGCATCCATATCGGGTATCATATCAGGTTACCATGTTAGGTAAACCCATATACTCATGATCCCTTCATTCCTTCAAGGATTTACCTCGTCATATAGTTGCATGACATTCTAGATGTCTTATTTAATTCTCATACCACAACCCATTTCACTAGGGCTAGGGTATATCGGGTTTCAATCCCTCATCTATGGTTTTCCACTTAATTTGTTACATCATGCCATATCGTGCATGAAGTATGAGTTTGAACTTCATACCATTCACAAGATAAAAGTAGGTGCTATTATTTATCAATATAGAGATATCATTCATCTCATACATGTGGTATCATCCACCACTCATCTCGATTTACCCATCATCTTGGGTTTCCAACTCTATGTTGATTATAGTGTTCACCACTCCTATATCGTATAAGTGGTGTAGTCTAGATTTGTATCATGCATACAGATAAATAGATATCTCTCATATCACGCAAAAATCATGACTCATATCGTGTATGAGCTAGCATCCATCTTCATATTGGGTTAACCCTATCTAGGGTTTCATATCGGGTAGATGTATTCCAACCATATCGGGTTACACTTTGTTCTTGAATCCATCCTGATATCATGCATAAGTATTTTACTCATTTATTCATATCATGCACCAAACATGTGCTTCATGATATCATGAACAAGTGTATAATTCCATGATCATATCGAGTAAGAAATACTTGCTACCTCCACTCATATCGGGTGACTCAAATTAAGGTTTCAACATATCAGATTCCTTGAAGTGCCTACTTGACACTATATCTTGCATGGAGACCTTACTTGACTCCCTATCGTGCAAAGGGTTATGGTTAACACCATATCATGTTACAAGATAGTATCTTCATCTCCATATCATGTAAGGGTATGTAATCTCACAAGCATATCATGCAAGTGATGCAAGTATAATACCCATATCGGGTTAGAGCTACGTGTGTGTAAGCTTGAACCCGATATCACTTTATCAAGTGATACCATCTTCTTCAAGCTCTAGACCTCCGTTATAATAGTTAAAGTTCATGGCAACATGTCTAAGAAATTACTAGAACTCATAATTTCATCAATTATTTCAGAAGATTTTAGAATTAAAAGTAGTTCATTTAAGCATAGCAATTTAGGTGATGAATAATAACATGATAGGGTTCAAGTTATATAACCCGCCTTATGAACAACTTCAAAGCTCCAAGATCCAAAGCTCCACGTCCTAAGGTTGAAGAAGAACATCTCCAAGGTCCAGGGCTCGTTCACAACTCCTCCATGGACAAGCGATCACCATAGTTAAGCACTTGGTGAAGAAGGAAAGAAAAGAATATCCATAACCCGATATCCTACTTCCACCAAGGTTGAAGGTGACCAAAGCCTTACCTAAAGCTTGATGATAGAGATATCCTAGCTCCTTGAGATGCTTTGCATGATACGTAAGGGTCTTTGCATGATATCTCCAAGCGGAATGGTTATGAGGGTCGTAAACTTTCATAAGTTGGTGAAAGGTGAAGTATATATTCTTGATTTCATGAGATAAAGCATATATGAGGTGTCTTTTCCTCATGCTACTAGATGACACGTGGCCATGCATGGTTGACATGTGGCCATGCATGCACACATGTATATCTTTCCATGCAATAATCTTTAGGATCACCTAGAGACAATATCTCGACCCTTACTTATCCTGTTGGGAAGTTATCTCATCTTTATCTCATTAAATAAGAAATCCGATAAACTTTTATAAGGAACTTTGAAACCCATCATGGGCCACCTCCCTGAGGTTCTCTGCCCATCATGGACTTTTACAAGGCTCAACAAACTGATAGGAGTCTCTCTTTGGCTCCTTAGCCGATAGGGCTCCTTATATCAAGTCTACACTCGATACAACACATATAAGGCTCTTACCTTCAACTCATTCTTGGTCTTTCATTACAAAGAATATCATCACTCAGTGGTGATTCAAATATAGCACCCCCTTCTTTCTCTTTACTCAAAACCATACATAGAGGAAGTGGGGTCACTCTAGAGGTGGTAATTTTGCATTTCAACCCCATATATTGGGTTAATTACAAATTGTACCAAAATTGGTGTACACGATACTAGCATTAATCAAACAAGTTATAAGTTGGGATTTAGGCTTTCCACAAGCCACCTCTTAGCATCATTCTCTTTCTTATGATACTAAAACACTTAGAACATATTCCACATGTGTCATTTTGCAATATAATCCCTCATCTTGAGTAAATTGCACTTTTTACTCAAACTTTCATATATTACACAAATAGTTTGCAATTAAGCTCAAACTTGAAAACAAACTTCACAAGAAGCCTTAATTACTTTTCAAGAGATTAGAACCAGTTGGTAAGTAAATTATTTAAGCAAAACTTCTAGGGTTAATCCATAACCCAGGTCAGGGGTATTACAATTATAAACCCCTAACGAGGATTTCATCCCCGAAATCCCAAACGAAGGAAGACAATTGTCATTCATGCCTCATGTAATCAAATCTACACATAATGTCTTGATGTGATGGAGATGTCATATAACTTTGACCAGTACAAAGTCCTTCTACTCAGGGTTATCATCTGAATCTATCATACAAGACATATATTCAACCACCTTTTTATAATTGACTTGCAGTATATATACTGTGCCATGTAACACCTTCTATATCAAAGAAGTGTTATTCATACTTTGAATGATTCAGGTGTCAAACCCCACTTAGTTTTTAACATTTCTCTTTCATGGAGAGATTATGATTACATTTTGTCACCCACTTGGGACTACATGTCTTATCATACTTTTTTAGCTTTGATAAGATTTTTCACAAATGATTCTACATATATTCCTTAAATTAATATATCTTTATCAAAGTTATGTTTATGCAGAGAATAAACCCCTAACATATGATTTCCCTACTAGAGTTGTCACAAGGTTTCCCCTTCTAGGTAACCCAACATTATTCATCTTATCATGAGTCATGTTCTCACTCCCCCATACCTTCTGACACATCTTGGATATCAGAATTTCTTACCTTGGTATCCTTCACATGTGTCAAAAACACATCATATCCATTTCTCTATTGTTTATATCAAAGTCAAATATACAAAAGGATCTTTCTTTTATCTTGGGACATAATATGTTACACATATCTTTATCTTAGAACCAAATTCCAAGACAAACTGATACTTTACAAAGAAACATATTCCTTTCATCACCCAATCATTACCCAGGGTTATTCATCAAAGAGGAGACCTCATCATCTCCTAGGATTATTGCATGAACTTTCACCGTTCATGAGTCATTTATACTTGTTGCATCTCAGGTTCCTTGCCATCTACATAGGAATTATATGGATGATTACATATCATCATCCTTTTCTTTATTATTGTCTAACATGAACATTTCATGGTTTTATCACATTCCCCATTTCCATATTATAGGAAAAGTTCTTTACTATTCACACAGACTCTATCAAATAGGGTTCATTTCCCTTGTTCTCATTTCATGAGGGTTATGCTCCTTACTTCCTCATGTTCACAGGCTGATCTGAGAACATCTTAGATTCCACTTTATTACACTTAGGATGTAATACAAATGTCCATACCATATTTCCAGTTTCATTATACTCACTAGATTGTCTCAGAATGATTACTTGATTATAGTAATCAGAAAGATAACAATCTAAGAGTTTCATACTCACCTTATCTTCAATAGTTGAATACCTGGCCAGGGTATACAAGTACTAAGATTAGGTAGTATGCACTTTGTTTACTATCATGTTCCTTACTTTTCATATCATAAAAAACATAGGACTTAGCATTCATGTATTTTCTCCAGGCATCACATACATACCTTATCCTTTTTCACACAGATAAGAGAAATTATAGAACATTTAAAAGAATACTGAGCAGAATATAAATTCTAGTTCTCATCATTTCTTCCCTATATTCCCATAGGGAAATCAATAGGGAAATTCATAACCTCTTATGATTATCAGATAGCATCAAGATAAGTCATATCAAAATGAAAAAGCTCTATCTGACTATTACCCCTCGCGGTCATCTACCGCTATAGGTTGACTCAACACATAGAGTCTAATTATTTCATGTTGTTGCTCTTTCCTTTTTACACTATTGGGCTGTGACTTTCATAAGCCCTGCCAAGTCTGCCTCGGTTGTTGAGTAATTTCTTCCCTTCTTTTCAAAGAAAAGAGTTCAGTATGCTCATCATGTCCATATCTATAACATGTCTTACCCTCATACTATGGTCTTATCGGTCTTATTACCGATGTAAAAACTAAGCCATGGGTTCTTACAGATGGAAAGTTAGGATTTTTGCCTTTACATAGTGATTACTGCCCTGGTGCACTAGGCATTTATTGCACTGGTGGCACTAAAAACTTTGTCTTTTAGAACAACTAGGCAAATGTCTCTAGAAGTATATAGACCTTTCCTTAATTCTCAGCTTATTGCTCCTTCTTGGGCACTGCCATCACAGATACACTATCTGTCTAAACTTATGGAAGAGTCTACTTTCTTGCCATATGTTAACCTTTCCCACATTTTCCACTGTTCCAACATGACTATGTCATTCAGGAACCCGTTCAAAGCCCAAAGTTTCTGCATTAAGGACTGGTAACCTAGGTTGTAATGCTAGTATCCAGTCTACTATATGTGTTACTGTTGTCTTAACCTGTCTATCAAGAGCATAATCATATGATTATCTATCCTGATCGAATCATGATGGAAATACTCAGGCACTCATTCTGTTCTTTCATGTTCCCTTGCACCCTTTCCTGGTGCAACACCATTTCCCTCAGCTATGTGTCCCTCGTGTTCTCTAGTCATTTTTAAACTTCACCCTTTCTTCTGCATAAGCAGAAGTCACTATAGGGTATACTGGAGGACACTAACACAAACTCAACACGTTAGTCCTATGTCTCTGTAGACTCAGCGAACCTTAAGCTCTGATACCAAACTTGTAATGACAGTCATCAAACTGACAAACAAATCGTTACTAATTAAGCAGAATAAACATAAACAACGGATTAACAAAAATCACTAAAATTTACAACCATTTTGCAAGGAGATCCTTGTCCAGAAAACTTTTACTGAAAGATCCAAAACTCAAACAAATCATGATTTACACTGTACAACATTGTTTCATCTCATCTCGAGGACAACATATAACAATTTCTCTATCAAAACACATACTGGAGCAACATTAAACCTCGAGGCATTCAAGACAAAATCTCAGATCATTCATGAAACCAATACGAACGAACTCCAAGGACCTGAGAGTAGAGAGACAACACATAGGACTTCTATCTACAAGACACGAAAGACAATACACTCAACCAGAGCTATCACTGCTGCCTCAACTGTTGTTCCTTTTCTGTAGAAAGATCTCCACCGCTTTGTGCTTGTCCACCTAAAAATTGTGGATCCCACATGGTGAGACAATTGTCACAGTGAGAGATATAACTCTCCGTCGACCATATTATTATTGATGATAAACATTATAGAAACTGAGCAGGGATTCTTTTATGTTAACAAGAAGAATTAATCATTATATGAATAGAATAAGATGATCTCCTTTTTCAAGGAGAACACTGCATCTACCCATGGTAGAGTCATAATTCATCTATCTGCTTTGCAAGGAATGTAAAGAAATATAAATAACATCTATCAACTAAGATGCATAACTGAATTGAACATCAAGCAATGATATTCCGTATTTGATCCTTAAGCAGATATGCTACACGGCTGAACATATTTTAACATTCACACTTATGCCCTGAGGAGATGAAGCATACGCCGTTCATCTCCAACCGACCACAAACTTATCACAAGTCGGTACCATACAAGGTCAATGGGAGAGCCGGTTCCCATGACCTCACTTGTCGCAGTCAGTACGAGACCACTTAGGCTTAGTAGGACATCTTGTGTTGGCTGCAAATAGCTGTGCCAGGGTACGTAGGCATCCTTGCTTAGAGCCACAACGTCAACTGTGCTCTCTTAGGGGAACATCTACAACAACCGTCCCCAGTTCCTGAGTCATGGTCACTTAGGCACCATACTCTGAGCCATGGTCACATAGGCACCATGCTTTGAGCCATGGGTCAGTTCACCATTCTCTATTGAGACATTCTTATGACATTACTGAGACATGGACACTTAGCCTCCATGCCCCCACATATTCAAAAATATGCATTCCGAGTTATGCCGTGGGGAACCCATTTCACCATTAAAAAAATGCTGACGCTGATGGATCTATGGTCAGGGCAACATTTTATAGTTCCTAATGATGTATTACATGTATTACAACATTGTTTTAGCATCAAACAAGTTATCATTATTAATCACAACAAATGCTACAAAGAAAGGTGTAATACATTTATCACGTACTTTTGAATTCTTTAAAACACATGATACTTGGGATCCCAGTCCCTTATCACATTACTGGGAATTCCCATCCCATCACATCATCATTATCATGGTTACTAGATCTGGGTATTCAAACCCATGGATCATCACACAACATTGTTATTTCTATAATAGATAATCATTACCTCTAGGTCCTCAGACCCATGTCTTCATTTTACTTATTGTACAAGTATTCCATATGGCTCACAAGGTCATTACACATCTTGTCACCTCTCACTAGGAAACAACTTATTCATATGGCTCACAAGGCAATTACACATCTTGTCACCTCTCACTAGGCAACAACTTATTCATATGGATCACAAGGCCATTACACATCTTGTCACCTCTCACTAGGCAACAACTTATTCATATGGATCACAAGGCCATTACACATCTTGTCACCTCTCACTAGGCAACAACTTATTCATATGGCTCACAAGGCCATTACACATCTTGTCACCTCTCATTAGGCAACAACTTATTCATATGTCTCACAAGGACATTACACATCTTATCACCTCTCATTAGGCAACAACTTATTCATATGTCTCACAAGGCCATTACACATCTTGTCACCTCTCATTAGGCAACAACTTATTCATATGGCTCACAAGGCCATTACACATCTTGTCACCTCTCATTAGGAAACAACTTATTCATATGGCTCACAAGGCCATTAATCATTATACTTGTTATACAAGTCTTATGTAATAAGAGAAATACAACCTTCCCATCATTAGGGTTAGGGTTTCCCTTTATAGCCGAATAGGGTTTCATGTTCATATTTTTAATCCAAGCCCTAATTCATTGCTCCACACATCTAGGAGCATACATTGATATCATAAGTACTCAATCATACTTACATATTTTCTCATCATTCATCAATAAATGATTAACAACACAAGCATCTGTTTCTCTCTCATCCTTACTAAAATATCGAATACATCATACTTTTGATTCAATCCTCCTCTTTAAGTAATATTAGTCCATCATTAATAATTCGCATTATCTTTCATTTAACACCACGTTCAACATATGTCACTCAATCAATCACACATGATTGAAGTGTCACTTCCATATTGATATCAAGATGTGTGTATTATCATATTATACTTTAAACCACATCCTTTACTTTATGTCATATATTCATATCGGCATGTGGTATAAACACATCACCATGTCATGTTTTGAGGGTGTAAACCCTAATCAACATATTGTGTACTCACATCAGATGGACTATCACTTAGATCTTATTACTTCAGCTTAGTTTTGTATTAGGTATGAGCTAGATGTTTGACCCCATATCGGGTATAAGCTTTGTGTTTAGTGCCATATCATGCATAATATATGCCCCATATCAAGCATCCATATTGGGTAACATATCGGACATCCATATCGGGTATCATATTGGGTATTCATATCGGGTATCATATCGAGCATCATATCGGGTTACCATGTTAGGTAAACCCATAAACTCATGATCCCTTCATTCCTTCAAGGATCAACCTCATAATATAGTTGCATGACATTCTAGATGTCTTATTAAATTCTCATACCACAACCCATTTCACTAGGTATAGGGTATATCAGGGTTCAATCCCTCATCTAGGGTTTTCCACTTAATTGGTTACATCATGCCATATCGTGCATGAAGTATGAGTTTGAACTTCATATCATTCACAAGATAAAAGTAGGTGCTATTCTTTATCAATCTATAGATATCATTCATCTCATACATGTGGTATCATCCACCACTCATCTCGGTTTACCCATCATCTTGGGTTTCCAACTCTGTGTTGATTAGAGTGTTCACCACTCCTATATCATATAAGAGGTGTAGTCTAGATTTGTATCATGCATAAGGATAAATAGAAATCTCTCATATCACTCAACAAGCATGACTCATATCGTGTATGATCTAGCATCCATCTTCATATCGGGTTAACTCTATCTAGGGTTTCATATCGGGTAGATGTATTCCAACCATATCAGGTTACAGTTTGTTCTTGAATCCATCCTGATATCGTGCATGAGTATTTTATTCATTTATTCATATTGTGCACCAAATGTGTGCTTCATGATATCATGCACAAGTGTATAATTACATGATCATATCGGGAAAGAAATACTTGATACCTCCACTCATATCGGGTTACTCAAATTAAGGTTTCAACATATCAAATTCCTTGAAGTGACTACTTGACACTATACCGTGCATGGAGACCTTACTTACCTACCTATCATGAAAAGGGTTATGGTAAACACAATATCATGTTGCAAGATAGTAGCTTCATCTCCATATCATGCAAGGGGATGTAATCTCACAAGTATATCGTGCAAGTGATGCAAGTATGATACCCATATCGGGTTAGAGCTACTTGTGTGTAAGCTTGAACCCGATATCACTTTATAAAGTGATACCATCTTCTTCAAGCTCTAGACCTCCGTTATAACAGTTAAAGTTCATGGAAAAAGGTCTAGGAAACTACTAGAACTCATAATTTCATCAATTATTTCAGAATATTTCGGAATTAAAAGTAGTTCATTTAAGCATAGCAATTTAGGTGATGAATAATAACATGATAGGGTTCAAGTTATATAACCCGCCTTGTGAACACCTTCAAAGCTCCAATCTCCAAAGCTCCACGTCCTAAGGTTGAAGAAGAACTTCTCCAAGGTCTAGGGCTCGTTCACAACTCCTCCATGGACAAGAGATCACCATAGTTAACAACTTGGTGAAGAAGGAAAGAAAAGAATATCCATAACCCGATATCCTACTTCCACCAAGGTTGAAGGTGACCAAAGCCTTACCTAACTGCTTGATGCTCAATCTCTCCTAGCTCCTTGAGCTGCTTTGCATGATACCTAAGGGTGTTTGCATGATATCTCCAAGGGGAATGGTTATGAGGGTCATAAACTTTCATAAGTTGGTGAAAGGTGAAGTATATATACTTGATTTCATGAGATAAAGCATATATATGGTGTCTTTTCCTTATGCTACTAGATGACACGTGTCCATGCATGGTTGACACGTGGCCATGCATTCACACATGTATATATTGCCATGCATGAGTCTTGAGGATAACCTAGAGACAATATCTCGGTCCTTACTTATCCTGTTGGGCAAGTTATCTCATCTTTATCTCATTAAATAAGCAATCTGATACACTTTTTATAAGGAACTTTGAAACCCGTCATGGGACACCTCCTTGAGGTTCTCTACCCGTCATGACCTTTACCAAGGCTCAACAAACCGATAGGAGGCTCCCACTTTGGCTCCTTGGCTGATAGGTCTCCTTATATCAAGTCTACACTCGATACAACACATATAAGGCTCTTGCCTTCAACTCATTCTTGGTCTTTCATTACCAAGAGTATCATCACTTAGTTGTGATTCAAACATAGCACCCCCTTATTTCTATTTCCTCCAAAGTATACGTAGAGGAAGTGGGGTCACTCTAGAGGTGGTGATTTTGCATTTAACCCCATATATTGGGTTAATTACAAATTGTACCAAAATTGGTGTACAAGATACTATCATTATTCAAACAAGTTATAACTTGGGATTTAGGCTTTCTACAAGCCACCTCTTAGCATCATTCTCTTTCTTATGATACTAAAACACTTAGAACATATTCCACATGTGTCATTTTGTAATATAACCCCTCATCTTGGGTAAATTGCACTTTTTACTCAGACTTTCATATATTGCACAAATAGTTTGCAATTAAGCTCAAACTTGAAAACAAACTTCACAAGAAGCCTTAATTACTTTTCAAGAGATTAGAACCAGTTGGTAAGTAACTTATTTAAGCAAAACTTATAGGGTTAATCCATAACCTACGTCAGGGGTATTACAATTACTAGGATATTGATTACGTCATGCTTTTGGTTCAATCCTCCTCTTTGAGGAATATTAGTTCATCATTAGCAATTCACATCATCTTTTATATTGCAATTAATTCAACATGAAACATATGTCACTCAATCAATTACGTATGATTGAAGTGTCTCTACCCTATTGGGTATCAAGATGTGTGTACATTATCATATCATGCTTTAAGCTACATTCTTTACTTCATGTTGTGTATCCAAATAGAGCATGTGAGATAGTCACATCACCATGTCATGTTTCAGGGTGTATCCCCTAATCATCATATCATGTACCCATATCAAATTGACTATCACTTAGTTCTTAACATTTCAAGATAACTTCATATCAGGTATGAGCTATGTGTTTGACCCTATATCGGGTAGAAGCTATGTGCTTGATACCATATCGTACACAAGATGTGCACTATATCAGGCATAGATCATATGCCTCATAATGCATCATTTGAGTGGTATATATACAAGATACCATATTGATTTCCCATTCAAGATTATCATATCGGTTTTCCATGTTGGGTAACATATCGGGTTACCATGTTTGGTAGACCCTTAGGTTCATAACATCTTTATACCTTCAAGGATCAACCCTATCATATAGTTACATGGCAAGCTAGGTGTCTAATTGAATTCCCTTATCACCATCTATAACTCAAAGGATAGGGACATCAGATTTCAATCCATCATCTCGGGTTATTCACCATATTGGGTAGAATGGGCCATATCGTGCATGATGCATGAATTGGACTTCATATCGTTCACAAGATAGAATTAGATGCTATTCCTATAATTCAAGGGATATAATTCATATTGTCCATGTGGTATCACTCACCACTTGTATTGGCTGACTATCACCTAGGGTTATCCAACTCTATATTATTTAGAGTGTTCACTATCTCTTTATCGTGCAAGAGGTGTAGTCTTAGACTTGTATCGTGTATAAGGGGTAAGTGGGTATCTCCCATATCATGCAAAGGACATGGATCATATCGTATATGAGCTATCCTCTATCCCCATATCGGGTTAACCCCTATATCGGGTTTCATATCGGGTTAAGGTATTTCAACCATATCAGGTTATACCATGTATTTGATTCTATGTCTTATATTATGCATAAGTGTATACTTCATCACCCATATCATGCACCAGATGTGTGCTTCATGATATCATGTACAATGTGTGTACTCACATGATCATATTGTGTAAGGAACTCTTGCTATTCTCACTTATATCGGGCCACCCAAACTAAGGTTTCATATTGACTTACAAGTATACCCTTGTTCCTATATCATTCATGGAGTCTATACTTGACTCCCTATCATGCACTAGGTATAAGGTTAACACCATATCATGTTCCAAGGTATGAAATTCATCTCCATATCATGCAAGGAGATATAATCTCACAAGCATATCGTGCGAGTGATGCATGTATATTACCATATCGGGTATGAGCTACTTATTTGTGTGCTTGAACCCGATATCACTTTATAAAGTGATACCATCTTCTTCAAGCTCTAGACCTTCATTATAACTATCCTAGTTTATGAATAATAGGTCTAGGCAATTCTTAGAACTCATGTATTCATCAAGTATTTAATAAAAACTCGGAATTGAAGGTGATCATCTAGTGTAACAAGTTAAGTGGTAAATAAGAACATGATTGGGTTCAAGTTATATAACCCGCCTTGTGAATAACTCCAAAGCTCCAAGATCCAAAGATTTATGTTCCTAAGTTTGAAGAAGAATTTATCCAAGGTCCAAAGCTCGTTCACAACTCCTCCATAAACAAGAAATCACCATAGTTAAGCACTTGGTGAAGAAGGAAAGAAAGGAATATTCATAACCCGATATCCTACTTTCACCAAGGTTGAAGATGACCAAAGCCTTACCTAAAGCTTGGTGATCGAGCTCTCCTTGCTCCTTGAGATACTTTGCATGATACCTAAGGGGATTTGCATGATATATCCAAGGGATATGGTTGTAAGGATCGTAAAATTTCATAAGTTGGTGGAAGGTGAAGTATATATACTTGGGTTCATGAGATAAAGTGTATAAGAGGTGTTTTCACCTCATGCTACTAGATGAC
Organism: Alisma plantago-aquatica; assembly: GCA_963693085.1. NCBI lineage: Eukaryota > Viridiplantae > Streptophyta > Magnoliopsida > Alismatales > Alismataceae > Alisma > Alisma plantago-aquatica. The sequence continues at coordinate 1,046,912,956 of OY856409.1, read as the reverse complement.
ACATGGCCATGAATGGTTGACACGTGGCCATGCATGCACACATATATATCTTGCCATGAAAGAGTCTTGAGGATAATCTAGAGACAATATCTCGGCCATCCTTTATCTTCTTGGATAAGTTTCCTCATCTTTATCTCATCAACAAGGCAACCTGATACACTTTATGCAAGGGGCTTTGCAACCCTTCATGGACCACATCCTTGAGGTGCTCTGCCCGTCATGGCCTTTACCAAGGCTCAAGAAACTGATAGGAGACTTCTACTCTGTCTCCTTGGCCGATAGGACTCCTATATCAAGTATACAACTCGATACAACACATATTAAGCTTAACCATCGATCCTTTGTTGGTCTTTTCATCACCAAGAGTATCATCACTCAAAGGTGATTTCAAACATGGCTCCCCCTTCTCTCTCTCTCCTCTAAATTATACATAGAGGATGTAGGGACACTCTAGAGGTGATAATTTTGCATTTCAACCCCGTATTTTGAGTAAATTACAACTTATACCAAAATTGGTGCACATAGTACTACATTATTCAAACATGTTATAACTTGGGATTTAGGCTTTCCTCAAGTGACCACCTAGCATTATACTCTCTCTTATGATACTAAAACATTTATAACACATTCAATATGTGACATATTGCAATGTAACCCCTCATCTTGGGTAAATTTCACATTTCACTCAAACTATCAATTATTGCACAAATAGTTTGCAAATAAGCTTAAACTTAACAATAAACTTCACAAGAAGCCTTAATCACTTTTCAAAAGATTAGAATCAGTTTGTAAGTAAATTTCTTAAGTAAAATCCTAGGTTTAAGCCATAACCCAGGTCAGGGGCATTACACAGTCATCGACTTTGTGCACCATGTTGGGTTCACTCTCACCCTTGAAGTAGGGTGGCTGCATCTTTATGAAGTCAGTGACGGTGAACTCCCTCAGCTTGTTGACATTGGTGGCCATTGTGTTGAGCTGCCCCATCAGGGTGGTAGACATCACCTGGTGCATCATTGCTAGCTCTTGCTCCGGTGTGAAGGCGGGAGTACCCAGAGTAGTATGGTTTACCGCAGGAGTCACAGGAGTGTTGGGGTCATTATGGGTCAACTCCTTCTCCTGGTTCACGTTGTCGAACAAGTCACCTCTCCTAAAAGGTAGGGTTAACATATTATGTTCCCAGGAGTATAGAATCATAGATGAGAAGAGAACAGAAATAGGGATGAGAAAAGTATATCTAGAATGCTATTTCCTAAAAGCATACTATTCATACCAGCTCAGGCCAGGCCGGTATCATATGGGCATGACAATCCTTGTAAACCAAGCTAGTGGAACGAAGGAAAATATTTCTATCCCCCAAAACCCTGATCCTTTCTAGACACCCTTGCTTCAACTTCATGCCCTAATAGTTTCCAACCTGGCTCTGATACTATGTTGTAAAGAGGCGAGATCACCTCCCTACTAAAATTTAAAGGAAATACAAAACATCCACACATTTCATAAAAATAGAGAATTTGGGATGCTTGCATAATATTCCAAATAAATAAGCATGATTCCAAATACATTATAAAATGTCAATAGCAGTGGAAATGAAAATACTAAGCCTTCACATGGCTTTTATTGTTTACTACATGATTGATTCCCAAAAGAAATAGATAAGAGAAATAGGATCTAGCTATATCAACCTATTCATCCTTTCTAGAATCTTGAGATCAACTCCTGTGAAAACTTCCTTCAAGCTTGTCCTTCTCCTTGCACAACACCAGCACCTGGGTGGTTGGGAAAGCACCCAGAAAGAGGGAAAAGGAATAAAAAGTATGTGCCAAGAAAACTAGTCTAGGATAACAAGATAAGTAAAGTAAGTAAAACAAGCTAGGGTTCAAGATAACCAAAAGTATGAGGCTATAACCAAAAGAAAACTTGCCATTAACAATTATATTAAAAGGGGTTTTGCATGTAAGATTATTATGTCTACCAAACTAAGTAGAGTTGAGGCACCTACCAGACCTCTAACCTAAGGTGAGGGGAGAATAAGACATTCCCAGTCACCTATAATATTATGGGGAGAATAAATACATTCCCCAAGGAGAATCAATACATGCCCTCTTTGGGTGGTTGCACATGTACCACTACTTTAATTTAAATAGAACATAACTCTACATGCTAGGAAATAGTTATGGCAATAATAATTTTTATGAACAAATAAGAATGGAAGTGGGGTTTAAAACCCAAACAAAAAGAGACAATAATATGATTTGAGGCATAAGAAAATTAGGGTTTCAAGAATAGAAGATCAAGAATCAATTAAGCCCCATAATGGAGAACTAGGTTAAGGCATAAATATTCCCAACTTAAGGTGTAAATGCACATACCTTAGCCTCATAGTTCAAGAAACCACTTTCCAACCCTTTACATCTACGATCAGCGATCCGTGCAAATACAACCTTATCCAATTATGATTTCGACTATAGTAATATATGCATTAATTAATGAATTTCTCTCTCTTCTTTTGAGGGCTCAAACGATTTCCAAAATTAACCAAAATTTACACCCTGACTGATTTTGATGTGTAGAATCCAAATATGGAATTAAATTTTCCTTTTGGGGACTTTGAATAGGTTAAATAATTAAAATCCCATTTTCTCTTTCCTCCTTCATTAGTGGTGATAAGATTCCTCAAATTTTGTGAAACTTCACCCATAAGTCTCTCTAAGTGACGGGACATGTGAATCTATAGCAAAGTTATGGCAAACATTATGAGAAAGTCTAAAACAAAACTACCACTACAACAAAATATGGATTGCACATTGACTAAATGCAACCATGACAAAGAAATACTCATTTTTTCAACATTCTACATTTATATGTGGAGTGTAAGAAATAGCTCAAGACATGGGAAAAAATTATGAGTATATAATAATAACATTTTGTGTGTAAATAGAGTACAAGCCTAAAAGAGAGAAATAAATATTAGTAGCATCCTATTTGTAAGGGGTGTAGTGTTGCTAGATTATTATTTTGATCTCTTATATCAAGTATGTATACATACATACATACATACATACATACATACATACGCAGGTTCGAATCCCAGTTGCCATTTTGATTTACCACCCTCCTAGACGTTCGGCCTCCGCCATGGGCGTGGGAGGGGGGAGAGAAATCTTTCTCTCTTAATCCCATACACGGGTTCGAATCCCAATTGTCTCCTTAGTTTACCATCCTTCTGAATGTTCGACCTTCATCACATGAATGTGAGTGGGGGAGAGAATGCTACTAAACAACACTGCCCATCCTTTCGAAGCATCGGGTGATAGAGAGACATCATCTGTGACTAAACCTAGCGGATGGACGGGAGATCTTGCGGACGACGGGTCGTTAGCACTGAATGCATCCAAGGACATGAGAGGAGACTCGCGGAAAGCAGTGGCATGGAGTCAAGTGTTGAAGCAACCAACGGCCGCCAAGAAAGACACCATGGACTTCCCACAGCTGAGGGAGGAGGAGTCCATGTCGACCTGGACATCGAGGAGTTCGACTGTCTCCAAAACATATGGGAGTACACGATCATGCTCTACACTCTGGGAAAACGGCCGTTCTAACCCCATCTCCTTGCTTGGATCAAGTGAACATGGAAGCCGAGGGGATCGTTTGAGTTGCTGCCACATGACAATGGGATCTTCTTGGTCTGGTTCTCGATGGCGGCAGATAAGGAAGCAGTTTTGGCGATGGGCCCTCAATGGTTCAACCATCAGTTGGTGGTGGCGAAGCACTACTCCTACGATGATGAACTGAAGAAGGACGTCTTCAACACCATCCCCACCTGGACGAAGATCAAGTCATTCAGTCGCTCGTGGATGAGACATTCAACATGGACGATCGCTGTGGGTGCGGGACGGGTGCTGCACAATGATGATGGCTCACTGGAAGGAGAGGAGGTGAGGGTGCTCGTCAAGTTGTAGGTCAACAACCCCAAACCCATGACGGTCTGGCTCAAAGTCAAGGGACGGGATCCTATTCCTGTGTTAGTAATGTATGACCACATACCGGTGAGTTGCGAGCACTACCGTGCATTTGGCCACAATATGACTGAATGTGGCCAGACTGAGAAGAATAAGGAAGAACAGATGGGAAAGGCTGTGTGGAAGGCAAAGGAAGTTGACACAGCTACGGCTGGGTCAGGGACGTCAAAGGCTGATAATCGTTAGGAAGAGAAAGAGAACACAACAAATGATGTGCAGCAGATGACGAGAAAAATTAAGGAAACATCGCCGAGCAGTAGCAGTGTCAATGGAGGACAACAGTCTGAGTCTCCTTCTTAAGGCGACTGAGAGGAGGGGGAATTTGTGTCCAGTGCTCAAAGAAAAGGAGTAAATAATATAGGCATTCCTAGAACCCAAGGGGTGAGGGCCATCCTTGACACAACTAATAGCTTTGAGGCATTGTCTAAATCAGATGTTGAAGAGGAGAATGCAAACAAACAACACGAACAGACAGGGAAAGGCAAGAATGCAGGGAAGGGGCCTTCTAGGCGTACCAGGTCAAATAAAAACCTCTGATATGTCCATGCTTCTTTGGAATATAAAAGGAGGGTGTGATAGGAACAAGAAGAAAGAAATCAGAGAATGGATTGCTGCCAGTGGTCATTTGATGGTTGCTTTGGTAGAAATGAAGATAAAGGTACAGAATAAAAATAGTATCAAGTATCTTTTTCCTCAAGGTTGGGAGCACATATCCAACATTGACTGTGCTCAGGTTGCTAGAGTATGTGTGGCTTGGAAGCCAAATGCTTGGCAAGTTTCTGTGGTGCAGATGTCAGACCAGCAGGTGACAGTGGACTATGTTTACAGTGGAGAGCTGCGTATATGGTTGAGAAATATTTACAGTCATAATGATAGAAAGGTGAGACTGAATTTATGGGATGATATGGTCTTTTTGTCAAAGTAGGTTCAACTTCCATGGATGGTTATGGGTGATTTTAATACAGTACGTTTACAGGCTGAGACAAAAGGCAGGAGATTAGCTATCAGTGTTGAAGTGGATGCCTTCAACCGAGCCATTGACAAAGCATGTTTGTTTGAACTACCAATGGTAGTGGGGGACATATTCACCTAGAATAATGAAAGAGGGCCAAAGGACATAATAGCAAGCAAACTTGACAGGGCGCTTGTGAATGATGAATGGCTAAAAATTCTTCCAAATGTTCAAGTGAAAGCATAAGGTTCTGATATTAGTGATCATGCTCCTATCTCAGTCCAGATGGCAGAGAAGAAGTAGAAAAGGAGACCTTTCAGATTTCTAAATTACTAGGCGGAATGGAAAGGTTTTGCAGATGTTGTAAAGTAGAGTTGGAATATTCAGGTGACTGGCAATCCCATATATGTGTTTGCTATGAAGTTGAAAAACACTAAGATGGCTCTCAAGAAATGGGAGAAAGAAGAGGTTAATATTCCAAATCTGCTGAAGGATACCAAAAGGGAGTGTAAGGATATTAGAGAAAAGTTGTTGGTTGACCCACTAAATCAAAATCTAATTGAGAATGAAAGGGAGGTAAAAATGATGCTTGAGGATCTGAAAAAGGTAGAGGAGAAATTCTTTTGGCAAAGAAGCAAAGAAAAATGGATGGAGGACGGAGACATGAACACTAAACTCTACCATGCTATAGTTAGAAGAAGAGAGGCTAGTAATATTATTTCTAAACTTATAAAAACTGAAGGGATGGTAATCAACAAATAGGAGGACCTTGAGGAACAAGCTATTAGCTTCTACTCATCTGTGTATAATAAGAACTTCTCTGATGATATTGATGATAATGAAATGGTTAATTGGAAGTTCAGACTCACTAGCACCCACAACAATATTCTCACAAGGAAAACGAACGAATAGGAGGTTAAGGATGCAGTGTGGAGCATTGGAAGCAACAAGTCACCTGGGTCAGACGATTTTAATGCCTTCTTCTACAAGAGGAATTGGGACATCATCAAAGATGATTTACTTGCTTATGTAGATTGGTTTTTGGGAGGTGGAAACATGGTGAGACAGGTCAATCACTCCTTTCTAGTTCTTATTCCGAAAAAGAAAGTCACTTCTTCTCTTGTTGATTTCCGTCCTAATGCATGCTGCTCAATACAATATAAAATCATTGCTAAAATCCTGGCTGCCCAGTTGAAGATGGTCCTCCCCTACCTTATTTCTGTAAATCAAGGTGCCTTTGTCATAGGTAGAAGCATCATCGATTGTGCTCTATTGGCTGGAGAATTTCTTCTAGATTACAATGTTATGAGAGGTAGTAGGAAAGCCTGCCTAAAACATGATATTTCTAAAGCTTATGATAGAGTGATATGAGAGAAATTATGGTGGATCATGCAACAAATGGGATTTAATGACAATGGATTGGCTGGATGAAACAATGTGTTGGGATCACTAGCTACTATGTCTTGGTTAATGGCACGTCTGCTGGTCTCTTTAGGGGTGGCAACGGGCTACGCCAATGTGATCCCTTATCCCCTCTTCTATTTGTGATTGTCATGGAGTATTTCTCTAGGAAAATGCAGCAAGCTGAAGAACGGAAGGAAATTAAGCCTTACACAGTCCATGGCACAAAGGTAATGACACATTTGATTTTTGCGGATGACGTTCTGGTTTTTGTAGAAGCCAAGCAACAACATTTGGAAAATCTTAAAGAGCTTCTGGGGAGATTTGGAGAGCAAACAGAGCTGTGCATTAATGCAAATGAAACACACATCTTCTTATCTAAAAACTACTACCAAATGGCGGTCAGACTCATACAGGCGATGGGCATGGAGAGAGGTGAATTCCCAACAAAATACTTGGGATTTCCTCTTGCAGGCGGCAATCTTCAGGTTAAAGATTTTACAGATTGCGTTGATAAGGTGGAGGAGATGATCAATAGATGGCATACACAAAAAACCTCTATGGCGGGATGCAAAACTTTGATTCAAGCTTCTATTGAGGGTCTTCTCATCTTCTGGGTACAACAAGAAAAAATTCCTACTTCTGTTCTGGATAGAATTGATATAAAGATGGCTAACTTTCTATGGGGGAGTGAATATCATCTTATGAAGTACTCCAGGTTGGATTTTCCTATAGATGAAGGAGGACTAAATTTGAAGACCCCTAGAGACATCGCTAGATGGGGATCCATGAAGAGGATTATTGCTTTTCAAGAAGGCACATCTACTTGGGGAAAGTGGATGAGAGACCGATATCCTAGAGGGCTGGACTTCATTCCAAAAATAAGAGAAGGCTACTCACGGTCAATCAATGTTATGAGAGAAATATGGCCATAAATCAAACATTTATTTGTTATTGATGATACCAGAGGATGGCATCTCAAAGACAAGAAGATAAACATATGGGAGGTGTCCCGAACAAGAGGCGCAAAGGACCCAACGGGTGAACATATATGGACGAATAGGCACGTGTCGAAATGGAGCCTATGTATTTATAAATTTCTGCATAATATCCTTGCCACTCTTGATAGAATTAAGAGCTGGAATTATGATATCTCTACTGTATGCTTGCTTTTTGGGGAAAACGAAGAAAGCCACAACCACCTTGTAGGAGAATGCAAGTTCACAAAGGATATCTAAGAGTATTTATGTAGAGATTTTAGATTGCAGATCCAACTCATCGCTAAACCGAGAAGGATGCTTGCTAGATGTGGAGCCGACGTAAAGAAAAATCTACTATTTGCTGGCCTATGCTATCATATTTGGGAAGAAAGAAATGCCAGGAAACACCATGGAAAGTCCATGGATGCTATATGTATTGCTATAAAAATTTGTAAAAGCATTAGACGTAGACTATGTATTGATTAGATGTGTGAGTTGTAATGCTGATTTGGGTGTATGGTGTCAGGCCTACATGTACTCTTAACCCCCTAATAATTTTTAGGGGGATCGTCGGAATATACTTACCCGATTTCGATACTTTGATTTACTTGCCTCTCAAGCATTTGGCCTCCACCATGGGCATGGGAGAGGGGGACAAAATACCTCTCTTAATCCCATGTTGGTATGTATGCCCTGAGAGCCAATCATATGATGATTGGATTGGGATACATTATGATTGATTTGATAAATATCAAAGACAAGCTTCCAATTTGTTCTTGTTCAATCAGTTATGAGATAATGATAGAACACAATGAATGTCTAGAGAATGACAGTACTCAATGACGCATGTCTTCAGGTTGAGGACCTAAAGAATGAGATCATACATATGCTAAGATTTTGTACATTCTTGTTTTGTCCCTAGTAGGATGTCATTGTGGAAGGTTGATAGACAACAATGACACATCAAGACTAGAGTGTGTGTTGGTTGATGACATAGTCTCATTAGTCATGATATGTGATATCAAACCAAGCACATAGATACATGTTAGAGAACAGTGTACCTGACAGACCCACCGTGAGAGTGACACATAGAACCATGACATGATAGTCACAATCATCTCTCATAGTGATGGTGGTGATTGTGATTCTTAGACCTGAAATCACTGCACTCATCACATGTCGTTGGGTACACTTTGACATCATCAAATGTGGTCCTGAAATATGGATTCTTATAAAGGTGATGATTGGGTGACTTTGACACATGGGGTTTTGACTGCGAGTGATAGATATGGGATTCGTCCCTCCTAAGGGAGTATGATGTCTATGTCCACTTGATAAGCAAGGTTGAGAAAGGCATGCACATGCATGTGTGAGTCAATATGTGATATTGATGGCACACATATCTCAGACAGTCTATTTTGGATCAAGGAACATGCATGAATGTTGAAAGGATGACAGTTCTATGCCTTGAGTTCATTTAACATATCAGAGACAAAAGAATTATACATTCACTGGAACACCAATCACAAACTGTAGGATTGAAAGTTGCTCTCCAAATTTCCTTTTCACTTGGGTAGCACTGATGTGTGACTAGGCACCTATCTTTGCTTGTGTTGTCGTAAGTTGTTATGGACATTCACTGCCAACGTGAAATGGGACCTATAGGGTCACACACAAAGGATTTACCTAAAAGAGGAGTTTATCCATGAATGATGTTTGGATTGATTACTAAAGGTGTTTAGGTACTCAATCAAACATTCAATCAATTGACTTGTCTCAGAATCATCAACTTCAAGCATTGAACTAATTGATTTGAGTGTCAGATTGATTGAGAACTGCATTGACCATGTTCCGCACATTCTGGACCACCAACCGACCGATTTACTGGGTGAACCGATCGACTCATGGCCAGTGAGATGAACAGTTCACTCTGGTGAACTAATCGATTCATGTGTCCAAACGAGCAGTGTTGGTTTGTCCTGATTTGTGAGAAAAGTTTTTCATTTCACTTGTACAATTCGATTGGGACAAGAATTGATCTTAGTATTTATTGGAAACGAAAGAGGAAAGTCAATTGGAGGCAAGTCTGGGAAGTGAACCGACCAGTTCACTAAGTGAACCAACCGGCTCACACTCCCAACTGACTGATTCGTTTGTGAAACGACCGGTTCGACTGTCGCAGTACAATCAGTTAATGAAAATTCCAGACCATTCTACTCTCACTTTAGTCCCACATTCCCCAGGGCTGAGAACCCTGATCCTAACCCCTCCTATATATAGAGGGGTACTGGGGGCTTCTCAGCAAGAACAACTCAAAAAATCAGTTGTTCTACAAAGTTGTCCTCCCTGGTTGTGGTAACTGAGAGAGCCCAAGCACGTTCTACCCATCCAGGGAGGAACAACGAGGGAAAGACAATTGTAGAAAAGCAACTAGTTGTGGGAGAGTGTGTCGGTGACTAATACACCGACAAAAGGGGACGACTCCTTCTAGTATCCTGTAAGACAGGACGATTAGAGTTCCCACTGGTCTATGTGGACTATCTATAGAGGCGGGAGGTTTCTGTCGTTCAAGAGGATGACGATCAACCACAGTCTAGGTCAGGACCATGAGCTGCACAGACGCTGTCAAAGAATAGGTGGTTGAAGACCGCACTAGCTGTGAGGTATTGTTGCTGAGCAAGCCTTAAGTACAGGTACACCTTGCTAAAACCATCCTTCCTATTTCATAGTCATTTATGCGATCTATGGTTATGGTTTTGTGGTGAGAGAATTTTTTTTTGTTTCCACTACCTTCTCCCTCACCTAAAACCCAACATCCCATACATACATACATACATACATACATACATACATACATACATACATACATACAACGCGTGCCCTCTCCTTCTTTTAGGGTTCCCGACGATTACCTGGGCGATCTTGAGGAGGATCGACGGCCATGGCGGTGGCTGCTGCCCCCACCTCCACCAACCCACCCACCAACCCATCCACCGCCACACCACCACGACCCCCACCAAATAACCAAAACTTGGAAACAATGAAGGAGAAAATTGCCGGAAAGGATAAGAAGAGATCTTGGACAGGGATCGTGAAATGAACTCCGGCGTATGAGGAGTGTGTGGGGCTGAAATTCCCTAAACCTACCAAGAAGGATGGAAAAGTGATGGTAGATCTTGATGCGGAGGAATATGGATGTATGAAGGACGTCTGGGAATTCACAGTTTCGATCTACGTCATGGGCAAACGTCCTTTTTACCCACACCTATTGGCCTGGATTAGACGAGTATGGAAACCAAGAGGTGACTTCGATGTGATCTCGAAAGAGAAGGGATTCTTCATAATCCATTTCTCTAATGCTGCGAACAAGAAGGCATGCCTCAACAGTGGACCACGATGGTTTGATAGCCATCTGGTAATAACGAAGCACTACGCATACGGTGATCCCCTGGAGAAGACAGACGTGTCTTCGGTCCCTATCTGGATTCACATTCCCTCTAATGGCAAGATGTGGACGGAGAAGGCGGCGGGTACGGTGGCTTCAGGGGTAGGCAAGGTGTTACATGTGGAGACGAGGGCTACAGAAATAGAAGGCACCGATGAAGCTAGAGTCCTAGTCGAGATAGAAGCGGAGGAGTCCAACCCTGACAAGGTTTGGGTCAATGTCCCGGGCAAGGAAGCAATCCCCTTCAGTATCAAGTACGAGTTCGTCCCCAAGAAATGCTCAAGCTGTTGTGTTTTCGGACATGGTGATGAAGAGTGCCCACAGACGAAGGATACTGAACCTGCAAAGGATGATGACGATGGCTTCCAAGTACCTAAGAAGACATGGAGAGAAAAACCAAACAACAACACCGCCTCTATCAATAAACCTAGCACATTAGGTGATAAAGAAGAAGGTGAAGTGGATGCTAATTCTTTCGGCTCTCTGAGCGAGACGGAGGAAGTCATTGACAAAATCTTAGAGCCTGAGAAGAACCCTAAATCACCACAGAAGGAAAAAGGAAAGGATAAAGAGAAGGAAAAGGAGAAGACCCCGACAGAGGGGAAGGAGAAGGTGCCTGGTAGGCGCACCAGGAACAAATGCTAAATACCTATGTCTGTACTCACGTGGAATGTCAAGGGTATTTGCAACCCGAACAAGAGGCGTGAGGTGAGGAACTGGATTAAGTCCAGTGGTGTCTCAATGGATGCTATCTTGGAGATGAAGATTAAGAGAGTTAATAGAAGGAGTGTTTCTTCTATTTTCCTGAATGGTTGGAAGCACATTACTAAACATGATTCTGTAGAGTTGGGCAGAGTCTGTTTAGGTTGGAACCCGAATGCATGGGAGGTTGAGGTGGAGGTCAATGATGACCAGGTCATCTTGTCTATCTGTAAAAACAAGGGTGGACTGAAGTTCTTCTTCTCGGCTGTATACACATTCAACCTACATTCGCAAAGGCAGTCCCTTTGGAAGGAACTGTTTGCACAAGCAAAGTGGATAGAACTCCCATGGCTGATCATGGGGGACTTTAATAATGTTAGACTCCAAGAGGAGAAGAGGGGAGGAAGGTTGGTACCAGAGGTAGTTCTAAAGTCGTTTAATCAACTAATTAATGAAGCAGAGCTCTGCGAACTGCCTATGCAAGGAGGACATTTTTACATGGAACAACGAAGGTAAACCAGGTAAAAGGATTGCTTCCAAGCTAGATCGAGCTTTAGTCAATACTAAATGGTTGGAGATGTTCAGAAACACCTGCATTAGGGCCATGTTTGCTGACATAAGTGATCATGCACCTTTACTAATGCAAATGAGAGAGAAATCCAAGAGCTATAGACCGTTTCGTTTCATTAATTTCTGGACAAAGTGGAAGGGATACAAGGAGCTGGTAGCACAGAGTTGGGTCGAACCTATGGAAGGGAATCCAATCTATATCTTCACCAACAAGCTCAAACGTCTGAAAGGAGCAATTAAGAGATGGTCTAAGGAACATGTTAACATCCCCATATTGATTGAAGCAAACAAGAAAGAGTTAAAGGAGGTCAGAAATCAGCTTTTGAGTGATCTGCTTAATGCAAACCTTATCAATTTGGAATTGGATCTCAAACACATACTGGAAGATCTTAAGAAGGCTGAAGAAAGTTTCATGTGGCAGAGAAGTAGACAGAAGTGGATCCAAGATGGTGATCGCAACACAAAAATCTATCATAATGCAGTCAAGCACAGAGAAGCACTCAACACTATTGCGGAGTTGATTGATGAAGATGGCAAGACCCTCAATAGTCAAGAGGATCTGGGAAGGGAAGCGACTCAGTTCTATGAGAAACTCTATAATAAAAGCTATGAGGAGGCAGTGGATATGGAGGAGGAGGATATCCAATGGAGGTATAAACTCACAACTATTCACAATAATATACTATGTAGACAAACCAATGAAGAAGAAGTGAAGAAGGCCCTCTAGAGCATTGGCACTGAAAAATCGCCAGGCCCGGACAGATTCAACTCACATTTCTATAGAGAGGCATGGGAGGTCATCAAAGACGATCTATGTAAATCAGTCATATGGTTCATGGAGGGGGGCTGCCTACTCTGACAAGTCAACCATGTTTTCTTAGTTTTGATCCCGAAGAAGAAGACAACATCATCCTTGGTTGACTTTAGACCAATAGCATGTTGTAATGTCCAATACAAGGTGATAACGAAGTTGTTGGCCGAGAGGTTGAAGATGGTTCTTCCGTTGATAGTCTCAGATAATCAAGGGGCATTTATATCTAATCGGAGTATCAGTGATTGTGCATTACTTGTAGGGGAATTCCTTCTGGACTTTAATGTGTTGAGGGGACACAAGAAGGCTTGCTTGAAGTTGGATGTCTCGAAGGCATACGACAGTGTCAACTGGAGCTCTCTATGGTGGATTATGTCTAAAATGGGATTCCAGGAAAGATGGAACAATCTGATGAAACAATGTGTTACCACGACAAGCTTTTCAGTTCTTGTTAATGGGTCCCCGTCTGGAATTTTCATAGGGGGAAATGGATTGAGACAGGGAGATCCCCTCTCACCATTACTTTTTACCATCATAATGGAGTACTTCACTAGATTAATGGATAGAGAGGAAAGATTGAAGAAGATAGCAACTTATACAGTTCATGGTACAAAGGTACTAAGTCATCTCATCTTTGCTGACGATGTACTGGTCTTTTTGCAAGCAAAGGAAGCTTATATGACCCAGTTGAAACATCTGCTGAAGAGGTTCGGGGAGGACACTGGCTTGAAGACAAACCTACAGAAGACTCAACTCTTCCTGTCTAAGAATTGTGAAATGATCTCAGCGGAAATAGAAGAGGCGATGGGTATTAATGTGAGCAAGCTACCCACTAAATACCTTGGATTCCTGTTGGCAGGAGGAAACCTGAAAGTCTCAGACTTTGCGGAGTGTTCAGACAAACTCGATGAACTCATAAGCAGGTGGCCCATCGCGAGAACTTCCATGGAAGGAAGGATTACACTGACAAAAGCTGTAGTTGAAGGCTTGCTGATCTTTTGGGTTCAGTAGGGTGAAATCCCGGGAGCGGTATTAGATAGATTGGAAATGACAATCTCAAACTTTGTTTGGGCTAACAAAGTCCACCCAATGAAGTATAGCAGGTTGGCGAGGTTGAAGGAGGAAGGAGGAGTGGGACTGAAATCATCGAGACTCATAGCAGACTGGGGTACAGTGAAATGTGTTTTCAAATACTTACTGGATGACTCCTTGTGGGCTAAATGGATGAGAACTCGTTATCCCAAAGGTTTGGATTTCAAACCAAGGACCAGAGAAGGATATTCGAGGGTAATCAACAGGATGACAGAGGTCTGGCAGGAAATCAAGAGCATAGATGATGGCAGGAGGGATTGGACCTTGAAGGAGAAGCAGGACAGGCTATGGGAGCTCGTTCGACCGAAGGACAATCAACACAATTCAAGATTCATATGGTATGATCATGGAATCCCGAAATGGGATATGTGCATGTATAGGGCAGTACATATCTCACTTGCTACCTTAGACAAGGTTGCAAAGTGGTACCCTGGTACAGATGACACCTGCTTGCTGTGTGAAGAGGAACATGAGACGAAGGAGCACATATTTGAATCATGTAAATATACTAGAGAGGTATGGAAGCTGTTGCGGAATCAGAGAAAGCTCAAGTTGATGCAGCTACATGAAGTGGAGAGGATGATCGTCACTAAAGAATGGATGGAAAAGCTGGTGCTATCAGATTTCTAATTTCACATCTGGAAGGAAAGGAACGACAGGAAGCATAATGCAAACAAGAAGGGTACGAAAAGTTTAGCAGGCAAGATTAATAAGGTTTTATACAATAGTATCCAATGTATAGATAGATAGAAACAAGTCAGTATTGGTTTAGTTGTGTAATTTAGTGGTAAGGACTACATTGTATTTTTGTCCCAAAGGCTAATTGCTTGAGGGTTTCGGAATAAAATTTACCTAATTTCGATACATACATACATACATACATACATACATACCATAGGTGATTGATCTGTGGAGAGATATGGTTACTATTTCTAGACAGGTGCAGGCTCCCTGGTTGGTCATTGGTGATTTCAATACAGTCCGGCTACAAAAGGAAAAAAGGGGGAAGAGACTTGCTATCACATCTAAGGTGGATGCTTTCAATCAGGCTATTGATAAGGCAAGTTTATATGAGCTACCTATGGTGGGAGGTGACCTTTTCACGTGGAACAATGAGAGGGGACCAGAGCACAAAATAGCTAGAAAGCTTGATAGAGCTTTGGTGAATGATGAGTGGCTAAATTTTTTTCCTAATGTACAGGTGAAGGTTGTAGGTTCTGATATTAGTGACCATGCACCTATCTCGGTTCAGGTTACGGAGAAAAAGCAGAAAAGGAAACTGTTCAGATTTCTTAACTACTGGGCTGACTGGAAAGGGTTTGATGATGTCATTAAGTAAGGTTGGGACACTCAGGTGACAGGTAATCCTATGTATGTGTTTGCCAAGAAGCTTGTGAACACCAAGATGGTCCTAAAAAAGTGGGCAAAGGAGGAGGTAAATATCCCAAATATGCTGAAAGAGGCCAAAAGGGAGTGTAAAGAAGTCAGGGAAAGGATGTTGGCTGATCCACTGAATCCTCACCTGATAGAGAAGGACATGAAACTTAAGATGATGATAGAAGATTTAAAAAAGGCAGAGGAGAAATTATACTCGCAAAGAAGCAAGGAAAAATGGATGAATGATGAGGGCCGAAATACTAAGCTCTACCACTCTGCTGTGAGAAGAAGGGAGGCAGGTAATATTATTTCTGAACTTATTAATGCTGATGGGGAGGTGATTAACAAGCAAGAGGACATTGAAGAATAGGCTATAAATTTCTACACTTCCTTGTACAACAAAAACTTTCAGGACGACGTTGATGTTGAGGAGGTAATTGATTGGAAATACAGGCTCACCAACACTCTTAATAACATCCTTACTAGAAGAGTTAATGAACAAGAGGTGAAAGATGCTCTTTGGAGTATTGGCAGCAACAAGTCACTGGGATCTGACAGTTTCAATGCTTTCTTCTACAAGAAGACTTGGGAAATCATCAAAAATGATCTGCTTGCTTATGTGAACTGGTTCATGGAGGGTGGAAATATGGTGAGATAGGTCAATCATTCCTTCCTTGTTCTTATTTCTAAAAAGAAGGTCACCTCTTCTCTTGTTGATTTTCGACCTATAGCCTGTTGTTCTGTACAATATAAAATCATTGTAAAAATCCTGGCTGCTCGTTTGAAGTTGGTCCTCCCTTATTTGATTTCTGCAAACCAAGGAGCCTTTGTCATAGGTAGGAGTATCACCAAATGTGCCCTCCTGGCTGGTGAATTTCTTCTGGATTATAATGTCATGCGAGGAAGTAGGAAGGCCTGCCTTAAACTTGATGTTTCCAAAGCTTATGATAGTGTGAGATGGGAGAAATTATGGTGGATCATGCAACAGATGGGCTTCAATGAACTATGGATCAGCTGGATGAAACAATATGTTGGGACAACTAGCTTCTCCATCCTGGTTAATGGCACTTTTACAGGTCTCTTCAGGGGTGGAAATGGGCTACGGCAAGGGGACCCTTTGTCTCCTCTTTTGTTTGTGATTGTCATGGAATATTTCTCAAGAAAGATGAAACAAGCTGAAGAATGGAAGGAGATAAAACCTTATATAGTCCATGGTACTAAGGTAATGACACATCTTATTTTTGCAGATGATGTTCTGATATTTGTAGAAGCCAAACAGCAACAGTTGGAAAATCTTAAAGACTTACTGATGAAGTTTGGGGAGCAAACGGGACTGTGTGTCAATGCAAATAAAACACATATTTTCTTGTCTAAAAATTGTTATCAGTTGGAGGACAGACTCACACAGGCTATGGGAGTGGAAATGGGTGAATTCCCAACCAAATATTTGGGTTTTCCTCTTGCAGGTGGTAATCTTCTGGTCAAAGATTTCACAGATTGTATTGACAGAGTGGAGGAGATGATCAACAGATGGCCTACACAAAAGACATCCATGGCGGGGCGTAGAACTCTGATTAAAGCTGCCATAGAGAGACTTCTCATTTTCTGGGCACAACAAGGTGAAATTCCCATATTTGTGCTGGATAGGATTGAAATGAAGATTGCTAACTTCCTTTGGGGGAGTGAGCATCACCCTATGAAGTATGCCAGGATGGCATTCCCTACAGATGAAGGTGGGCTGACCTGAAGACTCTTAGAGATATTGCTAGGTTGGGAACCATGAGAAGACTTGTTGATTTTCAGGAAGGAACTTCCACTTGGGGAAAGTGGATGAGAGACAGATATTATAGAGGGCTGGATTTTATTCTAAAAACTAGAGAAGGATACTCAAGGACCATCAATGTTATGAGGGAAATGTGGCCACAAGTTAAACATTTGTTTGTTGCAAAGGATTGTGTAGGGTGGCAGCTCAAAGACAAGAAGATATGCTTATGGGAGGTGATCCGGACCAGAAGAGCAAAGGACCCAGTGGGTGAGAAAATATGGAAGGATAGGTATGTGTCTAAGTAGAGCATATGTGTTTACACATTTTTTAATAATATCCTTGCCACACTTGATAAAGTAAGGAGCTGAAATTATGATATATCTACTACATGCCTGCTATGTGAGGAAAAGGAAGAAAGCCACAACCACATTGTGGGAGAATGCAAGTTCACAAAGGAGATATGGGAGCATTTATGTAGAGATTTCAAACTTCAAACTTCAAATACAACTTATTGCTGATTCAAGAAGGATGCTTGCTAGATGCGGAACAGATGAGAGGAAAAATATTTTGTTTGCTGCTCTTTGCTACCATGTTTGGGAAGAAAGAAATGCTAGGAAACACCAAGGGAAATCCACGGATGCTAAAAGCATTGCTGTAAAAATATGTAAATGCATTAGAAGTAGACTACGTATTAGCTAGATGCGTAAGTTGTAATGGTGTTTTGGATGTATGGCGTTGGGCCTACATGTACTCTTGACCCCTCCTAATATTTTTTAGGGGGGAGCGTCGGAATATATTTACTTGATTCCGATACATACCATAGTGTCCCCTAACAAAGGGACCCAGGTTTGAATCCCAATTGCCACCTTGATTTACCACCCTCCCGGGCATTCATCCTCCGCCACTAGTATGAGAGGGGGGAATCTTTCTCTCTTAATCTCATACATACATACATAAACCATCGTTCGGTCTCTGCTACGGGCATGGGAGAGGGGGAGAGAATGTCTCTCTTAATCCCTAAAATAAAGGTCACTTCTTCTCTTGCTGATTTTCAGCCTATAGCCTGTTGCTCGGTACAGTATAAGATCATTGTAAAAATTTTGGCTGCTCAACTGAAGATGGTCCTCCCTTATCTGATTTCTGAAAACCAAGGAGCCTTTGTCACAGGTGGGAGCATTAGTGGCTGTGCCCTTCTGGCTGGTGAATTTCATCTGGACTACAATGTCATGCGCAGTAGTAGGAAGGCCTGCCTTAAACTTGATGTCTCCAAAGCCTATGATAGTGTGAGGTGGGAGAAGTTATGGTGGATCATGCAACAGATAAGCTTCAATGAACAATGGATTAGCTGGATGAAACAATGCGTTGGGACAACTAGCTACTCTATTCTGGTTAATGGCACTTCTGCAGGTCTCTTTTGAGGTGGCAATGGACTACGACAAGGGGATCCTTTATCCCCTCTTCTTTTTATGATTGTCATGGAGTATTTCTCAAGAAAGATGGAGCAATCTGAGGAATGGAGGGAAATTAAACCTTATACATTCCATGGTTCTAAGGTAATGACACATCTTATCTTCGTAGATGACGTGCTGATTTTTATAGAAGTCAAACAGCAACACTTGGAAAATCTTAAAGGCCTTCTGGCAAAGTTCGGGGAGCAAACGGGGTTGTGTGTTAATGCAAATAAAACACACATTTTCTTGTACAAGAATTGCTATCAGCTGGAGGATAGGCTCACATAGGATATGTGAGTAGAAAAGGGTGAATTCCCAACCAAGTATTTGGGTTTTCCTCTTACAGGCAGCAATCTTCAAGTCAAAGATTTCACATAATGTATTGATAGAGTGGTGGAAATAATTAACAGATGGCATACACAAAAGAAATCCATGGCGGGATGCAGAACTCTGATTCAAGCTGCTATAGAGGGACTTCTCATCTTCTGGGTAAAATAAGGTGAAATTCCAATATCTCTTCTGGATAGAATTGAAATGAAGATTGCTAACTTTCTTTGGTGGAGTGAGTATCATCCTATGAAGTATGCCAGGTTGGCATTTTCTACAGATGAAGGTGGGCTGAACCTGAAGACTCCAAGAGATATTGCTAGATGGGGATCCATGAGAAGACTTGTTGCATTCCAAGAAGGCACCTCTACATGGGGTAAATGGATGAGAGGTAGATATCACAGGAGCTGGATTTTATTCCAAAGACAAGAGAAGGATACTCAAGGACTATCAATGTTATGAGGGGAGTGTGACCACAAGTTAGACACTTGTTTGTGGCAAACGATTCTGGAGGATGGCAACTCAGAGATAAGAAGATATGCTTATGGGAGGTGTCCAGGATAAGAGTTGCAAAAGACCCAGTGGGTGAACAACTATGGTTGGATAGGTATGTGCCGAAATGGAGCTTATGTGTTTATAAATTTCTACACAATATCCTTGCTACTCTTGATAGAATAAAGAACTAGAATTATGATATATATACTATATGTGATGAATGCATATTCATCATGGAATTTAATTACCATCTTGGGCTCATTTTGACTCAACATATCAAATTTCACTCATTAAATATCAAAATGCATCATAATATGTGAAATTACCCAATCAATTTGATTATCAAGGTTTTGACCGAATTTATGATGATTTGATGCATGTCTTGATAAAGATGAACAATCAGCTGGGGGCCCACCTTCATTCACCCTAGGTTCTGACCAATCGATCTAATCAAGTAAGACCGTTTGAACCCAAACGGTCTCAAGACCGTTTGAGCCCATTCGGTCCCAAGACCATTTGAGCCCATTCAGTCTCAAGACCGTTTGAGCCCATTCGGTCTCAAGACCGTTTGAGTCCAAACGGTCTCAAGACCGTTTGAGTCCAAACAGTCTCAAAATCGAAAGGCCAAGTGCAAACCGTTTACCGGCTGCGAGAAAACCGAATGAAGGAACTACAGAACGTTTGAGAAAGACCGTTTGCTAAAGTCGGCATGCAATGCGTAGATTGAATGAGTCAGTGAGACTGTTTGGAAAGGTTATAGTCTCAGACCGTTTGAACGTCCGAGAAATGAAGACCGTTTGACGACGCACCAAACCGTTTTGATGGAAACCGGATAAGCCAAGATCGTTTTGAAAAATGCTTGACTGTATAGCTTGCATGCAAAACCGATGAGGACCGCATGCATGCAAGACCGGAAGAACCACGTGCATGAGGACCGCATGTGAGCAAGACCATTTGATAAGTTGGCCCCAAGACCGTTTGGTCTTTTTTTAGCAGCATGCAAACCGTTTAAGCCATTTACGTACAAACCATTTGATAGTGTGAAGATTGTTTGATGAAATCAATGCAGCAAACCGCGTGCAATACAAGACCAAATGAAGGTGTCCTACGTGAAGAACAAACCGTTTAACAAGTTGCATGCAAATCATTGTTAGATCAATATACTACGTGAATAACGTTTGCTGCACATGCACAAAGACTGTTTGATGCAGTAGTCAAGTGCTAGAATCGAGATCGTTTGCTCCTTTTGATGATAAAACCGAATGAGCTCATGTGAAGACCGAGCATTTGCAAACCAAATGAGCTCACGTGAAGACCGTGAAGACTGAGCATATGCAAACCGAATGGCCACTTGCTGATATGAAGACCGAATGGCTCACTTATACAAGACCGCATGCTGCTTTGCATGGCACATGCATAAACCACATGGATTTGCTGCTGCATGAAGACCGTGCGAATTTCTTACGTGAAGACTGAGAGAGCTGATCTAATAAGTCAAGATCGTTTGCTAATCCAAGACCGTTTTCTGATCATGTAGCGGGCAAGCAAACCGAGTGGAATAGCTGATTATCAAAACTGAATAGAGCAACTACATGAAACCGAATGCTTCAAAACTGTTTGGTAATTAAACGGTTTACAAACCGTTTGCTCCAGCAACATGTGAAAACCGTATGAGCATGCGTACAATGCAAACCGAATGATCTAGATATTTATCAAGACAGACTTACACCAAAAGCATGGGGGGGCAGCCCAGTGCCTATAAATAGGACCAACATGGTCCTTATTTGAGCATCGGTCTCAGGACGCCGATAGGCTACCTGTACACATGTCCGTTCCAAATCCAGTGCCGTCTGCGTCAGTTTCATTCCACCTACTGCCCATGTTGCAACCAAGGAGGCTGAGGAGAGAAGGAAGACAGAGCAAGGGAGACTGTCCGGTCTGTCTTGACAACTCACATTTGCGTCCAGATCTACTCCGACACGATGTAGAAGGCCGTATCTTCTTCATTGAGCTGCGACTACCTTCTGGACCGAGTTCATGGCGGATCTATCTCTCTTTCTCATTCTTCTTATTTCTCGCATCATGAGCGAGTAGTACCTTTTCGCTGGGTACGGGGACTAGCCCCGCTGCCCATGCAAATCATGTTCTTTTGTTAAAGTCTCCATGACAATGTATATAACTTTCTATTTTGTTGTTAGTTGGTATGTTCGTAGTTGATTATCTCCTTACTTTCATCTTGTTCTTTCCTATATTGCGAACTCTTCTATATGTGGGATGGAATGACGGTTTACAAGTTTGACTGCTTGACGAGAACTTCTGATAGGATTCCTTGAGGTTGTAAGTGTATGATCCGTGAGGGGACGAGACATCTAGCCTACGGTGACGCTTCTATGGTCTAAACATCCCTCAGGGAGGACCACAACCTTAGTTGGATTTTGTATCGTCTTGTTTATCGTTGATATTAGTATGTAGATCTATCACCTGCTTGCTTATCAATTAATGTGGTTGACTCTCAAACTAGAAATAGAATGAGATTCCTTCGAGGTCGTAAGTGTATGATCCGCAAGGGGACGAGCCATCTAGCCTTCGGTGACGCTTCTGTGTGCCTAACACCTATATAGGGGGCTCGCAACCTTTGTTGGATTTCTATATCTTCAGAGCCGTAAGTAAGTGATCCGGTTGGTGACGAGACATCTGATGCCTAAGGTGATGCTTACACGAACCTAACGCATGTACGAGGGGTTCTGCAGCAACTCTATTTGGATTGATATATCTTGCCTGGATTGTTTGCGATTGAATATATTTGCGTGTGTGGCGGTGGTAAAACCTGATACCATCCCAGCAATTCCATATCATTGATCTAAACCCAACTTTAATTCATCTTTTACTTTCTTGCACATAGTTTAAGTAACCTTAAATCAGCCAATCGTTTTAACTATTAGCCTTAACTCGAACTAGACTAGACTGACAAATATTCTTAAAAATGTTGTCCTTTGGGTTCAATCCTTAACTATACTGCGATAAGACTCATCCACTTGCGGGTGGTATTATTGCACTTTGGTTTTGGTAAAAGCTCAGGGATTTCAGCCCCGAGTGAGTTTGTTAGTGCGATAAAATCCCACGTCAAATTCTAGCGTCGTTGCCGGGGACAACAGAATCAGTTAGTCAAATCTAGTTCTTTTAAGACTAATTTAGGTTTTTGCTTTTTCTTTTGAAGCAATCGATCATCTACTTGAATTTGACTCTGCTCTGTGGTTCTCACTTTCAAAATATTTCTATTTTCAGGTACAATCCAAGGCATAGTGCATGCACCGTTCGGACAGCCCCGAACTCACAGCGAGCTTTGATCCCGAGATAGACAGAACCTTTCATCATTAGATCAGAGAAAATCAAGCTAGGATGACTCAAGAAGAAGAGGTAGCCCGAAGGGTGGATCAAGCCATCAATGCACACAGAGAGAGGCTCATGCAAGAAGCTAGGGCTGCAGTTCAATAGGAAATCCTAGCAGCGCAAGCAGGAGCACAAGCAGCAGAACTACAAAAGGATCTTAGAGAGTTCTCAATCCCGAAAGCTGCAAATGTGCATCATCCGGTACAACCTCCCCACATCAATGATGCCGATTTCGAGATACGAGCACATTGGATCACCTTGCTTCAAAACAACCCTTTCTATGGAAAACAAGGTGAAGATAGTCAAGAACATCTTCTAAGGTTTATTGATCTTTGTGCTATGACAAAGCAAAATGGAGTGTCTGATGATGCCATTAGACTCCGCCTCTTCAAGTATTCCCTTACTGATAGAGCCATAAGTTGGTATAATTCGTTGCAAAGTGAAATACCCATCACCACCTGGGAACAACTACAAAATGTGTTTCTAGAAAAATTCTATCATCCATCACTCACATATAAAATCAGAGGGTGAATAACAAATTTCACTCAAGTTCCTGGAGAAGCCCTTGCTGAAGCCTGGGATAGATACAAAGAGCTTCTACACAAGTGTCCACACCACAAAATTCCGAAGAACCAACTCATTGAGATTTTCTACAGGGGTGTGGATGATGATATTAAGAGGTTTCTAGATTCTTTGTCTGGAGGAAACTTCATGCGTCAAAGTTATGACAACGCATGGAGAGTCGTCACCCTGGGAGTAGAAAATCAAGCCAATTGGGGTAGATTTGTAGGTAAAGGAGTTTTGAAAGTAGCTATGGCCGAAGCTACTCCCGAGTACAAGTCTATCGCTGAAACCTTGAAACTCTTAGTTGCCAAGCAAGACCATATTAAATCATCTCTTGCTGCTATTGGGAGAGGACGTTCACCCCTTCAACAAACAGAACAGATCAAGTCTGCTTCACTATTCTGTGAAGCATGTAAGAGCACCGATCATTCCACTTTATCATGTAATGTTCTCTATGATGTTGTTCTGAGCAATGTATGCGGCCAAGGAGATAATGGTCAGATGGAAAATCTTAATGCTATCAACACCATTCCTGGTCAAAGTTATTACAATACGAATCCGAATAGGAATCATCCCGGTTTTCAATATGGAAAATCCTCTGGAGAAGTAAACTCACATCAATTTGGTTCAAACAATCAACCACGAGGCCCACCAGGATTCTAGTATAATCAACAACAGAATTTTGGGAATCAAGGAAATTTCAAGGGGAACTTTCAGAATAGGAACTACAATAATTATCAAAATAACTCTCAGTACCAGAATCTTAATCAACAGCAAGGACAGCAAGAAGGTCCAGTTTCTCCTTATGACAAGCTATCAGCCACTGAAAAAATGTTGCAAACTCAGCAAACTGTGATAGCTAACCAACAAGCTCAGCAGAAGGTTATTGAATCTCAACTAGCTCAACTCGCAGCTAGTATAAAACCACCTACTTGAGTCTTTGCTGGCCAACCCGAGAACAATCCTAAGCATCCTGAATAGTTGAAGGCGGTCACCACTAGGTCAGGGAAAGACTATTCAGATCCCCCCGAAAAGACACCTGTGGTTATTACAGACGAGGATGAACATGTGAGTGCTCAAGACTCAACAACACAAGAGACTCAATCAAAAGATGATAAGTCAGAAAAAGGAAATTTTGAGAAGTCTGCTCAAGAAGACGAAGAAATTGAAACCCCAAAACCTGATATCCCTGTGTACAAACCTCGTATACCTTTTCCAGCTCATCTAAGGCAAACAAATCTTGATACCAGATTCAATAAGTTTAAAGAAGCTATGAAGAAGCTTCATGTTGATATACCCTTTTTAGATGCTCTGGCTGAGATACCAGCATGGACAAAGTACTTAAAGTCACTCCTCACCAAGAAGTATATAACTAAAGAGTATGAGACAGTAAAACTGGCAACAACTACATCAGATATTATATTGAGCAAGATGCCCAAGAAACAAAAAGACCCGGGATCCTTTGGAATTTCATGTCACATTGGCGACTCATCATGCAAGAAAGGTTTGGCGGATCTCGGCGCAAGCATCTCTATTATGCCACTTAGCCTGTGCAAGAGACTAGGGTTCACATAATTTCTTCCTACTGGCATGACTATATAGCTTGTAGACAATTCGATAAAACGTCCGTTAGGAATCCTCGAAGATGTCTCGGTCAAGGTAGGCAAGGACACATATGTTCCATGCAACTTTGTCATTATGAACATAAAGGAAGACACCAGATATCCTCTCATCTTTGGTCATTCGTTCCTCGCCACTACAAGATCCCTGATTGATGTTGAAGCTGGTACCTTACTGCTCAGATTAGGCAAAGAAACTCTCGAATTTAAAGTTTTTGAAAGTATGAGAAGACCAAGTATGCAAGAAGAAGTCTATCTGATTGACTGCATTGAGAAAATGTCACTTCTGACCCAAGGGCATCATGAATCAGACGATCCTTTAGAAGTTGCTCTAACAAACCCATTAGTTGATGGTCCAATTGACGAACAAGTAAAGGATTGCATCGAATCCCTCAACTCTGCTAAAGAAGACGTTGAAGCCACTAGTGAAGAACTCAAATCTATGGAAGCTACAGAAGAGACATGCAAAAAACCAGAGGCTCCCGAAATGAAGCCCCTGCCCGAGGGACTGAAGTACGTGTTTTTAGACGATCTCAAAGTTTGCCCAGTCATTATAAATTCCGACCTTACAGCTGAATAAGAAGATAAACTCTTGAAGGAATTAAGGGAAAGAAAGAAAGCCATCAGTTATAAAATGAGTGACCTCACTGGGGTTAGTCAAGCGTTGTGTATGCACAAGATCCCTATGATGGAAGATCACAAGCCTACTATTGAGCATCAACAGAAATTGAATCCAAATATGAAGGAAGTGGTTCATCGCGAGGTCATTAAACTACTCACAGTTGGAATAATCTATCCAATATCAGATTCACCATGGGTGAGCCCAGTGCATGTAGTCCCAAAGAAAGGTGGAACAACTGTTATACAGAATGAAAACAATGAACTCATCCCTACTCGAACAGTCACAGGGTGAAGGATGTGCATAGATTATAGGAAATTAAACAAGGCAACTCGAAAAGATCATTTTCCAATGCCTTTCCTTGATCAAGTCCTAGAAAGGTTGGCTCACCAAGAATATTTCTGTTATCTTGACGGTTACTATGGATTCTATCAAATACCCATACATCCAGATGACCAAGAGAAAACAACTTTTACCTGCCCATTCAGAACATATGCATTTAAAAGAATGCTGTTTGGTCTATGTAATGCACCCGCAACTTTCCAACGTTGCATGGCTGCCATATTCGCTGGTCTTACTGAAACAATTATGGAGGTTTTCATGGATGATTTTTCTGTATACGTAGATTCATTCAATTCATGTCTAAAGCACCTCTCCCTAGTCCTCAAATGTTGTGAAGAAGCACATCTTGTGTTGAATTGGGAAAAGTGCCACTTTATGGTAAAGGAAGGCATTGTCCTCGGCCATAGGGTCATCAATAGAGGAATTGAAGTAGATAAAGCCAAGATTGAAGTGATTTCTGAACTGGCTATTCCAACAAATGTAAAAGAAGTCTGTGCTTTCCTAAGTCACGCGGGATTTTACAGAAGATTCATAAAAGACTTTTCCAAGATAACGAAGCCAATGACGAATCTATTACTAAAGGATACTGATTTCAATTTCAATGAAGAATGTGTCAAAAGCTTCAACACACTAAAGCATGCCCTTACAACCACCCCCATCATTAGAGATCCCGATTGGGACCATCCTTTTGAAATTATGTGTGATGCCAGTGACTATGTTGTGGGTGCTGTTTTAGGGCAATGTATAGAGAAGAAACATTATGTGATCTATTATGCATCGAAAACTCTCGATGAAGCCCAGAGGAATTATGCAACTACCGAGAAAGAACTTCTAGCAGTCGTGTATGCCTTTGACA
The DNA here is from genome assembly GCA_963693085.1 of Alisma plantago-aquatica. Lineage (NCBI taxonomy): Eukaryota > Viridiplantae > Streptophyta > Magnoliopsida > Alismatales > Alismataceae > Alisma > Alisma plantago-aquatica. The sequence continues at coordinate 1,046,886,179 of OY856409.1, read as the reverse complement.
AGTTCAGATCCTTCCTAATTGGTTCGAAGGTCATTGTCTACACAGACCACGTTGCCATATGTTACCTTCTGGCAAAGAAAGATGCAAAACCAAGGTTGATTAGATGGATCCTCCTATTACAAGAATTTGATTTAGAGATAAGAGATAAAAAGGGTACAAAGAATGTTGTAGCAGACCATCTCAGTCGCATCCACACTCTGGATACTAAGAAGATTCCGATCAATGATTCCCTACCAGGTGATCAACTAATGAAGGTCTCAGAAGTTGTATCGTGATACTCCAATTTTGTGAACTACCTTGCTTTTGGGGTTATCCACCCTCAATGCACCGGAAATGCACTTAAGAAATTTATGCATGATGTGAAACAATATCACTGGGATGAGCCTTATCTTTTTAAGCTATGTGCTGATGGTCTTTACAGATGATGTATTGCTGAGGAAGAAACCAAACTCATTCTAGAGAACTACCACTCTGGCCCAGTTGGAGGCCACATGAGTTCTAAGAAGACTGCAATAAAGGTTTTGCAATGTGGATTCTTTTAGCCAACCATTTGCAAAGATTCCTACGACTTTATCCTATCATGTGACAAATGTCAAAGATCATGCAATATAACAAAGAGAGATGAGATGTCTCTGAATCTATGGCAAGAAGTAGAGATATTCGATGTTTGGGGGGTGGACTACATGGGTCCATTCCCATCTTCTCATGGATTTTCATACATCCTAGTAGCGGTGTACTACGTATCAAAATGGGTTGAAGTTATACCAACCATCACTAGCGATTCCAAACCCATCATCAAATTATTCAAAGATATTATTTTCTCCCATTTTGGAGTACCACGAACTATGATATCTGACGGAGGCTCCCATTTTCTTGAAATAAGCTTTGAAGCATTACTAAGAAAATATGGTGTTACTCACAAGGTAGCCTCACCTTACCATCCACAGATAAGTGGACAGGTGGAGGTTTCTAATCGTCAACTCAAGAGTATCTTAGAAAAGACAGTAGGCCGCAATCGGAAAGATTGGTCGGTGAAAATCAACGACGCATTATGGGCCTATCGAACTGCTTATAAAACTCCTCTCGGGACTACACCTTTTCGATTAATATATGGAAAGGTTTGCCACCTACCATTCGAACTGGAACACAAGGCATGGTGGGCAATTAAACAACTGAACTTTGATATGAAAGAAGCAAGCCAAGCCAAGGTTCTTCAACTCCAAGAGCTGGATGAACTCAAGATGACAACTTATGAGAATGCACGAATCTACAAAGAACGCACAAAACTTTGGCACGATAGACATCTAAAAAGAAAAGACATACAAGTGGGAGACCAAGTCCTGCTATTCAACTCAAGGTTGAAGTTATTCCCAGGAAAACTTTGCTCACGCTGGTCTGGACCATACATCGTCAAGAGAATCTCCCCACATGGTGCCTTCTCATTGTGGAATGAAAAGTCAGGTGAATTTGTAACAAATGGTCACCGCTTAAAGAGATATTTTACCTCAACTGACATAGGCACTAAAGCAATGCTAGAACTCACCAATCCAAAGGATCCACCGTGAAGCTGAAGGATTCAGTAGAGCCATCGAAATAAAACAAAGGCGCTTGTCGGGAGGCAACTCGATCAATAAATTTGTTTTACTTTCCTTTTCAATATTTCTTCAATTTTGTTTTACCTTCTAGTTAATTTTTCATTAAATAAAAGTCGCATCGCAAGATGCTGTTTTAAGATCTAATTTCTCTTTACCTTTGAGATATTCAGATAAGAGGATGCGCGCTGATCGAAACGCAACCACATCTGGTGGTCATTCTGGCATGATTTTTCCCCTCCATCTTGGATTTAGGATTTGCTCGGGACGACCAAATCTCTTAGTTCAGGGTGGAGGGTGGGTGGTACATACCTCACTTTCCACCTACACCCATCCTTTTCATACTTAATTTTTCACTATCACATTCTTGATAAAAAATTTCAAAAATTTCAAAATTCTTTAATGTTTCTCAAAGAAATTGAACGTATACTAGATGAATTTTTGACACTTCCTGGTTTCATTAAAAGTCACTAACTAACCTGCTATGCATTTTGAATCATTATATCCTCCTTATTCAAAGTAAATCCTCAAAAGGACCACCTTTTGAAACAAGCCTTTTGATTGAAATCATTTTGTGAAGCTTATGATTCCTAACATCATGATACTTTTGCAAAAATGATAAGTATCTATCAAACTGATAGGGATCAAACACGTCGTGCTTCCTAACTGCAAATTTAACCTACAATCCATGATCAGTGTTATAATGATCATATAGGTCCTTTGTCTCTGATATTTGGTTTGAACTCAAGGCATGGAATTGTCATCCTCTCAACGTTCAATCCATGTTCCTTGAACTAGAGTAGACTTTATGAGATGTATGTGAGATCACTTATCACATATTGAGTCACATGAGTATGGACATACATTTCTCGGTCTCGCTTATCAAGTGGCCATGATATCAATCTTCTGTAGGCGGGAAAAATTCCATCTACTTCACTCACACTCAATCCCCATATGCCATGATACACCTGAACATCACCTTTATGGCAACCCTTATTCAGTGTCACATTAGATGATGTCAAATACATTGAATGACATGTGATAAGTGTAGTGACTTTAGGTCTAGGAACTACAATTTCCTCTATCACTATGAGAGCTGATTCTGACTACCTAGTCAAATGTTACTGTGGACAGATAGACAACAATAACACTTAAGACTAGAGTGTGTGTTGGTTGATGATAGAATCTCATCAGTCATGACATGATATATCCAACCGAGCACATACATACTTGTTAGGGAACAACGTATCAGAGAGAGCCACCTTGAGAGTGGCACATGGAAACCATAAATGATGGTCATAGTCATCTCTCATAGTGAAGGTGGTTCTTAGACCTAAAGTCACTACACTCATCACATGTCATTCGGTATGCTTTAACATCATCCACCATTGTCCTAAATAAGAGTTTCCATAAATGTGATGTTTAGGTACACTGTGACACATGGGGATGACTTGAGTGATGATGATGGGATTTGTCCCTCCTACTAGAATATGATATCTAGGCCACTTGATAGGTGATACTGATAAAAGCATGTGCATGCATATGTGAATCAATATATGATATTGAGGTCACATATATCTCAAACATTCTGCTATTGGTTCAAGGAAAATCAATAAGACTGGATCAAGGATTGACGTTGACGACATGTTATGCATTACATTGCAAGCCAATATTTTTGTGAATAAAAAATATAGTAAATCGGTCTATTCAAGTGTTGAATCGAACAATTCATATATGGAACGATCAGTTCATGATTCATAACAGATAGAAATTCATGAAAATCCATCTCTTCGACTCCCAGTTGACATGGAAAACCTAACCTGGCCCTCCTATAAATATAGGGGTAGTCAAGGCTTTTAGGAGACACAACAATAAGCTCAGACAATTATTGTCCTCTCACAGTTGGTTTAATGTGAGAGCCCATGAAAGTATTAACCATAAAATGGAGAGACAGTGAGTGAGTGACAAAAAGTGAGAGCAAGTAAACTCTAGCACATTGGCAATAGAAGGGACAACTCCTTCTCGTTAGTTTTGGGAAGCGTGACGTGGAGTTTCTGGTGGTCTACGTGACTACGTAAAGGCCTCGAGGCTGTTACTGCCACACTAGGAGGACAACAACCACCTCCGTCTATAGTGTTGCACTAGGAGGTCATTGTCACTAGTTTTACATGTGTGTCTTACGAAGAGTGCACATCAACAAGCAAGAGTAGTCATTGGACTTGCTTCGGGACCAGGTATATCTCTTGTTATGGATCTGTCTTTTACATCCAAATATATCTTCCATAAAAATAAAAAAGAGCCACGAGATGCTACTTGTCATCACTACACATAGGAAAAGAATGCAATGTATCTCCATAAAATTTTGGATATACTCTTTAGTAAAAACTAGGTTGATATGACCCTTGATAAATATTATGACTCTATTATCATCCTATTACCAGCTACTTCATTACTTTAATCCCATCACTTTTGAGGATCAAACCAAAGGGCGTGCCAATCTTGTCACTGCTAAATTTCTAAATGGCCTCAATCAAGGCTATGCTCTAGTCCACAACATCATTGTCACACCCATATTCCATAATCACTGATAGATCATGAAATTAGGGAATAACACGAGTTCAAGCAAACTAAGCATTGCTCCCAACTTTTTTAAGTCTTTTTTTAGATGTTAGAACCACCCTCAAGGAGGAGACACTTCATTGACCCCATCCCTATAACATAAACTCTCGCCTCATCAACTACTCACACATTGAAGAAGGGCATTTAAATCACACAATAGGCCATCCTCTATGACATGATAATTCATTTCCAAGGTGCACAACCTGGGTTTTGAACATGGGTACCTTCATTAGGGAGCCTGTGTTGGGGAATAGGGATCATAGAGAAGGAAGAGAAAATAATTTTTTTGTCCCTATTCCTTTTCAGAAGATTGCGTCAACATCAATGCATCTAGGACTATTCTAAAGATAGCTTTTGTCTTGGCTATATTTCCATTTCCATTCAGGGGTATCCTCACCAAGATTCTCAATGAACTTCACCTTGTCTTTGTATTGAAGAATTGTTTGAATAAAATTCATCCAAAGCATGTAATTCTCTTCATTTAATATTATTCTAGAAACGGGAGCACTTTCATTATGGATAATTATCTGATATGAATTGTTACCTTTAGACACGATGAAGAATTAGTCTCCCCGGTAGAGCATCCGTGGAGATCATCAATCACTAATAAGATGAGTGATAGGAGAGAGATAGTTGGAAAGAAGTGAGGCTGAAGTATTATCACAAGAAGGCACTATGATAGAAAAATATAAATGATTCCCAATGTCACTAATTGCAGCCATCCATGTAAGTGAGGATAATATATTGGAGGAAAAGAAAAAAGAAGAGGTTTGGAGGCTGTTACAAACTCTTTTTAAAAAAGTATCTCTATCATGTCATAGTGAATGATCCATCATCAGATTCTGTGGGTGGGTGATGGAACGGGAGAGGAGTACCAACCAGATTCTCATTGAGGTTGCTATGCTTCAGAGCAGTCTGTCATGGGGTAATGGGTACAACTCTTGAGTGGATGGTGACCCATGACTCTCCTTCTGAAAAGACCAAATGGGTTGGAGTAGGGAAACCCTTGAGAGAGTAGAAAATCAGGAAAACTACAATAGATTAGTGCTCAAATAGAGCCATGGAAGTGACTTCCTTCTGCGGTCCCCAACCAGCAGCTTGGTGGTGCTTGACAATACTACTACTAGCCGCACGGCTTTTAGGTGGTGACCTGTGGGAGGGTGGGAAGGTGGTGGGCAGTGAGGGAAAACAACAAGAAGAATACGAAGCTCAAGAAGAAGAGAGGAGTGGAGGCATAGAGGAGATAGAGGAATGTATCATTTCTCCTCTTGAAATACTGAGGGTTAGGGAATTAATTGCTCTTGATATCATGTGAATAGAAACTTTTATTATGAATTGAGAATATTACAAAGACTCATATATAGAATTGTCTTGAGGTACAGTTTCCAGAAGGAAAAATGTAGCATAAGTTAAACTAATGCTAATGGGATCAAGTATAGTCAGCTCATTTTACTAATACAGAGACAATATATAACATAAAAACCACCAGTGTTCAATTTTTAGTTTGCACTCTAGCATTTTTGAAGTGACATATCACCATCTATTGTAAAACCATGCCCCTAGATATAACCATCAACTCATGTCATAGTTCCTTCCTTTGGATAGATGCATTATGAATATTCACTATAGTAACATATATATGCAAACAAACTAGATTTTCAGAGAGCATAGTTATAACTTGATCAAACATTTTTATGATAGATGTCTTTCACACATTTGGGTCATGGCACACACACTCTAGCAAGTGTGCATGTATGTATGTAGATGATTAAAAGAGGAAAAATCTATCATTCCCCTTTTCTCTATAGCCAGTGGGGAGGTGGTATGTATATATGTATGTATCAGAATCAGGTAAATATATTCTAACTTCCTCCTAAAAATATAGAAGGTCAAGAGTGACATATAACCCAATGGCATACATGAAAAATAGTGAAAACAACATACTCATGTATCTACCATGTAGCTTGCGCTTAACACATTTACGAATTTTTATAGTTATGCTCCTTGCATGTGTGGATATTACCCCATGCCTTCTAGTGTTCCTCTCCCCGAGATATGATAGAAAAGTACAACAAACAAAATCCTATTTTTATTTTCGTCCTCATAGCTTGACAATGTTTGTCTTGTCTCTGATTCCAACTTTAGTTGCAAGTTGAACTCCTTATATATAAGCTTCCAAACTTTATTTGTGAATTTATAGAAACCTACCAGGTGCACGTGGCATTCATCCTCCTACATACATACCATGCAAAGAGTGTAAACATCTTGATTCCAATCATGTATCTTGTTCAGTGTAGTTAATGTGTTGTGCATAATTTTATATACACATACTCTATTTTGGTACATGTGTATCAATCCATACATGCTCCATATCTTGTCTTTCATAGCTCTAGATCTTTTCACTTCCCAGAGGTTGATCTTTGTATCTTTAAGTCTCCATCTCTCTGGTTCATGAGGCATAAACAAGTGTCGAAACTGTTGCCAATGATATGTCATAGTATTGATAGTGTGTGAGTATCCCTCTCTTGTTTTTGGTTTAAAGTTTAGACTGTCTGGGTATCTCTACCTCATCCACTTTCCCCGGGTAGAGGATGTTGACCTAGAGGTTATACATTACCTATATTTTGATAATGACTTAACCATTCCACTCATATGTATCTAATATGTGTGTTTAAGATTGTTTGCAGGCATTAGGTACATGAAAAAGTTCTAAAATCCAAAGCTCTAGAATGGGTCAAGTTCAAGTCAAAATAGCTACAAGTGCGCGTTTTGGGATTTCTATGTAAATAACCTTAGAACATCTATGTAATCACTTGTAATGATGAATTGACTTGTAACTTTGAACAGAAAAATGTTTGGGACAAAATTCACCAAGTGTTAATCACTTTAAATGCAAATTAGAAAATTGATTACATGCACTTGGTCGGTCGAGTTTCCCTGGCTTGAAACTCGACCGATCATCCTTGGTCGATTTTTTGAAGATTGCATCGGTCGAGTTGTGTTTACACATAACTCGACCGATCAGGTAACTGGCAATTTCAAGTTTAAATGGTCGGTCGAGTTTTGTCAGGACAAACTCGATCGATCGTTTGAATATCGGTTTTGTCTTTTACTTGATCGGTCGAGTTACCCCTATTGAAACTCGACTGATTGCACTATATGGAATTTGCAGAAAAAAGTGATGTGACCATTAGTGAGTATTTTGGGAAAAAATAGAGTTGTTTCCTTGAACAAAAAATGGCTATTTTTGCATCCAAGTGTCCCACAACTTAAAGGGACACCCTCAACTATAAATAGACCCCCTTGGAGTTCATTCCAAGCTGCTTTTCCATTGCAAACTTGGTGCTAAGCATAGTTGAGAGTGTTCCAAGCCCTTGAGCCCCTTTCTCTCTCTACCTTCAAGATAAATTCGTGAGATATGAGTGAGTTAGGTCCCTGTGTATGAGAGCTATCCCTTGTATGATGTAAAGCTCTCCATTCTCCCTTCCTACCACATATTCCCTTTAAAGATTGATTGAAGATGCTTCTCCAAGTGAAAGAGAAGTGGATGCTGCTCTTCCCCGAGTGAAGGTGAAGATGGTTGCTGGTCTTCAAGAGTGAAGAAAGCCAGCTGCTCCAGATCCCCTAGTGAGGGAGAAATGTGGAAAAGCTCTCCAAGAGAAGGAGAGGTGCAAGGCAAAGCTCAAGTAAGGTGGGTAAATCCTGCAATGTTGAAGACTAAAGCAAGAGTGGGTAAGTCCTTTGAAGAAGGCTGAAGACTACTTGCAAAGTGGGTAAGTCCTTGGTAAGGTAGAAGATCTTAGCTTGAGAAACTAAGTCCTTGGTTGTGTGGTTGTTGTACCTTGTAATCTTATTGTGATATATAAGAAAACCAAGTTGCAAATCCTAGAGTCTAACCAACTCTAGGTAGTGGACTGACATTGTTCCTAAGTTTAGGACATGGAACCACTCTAAACCACCTGTCCAAGTGCTTGCTATCCCTTGTCTCTTATCCTTGCTTTGAATGCTAGATTAGGACATCAAATTTCTGTTTGGTTCAGTTTCTGCACTAAGTTTAAATTGGTGGTCTAATTGATTTTGTGAAGTGTGTGTAGCTCTATTCACCCCCCTTCTAGAGCCCATTGATCCAACAAGTGGTATATGAGCAGGTATTCTCCAAGCTACTTCAATAAGTAGGAGAAGATGGGTGATTCGGCTCTTGGTTCATTCAACCTTGAAAGAAGCTTCTCCATGAGACCTCCAGTCTTCGACGACACAAACTTTCTATATTGGAAGAGGAGAATGCAATTCTACCTCCAAGGTGTGTGAGCTATGAAATGTGGAATATTGTCCACCTCAAATATGAAGATCCAAAAGGGGACATCACCACATGGACTGAAACTGAAATGAAGCGTGCTCAACTCAACACCAAAGCTGTGAGCATCATCTACGCCGCTCTTACTCCATCTGAGTTCAACTGGATCTCTTCTTGGGACACGGCACATGAAATATGGCACAAATTGTGTGTCACTTATGAAGGAACCGAGCAAGTGAAGGAGGCCAAAGTCTACATGCTTGGTGGCCTTCTAGAGAACTTCAAGATGGGGAAGAATGAGAGAGTGGCTGATATGTACACTAGGCTCAATATCATCTTGAATGGTTTGGCAGCCCTTGGGAGTGTAATGGATAGAGGTACTATCAATGCCAAGATCTTGAGATCTCTTCTTAAGAGATGGGAGACTAAGGTTACTTCAATTGACGAGGTGTACAAGCTAAGTGAGTTGTCAACCGAGGAGCTGGTTGGTAACCTCCAAGCCCGTGAACCTAGGCTTGACAAGCAAGAAGAGGAAGAGAAGAGAGAAGAAAAAGACTCTAAGAAGATAAAGGACCCAGTCTTCAAAGCACAAATTGTAGAAATGGTCCAGAAACAACAACTCGCCTTGAAGTCTCTCAGCCCTTCCTCAAGTGAAGATGAAGGTTCCAATGAGCATGAAGCAAACTACTCAAAGGGGAAACACTTCAAGAGAAAGCCCTCCTCTTCAACTCTAAGATGCTATGAGTGTGGTCAAAAAGGCCACTACAAGAGTGACTGCCCAAAGGCCAAGAAGAGCCATCATAAGAGCAGCCACAAGAAAGACGACAAGTACAAGAGAGAAGCCAAGTACACAAGGAAAGACAAGAAGGAAAGAAGATCCAAAGATGCATCTCATGCAGCGTGGGAGGAGTCTTCTTCAAGCTCCTCAAGCTCCGAAGATGGAGAATGTCATCTAGCTCTCATGGCCTCTACTAGTGAAGATGTATGTGAGATAAGTGAGGTAAGCAAGGTAAGTGAAGTAAATTTTTTAGAGCTGCCTAAAGAAACTATCATTGATATGCTTAATGAATGCCAATCATCTTTTGCTAAATGCAAATCTAAGAGGCAAAGGCTACGCTAGATAGTTGATGATCTTTATGCGAAAATTGATATTCTTGATAAAAATGAAAAATTGCATCTTGAGAGCATAAATTCTTTGCAAGGGCAATTTCTTGACCTTGAACTTCAATACAATGGAGTAGAGGTTGAGAATGGTGTATATCTTAAAAATATTGAAATTCTTAAGATAGAAAACCAAAAGGGTCTAGATGAGCTTGAGGTTCTTAAAACTGAAAATGTGGAACTCAAACTTATTGATGATGCTAGGAGAGATGAAGTCTATGCTTATCAAAGTGAGATTGTTGTGCTTAAATATGAAAATGCCAAGTTGCTTGCTCAAGTTAATGATTAATCTTCTAGGCCTGTTTTACCAAAAAAATGAAGTTTCTAGCTTAACTTTAGAAAAGGATTCACTTCTTACTAAATCCCTCTATCTTGAGGCTGACCTTTTGCATGCTAGAGATGATCTTGCTAGTCTTTCTACTACTATTATAAATCTTAGTAATGATAATGCCAAGTTAAGATCTACTTTGCAAAGGTTTCTCTCGGGAAAGAAATCCCTCAATGATGTCCTAGAACACTCTACCAAACATGTTGGTACTAGTGGTTTGGGATATGATGGGACTGATCCCAAAGGTAAGAAAAAGAGCAAGAACAAGGGTAAGAAGAAGAGTGTGGAACCTCCCATTTTCCATGGAGAGACTTCTAGCTCTAAGAACCCTATGGTTTGTGTTCATTGTCAATGTGATGACCACTACTCCACTTATTACCCTTACAAGCCTAAGGGGACGAACCCAAAGATGAAATGGGTCCCCAAGCTAACCCCAGATCCCAAAGTTTGATTTGGGTTCCGACATCCTTCTTTCTTGCAGGTTAAAAAGAGATGGATTGTTGATAGTGGCTGCTTTAAGCATATGACTGGAGAAATCAGCCATTTTAACAAGTTTGTGAATAAGAAAGGAGGATCGGTAACCTTCAGGGACAACAAGAAGGGTAAGGTCATAGGTGAGGGTAATGTAGGCAATGAGCTTTGTATTAAGAATGTGTTGCTTGTTGATGGCCTACATCACAATTTAATTAGTGTTAGTCAACTTTGTGACAATGGATATCTTGTGTTGTTTACTTCTTTAGAATGCTTGCTTCTAGATTCCCTCTCCTACAATGTTATATATAAGGGAACTAGAAATGGTAATCTTTATGTTATTGTTCTTGATGCTCTTAAGACCATACTAAATAGATGCTTGGTAGTGGATAAAAATGATCTTTCTCTTTGGCATCGTCGTTTGGGTCATGTGAATTTGCATCAAATGAAGAAGTTGACCAAAAAGGACTTGGTCCGAGGACTTCCTAAATTGGACTTTGATAAGGATGAGGAATGTCAACCTTGTACACAAGGGAAACAAACCAAATCCTCATTCAAATCCAAAGGAGTCATGAGTACCAAGAGATTTCTTGAACTTCTTCATATTGATCTATTCAGACCAATGAGAACGCAAATGCTTTGTGGTTCCAAGTATTGTCTTGTTATTGTTGATGATTTCTCTCAATATACTTGGACTTTCTTTCTCGTTTCTAAAAGCGATACTCTTGATGTTTTCTTGAGCTTTTGTAAACGGGCTGAAAATGAAGCTTCTTGCTGAATTGTTTCTATCCGTAGTGATCATGGGGGAGAATTTGAAAAGGATCTTTTTGAGCATTTTTGTAAAAAACTTGGTTATTCGCACAATTTCTCTTCTCCTCGCACGCCTCAACAAAATGGGGTTGTTGAGAGGAAGAACAGGTCACTACAAGAGATGGCTAGGACCATGCTTCTTGAGTATGAAACTCCTAAGAAGTTTTGGGCTGAAGATGTTAGCACGTCATGCTTTGTGCAAAACTGAGTTTTCACACATCCTTCTTTAAAGAAAACCCCATATGAACTATGGCGTGGTAGAAAGCCGTGTATTGATTTCTTTCATGTTTTCATATGTCCTTGTTTTCTTTTAAACATGAAGGATTCTCTTGACAAGTTTGATCCGAAATCCTATAAGGCTTTCTTCCTCGTCTATAGCACTACTAGTAGGGCATATAGAGTATTCAACATTGAATTGTCTAAAATTGAAGAATCTATCAATGTTAAGTTTATTGAAACTAACCCTGTAGTTGGTAAGCATGTTGGTGATGATGATGTTGCAGATGAATTGATCCCCATCTTAAAAGACCTCAACATCAAAAATTAAGGTAAACAGGTAATAGAAGAAGAAGAAAAGAAGGATCCCACTCCCCACTTTGCAAAGAATCATCCCAAGGAGTTGATCATTGGCAACCCATTCGAGAGAGTGAGAACACGAGCTACTCACAACAAAGAACAAGTAGATAGTGCCTTCATCTCCCAACTAGAGCCAAAGAACATCAAAGAAGCCCTTGGTGATGATAAGTGGATCCTTATCATGCAAGAAGAGCTAGAGCAATTCGAGAAGAATCGTGTGTGGACCTTAGTGCCAAGACCAAGTGATAGAAAAATCATTGGAACCAAATAGGTCTACCGCAACAAGCTGGATGAGCAAGGAAAAGTGGTAAGAAACAAAGCAAGGTTAGTAGCACAAGGTTACAACCAACAGGAAGGTATTGACTTTGATGAAACTTATGCTCATGTTGCTAGATTAGAATCTATTCGTATGTTACTTGCCTTTGCTAGTTACAAAAAAATCTTGTTATATCAAATGTACGTTAAAAGTGCATTTTTGAATGGTACAATCGAGGAGGAAGTATTTGTTGCTCAACCTCCGGGCTTTGAAAATGACAAGTTACCCAATCATGTTTATTTGTTGCAAAAAGCTCTCTATGGACTCAAACAAGCACCTACAACTTGGTATGAGAAACTAAAGAACTTTTTGTTAGATAATGAGTATGTCATGGGCAAAATTGATTCTACCTTATTTCTAAAACACGCGTCTAACCATTTTCTTATAATTCAAATATATGTTGATGATATCATTTTTGGCGGGATTGATCTTGATCTTTGCAAGGAGTTTAGTTCTCTTATGCAGAGTGAGTTTGAAATGAGCATGATGGGTGAGTTGGCCTTCTTCCTCGACTTTCAAATCAAGCAAACAAAAGAAGGAAACTTCATCAACCAAGACAAGTATACAAGTGAACTACTCAAGCGCTTTGGGATGGAGAACATGAAGTCGATGGATACACCCATGTCAAACACCGCCAAACTTGACAAAGATGAAGAAGGTGAAAAGGTAGATGAGAAGCTCTATAGAGGTATGATTGGAAATTTACTTTATTTAACTACCTCTAGACCTGATATTATGTTTAGTGTTGGCTTGTGCGCTCGCTTTCAATCTAGCCCTAAGAAGTCGCATCTTATTGATGTTAAGAGGATTTTGAGGTACTTAGCCAAAACCCAAAATTTTGGACTATGGTATCCTAAATCAAGGGATTTTACTCTTAGAGCATATAGTGATGCGGATTATGCAGGGTGTTTGGTTGATAGAAAGTGCACAAGTGGCACTTGCTTCCTTCTAGGACCATGCTTAGTGTCTTGGTTCTCTAAGAAACAAAGTATAGTGGCATTATCAACTACCGAAGCTGAATACATTGCAGTCGAGAGTTGTTGTGCATAGGTCCTATGGATGAAGCAAATGCTCCAAGACTTCAACATATTTTTTGATGCTTCTCCTATCTATTGTGACAATACTAGTGCAATTAATCTATCTTACAATCCTATATTGCATAGTAGAGCCAAGCATATAGAGGTTCACTATCATTTTCTTCATGACCACATTGCCAAGAAAGATATCTATATCACACATGCGGACACAGAAAATCAGTTGGCAGATATCTTTACAAAACCTCTAGCTAGAGATCAATTTAACTTTATTCGATCTAAACTACTTATTGTTGACTTGAATGATCTTGCCATGTGATCTAGCTAATTGTCTCTTTCCTATATGCTTGCTCATGTCTATCTTCACCTTGTTTTTGCCTATATATGCTTATTTGTGCTTAAATTTCCTGTCAACATGCTTAGTTTTTGCTTTTTTTTGGGTTTTTATCGAATTCTATGTTTTATCGCTAAATAGTACCCAATGATGAGCTAAATGTGCCTAAGTATGTTGATTATACATAATAGAATGGAAAAATGAATTTAATTGGCTTGTATATGGCTAGAATCTAAGAATGTGACTGTTAGGTCAGGTTGACCTTCGGTCGAGTTTCCTCCCTGGAAAACACGACCGATCAGGAACCGAGAGTAGTTCTTCAGTGGACCATTCGGTCGAGTTTCCCACACTCAGAACTCGACTGATCAACCGGCTGAGCCAACTTAAAAGTTAAGATCGGTCGACTATTTTCCCTTGCAACTAGAAAATAGCCGACCGATTCCTTGCCTCTAAGCCCTAAGCTCTCACACCCAGCCCTAAACCTCCCGTTCCTTACCCTAGGGCGACCTAGCAACCCCGTTCTTGACCTCCCCGGGTGCTCGTGGTGGTGTTTCTTCGGCGTTTGAGGTTTGCTTTTGCTCGTGTGCATGTTTTTCTTCCTGTTTTCATTTCCATGGCTTCCCATAGATGAAAACGTGATGTTCCCGACAATGCTCAAACCTCTTCCTCGAATAATCACTTGATTCCATTCAATAACACCTCTTTTGTGTCTCTTGATGCGGTAAATCGGTATACAAATCTTCTTCCCCGATCTCCTTTTCCGTTTCGCCCCTTGGTTGACCCAAATCATTTTCAAGCGGTTTTTACCTCTATTTCGAGGCTTCTCGCCAACCATCACCTATCTTCCCTTGCGATCAAATGTGACTTCTTTAACAATCACATGTCTAGCACTAATGCAGTACACGAGTTCTATGCAAACTTGCGTTGGAACTATGATACACTTGTTCCCCCGCCGAATACTGAAGTAGTTCTTAACTCGATGATCTCCGGTCGCCGTTTCCAAATCTCCGAGGATACATTAAACTTCTTTTTTTCCAGAGACGAGAAAAACAATACTTGGCGTAAGGACTATGGACAGTATTTCGATCTTCTTGACCCGGACGGTTTTTATAAACACCATGAATTGACGCTACCAGACATTCATCAATTTTTAAAGAAACTCGATGTGGCCTACAAGAAGAAGTCTACCCTACCTTCATCCTCTCTTGACCTTCGGAGGCGCATACTGGCCTTGGTGATTAACTGTAATGTCCATCCTAAGAGAAATCAAACGGACATTGCGGAAAACATCGCGGTCATTATGTATTATTTGCTAAATAATATAGGTGTCAAATGGGCCAGATATATCTTACACCACATGACCTGTTTTGACACCAACAAGAACACCAAAGGCACCCACCCTCCCTACCCAGCTCTGATCTGTGGTCTTTTCCAGTTTGCCACTGATAAATCCCTCTTTTGTGACTTCCATTACCCAGTCGCTAGAAAAGGTGCGTGTATTAGTGAGACCACTCTTCAGAAGGATGTCCCTGTGTTTTCTCCTGCCTCTGGTTCTTCTGCTTCTGCCTCTGCCTCTGCTGACCCTCCCTCCTCCACCCGTGCTCCACCTCTACAACCACATCCCCGACCCAGCAGTGCATCCTTCCGTGCATCCAATGAAACCCTTTTGGGATATATGATGCATGAACATGCGTACAACTGTTAGGTTCAGAAACACCTGCACCAGGATCTGTGTTCAATCATGTCCACAATGAACCTTTCCTGTGCTTCACCCTACCCCACCTACCAGCCATACCCAGGTAGTACTTATGCTTCTTATGCATACAAGCATTACTACCCTGCTTCTGAGCCTTCTGCTGCCGCTCCACAACCGTTTGCTGCTGATAGTTCTGCTCTTGTGTTCCTACCGTTACCTATTGGCCCCCTGGCCACTCTGCTCGCCTCCTTGGGAGACTCTGCTCCATCCTTCCCACAGGCCAAGGAGCTTCTTGCTCTTGGTATGTTGTGGGCTGAGCATAATGCCCGCTGGCCTGGTCATTCTTTTGCTCCTCTTGATGATGAGGAGATGCCCGACCAGGCCGAGGATGCTGATGAGGATGCTAGTGCTGAAGACGGTGATGGTGAGGATGCTTCCGACGAAGATGGTGGTGATGGTGCTAGATCTAATGTTGGCACTGCTGCTCCACCTTCAGACGGGGATGAGGACTACAACCCTGGTGAGGATGATGATGTCGTCGATATAGATAGCTTAGATGTTTAGGTGGTTTCTTAGCTTATAGTCTAGAATGTCAATCATATACATCTTTCTAGACTCTTTTGTATAAGAAACATCCTGGCACATTATTCTGAGCTGTACTATTTTCTTATATCTGTTTTATCGCTTTATGGTTGTCGTTGATTTCATGAGGATATCTATCTGAGTTGTAATCTCCTAGATATGCACTTTGGCTATTTACTCTATTTTATCTTATGCGTTGGGGCTATCTTGAGCTATATTTTGATTATGACTTAGATTGTGTGGTCTCCTCTGTGGTTGTGTGCTATATGCTTTCAATTGCTATTTACTGCCTTATTTATATGTTTTTGGTTGCGTTTTGGAGAAGACCTGGCTTTTGCTCTTCTACACCCCCTATCTTTTTGATAATGTCAAAAGGGAGAGAGATATTTCAAGCTAGATCAGTCTTGAAACTCAATCATATTGCTTTCTCTTTGATAGAATATGGTTTTTTTTTCTGTGAGATCCTTTTCTTGTTCAAATTCACCGTTCTTTATGTGAACTTGAAAAGGACTACACATTACTTGGATATTGGTATTTCTATGTCTAGAGAAACTAACAATGCAGGTTAGAGGAAGCATAGTTTGAGGGGGAGCAATTCAAAATTATTCTTATCATGAATCCCCCCAATTCACAAGGCAAAGGTATAACTTTCATATCTTTTTCAATATGTTTGAGGAATGGTTTGTCATTGTCAAAAAGGGGGAGAATGTTGACCTAGAGGTTATACATTACCTATATTTTGATAATGACTTAACCATTCCACTCATATGTATCTAATATGTGTGTTTAATATTGTTTGCAGGCATTAGGTACATGAAAAAGATCTAAAATCCAAAGCCCTAGAATGGGTCAAGTTCAAGTCAAAATAGCTACAAGTGCGCGTTTTGGGATTTCTATGTAAACGGCCTTAGAACATCTATGTAATCACTTGTCAGGATAAATTGACTTGTAACTTAGAAGAGAAAAATGTTTGGGACAAAATTCACCAAGTGTTAATCAGTTTAAATGCAAATTAGAAAATTGATTACAAGTACTTGGTCGGTCGAGTTTCCCTGGCTTGAAACTCGACCGATCATCCTTGGTTGATTTTCTAAAGATTGCATCAGTCGAGTTGTGTTTACACAGAACTCGACCGATCAGGTACCTGGCCATTTCGAGTTTAAATGGTCAGTCGAGTTTTATCAGGACAAACTTGACCGATCATTTGAAAATCAGTTTTGTCTTTTACTTGATCGGTCGAGTTACCCCTATCGAAACTCGACTGATTGCATTGTACGGAATTTGCATAAAAAAGTGATGTGACCGTTGATGAGTATTTTGGGCAAAAATAGAGTCGTTTCCTTGAACAAAAAATGGCTATTTTTGCATCCAAGTGTCCCACAACTTAAAGGGACACCCTCAACTATAAATAGACCCCCTTGGAGTTCATTCCAAGCTGCTCTTCCATTGCAAACTTGGTGCTAAGCATAGTTGAGAGTATTCCAAGCCCTTGAGCCCCTTTCTCTCTCTACCTTCAAGATAAATTCGTGAGCTATGAGTGAGTTAGGTCCCTGTGTATGAGATATATCCCTTGTATGATGTAAAGCTCTCCATTCTCCCTTACTACCACATATTCCGTTTGAAGATTGATTGAAGCTGCTTCTCCAAGTGAAAGAGAAGTGGATGCTGCTCTTCCCCAAGTGAAGGTGAAGATGGTTGCTGGTCTTCAAGAGTGAAGAAAGCCAGCTGCTCCAGATCCCCTAGTGAGGGAGAAACATGGAAAAGCTCTCCAAGAGAAGGAGAGGTGCAAGGCAAAGCTCAAGTAAGGTGGGTAAATCCTGCAAGGCTGAAGACTAAAGCAAGAGTGGGTAAGTCCTTTGAAGAAGGCTGAAGACTACTTGCAAAGTGGGTAAGTCCTTGGTAAGGTAGAAGATCTTAGCTTGAGAAACTAAGTCCTTGGTTGTGTGGTTGATGTACCTTGTAATCTTGTTGTGATATATAAGAAAACCAAGTTGTAAATCCTAGAGTCTAACCAACTCTAGGTAGTGGACTGACATTGTTCCTAAGTTTAGGACGTGGAACCACTCTAAACCACATGTCCAAGTGCTTGCTATCCCTTGTCTCTTATCCTTGCTTTGAATGCTAGATTAGGACATCAAATTGCTGTTTGGTTCAGTTTCTGCACTAAGTTTAAATTGGTGGTCTAATTGATTTTGTGAAGTGTGTGTAGCTCTATTCACCCCCCTCTAGGGCCCATTGATCCAACAGAGGAGCCTTCATCGTAGATAATTATCCTTCTCAGTGTCCCCCATTTTGACATGTCCCTCGGTGTTTTCAGATCTAGCCCACCTTCATCCGTACTCATTGGCTTACAAAAGTTTGCCATCTTTATTTTCATCCTATCAAGCACTGGTCTAGGAATTTCTCCTTGTTGCATCTAGAAGATAAGAAGTCCCTCAATAGAAGCTTTCACAAGCGTAGCTCTTCCCGCCATAGATTTTTTTTTTGGCCATTTATTGATCATTTCATCGAGCATGTCAATGCTTTCAGCAAAGTCTTTGACTTGTAGATTACCTCCCACCAATGAAAACCCAAGATAGTTTTTAATAAACTTCCCTAACTCAACCCACACAGCCTCCTTTAATCTACCCTCTATCTGGTAGCAATTTTTGGATAGGAAAATATGTGTCTTACTAGCATTCACACACAGCCCAGTCTGCTCGCCAAGTTTCCTTAGTAGTTGTTGCATCATCACCAGTGTATGATATTTGGCTTCAACAAATACAAGCACATCATCTGCAAAATCAAGTGAATCTACACTTTCATACCATGTATTGTATATGTCTTGATCTCCTTCTTTTCTTCTTTTTGCATCTTTTGTGTGATACTCCATGACAATCACAAAAAAAGATGGGATAAAGAGAGGAAAAGATGTATGTATGTATGTATGTATGTATGTATGTATGTATGAGATTAAGAGAGAAAGATTCCCCACTCTCCCACACCCGTGGTAGAGGATGAATGTCCAGGAGGGTGGTAAATCAAGGCAGAAACTAGGATTCGAACATGGGTTCCTTCATCAGGGACATCGTTCTTGACCACTTGAGCCACTCCTTGTCAGCAAGCTATGTATGTATCAGAATCAGGTAAATATATTCTGACGTTCCTCCTAAAAAGTATTTGGGGGTCAAGCTTACATGTAGGCCCAACGCCATACACGCATAACACCGTTACAACTCACAAATCTAGCTAATATGTAGTCTACTTCTAATGCATTTACATATTTTTACAGCAATGCTTGTGACATTCGTGGACTTCCCTTGGTGTTTTCTAGCATTCCTTTCTTCCCAAACATGGTAGCATAGACCAGCCAACAAAAGCTTTTTCTTGGCATCCATTCTGCATCTATTAAGCATCCTTCTCGGATCAGCAATAAGCTGTATTTGAAGTCTGAATTCTCTGCATAAATACCCCCAAATCTCCTTCGTGAACTTGCATTCCCCCACAAGATGGTTGTGGCTTTCTTCCTTTTCCACACATAGCAGGCATATTGACGTGGTATTTTATCACACTAACAAACTCACTCGGGGCTGAAATCCCCGAGCTTTTATCAAAATAAAGTGCAATAATACCACCCGTAAGCGGACAAATCTTATCGCAGTATAGTTAAGGATCGAACCCAAAGAACAACGTTTTTAAGAATCCTTGTCAGTCTAGTCTAGTTCGAGTTAAGGCTAATATTTAAAACGATTGGCTGATTTAAGGTTACTTAAACTATTTGTAAGAAAGTAAAAGATGAATTAAAGTTGGGTTTAGATCAATGATATGGAATCGCTGGGATGGTATCGGGTTTCACCACCACCACACACACAAACACATTCAATCATAAACAATCCAGGCAAGATATATCAATCCAAATAGAGCTGCTACAGAACCCCCCGTACGGGCGTTAGGTTCGCGTAAGCATCACCTTAGGCATCAGATGTCTCGTCACCAACCGGATCACTTACTTATGGCTCTGAAGATACAAAAATCCAATGAAGGTTGCGAGCCCCCTATACAGGCATTAGGCACACAGAAGCGTCACCGAAGACTAGATGGCTCGTCCCCTTACAGATCACCTCGAAGGAATCCCATTCTATTTCTAGTTTGGGAGTCAACCACATTAATCGATAAGCAGGCAGATGATAGATCTACATACTAACATCGACGATAAACAAGACGATACAAAATCCAACTAAGGTTGTGGTCCTCCCTGAGGGATGTTTAGACCACAGAAGCGTCATCGTAGGCTAGATGTCTCGTCCCTTCACGGATCATACACTTACGACCTCAATGAATCCTATCAGAAGTTCTCGTCAAGGAGTCGAACTTGTAAACCGCCATTCCATCCCACATATAGAAGAGTTCACAATATAGGAAAGAACAAGATGAAAGCAAGGAGATAATCAACTACGAACATACCAACTAACAACAAAATAGAAAGTTATATACATTGCCATGGAGACTTTAACAAAAGAACATGATTTGCATGGGCAGCGGGGCTAGTCCCCGCACCCCAGCGAAAAGGTACTACTCGCTCATGATGTGAGAAACAAGAAGAATGAGAAAGAGAGAGAGAGAGAGAGAGATCTGCCATGCATAGTCACAATATACTCTGACTTTTTGAAAAAGTCACGTTTAAAACGCGATTTTTTTCCTGGACGTATCAAACAGACGAATAATTCCCAATTTGAGTATAGTCACAATATATTACGTTTTATTCCCGTATTATTCACGAATTTGATCATTTTCTTCTTGTTTTCTACTTTTTTTATGTACTTTCTCATTTTATACTATTTAAGACTAACTTGATTTGAGTTTGTGTATATATATGCGTGTTTGTATATGTAAATACACACACATATATATGTATGTATGTGTTATATATGTTGCAATAGATGTATATATATGTACTTATATATTGTGCACCATATGTATTGTGTTATATATATGTGCAATACACACATACATATAAATATATATATATATATATAAATCCTCCGATCTTTTGCCGAATTTTTCCCGAATCGTTGACCGTATTTTTACCGTACGTTGACCGCTTTTTACCCGAATTTCCCGCATAATTCCTGAATCCCGTATTTTTCAGCTCGACCGAACGTATCCCGAATACCGAATTTGTGACTATGCCGCCATGAACTCGGTATAGAAGGTAGTCACAGCTCGGTGAAGAAGATACGACCTTCTACGTCGTGTCGGAGCAGATCTGGACGCGAACGGGAGTTGCCAAGACAGACCGGACAGTCTCCCTTACTCCGTCTTCCTTCTCTCCTCAGCCTCCTTGGTTGCAACACAGGTAGTAGGTGAAATGAAACTGGCACGGACGACACTGGATTTGGAACGGACCTGTGTACAGGCAGCCTGTCGGCATCCCGAAACCGATGCTCAAATAAGGACCCTGCTGGTCCTATTTATAGGCACTGGGCTGCCCCCCCCCCCATGCTTTTGGTGTGAGTCCGTCTTGATAAATATCTAGATCATTCAATTTGCATTGTACGCATGCTCATACAGTTTTCACATGTTGCTAGAGCAAACGGTTAATTACCAAACGGTAAGCATTCGGTTTCACGTAGTTGCTCCATTCGGTTTTGATAATCAGCTATTCCACTCGGTTTGCTTGCCCGCTACATGATCAGCAAACGGTCTTGGATTAGCAAATGATCTTGACTTCTTAGATCATCTCTCTCGGTCTTCACATAAGGAATTCACACAGTCTTCATGCATCAGCAAATCCATGTGGTTTATGCATGTGCCCAGCTCATTCGGTCCCATGCAAAGCAGCACGTGGTCTTACATAAGTGAGCCATTCGGTCTTCACATCAGCAAGTGGCCATTCGGTTTGCATATGCTCGGTCTTGACGTGAGCTCATTCGGTTTGCATATGCTCGGTCTTCACGTGAGCTCATTCGGTTTTATCAACAAAAGGAACAAACGGTCTCAATTCTAGCACTTGACTACTGTGTCAAACAGTCTTTGTGCATGTGCAGCAAACGTTATTCACGTAGTATATTGATCTAACAATGATTTGCATGCAACTTGTTGAACGGTTTGTTCGACACCTTCATTTGGTCTTGTATTGCACGCGGTTTGCTGCATTGATTTCATCAAACGGTCTTCACACTATCAAATGGTTTGTACGTAAATGACTTAAACGGTTTGCATGCTGCTAAAAAAAGACCAAACGGTCTTGGGGCCAACTTATCAAATGGTCTTGCTCGCATGCGGTCCTCATGCACGTGGTTCTTCCGGTCTTGCATGCATGCGGTCCTCATCGGTTTTGCATGCATGCTACACAACCAAGCATTTTTAAAAACGGTCTTGGCTTATCCGGTTTCCATCAAAACGGTTTGGAGCGCCGCCAAATGGTCTTTATTTCTCGGACGTTCAAACGGTCTGAGACCATAACCTTTCCAAACAGTCTCGCTGACTCATTCGGTCTATGCATTGCATGCCGACTTTAGCAAATGGTCTTTCTCGAACGTTCTGTAGTTCCTTCATTCGATTTTCTCGCAGCCGGTAAACGGTCTACACTTGGCCTTTCGATCTTGAGACCGTTTGGACTCAAACGGTCTTGAGACTGAATGGGCTCAAACGGTCTTGAGACTGAATGGGCTCAAACGGTCTTGGGACCGTTTGGGTTCAAACGGTCTTGAGACCGTTTGGGTTCAAACAGTCTTGCTTGGTTAGATCGATTAGTCAGAACCTAGGGTGAATGAAGGTGGGCCCCCAGTTGATTGTTCATCTTTATCAAGACCTGCATTAAATCATCATAAATTCGGTCAAACCCTTGATAATCAAATTGATTGGGTAATTTCGCATATTATGATGCATTTTGATATTTAATGAGTGAAATTTGATATGTTGAGTCAAAATGAGCCCAAGATGGTAATTAAATTCCATGATGAATATGCATTCATCAAAATACCCCGAACTTAAACGTTGCTCGTCCTCTAGTAACACAAAATCTAAAACGATCGCCAAATGAATACTTTCAATTCGTGTGATTGCTTCATCTTCACATCACGAATATTTTCTTTCTGCTCAATATGACTCAGTATCTCAACCTCCTGAGACCACTAAACACATCTTACCATATCTTCGTTCCTGAGTTCGTTTTCCAATATCACTTCCTCCTCACTTTTTTTTTCCAACAACAAGCATGTCAAAGAGTTTTGTAAGAGTCCAGAGACACCCGCAGAACAACAAGTGTGCATTTGATCTGACACTGGTGTTTTTCAGGATAGGGTAGGCATTTCATTGTGCCATTAGGTAGAAAATGGAGTGAATGGTGGTATGGAAGGAAGAAATAAATCTCTCCTCTATTCGACTCGAGATTTTTATTTTATGAAGTATAATTTCATTTATTGAATTTTTTTTGTGCGAATCTCTCCTCTATTCGACTCAAGATTGCATTTCTTTTTGTATACACTTAGGCATCTTTTTGTTTGCAAATCTCTCCTCTATTCGACTCGAGATTGCATTTTTGGTGGTACGCCCCTGTTTAGCTTTTAGGGGTATGGAAGAAGCAGATATAGAGGGAAATGGCATGCCACCCCGAACTTAGAGTTTAGCAAAAATTTGGCTATTTTTGTTTCTTTTTTATGAATGGAGGGATACAAAGATGATAGAAGAGGTGTAGAAGAGAGTTCAGATCAGAATGCAACTTGATTTACGATTCAGTGCTCCGGGTTGGTCTCTTTATCGTACTCTGCTCAAATAATGGCTCGATGAGGATCCTACTACAGAAATAACCTTTGGCGTCGGTTATTTAAGGCCTAAGGCATCGGTTTCCAAGTGACACCCAAGTGGGCGCCGCTAAAAGTTGACACCTTTAGCGTCGGTCCCCCAACCGATGCCATAAACCTTCCCGCTATTAAAAATGTGCCAGCAAGGGGACTATCGGCGTCGGTTCTTAAAGAAAACCGACACGATAACCTTATTAAAAATGTCAGTTATTAAGTAACAACTGATGCCATGCCCCTTCCCTCCACCAAAAAGGCGCCAGCAAGGGCATCATCAACGTCAGCTTTATATAGGTAATCGATGCCATATCCACTGCCACAACGGCCGTGCTACCCAGCACGGCCGTGGTACCAAGCCAGAATCTACTAATAACTGACACCATCAATGTCAGTTTGTATACTAATAACCGACGCCATATGCCCTGTCACCATAGTCGTGCTACCCAGCACGGTCGTGGTACCTGTCTGCAATAGGCATCGGGTTTACGGATAATCAACGCCAGAAGGGGATAAAGATGTCAATTTTACACTAACAACCGACACCTATGTGTTTTGTTGTCGGTTTTACACAAATAACCAACGCCTATGTTCTGATTTTTTTCTTATACGTTTACAGGCCTATTGTATGGCTGGTCAGTAGGATGCAAAACTTGTAGTTCAGTCCTAAATTACAGGTTTACATCATCCATTGATATCAGCTAACAACATGCCACAAACCTACAAAATTAATAAGATAGACAATATTATATATTTATCATGTGATTCACACACATGTATAAGCACATTTAATTCATATTATTTTTCATCACACACATGTAGAAAGCAGTAGTTCCATTTCAAATTTCCTCCATTTTCACACACATTTAGCAACATGCAGTTCCATTCATTTCATCTCTTTTCACATTCAGACACGTAGAAACATTCATGTATTGATCATCTTCACATTCACACATATGGCAATTCATAAAAAGTCATTCACATTCACAAAAAAATAATTATGAGAACAAAGTTTAGAAATATCATTCTTTATTCATCATCGTCATTATCCCAATTATATTTAAAAATTCCCACTACTTGCAGGGCTTCTGCCGATTATTCTCTTACATCATTTAACTCATCCATCGTATAGGGAGTATGTACATCTAATAACTTTTCACATGTAGTGAAGTCAGTTTTAAACACCTGCAAAGAGAATGATGTGTATATATAATTAATAATATATAATAAGATTGATATATTTCATATTATCTAATGAGACTACATATAATATCTGATGTATGGTATTGATTTCCATTGTGGCATGTTCAATAATTATGCTCATAAGTTGCATCACATAGTATCCACATGCCCAGCCGTTGTCTTGTGTAGCACACTATAAATTAAAACATACAAAATATTCAAAAATACAAATAATCACAATTTACATAAATAATATATACATTGGAGTCAGGAAATTACTTTCACATTCTGCCAAGTTAGTGGCTGGTTCTTTTTCTTGGGGATCTTTTGTCCAGCTTTGGCATACTCTTGTAAAGCCCTACATGTTAATGTAACACATTAAATTACATAATTAAATAGTAATGTAATAACAAATGTTAACGAATATAAAAATATGAAATATTTCTCACGGGAATAATGGCCTTTTCATTGCGTGTCCATATATATTCAATTCCTTCCCCACATGATCTAGATAATAGACAGTGAACGTCTCGGGGACAATAACTAGTAACTCCCAATGCTTACCACTAGAGGTAAGAAATTTATAAATTAATAACTCAAAAGTCACAATAAAAATGTAATTTTCTTAAGTCCAAATAATAAGCAAAGTAAACTTACCCGACATTGAATGGAGCTATTATCACTGTCTTCTTATTTTTACCAAAATATTTAAAAACATCACAGCAGTATGAAGTAACTGACCTAGGGTTTTTAACTACAAGACTAATCAAAGATGGAACCAAAAATCCCACATAGAGAAATGAAAAATCTATACATATCGTGTGTAAGTGGCTGCAAAACATGTATTACATATGCATTAATATATAAGAAACCAGATCATTGTATATAAAACAAGGTATATAGATGTATAAACAAGATCTCACCATATCCACAACTCTATCATAGATGTGTTCAGCCAATCATAATGAAACAACTCCAAAATATCTTATATAAATATCTTGTTATAGTATGATTGACCTGCATTAATATATATGCATTAATACGTATGCAAAACTTGTATTACGTATGCATTAATACGTATGCAAAACTTGTATAAATAGATTATTATCATATGATTGACCTGCAGCTTCCTCCAGAATAGTAACATTTGTAGGGAAATTTGGATCATGTTCGCCTATCCAATCTGCCATACCCCTACAATTAGGACCTAACGAGGCGTGTAGGTCCTTTGGAAGCCAACTTGGTACTTCAAGAGGTGGAGGTGGAGGCCGAGATGTAGTGGGTGTCTTCCTTTTGACCTGTATATATAATTTCATATAAATTGAGTCATATATACGTACACACTAACAAATTAACGTAATGTAAATTTAGCATACAATATTAGTATAGACGACATCCGCTTTGGGACACAATATCACTCCGCCTTCTGCCTCACCAAGCATTTCAGAATATGGGTGGGCATATGGCAATGTAAGATCCTTCTATTTGGGGACTACACTTATTAGGCTCACACAAACCGCACCATCTGGTACTGGAGTCCCATGAAACATTTCCCCTAGAAGGGATGGGTAAGGCGACGTCTCTGCAATGACATATTCTTGACTTTTTAGACGGTATGGCTTCAACCCCTACAAATTTACGTAAAGAATGTTATATGCATATATACACAAACTCCCAACCTCTGCAAATACTAGCTACTATGTCATAAAAATACTTATAGAGGATGTGCTAGGTGGTGGGTCTACAAGATTACTCCCAACCTCTACAGTAGGAGTAATAGAAGTGTGGCACATCACAGGTACCGTCTGAGTGGTCGTCTGAGACACATGCCACTTCACCATTGCTTCTTGGACTTTCCTCTCAATTAATTCATCTACCTATACATGGATAAAAGAAATGCTAGCTATCGATTATTGAATTCCCTTTCACAATAACATTTAAAAAAAAGAATAAGTTACCTCAACTTGTGAAAGTCCCACTTTTGGGATAGGTTTGCGCTGGGATGGCCCAAAGAATGCTTTGATGCCTACACCAACGACTGCACCCCTAACACGTACAGGATGCTCTGGGTTACCCAGAGCAACTATCAATTCATCTCTTGTGCCCTCAGGGATGAACTTGCCTTCCTTCCTCTGCTCGTGCAGCTCCTGCTAATCGTCATCAACAGAAATTGGTAAGTAAACATAACAATAATCAATATCGATCAATTTCTCTAAGAGTTGAATTTTACCATTTTTGTAGCTGCCTCAGTAGTTGCAGGCTTCATTATATCTCCCTTCCTATTTTTCCTCCCAGCTATCCACATAGCATGGTGAGGCAGAGGTGCGTGACCAATAGTAGAGGACTCCTGAGTAGCAGTAGACTGAGCAGTATACTCAGCCTGTAGTCTTTGGCGAATGCCTGCATAGTCTCTTGGACCCATTGTGTGGTCATGCACATTCAGTGCATGCCTTTCTCTTTGAGCATCGCTGATAGCCTTAAGGTAGAATCTCTCTTGGAGTGGGAACAGCCAAAGACACCAACGGAGGTACGCAGTTTTCTAGGACTGGCAGGTTACTATAGGAGGTTCATTAAGAACTTCAGTTCTATAGTATTACCCTTAACTAGGTTAACCAGGAAGGAGGTTCCTTTTATCTGGAATGAAAAGTGTCAACGTTCTTTCCAGTTGTTAAAAGAAAGGTTAATAAGTGTGCCTGTGTTAGCTTTACTTGAGTAGGGAAAAGGATACATTATTTTCCGTGATGCTTCTAAGAACGGTCTAGGATGCGTGTTGATGAAAGATAAATAAGTGATTTCTTTTACTTCTCGACATCTTAAGAAACACGAGGAAAATTATCTGACGCATGATCTATAATTGGCTGTAGTGGTTCATGCATTGAAGATCTAGAGACATTATCTCTATGGAGAGACATTCCAGATTTTCACGGACCATAAGAACCTAAAATACATCTTTTCACAGCATGAGTTGAACGTGAGACAATGTTGTTGGATGGAGTTAATCAAGGACTACGATTGTACAATTGATTATCATCTGGGAAAGGCTAATGTAGTAGCTGATACACTAAGTAGAAAATCATCGTCACCAATCATAGACAAAGAACAGTTGAACTATTTAGTGTGCTTTAAACAAGACATGCTTGTCTCTTTGAGGAAAAACAATGTACAACTTAAAATATCCTTTTTAGTTGGACTGTTAGCTGAAATGCAAGTGAAACCTACTCTGAAACAACAGATCCAAGAGGCACAACAGGCTAATGTTGTGATTCAGCAGATAAGATCAGAGTACGATAATGAGAAACGGTATGGTTTTCATGAATCAGATGATGAGGTAGTCTGTTGCCATGGTAGGATGGTAGTACCTGATGCCAATGACTTAAGGAAGTTAGCCATGGAGGAAGCTCATTCATATATGTATGCAATGCATCTAGGGAGCGCCAAAATGTATCATAATTTGAAAGATATGTATTGGTGGCCCGGATTGAAGAAAGATGTAGCTGATTTTGTTATGCGGTGTCCAGTGTGTCAGCAGGTTAAAGCTGATCATCAAAATCCCGTAGGAACAATGCAACCCTTACCTATACCATAGTGGAAATGGGATCATGTGACCATGGACTTTGTGGTTGGTTTACCCAGAACAGCCAAAAGTCATGATTCCATTTGGGTGATAGTTGATAGGTTGACTAAGTCAGCACATTTTCTTCCTATCAAAACAACCTATATTGCTGAGAAACTTGCACAGATCTATATAGATGAGACAGTGTGGTTGCACGATGTTCTGGCCATAATTGTTTCTGATAGAGGTCCCTAGTTCACGAGTCATTTTTCATAACGACTACATAAAGCATTGGGTACGCAGTTAAGATTCTGTACCGCCTTTCACCCACAGACGGATGGACAATCTGAGAGGACTATACAAACCTTGGAGGATTTGCTTAGGGCATGTGTCCTTTAGTTCGTAGGAAGTTGGGATCTACACTTGAGCTTAATAGAATTTGCTTACAATAATAGTTATCAGCACAGTATTGATATGGCACCATATGAAGCATTATATGGTAGACGTTGTAGATCTCCATTGTGATGGTATGAAACAGGAGAATACCAACTTTTGGTTCCTGAATTAGTGCAACAGACAATTGAAAAGATTAAAGTAATACAACAATAGTTAAAGGTTGTACAGGATAGACAAAAGTCATACGCTGATAAACGGAGAAGACCTTTAGAATTCCAAGTTGGAGATAGAGTATATCTCAAAGTCTCACCTTGGAAAGGTGTTCTTAGATTTGGGAAGAAGGGTAAGTTAGCTCCTAGATTTATGGGGCCTTATCCAATCACTGAATGAATTGGAAGGGTAGCCTATAAGTTGGAGTTTCCACCTGAACTACATAGATTGCATCCAGTATTCCATATATCCATGCTGAGAAAGTGTCACCCTGATATGAAGTTAGTATTCCAACCTATAGAGGTAGCGTTAAATGAAGATATATCCTATGAAGAAAGACCAATGATGATTCTTGACAAGAGAATCAAAAAGTTGAAAAAGAAAGACATAATTCTTGTGAAAGTTCTATGGCATCATCGTGGCGTTGAAGAGGCTACGTGGGAATTGGAGGAAGAGATGAGGAGGAAGTACCCTTCTCTTTTCTCTTCATGATTTCGGGGACAAAATCCCTGTTAGGGGTGCATAATTGTTACATCCCTGACTTGGGTTACACCTTAACCATAGGAGTTTTGCTTAAGTAAGTCATTTATATTCTTATCTTTATCTTTTGAAAAGTAATTAAGACTAAAGGAGAGCTTATGTTTTGATTTTGGTCCTATTTGAATAATGTTGAAGCAATATTTGCTTGTTTTGGACTAAAGTGAAATTTATCCAATATAAGGGGTTACCTTGCAAAACGTTACATGATAAATGTTCCTCAAGTACTTTAGCATCATAAGAATGAGAAGGATGCTAAGGGATGGTTTGTGGAAGCCTAAATTCCAAGAAGGGGCTTGTTTGAATAATACTTGTACATTGAATACTAGTTTTGGTGTTATTTGTAATTTACCCAAAACCTATGGTTGAATATGTAAAATACCACCTCAAGAGTGTCCCTAATATCTCTTGGTATCATTTAGATAAAATAAAAAGAAAGGGGCATCTTTTTTTAACCATATTTGATAAATGATACTCTTGATAATAAAATAATCAAGAAATAAGCATAATTGAAACCCTAAGTTATTTTGTAGCAAAAATATATAAATTAAATGAAGTGCCCATCAACTAAAAACCTTTGGGTGAAATCCTATAATGGAATGGCAGACAAAATACCTTGAGAGGCATCGATATTCCTAAGTAGGTGAAAATATGTCACACCCTAATCTTTGGAACCTCGAAAGTACATGATTAAGTTATTAATAGGATCAATTTATGATATATTTATGTTTACTATAAGGTTCCATCCATTTTGCATGATCAATGGATGTAAGGGGAAAAAATAGTAGAAATGGTATTTTATACAATTTGGTCAATTTTAATGTTTTAGAATCATTGAATATGAACTTAATAATGTTCATATGCTTGTTAAGACACAATAAGATCGTGGTTTAGGTATGGTAAAGATCGATGTTAATTTGGTCACTCAACTTGATGATAAATACAATCATGATCACCTAAGTTGAGGATAGTTTGATGACTATATATATAATAGATGTGAACTAAGCTCACACATGTATGAAATTAGGGATAACATTGTGTTCTTGATGATATGTATTGCACATGGTACAATTTTGGTGATTTTTTAGAGTTAATTTAGTGACTCGATGAAATGATCAATGCCATAGGACAAGTGAAATTGCACACATGATACAAGAGAAGTATAAGTAGTAAGCTAGCCTATGCAGATTATTCTACAAGAAGATAATACATATATGAGGTGTTGGTTAAAGTTTCTGAAGAATTGAGATTAAGGAGTATCTATGGAAATTTTATAGGAAATAAGAAGGAATATATCATTTGATGGATTAATTAAGCAACGAACTATAGAATTTGAGATTGGACTAGGTTTATGCCCAAATTGGCGGATCAGTTGAGCAATGTGCCGGTTCAATAGGTGCTTGCAAAAAAAAAGGGAAAGGAGACTCGGGAGTCCCATTTTGGAAAGAACATGACTAAAATAGAGTCCCACAGAAAGAAGATATATTCACGAGATCTAGAAAAGGAAGGGTTATAAAAGCAGTAGTTTGTTGAGGGATCAGGGTGGCGGCTTCAGTTCTAGGGTTTTATACTGCAATCAAGATAGGAAGGCGGAGAATGAAAGAGAATAAGAGGGGCGACGTTGTAAAGGATGCGGACCGGGGGATCTACAATCTCAAACTATCCTCAGATGTAGATGGTCTACTATGGTCAAGCAGCGATGGACAACGTCAAGTATGGTCTCCTTAAGCTTAATGGTAACCTAGGGGTCAAGCACGAGCCGCCCAATAGTGGTTTATGCAGCACCGGTGGCTTCACTCTGTCAATAGATAGCAGCCGTTACACAAGTTAACAAAGGAGATGGGGTAGAAATTGAGATCCCCACAGCCATGTTGTGGTACTCTGGAGGCGAGGTGCACCGCTGGGCGATTTCTTCATCGATAAAGCTGGAAGAGCGGGGAGATGAGAAGGAGGCGGGGGAGAGAGTGCATCGGCGGCGACACTCTATTTTCACAGAGAAACAGAGTACATGTGTGAAGAGGAAGGACCGAGGGGGTGGGTCTCTTACGCTAAGAGACACTAGTACATAACTGGCCTTTAGTGTCGGTTATTTTAGTCCTTTAGTGTCGGTTTTTAAGCGACACCTATGTGGGCACCGCTAAAAGCCCAACTGTTACGCGTCGGTTCTCAAACCGACGCCACAACCCTTCGCGCGCCACCAAAAACGTGCCAGTAGGGGGTATAGGCGTCAGTTATTAGCTTAGAAATTGACGCCATATACCTTCGCACCACAGAAGGGTGCCATATGGGGCACTATCAGCGTCAGTTTATTAGTAATAACCGACGCCATCTCACCCGATCAGCACGGCCGTGGTGTCTAGCCTCTAGGAAAATCGACGTCGGTTACTAGTACGGCAACCGACACTGTTACCATATGTCGTCAGTTTTATACAAATATCTGACACCTATTTTATGTCTGGTCCGCTGCCACGGCCGTGCTGGCCAGCATGGCCGTGGTGTCTGACCTCATTAGGGAAATGGACGTCGGTTACTAGTATGGAAACTGACACTGTAACCATATGTCGTCGGTTTTATACAAATAACCGACGCCTATTTTATGTTTTTTTCTGCCAGTCTGCAGACCTGCTGTGGCTGGTCGCAGGTTGAGAAACCTGCAGTTCAATTATGAACTGCAGGTTTTATGACATCCATTGATATCAGCCAACAATAGGCCACAAACCTACAAAATTAACATGATGGACAATATTATATATATGTGATTCACACTCATGTATAAGAACATTTAATTCATATTATTTTTTCATCACACGCATGTAGAAACTAGTAGCAACCTGCAGTTCCATTTATTTCATCTCCTTTCACATTCAGACACATGTAGAAACATTCATGTATTGATGATTTTCACACACATATGACAATTCATAAAAATTCATTCACATTCACATAAAATTAATTATGAGAACAAAGTTATTCTTTGTTTATCACTGTCATCATTATCATCATTGTCAGCAAAATCATATTAAAAAATTCCCACTCTTTGTAGGGCTTTTGCCCAATCTTCTCTTACAACATCTAATTCATCTCTCGTATAGGGAGCATGTACATCGAAACGTTTTGCACCTGTGTTGAAGTCCTCAGTTTTAAAGACCTACAAAGAGAATGGCGTACATACATAATTATAATAATATAAATAAGATTCATATATTTCATATTATCTAACGAGACTATGTATAATACCTGTTGTATGTTATCGATTTCCAATATGACATGTTTGATGATTAGGTCTATAAATCGCATCACATAGTAGGCACATGCCCAGCCGTTGTCTTGTGTAGCACACTATAAATTGAAACATACAAAATATTCAAAAATACAAATAGGCACAGTTCACATAAATAATATATATATTGGAGTCAGGAAATTACTTTCAGATTTTCCCAAATGAGTATCAGAGTTTTTTTCCTGGGGACCTTTCCTCCAGCTTTTTTGTACTCTTGTAAAGCCCTATATATGTTAATGTAACACATTAAATTGCATAATTAAATAGTAATGAAGTAACAGATGTTAACAGATATAAAAACATAAAATATTTCTCACGAGAATAATGGCCTTTTAATTGCATGTCCATATAATACATCCAACTCACTTCCCGCAGGATCTAGATAATAGACGGTGAATGTCTTGGGGACAATAACTAATAACTCCCAAATGCTTAGCACTACAGGTAAGAAAGTAGAAAATTAATAACTCAATATCCGCAATAAAAATGTAATTTGCTTAAGTCCAAATTACAAGCAAAGTAAACTTACTCGACATTGAATGGAGCTATTATCACCGTCTTATTATTTTTACCAAAATATTCAAAAGCATCACAAAAGTATGAAGTAACTGAAAAAGGGTCTGTATCTACAAGACTAATCAAAGATGGAACCAAAAATCCCAGATGGGAAAACCCAAAATTTGTACATGCCTTGTATAAGTGGCTACAAAACATGTATTACGTATGCATTAATATGTAAGAAACTAGATTTCTGTATATAAAACAAGGTATATGGATTTATAAACCAGATTGTCGTATGCATTAAACTCACCATATCCACAACTCTATCATAGATGTGTTCATCCATTCATAACTAAAAAACTCCAAAATATCTTGTATAAATATGTTGTTTCCGAATGTTTGACATGCATTAATACGTATCCAGAATTTCTATTACGTATGCATTAATATGTATGCTAAACTTGTATAAATAGATTGTTATCGTATTATTTACCTGCAACATTCTTCGGAATAGTAACATTTATAGGGCAATTTGGATTATGTTCGTCGATCCATACTGCCACACTCCTACAATTAGGACCTATCGAGGTGTGTAGGTCCCCTGGAAGCCAACTTGGTAGTCGAGGAGGTGGAGGCCGAGATGTAGCGGGTCTCGTCTTTTTGACCTGTATATATAATTTCATATCAATTGACTCATATATATATACACACTAACAAAGTAAAGTAATGAAAATTTATCATACAATATCAGTATAGAGGACATCTGCTTCGGGCCACAGTATCACTCCACCTACTGCCTCATCAAGTGTTTCAGCATCTGGGTGTGCATGAGGCAGTGCAAGATTCATCCAGCCAACGAGTATATGTATCGGGCTCACACGTACCATACCATCTGGTACTGGACTCCCATGAAACATGCACCCTTTAAGGGGTGGGTAAGCGGATGCATCTGCAACGATATATCCTTCACTTTGTAATCGGCATGGCTTCAACCCCTACAAATTTACGTAAAGAATGTTATATGCATATATACACAAACATATGATCATCTTGAACAAAATAGCAATTATATATGCTATAAAAATACTTACAGAGGACGTGCTAGGTTGTGGGTCTATAGGATTACTCCCAACCTCTACAGTACGAGCAGTAGGAGAAGTGAGGTTCGCCACATGTACTGTCTGAGTGGCAGTCTGAGACGCCTGCGACTTGTTAAATGCTTCCTGGCGTCTTTTATCAACTACTTCCTCGACTCTCCTATCAATTAAGGAATCTACCTATACATGGATAAAAGAAATGCTAGTTTCTGGTTATTGAATTCCCTTTCGCAATAACGTTCTAAAATAAGAATAAGTTACCTCAGCTTGTGAAAGTCCCACTTTTGGGACAAGTTTGAGCTGGGATGGCCCAAAGAATACTTTGATGCCCACACCGGCGCCTGCACCCCTTACACGTCCAGGATGCTCTGGGTTACCCAGAGCAACTGTCAGTTCATCCCTTGTGCCCTGAGGGATGAACTTGCCTTCCTTCCTCTGCTCGTGCATCTCCCGCTAATCACCATCAACAAAAATTCATAAGTAAATATAACAATAATCAATATCGATAGATTGCTCTAAGAGTTGATTTTTACCATTTTTGTAGCCGCCTCAGCAGTTGCGGGCTTCGATATATCTCCCTTCTTGTTTTGCCTCCCAGCTATCCACATAACATGACGAGGCAGAGGTGTGGGAGCAGCAGTAGAGGACTCTGCAGTCTCCTGAGTAGCAGTAGGCTGAGTAGACTCAACCTATAGTCTTTGGCGAACGCCTGCATATCCTCTTGGACCCATTGTGTGGTCGTGCACATTCAGTGCACGCCTTGCTCATTGAGCATCGCTAATAGCCTAGTTAGTTAGCACATTGATTTGGTTAGTAACACTAAAGGTTAATCTTGAATAGGTGAATACATAAAAACGTATATTAATTAAATTGGGAGTGGCGCTTAATACCTTGAATTCATATATTTTTCTTTGGGTAACAAACTCCTCTCATTCTTTGGGGTCCAAGTAGTTCCATTGTTGTTTGGATTCCTTCTTCCTATATTTATTTTTCAAAGAGAATACAAACAAAAATTATTAGTGTAGAGTTAGTGAAATACTGATTAATGTCTAGAATTAGAATCAATCAAGAACCTATTCTCAGCATCGCGTATGTAATCTCGGGTGAGATTGGTCCTATAGTTCCTTAGGACCCTCCCACAATGTTGCATCACACATTTACAATGCAGCTTTTCATCTAGATCAAATATGCTCTGCAAATTAAATAGAATTGCTATTAACTAGTATCCTAAAAATTAGTAATCTACACAAATAGAATTACAAATAATAATAACTCACGTATAGTTCCTTCCATATGTGGTCTTTCTTCCCCTTAGGAACTTTATGCCATGATTCTAGGATAGGACTGCAATGGCTGTGAGTAAGAACCCCAAGATATGAAACAAATGAGTTGCGGTTCACTCCATATGGATTTCCTGCCTGATCGAAATCCACAGTCAATTTGGGTCCATTGCCCCTTTGCTGTATTAACTTGTTCATCATTGTGATGCCCCTCACTTTCTCAATTTTCTTTTGCTGCTCATCAAGTGTTGTCATTTCTTCAGGGGGTACATCACCAACCTAAAATTTGATAAAACAACACACTTACATAATATAATTATAAATGAACATATAGATAGAAACCTCAGGGATATATTCTTAAAACTTACATTGTCAAGTGGTGCAAGCACGTCCTCACCCTCATGGTGATCATCAGCACGCATCTGATCAGTCATCTGAAAGTTCACATTCAAATTATAAATTTCACATTGTAAATTAACACTAATTGTAAAGTTCACATTGTAAAGTACACATTCACATAGTAAAGGAATTCACATTGTAACGTTCACATTCTATGATCAAAGAGAAAACAAGCTATATATTACAATAAGATTAGGGTTTAGGGTTAAAAGATTAGAGTTTATGCATGGTTAAAACTTTAGGCCAAAAAATACATATGTTGTCATTCTTATATATAATAAATGTGTACCACCTATCCCATTCTTGAACACCTAATCTCACTAGTAAGTGTATAATGTGTATTGGGTTTTCAAGAAAATTTCGGCAGCATTTCCCCGTTGTTCTCTAAGTACATATGTACTTAGAGAACAAATGAGGAAATGCTGTTGAAATTTTCTTGAAAACCCAATACACATTATACACTTACATCCTAAGTGAGATTAGGTGTTCAAGAACAGTCTCAAACTGGGGAATATCCAAGATTTACTCCTAATGAGTAAATCTTGGACGGGTTTCTAGGCCAACAAATTCATGTGTTGTCATTCTTATATATAATAAATGTGTATAAACTACATGCAACATGGTTAATCCTAATCTATAGAGCATTATTAAATAATAAATCAAGAAATCAATAGTTTCAAACATGCAATAATTCACAATGCAATGTTATAAACTACAGGCAACATGGTTAATCCCCACACTCTAGTAGATAGACTAGCCTTAAATATAGTGATGTATAAGAGATTAAGAAAAAAATTTCTTAGGTAAGAGTAAGATGAAACTCAACATATATGAACAATTAGCATCAAATATAGGACAAAAGGGTAGATTAGAACCCTAATTTACTCAAACATGTATAAAAATTACCCTAATGACAAAAAGTCTAGGAATCTTTACTAGACATTATATATAGCCCTAATCATCATATTTAACATACTACATTATTATTAACATCCAGATCAGATTAAGATCATACTATGTTATAACTATTAGTTTAATAACCCTATTTCTGCATGTACATGATTATCAACTTTAAAACCCTATAATTCATTGAAATCATTCTAATTCAATTTAAGATGTTGGGATCGCATAATTATATACTGACATCAGAATAAATAAAAGAATCACAATTAACATGATTAACAACATGCTCATCAAACTAGGGTTTTCTTGAATATCATCTAATATTCGTGTACTAACTATACCTTTGTAACAAGAAGAATAATAGATCTTTAAGTATATTTTATTCACAATCTACACATTTTTCTGATCAAAACCATATACAACATGGTAATATTAATGTGAATCAGAGCATTTTTTATTCACAATCTACGCATTTCCTACATTATTCGAGCAGGAGCAGGGTACCTGCTTGAGGGTGGAGGAAAAAGAGGAGGAAGAAGAGCAGGAGCAGGGTACCCTTGTGGCAGCGTTGGGCACGCAGGAGCTATGGTCAGAGCGGAGCAGTGACCTGGAGAGCAGGGAGCAGAGCCCTAGGAGCCACGGCTGTCCTGGAGAGCAGCGACTGGATAACTGGCGGCGTCTGGCGGAAGTAGAGGCGGCGGAGGTAGAAGCTAGTAGAGGTGCAGCAACAGAGGAGCGGTGACTAGCGGTGGCGAGTGGCGGCGGTGTCGGCGACCGAAGCACCAGCAAAAAGTGGTAGAGGCAGAGGCGGAGGCAGAGTAGCAGCAAGCGGCGGTGGAGTAGAGGAATCATCGGACCAGCAAACCCTCAGCGGAAATGAATGAAACAGAAGGGGAAGAGTCTTCCTAGCGCGGGTGCGCTGTTAAGTTAACAATAGGTGTCAGTTATTACAACAACTGACAATAAAAACTATAGGTGTCGGTTACCCACAAAAAACCGACACTATTGTTCAATTATTGGTGTCGGTTCCAAACATAAAAACTGATGTCTATATTTATATGCTGACAAAAATAAATGTTCTCGAATTAAGACCATAGTCGTCGGTTTTCTTATAAAAACCGACACTAAAGGGAGGTGAAAATTTTTGTGGTTATGCGCGTGAAAACACAATGGCGTCAGTTATTGTAACACAACCGACGATAAAAATTGGTCAAATTTCTGTCTC
Organism: Alisma plantago-aquatica; assembly: GCA_963693085.1. Lineage (NCBI taxonomy): Eukaryota > Viridiplantae > Streptophyta > Magnoliopsida > Alismatales > Alismataceae > Alisma > Alisma plantago-aquatica. Next base: position 1,046,848,025 of record OY856409.1, on the reverse strand, counting down.
GCAGAAAAACTTTAGTCGTCAGTTTCTTTTTTAAAAACCGACGATGTATGTTAATTTTTGGAGGTAATTTTTTTCACTGGAAATTTTGGATTTGGCGGTTACTTTTAGGTGTCGGTTTGTTATTAAGGAACTGACACTGAATAAAAGTGATACCCGTGTCTAGTCGCCCTTCACATATTGATGTCGGTTTATTTTATAAACCGACGATGTATTGTTTAGGTGTCGGTGTATTATTATAACCGACACCTTTAAAAGTGAAGTTATAAGTCATTTCTGTAGTAGTGCGGATTCATATCCATCTGGGGGACCCAGGAGCTCAGACCCTGGAAGCCTAGGTCAGGCGGTGTGGCTCATCAACAGCCGTTAGATCTAGTTTGGACGACTTCAAGCATGCTAAAGAGGTAAATTTTAGGAAAATCATAACTTGAGATTTTATTATCTGATTTAGATGAATAAGGTACCTACAAAAAGCTCATGATGTTTACTATCCTATAAAAATACATTTAAAGGGTGTTTTGGATGTTTGATATTTATTTGAGTTTGATTGCTAAAATATAAATGATTTCTATATTTTGGGCATTAAAAATAGCAATTGACTTTATAAATTTGGGAATAATTTCCCGTAATCTTATTTTGGTATTCCTAGTATGATTCCAAAGCATGATATTTCTATTTTGTTATTTCTATGTCAGTTTTGATGCTAACCCTAATAAGGGCATTTAAGGTATTTCACCCATGATTTGTCTTTGAAATGACATGACATTTTTGTATGGGCCTTAATACATGGTATGATTACTTTTTCTTAAGTTTTATTGGGGTTTTAGGTACTGTCATACTAGTATTTAATTTTGGGGCCTAAGTGGACATCAAGCAAGATTATTGATGATTATTGTGGAGGGTGTGTATGCATATTTTGTTTATAAAATGACTTATAATTATATCTTCCTCTAACTTAATAATGTATTTAGTAAGGTTATTATATATGATCTTGTTCTAGATTTATTCTCATTATATGAGTATATGTTCATATTAGTGCATAAGACGATTTATGTCTTATTTGATTATAAAGATTATAGTAATTATGTAATATGAGTTTTCTTTAATTTCAACACAAGGTTGTATGGTGATTTTAGATTAAAGTTATTTTCAGTCTAAATAAGGACCCTAAATTGGTATATAAAGTTAGGAATATGGGGTTTTGAGATTTAAAAATAGAAAGAGGGAACATACACATGGACTAATAGAATTATGATAATATCCAGGTTAATAAAGTTATGGAACTTGGAATCATGACTTCCTTAAAGATATCCTCAGTGCAAGAGGTAAGTGGTTCATGCTCATGAGTATTTATGTTTATCAAACCAAGTACATTTACATGCTTCTTAGATAAGACCTTCATGTCCTACATTCTAAGTTAAATATGTAAGAAAGATTTTATGTGCTTATGATTGTAGAATTTTATATGCTCAATACCTTAAGTAGTGATGTGTCATGGAATGATTCTAGATCATGAAGTTAAGTTCATAAGAAGGATAAGAAAATATAGTTCTATCATATCTCTTAAATATAGATGTAACCATGTATTGAGATTTCAAATAGGAACATGTCATCAAGGTTTCTTATATATGTAGCGATTTAAGAAATTAAGAAGTGAAATAGATTCCTTAATAAGATTTAAGATTCAAGTTCATATGAATGTATTGAGATCATACTTTTTGAGATTTTATAGATTTCGAGTTACCTTTTCAGAAATCACATTAGTTTAGTATTTGATACTTGAGAACTCTCATATACTTAATATTTCCATATTTAGTTCAGATCCTTTCCCTAAGCATGTATGCTTAGTTGTCGTATATTTAGTATAAAAAATAGCTATGGTATTCCTATCAGATTGAAGTATTAGATTAAGGATTATCTAGATAATATGGATATTATTTATATTCAGACTTAGACTACTCCTTGTGTGAGTAGCCAGATTTTGAATAAAGATACATGATAAGAGTTTTAGACCCAATCTCAATTATGAACTAATTGAGATCTATATTCACATTCAGTTGTAGATTCAGTTTATCACTTAAGAATAAAAGGTTCAGATTTAGTATTCAGTAAAGCTATCAGTATTCAGTTTCAGTTCAGATTAAGAATTAAGTAAGTTTAGACCTAAGATAATTAAGTTGAAACATTCACATAAGACATTATATGATAAGTCCTCATTCAGTAGTCTCGGGACGATTCAGAGGCATTTGTTGCCAACTCAGAGGCATTTGTTGCCAATTCAGAGGAGTGTTTACTCCGATTCAGAGGTGTTGCAGCACCAATTCATGGTGTAGCCACGTCAATTCAGAGACACCTCTGTGTCATTCAGAGGCATGTAGTGCCAATTCAGGGTACTTCGGTACCAATTCAGGGCGTAGATACACCAATTCAGGAGGACTTATTGTATAATGGTGGCCAAAGTCAGATAAAAATCATAAGTAAAAGATACCTTAGTCTAGAGTATGCCCATAATCTCATCCATGAGTACGATGAGAGAGAGTCAAATAAGATAAGTATGACCTTGACACTTTGGTGTAGGTCATGAGACTCTTGTACCAGGGTACATGTCTATAGAATAAGATAAGGTAGAAATACAAGAATTCAGATTAAGAAATAAGAGACTTTATGTTTCAGATTTTATTCAGATCTTGATGTTAGCTTCATGTTTACAATGTCCAATTTCAGTTCTATAGAAATATGTATTTAGAATACTCATGCCACTTACTCTAATGTCTGTTATTTTCCTAATGCATGGTTGGGGACGTGATGTCCACATGTTTTGGAGCAATTGAAGAATAAAAGGACAAGCAAAGGACTAAGAGATTTTAAGCTCAGCCTAGTGGGGTGCCATTTACCTAGACGATCTAGAGTTTTGACATCTTTTTATTATGAACTTATGCATAAACATGAATGTAGTTTTATGTTGACAAATAGCTATGTATGAATCAATTTTACAGTTTGTAAAGTGTATCATTTACTTGTATTGCAATGGTTATCATGTTTGTGACACTCCCAGAAAAGAAAAAAAATTGCTTCCGCTCATGTGATATGAAAATCGGGGTGTTACAAAATATCTACCTACATTTTTTATTGAAAAGTAATGTCCACTAACATAAAGCTACTAATGGATAATAGTATTATATTTATTAAAGAGCTTAAATGGTCAATTATAATTCAAGGATAATTCAAAGGAATTCGAAGATAAGAAGGATAACTTTGGAGACAAGGAAGTGGAGGGGGCATGTGGTAGAAAGTTGATGACTTCCCTCCTACTTTCTCTCTCCTAAGAATTCAATTATATACACTCAATTATCCACTACTTGAAAGGCTATTTTTGCAATACACATTCACTCCCCACTTAGGCCGATGACCAAGGAAGCAAAGGAGAAGGAGGAGAGCATTCCCCAAGCTTGAGGTAAGATCCATGGTCATCTTCAACCTTAGGTTGAAGGCTAAAATCGAGTTATAACTCTTCTTTTCTTCTCTCTTCCATTCAATGCTCAACTTTGGCAATCTTTTACATCAAAAGGGTTGAGAACGTGCCTTGGATAATTGGAGGAGCTATCTTAACCATTAAAGATGAAAATCATGGAGCTTTGAAGTTGCTTTGAAGGCGGGTTATATAACTTGAACCCATTCATATTATTATTTGATTTCAATCTTGCAATATATGTTGATCTTTCCTTCTTCTCGAATTTTTCTTGAGTAATTGATGAATCAATGAATCCATCAGTTGTATGGATAGTAGAAATGGAGATCTGAAGCTTGATGATGATGACATCATCTTAGCACACACCTCTAGATCAACAATATCAAACAATTTCAACACAACCTATGCCAAACAGTTTCAAACCGTTTAAAGTTCAAACGGTTTCAACTTAACCTAGTTCAAACAATTTCAAATTGTTTAGTGTTCAAATAGTTTCAACATAACCTAGGCCAAACGGTTTCAAACCGTTTAAAGTTCAAACGGTTTCAACACAACCTAGGCCAAACAATTTTAAACTTTTTAAGTTCAAATGGTTTCAACACAACCTAGGCCAAACAATTTCAAACTGTTTAAAGTTCAAATGGTTTCAACTTAACCTAGTTCAAACGGTTTCAAACCGTTTCATGTTCAAACAGTTTCAACCTAATCTAGGTCAAACGGTTTCAAACCGTTTAGTGATCAAACAGTTTCAACCAAATCTAGTTCAAACAGTTTCAACCAAATCTAGTTCAAACAGTTTCAAACCGTTGAGAGGTTCCAAACTGTTTGGAGATCAAAGAGATCCAAAATGTTTGAAGATTAAAGGATCTCAAACTGTTTAGAGATCAAGTGGTCCCAAACTGTTTAAGGTTCATACGGTCTCAAACCATTTAGAGACCAAATAGTCTCAAAACCATGTAAGGTCAAACAACCCTATGAGTGTTTGTAAAGTATCTCAAGGTTGATTACAATGGAAGTACCTCTAAAGTACTTAGGTGAATATTACACTTAGAGTGGTTGTCATTTTATGCTTATGAAAGTAATAAACTCAATACACTATGATAAGCATAGGTGCATGTACTTTAGTGAAAGGATGAGCCAACTCAATAAAGTAAGGAGTAATCAACATCCTAGAGAGGATGAGAGAGAAACTCATACTTGTGTAATAAACATGTAATGTGCATACATTGATACTTTTAATAAGTGTAGAGTATGAATTAGGGTTTGATCTTTGATAATGTGATCATGAAACCCTAAATTGATAAAGAATGGGAAACCCTAACCCTAATGAGGGAATAGTGGTGTTACCCTTATATTGCATGGTGTTGATATGTAATTGACATGGTTGTTATCAAGTATACTAACTATGCAGGTATTATGAGATGATGAGTATTTCCAGGTATGAGCTATGATGTTTATTTGATAAAAATCTTAATGGGCCTTGTGAGCCATTACTTTATTTGTTTCCTAGTGAGAGGTGATAAGATGTTAATGGACCTTGTGAGCTATGTGAGATGCTTGTGTAACAAGTATCAAGTATACCTTGGTCAGATGACTTGGAGGTAATAGTTACCTGATAAGTGATAACAATGTTCAGTGATGAACTAAGGGTTTGAATACCCAGATCCAGTAAACATGATGATAATATTGTTGACGGGTGAGAATTCCCGGTAATGAGATAAGGGATTGAGATCTCAATGTTTTATAAAGTTTTGAAAAGTGCATGATAGATGAATTACACTTTTCTTTGTAGCATTTGTCATAATAATACATGTTTGAAAACTTGGCTGATGCTAAAAGAATATGGTAATGCACTTAATTAATCAAGTGAAATCTTATCATGTAGAGCCCTGGTCATGGATCCATCATCATCAGTAGCTGGTGATGGTGAAACAGGTTTTCCCATGGGATCTCCTAGAGGGCATATTTTGAATATGTGGGGGTAATGGGTACGAATATCCTTATGCCCTAATGTGGGATTGATGTGAGATAAACACGAGATCTCTCAATCATTCATTATATGTGCCGGGATGGATGTATCATGAATCTCCCGATGATGATTAATGTCGGACCGATGTGAGATAAACATGAAATCTCTCGATTGTGAAGAGAGTGCAGTCGCCGTTGTAGCTCTATAGCAAAGTTTCCAGTATACCTTGGAAAGCTATTTAGTAGAGATACGAGATGTCCTGCATGTGGTCTCGCACTGACTGAGATGGATGAGGTCACGGAGTCTGGCTCTTCCATTGACCTAGGTATGGAATCGATGCTTTACGCCGCCGTGGTCGGTTGGAGTATGAGCGGTACACCTCATATCCTCAGGGCATAAGTGTGATTGTAAAATGTAATAAGCCATGTAGTGTATTTGCTTAAGGATGAAATACGGAAATCATTGGTTGATGTTACATTAATTAATATATCCTAAAATGTATAAATGTTATACATGTTCTTCATATTCTTTATTAAATAGATGATTTCTTGCTTTATCATATATAGTTGTAATGCTTTAAAAGATGATATTGCTCTATTCTGCTTAAATAGTGATTTATCTTATTTATTAATAATAAAGAATCCTCTGCTCACTTTATTACTATTTATCTATAATGATAATATTATTGGCAGAGAGTTATATCTCTCGCTGGGACATGGGTCTCACCCCGTTGATCACCAACATTTTTAGGTGGACGAGGACGAGCAGGTAGAGACCATACAACAGGGGAAGGACAGCAACATCAGGGACCGTAGTAACATCTCAGGTGGAGATACTGATTGTCGTGTCTTGTAGATATGAGTCCTATGTGTCGTCTCTGTACTTTTAGGTCCTTGGAGTTAGTACTCAATGTTTTCATGATCGATCTGAGATTTTGGCTTGAATGCCTCGAGGTTTTATGTTGCTTATGTATAGTTTTGGCAAAACAATAGTTGTAAATATATTCCTTGAGAAGAGATGGTACATGGTATGTATAATGTGAACTATATTGTATGCAGTACTTTGGTTCTCTTTATAAGAGTTTCCTAGAATTAGATCTCTTTGCAAAAGGTATTAATTTTTAGTGATTTTTGTTATTCTATTGATTATGGTTAATTCAGTCTGATTTGTTGTCGGATCATCACAACTTGGCTTGTATCTCACCAAGTAGAAGTCACCACTCCTGATTCTCATGTCAAATCATCGTCACTATCTTAGGGTTTAGTCGGCCACCCTAAGATATCAATAAAAAACCCTGGCCACCTCAAGGTTGCCTAAAGAGGCTTACAACCTCATCTCGTGTACACAAGATAGGAACTAACAAAAAAGTATATCACATATCACAATATTTCACATATTTTCACATTTCACATATTTCATTTCATCAAAGTCTATTCTATATGGACATAGACTTTCACAATAAGGATTTAGGGCCAGAGCCACTCTAGATGACTCACTCCTAAATGCTGGTGGTCTAACTTTTAAGGTCTCGATCCACACTCTGAAAATCCTTCTCATAATTCATCAATTACTATAAGGAGATCTGTTTTGTTTCCCCAGTGTGGTCCTCAGGGGAAACTCACAGTGTTTAGGGCACCAAACTAGATGTTCCATCATTTCACTTGTTATTAATCTCTTTTACTCATCTTGAAAGAATTCAAAACATCATATATCATATCTTTGTATTCTCACGTAACTAGAATAACATGAAATAGATTAAGTTTATCAGTAAGGACAATGATCAAAGCAAGAAGCACAATTATTCTGTAGATTGCAACACATATGATAATTTCTATCTTCTCAATCATCTCATATAAATCATCAATAGTGGACTTTTAGCCCGAAACATAATCTTATTGTCCAACATTTATCCCATCAAGGTTTTATCATCATCAGTGGGCTTTCATCCCTAGACGTAATCTCATTATGCAACATTTACCCTTGTTAGGGTTTCCCAAATGTAATGAGTGCATATTAAATTCAATTTCAACATATTTCTTATCAATTCATTGTATATCACATTTCTTAACATATATTAGCACATGCATTAGAACTAGCAATAGTAAAAGCATATAGATATCATGTATCATTCATCATACTCAGAATACATTTATCATACAATGTATGCTTGTTCCATCCAAACTTAATAGATGCAAATAAATTTCATGCATATACATGCATAACAGACTTAGTTATATTTTTCTTTTATTTCACATTCTTCAGATGGGGTTACTAATCAACACATGTTGACTATCATTTGAAGTTTGTACTATTATTCCATTCTCAGAGTACAAGTCACAATTCAAGAACACATTCTTGTAAATCAATTCAAATACTTGAACAACTTTAGTTGAAATCAACTACAGTTATGTGCATCCCTTAATCTTCTATTTGAGATTGTCATTCACTAGCATCATCAAACTCGTCATTTATGGTAAGAGTTACATTCTTAGAATCATCTACTAATTCCCATCTTTTTTCTTCAATTTATATTAAGTAGTTTCAACTTCTTTCATTTCATGTTCATTACATTATTCAGACCAATCTTTCTTGATTCACTTTACATACAATGCTTCTCCTCTACTTAACATTTATCAAAGTCAAGTGTTTAGTATATTTCATTTAATTTGGGTTAAGCCACATGTAAAAAAAATAAAATATAAAAGACTTCATCATACTAACTTCATTAGTTTCATCTTTAACTTGCAATCATCATTAAGTCCATCTTGCTCATATTGTCTCTTATATTTAGATAAGTGTACCATGTCATTGACTACTAATATCATTTCCATAATCAACCATTATCATTCTTTATTTTACTAATCACTTTATCTTAAGAGAATGGTTTATCTTACATCTTCTTACATCATAATCTCTAATCATCCTTCACAAAACACTGTTATGTAACTTGTACAAAAGGACCCACATTCATATGAGGGCTACTCATTATTCGATAAATTGTACTAAAACATATGCATTAGGCTTAGATCATATTAGTGAGATTCATCATCTTTAATTGAAGTATTAATACTTACATTCAGCATTTCATCACATTTACAACATCATATACAAGTTCTAGCTTCATCCCTCATACTCGTCTTAATACTAAACATCTAGGGTTTTCAAGAAGTCATCCTTAGTTCAACACATCATAAGAGACATATCACTAAGTAATTTCATAATGATGCATAAAGGTTCATTAGAGCTATTCACACACATGGAAACCCTAGTTTCCATTTTCACATATTCCATTCATCAATCATAAGTATACATTGATTAATTGACTCATTTGATTCACTTCCTCAACACAGCCCCTAATAAGGATATGTGGTCACCTCATACTGATCCTTATATGTATATTATATTCAATTCCATTAACATTCAACAATACACTTGTATAATATAATCTAGTACAATTCAAATATGATTGTATACATGTCAATTCAATTCCAAGCATATCGTCAATTGGGCTGATTTTTAGGAAAAATTCACATGAAATGGCATAGTAATCTACCCATAAGATTACCCCTGGATCCTCAATCAATATATCAAGAACTAATCAAGTTACAATCAATGAGAAATAATCAAAATCAGTATAACAGGATCCACCAATATCTTTTCCAAATCAATATCAAATCACATACATATACAAGCAAGGTTTTTGATTATTTTAGCCAGATAGAATTAGGCTTTCAACATGAATATAGAGCTTCAGAGGGAGAAAAACACTCACCTCAGGTTCCAAGCACCTTAAAAACGTAGGTCAACCTCTAAATTTTTGGAAACACAATCAAACTCTAGCAAATGAATCCAATTCTTTCTCCTCTCAACTCAAAAACCTTAGAAATGGGGATTAAAAGAGAAAGAGTGAGAAAAGAGGGAGATTTGATGTGATTTTGAATCAAATCATATGAAAGAGTGAGTAAATTGACATGTCTCTGGTACCATTGTTGGGAAATAAAGGATGCACAGAGTAGGTAGCGGAAACAAAAATTTTATCTATCTATATTCTCCATAACAGCAAGATCGCGTCAATAACTATGAAATAGGAAATATGGTTCAACAAGTTTATACATGGTCCTTGAGAAAATGAATACAACTTGTTGCAGTGCAACTATCTTCTAGGTACTCTTAGATGATGTATGTGCAACTCCCGATCTTCACCACGGATAGAAGACTCAAACAAAGTCTGTAGTGGCTCATGTTGTCTTGCTATAGACTGCAAGTTTACATTGCCTTACTAGTGATGGGAAAAGGCCTCCTCTCCTCTAGAGAATTCCACACTGACCAACTAGAACTCTTGTCATTCTAGAAGAACATATAGGAAGGAGTTGTCCCTCCTATTGGTGTATTAGTCATCAACTTTCTCTCCCACGATTGTTTCTCCCTTGCTATCCCTCCTTTTAGCCGGTAGGACTTGCTCAGGCTCTTTATTGGTTACAACAACTAGAGAGGACAAAAATTTTCAGAGGAAATTGAGTTGTGTTATGGGAAGCCCTAGTACCCCACTATTTTATACGAGGGGTTAGGGTCAGGGTTCCCAGTCTGTGTGGGAATGGAAGGGGTCGGAAGATTATAAAATTTTGCAACTTGTGAATGTTGAACCGGTCAGTTGCAACTGAACCAGTCAGTTCACATGCGAGTCGATCGGTTAGTATCTCAAACTGGTCATTTCACCATGTTTCCAAATCACACATGAATTGGCAATTCATTTCCAATTAATACTAAACATTAGTTCTTGCACCAATCAAATTGAGCAAGTGAAACGATCAACTTTTCTCACAAATTTGGGAAAGTCACTAGAACCTTCGGTTTGCATGACCGAAGTGATCGGTTCACTAGGTGAATTGTTCGTTTCACCCAACCTGAGTCAATTGTTTCACCTATTGAGTCGATCGGTTGGTGTCCTAATTCATGTAGAACTCATCAAATTCAGTTCTAATCAACCTGACACTCCAAACGGTCATCTCAACACTTGAGCTGATTGACTGGTAGTCCAGTCAGTTGATTTGGTTCTTGAATTGAATACCTAAATACTTTAGTAATCAATTCAATCATCATTCATGATTAAATTCCTCTTCTAGATGAGTTCCTATGTGTATGACCCTATAGATCCCATATCACGTTGGAAGTTAATGTCCATAACTAGCTTATAACATCACAAGCAAAGAGTGGTGCCTAGTCGCACATTAATGTTACTCAATTGAATGGAAAGTTGGAGAACAACTTCAACCTACAATGTGTGTAGGTGTTATAGTGATGGTATAATTCTTGTATCTTTGATATCCAAAATAAACTCGAGGCATGAAATTGTCATCCTCTCAATGTTCAATCCATGTTCTTTGAACCAAGAGCATTCTGTCTGAGATATATGTAACCTCAATATCATATGTTGATTCACATGTACATTCACATGCATTTCTCACTCTCTCTTATTAAGTGGCCAGGATATCAAACTCTAGTAGGAGGGTCAAATCCCATCTACATCACTCACATTCAGTCCCCGTGTGTCACAACTACCCAATCATCATTGTTATGTCAATCTTTATTCAGGGTTACATTTGATGATGTCAAAGTATACCCAAGGACATGTGATGAGTGTAGTAACTTTAGGTCTAAGTATCACAATCATCACCTTCACTATGAGAGATGACTATGACCACCAATGATGGTTCCCATGTGTCACTCTCAAGGTGGGTATGTCTGATACATTGTTCCATAACAAGTATATGTATGGTTGGTTTGATATACCATATCATGACTAATAGATTATACCATCAACTAAAACACACTCCACTCTTTTGTGTTACTATTGTCTATCTTCCTTCTACAACAATAATTGACTAGATACATAATAAGAATATACATACTCTTAACATATGTATGATCTTCAAGTCACGTACTTAAAAACATACATCATTGAGTAGTGTCATTCTCTAGACATTCATAATGTTTCCCCATTATCTCATAATTGAGTGAATCAGAATAAATTGGAAGCTTGCCTTTATTATTATTAATCAATCCTTCTATGTAATATGTCATCACAATCATCTTATGATTGGATCTCTAGGCATACCATACCAACAGTATTCACAAAGAGTCTACAATCTCAAACATTATTTGTATGTCCACAAGCAATCACCACAAACCTAATTTATAAAATTTAGTGGAGTTTTTGCTAGACTTGGTTTCACCAGATCTTCTAGTAATCACAATTTCTTCTTTTATACATCTCAATTCAGAACCATTATCCTTGTCTTCTATGTTGATGACATCATTATTACTGGTAGTATTGCTCATGGGATTTCGGTGCTAAAACAGGCAGTCTAACACCATTTTCATACCAAAGATATGGGACAACTATGCTACTTCTTGGGAATTGAAGTGTTGCACTCTCTTTAGGGAGCTTATTTATCTCAAAGGAAGTATGTCCTCAGCCTCTTGAAGGATTCTGGTATATGAAATTTTAAACTCGTTACATAATCTATGGACTATCACAACAAAAATCTATCTAAGGGGGATTTCTTTTCTGATCTTGAGTAGTATAGACGCATGGTCGAGGAACTCATTTCTCTTATGATTACATGACCAAACATAGCCCATATTCTTAGTGTTGTTAGTCAACTCATGAACAAACCTCTTGTATTCCTCTAGAGTTAGGTACAACATATCCTATGATATTTGAAAAGTACACATGGTCATATTCTTCTATATAAAAATGACACAGTCTCTAGATATCTCTTTGACTTGATATGTTGATGTGAATTGGGCCAAAGACTTGAATGACAAGAGATCCATTTCTAGCTTATGTGTTCTATTGGGTGGCCATCCCATTAGTTGGTGGAGTAAGAAGTAATTTTTTGTGGCCCATTTTAGTATTGAGGTTGAACATCGTGCCATGGCATATGATTGATGAGAAATTCAATGGATGACTTTTATTCTTCAAGAGCTAGGTCTCCCTCTCTCATCCCAGCAACTTTCAAATGCAATAATAAGAAAACTATTCATATAACTAATAATATGCTTTTTCACAAATGTGCCAAGCACAATGAGGTTAACTACCACTTTGTGAGAGGTCTACTCTGTGATAAAAAAGATCACATTATACTAAATGTAAAAATTGGAGAATAGACCGATGACAATTTCACCAAGCCACTTCCACCTTCATCCTTCTCTTATATGTGTGGCAAGCTGGGAATGGATTATGTGTAACCTCTAGCTTAAATGAGAGTTTTGGAGGTATTTTAGACTAATTATTATCTATATAATAGTTAAATGGACTGTCTCTACTTAAGCCCAATTAGCATTGATTTAGTTTATCTTATGTTGTATCTTCGATAGATCATACTTTGAGACAAGCCTATATATAAAAGACTCCATGTAATCCTCTCAATTCCTGATAAGGATTCCTCTTCATTAGATGTTTTCCCAAGTTGGCGTATAACTAATGCTTGTCTTATCTTATTGGGTCTGTGATGGTTTCTAGAAATGTGATAGCAGAATGGACTTTGGGTCCAGGTGTTATAATTATAATATTGTTATTCTTGGTTAAGGAATTAATCATACTTAGATTAATGAGGAGGTCATTAACCCTTTACATATATCAAATTATATCAAATGTTAGTTGACTCCAATTGTGTAGCTCTTTGAGTACAGCCTATATGCTCGCAGAGGCGGAACTAGGGGGCAAGCATGGGCCGTGACCCCTAAAAAAAATTAAAAATATTGATATTAAAAATGTTGAGATGTACACATCTTCATAAAAAATAGGCATATAATATATTTATATGTACAATGACCAATGCATCAATGTGTCTGTGCTGCAGTGGTACGCGAGCTGCATCACTTACACAAGGGCGCAGATTCGACTCCTTGTGACACCGTGTTTAATGTTTTTATCAATCCTGGTTACGCCTCTAAGTGCTCACCTCGTTATATTGGAGCAGCACGACCTAACAACATTGTCATATAGGTTGACATGGTTTGAAACAACTATCTTATCCTTTGTGTAACATTAGCATGATGTCACGGTCACGGTCACGGTCACGGTCGTGCCCATGTAAAAAACCAAAACGATCATATCATCGCTTGGACATGGTCATGGTCATGTTGGGCATGTTGTGGTCGCGATGCGCTTTATGTCTTGTTATCAAGCATATAGCATGTGGATTTCTCCATTCTTCATGTCGAAATGAAAATTGTTATATATGAATTCTTCACCAAGTTTGTACTAAACAATACAAACAATAAAAAATCCTCATAAAAATTTACTTTGCTCTTGACAACGTTTACTTCACTGGCACACGCCTAAGCATCGTTTCTTCTCCCGAGATAGATAATTATGAAAAAAATTAAGTAAAGTTTTTCGAAGTATAATTTGTTGTGCTTTCTATTGTATTTCAAACCAAAAGGCAAAAGGTTTAGTCTCATACTCCTTGTGTTGGAGACTTCCCTCCTCCTTATATATGGATTCTTATCCATAGAATAATTGAGGAGAAAAAGGGGACAAGTCTTATGTACGCGCATGGTGGGCCTAGCAAATAACGTTTGGGCCAGGCCGGTCTGAAAACCCTTTAATCGGGCGTGTCGGCGCACGTCACATCCTGCACGCAGGGGGTACAAATCTGGCCTCCCGGGGCCCCTTGCGTGGGCGCGATCCTGGCTTTATTTTGCCCTTCGGTTCACTGAACCATTTCTTAATCTGGGCCGCAATGCACATGTCCATTTGGCAGTTCCAAACCGCATCACGTTTTGTAACCAAACACACCCTTTCACGCGGCTTTTCCTTATTATTTATGTTTGTTCTCCGTTGTTGTTCGGAACAGATGAAAAATCTTCCGTCATTTTTTCGCTTCCTCTCTTCTCCGCCTGCGGTCTGTCACTAGAAGAACAGTCAGTCCTTTCGCTCGTCGCCGTGACTGTGTGTGCACACTTCACGCCGGCAAATATTGTTGGATCCCTGGAGGGTAGCCGCTATCGGAGACTACTGCACTGACGTATACTGTCAAGTACCGTGGAAATACTCTTAAGAACAATGCATCTTGCATGCCTCAGCGCATCTCTGGTATACTCTTTTATATTTACGCCTTCAATCGCGGTTTGTACCCTTATACGATCATGAATCTTAAGAGTATTTTGTTCACTGATGCGTACTAACATGGAAAATTTTGAAACCCCCTTTACGCCTGTGACACCATCTAACAATAACAATCAAATTGTTACATTTTCTACTAGTTTCGCAAATAACAGTGCCTAATGTTACGAAAATTGAACAGTTTAATGGACAACATTATGGCGTTGGCAAGAAAAAATCATTACTACTTTAGAAGTTTCTAATGTCTCGTTTGTTTTAACTGAACCAAAACCTGAAAATGATTCTGTTGATTGGGAAAAAGCAAATCGCATTTGTTGACATGTGATTCTAAGTACCTTATCTAACCAACTGTTTGACACTTACTTTCCAATTAAAATTGCATCCAAAATTTGGAAAAGTCTGAATAAGAAATACATTCTCAAAGAGACTTCTACCCAAAAATTTACTGTTGTAAATTTTTTATATTTCCATATGACTGAAGATAAAGAAATTACAACTCAAATTCATGAATTTCAGATTTTACTTGTTGATTTGAAAAATAAAACAAAAAATTATCTTCCTCAGTCTTTGGTTGTGGGTTCTTTAATTGAAAAACTGCTTATTTCTTAGAAACATTACAGGAACAATTTAAAGCACAAAAGAAAGACTATGTCACTGGATGATGTAATAATACATATCCGAGTTGAAGATCAAAATCGTACTAGAAAAAAATTTGAACTGAATAAAAAGTTGTCATGTACTGCTAACTTTGTTAATAATGAAGTTAAAGAAAATAAAATTTCTACTGATCAGTCAAAAAATAACTAAAAAAATAAGAAAGGGAAAGGAAATAAGAATAAATATAAAGGAAATAAAGATATTAAGAAAAAGAATGTTTTCTGCTATGTTTGTGGCAAACCTGGTCATACTTCTCCTAAATGCAGGCATACGAAGAATCAAGCGGTCCAAGATTTGAAGGATACATCAACCAACCTTGTCACTGAGGACGTATTTGTGGCATTTGTTAGCATTGTCGGCATGGGATCATTCCACCAGAATGATTGGATCATTGACTAGGGGGGCTAGTTGCCACATCAGTGGCAACAGAGATACTTTCGTGACCTACACTGAAGTAGGGCAGGAGGAACATCGAGTTGTCTTGGGCAACTCTAGTGCTTCTCCTGTGACCGGAAAGGGAGATGTCATGATCAAGATGACTTCTGGAAAAATTCTGCTGATCAAAGATGTGTTGTTTGTCCCAGATATTTGCGTTAATTTAATTTCTGTTTCTCAACTTGTTAAGTTTAGGGTGAAAGTGTCCTTTGAATCAAACAAGGTCATTCTCTCCAAGTCTGAGGACTACCTAGGCATGGGTTACTGCTCAAATGGGCTCTTTCTGCTGAATGTACCAAACTCTGCTGCTAATTAAATAACTCCTTCTGCTTATATCGTTGATTCTTTTGATGTATTGCATAATAGATTAGGACATGTCAATTTTAAATACTTACAACACATCAAATCTTTAGGTTTACTAAAGGATATTAATTGTGTTATTAATTTAAATAATAAATGTCAAATATGAGCTGAAACTAAATCTGCCAAGAAACCGTATCCTCAAATTTCACATAGAAATTCTGAATTACTAGATTTAGTACACACCGATCTTGGAGATTTAAAAGGAAATCTATCTAGATGTGGGAAACGTTTCTACATTATTTTTGTAGATGATTTCTCACAATATACAAAATTATATTTACTACATTCAAAGGATGAAGCTTTTGGAATGTTTGTTAAATATAAAACAGAAGTAGAGAATCAACTCAATAAAAAAGTAAAACGTCTTCAATCAGATAGGGGTGGTGAATATGATTGTTCTCTCTTTAATGAATTTTGTGTAAACCATGGTATTATACATGAATACACACCTCCATATTCACCTAAATAAAATGGAATTGCTGAACGTAAAAATAGAACTCTAAAAGAAATGATGAATTCTATTTTAATCAATTCAGGAGCACCCAACAACTTGTGTGGGGAAGCGATTTTATCATCTTATTTTCTTCAAAATTACATCCCTAGTAGGAAGACAAATAAGACACCATATGAATTATGGAAATGATATCCTCCTAATTTGAAATATCTCAAAGTGTGGGGGTGTTTAGCTAAAGTCTTATTAACTGAACCTAAGAAACAAAAATTGGGATCGAGAACCCTAGATAGTGTTTTTATAGGCTATGCTCAAAATAGTGCCGCATATAGATTCTTGGTTATTAGAAGTAACAACGATGTTGTAGAACCTAATACTATTGTTGAATCTAAAATTGTTGAATTTTTGAACATATCTTTCCTATGAAAACTCCTTTAGAAAATTTATATAATCCTTCAAATAAAAATTTAGAGAATATCCCAAGTACATCCATTTCTAATGATATTTCAGAACTTGATGATATAGAACCTAGAAGATCTACTAGGATGAGGAAGGAAAAGAATATTGATGATGATTTCTATTCCTTTATAGTGGATAATGACCCTCAATCTTACAATGATGTTATTAATTCAACTGATTCCTCTTTATGGAAGGAAGCAATTA
Source organism: Alisma plantago-aquatica (assembly GCA_963693085.1). Lineage (NCBI taxonomy): Eukaryota > Viridiplantae > Streptophyta > Magnoliopsida > Alismatales > Alismataceae > Alisma > Alisma plantago-aquatica. The sequence continues at coordinate 1,046,830,888 of OY856409.1, read as the reverse complement.
ATAGTGAGATTGAATCTATATTATCTAATCATACATGAGAATTAGTGGAACTTCCACCAGGAATCAAACCCATAGGATGTAAATGGATATTTAAAAGAAAATTGAAAACATATGGGATTGTAGATAAATACAAGGCTTGATTGGTTGCCAAGGGATATAAACAACAAAAAGATATTGACTATTTTGGTACCTTTGATCATGTTACTAGAATCTCTTCAATCATGATTTTATTTGCTTTAGCATCTATTAAGAAATTAATTATACACCAAATGGATGTTAAAATTGCTTTCTTGAATGGAGATTTAGATGAAGAAATTTATATGGATCAACCCGAAGGTTATATAGTTCCAGGAAAAGAACATATGGTATGTAGACTAATCAAATCTCTCTATAGCTTGAAATAAGGACCTAAATAATGGCATGAGAAATTTGATAAGGTCATTGTATCATATAGATTTCATATAAATGAAGGAGACAAATGAATATATTCTAAAGTCAATAATTAAGGTTGTGTTATTATATGTTTCTATGTAGATGACATGCTTATTTTTGGCACTAATATTGATATAATAAATAATACAAAATGCTTCTTGGCTTCTAATTTTGACATGAAAGATATGGGTGAGGCAGATGTAATTTTATGAATTAAACTCCTTAAAAATGATGATTGCATCATGCTATCCCAAGAACACTATGTTGAGAAAATCTTCAAAAGGTTTTCAATGTTTGATTGTAAACCAGTAAGTACACCTTTTAATTCTAATTGCAATCTTAAGAAAAATAAAAGTATTAGTGTTCAACAAGTCAAATATGCACAAGTAATTGGAAGCTTGATGTACTTAATAAATTGCACTCGTCTGGATCTAGCATATGTAGTGGGGAGATTAAGTAGATATACTCAAAATCCTAACAAAAATCATTGGGATGCTCTACATATGGTTTTAAGATACCTAAAAGGTACAATTAATCATGGATTGTGGATCTCCATCTGTGCTAGAAGGATATTGTGATAACAATTGGATTTATGATTTAGATGAATTGAAATCTACAAGTGGCTACATCTTCACTATGGGTGGAGGTGATGTGTCTTGGAAATCTTCCAAGCAAACATGTATAGCTCGTTCCACTATGAAATCTGAGTTTATTGCCTTAGAAAAGGTTGGAACTGAAGCCAAATGGCTAAGACATGTTCTAATGTATCTTCCCATTTGGGAGAAACCTTCTCCACCAGTGTTTATACACTGTGATAATCAAGCTACCATAGCAAGAGCAAAAAACAAAATTTACAATGGGAAGAGTAGACATATTCATCTACGTCACAATATTGTGAGGCAGCTTGTATGTGATAGAATAATCTCAATGGATTATGCAAAGTCAGAATTAAACTTAGTCGATCCTCTGACAAAGCCATTAAGTCAAAGACTAGTGAGCGATACATCAAGGAGAATGGGATTATGCCCATACCAGAAGTCGAAGTGATGGATACCCAACCTTCATGAATGGTGATCCCGGGAAGAAGGTTCAATGGGAAAAACGAAGTCACTAGATGACTCAATGTGTTATATTAAATGTATCTCATTCTTATGATATAAACAACAATTTGCAATGATTCAGTTGAATATATTTATTAATGGATTTCATAGCCTTTAATGGTGGTGTATATACTGCAATATATACTTGATGAAAGTCCAACTATATGAGTGTTGAGTTGGGCCGCTCCTGTTGAGATTTGGACAGATCTCTAAAGCATTCATGAATTTTTCCAGTAGGTGCATGGCCTAAAAGCGTCAATCCGTAAGAAAGGTAATTGATTTTATGAATGTCATGTGAGTAATGTACCTCTAGTCAGATAAAGGAGGAATTGGTTCAAGTACATAGTTCTACCAATCTTCTATAGATTATGTACATCTACTCTATACTTTGGTTCAAAGAACTCAGTTCTACCATTATTTATGCATGTCATTTGTTTAAGTTCTTCCAGTGGTCAATCCGAATTTTAATTTTTATTTTGTTTTGAAATAGTGGGGGGATTGTTGTGCTTTTTGTTGTATTTCAAACTAAAAAGCAAAAGGTTTAGTCCCCTACTCCTTGTGTTGGAGACTTCCCTCCTCCTTATATATGGATTCTTATCCATAGAATAATTGAGGAGAAAAAGGGGACAAGCCCTACGCACGCTCATGGTGGGCCTAGCAAATGGCGTTTGGGCCGGGCCGGTCTAGAAACCCTTTAATCGGGCGCGTCGGCGCACGTCGCATCCCACGCGCAGTGGGTGCAAATTCGGCCTCCCGGAACCCCTTGCGTGGGTGTGGCCCCGACTTGGTTTTGCCCTTCGGTTCACTGAACCATTTCTTAACCTGGGCCGCAATGCATCTGTTCATTTGGCAGTTCCAAACCGCATCACGCTTTGCAACCGAACACACCCTTTCACACGGCATTTCCTTGTTATTTATGTTTGTTCTCCGTTGTCGTACGGAACAGATGAAAAACATTCCATCATTTTTTCACTTCTTCTCTCTTCTCCGCATGTGGTATGTCACTGGAAGAACAGTCACCATGACTGTGTGCACGCTTCATGCCGACAAACACTGTTGGATCTCTGGTATACTGCACTGACGTATACTGTCAAGTACCGCGGAAATATTCTTAAGGAAAGTGCATCTCGCACGCCTCAGCACATCTCTGGTATACTCTTTTACATTTACGCCTTCAATCGCGATTTGTATCCTTATACGATCATCATAATTAACATACAATACTTAGGTATAGCTAATTTGTTATAGGGACATTTTGATACCGTCTAGATGGACAGCAAACTGGACATTCGTTGTATAAAATACATACAAATTCACAGTTTTTCATTGACTGCACTTAACCAATTAGACCCTAGATATAAAACACTAACATTGGCATTTCGTACATTTGAAACCAGTGGCGGAACCAAAAAATTACTGGAGGGGGGCTGAAATCATATATGTGTGCATTTTAACACAAAGGGGGGCTGAGTCGAAAAAATACAAACATTGAGAATGGAACTTGAGTCTCTAGTTTTTGAAAACTAGTTTTTTACCACTCCAACTAGCTCAATTTTTATTGTTAACTACTACACAGTTAATGTATTTAATTACACGAGATCTATATATAATACTAAAAGACCACTATTGTATTAATTTTTTTTTTTGGGGGGGGGGGGTGGGGGGGCTAAAGCCCCGGCACCCTCCCCCTAGTTTCGCCCCTGTTTGAAACGGAATATCTACGTTGGGCCAAGCAACAAAACTTGATTTCTAAAGCACGACGATGTATATAAGGTATAATAGGGTGTGTACCCGTATTAGGAGGGTGTGGACATGTAGGCTTCAGAGGTTCAACTTTTGATGTGTTTCCAAAATCTTGGTCCATGTCCACATTGACACGCAAGGAACAAGAAAGATAACTATTAGGAAAAATCAAGAAATCGAATAAGTTAATACATGACGGAAAACCTTTACGACTAGAATACAATAGTTGAACATGATACCTGCCATCCAATCAGTATGGCACAATTAAAAACCGAACATCTCCACGCCCTTTTATTTTTTTTAAACACAAACCCGGAGGCAGAAACCAACCTACTTGATTAAAGTTTGGGTATGTGTGCGAGCAAACGCCAATCACATTTCGGGGTTGATTCGTAATTTAACAGGCGAACCGCAGACGAACCTGTTCTGATACACACCCTACTTTGGCCTAATTTCAATCCCTTGAACAATCAGACCGCTCTTCCTGCTCGGCAGTTTCTCCTCGTACAGTCCCATCTCAACTACCTCAGTGGGATCTGCACAGTCGTTGAAGAATTCTCCCAAGAGAACTTCCATCCATCCATCTTTTCTGTGCTGTTGTGGATCACTGTGCTGCAAGTATACGGTACCGGTGATCTGCACCAAGCCTGCAACTGCTATACGGGTTTCACAAGGTACATCCAGACCGTATGAATCCTCAGTTAGCTTGAAAACAAGATAAATAGAGTATGTTGTCAGCGGGGACAGTTCCTTCATGACAAACACTCCACTAATCATCAAGCAAACGACAGAAAGAAGTTCAGCCACTTCAGGAAACCTGTTCATGATCAATATTAATACTTCTAAGTTAACTTAGAAACCAGCAGCCATATGTATATAGGAACAGTGCCAAATACATGACAAAATATCCTGCTAATTACTAATTTTAACCGGTTCTTGCGGTCAAAACAGATGATCTATGATCTCAACCAATGTTGAGTAGATAAACAAATCCGAACTGTCGGTTGGCTGGGGACTCTAGTTGTTGTTATGTACGTGCCTAATTAACCTGAGACAGGTCAGCTAATTACCTAATTGAGAGTTCGAAACATCAAACCAACTTGCGACTTGAGCTTGTTGTGAGGTCCTGGGAAGGGAGAGATATGTAGCCTTGGGGAGTTGGTTCCTTCAAATGTAAGACTGACCTTGATTCTTGTGTCGGCAAGGAAACCCATCTCCAGCCGTACTGAGGATTGTGGCTGCAACAGATGTATATCTCTCTTGCCGACAGCGCGTAGCATTTCTTCCCGGTCGATCTTTGCAGTCCAAAACTCTGCAACCGTTCGTAAAACATATGTACAAATGCTGAAACCAGTGAAACAGAATAATCCTGAAAGATAACTTTCAAGCCTTTTTGCAGACATGAATGAAGAGGAAACGTCTACCAATTCGCCTCGCCGAATCAGAACGGGGTCAGTGCTGAGCTGCTGGAAGATGTCCTTCTTTGACAACAACCTCAGATCCAATGGCTCGACCGCCCACTGGAGGATCTTCCTGTAATCCGGCGGCAGAAACCGCTCCCACGCCGTATCAGACTCAGCGGCAGAGTTGAAACTCCTGGACACCGCGGCTAGCAGCGAGACGTCCGTGGGTGACGTCAACGAAAGGATGGTGGCGATGCAGTTCTGGGGTAGATCGCCCAATCCGACCTTGTCCCCCTTCATGTCTTTCCTAGCCATCTGCTTGTCGGCGTTCTTCACCGGAGACCCACTTTTGCACTAATCGTACTAGGGATGCTGGGATGGGCTTATGCATTAATATCAACGGACATGGACAGGTTATTTTGTTCAAACATTTACGCGATGGCTTCAGAATGAAGCAATGGCCTCGTTGAGTTAATAAATACATTAGACTTTGCAACCATTATAAGTATATTATTTACTATCAACGAAAATGATCTTATTGATAATATATGATTGATAGTGTGTTGTTGATTTGTTCAATCTCTATGTTATTGAATTGTTTAAAATGAATCTCTCAAATTGATTTGGTCGATGGGAGGTGAGGAGTAGAGCTTCATTAATCGTGATGTTAGTCATATTGTAAGGGGTCTTAATATGGAGTTTCATGTTATTTATATCACAACCGAAGAATCCGGGGTTAGTTTAAACTTTTATGTGGTCAAATCAATATGGTGGGACTATAACACTATTTTTAATGATGTAAAGAGTATGCAACGGTGGAACCAAGATTTATGAGTGGCGAGGCACAAATCTAAAGGACAGTTTCGATGCAAATCTTTAAGGCTCCTATTGGTTTGGTGTAAGTGATGAGTTCTGTGGAACTCATTTTCTGGGAACTCTAGTTCAGTTTCTGGAACTTAAGTTTCATTAACTTTCATGTGATTGGTTTGTGGTAAGTATAAATATAGAAATCATTAAAAATATTGTTAATTTTAGTTGTATAGTACAAATAAGTGAGGATGAAAAAGACATAAAAAATGAATCATAACTATAAAGAATCATAATATTCTTAAATCATAATAACCATAACAAGTAGTTATGGTGCATATGTTGCTCCTTTAAAAATATTTTATTATGGTACAATTATAATCTTAATAAAAAATATTATGATTACAATCACATCACAATATTTTTATATCACAAAGTGTATAGAAAGTATTATAATAATATCCACATTTCATGTGCTTATAAATATAAATTTTGGTTCATCATTGTTTAATGCAATGAAGAATATTAATTTTACATTATTTATGTTGGAAATTTTTACTATATTATTCGTACATGGTTACAGTTAATTATCATTTTTTACATCATATTGTTTACACATGAATAATAAAAATATATTGCGTAAATCACATTGTTTTCACATGGTGCGATGTTTTTCATGATGTTTGTATTTTTTATTTTGTAGATTGTACTGATAATGGTGGTTATTGTGTTAAATATTTTACATAGTGCTATTGTAGTGTATGATATTTTGTTATATGATGTTGTGGTTTTAACAACAAAATATATCATCGCCATTAATATTTCTAGTCATAAATATGTTTACAGTGAAGAATATAATTGTATAAGAAATGTTGTTAGTTGTCCCAAAACTCATTTTTCACTCTTTTTATGAGGGAACTCAGGAACTGTATTTCGAATGTAAGTATGTAACTCCCCGGAAGTCATGGAACTCAAGTTCCAACACTTACTTTAAACCAATAATGAAAAACTGCTCAAGGAACTCAAGTTCCAACACTTACTTTAAACCAATCATGAAAAACTGCTCAAGGAACTCCAATTCATGTATTTTCCAGACTAATTATGACAAACCAATCAGAACCTAAGAGAAGAAAAACACTTGAAAATTATAACAAAAGAGGAAACTTGTCCAACATCATCTGTTTCGCTACTAGTTTCACATTTTTACTGATTAATTAATGGTTCGATGTGATGTTTTTTCTATGAATAAAAAATAGATTGATTCCTATGATGTTTTTCATCAGCTAAGAACTACTACACCTTTGATTGATTCCTCATCGAACGACAATCAAAAATAGAAAAGGAAAGAAATTTATAGCAATCCACCAATTAAGAGTTCAAATAAAAATAATTAAAGTAGGTATAGAAGTAGATAGTAATGAAGCTCATGTTTGAATTTAGGACGTTGATAACACTCAAATTTATGTATTTATACTAAGCATTTATCTATAGTTTTGTGTCACTATAGCCTTAATATGCCCAAAACATTCCATGTTTCTTATCTTTTAGTAACTTATATCTTTTCACAGATAAAGTCGCTCAACTAGCCAATTTTGAGACTTACAGGCACCGAACTTGAAAAGACATCCATTCTCCAAGTTTTTCCCCAACACATAGCTTTTGCAGTGGCTAGGATTCCATCCATTATGACCGCGACCGTGGTTTGCAGGACTGCGACCGAGACATTCACCTCGACCGCGACCCGAATCGACATCGTGATTGCAAGGTCGACCGCGACCAAGGCATACACTGTGTGGTCGGCCGCGATCACATAATCAATCGTGATGGCAGCCCGACCACGACCTGGAAAGTCGGACCGCGACCGCGATCCGGAGGTAACGACCGCGACCGTGACATTCACCTCGACCGAGTCGTCAACTGCGACCGCGGCATTCACCTCTACCGATTCGTCGACCACGACTGTGGATCTGACCTTGACCATGGTGCGTCCTCGACCACGAGTCTACCTTCACCTATAAATACCTATCCCCTTGCGACCAAAAAGGGGTTCCACAATTGGACAGGATCGAGAGTCCCGGGTTCCGATCTGTGGAGTTTCCACCTTGTGGTTCCAACCCCTCTTGGTTCCCAGAGCCCCGTGGGAGAGTTCTAAGGACCTGGAAAGGTCAATGAACTCGACCTATGCTCGTCTCTTCAGTCAGCTTCCATCCATCATCACTTCCACCTCTGTTCACCCATTTCTCACCATTTCCAGCCATCTTCCACCTCTGTACATCCACTGAGCTACTGTTTGGGGAGGAATCAAGGAGAAAGGAGGTCGAGGAGTCTAAAAGATCAAGGAGGATATCCCAAAGATGAGATTCGGTCCATACAGAGGCTAAGGAGCGAGAGCCACCTCTCCTTTATGGGTCAAATATCTTCTTCTTCTCCTTTCTTCTATCGTTCTCCTATGTAGCCCGTTTTGGGCATATTTATGTACTTTTAGCATAAGCAAGTAATTTATTTCAGATCTAGTATGCTTTCTATTCTATCTTCTCTTTCTGGTTATGATTGCTAGTTTGGTTGATCTCTTTCTTGCTTGAGCCTCTATTTCTGCCTATATCAAGAGATTCGTTGTAAAAATAGACAAGAGAAGATAGTTTGTGTTACACCTCGAACTCACAATTACCATCAATCATGAGATTAGGGCATAAATTGAGGATTTAACGTAATACAAAGATCACCCTTAACTTTTTTTTTCAAACTCTTTGTTTTTCTCGCATCCAATCACATCAACAACTTTGCAAGAGAATCAAACTTTGATTACTTTAATATGATCTCGACATAAACGATACACATCCATACATTCATTCTCAGGTACATACGACATGATTATCAGATACATTCTCTCTTTTTAAGAAAACAAAGATACAAAACATCACTTACAACACTCTCACATCTATACTAGGACCTAGAGTGACACGGACTGACTGAACTTAACTATACTTAGACTTAACTCTTGTGGCAGATCTACTTTGATGCAAAGGCCTTCTTCAAGTTCATGTGATATCCCTAAAAATTGTGAGTAGAGGAGTGAGCCTACTCACTCAATGAATGAGTACTTCAAAGAAATAGTCTAAAGCACTGATATAATTACAGATATACTTTTGAGAAACTGATATCATTTTTAACAACAGTAAGCTTTAAAAAGATTGATCATTGACAATCATAAATATCGCAGGATACTCTAGATATCAACAAGAGTAAATCAATATATGAGCATGCTTGATTAATATCAAAGAGAACTAATAATTCAAAAACATACAAAGAATAATTATTGGGAAACTGTACTCGAATATTTCTTAGCCTTTCTTACTTATAAGAAACTCTTTAAAACTTATATTATAATATTTTAGCTTATGCCCTGATCATATGCAGTGTACTCTACATATGAAGACTCGTAGAGAACTATGATCTCACTGTACAAGACTTAGCTTTAAACCCGGGAAGCTAAGCCTAGAACTGAATATGGGTCTGCTTGACTTGAACAGTCATGTATGACTAAGGTAGCTAAACAGCTACCCTTTAACTGGACCTCTCCTTCTAGGCTGAGTACACAGGCGGGAGAGGGTCTGAGACGCTCTGTGGGCCTCATCTTGGTACGCTCTGTGGGTACCTCTAGGTTACCATCGGGATCTCCGGTTCATGTTGGGTAACCTATCTTCTCTTAGGAGACTTCCTCAAGGGCTTCGTCTCCCCGCACGCTCTGTGGGTGTGATACGATCCCCGTATACTGGTCACTTCCAGGGTGGATCGTTTCCTCCCTACAATGCAGACATCCGTAGGGAATCTACGATGTTTAGGGCACCTACGTCTATTATTTTATTATTCTTGGAAATCTCTTTCTACATTGTACCTTTCTCTTACTTATACATGACTTTGATATCTCTATGATACCGCGACTATTTCATTGAAGTTTATAATACAACATGTACATCATTCTAAACTTGGCAGAGCAATATACTCAAAACACTGTAATATACCGAGAAATCAACATTTTATACATGTAGGCAAATTGAAATACTTAAATAAACATAATGCATGTCCATTTGGCACTTATACACTAGAATCATGCAATTAAACATCTCAATATATTGATAAGAGCTAATTACTTGGCATACGAGTAATCGTCATTTGTACCCATAAATTATTTGCACTTTCTTAGAAAATGTGCAAATCGACCCAAATCCTGGCTTGTGCATCTCATACTGAGAACATGGTAATCAAAATGCTTAATTCATTGAACACCCTATCCTTAGGGTTTCATTTACCTCATTCACTTATCACATGGCTCTCATAAGGATTTAATATGTCATAAACATCCACTAAATACAAATTGCTTTAAACAAGTCATATGCAATCAACATATGTATGAAATCCTCAAATTGAGCTAAATTAGGGTTTTCCATGCCATTCATTGAGATATTATGAATCAAGAATAACATTGCATAAATAGAGTCTATGATGCCAAGAAAAACACTTCAAATGTATTTCATATTTATTCACAAATTTCCAACTTTCCACTCATATAGGGATTCACCCTCTTTACAAAGATATCAAGCAAACACTATTCACATCACATGAAATCCAAGATAATATCTGACATATATGTACTATGCATTCAGATAAACAATCATTCATAACCAAGGGGATCCAGATAAACAAATTTCTCTATTTAATTATATAACAATCTTAGTCACAGACAAATTCCCTATATTTCAGTTTACTCTTATAACCTTTGTGAATACTTAGGGAATTCTCATCATGATGTATTGTATACATTTCTAATATGAATTTATCATCCGAAATTCAAACAAATAGAGGAAGACTCCATTTCGTATCATTTTACAACAACTTAGATCAAACATACAATTCAGGGTTTGTAGTCGCATACTAAGCAATTAAAGATTATGGATTATTTAACCAATTTTCGTGCAATATACTATTTAAAGGAAGTTCCCACTCACTCTAAGGTATGAAAACACCTTAAAATGTAGCTCATCCCTGAAAATCTCAATCTCATATAAAATCCCTAGCAATTCACTTGATTCTTCTTCCTTTCAACTCGGAAACCCTAAAAATGAGGGATTGTGAAGAAAGAGTGAGAAAATGGAAAGTTTTGACACCATTTTGGATCAAATCAGAGGAGGGACGGAATCTTGACATGTGAGAGAAGATTTACCCTTAAAGTCTATGCAAATAAGCTAAACATACATGATTTCATCATTCCTCGGACCGCAAAACCCTAGGTCAGCATCTCCATCAATTTCTCCTCTCAAACCCTAACTCTCCCTCTCTCTCTAGGATTTTGTTTCTCTGGAATGAATCACAAATTATGAGAGATGCTAGTGTGTTAGGTTGACCATATAGAGCAATAGATCTGCTTGGGTCAATTGCACATTGACCCCTCACTATACTTTCTCTTATTTCAGCTGAATTTTTTGTCATAAACATATTACTGTAATTCATTTGTTTCAGAGATTAAACCTTCTCCAAAAATTATGAAAATTTCACATGTTGTTTTTAATTGAGATATAAAGCTTCAGTTAAAATTTCAGATCATTTGGAATTACCAATAAATAAATAAAAATAGAACAGTGCACTTCTATCTAGAAATTTGTAGAACAGTCATTTGAAGAGAAAATGCCCCAGAATGGCCATGCTAGCTGCCACGGCCGTGCTAAGATGGACCCAGCACGGCCGTGCTGCATACTACGTCCGTGCTGCATTGGTTTCAGCATATTTGAGTATAAAATTTGGTAAATAGTTCAATTCTTTCAAAATGGTCGTATGGCCAAGAATGTCCATGCCACCAACGACCCACCACGGCCGTGTTATCCTATCCTTCAACTACCATTTTCATTCTCCTTTATATACCTCTCTCATTCTCCCCAATGTGAGCCTATTTGGTGAAAACCCTAATTTCAGCCGACTAGGGTTTATATTTTCTCAAATCCTAATTATACAAAGAGATGGCATATTTGGGGTTCTCATTAGGTTTAACATATCATGATTGAGATATCATCATTAATCATGTTTAATCAATGACCAATATAACTAAGCATGTAGTCATCCACATAAACCCTAACTTACCCATTAAGCTCAGTTACGGTCATAACAATTCTCCCCCCTTAAAAAGGTTTCATCCCCGAAACATAAATATGCAAGCAAAGTACATTCAAGGTTTATTTTAAACTTCTGAAATCTTACATGTCATTATATTCATGTATTTCATACTTGAATGCAATTTTCAACATTAAGTCCTTTATTCCTTTACTAAATCACAACATGTTTGAAATAGTTCTCAATGATAACAAACAAATTCTCTATGCCACAATCAATCATAGGATAGAGAGAGAAACAACCATTTCAATATTTTCATACACTTGAGGTGTTATCTCAACATCGATAATCTGATCCAACTATCTCAATTCATTCAACTCAATATGTACTATTGTTCTGTGTTACCTCTAAGTCACAAAATAGAGTTCACCATGTTCTTTTGAATTTTACTATTGTGCTACTCAAATGGAAAAACAGTCTTGAGTTGGAAGACTAGATTCAATAGCAATTGTACAATACTACTCACGACATCCCCATTCTATCATGGATGCATAAGGTGAAGCATTACCATCACATTCCATACTATTCTCAAGTATGAACCCACACATAATTCAAGGTGTAACCATCAGGTTATAGCATACTAGGGTTTCCACAACAGTAATAGAGTACTCCATGATTGTGTTAGTCATTCAAGGACTATTCATACCCAATTACCATCACTTAGTTATATTAAAGCTAGGTATAACAATCTATACCTCATTAGGGTTACATATCAATACAATATGGTTATCATCCCTTCTATTCATATGAGTGAATAGGTAAGACTACCTTATTCAGGGTAACCCTCCATTTGTTTTATCATCATTTGACCCATATCACCATACCACAATTGTACAATACTAAAATAGATTACTGGTATGAATGACTACAACTATCAGACACCTTTAATTAACATATTGCTTGCACATGTACACTAAAATCATACGTAGAACCAATTTACATCCCTTAATATACCTTCAACAAATTATACTTCTAAAATCAAATTCACATATTACGAAAAGCCATTGTTTTCTCTTATCTCTCTCCTCATTCACTACTACTTACTTTTTTCTACTTATCCTTATCACTTTAATCATGTAGATTAAACATTCCTAAAATTGAAACATACAAGGTACGAATAGATTATTCATCATTCTTGCTATCACTGCAAGAATTTATCTCATATCGCACTTCACTCATATTGTATGTCTCCTTTTGTTCAAAACACACTTGTTACATTTCAAATTTATATCTTACTCTTTACTCTGAATCATTTCCATATTGTTTATCTACCTTTCAGATTAGCTATCTTAAAACCATGGATTACTATCAGTGCTAGTTAACTTCTCATAGTGCAAATCTCATGATCTTGTTTTATAGAGATGCTAGTATTTAAGGTCAAATCACTAGTGACATCCCTTGAACTACTACAACTCTAAATATTCTAGGGTTTAGTCCTTATCAGTAGCATGACATTATTGTGATGTGACTTTTCTCCCTTAATTTGAAATTCAAACTTTGGATCTCACAAGTTTTACTAAAGTCTTCTTTATCTTATCGATTGAATTTCCTTTCTCTTACTTGGCCATTCAGATAGATTACATTCTCAATTACCCTACTAGGGTTTCATCATCATATTGTAAGTCATTATTACATTCACTAGATGTCTCTACCACAGTGGTTATGCATCATATATGGTTTATTTTCTTATCACTTCATTCCCAGATTGCTCTCATTAAGGAAGATATGAAAGAGAAAATGATTTTGATACTTAAAATTATTATCTTCAAACATTCAATAATACATTTCTCATATGTAGGTTTAATTAATTATCAATAAGGATGCTTGACTAATTAGCACTTTCTTGAATCTCGTAACCTCTTTCTTTTATAATCTATATTACTCCATTATGTTTCAAACCCTTCTTTACTTTCCATAATCCCCTTACCATATACTACTATTCCACATGTCATCTTTAACTTCTAGTTTTCTCTTATGATCATGTTGCTTCTTTTATGTGTATGATCATGTATACCATGTTGCATATATTTCTTTTTATCCTTCTACTAATATGAAGTTGAAATTCTAAATCAATAATCTCTCTACTAGTTTGACCTCATGTTTAATACATTACATATCCTTCATTTTAAATCAAACGGCTCATGCATGGATGAAACATAGCTTCTCTTTCAATCAAGTTTTTCCTTCCTGAATATAGTCTACCTTTGTATGACTTATTCATTTATTTAGCTACACTTTTGTTCTTCTTTTAGAAACTAGTTTGTTGTTCTATAGAGACTTAGAATCCAAAGGCAGTAAGGATGAATGTATTAACTTCACAATAAAGGTATACATTCCATGCTCTCAAGTATATCATAACCCTCATTCCTTAATCAAACTCATTATTTCCAACATTTCTCTTTGTTTCAACTAAGTTTCTTATCCTAGTTTTTATGATTTACATGCTCATCTAGTTCTCTTCACTTTAACTCTTCTGAACACTCTTCACTTCTATGTACTTATTGTATACTTAGCTCTTTTCTTCTATTTTCCCTTTGCTTTAGAGTACATAAAAACATTGTACTCGGTTATATAATCCATTCCTCATGATTGATTCTTACTATCTTGGCCCCTTACATACTTTTCTCATATATTTTCCATATTTCATATTTAGAGTTCATATAATACTAATAATTAAACTTAATCTGAACCTTATGTCGTGTTCCTTTATTCCCAATTAAGGGTTTCTCATATGAGGCCCCAAAGTTGGATCTCAGATATCAGTTCCAACTGATTCTTAGTTATCCCATCCCTTATACTTCAAAATCTTACAATATATACATTAATACTAGAATTTGGATCTAATCTATCCAGAATTTACTCTTGTTATGTTACTAATAGGAGTCATTAGATCCCAGTAATGTGTCCTGCCAGCTGGACCAGGCTGAACCTGCAGTCCTAAAGCCAACAGCTACTCAAGATTACTCAACTCCTATTCATCTCAAATGTGTGGAAGAAAACTTATCCACTTAGGAAAGCTCATTCAAAGATCATTTCTAGTCTACTTGATACAAAGAATGTAATCAATAAATGCTACAACTGCATAGCGTACAACAAATCTTAAAGACCCATATATATTTCAAAATATTGAATATCTAAATTCAAACATATAAGCGCTTTTCTATTCATCTCCAATAAAACAACAAAATGAAATGAAAGTTCTATCTCATTTTATATTTATGCTCTTAATTCATGTTACTTATCTTATTTCTAACCCTAATATTTCTAGGGTTCCTCTCTAGACCATCCTTCCACTGTATACCTGGCCAAGGTATACATGAAAGAATAGACAGAGTAGCTTGATATTGGTTGATCCAAGTACTCAGATATCGGGCCAGAATATACAAATACTCAAATCCCCAGAGCTAACATCATAACATATCCTATCTGCCACACTTATGACTCTAACTTACTATTCTAATGGTCCCTGACAACTAAGCCTAAGCTCTGATACCAAGTTGTTACACCCCGATCTCACAGTTACCATTAATCATGAGATTATGGCATAAATTGAGGATTTAACATAATACAAAGATCACCCTTAACTTTTTTTTTTCAAACTCTTTGTTTTTCTCACATCCAATCACATAAACAACTTTGCAAGAGAATCAAACTTTGATTACTTTAATATGATCTTGACATAAACGATACACATCCATACATTCATTCTCAGGTACATACGACATGATAATCAGATACATTCTCTCTTTTTAAGAAAACAAAGATACAAAACATCACTTACAACACTCTCACATCTATACTAGGACCTAGAGTGACAGGGACCGACTGAACTTAACTATACTCAGACTTAACTCTTGTGGCAGATCTACTCTGATGCAAGGACCTTCTTCAAGTCCATGTGATATCCCTAAAAATTATGAGTAGAGGGGTGAGCCTACTCGCTCAGTGGATGAGTACTTCAAATAAACAGTCTAAAGCACTGATATAATTACAGATATATTGTTGAGCAACTGATATCAATTATAACAGCAGTAAACTTTAAAGAGATTGATCATTGACAATCATAAATATGACAGGATACTCTAGATAACAACAAGAGCAAAATTAATATATGAGCATGCTTGATTAATTTCAAAGAAAACTAATAATTCAGAAATATACAAAGAATAATTGTTGGGAAACAGTACTCGAATCTTTCTTAGCCTTTCTTACTTATAAGAAACTCTTTAAAACTTATATTATTATATTTTAGCTTATGCCCTTATCATATGCAGTGTACTCTACATATGAAGACTCATAGCAAACTATGATTTCACCGTACAAGACTTAGCTTTAAACCCGGGAAGCTAAGCCTAGAACTGAATCTGGGTCTACTTGACTCGAACTGTCACGTAAATTATTTGCACTTTCTTAGAAAACGTGCACATTGACCCAAATCCTGGGTTGTACATCTCATACTCAGAACATGGTAATCAAAATGCTTAATTCATTGAACACCCTATCCTTAGGGTTTCATTTACCTCATTCACTTATCACATGGCTCTAATAAGGATTTAATATGTCATAAACATCCATTAAATACAGATTGCTTTAAACAAGTCATATACAATCAACACTATTCACATCACATGAAATCCAATATAGTATCTGACATATATGTACTATGAATTCATATAAACAATCATTCATAACCAAGGGGATCCAGATAAACAAATTTCTCTATTTAATTATACAGCAATTTTAGTCACAAACAAATTCTCTATATTTCAGTTTACTCTTATAACCTTTGTGAATACTTAGGGAATTCTCATTAGGATGTATTTTATACATTTATAATATGAATTTATCATCTGAAATTCAAACAAACAGAGGAAGAATCCATTTCATATCATTTTACAACAACTTAGATCAAATAGACAATTCAGGGTTTGTAGTCGCATACTAAGCAATTAAATATTATGGATGATTTAACCAATTTTTGTGCAATATACTATTTAAAGGAAGTTCCCACCCACTCTAAGGTGTGAAAACACCTTAAAAACGCAGCTCATCCCTAAAAATCGCAATCTCATATCAAATCCCTAGCAATTCACCCGATTCTTCTTCCTTTCAACTCGGAAACCCTAAAAATGAGGGATTATGAAGAAAGAATGAGAAAAGGAGAAGTTTTGACACCATTTTAGATCAAATCAGAGGAGGGACGGAATCTTAACATGTGAGAGAAGATTCACCATTAAAGTCTATGCAAAGAAGCTAAACTTACATGATTTCATCATTCCTCAGACCGCAAAACCCTAGGTCAGCATCTCCATCAATTTCTCCTCTCAAACCCTAACTCTCCCTCTCTCTCTAGGATTTCATGTCTCTAGAATTAATCACAAATTATGAGATCTGCTAGTGTGTTAGGTTGACCATATAGAGAAATTGATCTGCTTGGGTCAATTGCACATTGACCCCTCACTATACTTTCTCTTATTTCAGCTGAATTTTCTGTCATAAATATATTATTGTAATTCATCTATTTCAGAGACCAAACCTCCTCCAAAAATTATGAAAATTTTATATATTTTTTGTAATTGATATATAAAGCTACAATTAAAATTTTAGATCATTTGATGTTACCAATAAATAAATAAAATAGAACATTGCACTACTATCTAGAAATCTGCAGAACAGTCGTTTGAAGAGAAAATGCCCCAGAACGGCCATGCTAGCTACCAAGGCCGTGCTAAGATGGACCTCGAACGGCCGTGCTACATACCACGGCCGTGGTGCATTGATTTCAGCAGATTTGAGTATAAAAGTTGGTAAATAGTTCAATTCTTTCAAAACAGATGTGTGGCCAAGAATGCATGTGCCACCAACGACCCACCACGGCCGTGCTACCCACCATGGTCGTGCTATCCTATCCTTCAACTACCATTTTCATTCTCCTTTGTATACCTCTCTAATTCTCCCCAACATGAGCCTATTTGGTGAAAACCCTAATTTCAGCCGACTAGGGTTTATATTTTCTCAAATCCTAATTATACAAAGAGATAGCATACATGGGGTTCTCATTAGGTTTAACATATCATGATTGAGATATCATCATTAATCATGTTTAATCAATGACCAATGTAACTAATCATGTAGTCATCCACAAATCTTACTTACCCATTAAGCTCAGTTACGGTCATAATAGTTTGGATCAGAATCTGAAAGGAGGATGATTCAAGGTCGTCTGTTCCTAACATCCCAGAATGGTGTAGACCTGAGAGGGCATCTAGAATATCCTAGGATGTTGGTTTGTCTTTCCTCAAGAAAGGTTTCATATCATTGATGGGTTTTATTTGCACTATGCGAGAGTGAGTGGGATGACCCCATAGGAACAAATACGACAATACATTTTATGATTTGAATGTAGGTTGCGTGTTGTGGTGTTTGAGGGTTGTCTATGCCCAAGAACTGGTGCATAGACTGCCCAACTTTTGGTTACATAGCCAGGAACTCCTTCTCTTTGATTAGTAGAATCCTACAGACTCCATTTTGTTTTCTTTTCATTTTTTTTATTTTAATTCGTGACAACCCGCTGGACTAGTTCTAGCTCCTTACTTTTATCGACTATTGGTTTGGCTTATCTGACTTAAGAGTGAGATCTTAAGCATTCTAAATGTCCCCACATCCTTGTGTTTGACCCCGTATATCTACTTTGACCCCGTAATAAAGTTGTGGGGGTCCTTGAAGGTTTTGGGTTATAAATTTAAAAGTTCAATTCCTTCTGAGTCTGCCTTCCTTCCGGATGCACGATTTAGGTCGATCGACTATTTGGCACTGTTGCCGAGGAGGTGGTTTCTTACGTTTACACGCCTAAAAGATGTTGTTCTATCACTTTTAAGTCTGTATATATATGCATAGTTTTTCTTTAGTTTTAAACATACTTGTCCATATATGTTGAATAGTTTTCCTTTTTCTTATACTTTTTTTAGCCATGGATCTTGCTTCTTCAGGACAAGTCATCTTATCAACTTGTCCTCCTAAAATTTTCCATAGTTCTGACTGCTGGCAAATAATTTAAATTCGTGTCTTACAACTCATCGAGCTATACTCACCCCCACCATCGTCATATGTAGACGCTCCAACAATGAAAACTGCCAGTCACCCCTCGACTATCGTGATATCATGGGGTCTATAACTGATTAGGGTAGTGGAGCTAGTTGGGGAAAGTGTTCACGCACTCACCTCCTTAGCTCCTCATCTCCAAGAAAATGTCGATCCACTCCAACAACTTCTAGAGAAGTAAGATCACCAACTCCAAGTAGCCACTCAGATTGCAGACCACAACAGATGTCTGCTTCAAACTGCTCAGAAAGGATTCATCTAGGCACGTCAGTTTGATGCTAAGAGTCTACAACATGAGTGTTAGGTGGAATTGACATGTTTTGAAAGCATTTCTACTCAAGTCCAACTACTTCGTGAAAAAGATGTTGCACAAGGCAAGAAGCTTCAAGAGATCATCAATTTGTCTACCACATAGTTGCAAGCTCCACCGCCTTACAATGAAGACTTTAGTAATCAAGACCACTCCATTGGGTCTAAGGTGGAGTGTGCCTCACCATCCTATTCAGACCATCAACTAGATTCATCAGGATTTTTTGTGAAGACCAACCCATTTGAGGAAGCCCTTCATTTTAACCAGATGATCTAGTCGATCGACCAATGGAAGATTACAAGCCATGAGCATGAATGGTTTTATGATGACGACGGGGAATACTCTTATCCTCACCAAAATAGTTAAACAACCTCGCACTAGAAGGTTGGTTTGAGGAACCTGAGTCAGACATTGATCAAGACCAGAGTGATAGCTCTCACATGGAGACTTGCCACTTAGCCTTGAGCAGTACGCCAATCATGGTTTGGAACAATTTGTTTGATGACGATGATGACATCTTCTCAAATTGGAGTAGTGAATATACTGATGACGATGAGTTAAAGTGGTATGAGCTGACATTTACCACCATTCCCTTAAAAGGCTTGGTGGATATTGACAGAGCAGGATGGACAATCCACTACAACATGGTTGCTAAGCATTAAGACACCCTGAACCCCATAAAAGGCGAAAATCTTGGGGTAGAAGAATGACAAACAGATTCTTCTGGGGGTACTTCTTACTCAGAAGATGATTGGGTGACTCAAACTGTACATCAAAACTTATCTGAGTATTCAACCTCAAGTTCACATGTGGAGAGAGAAGTGAGGGGTCCTCTAGAAAACTTTCAACCTCTCCCTTCCATCCCATCCTATTTTGACATCCTAGGGCCTTCCTATTCAGATTTATACATTGATAGGTACCTTGAGGATGTTCTATTGAAGAATTCGTTTTAGAGCAATCCAAGTAAATACATGCACATGAACGAACTCGCTAAGTCAGCAGATTTTATTCCTCTTTTCCAAACTCCAAAGGGGCCACCTCTCTGCATTTTCTATCGCTACATGGTGAGCTCAGGCAGCGAGACATAGGTAACTCGAACCCTAAAACTATGAATTTGGGATCCTAGTTTAGGAGTTGTATAGTAGCCACCCCCTACTACCTACACAATTTCTCTTTAATTTTATGCAAATAAATCAATTTAAGTTTTACCTTCCCCCTAACTGCTAAAAATTTAGTTTCTTTCACACCATCTAGATTTCTTTTAAATTACATGCATCTCCACCCCTCTACTCTAGAAGCTTATTTTGGTCTATCTTTTTTAAAGAGGTTAATTGATATATCATGTTGCTCCTCTGTGGTGTATGATTTTGTTGCTTCCTTCGAAAGCTTTCCATTTTCGTTCTTCTTGCATATCTATGCTAGGACCGCGACCGCGGGCAAGCCTACATCAGACCACGACCGTGGGTTGGCGAAACCGTGACCGCAGATACCCAAGGCCGGGGAATGCCTTTTTCGGCTTGACTGACTAGCATGTCAATTTTTCTCTGCATTTTTGATCGACTGTTACGCTTTTGACTAAATTTTTCTCCTTTTTGATAGAGTCTTAGGCATCTTTTCCGGTTTTTACGCTGCCCTGCGCACGGCCTTGCACGATCGGGGGTAAGGTCGGGGTTGTCCTCCTTACCTATAAATACCCCCGGGCCAAGACATTATCTCCTTGCCAAACCCCTGAGTTTCCTCCACTACCGCGTAGTTCTCTGCCCGTTTCCCCTCTTCCTCTTATTTCCATCGTTGGCTAGCAGGGAAGGTGTGGGCGCATTAGCATCAGCAGCAACAACCACAGCTAGACCACGACTGTGGTCTTAAAGCAGTGGAACAACAACTCCACCAACCGCCTACTTCAGGCTACACGAAGTCCAGTGATCTAGGTCGCGGTCAAGACACAGGTCGCGATCACCTCGATCGCGGTCACCTAGATCGCGGTCTCCTCGATCATGGGCGAATTAGATATCAAGACCACTTTGGTGGCCATGGTTGCAGTCACAGTCGCGATCACCCAGATCGCGGCGTCAAAGCTAGATTCACGATCGCGGTCACTACCACGATCGCGATTGACGTGTATTTTACTACGCGCTTAAACACAAGTATACGCGTCGAGTAATATAGGCCTTTGTGAGGCCCGAGTCGAACTCAGGGATACGTGAATTATTGGAGACTTCTACTAACTAATCGCAATCACCTAGGCTGAATAACAAAGTAAGGGTTGTTGTCAAAATTAAAAGAAAATCAAACGAAATAAAGAAAGAAATTGATTAAAGGTTAGTTTAATCAATTCAAAAGGATATCTTTAGGATGGCGGTTTCACCGCGGGTCAACATTGTATTAAGTTTTATATAATTCCTCACTCTTCTCTCTCTATCCGGGTAGTGGCCTGAAAATAGAATTACCCACTGTCGTGGTGTAATTCACTACTTAGGTTTAGGTTGATTCCACCGTCGTAGTAATCATTCCCCTAAACTAAGCGCATTATAAACGGTCTCTCAGTTCCCGCCATTAATTTTACAACTCCTTTGTCAAGGGTTTTATTGATTAATGTAGGTTTCATCTATTTTCAACCGTTAATCCTTCTGTCGAAGTGATTAAGGGCATTAAGTTATTATTATGGTGATCAAGCATAACAATATATATGGAGAAAACGAATCTATACCACGGATTTGAGAAAGAAAATGTGAATTATCAATATAAAATTATCATACAATGCATTCCCGGGCTACTCCCGGTCCTAAATATGGAGGGTTTTAGCCTCTCATGTTCATCTCACACGAATACATGGTAGAAATAGGGGAATTCATAAGAAAAACGTGAAACAAGTGGAAAAACCCCTGAACAGAGAAGAACCGGAAGATCCTTGGCGTAGAATACAAACTTCCCCTCCTGTCGGTGGTGGAATTCGTCTTCGGCAGCGTCCGAATCACCCGGGATGAGCTTCTGGCCTCCGTTCTCCTTTCTCTCCTTCCTCGGCACTCGTGCAATGCGATATGAGATCCCCCTCCCGTCTGGGCGGCCGTCATTAGGTATAAGTCCCTAATTAGGTTGTCAAATAACAACAGCCGTCCGATCGAGATCAAAACAGATCCAACGCATATCTGTCGGCGTCGATACCATCGACGCGGGTCGATGGTATCGACCCAGCGGATTAGCGGCAGCTTTCCTTTCTTTTAGTCTGAGCGCCTGTGGTCATCTCGATACCATCGACTTGGGTCGATGGTATCGACTCTCTTTAGCGTTGGTTGTTGTCGTTTAGCGACGTTGTAGCTCTCCATGTGTCGATGGCATCGACTTGGGTCGATGGTATTGACAGTTTCCTCGCCAGCAATCTGAAGGGATCTCGATACCACCGACTTGGGTGTCGATGGTATCGACTCTGTACTGCTCCTCTCGTCTGGCAATCTGTGGCTTGGTCGATGGTATCGACGGAAGCAAATACTTGTTTTTCCTGAAATCTCACAACAAGACCAAGTAAATCCACACAAATAATAATATTATGATAAATAATGCTCAAAATAGTAAAACAAAGGGGATTTGACATAATATGAAGGCAAAGACCGAAATGAGTGAATTATGCAATATTATCCATAAAAATGAGTAATTAGAGCACAAAACACATATGAAAAAGGTCTATAAATGCGACTCAAAATCATCGCATCAAACTCCCCTAAGCTTAAACATTGCTCGCCCTCGAGCAACTAATCCTTAGAATATAATTGCAGATGTCAACTAAAAATCAACACACCAACCCACATCCCATGTGACTCCCACTGAACGTTCTCAAACCGGCCTTCTCTAACCACAGAACAGTAATTACCCTAAAGGCGACAATAATCATCAATAAGAGAAATTATCCTTAAAACCGATGAACACTATCACATAAGGCAGTTAACATAATAAATTTTCCAATTCAGCATTGGTGCATCTTGTGATCGCCTACACTACATTGCTCGCCCTCACTACCATCTACATGGAAGCAGTTCTCCTGATAATCATTAGTGAGGAGAAATTCACGGTGGCCTACCAATCCGAGCAACGGGTGGATGGAATGGGTGGTTCATGGAAGAACTTGGAAGTATTGCACAGTTTCAATATGCTTAAAAACAAAATGTCCTAAATGATGCAAATGCACATTAGAAATGCCCTAATGCCTAAAATTGGGTGAAATGATGCATGCACTACCCTTCCACCTCAAAATGAGATGGAAATCTACTTAAGCCACATCATGTACTCAATTTTCCTATAATGTGAGTGATATCATGTTCCTTTCTCCCTCTTATTCCATTTTCTTCTAAATTCTCTTTCTTTTTTTTTCTTTTCTCAATTTTTTTCAGATCTTCAAAAAAAATCTTTTTTTTCTTTTAGCCCACATATCCATAATTGCTTAGAGATACATGTATTGAGCTATTTTCTTCATGATTGGAACTCTTTGTACTATTTCGAGGGTATGGAACAGTTTAGATCACTTTTTAAAAGAAATTGAGATACATGGTGTACTTTACGCATGGAAATCATGAAATTCATGAGTGCAACTACATGGCATGCACCTAAAGGTAATGTGCATGAATCCCTATATATTTTTTTTCTTTTTATGCAAAGGTATGGAAAATATCAATGCCACTCCTATCTAAATGCTATGCACACAAAAAGGAATTAAAACTGTACTTTACTTCCAATTCTTAAGTGAATTATGTAAAACGAAGTGGAATGATCACAAGATTAGATGACTGAACCTTAGAAGAATATTATGTGTCCCTCCTTACTGACATGTGTAGTAGTTTAGAGGGTTCTCTCTCTTACATCCGATTAAGGTCTCATTACCATTTGATTAGATTAGGCTCAAACAACCGTTGCTATCCACTTTTCATGAGTCAAAGGGATTATAAGTGTGACATATTGTTTTAAAGTTGACATAATCAATCATTTTCATAGGATAAGTTCCCCAAGGACAACCAAGTCAAGATATCCAAAAGACACAAAAATTTTAAAATTCCCTTAAATTTCCCATGAAAACAGTGAGATGACAATTTTTACGACCTCCACGGTTACACTAGATAGATGTGGATCCTAAACACAACCTAAAAATGCAAGAAACAAATAACAAAGCAAAAACTAAAAACAACAAAAGAAAAGATAGAGTTGTTCCAGCTACCCCCCTAAGCTTGATTCCGACTATGGCCTCATAGTCAAAAACAAACCTAAGGGTGGAACAGAGATACCCTGATCAATCCTGTGGAGGCGGATACTTCCAGGGTCGTGGGGTCCGGATTTGCTCTGGATGATGTGACTTCATTTGACCAATAACCCCGTCTTGAATAACTGACACCGACACTGTTGTGTGCCCGTCGATACCATCGACGGAAGTCGATGGTATCGACTCGCTGATTAGGGCAACTGCCTCGCGAGTCCGGCCGCCGCCTTTTTCATTTGAAAATGTCGATACCATCGACGGACCCGTCGATGGTATCGACTCCACTGAGTTGATTTCTTTTGAAAATCTCCAGAGACCTCGATGGTATCGACTGGCATGTTGATACCATCGACTTTGATATTGCGATCTGCCTGTAGGTAGGTCGATACCATCGACTAGGCCGTCGATGGTATCGACGCAGAGCAAAATCTGCAGTCGTCAACCTATAACCCGGTCGATACCATCGACCAGTGTGTCGATGGTATCGACCCTGCCTCAGCCTGCACATCAAACAAACCGATCACGGTATCTTTTTTATACTAAAAATTGAACGAAACTAAAGCAACCTATGACTAGAATTAAACTATCCTAATGTACAAATGGTTGGGTTGCCTCCCAACAAGCGCCCTTATTTAACGTCTTAGGCTAGACGGTGTGACAATCATCATCTTTTCACCTTGGGAACTGCACTTAGAGGATCATTCGGTAATTTGAATTCAACACGATCTCCTCCAATGCCCAAAGACAGAGTACCTCTCCCTAAGGCAGTAACGACATCTGTTATTGCTTGAAACGGTCTTCCTAGAAGAATTTCACAGCCTTGGAGCGGTGGCATATCAATAACAACAAAATCCACTGGGAATATGAATCAATCCACTTTGACGAGCACATCCTCACACACTCCATATGGTCTCACGATAGACCCATCTGCCAATTCAATTGTTGCGGCCAACTTCTTTATCTCTTTTAACCCCAGCTTTTGAAATGTCACCAAAGGCATGAGATTTATGCTAGCGCCAGAATCACATTGCGCTTTAGGAAAATGTTGACCACCTATTGAGCACGGTATGTAAAAACCTCCTGGGTCCTTTCTCTTCTTTGGTGAACTCTCGTGAATCATAGAGCTCACTGTCTCATTCATCCAATAAATTTCATCGTCTTTTATCTGCCTCTTCTTATTGATGATTTCCTTAATGAACCTCCCATAGGCGGGTACTTTTTTGATCATCTCCACTAATGGAATATTGATGTGGAGTTTTTGGAATATCTCCAGGAATTTCTTAAAATGACGATGCTCTTTCTTTGACTTAGAATTTACCGGATCTGAAACATCAGCTGCATCAGCACGCCTGTGAGGTGGCACATACGCGCTTTTCGGGGGTACCTCCCCTAAGCTTACTTTAATCACTCTCTCCGACATGGGCTTTGGCGAGACATACTCAATAGTAGCAGCTTGTTGTGGTTCCTCTCTCGCCTTAGATGTCTCCACATGTGCACAAACAACTTGCACTTGTTCTTCCTGCCTAGGTGGAGATACAATATTCACAACTCTTTGTGATTTTCTGAAGAAAGGGTTTCCGCCCGGCAATCCATAGTATGTGCGTGGATATGGTATCGCCGGTGTTGCATGCACATTGAAAGTCATTTTTCTTTCTTCTACAACTTCTTGCACCTGAGATTCCTCCTTAGTGCTTACCACAGATATGTACTTGACTTGTTGGTGTGCCTGAGCCACATTTGCATTCTCGGCTGGGTTCTGTTGATTGGCGTGCTTGATGGCCGCCACTTCACTCGAAATCTGTGCCACGGTGGTTTCCAATGCCCGCATTTGTGCTCCATGGCTTTGCAGCGTCTGCCCAAACTTGGTTAGAATATCACCTTGAGATTGCAATTGCTTACCAAACATGGCCATCATCTCTTGGTTTTGCTGTACCATTTGACTCAGTAGTTCACTGTTCTTATCCTCGACTCTTGGTTGTGGCTTGGCATCCGGATCCTGCAGAAAATTGTTTGGATCCTTCCATGAAAATTTCTTGTCCTTTCACCATGAATAGTCATTGTTCCTGTACCCTTGCTGTTGCCTCATGTACTTGACTTGAGCCTCCTCCTCGGACTCATTGTCTTCCTTCTGCAGTAGCTTCTTTGCGAGAAGATCCATCTTCTCATTTAACTCTCTCATTGCCTTTGACTCACTGGCAACTCTTGCTTGCTCATCTGGGCCTCTCTCTCTTTCTCCCAAGATTGCTTCTGTGCCATGTTCTTCAGTATTTCCCAGCATCTCGTATCAGTGTTGTTCAAGAAAAATCCTGAACCGGCTGAGTCTAAGTTGCTTCTATCATGCTCAGAGAGAGCAAAATAGAAGATATTCACCTGTGTCTCCTTGTCCAGTCCATGATGTGGACATCTCCTCAACATGACCTGGAATCGCTCCCAAGTCTCAGAATATGTTTCACCCTCCTGTTGGGTGAAATTGTGAATCTTCCTAATCATGTCATTGGTCTTCTCAGGAGGGAAAAACCTCTCGAAGAAAACCTCTACCATATGATCCCATGATTCAACAAACTCATCGTCGAGGTTATGTAGCCACTCTCTCGCTATTCCTGCCAGGGAACTTGGGAATAACTTGAGGTACAGAACATCCTGTGGGAACCTATCTATCTTCACCATATCACAGTTTTCAACAAACTGACTAATGTGTGCCACTGGATCCTCATTCTTCAGCCCGTGAAATGTGTTTGATTTAACCAAGTTAATCAATGCTGGATCGATCTTGTAGGTTGGAATGTTGAGCCCCTGTTTCTTTATAGGCCCCTTTGAAGCTGATGAAGAAGACGCTTTGATCTTCTCCCATATCGTCTGTGGTTCGGCCATTTCTTCTACTTGCTCTTGCTCAGATTCAGAATCTATGTCGCTTTGGTGATCTTGCTCGTAGTAGTCCTCGTCCTCTGGTCCCGGAGATGGAACCTCAGGTGTGCGATTCGCGTAGTCTGTGCTACGTGTATGCACCATGCAAAGTACCTGAAATAAGAAGATCGGGGTTCAGTACTATGCTTTGAACAAGTAAACACAATTATAGAGAAATTTAAGAATATTTAAAATTGTTTCAAAATAATAAAAAAAAATGTGGCCTAGAGTGGCCGCTCTTAGCACTCAAAGTGCCAATAATTCGCCGTATCCCCGGCAACGGCGCCAAAAACTTGACGTGTATTTTACTACGTGCTTAAACGCAAGTGTACGCGTCGAGTAATATAGGCCTTTGTGAGGCCCGAGTCAAACTCAGGGATACGTGAATTATTGGAGACTTCTACTAACTAATCGCAATCAGCTAGGCCGAATAACAAAGTAAGGGTTGTTGTCGAAATTAAAAGAAAATCAAACGAAATAAAGAAAGCAATTGATTAAAGGTTAGTTTAAACAATTCAAAAGGATATCTTTAGGATGGCAGTTTCACCGCGGGTCAACATTGTATTAAGTTTTATATAATTCCTCACTCTTCTCTCTCTATCCGGGTAGTGGCCTGAAAACAGAATTACCCACTGTCGTGGTGTAATTCACTACTTAGGTTTAGGTTGATTCCACCGTCGTAGTAATCATTCCCCTAAACTAAGCGCATTATAAACGGTCTCTCAGTTCCTGCCATTAATTTTACAACTCCTTTGTCAAGGGTTTTATTGATTAATGTAGGTTTCGTCTCTTTTCAACCGTTAATCCTTCTGTCGAAGTGATTAAGGGCATTAAGTTATTATTATGGTGATCAAGCATAACAATATATATGGAGAAAACGAATCTATACCACGGATTTGAGAAAGAAAATGTGAATTATCAATATAAAATTATCATACAATGCATTCCCGGGCTACTCCCGGTCCTAAAGATGGAGGGTTTTAGCCTCTCATGTTCATCTCACACGAATACATGGTAGAAATAGGGGAATTCATAAGAAAAATGTGAAACAAGTGGAAAAACCCCTGAACGGAGAAGAACCGGCAGATCCTTGGCGTAGAATACGAACTTCCCCTCCTGTCGGTGGTGGAATTCATCTTCGGCAGCGTCCGAATCACCCGGGATGAGCTTCTGGCCTCCGTTCTCCTTTCTCTCCTTCCTCAGCACTCGTGCAATGTGATATGAGATCCCCCTCCCGTCTGGGCGGCCGTCATTAGGTATAAGTCCCTAATTAGGTTGTCAAATAACAACAGCCGTCCGATCGAGATCAAAACAGATCCAACGCATATCTACCGGCATCGATACCATCGACGCGGGTCGATGGTATCGACCCAGCGGATTAGCGGCAGCTTTCCTTTCTTTTAGTCTGAGCGCCTGTGGTCATCTCGATACCATCGACTTGGGTCGATGGTATCGACTCTCTTTAGTGTCGGTTGTTGTCGTTTAGCGACGCTGTAGCTCTCCATGTGTCGATGGCATCGACTTGGGTCGATGGTATCGACAGTTTCCTCGCCAGCAATCTGAAGGGATCTCGATACCATCGACTTGGGTGTCGATGGTATCAACTCTGTACTGCTCCTCTCGTCTGGCAATCTGTGGCTTGGTCGATGGTATCGACTTCCGTCGATGGTATCGACGGAAGCAAATACTTGTTTTTCCTAAAATCTCACAACAAGACCAAGTAAATCCACACAAATAATAATATTATGATAAATAATGCTCAAAATAGTAAAACAAAGGGGATTTGACATAATATGAAGGCAAAGACCGAAATGAGTGAATTATGCAATATTATCCATAAAAATGAGTAATTAGAGCACAAAACACATATGAAAAAGGTCTATAAATGCGACTCAAAATCATCGCATCAGCGATCTTCACCGCGGTCGCGGTCCAGACCGCGGGCGAGTTTGGAGTGTCTTGGGGCAGCAGCGTCAAACCTTCACCATAGTCGGCGCCATGGATGCTATGAAAAATAGGTTTAAGAAGCTTAAGAAGACTATTACACGAAAGAAAGGGGAAGGAAGATCCTCATCACTATCAGAGTACGGGAGCCGATATCCACACCGCGCCACATGAACAACTAACCCAATTTATGAAGATGAGGGAATGCTTTCTACTCTAGTAGGGTTCGAGTCACAGGGACCGATTCTGACTATCACCACATGTCTGACACTCCTATGGACACCTACAGTGGTGAGTCATTCCAAGAAATCTCTAGTGAGAGAAGGTCGAGGGAACGCTACAACACTGAGCTCCAGACTTTGATAGGGCATCAAGAAAGCCCGTCAGTGTTGCATAGGGCTTCATCTGCAAGAGACCAGTGTCGACAGTCAGCAGAATGGTTAACGTCTTTACGGTGGTCAACTTCATCATGTGATTCAATTCAGGAGAGAAGATGCTACCTCACTCCTTAGGGAGTCAACTGAAGCTCACTCTCTTCTCCCCTATTTAGAAGTATGAAACAAAAGCAACATTTTGATACTCTAATAAAGGATGAGTGCAGACTAATGGGCCTGAGATATGTTGATCCTGGAACACTCATTAGGCTCGGGGTACAAGAACATGTCGATAGATATCTTGTAGTCGTTGGCTTAGACGTCCTTGCGTATGCATAGTGCAATGCCTATCATAGACTCACATGTGAGTTTATGCTATGCTAGAGACGTCAAAGGACCACCATCACATTATAATGCATTTTTTCCTACTGAATCAATCCCACGAAGTAATTGCGGATCAACTCAATAGTTGGTTGTCACACTCTGCTGAAGACTATACTGAGATGTCCAAGGGCCGACTGGAGACATGGGACTACAACTTCAATGCTACTCAAGCATGGAAAATGCTTACATGGGAAGATAAACATGTTACTAGAGGCACCAAAGGTTCGCACATCCACAACCTGACACTTCGTTATCTACATCGGGTAATTGCAAACTGCGTCTTGGAAAAACAAGATAGTCAAGGGGCGCTAAGTGCAGCAGACCTTTACATATTATGGTGTGCAGTAATAGGAAAGAAAGTGTATGTGGGAAATGTTTTCATTCGCCACTTTCACAACTCTTTCAAGAAGCAGGTCCAATTCATGCCAATGGTGGGAATTATGACTTTTATAGCACGCCACCTTGGAATTGGAGATGGACAATTGGCACTTATGCAGGAAAAAGCCGAGTGGTCTAAGTTGGACTTGGATCAATTGATTCACTCAGAAGTGATCAAACAATGCAGCACAGGATATCTTTATATCTTCGGTCACTACAAACACATAATACTACTGCCAGCAAAGGCAGAGTTTGCATGCTGGACGACATTCATGGACATCACTTTGTTGGATGCCAAGGGAAATGTTCATCTGATAGGCGGAGCTGCAGGAGCTTCTACTTCAGCACCACCAGTGCTAGAGGCTCAGGAGGGTGGACAGCAGATAGGGGCAACCTTCCAGGACATATCATATAAGGGAGGACCCTACACAGGGATCCCTATTACATACTATTTGTAGCCTCCTCAGCAGGAACAATACGCCCCATACCCCAATTCGGGGAACCTTTACAAGTTCATGACTGATTTCAGGGCTGACTCAGGCAGACAGTTTGACACATTGGAGGAGGATGTGCAGTACCTCAGAGAGAGGTTTGACATAGTCTTCCCCCCACCACCTCAACTAAATTTTCAGCAGCCATTTCAATAACCCCTCCAGTCTTTCTACCAGCCAGCCCAGGACTTCGGGCAGCCATTTTATTTTCAGTAAGGAATAAACCAGGACTATGAGAACACATCAAGCGGCCTAGATGATTTGGATCAGTTTATAAACAATGACTACCAATAGCATCTGCTTTCCATACCATCTAGGGCTTGAGATTTGCCCGAGGACAAGAAAAATTTTTAAGCTTGGGTTGGTAGGGTGGTAGTCAGGGTGTACCACCCTCTATCCTCTTCTTTCCCCTTTTATTTCTTTCATAGAATGCATGCATTATCTTCTATGTCCCTTGCATTTAGCATAAACTTTTCAAATTTTATCTTTGTAAGACTTTGTTTCTTAATTTTTAGCTTTGCAATTATGGCAATGTGGTGCAAATCTAATAGATGAATGATTAACATTATACCTAAATGCACAATTTTCATCTTAAATTGATTGATCTTTTTCTTGACTTGCTCATTGACTCTTTCCTTAAGTTTGGTAATGAATCTAAGGTTATGTGCCTTGTTTATAGCTTAAAGCTATATTCCCTTGATCTATGTTGTAAATGACAAATCCAAGGTATATGACCATAGGAAAGAGCTAAAGCATGATCAAAGACTCCTAGTTGCGGTTTCACAAGCTTGCCTCTATTCTAACGATCCTTTAATCATAATTTCTACTTTTCACACATGTGTCAAACAGATCGTGATGATTTTTGAGCTATAATCAAGTTGAAGTGTTTTCCTTGATGGACTACGCGCCCTCTCACCTTAGATTGAGTCAAAAAGTTGAAAAATAAAAAATTTGCAAAAGAGGTTTGGCCACCCACTAAAATCCCAAAAACATCAAAAGAGTTCTCACCCATGCCTATAAATTAGAATGTTGTGAATAAAAGCCTGAGTGTGAATATATGAGTGCTTGTTTCCTCTTTCAGGAGAGTTGAGGATGAGACCCAGCCGGTGTATGACTGCGCTCATGAATGTGGGTATGTTGTTCCTAGTAGTATCACTCCAGAAGCTCATTAGAGAGTCACTAGGAACCCCTAGGAGACCTTTGAGATCGTCCCAGTAGTAGGGTTGGCTCGAGCACAATACGAGGAGTTTGTCTCATTGCTCTGGGCCAACTGGCTCAGACCGCAAGGACTGTTGCTCGTTACATGGACCAACCTAATGCAGATCGGGATCCTCAGAAGTCATTAGAGTCTTTTTACTTTACTTCTCAGGACCTGAATAAGTGAGAGGCATGTTATTCCCGATTGGTCTGCATGGATACATGATGATGGCTCATTACTCATCACCCATGTGATCACCTATGTGACAATTTTTTTATGTTTTATAATTATGATTCAAACCCTCATGAGTATTGACAGGTTGTAGTGAATTCGCTAAATCTGTCCTGGTTGTTCTTTGATCCTACTTTAGTAGGGTTGTGCTCGATTGGTAGAGGTTTGCTCTGAAACAACATAGATCAAGAGAATTGATATTTTAAACTATTTTTCTTAACTTTAGCATTTATCGCCAAGCTTAATTTGGATGTTATCCTTTTGTTCTTTGAGCACAGTCTTGCTTGAGGACAAGCAAGGGTTTAAGCTTGGGGTGGTTGATAACACCCGAATTTACGTATTTATGCTAAGCATTTATCTATGGTTTGTGTCACTATAGCCTTAATATGCCCAAAATATTCCATGTTTCTTATCTTTTAGTAACTTATATCTTTTCACAGATAAAGTCGCTCAACTAGCCAATTTTGGGGCTTGCAGGCACCGAACCTGAAAAGACATCCATTCTCTAAGATTTCTCCCCAACACATGGTTTTTACAGTAGCTAGGATTCCATCCATCGTGACCGTCACTGTGGTTTGCAAGACCGCGACTGAGGCATTCACCTCGACCGCGACCCGAATCGACACCGCGATAGCAAGGTCGACCGCGACCAAGGCATACACCTAGGGCTGTCAATGGAGAGGGTATGGGGAGGGTAAGGTCTTACCCTTATCCTTACCCTCTTTGGGTAGTGGGTAAGGGTAAGGGTAAATATCCTTCTCAGCAATCCCCTTACCCTTACCCCTCCACAGGGTAAACGAGGAGGGTAAAGGTTAAGCGGGTAATTTTGACAAAAAAGAGTTTTATACACATTGTGTGTTGATTTTTAATAATTTATAACTAATTTATTGATAACAACATATAAAACATTATATCCAATTCAAAATCATATGTTTCTCTATATAAAGTTAAGTCAATTCACACAATAACATTTTTTTATGCATAAATCATTTTTTCCTTTGCATAAGTACGCATAAAAAATAAGTGTTTCACCAACACCTCATTTTCTGCAAGATATATATGTTTTTCTCTCAATAAGAAAGTATTACAAACACAACACCAAGTCATTTTCCAATGATAGAATAAATTATTAAGGTTAAACATTTACATACAAACCCCTTTAGAATATATTTTTGTGTAACCTTTATATCATGTGCGGGTAAAAGGGTAAAAGGGTATGGATAATGTCTATACATTACCCTCCCCTTATAGTATAGCGGGGAAATGGGGAATGGGTAAATGGGTAAAGGGTAATAAAACTCTCTGCCCTTACCCTTACCCTCCAGGGTATGGGTAAGGGTAAACGGATAATACCCTCCCCATTGACAACCCTACATACACCATGATCGTGGGGTCAGTTGCGATCGCATAATCAATCGTGATAGCATCCCAATAGTGACTGCGACCTGGAAAGCCGGACCGCGACCGCGGTCTGGAGGCAACGACCGCGGCCATGACATTCACCTCGACCGAGTCATCAACAGTGACCACGACATTCACCTTGATCGAGTCATTGACCGTGATTGTAGATCTGACCTTGACCGCGATGCGTCCTCGACCGCGGGTCAACCTTCACCCATAAATACCTATCCCCTTGTGACCAGAAAGGGATTCCTCAGTTGGATGGGATCGAGAGTCCCATGTTCCGATCTAGGGAGTTTCCACCTTGTGGTTCCAATCCCTCTTGGTTCCAGAGCCCCGTGGGAGAGTTTGAAGGACCTGGAAAGGTCGGCAAACTCAACCTATGCCCATCTCTTCAGTCAGCTTCCATCCATCATCACTTCCACCTCCGTTCACCCATTTCCCACTATTTCCAGCCATCTTCCACCTTCATACATCTACCGAGTTGATGTTTGGGGCAGAATCAAGGAGAAAGGAGGACCAGGAGTCCAGAAGATCAAGGAGGATGACCCAAAGATGAGATCCAGCCCATACAGAGGCTAAAGAGAGAGAGCCACCTCTCCTCTATCGGCTAAATCTCTTCTTCTTCTCCTTTCTTCTACTGTTCTCTTCTATTTCTATACAAATAGTGTTTTTTCATCTTTGTTCGGTTCCAACTATGATTGTCCATGGCTAATTGAGCTCCTTCTTGGCTATGTAGCCCGTTTTTGTCATGTTTATGTACTTTTACCATTAGAAAATAATTTATTTCAGATCTAGTATGCTTTTGGTTCTATCTTCTCTTTCTGGTTATGATTGCTAGTTTGGTTGATCTCTTTCTTGCTTGAGCCTCTATTTCTACCTATATCGAGAGATTCGTTGTAGAAATAGACAAGAGAAGATAGTTCGGATCGGAATCTAAAAGGAGGACGGTTTAAGGTCGTCTGTTCCTAACATCCCAGAATATTCTAGACCTAAGAGGGCAGCTAGAATATCCTAGGATGTTGGTTTGTCTTTCCTCGAGAGAGGTTTCATATCATTGATGGGTTTTAGTCGCGCTACGCGAGAGAAAGTGGGATGACCCCACAGGAACATATACCACAGTACATTTTATGATTTGAATGTAGGTTGCTTGTTGTGGTTTTTGATGGTTGTCTATGCCTGAGAACGGGTGCATAGACTGCGCAACTTGTGGTTACATAGCCAGGAACTCCTTCTCTTGGATTAGTAGAATTGTACAGACTCTGTTTTGTTTTCTTTTCTTTGTTTTGTTTTAATTCGTGACAACCTGCTAGACTAGTTCTAGCTCCTTACTTTTATCGACTATTGATTTGTCTTATCTGACTTAAGGGTGAGATCTTAAGCGTCCTAAACA
This sequence comes from Alisma plantago-aquatica, assembly GCA_963693085.1. Lineage (NCBI taxonomy): Eukaryota > Viridiplantae > Streptophyta > Magnoliopsida > Alismatales > Alismataceae > Alisma > Alisma plantago-aquatica. The sequence goes on along the minus strand of OY856409.1, from coordinate 1,046,795,893 downwards.
TCCCCACATCCCTGTGTTTGACCCCAAATATCTACTTTGACCCTGTAATAAAGTTGTGGGGGTCCTTGAAGGTTTTGGATTATAAATTTAAAAGTTCAATTCCTTCTGAGTCCTCCTTCCTTCTGGACGTGCAATTTAGGTCGATCATACGTCTACTATGAATGCATTTAATAGGAGGTAGTTCTCCCCCTTTCTTATAAGGGATCATCTATGTGGAATCAAACCACATATTTTTGTCATTATATATGCATAAGGACAAAAAGGATCATAGAGGTAACAAATCAATCCCTCCTCCTTTTTACTTTATGTATGCATAAAGACAAAACAAATATGGATTTGTGTGTGGTTTTTAGTCCACATAGCATATTTCTTCATTTAATACTACATACTTCACCCCGATCTATAATGTGCATGATTTTATATTGCCTCACATTTATCTAAATAAATATATTTATAAGGAAATAAACATATAAATAATGATGACAAGAATCACATGTGGATCCAATTTAAGTCAAATAATATATGATGTAATTGACAGTATGAAAATTGAGTCGATGAAGAGAATACTACATAGAAGAAAATCAATAACCTTGAAGAAGATAAACTATATAGAAGTTACTTTTACTAAAACTAAAATGAAAAGATAAGTAAACTGAAAGTAGAAATAAAAACTAAAAAAATATATAATATCCATTCTACATCTTTTTTTACACTAGGAACACATACAAATAATGTGATACTCATATTATGCACACACGATACACATTTTACGCACAATGAGTATAGAATAACACACAAAATGACAAAATATATGCACTATTTAGCTTGTTTTAATACCATTTTTAGTCATTAACATCTACCAAATATTCTTTAATGTACAAATTTATAATAGGAATCGTATAAAAAATGTATAGTCTGGTAACACTACATTATTCGCACCAATACATGAAAAATTGAACTGTAGAAGTTTATTTTACATTCAGTATGCATTTATACAATGAAGCATACAAAGAATGTGCAAAACGATCCATATTCAAAAAGACTAAACTGTTAATGACTGTTTGAGGAGGTTATACAATCACTAATACTTCATATTTTAAAATGTATTTTACATGCGCATATCACCTCCACCCCTACAAAGAATGTTAACAACATATAAGTAATAACATGAACCCAAAAAAAAAATTATTTATAGTATCATAATTACTGAGCTAAAGGTTGTGATGTTCTAGAAGTCTACCAGAGTTTGTTCTTTCTTGTCGTGTTGCAAAGTGCATAGAAACCAACTATTAGGTCATATTAAAATAATTTACAAACTAAAATTTTGATGTGTTAAATCCTTCGGTTGTGAAAATCTCCATCGAAGAGCCTGAGGCACCGTATCTCTTTGTTTAGATCAACAACCAATTCACCATATGGTTTCATTTTATAGATTTATGGATGAGGTTGATGTCTTGTCATGCCTTCAAGTGGCTCCACAACTAAGAGTATTGACAAGATAGCGCCATAAAGGAGATAGACACTTTACGGTAATGATGTGCCACATGTTCTTATGTTATCATCACTGTAAGGTTTGTTTCTTAGAGTATATATGCTAGTGACATTTTGTAAAAGACAATGTGAGTGATATTTTATGTTGACAATACCCCATCCCCCAAATTGTTGAGGTTTGCATATAGTGTTCACTCGACTAGGTGTAACTTTTTTCTCCATTTCCCTTACCCATAAAAAATTTCTACATATAATGTTAATGTTGTTTATCACCTTGGATGGGAGAGGTATACTACTTAAATAGTATGTGATAAGAGGTGTGAGTGATGAGTTAAGGAGGATAACGCGATCAACAAGGCTTAGTATCTATAATTTTCAAGTCAAGAGTCTCTAATAAAAAGTTTTGATAATTGGGTTCCAACATATAAAGGGCAATGACAGTGGTGATAGAGGTAAACCTAGATATCTAATGGGGCATTTCTCTTCTTAGCATTGCAGAAAGTGTATATGCATATCAATCAAATTGTCTGATTTGAGTGATGGAATGGAGAATTTTTGGAAGTTGGTTTTGATACTAAATAGATGTGGTCTGAGCAAGATAATAATGTCATCTTCACATTGTATGCATATTGTATAATATGTTCTCGGTCTGGTTAGGAGGATCTACAATGTTAATTTTCAGAAGCAAGTTGAAACATCTTATGGATGATGGATATGAAAAGGATGAATATATATGGGAAGATTGGATCTTCTTGTCTAATTGTGTTGGTATTGGAAAAGTATCTAATTGTAGAGCCATTTATGATAGTAGAGAAGTGAAACGAGCTAATGAAAAATGTGTCCAATTGTTCCGTCTTGTTGGGAATCCATTGGGCCTCAGTGATTTATCAACTCCTAGATTTCTATAGCTCTTTTAGTTTCATCCTCTATGAAAGTAATGATGAGGGAAAGGGGGTCCTTAATATCAATAGCATATAAGATATTCAAATTAATGTGGATGAAGGGTTTTAAGGAAGGGCGGTAGCTGAATAACAAAAAAAATATTCTCTTTATACACGAGTTGTTGGATCTGTCATACCTATAAAATGTCAGTGAACAAAACACATAAGAAGAGATAAAGGTTATAATTTTGCATAAACTAGTTATCAAACTACTAGACATGTCTTTTTCTTATGAATATCACGATCTTCCAATTTTAGATCTAGAACAGATATTGAGAAATCCGGATGAATCAATAATAGATTCGGATTTGCCACCAAGTTTTTACACGATTGTCTTCCTTGGAAGTAGATTCTCAAAGCCTCTGCATGTGTGACTCGGCCTCGACCTCATTTACACGGATGAGGGAGAATGTATTGCACTACCTTGGCCACCAAGTCAAAGAGGAACAAGATTTTCTGACGTGCTAGTCGTCTTGAAACACCCTTTCTTCTCCTATCTTGGATAGTTGTCCTTAGGGTAATTTCATATCTCCAAGAGAGATGTTTCATGGAAAACTTGTCTCACAAGTTGTATCATGTATTGTGTCAAATCCTTTGGGATATGCCTCCTTTGTATAGGAGTGACATGGGCTTGTAAAATCCTGATTCCAATCACATTCCTAACTGTAATCCCAAAAATAACCTAGTTCTAAAAAACTCAGACTGGATTCTAATCACCTGATCAGGTTACTTGATTTGTCGATTAAGATCCTAATGTACATTATGATCACATGATCGAGTTAGATCATCAATTAATTAGGTGAGTTCATATCCTAATCTGAATTGCTTTGAAATTTGAGACTTTCCATATTGCATTCTGATCAGATGATCAGGTTGGTTGGTCAACCGACCAATTAAGTCCAGTGGAAAACTCAGCTAACCAATTGGTAATCAATTGATCTATTCACCAATCAGCTTGATTGGTTGATCAAACACTTTGGTAACCTAATTAGATAGGTAATAAGTTGTTTTTTATTCAGAACCATTGCAATCATTTCTTTGATTATGAACTTCAATTATCATATGCATCCTTTTGTGTGTAACCTGATAGGTACCTAATCACGTTGGTAGTGATATTCAAAACAACATAAGTAAAGATTGGTGTGTAATCACACATCATTGTCAGTCGAGTAACAGGAATGAGTTAGAGAACAACTACAACATGTAATGTTGCCAATGTTACCATGATTGTATAATCCTTTTAGCATGGATATCTAAACTAAAATTGAGGCATCAAATGTCATCCTCTTAACATTCAATCTATATTCCATGTACTAGACCAGACTATTGAAGATATTGCGAGCTCAATATCATATATTACTCACATCATCATGACCATGCATTTCATAGTCTTTCTCATCAAGTGATTGAGTATATCACTCCAAAGGAGAGAAAAATTTCATCTAAATCACTCACAGTACTTCTCATGTATCATCGTGTACCCAATCTCCACTCCTTTTTGGAAACACAGATTGAGGAGCATGTTGGGCTAGTGTCGAAGTACATAGAACAACATGTGTTACTATAGTGACTTCAGATCTAAAATTATAATTACCACTATCACATTGATATAGGACTCTGATAGTTCATTACATGGCTTCCATGTGTCATTGTTAAGGTACGTTTTTCCATTACAATTTGTTCTCTAACAAGTACAAATGTATCTTAGTTGATATCCAGTATCATGAGTAAATAGATATAAAAATCACCCATCATGTACGCTAGTCTTTTTTATTATTGTTGTCCTATACTGTCGAAAATAAATACCAACTAGAAACATAACAGGAATGAGTACTCTTATTATACAAATTATCATATTCAGGTCATCAACCCAAACCAGCTGTCATCAAATTAATTTTTTAGGAATTATTAAGTTTATTCATTATCTCAATACTAAAGGAAACATAATAAGTGGAATTGTCATTTATTAATAATTAGATGAAGTACAAAATATCCCTTTTACACTCATCACATGATGTCTCATAGGGCATATAGCTAACAGTCTCCTTCTTGCACTAGAGCCAATCACACATGAACCTAAGTCCAATCGATCTAACATGTCCATCATGTTTCTACTGTGAGAGTGCTTTAGTTAGAGGATCAACAATATTGCTTTTAGTTGGTACTCTTCAAATAATTATGTCTCCTCAGTACAATCTCACATATAAGATGGTAATGATCGAGTATGTGATTTGGAACATTGATATGATCTGGATTGCTTAGCTTGTGTAATAGCTCTATTCTTATCTTTGTAATTTTCTATTGTGTTTCAATGGTTGCAACTATCTTGAGTTCACTAATTAACTTCATGATCCATAGTGCTTTCTTTGTTGCATTGGAGGCAGAAATGTACTCGACCCATGTTGTGGAATCAGTCATTATCTCTTTCTTAGAACTCTTCTAGCTTGCATCTCTATCGTTTAGGAAAAATACAAATCCAAAATTGTGATAAACAATTATCCTTATCAGTTTGGAAGCTTGCTTTAGTAAAACCTTTTATAATCAAGTCTTATTCACCACAATAAATTAAGAATTGAACCTAAGTTCTTTTCAAGTACTTAAGGATGTTCTTTAGAGATATATGATGATCGTCAACTAGATCTACTTGGTACCTACTTGTCATGATCAAAGAATACGAGATATCTGGCCACATATATATGATTGCATACGTGATAGATCCACTTTTTGAGGCATATGGAATATTACTCATGTGTGTCGCTCTTCCGAAGAGATGGGACATTGAGTTCTAAGGGACTTATTCCATGAGACATGGGTAAGTTTCCTCTGTTAGAATTCTAAATCCAAAACCTCTTTAGCTTTTTTGTCAATATATATACTTTGTCTTAGGTCAAAAATTCTTCTAGATCTATATCTATAGATCTTGATTCCTAGGATATGGGATTCTTCACCTAAGTCCTTCATGGAGATGATATTTCCCAACCGTGTTTTAACTAATTGTACATTAGGTGTGTCATTTCCCATCAATATTATGTCATCCACATACAATATGAGAAATACAGTCATGATCCCACTAATCTTCTTATAAATGCAAGGTTCATCTTCATTTTCTATAAGGTCAATTTGTTTGATTGTCTCATCAAAATGACATGCTTTCTTTGATCCATAGATTGAATTGTGTAGCTTACAGACTTCTTTGTCTTCATTTAGAGAGAAAAAATTTGGTTTGTGTCATGTAAACATCCTCTTAAAGATTCATGTTAAGGAAATCATAATGTCCATTTGCCAAAACTCGTAGTCATGGTAAATTGCAATGGAAATCATGATCATGATGGATTTAAGAATGGAAATTGGTGACAAAGTTTCATTCTAGTCAACACCTTGAATTTGATTAAAACCTTTTGCAACCAAACTACCTATGTGGGTTTTTAAATTACTATACATGTCGTTTTTCTTCTTGAAGACCTATTTGCACCCTATTTTTTACCCCTTTAGTTGAACCCACTAAGGCCCATACCTTATTGGCATACATGGAGTCCATCTCGCATCCCATGGATTCAAACCAGTTCTCATAGCCTAGTCTCAATAGCGTCATTGTAGGTAGTTGGCTCATCATCTTTGGTAACAAACACTTTGTTCTCAAATGGAGTATAGAAGTAGTAACTCTTAGTTTCCTTAGGGTATTAAACAAAGATACATTCATTTGATTTTTTTCAACGATTTTCACAAAATTGCTTCTTGACATCAACTTTGCACCCCCCCAACCTTTCATGAAAGACATGATGCGATGTTTTCCAATTCATATCTCGTATGGCGTCTTTTCAACAGGTTTGTAAGGTATTTGGTTAAGTGTAAACATGGAAGTTTCAAGAGCACATCCCTAAAGGAAATTGGAAGATCATCTAAAATTATCATTAATCATCCCATGTCCAATAAGGTGTGATTCCTTCTTTATAATACACCATTGTTTGTGGTGTTCCAAGTGGAGTCCATTGCATTACAATACCACATTCCCTCATAAGGACCCTGTAACATACCAAAACCTAGAACTTAATCTTATTCTAGGATTAAGGAGTTAGAAACCTTAGTCTTTGAGGTTTAGCCAAACAAGGATAAGGGTATGCTCTTTAGTGACCTTAAATATGTTAATGCATGAATAACTCACCCTAACATGTATAATATAAATAAATATTTCCCAATACCTTCAAATTAATCATAAGATCAAGTAAGAGTATACACAATATGTCACATGAGGTAATAATGTGCATAAAAAGACAAATTGCAACGGCCCAAAATGTGAGTTGTCCATAATTGAGAACAATGACATAAAATTCCACAAAATACGAAATAAATAAACTTATGTGAGATAATGATCGAGTATATTCGTTCTAGATCATTCATTTTCCTTATGAAGCAAGGAAGAGAAAAAGGAATAAATAATAATGCTTAAAACTTGTTCATGTGATATTGAATTATTTAATAGGAGAAATAATAGAAATAATGTATAATGGGTTAAAATTTATTAAAGGAAACCTTATTGGATAAGAATAACCTCATATTCATCTTCTTTAGATATGCTTAGGCTTGGACGCCAAGTTTCACCAATCTAGGATAATAATAATCATATCTATTTTTTTAGAAAAGAAAAGGGTGTTTCTCCTTAAAATATTAAATAAAATATTATATGACTCTAAAAGTGGAAAATAATCTTAGATTTGTAATCTACACATTAAAATATGCCCTCGGGTGAATTTTCACTCAATTTGGAGAAAGTTTGATTAAAAGATGAAATTAGGAGAGAGAAAGTGTGTAGAACCTTCAAAATATTAAATAATTGTACAAACAACTCCAACATGTAAAATTAAAGTCAAATTCGTATCCAACATTAAATATGACTTGTGGGTAAGTTTCATCAAATTTGGATAATCTTGTAACCATTAATGAAGGAGGAAAGAGAGAATCATAATTGATTTATTTAACACATTTAAAGTTCTCAAAAGGCAAATAGAATTTTATATTTGGATTCTATATATCAAAAATTAGCCTATGTGACAAATTTCATCCAATTTGGGTTTTGTTTGCACCCTCAAATGAAGAGAGAGAAAATAGGAAATTAATTGCATTCCCACTCTAATCAGATTTTGATCTATATAAGTTTCTTATTTTTCTTTGTCACAATTTGATTTGATCTCGGGTTTGACCTGGCTATCCGATCCTTGATCCAATCGATGTGGTTCATCTCCTACCTTGGGTAGGAGACAGAGGCGCGCGTGAACAGTAGCCTAGGCTACTATGTCCGATTTCTCGCGTTTCCTCCCTCAATTCTCAACCAAATTTGGAAATCTTTGATGCGTTGAATTCATGAGAAGCTTCCGCATGAACCGAGCCCTATTTTGTGGTATTTTTTTGTGAATTGGGAAAACTCCCAATATTGGTTTTGAGCTCCTCGAAGCTCCTTAGACTAAGAACCCTAAATCAAAACCCGCCTATAAATAGCTATACCCCAGCCTTCCTCAGCTCCCCAACAATTCTCCTCTCCTCTCAATTTCTTCACACGTCCCTATTTTGATCCTTAACAAGCAGTTTTTAACTCGAGGTTTGTGGCGGCATTCTCGAGTGCCTGTGAGCACCAACACAACAATAGTTTGGCTCTGTAAGTTCGTTTTCTCCCTCTCTTGCTTTCTGTTTCTTTGGTTTTGGGTTTCGTCGCACAATTGTGTTTTTGCCAAACCTGGCACAAGTTGTTGCTTGTGGGATGAAGGCCATGGATGGCCTGTGTGTGGGGGAGAAATCTCCCGTGTGAATTCTCAAGTTCACCCCAATGTCTTCCTTCTTTTTTTGTGTAATCGCACAAGGGTGTTCTGGTCTTTTTGTTGTGATTTCCTTTGCTTTAGGTGAGGTCAACCGAGAAGTTGACTGGTGATGCAACCTCTTCCTATTGGGCCAAGTCATTCTGGCCCCACTCTCTCTCTCTCTCTTTCTCTCCCTATCTCACGGATTTCCTTTCGCTTATCTGGCTTTTTGGTGAATTATGATTGGTCAATTTTATAAAATTCATATCTTTTGCTCTGGTTGTCCAAAAATTACAAATAAATACTCTTTGGATTCAAAAAAAATGTAAGATTTCTAATAGTTTTCTCATCTGAATCCAATGCTATAAAGAGGTGATTTTAATGGACAAATCTAAATAATTAATAACTTGTAAAATCCATAACTAAGTATATATAAGTTAGAAAAATATAATAAAATATGTTTTGAACTCAAAAAATATAACCTATAACATGGAATAGTTTTGATAAGCTAATTCACTAATAATAAAAAGTCAATTTTTAGGGTTTTGAATAATCAATGTAATTCTAACCGTAATTTTACATACATGATAATAGGTGCTTTGAAAACCTAGATTTGGATCTTGAAGTGATCTTGTAATATTAGACTCTATGGAGAGTTATGTTTGCATCCTCAATTATTCTTTTGGACAATTAACCTATACTTCTTCTTTCTCTTGGTCCTTTGGACATTAGCCTATACACAATGTCTCTTTCTTTTGAAATTATGCTTCATGTGAAGTACCCTTCTTGTTACTAATCTTGTGACCATGGATATTCTAGTGGAATCTTTATTATGTTTTGTTCATTATGGAACTCAATTTGTTGTTATATGCCCACTTTGAGGTGGATGATAAGGATGATCACTTTTGTGGTGATTAATTTGTAGATCTGACTATACTTTTTACTTGCCTCTCTATTAAGCATGTTTTGTGACTCAGTGGCCCAAGAGTAATATAATTTGCATTGGTTTTACCCATCTTTGTTATTTATGTTGTTCTAGCTCTATGTTTATCTCACATACATGCAGGTTGTTATGGGTTTTGTGCCCAAAAAGATTATGTGTGCTTTTGTGTCACCAGTTTTATTATTAATTTTATGGCAAGTATTCCTTTTATCATATGATAGTGTTTCTTTTCTCTTATTCCTATTAAGGTAGTTCATACCTTTTTCATGGGAAGACTTCTATACTTGATGTACCTCTTTCCTAATATATATTGCATAATTTCTGTTTAGCACGCTCATACCAACTTTTTGTTGATATCCTCTTTTCTTTTCCTTTTGTGGGGTATGCTTCCAACCTCAAGTGTCGGACTAGGAGAAGGAAATCAAGGAGGACCTGGACCACAACAAGTGTAGCTAAAATCATGGGAGACTTTGCTTGAAGCTTTTAGGTGATCCTCAGTTAGTCATATATATGTAGTTAGTTTTTCCTTTATGTCACCCTGTGTGGTGAAAGATTAGTATGATAAGAAGCTTTGTGATGGTTAGATACTTCTATAATTTTGCTGCTATTTTGTGTTATGATACAATCATGTTGAATAAGTTTGGTTTCATCCCTTTTTCTTGAAAGTCAAATCTAGTTTTATATTCAGATTCTACATATCAAAATTAGCCTATGTGCAAAATTTCATCCAATTTGGGTTTTCTTTGCACATTATTATCTCATGTGACATATTGTGTATACCCTTGATTTTATGATTAATTTGAAGGTATTGGGAAATATTTATTTATATTCTACATGTTAGGGTGACTTATTCATGCATTAACATATTTAAGGTCATTAGAGAGCATACACTTACCCTTGTTTGGATAAACCTCAAAGACTAAGGTTTCTAACCCCTTAATCCTGGAATAAGATTAAGTTCTAGGTTTCATTATGTTACAGACCCCAAACTCTTGGCTTAAGTATTCACCACCTAAATTTGATTGAAGTGCTTTAATTCCTTGTCTAAGCTGATTTTGTACTTCATTCATGAATTCCTTGATCTTTTCAAAGGATTCTGATTTTTTATTAATAATATATACATATTCAAATCTACTAAAATCAACAGTAAAATTGATGAAGTATTGATATCCACTTCTAGCACTTGTGCTAAAAGGTCAAGACACATCAGGATGTATGAATAAGTCACATGCTCTCTCACTATTTCTAGTAAGGTGCTTTTTTCATCTTGCCCAATAAAAAATATTCACATGTCTCTATTTCTTCAAAATTAAAAGAGTCCATATAACCATATTTATGGAGTCTAGGAAATGTGCTCCTAATTTAGGTGTCATAGACAAAAATGCCAAATGTAAGTTTGGTTTGATTCATTGAATCTTAAATTCTTGATATTTATGTTATATACATCTTTCTCATGATCTGGTAAATAAATACCATAAGATATAGAGACCTACCATAAAATATCTCAACTTGAGAAATGGAAATCTGACCACTCTTTCTTAGAAATTTGAAACCATTCTTGTTCAAACAAGATAAAGAAATAATGTTTCAATTTATTACAGGTACATAATAGCAATTCTCTAACTCTATTGCAAGTATGTTGGTCAGAGATAAACAATAGGTGCCTACCATTGTGCAAAAACTTTTGTTCCATTTGCAACACATAGTTAAACCTCCCTATTGTTCAAAGGTCTAGTTCTTTTATGGTCAAGCATGTTTGAGTAAATGTGAGATCCACATATGGTATCCAACAATTAGGATGAAGAAGTGGATAAGTTTTTCTATGTAATATATATACTTGAAGTGGATATCTCTATCCTCTGCTTCTTTTTCTTTAGTTCCTCAAGTTAGAGAGGGCAATTTCCCTTCCAATGTCTAGTTTGGTGACAATTGTCTCCTTTAGCCACTACTTTTGTCAAAAGTGTAGAAGACTTTTGTATAGCTTTAGAACCTTTAAGCTTTGTCTTTTTCCTTTGATGAACATCAACACTGAATTGGTTTTGTCTTTCATTTTCTCCACAATATTGTTCAACATGCCAAGTAACAATGTTAATGGCACATTAAGATGGTTCATGTTGTAACTCGTGATTAATTATTTATATGGATTAACCAAAAATTGTAGGATCACATCTCTGATTAACTCTTATCCAAAAAGGGGTCCTAATCTTGCAAATACTTTCCACATACCCAATATTAACTTGAGTACACGGGGTCCAACTAGATCACCTTCTGTCATTTTTTACTTAAACATCACCTTGAAGACATCGCACCACTCATGAATTGGTTGTTTTAATACATGTTCGTGAGATGTGTTATCATCTCAATAACATCCATGTTCTCATTTTGTTTCTGAAGCTCACGATTCATAGAGGAAAGAATTAGGCATTATATGTCCATATCATCATCAAAGTTCTTCTTATTAGCATTGGAAGTTGGTTCATTGGGTACCAGTGTGTCCGGGACATAGAGCTTATATTGATTTGTGAGAACAATTCGCAACATCTTGAAATAGTTTCTAATGTTATTTCAATTAAGTTTCTCTTTCTCACGAATTGATCGCTGCAAAAATGGATTGTTGCTTGTGTTTTCCATTGATCTACATAGAAGACATTTTTTGCAACCCAATAAATTGATTTAAAAATCAATTAAATTTTGAAAAAAATATATAATTAAATGTAATTAGTTTAGACTTTAATCAATTGTTCTCCAACTATTTTATTCAAATTAATATCCCTGACTATTAATTAAAAAGATTCTAGCAAGCAATTTCTAGTGATCCAAGGTCCAAAATACATTACACAAGTCAACTATGGTTGATAGTGGCACAACTTAATCATTAAGTTAGAAAAGTATGACCAATTGCATCATATGAAATTTCTGGATAGATGGTTGCACAACTCTGTGTCAATGAATCATCATATGAAATACATACCATCTTTATACCTCTAGGTCCTTTATCTCATTCAGATCACCTAGTAAAAATCCAAGCCAAGGCCAATACAATAAGATATGAACCCTTCTTAGTAGTCCCACATACTTACTATCACTCTTCCCTAAGAAATATGGTTCAACATGCTTTCTGTGCCCACACTTAGTCGAACAAGGATTTCATGTGTATTTCACATGAAAAGCATCTTCAACGTTGACAGTACATTGAGGGATTTGTATATATATATATATATATATATATATATATATATATATATATATATATATATATATATATATATATATATATATATATATATATGTGTGTGTGTGTGTGTGTGTGTGTGTGTGTGTGTGTGTGTGTGTGTGTGTGTGTGTGTGTGTGTGTGTGTGTGTGGTCGTTCATTCGTTGCCCGGTGAGTAGACTATATTTTCTCTACATGTGCATCCCAAAAAGTAACTATATGGTTAGAAAAGTAACTCTCTGGAAAAAAAAGTAACTATGTTGATTAAAAAGTAACTATATGACTAAAAAAGTAAAATCGAGTAGAATACACAGAAAATATATATGTAATTGTATATTTTCTATAGATGTTACAAATGTAACTATTTATGTATGAAAAGTAACAGTTTGCAAGGTAAAGTAAGAAACTCCAAAAAAATTAACAAAAAGAGGAAGCAGGTAGCTACCCGCATGGGTATTGAATATTGGCCCTATATATACATATATATAATCATATATATATATATATATATATATATATATCCAATCACTACTACTTATACATTATTATAAGTATCATATACTATAGAAATCACCACTTATGACAAAACAAGATATAGAAATTAGTAAACTTGAGCCAAAAAGTGTAGTAAAAAACTGCCAAAAGATTCACATATAAATGTAAGCCTACTACCTTTTCGTTGTCCTTAGTTAGTTGATCAGGAAATTGGTCAGTTGATCAAGAGTCCAGATTTCTAAAGTTCTTATGTTGTTGTTGATCCATTGTCTCATCTTGATCATGAACCCTCCAAGGACCAAGCTCTTTGGAATGGGCGTTTGGTTTTCTCCTCCTCTTCATGATTATCAGGTGATGTTTTCACATCATCCTATTCTAATTGCAAATTAAATTTCCATGAGGAATGAGAAGAGGGATACATGGCCTACAAGCCGTACACATGTTACATGATGTTTGATTAAAATCCAAACATACTATTATATGGTTTAGATCATATCAAAATGATCTAATTTCCATATTCACATCCACCAAACAGAATTATTTTTAAGATGTCTCATAGATATATATAATAAATACATGCATATATAGGGACTATCTTTAATACCCGTGTGGGTAACCTAAAATTCGCTACTTGTCCCGTCTGAAAAGTAACTATTCGGTCAAAAAAGTAACTCTATGGACAAAAAAACAACTATGTTGATCAAAAAGTAACTATATGATTCAAAAAGTAAAACTTGGCAGATACACAGTAAAAATTTTGAAGTAAATATGTAATTGTATATCTGTTACATTTGTTACAAATGTAACTATTTATGCATGAAAATTAATGGTTTGCAAGTAAAAATAACCTTGTACATGTGTAAAATCAGAAACTCCAAGAAAAGTAACCAAATTTGGAGTGGGTAGCTACCCACTCGGGCAATGAATGAACGCCCATATATAGGGTGTTCATTCATTGCCCATGTGGGTAGCTACCCACTCCAAATTTGTTACTTTTTTCGAGTTTTTTACTTTACGCATGTAGAGGGTTACATTATCT